>LR999920.1:6978553-8231542 GCA_905220335.1 Noctua pronuba
CGCCTTCACTTTCGTTGCGCCTTTCAGTTTAACTATCTCAATGACTCGCATACATGCTAGACTCCTTGGTCCGTGTTTCAAGACGGGTCCTGCGAGTGCCCGAAACTGAATGATCGCAGACAGAGACGCGCACAGTCCGAGACAACACGGCGGCGACTGCAGACGCGCCGCACCTGCGTCCGCACTAAGGCGTAGACATAGGATACGACGTTGACTTGCGTCGGGCCGGACGCGTCTAAAACGCGTGCGCGATTCGTCAAAACTACCGTCCGACAGCCAGTCGGCCACCGCCGCGGTCCCACTACCCCCGTGAAGGGGCAACGGGGTTCCCGTACGGCGCCTAAACCAACATCGAACGGGTCGCGATGTATTTACTAAGAGAGAAGTGCACGCCGTCCGCGGACGTCGACGGACGCGACCCGTGCCTACCGACCGAGGCCGACGGCATCGAGGTGCGCGTCCGTACGCCGCGGATTGACGATGAATCTCTCCGTTCGTTCATTCGAGTTTCGCAGGTTTACCCCTGAACGGTTTCACGTACTCTTGAACTCTCTCTTCAAAGTTCTTTTCAACTTTCCCTCACGGTACTTGTTCGCTATCGGTCTCGCGGTAATATTTAGCCTTAGATGGAGTTTACCACCCACTTAGGGCTGCACTCTCAAGCAACCCGACTCTAAGGAGAGTCCCTCTCGCCGCGATCCTCCGTCGCTACGGGCCTGGCACCCTCTACGGGAAAACGGCCCCGTTCAAGACGAACTTGGACAGGAGTGATCGCGACGAGAAAGCGGAACCTCCCGAACACCACATCTCCCGCCGCCTGAACGACGGCGGGATTCAGTGCTGGGCTTCATTCCTGTTCGCTCGCCGCTACTAAGGAAATCCTGGTTAGTTTCTTTTCCTCCGCTTACTAATATGCTTAAATTCGGCGGGTGATCCTCCCTGATCTGAGGCCAACGATTACGAAGTCGACTCATACACAGAGCCGTCTTACTTGTCACATACAAAGAGACATTTTCATACAGTCGCACTGGACGTCCTGCGGTTTTATTAAAAACTACGAAGGAAGCAGAACAAAAGTGGTATGCTAAACGCTGCTCCCAGGATCGTGACACTGCAACGACCAAAGAGTCCCGCGTACATCTGTTAAACAGTCGCCAACGCGTGTCCTCGCCGTCGTCGTGTTGACGACAATACGCGTCGGAGATAGCTCTGCAGTCACACCGCTTTTGACTTCGCCACATCATGCGACTATTGTCTCATTGTATGCACTCAATTAGATTTTTAAACGGACTGAAACGAGGACGCTTACGCGTCCTTGTCAAAGAACCGTCAACTGCAGTTCAAAAAGCTCGGTCATCTCACACCTTGTAACTGGTGGGGACGTTCGTGCACGTTTATAAAAACCGCAATGTGACATTTGTATTTTTCAGCCGGCCCTCAGACAGGAGTGGTCCTGGATGTGTCTCCACGGACCGCAATGTGCGTTCGAAATGTCGATGTTCAATGTGCACTGCAGTTCACACTATGACGCGCAGTTTGCTGCGTTCTTCATCGACCCGCGAGCCAAGTGATCCACCGATCAGGGTAATAATTTTACACATTGGTAATTGTTACATAAATAAAGGAGAAGAGTGGTCCCATGGAAGTAAAGCATTTTTTTCCAGGTGGCTGTATTCCCACCTGAAAAAAAACAAAAATGGACACCATACCGTGTATAGCTGAAAATTGTATGCCCCATATACATTTAGACGAATCGATTTTCATCGTACCTTGACTTCGAAAGCCAGGTATTTGTATACAATGTGAATTTGAAAGCATGCCCACTTCATGCGATCAATATAGTTGTCGGCTTTGTAGCGCTACGTCTACGAGCATAACTTCGCAGTCGACTGATTCACTGACCTGTATACATATGCGAAGCTACAAAACGATGGTATCGGTGTATTGCTGAGCCATACGCGAAGTTTTATTGAAGATAGCAATGCAATGCAATCGACCGATTAATATTTGTATTTCCTATCTCAATTGTTTAGATAACTGTTTGGAGCAAACACGTCATTATTTGTTGCGATTGCACAACAAATATAAATTTGGTTTATTTTTACAATCAAAGAGGACTAGTATTCAAATAAATACTCAATGCTCATCATCATCATCACATCATCATTCAGTTTACTGTTTGTTTGTTAAAAACTCTCTATTTTAGTCAAGTAATAGCAAATAAGTGTTTTTTTTTTGTATGACTGCCGTGTTAGGGCATTAGAAATACCTTACCCGGTTCTACGCGGTTCTTTCAAGGTATTAAAGAACCGAGTGCATGTCCTAATAAGTACCTAGGCGCACGCCATATTAAATTAGGATATAACGTGACGACAATTTGCCTCAAAGGGTAGAAAGACCTAACGACGGCGGCGGATCGATCGCCATTCTAGATTTACGTAGCGCGTTTCGCTTTGTATTTATGTTTATTCTGCGCTCATACTTTTATATGTTTAGTAGTGTTTATTATATTTCCTATAGATGTTTTATATAAATGATTTTATAAAATCCAAGAACTGGTTCGAGGTGGCACGAGAAAAGAGCACATGGAAGGAATTGGGGGAGGCCTTTGGCCAGCAGTGGGACAGTACAGACTACTGAAAAAAAATAAGGACTGATTTTTTTCTTATTTTATGTCATCAAATATTTGTGCTGTCTTGACCTCCGTACGTTTTTTCACGCGTGACCACTGAAAACCAGCGCTGTGCTTGTGGCCCCTCGTAGCACAGCATCATGCTGAGTGGGAAACCTGCTTGTCGCAGTCACGACGTGCAAGCTGTTAACTATATTTTATTTTGTTTACTGTCCTGTTGTATTTATAATATTTGTTGTACTTTGTATGATAATTGTTAACTTATTTTGTTTGTATGCACGTTATGTCCCTGCAAAAATAAATATTATTCTTTCTTCTTTCATTTATACATAGTTGAGATACTACCGACCCCGGGATCGAACCGTGACCATAAGGCTAGACCATAGTTACTAACTGACCATAAAATACGTGCGATAGGCAGTCGCTCCATGTAAAATACTGGTATTCAGCTGCATCCGATTAGACTGGAAGCCGACCCCAACATAGTTAAGAATAGGCTTGGCAGATGATGATGGATTACATGAGAAATTAGTCTAAAAAACGCAAATAACCTTGAACCATTGCGTCACTCCGCCAAATTTATCTAGAAGGTGTGAGTAGTCGATGAGTCAGCGCATGTTATTCTGATTGAAGATAAACAAAATACTATTTGATTTGCAATCTTTTTTTTTTGTGTGAGAAATCATCAAATAACCCCCCCCGCTGGAGTGGGAGGTAGTGTCAGACTTTTACTAACTAAAACCCATCCATGTTCCTTCTTTGCCCTTTGTGTTCCAAGGCCACGGTATCTCTTTCGAACAGTCCCGCAGCCCCGTTTATTTGCTATCTGGGTTCAATTTTCAGGTCGGGGACTTTGACTGTTGTTTGGGTATTCCTATTCAGAATTTCTCAGGACCCTGGAGTTGGATCTTTGAATGGTGAATGGGCATAGCACCGCGTTCGCTCTCTATTAGGGAACATATTATGGTGGATAAATTAATAATAAGTCATAATCTGCCTAGCCTTTTCCTAACTATGTTGGGGTCAGCTTCCAGTCTACACGGATGCAGCTAAATATCAGTATTGTACTTATATGGAGCGACTGCCTATCTGCCCTCCACAATCCAGTTAATACTGGGTAATACGATACACCTTGGTAAGACTGGCTGTCAGACTTTTGCGCCACTGAATATCTGTAAGTAACGACTCTCAAAGTCTACAAATGACAGGCGGGACTAACGGCTGATCGTGCTTTCCGAGGCACGGAGGAAACTCGGTATGTACTGGATTGTCACACATCCACAAACCGACCTAGGCAAGCACGGCTTTACTTTGAAGATCGACCCGTGAGGCTGTTATTATTTAGCCACGAACTCCTATATGAGTACAGAGTAGATTTTTTTTTTAATGAAACAGTTACGGCAGGGATCTTTAATACCTTGTAGATACTGAAATAGCAGCCATAGAAGGCTATCCTTAACTTTTGGAGTAATTGTTTTGTGATGCATACAAGTGTGATGTTCTGTAATTTACATCTTATCTATCCTTCTATCTATAAAGGGTGTAAAAAGACCCTTAACGAAGCCGAAAGGCACTTGTTCTCGCCGTCATTGCGATATTTTTTTGTTCTAGACCATACCTGGGAACCTTCTAGTTACGGGAGGTATTGGAGGTCAAAGTTCCAATTAGTTTGATGTACATAATGCTTGGTTGACGGCTTCGTGAAGGGTCCGTTTACACCCTGTATATATAAAAATCAATTGCTGTTCGTTAGTCTCGCTAAAACTCAGAAGTGGCTTCACCGATTTTGATGAAATTTTACACAGTTGTTCTACATAGGTCAGGGATGGTTTATAAGGTAGTAGGAAGGTGGTAGTAGGTAGGTAGTAGGTAGGTAGGTAGTAGGTAGGTAGTAGGTTGGTAGTAGGTAGGTAGTAGGTAGGTAGTAGGTAGGTAGTAGGTAGGTAGTAGGTAGGTAGTAGGTAGGTAGTAGGTAGGTAGTAGGTAGGTAGTAGGTAGGTAGTAGGTAGGTAGTAGGTAGGTAGTAGGTAGGTAGTAGGTAGGTAGTAGGTAGGTAGTAGGTAGGTAGTAGGTAGGTTAAAACAAAGATATGATTTTTATATTCGTTTTTATTTAAAAATCTTTTCTCAAACAGAGAAGGATTACGTTATAAAGTTTATTTCATAATCATAAAAAGTTAACACTACAGTTACATTTTCAGATTAAATGTCATTTAATTATAATACATTCTATAATACTTGTGAATGTTTAGAATAGCCGATGAATGGGGTATTTGACTGAAAAAAACTATTTAATCCGTCGGTTAGATTATCAAAAATATTCGACATCTATTTTTTCTTTTGTCATGTAAACGAAAAATGACCACGATACAGCGCGTTGAAATCTCGCGTGACGTCACAATTTCTGTTACTGTTGAGTGACGTCACAAGCCCCCTCTCTTGAAGTTTGATGCACTGTATCGTCGTCATTTTTTAATTATGTGACAAAAAAAAATACGTGTCCAACGTTTTTTGGTGATCTAACTGACAGACTAAATATTTTTATTTTTTTTCGATGTTGTCAAATAGCCTTTTAAGGTGATCTGGTATGATATGCCAAATATCTATTTGTGACCAATATTTTACAGTATTAGTAATATCGTTTGAAAAACAAAAAACGAAATATATTCTTTATACCAGTAGCTATTTGTAGCCCATAGAGTTCAATCTCATTTCAGAAAAATACATTTTAGAATTTTGAATATAAAAAAAATATAAAAAAATTGGTAACCTCCTCTTTTTGCAAGTCGGTTAAAAAAGCACATCATTGAATTAACTTACAGATTACTGATTACTGGCATTAATATAAAATGCGATGACCATTAAGTTAATCATAATAATATAGCCCCTTATAGGCATACAATCATCACTTATATCACTAACTTAAATTACTAAAATCATAATCCTCGATTCCTCTATATAGGGTGACTGCTAATTAGTGACCGATACTTAAACACGTGATTTTACACAAACAACTTTTCCAAAGAAACATTTTTTTTAATACTCATTCACTATTATAACTCAACAGCGGGCCGTATGAAATTCATGCGCGCGCGCCTGTGGCCTATCAGCTGTTAGCCGCGTGACGCCGTTCTGTCTCATTTACTATCGTACCGTGCAACAGTGGGTAGGCAGAGCACCCGCGCGGCTCGCAAGCCCGCTCCGTAATGCTCCGCTGTTGTGTTATTGTGATAAAAGTGAATAGACTATTAAAAAAAATGTTTCTTTGGGAAAGTTGTTTGTTATCATTAGTACAATCACGTGTTTAAGTATCGGTCACTAATTAAATTACCAGTCACCCTATATAACCAACCATTATTGGTTACGATAAAATATTGCCTAACTTTCATATAAAATAACAAATATTTTAAAATGGAATATTTTATTTAATCTTAAAATATTTTTAATATTAAATACATATAAAATGCTTAGATTACATAGAGAACGAGTTTTTAAATAGGACTACCTATGATATTGTGCCAATAATGTGCTTACAGATAATCTTAGGGTTTTTTTTCTGCAAATTTGTGAGAATCAACAATAATTGTTTACAAACACTATTTTAAACTTTTGCGGTATAAGAACGCTCATCCAAAAAGTTGGCAACTATCCTTCGATACAAATTAATTTGGAAATATTACTGTATGAAAATAAATATGGCTAACTAGTGAACTAAAATGTTGATTGAGAAAGGCAATAATTCATATCATAACACCGAATATTTAGTTTTAGATGTATTTGGAAACTTTCCTAATGCCCTTTTTACACCTAAAACGCTCACAACATCAAATTCAGTGTTTTAATTGCAATTCTTTATTAATATTCTAGTTCACTAGTTAGCCATATTTCTTATTTCCATACTGTAATATTGCCAAATTAATCAAAACAGCGAAATATTTGACAGCTATTTGCGACGTTGCCAACTTTCTCTTCTCTTCAACGTTGCTCTTAAAACTTAACTTATACTGTCACACACACCACACGACCCCCCCCCTCCTCCACATCGGGGGAGGGGGGGGGTGGGTCGTGTGGATCTTGGCGATGAATAATTGCGGAAGATATCTTGTAAGTGACAGTATAAATTTAATTGTTTACAAGATTAACAAAACATCCCTTTTAAATTATAAACTATGGTTACACAAACATAATACTTGCAAAAACGAGTTATTTTGCTAATAATATCGAATGTGTATAGAACTTAAACCTACATAGCCAAACTAACATGAGTGCGCGGGGTAAAACAAAAGGACAAAATTCATTGATTGTGTCAACTCACTTGGTTCAAATTGACGCGAACAGGCGCGTCAATCATTATAACAAAACTCGCGCAGTCACGTCCTTGGAGCCTAAAAATGCCGCTTTAGCAGAATCATCTATACAAATCTTACTAATTTATAAAGAGGAAAGATTTGTATTTTTGTGTGTGTATGTTTGTAATGAATAAACTCAAAAACCACTGTGCCGATTTCAAAAAAATTTTCACCATTATAAAGCTACATTATCCCTGAGTAACATAGGCTATAATATTTTATCCCAAAATGTTTAAAAAATAAATGTCCACCCGTGCAAAGCTAGGACGTGCCGCTAGTATATAGTAAAATTGTAACAGGCCGATGTCTTTACATTGAAGATATTGAAAAAAAAAAATACATGGGGGTCTTTATTAGAGCAAAAGAAGCCAAAACAACAGTTTGTAGAATTTTTGTCTGTATGTTTGTACGTGCATCACGCAAAAACTACAGCATGGATTTGAACGCAATTTTCAGCGCTCTACTGCTAGATGCTTAGCTTAAAATATAGGCTACGTTAGATATAGTTTTGGACCCGATAGGTGGCGCTGTGCGAAAGGATAATAATATGAATTACTTTACAATTCGTAAACTGATCACAAAGTGACAATAATTGATAATATTAACTGCGTCTGAGACCATTTTAAGGATTTTAACGTGATTCATATTTTTCAAACCCAAACTCAAAGCATTTATTTCAATTAGACCACTACAGGCACTTTTGAATGTCAGAAAAAACAAAGAAAGCGAAGCTACAGTCACAGACACAAGGCATAATAACTTGTGAAAGTACTGTAGTTGCACATTCCAAGGTGTAGATCTCGATGGAGAAGAATGAGCAAGATATTATCCGATTATAATTCTGCTAGAGCAGTCATTTTAGACCCGGTTTCCTGCGCAGGTTGGCCTCTGTGGGACGAGCTTAACCGTCTTAGTTAAATATATTACTATACTTATATATCTACAAAATAATTTTCATTACTGCATATACTAAATACGTGGTGGAAAGCAGTCTTAGTCAAAAATGCCTTATAATTCTTAATTTTCTACTTCTATTCGATATAAAAATTAATCTACTTTATTTTACATGCATAATCCCCGCCTTTTCCTATGAGCGTAGGCAGACACGTCAACTGCTACGATCCGTTCATACATCTTCACGCACGCCGGTTGCGAGTAATACGGACCTGACTTTTGACCCGTCTATAGCTCGGAAATATTTAAATGTCTTTGTGTCATATGAACGCGACCTGACAAGGCGACGTATCGCACTAGACTGATCGACTTGTTACTTATTTGTAACAGGTTTTGGAATTGTCAGTTTCTTGGTCTTGTCCCGTCTATAGCTAGTTATATTTGAATGTTAGTGCAGTTACTACATATTGAGTACATCATTCTGAGCGGGGCCACATACCTCCCGCATAGAAAATTTTCATATGTAATTTAAAAAAAACAGCTGTTCCCTACAAAATTGCAATACCTACACTGTCAAAATGTATAGAATAACTGATTAAAAAAAAAATACCAATGAAAAATTTCTGTGTTGGGTTCCGAATAATGTACTGAATACGTGGGAACCTTTTATACGACTGTTTCGGACTACAAGCGAAGTCGCTATCTCTAATGAATGGTTCCAGGGTTCTCAATGTTTTTAGGGTGAAGTTCCTAGTTCCATAATAGTTATATTGCTGTGTTCCACTAGTTAATGACATGTTGCGGCGCGGCGGGCGGCGGGAAGCAGCGCACGTGCTCCACGCCCGCGCGCTCCTCGTCGGCCGCCAGGTGCCGCGCCAGCACACCGAAGATCTGCGAGTTCAGCACCTGGAAGCGCCGGATACGGTCCACCATGCGCTTCAGGGGCTGTGGGGGGAAGGTACAAGTAGTTCAAACTCAAACTCAAAGCATTTATTTCAATTAGACCATGACAAGCACTTTTGAATGTCACAAAAAACTAAGAAAGCGAAGCTACAGTCACAGACACGAGGCATAATAACTTGTGAAAGTACTGTAGTTGCCCATTCCAAGGCGTAGATCTCTATGGAGAAGAATGGGCAAGAAACTCCATGGACACTCTTTTCAATTATCGTTTTGCAGTTGTTTGTCTGGGGGAAAATGTAGGTGTACCTAAAGGAACTATGGAGTGGGTCTACCATGGAGTTTCTTGGCGGTGCTTTTCCATAGGAAACGACCAACCCGAACCGTGCACCTATTCTCGACGTTTTATAAGTGCCCATCTAGGCCTACGTGAAATAATAGTAGATAATACAACAAGTGAAAAAAAAGGGAATTTAATTCGAGGGACTAAATTGGATCCCGAGAGCAGCGAAGGATTCTAGAGTACAATCCTGAGCGGAGCGAGGGATGCCAGAACCGAGACGATTTTTTTCACGGGTTGTGTCCTCTACTTTTTACCATTGACTGCGAGAAAATGAATAAACGTTAATTGAAGTTATCATAACGAGAAAAGGTGTGGTCAAAAATATGAAGATGAGGAAACTGGGTATGTAATGGATGGTCACCCATCCACGGTCCGACCTAGGCAAGCGCGGCTGAACCTTGAAGATCGGCTTAAAAAAAGCAGTATACTCACAATGCCCTTCACCAGTTCATCCTTCCCATCGACTCGCTGCACCCTCAGGATGTGGTAGCAGAAGTCCAGCGCTTCGAACCGGCGCTGCTGCCCTAGTAGCGCTATGATCGTGCAGCCGGCCCAGTGGAGACCTTCTCCGAAGAGTTCCCTGGAAAATAGACATACATAATTAAATAACGTTTTTTTTTTTTGGATGGGATATCATCAAATAACCCCCTCCGCTCTGGGTGGAGTGGGAGGGAGTGTCAGACTTTTACTGACTAAAACCCATCCATGTTCCTTCTTTGCCCTTTGTGTTCCAGGGCCGCGGTATCTCTTTCGAACAGTCCCGCAGTCCCGGCAGGCATCGGCCCTTGCGGGCCCCTTCTTGGTTGCTGACATCTCTTTGAGGCGCGCGTGGAACACGAACGCGCCGTCGACACGGCCTGTCGTCATAAGACGGACGGACGGTGAGCTAACCCTTTACTCACCGTCCACAGGCCCGCATAATTACATAACATGACGCCTTGTAATCTGCGAAGGGTTAATCAGAGGTCTACTTAACAAGTACACCCACATTTCGCCAGTTATGTTTAAGTCCCATGTAATAGGGAGCGAGCATATTGCCATCAACCGGGCACGAGCCCATACTCCGTGGCTGCTACTTGCTGAATTCACGCAAAAACTATTGACCGAATTTGGCTGAAATTTGGGACACAGATAGTTTATAACCTGGATTAACACATAGGATACTTTTTATCCCGGTAGTACGATCCCGTGGGACATTACCGAGCTCCACGGGGGCGAAGTCGCGAGTATAAGTTAGTAATAATATAAAGGTAACTTACTCGACGGTAAATTGTGTTTCTCCGACTGGGATGCAGTACAGGAACTGCAGAGCCGACCATAATCTGAAATAAATAAAAGTATTCATCACGACTCACTTTTGAAAACAACATAGCACTATGAATGAAAAGAAAGACAGTAATATACATCACGAGCACCAATATGTATACACTTTCCTAAATTTAAAAGCAATTTTCGCGAAAAATAACGATTGTACCTTGGAGATAGGATCTTTTTCATAAAAATATGATTTCTAGAATACTATTTTCGTAAGAACATGTAATTTTAATGAGAACAGTACGAGAAAAACAGTTTTAAAAGTTGTAAAGTGTTTACATATTGGTGCTCTTGACTGTACATGGTCGGTTAGTTTGACCAAACGTAATTTTTTTTTAACCCCCTACCCCCCTCTTCGAACCGCACGTGATTAGAGGACGACCCCTATGGAAAAACGAATAAGTAACATACCTATGGAACTCGTTGGTATCGTCGGTGTGCGCGGGCGCGTGGTGGTGCGGCGCGGGCGGCGCGGGCCACTGCGGCGCCGCCAGGCACGTGCGCAGGCGCCGCAGCACCACGGAGAACAGCGACAGGCCGCAGCACAGGCGCTCGCGCGTCAGCAGGTCGCCTTCGCGGGACAGCTGGCCTTGCTACAAAAAAATATACCTTAAGTAACGGCTTGTGGTGCTTTATAAAATGTTACTGCAGTTTTGTATTGAAAAGTAAATACAACGTGGCAACACCGCCAGTTCTTGGGCACATTACCAGCTGACAGTGTTGAGGAGGAGTGTTTCGATGCCCTTATACACCGTGACTTTTTAGTCGTCTTATAAAGGTGGTCCACTCAATGTGCCCGACATAAAATAGCTCAAGGCGCGATTTTTTTACCGACCATAGTGGGTACAAAGAAAACTAAATAGGTAATACATTAAAATAAAATTATGAAATATCCTGTTAATGGTGTTTACATGTCAAACGGGAGAACATACCTACCCAGCGCTCGAGTCCAGTAGATTATCGCTCGCAACAGGGTGTAATAACTACGTCATGCATCATATTGAATAATATTCTTATTTAAAAAAATTAAAATCTCATAAATACTTTTTTTTTTTAAATTAATGTTTAGTAGTCATTGGATATATGAAGTGGGCTGCCGTTGTAAGACGACTAAAAAGTGACGGTGTATATAATAATGCATAAGTATACACCGTGACTTTTTAGGGAGATATTGGGGGTAAGTTCGTTTTTAAATACTTGTTTTGAATGTAAGAACTTGACTTAAACAATTCCACGACCCCCGTACTATTCAATACATCCATCAGCACAATGTTTTGAGTACGTTACATTGAGTCCTACCGTTAAAAGTGATTATTCATCCCAAAAAAAATTTTTGCCGTAAAGTTACTTAGATTGATGTACATAGTGGTTGGTTGACGGCTTCGTGAAGGTCCGTTTACATCCTGTAGATATAGGTGAAACTCACCTTAGCAGTGCCATATTTGTCGACATTCTGCACGATCTGTAGCGCGGCGTATTTGGATTCTAGACGTTTCTGCTTGGTCTCCGGCTTCTCGCCCTCTGCGGCGAATGGTCGCGGTAGAATGTTCTGGAACGGCGCCGCGTGGAGTAAGTCTGTCACTTCCTCTTGACTCAGCGCCTAAACAACACATTAACTTCATATTAGAACATACAGGGTGTAACAAGACCCTTAACGAAGCCGAAAGGCATTTGTTCTCCCCGTTGTTGTGATCATTTTTTTGTTCTAGACCACACCTGGGAACCTTCTAGTTATGGATATATTGGGGGTCAAAGTTCCAATTTTATCACAAGTTTTTTTTTTTAAATACGTGTTTTTAATGTAAGATTTTTACTTTAAACACCTCCACGACCCCCGTACTATTCAATCCATCCATCAGCTCAATGTTTTGAGTGCGTTGCATTGAGTCCTTCCGTAAAACGTGATTTTTCACCCCAAAAAAAGTCGTTTTCCAGCAATCATTTTTGAGTAGAGTCACTTAGTTTGATGTACATAATGCTTGGTTGACGGCTTCGTGAAGGGTCCGTTGTCACCCTGTATATTATATTTGAACTAACGCAGAACTGGGTGGGCCGTACCGTATTGCAAGTTAACTTTAGAGATGTATTGTTACCCTCGCGATATTATGTTACCTTTTATTTTGACCCTAAAGATGTGTTGTTACCCCCAAGCTGAGTTATTACACTTGATATGCCTTGTCACTCTCAAGGTGTGTTATTACCCCTAATATGTATTGCCACCCTTAAGATCATTATCATCTGCCTAGCCTTTGCCCAACCATGTTGGGGTCGGCTTCCAGTCTAACCGGATGCAGCTGAATACCAGTATTTTACATGGAGCGACAGCCTATCTGACGTCCACAACCCAGTTAGTACTGGGTAATACGATACCCCTTGGTAAGACTGGTTGTCAAACTTTTTCGGGACCACCGGCTTAGCGTGCTTTCCGAGGCACGGAGGAAACTCGGTATGTAATGGGTGGTCACCCATCCACAGACCAACCTAGGCAAGCACGGCTTAACCTACAGATCGACCCGAGCGGCTGTTATTATTTAGCCACGATCTCCTCCCCTAAGGCCATTTGCCATATTGCCACCCTTAAGATGTTAACACATCTTAATATTTATAATATTACCCTCGCAATGGTTTGCGACCCCATATATATGTGATTGTCCTCGACATGTCTTGTTACCCTTAAGATGTGTTATTACCCTCGCGATGTTTTGTGACCCTCAGTCTCTTATTACCTGTTCAATAAGCATACAGAAGAGTATAATGTTGCCCAGCTCTCTGAAGGCGTGGAACAGTTCGGTGCGCGCGTCGGGGTACTGTACGATGTCCGTCAGTTGCGCGTGGTAGTAACCCAGGACTCCTGTGGGGAAAGGATAATATGGTCATTAGTTTTTTTTTAATCCCTGAAAGATTAGACAGAGGCGTACACACGGCGTCTCATGAAGCTGTACATTTCCAGTATAACTAGGCCTCACTTTGTATATATTTCCTATACAATGAGAGATCCACATAAACTGGTTTTGTATAGCTTGATTGGCCGTCGTGCGTACCTAATAAAAGTAAGTTTGTTTGTTACCTTTTATCCCCTAAACCATTGAACCGATCCATCCTGAAATTTTGCACATACGTTGTCAGGTGTACAGAAACGGACATAGGGTAACAAACAAACTTACTTTCGCATTTACAATATTAGAAAGGAAGTAAGGATAATAAATAATAACTTTATCCGTCTGTTTGTTTCGGCTAATCTCCCATACGGCTGGATCGATTATGACGGGACTCTTACTGGCAGATAGCTGATGTTTATTAGGAGTAACAGGAGCTACTTTTATTTTAGATTAAGAATCAGGGTTCCGTGCAAAAATTAAAACCTTTGAAATTGGTAACAAAATCCTATTAAAAAAGGAAAGTTTTTTTATATAATGATTTCACGCGAACGAAGGTCGCGGGCAACAGCCAGTAGAAAATAAACTCAGGGGACGAGTTGTTACCCTAAGTGAGAGGTGTAACCTTTGGTATGTTATATAACCCTAGGAGCGAGTTGTTAGCCTTGGTGCGAGTTGTTACCCTTGGAGCGAATTGTTACCCTCGCAGCGAGCTGTTACCCTTGGAGTGTATTGTTACCCTAGAAGTATTTTGTAACGCCTAAACTACTCAGAACTTACCGTTAGATCCGTAGTCATATCGGGGCAGTTTGCAGTGCCTGGGCATGGCGGCCGCTAGCGCCCTCGTGAACTGCGCTATAGTGCCGTGCAGTAGCCCACGGGCGACATCCAGCAGTTCTGATACTACTACTGCTAATGTTATGGAGATTGTTACTCCAATTGTGAGATTATGCCTTCGGAGAGTAATTTTACCCTTAGAGTTGTTACTCTTGAAGTGAGTTGTTACCCTTGGAGTGAATTGTTACCCTTGAAGTAAACTGTTACCTTTGGAGTGTATGGTTACCCTTGTCGACGCCTGTTACCCTCTAGCGTGTTGTTACCCTAGAAGTGTTTTGTAACCTCTACACTACTTAGGACTTACCGTTAGATCCGTAGTCATATCGGGGCAGTTTGCAGTGCCTGGGCATGGCGGCCGCTAGCGCCCTCGTGAACTGCGCTATAGTGCCGTGCAGTAGCCCGCGGGCGACGTCCAGCAGTTCTGACACTACTACGGCTACACCCTGGTAGCCTAGGAGACGGACTAGGGCGTGCAGGTGTTGGGCGCCTACGAAGCCTGGTGGAAAAAGATATGCTTTGAATCAGTTGGTGAAACTGTAGAGATGTGATGGTTTGTACGGCCGATTTTGTTTTAATGAAGACTACAGTCATCGGCTGGTTTTTTGCAGTGATAGCCTAGTGGTGTGGACGTAGGACTGCCAAATCATAGGTCTCGAGATCCAACCCAAGGCACGCACATCTGATTTTTCGAAGTCATGTGCTTATTGTATTAGGTTAGGCACTAACCACACGATAAAGAAAGAACGATCAAAAAGAACATGACTAAAGTGAATTTTTACCTTTTGAATTATAATGGAAAATCTTGAGCAACGCAATGTTACTTTTTCACATAGGTACGGGGGGAAGTGACCTCGACGCAAAAACGATTACCATGAATTCAGCACACGTATCTAGATTCATAAGCGTCAAAAATTTCGTCAGTTCTTTAAACAAATTAAATACTGTTCCAAGCAATAAATAAATATTGCTTTAATATAATCTTACCATATAATGATTATATTATAACTGATCTCAATAAATTTTTTTTTTTTATTAAGGGCGTTTTAAAATTGTAAATTGAATCAGTTTTTTTTTTCACATTAATTTTATACTTTTTGCTGTGCCCCACAGCAAAAAGTAATTGCACCTTGGCTTTAAGCCCATTGTAAGATTTTCACATATTATGAAATGCAAATAAGATATGAATATGAATACATTTTAACCGCGTAAATTTGCGCCTTTGTAGGTCTAAAAATCTCTACAAAATGTAATTAATGTTTTGATGATCCAAAACTGTTAAATCAACTAACAGTATTGTAGGTACAGTCGCCAGCACATCAAGTGACTCCAAATAATTTTAAACCATAAAATGTTGATGGTTAAGTTAAAATCGAATAAGAAAATTACATAGTTTGTAGTAACTTGATGCGCTGGCGGCTGTAATTTTGTTTTCTTCAGATCCTTACCTACATACTGCGCATACTGTGCCGAATACGCAAGACTCAGTTGCTTGGAGCCCCACAGTAGGGCATGTCCGTACTGTTGCGGCTTCTCCCGAGACACGCCCGCCGCGAACTGTATGCCGCGGCACTTCACGAATCTGAAAAAAAAAAACAATTTAGTAATAGAATCTCAAATTATTTCAGATCTGTGTTGGGTTCGGGATACCGCTTAGTAAGGCTCCTAATCAATTAGACAGCAGTTTACCAAAATATAAAACCGGGTTGTGTAACGTCATTGCGTTTTTGCATTAGGGATTTTTTGTTACCTACCCTTTGAGCGGGTTCTTACCTTCGTAGATATATGAAAAAAAAAATACTGTTTCGTGAAGTCGAAGTCGTCCAGGGTGAGGTAGCGGCTTAGCAGTTTGTGGCAGAGCCGGTGTAGCATCCGAGAAGGTAATTGTTACCCAAGGGATGTGTGTTTACCTTTCGAGCGGGTTGTTACCCAATGACTAATATGTTACCCTCGGATTGTGCTGTTACCCTTGACGCTGGTTGTTACCCTAGATGTGTGCTGTTACCCTTGGAGAGGGTTGTTACCCTTGGAGCGGGTTGTGACCCTAGATGGGTTTGGACCTTACCGCGACCTTTTTCATCGTCAAACGATGAAATCGTGATTAAAAGCTCCGTTCGAGCTCGAAACTCATCGGGTTCACCCGAAATAAATCTTAAGAAATCATTATAGTATTTCTTACCTATCCGTAGCAGCGTTGTAGCAGTAGTTGGGTAAGAAATCAAAGTTGAGTTCCCAGAACACATGCAGGGTGATCCTGCCGTAAGGCGCGAGGACGCCGTGGTCGCTCTCTCGCAAGATGGCGTCGAAGTCGTCCAGGGTGAGGTAGCGGCTTAGCAGTTTGTGGCAGAGGCGGTTCACGGAGATCAGGCCTTCGAGTTCCTGTGGACGGTAGGGTGTTGATAAACCCATCATTTGCCTAGCCTTTTCCCAACTGTGTTGAGGTCGGCTTCCAATCAACCAAACTGAGCCAGACTACTTAAGCAAAAAAATTACCCTCCTTCTGAGTCAGTCGGGTAAAAATTGATGAATTTTATTACGGGTAAATCACTACAAAAAAAAGACATCATCTGCCAAGCCTTTTCCCAACTATATTGGGGTGGGCTACCAGTCTAACCAGATGCAGCTGAATACCAGTATTTTACATGGAGCGACTGCCTATCTGACCTCCACAAACCAGTTAGTACTGGGTAATACGATACCCCTTGGTAAGACTGGTTGTCAGACTTTCGGGCCACTGACTACCTGTAACGACTGTCAAAGATCTACAATTGACAGCAGGACCAACGGCTTGACGTGCTTTCCGAGGTACGGAGGAAACTCGGTATGTAATGGATTGTCACCACCAGCGTTCAAATGTCGGTTTTCAACCGAGCATTGAGAATCTTACAAAGCGCAACCCGTGCTAGGCGCTCCCTTTAATTTATTTATATTATTTGTTGTTACAGCGGCAACAGAAATATACATTCTGAGAAAATTAGTAATAGGGTCCCGTCGGTACCCTTTGGGTACGGAACCGACAAAAAAAGACAAAATGTAAAATAATATAGTTTGCTTTAAATCGTTTATTGAAAACCTGTGCAACGGGTTATCGGGCTGTAATTTTTTCAATAAAAAACGTAATTATCTGACCAGTTCCAAATAGAAGAAAGGTCAAAGCAATGTTCAGGTATACAATATAATCTGTAAACTTACAAGTGGTACATAAATAAAAAAATTGAAACAATTATGGACCCTGCAACCCTGCGGGTGGGTGTTTATGAGCAGACAAATCGGTCTACCCCCCTTCTTGTTCGTTTTTTGCACCCAGTGCCGCTACCACTGTCACTCGCAACTCGATTCTGGTCCCGACACACGAAACACACCCACCCGCAATAACTTCAGTTTATCCGTGATCATGGTGCTTGCAACAGCGCCGAAATATAGGGAACTCAACACAAACAGTAAATATGGTAAATATCCCCTTTCTAGAGTTAATGATAAGAAGAATACATACCACAACGCCTGTAATATCTCCCGCTTCGAACTTAGCGACGGCCGCGTCCAGAGCTCTGTGCATGTCCGCGTTGATTCGTTGAGCCACCTGTCAAAAGAAATATAATCACAATTCTATTTCATATCCATACTTAAGACGCCCCTCCTATGGATATAAGAGTAGAGGAAGACACCTCCTTTCTAGCCATATCATCCTTCACACAGTCCATCCATCGTTTCCTTGGTCTTCCTCTCCCTCTCCATCCATCAACATTTATATTCATTATCTACACTAATCTTCACTTATATTATAAAGAGGAAAGATTTGTATTTTTGTGTGTGTGTATGTTTGTAATGAATAAATCAAAAACTACTGTGCCGATTTCAAAAATTTTTCCACCATTAGAAAGCTACATTATCCTTGAGTAACATAGGCTATATTTATTACTAGAAAAAAATAAGGGGGGGGGGGGGGAAGGGGAAAATAAAATTTCTACCCGTGCGAAGCCGGGACGGGCCGCCAGGCATTTATATTTCGTTTCCACCTTGGATTTTTGTTTTATGACTACACTCACCAAAGCACACAGGTCGACATGTCTCCCTAACAGGGCCACGTGTCTCTGCCGCAGTAGCGACGCGTAGCGCCCGGCGGCTGAACCTGTGGAGGCGCCGCGCGCCGCGCACTCCGCGCGGTAGCGTTTGTCGAGTAACATGCTGGAAAGAGAAGAATTTTTGATGTGATACATCTATATGTGCGCCTAGGCAGTAAAATCGACTCGTATGCCGTGACAGGAAATGGCATGACGCTGTCATGGCGTGATGCCTCTTCTATGCTACGTAAAATCAACCTTTTCCAATTAGATTTATTTTTCATATATTTGTTTATTATATTACAATCTAGCCAGCAATTTAGCTCGTGGCTAAATAATAACAGCCACTCGGGTCAATCTTTAGGTTAAGCCGCCCTTGCAGTTGGTCCGTGGATGGGTGACCACCCATTACATACCTAGTTTCCTCCGTGCCTCGGAAAGCACTTTAGGACGTTGGTCCCGGCTGTAATTTGTAGATCTTTGACAGTCGTCTTTGGCCCGGAAGTCTGACAACCAGTTCTACCAAAAGGGTGTCGCATTACCCGGTACAAACTGGGTTTGTGTATTGAAGGACTTGGGTTATGGAGGTCAGATAGGCAGTCGCTCCATGTAAAATACTGGTTTTCAACTGCATCCGGTTAGACTGGAATTCTGGATGATGACTACTGTTACGCTCACCTGCTCGCCAACTGCTTATAATGAGCGTAGACCTGCTCCGACAGCTTGTACACGAACTGGTCGAAGCACAGGTTCACCTCGGCCTCCACCTCGTCGTACAGGAACTGTTTACGGAACACTGTGAGCGCGTACTGGGCTGAATCGTTGTAGAGGTCAAGAGGGTACAGGACGTATCTGTTGAGGAGAATGAGACTTATTAGTGTTGTACCTCTGATTTTTCGGATTCGTGTAAGTGTTGTATAACTAACACTTAACCCAAGAGTTCGTTCGCAAACATTGTGTTAGCTCGGCTCATAAACTCAACTCAAACTCAAAGCATTTATTTCAAATAGACCCGTGACAGGCACTTTTGCTTAGTCAAAAATAAGCTACCTACAGTCCCGCCACAGGCATAATAACTGTGAATGGACTGAAGTTGCCCATTCGAAAATAGTAGATCTCATGGAGAAGAATGGGCAAGAAACTCCATGGACACTCTTTTCAAATCAAGTTATATATTACATAGTCCTGGGTACAATATTGTTGCTTCTATATGTGAGCAAAGTGTAGAGATAGGAAAATAAAACAAAACTACAGTTAAAACCATAAAGATTAGGATAAGCCCTACTAACCATAATAGAAAGTCTACATGGTACTCACACTTACAAAAACTCAAATAATGCATATGCATGTATGTGTCACCATGAATTTGTAAATACCGTTAGATTACAATCTATCTCGCGAGATTGTAATCTATCGGAAAATTGTGAACCGTAACATACTGCTTACAATTTAACGCATTATTTTTCGGTAGATTATAATCTAACGAAGTGAAACTGTTAAATCAATCTGTCGCGCGTTAGACTGTTTTTTATATTTTTTATAATCATTCACTTTTATCACAATAAAACTTACTGAGCGGGCTTGCGAACCGCGCGGGTGCCAGCTGATAGATCACAGGCGCGCGCGCGCGAGTTCCATACGGCTGTTGTGTTATTGTGATATAAAAGTGAATGAATATTAAAAAAAAATCTTTGGGGAAGTTGTTTTTTATCATGAGTACAATCACGTGTTTAAGTATCGGTCACTAATTAACAGTCACCCTATAAAGGGTGTAAAAAGACCCTTAACGAAGCCGAAAGGTACTTGTTCTCCCCGTCATTGCGATCATTTTTTTGTTCTAGATCATACCTGGGAACCTTCTAGTTACGGAGATATTGGGGGTCAAAGTTCAAATTTTTCACAAGTTTTTTTTTAAATACATGTTTCTAATGTAAGATTTTTTGACTTTAAACACCTTCACGACACCCGTACTATGCAATCCATCCATCAGCACAATGTTTTGAGTACGTTACATTGAGTTTTACCGTAAAACGTGATTTTTCACCCCAAAAAAAAAGTCGTTTCCCAGCAATAATTTTTGCGTAAAGTTACTTAGCGTAATGTACAGAATGCTTGGTTACCGGCTTCGTAAAGGATCTGTTTACACCCTGTATAGTTTTAAGTCGCGGATAACTTTACTTGCGCGATGTAGGATTTAGGTGTATTTCGATGTTTAGTTCATCACCTGTGTCATAGATGGCGCTGTACTACTTTTTGTTCTATGTTGCTGTAGTACTCGTTGAAGTGGCTACAAGATCAAAAGACTTACTCCATCATAGCCGGTTCCTTCGTCTTCAGTATATGGTCGGTCAGTATCCACGGCATGGACATCTCAATCGGGAACTGGATGCGTTTCTCCATGGTTATCAGATCGTTGCATTCCTCGTTATGCTGATGGCGCACCATGCATTTCTGTAACAAAATATATGCATCATCATCTGCCTGTCTTTTCCCAAGTATGTTACGGTCGGCTTCCAGTCTAACCGGATGCAGCTGAATACCAGTATTTTAAATGGAGCGATTGCCTATCTGACCTCTACAACCAGTTAGTACTGGGTAATACGATACTCCTTGGTGAGACTGGTTGACAGACTTTTTGGGCCACTGACTACCTGTAACGACTGTCAAAGATCTACAAATGACAGCCGGGACCAACGGCTTAACGTGCTTTCCGAGGCACGGAGGAAACTCGGTATATTTTTTTTTTTAATACGGTTCTGCAAAAATATTTTTTTTTTATAAAATTAAATAAGTAAGAAGTACTAATAAAGGGTGTAAAAAGACCCTTAACGAAGCCTAAGGGTACTTGTTCTCCCCGTTATTGCGATATTTTTTTTGTTCTAGACCATACCTGGGAACCTTCTAGTTACGGAGATATTGGGGGTCAAAGTTCCAACTTTTTCACAAGTTTTTTTTTAAATACATGTTTCTAATGTTATTTTTTTACTTTAAACACCTTCACGACCCCCGTATTATTCAATCCATCCATCAGCACAATGTTTTGAGTCCGTTACATTGAGTTTTACCGTAAAACGTAATTTTTCACCCCAAAAAAAAAAGTCGTATCGAAGCAATAATTTTTGCGTAAAGTTACTTAGTTTGATGTACAGAATGCTTGGTTGACGGCTACGTGAAGGGTCTGTTTACACCCCGTATATTTGCCTATTTTTTTTGTTTTTTCCATAAAATACTATATTTTGGGAAGTGTATTGTATTTTTTATTGCTTATTTTGAAATACTATATTTCGCCGAAGAAATGTTGGCGACCCTACTTGTGGATGTTATTTTGATGCACATTTTGTTATTAATGTAATATACTGCTGTTACTCACGTTTACTTTGCGTCCCATAGTCATTTCAAGATAGAACTCCCTGTACCACAGCTGGGAGAGGTCGCAGCATTTTTGAAGAGAATCTGTCGAAAAGAGATACATTATTAAAACTGCGTCCGACGCAGGCGCAGCGTAAGCGTCGTTTTCGCGAGCCATCTACGGTGGTAGATGGCTCGCGAAAAGTGCTTGGCAGTTTTACTCACGTGGCAATATTACCGACATGGCAATATTACCGACATGGCAATATTACACACTTGGCAATATTACCCACCTCGCCGTGTTAGCCGCTTGGCCATATTAACCCCCACCAATTAAACATACTTGACCATATTGCATCAGGCATGTTTACCGACTTCTACGCAATTATGCGTAAAAAAGTTGCGTCGGTGGTACGACGAGTACGGGGAAGCCCGAATAGCGCCCTCAGGATGATTGGCGAGAGAACCGATACTGTTCTGCTCAGTAGGTTCACTGAACTCCATGTGTTGCGAGACCGATGAGCTTACTGTGCAGGGGTAGACGGTGTGTTTAGTTTCTTCTTTTAATTACTAACATTAGTTATAAGCAAAATTCTTGTAACTAACAACCTTGCCTTGGACTTTTTGTCTGAAATAAATGTTTTTTAAATATTATTGTCCAATTAGCTATACTCTATCCCCGAATACTTTATTCCTCTAGCCTAATTCTCACCTGTAAAGTTGAGCAGGTAGGACCGGCAGAAGATCTGCCGGTGGAACGTCTCGATCTGCGTCAGCGTGCCGATGTCCAAGTTCTTGAGCAGAGTGATTCTGGTGCCAGACTTGTGCAAATACCGAGAATGTATACCCGGTAGTGGCGACAGTGACAGGTATTACTACCATGGCTACATTACACACATGGCCATATTATACTCCTGGTAATTACCGACAGGCAATATAGGGCACATGGTAATATTAGACATAGGCAAAATTACCCACATGGCAATATTAACCACATGACAATATTACCCACGTAGCAATATTACCCACATGTCTATACTACCCAAATGACACTATTACTCACTGGGCAATAATAACACCATGGCAGTATTACCAACTTGCCAATATTAACCACATGGCAATATTATTAACATGGCAATATTAACCACATGGCAATATTAACCACATGGCAATATTAACCACATGGCAATATTAACCACATGGCAATATTACACACATGGCAATATTAACCACATGGGAATATTAACCACATGGCAGGATTACCCACGTAGCAATATTAACCACATGACAATATTAACCACATGGCAATATTAACCACACGGCAACATTACCCACGTAACCTTATTACACCCTGACATTATACTCACCCAACCAACCCGCCAGCCCGCAGCGACAATCACGACCTGCTCCTCACACCTGAACCCCAACAGAAGTAACGTAATACGTAGATTTACTCACTCTCACCTGACAGGTTGAGCAGGTACATCCAGTAGAAGCTCTGCCGGTGGAACGTCTCGATCTGCGTCAGCGTGCCGGCGTCCAGGTCCTTGCGCAGGGTGCGTCTGCCGCCGGACTTGTCGGAGATCAGCGCTTCCAGCTGTGTGCGGACCATGTAGAGCTGGGTTGATGATGGGCCTGAGGAGAACGTAGACATATTTAATTTTATTTTGTTGGGTGGCAAAACAGCAGGCCTCTGGTATGATTCAATCATTTGTAGGAAGCACTAATGTTAAGTTGTAGGAAGCGTCCTGGAAGAGACACCGACGCTAAAACGGTTACCACGTATTTAGGACATCATTCTGAACCCCTCTACATGGAAAATTTTCGTTGGTTATTAAAAAAAAAACCAGCTGTTTCCTACTGCAATACGTACACAGTCAACGGTTCCCGGTGCACGGTTGCCTGAGAGATATTTCTCGACGGCATGTAAAGTCAGGTCAGAGGCCCATGGGCGGTTTAAAAACTCTGATATCAGGTTAAGAATTAACCACACGATAAAGAAAGAAGATTGTTTAAATTCCATGTAACAGAGGCGAGGGGCAAAGATTTATTTATGTTATCAGATTTTAGTTTTCTTTACAATCACTTACCAACATTCCTTCTTGGCACTTTGATGGTAAAGCTGGCCTCGCCATCCTTCTTCCCTCGCAAGGCCGGGTCCTGCTGAGGCTCGCAGCCGCGCGCCCAGTCCCCGCAGGTCTCACGGACTGATACTATTATACTGTGGGGGGAAAGAGGATACAGTTAAAAAAACTTAGTGAGTCTTATGCTTTTTTTTTTTCGCATGTGAAATCATCAAATGACCCACCCTCCCGCTCTGGGCGGAGTGGAAGGGAGTGTCAGACTTTTACTGACTAAAACCCATCCATGTTCCTTCTTTGGCCTTTGTGTTCCAGGGCCGCGGTATCTCTTTCGAACAGTCCCGCAGCCCCGGCAGGGTATAACTCTTACTAGGCAATATTACACCAGCATAGCTTAATCAGCCTACACTGTTCCTTCTGCTGGTACTCAGACCACCTCTTTGCGAGAAGGATGTTGTTGTAATCCACCTCGCAGGGGGGTTACTGTGACGTCTTAATCAAGAAATAATTCCAGTGTGGGAAAGAGACAGAGCTATACAGGTCGTCAAGTGCCATCTCTTTCCCACACTAGAATTGCTCCTGCTTTAAGATGTCATTGTAGGCCACCAGGCAGAATGAGATTTAGTGGGATAGATGACCCTGGATTGGATGTCCCACACTTGGCGATATTAGGCACTTGGCGAAATTAGCCACTTAGCGATATTAGCCAGTTGGCAATATTAAGCCACTTGGCGATAGAAGCCACTTGGCGATCTTAGCCACTTGGCGATAGAAGCCACTTGGCGATCTTAGCCACTTGGCGATAGAAGCCACTTGGCGATATAACCCAATTAGCGAAATTAGCCACTTAGCGATATATAAGCCACTTGGCGATATTAAACGTACCTGCGAATAAGATCCTTCTTGTTCTTGATAGCCTTGCGTAACGGCTCTCTCAGCAGCAACTGCACGAAGTCCTGCAGTTCAGCGTAGATGGAGCGCCTTGCAGCGTCCGCGAACACTGTCTCCATTCGCGCCATGAGGACTTGCAGACCTTTGATCATAGCTATCACTTCGATCATGGCGAACTTCTCTTCTGAAGTGTAATTGTAGCGGGTGGCCTGGAACAACATTTTTGGTGATTATTTTTGTCGACCGGTCACGGATCAAGTAAAATGTGTGTGTAGTCAGCGATCGGCAACAAAACATAATATCACTCGACTGTACGTCATGTGGTGTGGAAGCATAATGTGTGTAAAGAAGTCTATTTTAGTTACTTCCATAGCATCATGTCTTACGGTATTCTGCTGTGGGGTCGGGCTGCAGATATTGACTCCATATTTATTCTGCAAAAGAGGGCTGTAAGAGCCATCTATAACCTACGCAGACGCGAGTCTCTAAGAGAATTGCTTAAACAGATTAACATCATGACGGTACCTTGTCAATATATTTATGAAAACATTATGTTTGTTCGGAAAAACATTCATCTTTTTAGTAAAATAAGCGACAGGCATAATATTAATACTAGAAATAAGGACAAATTAGATCAACCACGTTTCAGATTGTCAAAAGTACGCACATCTTTTATGGGGTACTGTGTAAAATGTTACAATAAAATACCACTTGACATTTTACAACTTAATGAGAAGAAATTTAAAAAATGCATAAAACAAACACTATGTAAGCGAGCATATTATAAGTTAGAAGAGTATATCGTAGATAAAAATGCTTGGTTCAATGCTGGTCCTGCTCCACTGCCACTTGGGCTCACATACTAAGATTTTAATGTTTGGAAGAGATGCTCCCCCTTTAGTTCTTTCATCATTTCTTTTATTTTTTTTCTCGTTTGGAAACTTAGTTACTTTGATAACCATTGTTTTATATAAATTAGAAGCATTATTTGAGTTTTTGTAAGTGTGAGTACCATGTAGACTTTCTATTATGGTTAGTAGGGCTTATCCTAATCTTTATGGTTTTAACTGTAGCTTTGTTTTATTTTCCTATCTCTACACTGTGCTCACATATAGAAGCAACAATATTGTACCCAGGACTATGTAATATATAACTTGATTTGAAAAGAGTGTCCATGGAGTTTCTTGCCCATTCTTCTCCATGAGATCTACTATTTTCGAATGGGCAACTACAGTCCATTCACAGTTATTATGCCTGTGGCGGGACTGTAGGTAGCTTATTTTTGACTATGCAAAAGTGCCTGTCATGGGTCTATTTGAAATAAATGCTTTGAGTTTGAGTTTGAAGCATAATTTGTGTAAAAAGTACCCTTAACAAAGCCGAAAGGCACTTTTCTTCCCGTCATTCATGGAGATCATTTTTTTGTTTTAGACCATACCTCGGAATCTTTTAGTTACATTGGGTTACAGTAGTTATATTGGCGGTCAAAGTTCGAACTTTTTCACAAGTATTTTTTTAAAACAAATTTTTAATATTACAACTTTACTTTAAATACCTACACGACCCCCGTACTGTTCAAAACATCCATCAGCACAATGTTTTGAATGCGTAACATTGAGTCCTACCGCAACACGTGAGTATTGCCACTTGCCACAAATCTTGGAAAAATTGGTACCGGCGTCTAAAATCGCCACCTGATTAGTATCTACGCTATGAAGACGGCGACAGGGCGATATGCCTCAAGTGGAGTTGGACAGGGACATCTGACAAGAATGTTGGGCCAAAGAAACTAGGGCCATCCAAAAGTGCTTGGGGTTGACGATATCCTCAATGTCACGGGTAACAGATGGGTGAGGGCCGTACAAAACCGAGAATTGTGACAGAAGAAAGGGGAAGCCTATTATACAAAGCAGTGTGTGATTCTGGGGTGAAATGATGATGATAATGATGATCTGCCTAAATCACTATGCTTACCCGCTCATACTCCTCAGCGTCGGGCGGACAGCGCGGGTTGCTGGCGTGGTCGGTCGGGTGCAGCAGCTTCCACGAGCACAGCTCGGTCAGCACGGAGCACCAGGATGAGACAAGCTGGAGGCCGCGCAGGCAGAGCTCTGTTACGGCCTTGTTCTCTGAGTCCGAACCTGCTTCTTTGAAGGTCGTTGTCACCTAGGAGAGAACATCTTGAGTTTAGAGGGGGGGGGGTCTATAATAGGTGTAAAAATACCCTCCTTCTTCTTCGTATGGCTGGCACGACAAATTTTATATTTTGTTAGCCCAAAACATCACCACTTCCACCGCGTCGTAGGTGGCAGCGCAAAGGTCACTTCGGCTGCATGTTTTTGGGCTAAGAGGGCAGGATAGGAGGTGGAGCATAGTTTGTGACACAGCTCCACAACCACACCCCGCTGCTGTTTCATTGAGGTAGCCCCACTTGACGAGGTTGGAGTTACATCTTCCTACTTAAGTCCGGAGACGGTTCAAGTACTTCCAGGTGGACCACGGAAGGTTAGACCCTGCGGGAAGATGCTCACTTGGTGGTAAGTAGTGAGTGTAAAGTACCCTTAAAGAAGCCGAAAGCCTCTTGTTCTCCCCGTCACTGCAATTTTTGTTTTGTTCTAGACCAGACCTGGGAACCTTCTAGTTACGGAGATATTCGGGGTCAAAGTTCCAACTTTTTCACGAGTTTTTATTTTAAAATACAAGTTTTAATGTTGTAACTTTACTTTAAACACCTCCATGACCCGTTTACTAATCAATGCATCCATAAGCACAATGTTTTGAATGCGATACATTGAGTTTTACCCTAAAAGGTTATTTTTCACCTCAAAAAAAAAGTCGTTTCCCAGCAATAATTTTTGTGTAGGGTTACTTAGTTTGATGTACAGAATGCATGGTTAACGGCTTCGTGAAGGGTCTGTTTACACCCTGTATAAAATCATCGAATTATAAGTTATTCATAAACGAACTGACTGCCCCGTTGGTCTAGTAGTCGCAAGCGCGACTGCCTACCATGAGGTCCAGAGTTCGATTCCCAGGTCGAGCAAAGTAACATTGGGCTTAGCCACGGAGTCTGGATTCGTGCCCGGTAAGTGGCAATAGGCTCGCCCCCTATTACATGGGACTTAAACATAACTGACGAAATGTGGGTGTACTATTACTTACACCTCTGCCGAACCCTTCTGGGCTTAAAGGCGTGATGTTATATAGCAGTAACTTACCTCGTTGCTATACCTAGCAAGTTCAGAGATATAGTTCTGGTGCTCCTCCCTGATCTGAGGCAGGTGGACCATCAGGTCAGCCTGAGGAGAAGGTGGATTTGTGCTCGATGATAGCGGCCACCTGAGGGGTAAAACATTTTGTTAATTTTTCACCTGCCATGTGTTCTGGTCATTGGGGGAGGCTTTTGCCCAGCAGTGGGAATGTGTTCTGTGAAGGAGTTGCCGCCAATGGGGCTCTGAGGTAAAAATAGACTTACTTGCTGGTATCATAATGTTTTGATCTCTTGATGTAGTTAAACGGCGCGATCTGCATATCACCGAATAACGGAACCACTTCCAAATTCTGTAACAAAATATCAATGAATTGATACAACTGTTTGTATGTCTGGTTCTGTAGCCTCAGTTAGGACTAAACTTAGTCTTAATAGTATAATATGTTTTTGTTTTTATATTTAATTTTTCTTTCCCAAAAACTTTTTAATTTTTTTTTTTGGAGTAGTTCACAATTTGTTGAGAAGTTTTTTTAATTGTTGTTTTTTTTTAAAAAAGTAAGTGTTTTACATATAAGTAATATGCATGCTAGATTCACATCTAGTAGATGTCAATCAGAAGAATTGTTTTGTAACTTTTTTTATTGCATTTGTGATTGTACATCAGTTTTGTGAATTAAAAAAAAAAAAAAGTGACTGACAATGTATAGCGTAATTTACTGAGCATAGTAATACGTTGTTAACCTATTCTATGTATACAACATTATTTTTAGTATTTGCGAAACCTGAATATAGTTTGTTCAGAATATATAACTGAATCGATTCCAATAATTTTCAAACCATTTTATTTTTTTCCAAAAATATTTAAAAAAAGGTTGCAAGTTGGACACCGAGCGACACTAAGTACCTATCCGCAATCATACCGCGCGAATGCACCGCTTGTACGCCCGCGCGGGGGAATACAACCCTTTCAGTCGGCCGGGGGCTACATGTTAATGCGCACGTGTCACGCTCCCGGATCGCGACCGCACGGCTGACGCGGCGCCGCCATTTTCAAATTATTAATTTGATCTCTTACTCTGGACGCTCTTAATGTGCACGTCTTTTTACATCGTTCTCATATTTATGTATAGTCTCAACATGAATGATGTAACCAAGATCTTGTGAAAATATTTTGATTTAGAAGAGTGTCCATGGAGTTTCTTGCCCATTCTCCTCCATAGAGGTCTACGCTTTGGAATGGGCAACTACAGTACTTTCACAAGTTATTATGTCTTGTGTCTGGGACTGTTTTTGACTTTCAAAAGTCCCTATAACGGTCAAATTGAAATAAATGCTTTATAAAAATAATATAACAGATGGATCGCTGGTTTTTCGTCTAGTTATCTATAAAGACAAATATCTATGAGGAGCTCATGGCTTAATAATAACAGCCGCTCGGGTCGATCTTTAGGTTTAGCTGTGCTTGCATAGGTTGGTCTGTGGATGGGTGACCACCCATTACATACCGAGTTTCCTCCGTGCCTCGGAAAGCACGGTAAGCCGTTGGTCCCGGGTGTCATTTGTAGATCTTTGACAGTCGTTAGGTAGTCAGTGGCCCAAAAAGTCTGACAACCAGTCTTACCAAGGGGTGTCGTATTACCCAGTACTAACTGGGTTGTTGAGTTCAGATAGGCAGTCGCTCCATGTTAAATACTGGTATTCAGCTGCACCCGGTTAGACTGGAAGCCGACCCTAATATAGTTGGGAAAAGGCTCGGCAGATGATGATATCTAAAAAGACAAATCTTTACTTAATTTTGAACTTACCTTAAAAATTCTGTCAATTCGGTCCAGGCGAATCTTTTTCTTCTGATCAAGACGGTTGATGTTACAGACTTCAGAATCCATGAGGAATAGACCGAAACCCATTACCTACAACAATAAGACATTTATTATAATAAACTTTTCTATAAACACTAGCTTATGCCCGCGGCTTCGCCCGCTTAAAGTTCGGTAACTGTCACACTGTATAATTCTACCGGGATAAAAAGTATCCTATGTGTTAATCCAGGTTATAAACTATCTATGTGCCAAATTTCATCCAAATCCGTTCAGTAGTTTTCGCGTGAAAGAGTAACAAACAAACATTCATCCATTCTCACATACTTTCGCATTTATAATATTAGTAAGATAAGAAGTAAGATCGTGTTCGACACATAATACTGCGCTCCGAAACAAATATAGCTGACGTGGCTCAAAAGGCTGCCCAACTCAAATGGGACTGGGCAGGTCATGTCTGCCGCATGCCGGACCAACTGTGCCCTGACTTAGTGAGACGGGGTCGTGGCAGGCCACAAAAGCCGTATGAACTCTCGCGCGAGGCGCCTTTAACCTATCAGCTGTTAGCCGCGTGACGTCGTTCTGTTTCATTACTATCGTACCGTGCAACAGTGGGTAGGCAAAGCACCCCCGCGGCTCGCAAACCCGCTCCGTAAGTTTTATTGTAAAATGCACAGTAATGAGTGCATTGTTATCATTTTATTAGATTACCTTGACAAGCATGTGCTTCTCAGATGGTGTGAGGTACATCTTGGTTTCGAACATGTGCACGCAGATGTTGACTACATCGGCTAGCAGTTCTTCGTAACCTGTAAAAGAAATATATTTAAATAGCCACTAGCCTCTCCCTGCGATTTCTTACGAGTATCCCAGCAATCATTTTTGCGTAGGGTTACATAGTTTGATGAACAGAATGCTTGGTTGACGGCTTCGTGAAGGGTCCGTTTACACCTCGTATATATCACAGAATAAAGTCTCTAGCTAATGGTAAAAACCTAATCAGAATCCGTTTAGCAATTAAGAAGAACAACGCGATAACAAGACAGACTCAAAAAGGCAACTTTCTATGTTCATTTTGCAACTTTTGCGCAAATAAAACCAGCGGCTGACGCAATACAGGTCGATTTTTGAGGATGATCATCATCATCATCATCATCATCATCACCATCATCATCAGCCCGGAATCACCCACTGCTGAGTATAGGCCTCCCCTTTTTTCTGCCACACTTCCCGGTTCTGTGCGTCCCGCATCCAGTTGTTTCCCGCGACTTTGACGATATCGTCAATCCAACGAGCTTTAAGACGGCCCTGATTTCTTTGGCCAAACCTTGGCCACCACTCGGTCAAAGCCTTGCTCCATCAGCCATCTCCACGTCTAGCCAGGTGTCCTGCCCAGGTCCACTTGAGGCGCACCGCCCGGTCCCCGACGTCGTAGACTTTCGTCCGACGGCGGATTTCGGTGTTATTTTTGAGAAACGTGGTACATATTTTAATGAATCTTACCGTTAATCTTCTCCAGCGCATCCTTCACAGTGTCTCTGATTTTATTCTGTGTAGCCAGAAACATGGACAGATTCTGTGACTCCTGCAGGCTTTGGCTGTCTGACATCACCTTCAGAAATTGTGCGGCCCTGTAACGAAAAATAAGATGAATATGAGGGGGGCTTTAGTCGCGTGAGGTTCAAGTAGGGGGGAGGGGACTGAAAATAATTAACGATTAAGCACGATGGGAGGGGTTAGAGGGACAATCACATGTATTTTTTCGTGAGAAACATAAAAGGATATGTGTGACGTATAAAATATTTTTTATCGATATCGGAATGAATTTAATTGTGAGAATTGGTTTAAAAGAAAACATTTTTTTTTAAACCAAATAACGTTATTGGCCACTCTTGGAAATATTAACCACTCTAGACAATATTAACCACTCTTGGCAATACTAAGCACGCTTGTCAAAATTAGCCAACGCATGGTAATATTAGCCATTCCTGGCAATATTAACCACTCTGGGAAATATTAACGACTCTAGGCAATATTAGCCACTTTTGGCAACATTAGCCACTCTTGGTAATATTAGCCACTCTTGGCAATATTAGTCACTATTGGTAATATTAACCACTCTTGGCAATATTAGTTACTATTGGTAATATTAACCACTCTTGGCAATATTAGTTACTATTGGTAATATTAACCACTCTTGGCAATATTAGCCACTCTTGGCAATATTAGCCAACACACGGCAATATTAACCACTCTTGGCAATTTTAACACTACTTGGCAATATTAGCCACTCTCGGCAATATTAGCCACACTTGGCAATATTAACCACTCTTGGCAATATTAGCCATTCTTGGCAATATTAACACCACTTGGCAATCTAAGCCCTGCCTTCATGGCAATATTATACACTTGTCCTGTCGAACAATACCAAAGGAAGAACATCACTGACCTCCTGTAAGTGGAGTAGTCATTCTTGACGGAGCTCTTCATGTTCTTCAGCTCGTCAAGCACGGCGAACATGTTGACGAACTTGCCGAGCGTGAGCAGGTAGGCCTCCGACACGAAGTCCCGACGCTTCTCCGCGTGGCACAGGCGGCGCACCTCGCCGCAGAAGCGCTCGATCGCTTTGCGCTGTGGAAAAATAGTTTTAAATTCGCATTTATTTCTTAGCTGCCACGGTTTATTTAAACTACTTTGTTTTTAAATTGTTGATCTAATCTTTTACTCTGGACGCTCTTAATGTGCACGTCTTTCTACATCGTTCTCACATGTATGTATTATCTCAACATGAATGATATAACCAAGATCTTGTAAAAATATTTTGATTGAAAAGAGTGTCCATGGAGTTTCTTGCCCATTCTTCTCCATAGAGATCTACGCTTTGGAATGGGCAACTACAGTACTTTCACAAGTTATTATGCCTTGTGTCTGGGACTGTAGCTTCGCCTTCTTTGTTTTTCTGACATTCAAAAGTGCCTGTTATGGTCTAATTGAAATAAATGGTTTGAGTTTGATGAAACAATTTACGAGCACTTTTGTACCATTTAGTTTGACAAATAATTGGAAACTAATTGCCTATTTGAAAACGTAGCTCTCTATAAAGAAGAATGGTCAAGACAATGGACACCAGTAGCGAAGGATCAATTTCTGTAAGAGGTAAGCCGGAGTACATATATTTACTGTGATTATATTATTTGTCTATAGAATACTGACTGTGCCATTTTTCAAAGGGAAGCCGGTAGGAATCGAGTTGTATGGAGCCTTCGCCACTGATGGTCACTCTTTTAAAATCTAGTTATGGTTAATTCTGGGTTGCTAAAAATGTGATAAAAAATGTATATGGTTTTATTAAAAAAACCCTAGGAGTTGAGATGACCAAAGGAGCTCGTAGCTTAATAATAAGAGCCGCTCGGGTAATCTTTAGGTTAAGCCGTGCTTGCTTAGGTTGGTCTGTGGATGGGTGACCACCCATTACATACCTCCGTGCCTCGAAAAACACGTAAGCCGTTGGTCCCGGGTGTCATTTGTAGATCTTTGACAGTCGTTAGGTAGTCAGTGGCCCAAAAAGTCTGACAACCAGTCTTACCAAGGGGTATCGTATTACCCAGTACTAACTGGGTTGTGGAGGTCAGTTAGGCAGTCGCTCCATGTAAAATACTGGTATTCAGCTGCATCTGGTTAGACTGGAAGCCGAACCCAATATAGTTGGGAAAAGGCTAGGCAGATCATGAGTTGAGATGGAATGGAATGAGTGGAGGACAGCCTTTGTCCAGGAGTAGCACAGAACACGATAGGGAAAAATGCGTACCTGAAAATACATAAACTGCAGTAGCTTATCGACTTCCGGCGCCAACACCTGGACGGTCCTCTCATAGATATGCACCCTGTCCGGCTGCTCGTTGGAGCGCGGCTGAGGGATGGCGCGGCTGCAGCATCGCCAGGTGTACAGCATTACGGCGTGCGCGTTGCCTTCTTCCAGGAGTTCATTCTGGAAGGAGAGGTGGAAGTGAGTAATGATGAAGGTAGGCAGCTGTCTTTTCTGAATCAAATAGTAAGACCTAAGATATACAAGGTGCAAACGGACCCTTCACGAAGCCGTCAACCAAGCATTCTGTACATCAAACTAAGTAACTGTACGCAAAATTATTGCTGGGAAAGGACTTTTTTTTGGGTGAAAATTCACGTTTTACGGTAGGACTCAATGTAACGCACACATAACATTGTGCAGATGGATTCATGGAGGTATTTAAAGTAAAGTTATAACATTAAAAACTTTTAGTTGTGAAAAATTAATACTTTGACCCCCAATATCTCCATAACTAGAAGGTTCCCAGTTAATTTAGACAATCAATTCAGGTTGTACTCTGCTTGTAATAATATCATTCAATCATGATTCGAAGGACACGTGGCGCCATCTAGTATCATAAGAACGTTATTGTTGTTTTCCTCGGGAACAGTACTTTTTTTCGGGATGAAAGGTACCCTATGTCCGTTTCTGTACACCTGACTATGTATATGCAAAATTTCAGGATGATAGGTTCAGTGGTTTAGGCGTGAAAAGGTTACTTTCGCTTTTATAATATTAGTAAGGATTTAACTGCATGCTTGATCAAGGGTTCCATAATTTCATAGAAACTTACCAAGTTGGCATGGACCGTAGCCTCCTCAATATACTTGGCGATGCCGGTGACAAATCCATTGCGGTCTTCGAAGTTGGTGTCAAAGTTGGCTTGGTACAGGATGGAGCATGGGGCCGCCTCGATGCAGGGTTGTTCATCTGTAATATGGGATTGATATTATGGATAGTTATACACTGTTTTAAGCTTTCACGGCTTATAACTAAACTTATACTGTAACTTACAGGATATCTTCTGTGTGTATGATCCCTTGCTACACCATACATTACTTTTAGATGATGGGTGAATGGAATAAAAGAAAGTAAAGTACTGAAACACTACTGTATTGCCTTAAAGGTGCTTAATGTAAAATAATGAATAATCACAGAAGATATCCCATAAGTGACAGTATGAGCAAGGGTAGTTATTTTATGTAGTCAATAGCCTGAAAGTCTGACAACCAGTCTTTCTTAAGGGTATATTAACTAGTGACTGGGTAGTGGAGGTCAGATAGGCAGTCGCTCCATGTAAAAACTCAATGGAGAGCTGAAATTTTATATTATTTCTTCAAGTATAGTACGGAAACTAGCATGCCTGAGAGATATTTCTGGATGCCTTATAAAGCCAAGTCAGAGGCCTTTGAGCAGCAAAAACTCTCGATACCAGGATAGGCACTAACCACACCAGTGGCGAAGCCAGTGGCGTGCCTTGTAGCAGGTCTGTAGCTTCAGCTTCCTATTTTTGACTACTCAAGTGTCATTTGAAGTAAATGCTTTGTTTGAGTTTTCGCCCAGTCGGTAACTAGCAACTTTGTCCGTTGAGTTCAGTTAATCATTATAAAATGTAAGTGAGTGAGTCATCAATGCTTAGTCTAAACCCTTAGGCCAAAAAAACTGAAATTTAGTACAAAGATTGCATTTAAAACAGACTTATAACGCTGTTAACAGTCATTTTAACTACAATACCAAATGGAAATGTTTACTTTTTTATTTAAAAAGTAAACATAAAACAGTAAACGTAAATAAACAATCCAGTATAAATCAATCCTTGTAATTTTACAACCCATATTAAACGATCTTTACAATCAAAATGTGCTTCAACAACTTGCCTATCTGTTATAAATAGCCATAAATATATGACATAGGAAGTCCCATGACAATTTACAGGACCCCACCTTACTTTTATCAAAGACTAAATATTTCAATAATTAAACATGAAATAAGTACTTACCGGGCAATGTGAGCTCATCCAAAACATCCACATTGCTCAAGGCATCGGATAAGGATACTTTTTCACTCACAGACATGTTTCTATCAATTTTAAAACACGTAAAAACCGAACGGATATGTGTAACACAGGATATGAGTAATTACGGTGTATTACCGCATAAGTTTGGATTTATTGTCACAATAGTGATAATACGAAACTTAATAATCGTTTTGGGAAGGTGAAATTTACTGTTTATTGTCTATTTTGTGAAATATTTGAATATTTTTAACTCTTCGTAAGTTCACAATAATGGCGTTTGACAGCTAAACACTGTAGGTCTGTAGTGTTGCCCCCACTTGCCCCATTTTGAACTTAGCCACAGATAACTAAATCGAACCAAATTACCGGTTTTCAATATTCGGTTTTTGATTTATTTGTTTATTTAAGCAACGGATCGGTCATGCGCCACTCCACCTACTCATAGGAGGAAGTGGGTGTCGATTATTATTGATGTCGCACCTATTTTCCCGCGAGGGCTACACTTCCATATTTCCCAAAATACACCAAACAAAAAAAAATGCTATAATCTTATTAACGACGGGTCGACAGCATAAAGTTTGTCCTAGTTCCTTTGCTGTTACATTACTTACCTATGTAGTCTTTACGAGTAGGTATGTAATGCACTACGCAGGGCGTTCTTCAGCAATGAATGTCTTTCAGCTGAGACTGTTTAAAAAGATGAACTTTTATTAAAGGAGTGATGAGTATAAAATAATTATGTTGATGGATGGATAGAGATAGGAAGACCAAAGAAAATAGGAGGGATTGTGTGAGGAATGATATGAAAGAGAATGGAGTAAATGATGCCAAGACGTCTGACAGGGGAGAATGGAAGAAGAAGACGTGCAGCGCCGACCCCACGTAGAAGGGAACAAAGGCGGGAAGATTATGATAAATTAGACTGATAAGCGTTTTATGATTGATATATCAGTTCTAGACTACGTCACACTTTGTCATCATTATTATTTACCTACATGAAATTGCTGAAGAAGACAAATATGCATTATTTTACGCTTACGACTATGTGAATACGATACGATACTCAGATATGCCAATGCGAAAGTGTATATGGGTTGTAATGCGAAAGTGAATAAATGCTATATGCCTGCAATTATTGTACAAAGATATATTTCAGTAGGTATTGCATTTAAGTCTCCTGTTATTGGAAACGGGCACTAAGACGGCTCATTTCTTGGAATTTGCCAAAGGTTCACCATCCCAGAAGCTTATGGTAGGTATCTCAAAAGGAAGCCAAAAATTTTGGTGAATAAAACTGGGCCGGCCTGCTTCCATTTATTTAAGTTAAAATGTGCTTGTTTTTCATTTTCCGCAGTCGGTTTTTTTTTATTAAACCGTTCGTCAGGCAGTCGCTCCATGTAAATAACTGGTATTTAGTTGGACTGAGTCAATGGGTCGTCTTTGGGGCGGATTTGTAGGAGTTGGAGTAAACGCTTAGGGCACTATGAGCAGCAAATAAAACAACAAAAAAAATGTAGTCCCAAAAAATTAATTGAAAAAAAAATTTTTGGGACTTTAGTTTTCCCATCATTCGGAAACGGTGCGTAGGACAGATGCGTCTCAGAACCTTAATGGTTTCTATGGTCTAGGTCAACTCAATACTGCACTCAAATGAGGAAATTTACGGGAAAAAAAAAATTAAATCCGAATTTGTTTAGTCCTCGCTCCATAGCGACCCTAAGGCTACATTCCAACCCTGGACTGCAGTCTGGAAGCCTACCCCAACATACTTGGGTGAAGATAAGGCAGGCAGGTTTGCCCGATTTATATTCCAAATGTCTCTCTTGGTCGACGTTTCTGCATTTATGGCAGTCCTATTTCCAAGGGAACTGTAAAATTATGTCTCATAAAATAAAACAAAAACCAAATTATGTACATTATTTAATTATGTACTTCCATTCAAAGCTTGCTTTCTCAGCTATGGGCAATGTTTTTAACAACATGCAGGATAATATAAATTAAACTTAAATTTACTATTTGAAAAACAATCTCTAAAAATTGCCTGAGGAATTTGAACGGGTGGGGGAGGGGGGCTATTGACAACCCTCAACTAATGACAGCTTTCGCGCCAAGAGACAATACCCCTCCCGCACCGCGCAGTTACCTCAGTTCAACACGATGGTGAAGACATTTGAAATTGCATTAAAAAAAAAACAAATCAAAAACACCTCACGTGTTTATTTAAACTTCTCCGCCTTTAGAATCCTAATATAGGGTGACTGGTAATTAGTGACCGATAATTTAACACGTGATTGTACTCATGATAACAAACAACTTTCCCAAAGAAACATTTTTTTTTATACTCACTCACTTATATCACAATAACACAACAGCCGTATGAAATTCACGTGCGCGCGCCTGTGACCTGTCAGGTATTAGCCGCGTGACGACGACCTTCTGTATCATTACTATCGTACCGTGCAACAGTGGGTAGGCAGAGCACAGTGAGAGACGGAACGGCTTCACGCGGCTAACAGCTGATAGGTCGCGAATTTCATACGGCTGTTGTGTTATTGTGATAACATTGAATGAGTTTAAAAAAAAAGTTTCTTTGGGAAAGTTGTTTGTTATCATGAGTACAATCACGTGTTTAAGTATTGGTCACTAATTACCAGTCACCCTATATAATATTCTCGCTGTTGAAACGGACACCCTTATTTGCAGCTTTTAAAACAGTGATATTTACATCAATGCCTTATCAATAAACTCTTTAAAAAAAACAAATCAACAGCCGTAATTAATGACCGATACTTAAACACGTGATTGTACCCATAATAACAAACAACATTCCCAAAGAAACATTTTTTTTTCATTTAATGTTATCACAATAACACAACAGCTGTATGAAATTCACGCGCGCGCGCCTTTGACCTATCAGCTGTTAGCCGATTGACTTCCTACCCACTCCACGGGTGCGCGAAATTCATACGGCTGTTGTGTTATTGTGATAAAAGTGAATGAGTATAAAAAAAGGTTTCTTTGGGAAAGTTGTTTGTTATCATGAGTACAATCAAGTGAACAAGTATCGGACACTAATTACCAGTCACCCTATATTTAGCCACGAGCCCGAGACATATGACAATGTCATATCCAGCTAGAAGCACAAACTTAAAACTAAATAAAATAATCAGGTTTATAAAACCATGTTATAATTTCCGGTCAAAATCTTCATATAACTTAACTAATAACAAAAAAAAACTTCTAATTTCAGTAATAATTAAAGTAAACTTATACATAATCAGTATGTACTTATAAATAACTTAGAAAATGACAACTTCTACATACTTTACAATGTAGGTGGAATAAAAATTACATTTCTGACTTAAACACTCATGTTCAAATATATTATAAAGGGTGTAAACGGACCCTTCACGAAGCCGTCAACCAAGCATTATGTATATCAAACTAAGTCACCCTACGCAAAGAATATTGCTGGGTAACGACTTTTTTTTTGGGGTGAAAAATCACGTTTTACAGTAAAACTCAATGTAACGCATTCAAAACTTAGTGCTGATGAATGCTTTGAATAGTAAACTGGTCATGGAGTTAATTAAAGTCAAGTTAAAACCTTTAAAAGCGGTATTTAATAAAAAAAAACTTGTGAAGAAATTGGAATTTTGACCTTCAATATCTCCGTAACTAGAAGGTTCCCAGGTATGGTTCAGAACAAAAAAAATATCGCAATGACGGGGAGAACAAGTGCCTTTCGGCTTCGTAAAAGGTCTTTTTACACCCTTTATAGGGTGACTGGTGATTAGTGGCCAATATTTGAACACTCATAATTATGGACTCGTACTCGTACTCATGATTACAAATAACTTTCACAAAGAAACATTTTTTTAAATACTCTTTCACTTTTATCACAGTAAAACAACAGCGGAACATTACGGAACGGGCTTGCCAGCCGCGCGGGTGCTCTGCCTACCCACTGTTGCACTGTACGACAGTAATGAGACAGAACGTCATCATACGGCTAATAGCTGATAAGTCACAGGCGCGCGCGCGCGAATTTCATACGGCCCGGTGTTGTGTTAGTGTGATAAAAGTGAATGAATATTTGAAAAATGTTTGTTTGGTAAAGTTGTTTATTATCATGAGTACAATCACGTGTGTAAGTATCGGTCACTAATTACTAGTCACCCTATAGCCTTCCTCGGTAAATGAGCTATCCAACACTAAAGGATTTTTTTTAATTCGAACCAGTAGTTCCTGAGGTTAGCGCGTTCAAACAAACAAACAAACCCCTCAGCTTTATAATATTGGTGTGGATGGCGGCCAAAAGGTTAAAAAAATGCAGATTCTCAGCTCAATTTAAATGAATTTCAATTGGTGAACGGGTCCACAAGACTTATTTAAGTAGGTGTGTAAACAAAAATATTTATAATAGTGTTTGTTATACTTATGTTACTTTGATATAATATATCAGCCAAAAAATGTTTTTCAAGCATTTAAAAACAAGATAACTACAACAATTTATGTACTTCAATAAATATTAGAAACTTACTTTTTAAATAATATAACAACATTTTGATAAACTTGAAACCAGTGAAAAAAAAAAAATTTTTGCTGTATTTAAAATACCGAATAAGACCTCTTTTTTAAAATGCCTAATTCTAAAAAAATATCGCAATTTTTGCTTCAAAATCATCGAAAAAATAAATTATATGCCTTATTTTTTTATTTATATAGAAACCTATTCATAATTCGGTATGTAAAAAAAATTAACCAATGCTCTATGCTGATTCAGAAATCATTTCGAGATTTTAGGTTTCTAAACCTCATTTTGTTATTTTGAGCTCTTAAAATTATAAGATGACGTTTATTTAAGCAAATTACATGGAACCATTTGACTTACATTTCACCTCTAAATGACGTGACGCGTTGAGCTGATTGACGCTACTTTCAGTGTTCTTGACAAGCGTCAAGTTTGTAGTTTCAATTACAAAGCAACAAACGTCAAATTTAGTTTTATTCGTGTACAAGACCCGTCACGTAAAAAGAACGGTAAGCGACAGTGGAAGGGATGTGTTTGCGCACGTTATACAGTCGCATCCTAAAGTACTAAGCTATTGTTTTATAATATAAGTATAACTGTTTCATTGCAGAATATTAATAGGTACTTTACTAGCTAGTTAGTGCTTTGGAAAAGGCTGAAATAAAAATAATTGCGAATGTTTATAAGAGCGGTCAGCGTTGTTTTTACGTGACGGGACCTATACTATAAGTGGCAAAGACATCAAACTCTCACGTCATCACGAGCAAAATTTTGGAAATGATTAAAATTTAACTACAGCTTGGAATATAAACACATTGAAATTAGTTGCTTAAAGCGTAAATCTACAAACTAAAAATATATCGGAAAAAAACTTTACATACCGAATCGTTTTAAATTGTCGACTTTTTAACACTGTACGACTCTTAAAGAACCTACTAGTACTAGCCTAGTGCATAATATACATTTAGCCTTTAATTTAAGGGCTAGACCATGTACATTGATATATCACACATACTTATATTTAATCATATTTATCATACATATTTATTTTTTAACATTTAAGAGTATACAAACATCGTGCAGGAACCTGGACTTATAGTAAAATTTATATAAGTCTGAACTCGTTACTTCGAACAAGAGTGGTGATCATTGCTAACGCCTTCTGTGAAGGAGATGAGGCCTTTGACCAGCAAAGGGACAGTAACAGGCTGGTATAGTTCAGTTCAAACTTAATGGCGGCTCGGAAGATAGCTGCGAGTGACGGTCTGCGCAGGTATAACGGTTATGATGGTTCAGAACCTCGCGTAAAGCTGCGCAGAACACAATTTTAAGTATCATCGGGGCGCAGAGGACGCATCGTCTTGATTGTATAATGCGCAGACCGTCACTCGCAGCTAACTTCCGAGCCGCCATTAAGTTTGGACAGAACTTTATTGTTATTATTTAATAAACACACATTCATTTATAAAAGTCTACTACCGATATATGTACATGCTACTACCATATTAATATGTGTGAAGATAAACTGAATATGTGACCGGTTGGACAGCTAGATAATTAGCCATAGCGAAAGCTAAAACTCGCGCGTGTGCACGCTCGGGTGTCTGTATTTAAAAAAAAAGTAATGACAGCGTTAACTGGCACTGACACGTGTGCGGCTCCGTGCACCCGCGCGAGTTTTAGCGTACGCTCTTTTAAGGAACTTCGATTCGGAAACCCTCCAAGTGAAATTTTGTTGAGGATACGCACTCAAATAATAAAAAAAACATGACTCTAAGTGTACGACGCATTCTTTCAAGAATATGCTGAACATTCTACCGGAAGGAACACGATATAAAGCTGACATTTCAATGTGATTGGAGTCGGGTTTGAGTGGAGTCTGCGTGGATTCTATGTAATATGCTAAAACCTTAAAAAACCTCATTTGCAAGGTTTTCGATCGATATAATTATCTTGCTGTTATGTTGTCGGCTACATAGCTCGAGTTATACTTACTATATAAATTATTTTACTTAATATATCAAAATATAGGGTCATAACTGCCTACCCTCATGGGTAAAGGTGTGAACTTGTGTTTATGTACTGTTATTATATGTTACCCTGAAAACGGGTTTAAAATCTAAACACATTTTTTTTCGGATGCTCAAAAAAAGAATCAAGAAAGAGAAAAATATTACAACTACCCACATTTTTATAAAAGTACAGATTTTTTGTCAATCACATCGCAAGCATAAAAAGTGGGTAGTAGTATTTCTCTTTTTCTTTTCTTTCCTCAAACTTTAGTAGCTGTAAAGATGACTAAGAAGACTTACTTTCATAAAAATCTTGACATCACTACACACACTGAAACTTCCACCAAAATCACTGCATTTCAGTCCATTTTAAAATTCAATCGGTACCTCTTGCATCACTAACTTATATCCCAAATTCTGTAACGGCGCAAACTTCTCCTGTGGCTGATTTAAACCGTTAATTTCCGTCAATTCCACGATAGGAGCCGGTAATTCAAAGTCTAGAGTATTCAAATAATCGTCATTTTCCACAATATTCAAATCATCAAAGCCATTTTGCGAGATCTCGTGAAGATTGTCAAAGTGTATTTCTGGTCGAGCATCTTCGAATGGCATTTCTGGGATTTTCAGGCGAATGCATTTGTGAGAGCGTAGTAGAGAGGGCCAGACAAAGGTTTCTTCACAGACTTTGCAGCGTAGGTTTTCATAGTCTGAATGTTGGGTCTCAATGTGGCGATTGAGGCAGAAATTCGATGAGTAGTACTTGCCGCAAGTCTGTAACAGATAGGACTTCATTATTAAGGGCTGTGAGGGCTTACGCTAAACGTCATGTAAATATAGGGTGACTGGTAATTAGTGACCGATACTTAAACACGTGATTGTACTCATGATAACAAACAACTTTCCCAAAGAAACATTTTTTTAAATACTCATTCACCTTTATCACAATAACACAACACCGGGCCGTATGAAATTCGCGCGCGTGCGCCTTTGACCTATCAGCTGTTAGCCGCATGACACCGTTCTGTCTCATTACTATCATACCGGGCAACAGTAGGTAGGCAGAGCACAGTGAGAGACAGAACGGCGTTACCAGTCACCCTATATATTATATAATTTGCAAATGCTTCTCCTAACTCACTTATTTTGCTGTGCTCAACAATCAGAATACCTACATGTGGAATGTAATTCCGCAGACGGTCAGGACTATTAGGGCGTCCGCTAAAACTCGCGCGGGTGCACGGAGCGGGTGCCCGCTGTCAAAATGTTTTTAGAAAGTCCGTAGCTCACGCCTGCGCCTTTTCTAAGAATAATTTAACAGGACTTTCGGAGAAGACACCCGTTTTAGCGTACGCCTTAAGGTTCTGACCAAAAATGGAATTTGGAGCCTTAATAATCTCATTTTTTTTGTGCATCTGTCAAAGAGGTTTTTTTACTGATATATCACTATGGCTGCGGCTGTAATGTGTCTAAATGAATATTACATTATTTTTGTACTTTTGTATAAAAAATCGAATTTATGTATTTAATTAGTTTATAGTGTACACTGATGCGTTGATACAGCACGGTTAGTCTATTTTAGTTATTTTCACAGGGTTATGTGCTACGGTATTCTGGTGTGGGGCAAAGCAGCTGATATCTAAAATTTATTTGTTCTTCAGAAATGTTTCTCTGAGTTTTTTTTTAAAGTGTTTGGTATTCTCATGGTAGCTTACAATTCATCTTCGCCAATATTTTATATAAGGTCCCATTAAAATAGGTTGACAAAATTTATATCCAAGCAAAAAAACACTGATTGCCGGCGCTCTAGAATTAACACATACATTATGAGCAGGTACTTGCACTCGCGCCCCGCCGTGCGCGTTCTCGTAAGTACCCAGTCAGTTTTGTTAATAACATTTTTAGTGTATTTTCGTTAGCAGATTAATTTTTCTTGTAAGTATCTAATGCGTTTTTCTTATTTTTATTTTTTACCATTGTCCTTATTTTGGTGGTCTAAAAGCTTGACAACTATTTTAATGGGACCTTATATGCATATTATGCAAAATATACATCTGTACAGTAAACACAATATTTACAACATTAATATTAGAAATAAGCACAAAGTCACAAACTAGGCCTTTCACCAGCTCCATAAGGTTCATAATTCATTTGTAGGGCTTGGTATAACCTTTTATAATAAGCTGCCTTCTTCTTTCATAGATATATGCTATTTAATAAATGTGTTAAACTACAGTAAAATCTAAATGTTCACGCAAGCACAAATAATGAGGTTGACAAAATTCTCAGCACAAAAAAAACAAAACTCATAATTTATTTTATTTCAGATTAATTTACTCATTAGCTACCTAAAAATATAGAAAGGAGAAATTGATGAAATTAAATAATTTGTTATGTAGATATTATATCAGAATTACTCGTAATCACAGATGCGAGTCGATTTTTTTTATCTTATCTCCCGAAATAGCAAAACAAACAAGGCACTTTGGACCCGTCAAGCAAAATTGCCCAATTCCTCCTCTCCTCATAAGAGCCACGGTTCTAACAATTATAACTACTGTTGTTTCAATTTTTCTTTTCTTTTTTCGATCTTTTATAAATCATTAGTCGGGGTAAAAGGAAAAATCCTCTTACTGTAAGCTTGTGTCATCGCACTGTCTGGCAAAGGCCTGTCCCATAATCCAGGGCTAATTTGGTCTACATTAGCCCTGAAGCGACAAAACCAGAGCATGGTCATTGTTTATGACCATATACGCAACACAAGACTTCACGGTAAAACAAAAATTGCTGACATTGCTCACAAAGCCACTAGGCTAAAGCAGGACTGGGATGACCACGTCTGCTATATGTTCATAATGAGTTGTTGGCGAAAATAGCCACTATAGGAGCCCTGACACAGCCAGAAGGTCTCGCAACAGATATCGCAGATGGCACGACAAGCTGGATAAAATAAAAAGGGAAAAATACCTTAACAAAATACCAACCTGGCATTGGTGCTGAGATAGAATAGTCTTTTTACTCTTCGGATCGACCAAAGGCTTCTTGATCGTCCCGTCTTTTACATCAAAATTCCTCGCATCAATGTATTCATCAGTACCCTTTACCGTCTTCTCAGCAATTTTAATCTTCTCCAACACCAACACTGGTTGCATGTACTCCGGTATCGGCTCACTGGTCTTATACGTCATTTTTATTGGTTTCTCTTCAATTTTTTCCCGATCTTGGGAGTTGTCACTGGTTATAAGAAAATGGGTCCACTTATGTTGGAGCATATCTGTTTCCGTGTCAAACTTCTTGAAGCATTGATCACAGAAATAGTAGTCTTTATATCCTGTCATGGCTTTGTTGGTTAAGTCAGGTAGTAATTGCACATGGCGTTCTAAGGCATCTCGTTCTACCGAGCTTTCTTCGCAGAAATTACATAGGTAGAGCCTCTCGTTGCCCAAGTTACGCATACCGTATAAGCATGTTGGGCGATCATTTGAATGTAGGAATGCAATATGATGAGCCAATGCACATTTATTCACAAACTGGTCTTTGCAAATGTCACAAATGAGACATGCAGCGGCATGTTCGTAACTATGATCTTTTAGGTCCATGACACTGAAGTATACTTCCTCACAAGTCTTGCACGGATGCAGTTTTAGTATGCGACATACATTCCGACGATGATCAGAGAATTTGACTTTATTCGGTAAAAATAGACCACAGACATCGCAATGCAACTTTATATGGACTTTAAAGAAGATTCTATCAATGAAACTTTTATTGCAATAGTTACATATATAGCACTTACGCTTCTTATGGTGTAATTTTGAGTGGGATTTTAAAAGGTGGTATGCTTCAAAGATTTTGGGACATTTTCTACATTTATGGTATTCTTTTAGCTCGTGGATGATAACATGATCAGAGAAGGACACACGCTTCTGTGGCTTGCAGACAATCATATGTTTATTTCCCTGGTGTTTTAACAGCTTTTTCTCACAGGAATACCTTTTTTCACATATTTTACACTTTATTGTAGCCATGTTTGGGTCTATTTCGCTGTCAGAACTTGAGTCAGAGAGCCTGCCAGACACCTGGGCCCTCTGGTACTCCTCCTTCAGCTTAGCTAAGTTCTGCCTCACCAAACCGACGAAGCATTTTCTAGAAAACCGGTTTTCTGGAGATACTTTAGGGCCGGTCGGTTTCATACGAGGTTTCTTATAAGAACCTTGGGTTTCCAACTGCCGCAAGTAAGGACTTATGTCATAACGAGGCAGAAGGACCAGGGGTACCTTCTGGAAGCCTCGAAATTGGTCTTCAGGAGGTATATTATGTCTATATTCGACTGATATTCGCCGAAACGCCACTTTATCAACACATCTGTTGGCTTTTCCTTTATCTCCATTTCTTGTGGACATCAGAAATAACAATAAACGCGGGAAAATAATATGATAAAAAGAAAAAAGCTAAGAAAACGCTAAAAACGTCAACAAAGCTATATGTCATACTACTAAGATGGATTGCAGAGGTAGCCAACCGCCATCATTCTTCAATGTCGCAACAAAACCGGTATTATCCGATTTATATTCTTTTTTGATTTATTTATTATTCAAAAACCAAAGAATACATTTAAGAAGGATTGAGAATATCACTAATACATATTAATTGTTCTAATAGGCTATAAAAATATATACATATACACAGATCAACTGTTTTTAATTAATCAAAAACCGGAAAAACTGCTTGCAAAGTTTTATGTACATCTGCGGAAAGTGTGACCAAAAACTCAACCCTAAAACTTTTCACTTGGTTGACATGAATGTCTTCGGTTGATACATAGGAAAATATCATTTCATTTTTTTGGTGCTAAGAAATACAAAGGTATATAATATTTTTTTTGAATAATGGTTGTTTCTGAAAGTTTTCAGAACTATGGATCTACAGTTTTTATTTTTTTTAATGTAAATCAAAATTTTATGAGTTCATGTTTCTGAACGCATCCGTACAATAGCCCTACTTATTATTATGTTTTATCCAAATATCTTTACCCTATTTTAAGCATTCTTTGTATCAAAATAAGGACTAAATTCGCATCAACAAAAAATACAACATTACATAACATTGTCACCACTGTTTATCTAATTTGATTTTTCTTATCCGTTGTAGGTACGTACTTCAGTACTTCATTCACCACGCAAAATAATCAATTCGCGTGATTTTACGTAAACAATTTATTTTTAAGCCGCCGCCGTGTGCGTTTACCAGTCGAAATGTTCCCGCCGACTCGTATACGGAGTTGTCTTCCTGTTATAAACCCTATGTTTAGACAAAAGTTGCGTCCTCATAGACCTTTTCGACAAACATCTACGCTGCACACCCAACAAACAAAGACGCTACAGAAAAATAAATGGATGAATTTTCGTTCTATTATTACTAGATGGGTGCCGTTAGGCAGTGCTATTTACGTGGGCTGGTGTTATATCCGTGCATCAATTAACTATGAAGTGTCTAAAGTTGAAATTCTTTTCTACGAAATGTTTCCGTTCCGTGTTACAAGCAGAATTTGGGGGAAGCTAGCTGCTATTGAGCTACCGATCTCTTTACGGAGCTTCGTCTATGGTACGTACATTAAAATGTTTAATGTGAATCTGAATGAGGCTGAATATACCGATTTAAGGTTATACAAGAGTTTATCTGCTTTTTTTACGAGACCTTTGAGAGATGGAGCGAGATACATTGCACCTTCACCGTGTGTGTCTCCTTGCGATGGAGTAGTCTTGAATTGCGGACCAGCAGACACAGATAAAATAGAGCAAGTCAAAGGAGTCACATACAGTCTCGAAGAATTCCTTGGACAAAACAAATGGTCAAAAAAGAAAGAAGATAATTATTATGAATCTTTACTAACAAACAAAGACAATATTCTACATCAGTGCATAATTTACTTGGCTCCCGGAGACTATCATCGCTTCCATTCACCGTGTGACTGGACAGCGTCGTTCCGAAGACATTTCTCCGGAAAGCTTCTTTCCGTGAATCCATGGCTAGCAAGACTAATACCTGGCTTGTTCACGATCAACGAACGTGCTGTGTACGTTGGCGAGTGGAAACATGGTTTCTTTAGCATGACCGCCGTAGGGGCAACGAACGTCGGATCTATAGAAATCTATAATGATCCTGAACTACGAACAAACACGAAAGGTAGACGGAACCGAATCAACGAGGTTGAATTAGGGCAAGTCCCATTGAAGAAAGGAGAGTTATTTGGCCAGTTCAATATGGGTAGCACGATAATTTTACTATTTGAAGCTCCGAAAGAGTTTAAATTCGAGATGGCATCCGGAGACAAGGTCCTCGTTGGCCAAGCATTGACGGCAGCAGCTAAGGAACATGCTAGGTGACCTGTTTGTACCAGTTTAGTTGAAATAGCCCAAGTGGCCATGTTTATCTTCATGATGTCCGTTTTGCTGTGAGTTATCTTATCATTTTTAAACTGTTAACCACCATTGTTTATAATACCAGCCTTGAAAGGCTTTTACCCAGTTGCACTGGGACTTACTATACCACTGCTGGGCAAAGGCCTTTTCTCATACAGAAAAGGTGAGAATTACCGACGAAGCTTGCTCAAGATGGGTTAGCATTTTCAGACACATTAATTACTAGTTCTGCCCCAATGTTTCACCTGCTATGTCTGACTTATTTTCTTTTTGCTCGGCTCCTAGGGGTCTTAAAAAGATGCCTATAACCATACTCAATAATTGAGTAAATGCAAAAAGAACATGCCAAATCAAACAGTAGTTCCACAGATTATAGACTGACAGCTTTAGTCCTTGCGAAGGTATCAATTGAAATGGAATTTTTGGCGAATTAAAAAAAAAAAACAGCAGATTCCTGCAAAACCTACAAGGTTACAATGTATGGAATGGCAGATTTAAAAAAAAATTACAGATGAAAAATTTATATTATGAACCTCTCCTGTTCAGAATGATGTACTGAATATGTGGTAGCCGTTTCAGCATTGGTGTCCCTTCCATCCTCTATAATACAGTCCCCCAAAAACGCATGTTCGTCACCACTTTCTAAGTTCCTAGTGTTAGCTGAGAAAAACAAGTGAAGTTCAACTCCCCTGTAACACCCCCCAGTTTGTCTATTAAGTTATAAGAAAGTAGTAAAGTCTTCCCAGTGATTATAAAATATGTAGTTTTCTGCCTATCCCTATGGGAAAAAAGCTTGAGTTTATGTATGTATGATTTATTTATTAGCTATGATTAGGGCTCTGCTGCACTCAGCTGCACCCGGTTAGACTGGAAGCCGACCCCAACATAGTTGGGAAAAGGCTTGGCAGATGATCATAGAGGAAACTGACGTGGTGTTGCCATATATAACTTTGCTTTGATACTTTATGAGTTATCCTCTAAATGCATTTGTTTCTTTTTCGTCTGTGTAGATGATGTGCCAATAACTTCTAATTACAATGTAATAATAATTGATACTTGACAATAGTTTGTCTAAGATACCCCAACTAAAAAGGATAAAACAGAGAGAGAACTCAACTTGACTGTTGAAAAACTGATTAAAATTAAGAATAGCATAATCAGCCTATAATGTTTCCACTGCTGGCACACGGCCTCCTCTCTATGAGAGGGAGTGGGCTATAATCCACCACGAAGACCCAGTGCGGGTTGGTAGATGTCACATGTCTTCGAATTTTTAGTTCTAGGACATGCTGGTTTCCTCTTGAGAGCAGTGGTGATGAAATAAATTACACAAAGTAATGCGCCTGCCTGGGTTCGAACCCACAACTTACTGTTCGTAAGTCGGGGCCGGCACCACTGGGCACCGCTGCTCATTAAATTAAGGATATTAGATTGAAGATGAGATTTAAATTGAGAATATTAGATTCTAATGCGCAAAATTGCTCCTTCATTCCCACACTATGCTTTCGAAGTAGGTTTTCTAGATTATAACCGCTTTTGGTACCAGCTACTTCCATTTTCGTTTCAGAGGCTTCTAAATTCATCTTCTGTCAATAGAATTTAATCCGCGCTATTAACCGTTGAGGAGTTATCTCGTAAGGAGACGATCCTGGCTGCAGGATCAAGTCTTGTCTGTTATAAAAATGTAGTGTCACCAGAACCAAAGGTGTGTGCAAAATTTCAGCTCAATTGTTTGGGAGGAACTGGTTTGAAATACATTTGCAAGATTTGACCAATACATACTAACTAACTTTGTTAAATAAAAGCTTGTTATAAGTTAAATTAATTATCGTATCCTTTTGTATCGTGTCACTGAGTAACTGTCGTGTGTGTCTTATGACGTTCCATGTCAAATACCACCACCTATTACATACCGAGTTTCCTCCGTGCCTCGGACAGCACTAACCCGTGGGCTCGGCTGTCATTTGTAGATCTTGACAGTCGTTACAGGTAGTCAGTGGCTCGAAAGTCTGACAACCAGTCTTACCAAGGGGTATCGTATTACCCAGTAATAACTGGGTTGTGGAGGTCAGATTGGCAGTCGCTCCATGTAAAATACTAGTATTCAGCTGCATCCGGTTAGACTGGAAGCCGACCTCAATAAAGTCGATTATGCCCATTAAATATTCAAAAAAAATTGGTAAAAAGTTCAGCAAATGATAAAGATGTCGTGTATCTAACAAAATGGCCCGCAGATGCGCAAAACTACGGCCTCACTTGAAAAAAGTGTGTCAAGATTACCAGGTCAAGCTGTGACCTATCGCTTTGTTTTGGTTGCAAAATCAGATATCTGGCAATCATCTTGTACAAAACTTCGATTAGATTCAATTAATTGTTTTGTAAAACAAAAGTATGTCTCTGCTTTCATATGCAGTCAAAACGAACTATGTGAAAGGTCTAATGGTCGCAAGTGCGATAGGACAGGTCGGGCAAAGCGTTCCGGTTAATGGCAATAGGCTCGCCCCCTATTACATGGGCCTTAAACAAAACTGGCGAAATGTGCTTGTAGTGTTAGGTGATACATCTGCATTATCCTTCGGGGATATTAATAACATTATAATTATGAAATAAAACATTAGATTAATTTAATTGCCACATATCAGCTAGCACACGTCAATATACCAAAATGAAAGATAAATAAACATTGAGGATATACTCAACTAAAATAATAAATACCTAGATAGAGATACAATAAGTGACGAATGCACTATACCTAAAATTGTGATTTATGTTTTAGGGAGTTACCACATCAATCGATCAATCTTTGATCGATGGTAGAATGGATTAGTCAACGTCGATCGATAGTTATTCTCTTTCGACTAACCCATTCTACCACCGATCGATGGCATTGATCGACGATCGATCGATTGGTAACACCCTAAGAGTTGAAGTGCCATATAAATAAATAAATGCATACATTTCGAGTTTTCCCATGGGGGTAGATTAAAATTACAGTTGACAACTGCTACGATCCGTACTCCTTTGGTTCACGCTCATTCATCTGGTGATATACGCACCTCGGATTCATAAGATGGTCTGGTTAATCTTGATATATTCACTTAGGTGTTCCACGTTTCACAGACATACCATTCCTTTATAGATTTGATACGTAGATTCTATCAGGCGATCGTAATAACCAGTAGCTGGGTTGTGGAGATGAGAAACGCACTCGCTCCATGTAGAATACTGGTTCGGTTATACTGGAAGCCGACTCCAACATAGTTGGGAAAAGGCTAAGCAGATGATGATGACTTTAAAGGCTGTTTATCGTGATTTTGAAAGTCGATGAAATAATCAAGGTGGTTAAAAGTTTAAAAATGATTCTCTAGAAGTTTTTCATTGATTGAAAAATGTAGCAAAATGTTTTTTTTTTTTTGTAAGTAACTGTTCTAAACATAAGGAGCTTGTAACGCTACTATATTATTATGTATATTTAAAAAGCTATTGTATGTAATATATTTTGATTAAATCGACTTGCAAAATGAATATTGCAAAAAGAGATATCCTATATCGATCTCGAACTATTATATCGACAAGCAAATTGGGTTAACTATCTGGCAGACTATGGGTACACCAGTATTTTTGAGGGTACTTCACTATTTTGTAATTGAGTGCCCCACTCTTCGAAGTAAAGTATTTAATGGTAAAATACGCAGCAGCTAATATGGCATAACGAGTTCTAAAATAACTTATTAAAATTTGGTTTGGGGCATGTAAAATTCTGAGAGACTGGAAGCTGACTCCGACATGTTGGAAAAGGCTAGGCAGATTATGATGATGTAAACGGTGTGTGAAACTAGATTTGGCCATATTAAAGGCTTCGTACTGTACTTAAAAAATACTATACAAATGCGGGTATTGCCTTTTTCAAGTGGGGTACTTAAGGATTAAGAAAATAGGGTATTTTGAAGTCACCTAATCCATTTTTAAAGTCAGATAGCTAACTAAATACGACTTTCGACCATTTTTGCTGTAGATTTAAAATTAGCTTAGTTTATTTTATTATAGATTTTTATGCGAACAAATGAGTTTTTATGTTGTGTCTATGTCAGTTAAGAAAAAATCGACTGAGTTGTCGAAAAAAAAATGTGAAGTGCAATTTTTGAGGGGTAAAATTTTGAGTAATGTTTACACGGGGATTTAATGAGGGGTAAAATATAAAATTTTATGTTGTAAGTATTTTGTTTTGACAATGTGAAGGCGATTCAAGGCTTCAATATACTGTGAATTGCAAATCGCTACCTATTTTTGAGCCGCACTTAAATCTCAACAGGCCGCAAAAAAGAACTACAGTCCTTTCACGGGTGTTTTACTCGGTAGCAAACCAACAATAACTTTATTATAATAAGAATAAAGATCACAGATTTTTGACACTGACTTAAAGATAAAGGTAGAATAACTGTAAAAGGACTGTATAGCATATAATTCTGTATTTGCAAATGAAGATGCCCAAAACACCACGCTTTTGACAATTGTGCGCAGTGCTTCAGCTTTTTGGCGCATAAGCAGGCCACATGCAGCTAGGGGGCAGTATTATTTCAATTTTACCTTAGTGCGCGAAAGAGGTAGAGCTACGTCAAGTAGAACTCTATCTCTTTCTAACACATGTAAGATGAAAGTAATGCTGCTATGAGCGGTGGTGGTACCGTCCCTGTAGACTGGTAGTTGGGAGAAGGTACTTACTTGATCAAATAAAAAAAACAATGTGATTTAAATGACGATGTCTTAGTGTATAGACTATTGAGCAAATGTGACTACTTGTCTATCGTAATTATAGACTTGCATGGTCCTTTTCGCGCCCGAAACCAAGATGCCGCGATTTCGACTATGGCAGTCAGAATCGCGCCATTTTGTTTTTAAAAGACAATATCCACAGACACAAATGTCTATCAATAGCGCTCCCCTGACAATGTCATTCAAGGACCGAGACGACCATTCCATTCATACTATTTGAGTTTTGAAATTTTTTGACACTTATGCTTTGGCATAAACAGTACATTCTGATTGACAGACTTCCTGCCCTTTTATTTGATCAAGCAGAAACCTTATGAAAAGTAAAAAAATGTCGGCCAATCTTAGTGAGAAAACACTGCAGTTTGTATTAAATTGTCAAAAAGTTTTGCACCATTTGACAAGTAACTTGTTATGAACTAAACTTGAACTGTCACTTACGGGATATCTTCCGTGATCGTTCATTATTTTGTGCTCCCGATATTTCGACGCTATTGCAAGCGCCATGCGATCGCGGGATGACAATCTCGGAAGATATCCCGTAAGTGACAGTTTAGTTGTAAACCGTGAAAGCTTAAAACAGTGTCTGTTATAAACTGTTCTAAGAACTCGTAATTTTTTAAGAGACCTACCAGACGCCTTAAGTTTTGGCCACACAGGCAAATCCTGCGCCTGACTGTCCAAAGTGTGCTGGACGTAGCTTTCAAGTTACCCAGTGCGGAAGGATGCTGAGTTCAGATAGGCAGCCGCTCCTTGTAAAATACTGGCATTCAGCTGCATCCGGTTAGACTGGAAGCCGATCCCAACATAGTTGGGAAAAGGCTAGCTGCCGATGAAGACGCATTCCGATTCTAAGTGGTGCAAAACTTTTTAGATACCTCCATAGTGATAGTTTGCTCCCAAATTGCCGATATGTTGCGAATTAAGATAATTATAGTTCGTGTAATTGTGCTCGAAAAAAATGGATGTTCAACTCGACAAGTAAGTGTTTGTAAACTAAAGAAAATTGAATAAAAAACAACAATAAAATTGAAGTGTGTTTTTGTTTCTAATTTCCACACTGCGCTCCAAAACACTGATTACTAACGTTGTTCAAAAAGTTTAAGTGGAGCTGAGCTGACCACGTCTGCCTTATACGCAATGAGCTGTGGGCCATAATATTCACTATGTGGAGCCCTGACGTAATCAGAAGACGTCGCGGAAGATGGCGGAACGAACTGGACACAAACAACGACCAGTGGTCCACTTTGGCCCCGGAGCAGAGGAACTGCAAGGCATAGGGAGAGGCCATTGCCGAGCAGTGGGATAACACTCAGTATAACCCCACCCTAAATATTAGTTGGCGGTTTTAAATTATTTATTGAAACTGGTTTTATTTATAGCCTTTCTAATATTGATCTATTCTTTATATGAGCCGATGTTTTTTTAAGGAAAATCATTAAGCGCAAGACATACAGGGAGCTGGTGCAGTACGGGTCGGGGTCGGGGAATAAGGCGGGTGTAATTTCACGTATTTAAATGGACGACATCACAGAGAGCCGGCGCGTGTCGGGCTCTCGGGTGACGCGCGGGAGCGGCGCCCGTCTGTCGCCCGTCACGTCAGAGTCAGCGAGCGGTGTAGCGTAACGACGCTACGCTATTTGCCCTGACGCGAGCGTGGTGTGTAGTTTTTTATTTTGTGAATATTTAAAAAATAAAATATCAGTTTTTTACAACGAAAAATAAGTAAGCGCGGCGTCGCCTAGCCGTAGCCGAGTCGACGTATCGGAGCTGCTGATCCGCTTGCTTACGAGGTTGACAACTGTTTGACAGCGAGGCGAAAGGCGATACGGTGCCGATCCCTTTCCGAGTTGATATGTGTGCTGCGACCTTTATGAATAGCGCGACGGACACGACCCGACCTGAACCCGCTTCTGTGTTAGGCCTTTGCCACACTTGACGGAAATTCCGACGCCGAACTTCCGTTGTGGTATATCCGAAGCAGACGCAGATGGCGAGCGGTCGGTCGACGGAACGACCGATCTTCCGCGTAGTGTACCCGTTATCAGTCATTTATATGCAATAACATGTACTGGCGTTCCGACGCGGAAGATCCGCGACGAAATTTCCGTCAAGTGTGGCAAAGGCCTAATTCGGGCTTTATAAAACGCGGTGAGCGATCGACTTTTTTTTTGAAAAAATTGCGTTTTCTTCGAGATTCAGAAAATGTATCGGACGAGCAGAGATACGGCGAAGCGTCACCGTCATATGGTTCTAGTTCCACGGATCCGAACAAAGCGCTATGCTTCTTTCTGCTACATTTATTGTGCGAACCGCGAGTCTGTGAAATTCACTGCCGGCTTTTCTGTCTACCGAACATTATAATCGATATCTCTTATAAGTTCGAGTGAATCGGTTTCTTCTAAGCAAGCGTGCTCCACCCTAGGCCGCGGCATCGCTTCACATCAGGCGAGCTGCGGTCAAATGCAGACCTATTTAGTATTAAAAAAAAACTAAGAGACTCAAAATTGGTAGTGGTAACACTCTAACCTCGAGCTGGTCTAGTTTAGTATGAAGTTTTTAACCGACTTCCAAAAGGAGGAGGTTATCAATTCTTCTGAATGTTTTTAATAGAATAAGAGGGGTATTCCTCAAAGCGTAACTATTTTTAAGCGCAACTAAATTATTTCTCGAAGCGCAACCATTAGTTGCCTCACAAATTCAAATTAAAAATATTATAAATATGTTTATTCCTCAAAGCGCAACCATGATGAAAAATAGAGATGGGTATGATGGATTCATTAACGATATTTTTCGATACGCTTTGAGGAATAAACATATAATAATTTGAATTTATGAGCGCAACTAATAGTTACGCTTCGAGGAAAAATTTAGTTGCCCTTAGTTGGTTGCTCTTAAAAATAGTTGCGCTTTGAGGAATACCCCGAATAAGAGGCCAGCCTGTACTGGTTTATTTAACAATGTCCAGTGTAAGTACCTACATATATTTTTCTCAATAGTACGACCGTTCTGCTTATTTAGATTTGCAAAAGCCTTGAAATTTGTTTTACGGACTGTTTACTGTGGTAGGTATGCACTGATAAGAGTCTTTGAATTGCATTTAAAACTATATTGCTCAAAGACATTTGGGCATTCTCAATGTTCTTGAATTTGCCGTGCTCTCATAAAGAAGAGTCACGTTTTGCGGTAAAACTCAATGTAACGCACTCAAAACATTGTGCTGATGTATGATGTATGCTTTGAATAGTAAACAGGTCGTGGAGGTATTTAAAGTGAAGTTGTAACCTTAAAAACTATGACTTATTTTTTTAATTAAAGTTGGAACTTTGACCTCCAATATTTCCGTAACTAGAAGGTTCCCAGGTATGGTCCAGAACAAAAAAAATATCATAATGACGGGGAGAACAAGTGCCTTTCGGCTTCATTACGGGTGTTGTTACACCCAGTAGGGACACAAGCCTGGCGACCAGTGTTACCGAGGATTGGTAAGGGGTATCGTTGTACCCAGCAACTGGGTTGCCAGTTCATCATGGAGAACAGCGGGAGTAGAATTACGAAAAACCCTTTCTTAGTGGATACCTACTCTTCACGAAGAATACACCCTTCAAATATAATTACTACAAGACCAGCGTTTTAGGCTGTGCATGTGTGACTGACACTGGCTTGGCCACCATCAGGGATTTCAATTTTGATAACACATAAACAAATTGCGACTAATTAGCGATTTTTGGAACAAAACAGATCTTCGCTACGTGCGTTGAGATATAAATATGGCTAAGCTGGGGAGACTCTCTCCAGATTGGCCACCAATAAAACCCTTATATCTTTTGAACCAGTGAGCGACAAATTCTGATATTTGGCGACAAATTTCGACTAATTAGCGACAAATTTTTTGTTGTATCAAAATTGAAATCCCTGATGGTGGCCAAGCCAGTGTCAGTCACACGCTGTGCATTAATATATCTGTCTGTCAGTCAGGACGTGTTCAAAAATTTTGGAAAAACTGTGGTACACATTTGTCATCATTGTAGCTGAAGAGGCGAGACTATTGTCATTAACCGGGCAGGCGGGCACAAATTCAGACTCCGTGGCTGCTACTGAGAAAGAAAAGATCATCATCTTCCTGCCCTTATCCCATGTAACTTGAGGTCGGCGCAACACGTTTTTTTCTTCCATTCTCCTCTGTCAACCGACACGCTATCATTTACTCCTTTATCTTTCATATCATTCCTCACACAATCCATCCATCGTTTATTTGGTCTTCCTCTCCCTCTCCATCCATCAACGTTTATATTCATCACTCTTTTAGTCACATGCGATTCGTCCCTCCTCATCATAAAACTGAGAAATAAAGAAAAGATACGAAATCAAAATCCTGCTTTGCAACATTCCCTGAATCTTACTCATGTTACAATATTCTTGCAAAAACTTTTAGTCATCGATCTAATATTGCCAATGTTTTATCTACTGATAGTAAACAACCTGATAAAGAGTTATTTAATGTGTTAACGTCACTTATCGAAGTTATCTCTTTCCGGAAATATGACTTACCTATAGCTGATCCTTGCTCATCAAGTAGACTACTGCATTGTAAGTCACTCTGTAATATCAGGTAGACAGTGGCTCCATGTAAAATTGTTGGTTCAGCTGAGGAGCTCGTGGCTAAATAATAACAGCCGCTCGGGTCGATCTTTAAGTTAAGCCGTGCTTGCCTAGGTTGGTCTGTGGATGGGTGACCACCCATTACATACCGATTTTCCTCCGTGCTTCGGAAAGCACATTAAGCCGTTGGTCCCGGGTGTCATTTGTAGATCTTTGACAGTCGTTAGGTAGTCAGTGGCCCAAAAAGTCTGACAACCAGTCTTACCAAGGGGTATCGTATTACGCAGTACTAACAGGGTGGTGGAGGTCAGATAGGCAGTCACTCCATGTAAAATACTTGTATTCAGCTGCATCCGGTTAGACTGGAAGCCGACCCCAATATAATTGGGAAAAGGCTAGGCAGATGATGATGATGGGTCAGCTGCCATCATCATTCTCCTGCCCTTATCCCAGCTTACTTGGGGTCGGCGCAGCATGTCTTCTTCTTCCATACTTCTCTATTACTTGTCATCTCAGCAGTCACCTCCTTTCTAGCCATATCATCCTTCACACAGTCCATCCATCGTTTCTTCGGTCTTCCTCTACTCTTATAGCCATCTACATTCATACTCAACATTTTCTTCACTACATTTTCCTCATTCCTCCGCATCACATGTCCATACCACAATAACCGATTACCACACAACTTTTCAATCACCGGCGCCACTTTCAGACTCCTCTTATGTACTCATTCCTTATTTTATCCATTCGCGTTACACCACACATCCCCCTTAGCATTCTCATCTCAGCCACATGCAAATGCCTTTCATTCATCCCTTTTGTGGCCCAACATTCTGATATACATACAAGACAGCAGGTCTAACCATTGGATCAGCTGCCAATCTAACCATAATGCAGCTGAATACCAGTATGTTTCATGGAGCGTCTGATCTCCATGATCTGACGTCCTCAACCCAGTTAGTACTGAGCAATACGACACCCATTGTTAAGACCGGTTGTTAGAAGTTCCGGCCACTACTACCTGTAACAACTGTCAAAAATCTACGAATGACATTCGGGATCAACGGAGTGTGTAATGTATTGGATGGTCATCCATCCACGGACCGTCCTCGGCAAGAGTAGCCTAACCTTCGTTCATACCGTGCAGCTGATAACCAGGATCCATTGGGTTAGTAACAATATTCGTAACCTATGTTAGTACTTAACTAAAAAACACAGTCAGTGTACAGGTGACTAGTGACCTCACCAACGGGCTGTCATGCCTCCCGACTATGGCGCTCAGAATGCTGTTGGGGCTGCCACTGAGTCTGCTTAGCAGCGAGGCCGCTTTCTTACGCCGTACCGCATCGAAACAGTCGGTACGAGCCTCAGCGAACATAGATGACGCGCTACAGAACCGAGGCAGACGCAACAGCACCCTAAACGAGTTGTTATACTGGATGATATAACCACGAGCCCTCTAATTCTGAAAACATCGTCTGCCTATCCTTTTCCCAACAAAATTGGGGTCGGCTTCCAGTCCAACCGGATGCAGCTGAATACCAGTATTTTACATGGAGCGACTGCCTATCTGACCTCCACAACCCAGTTAGTACTGGGTAGTACGATACCCCTTGGTAAGACTGGTTGTCAGGCTTTTTGGGCCGCTGACTACCTGACGACTGTCCAAGATCTACAAATGACAGCCGGGACCAACGACTTAACGTGCTTTCCGAGGCGCGGAGGAAACTCGGTATGTAATGGGTGGTCACTCATCCACAGACCAACCTAGGCGGACCCTTCACGAAACCGTCAACCAAGCATTCTGTGCGACTGTCAAAAATCTACAAATGTCATCGGAGACCATCAAGGTCATTCATCCACCGACCGTCCTCGGCAAGAGTAGCCTAACCTTCGTTCATACCGTGAGGCTGTTATGATATAACCACGAGCCCTCTAATTGTGGAAACAACTTATATAAATAAAATCTACCTATTTTGGCATCGTTCTAGTTAAAGAATTTCGCAATATACATACCATGTGATTTCATCAAACAGGTATATTATTTTTATAACACGTCCTACCTATGATCCAATCGTTATCGAGGTCGTTAAACTTTTTATCTTATTATATAACGTCTTCGCCTACGCAGATATTCTAAATGATTTTTTTTATCAAGAATCGTCAATTTATTTGCATTTTTAGGACCATTTAATCACTTGGTTTTTGTTATCATTTTAGGGTTTCATAGTCAACAACCCTTTAATAGTTTCTCCTAAAAATCATTTTTTTTTTTACTTAAATCATTCATTTTTATCACAATAACACAACAGCGGACCATTACGGAACGGGCGGTGCTCTGCCTACCCACTGTTGCACGGTACGATAGTAATGAGACAGAACGGCGTCACGCGGCTACCAGCTGACAGGTCACAGGCGGCGCACGAATTTGAAAACATTTTTTTTTATACACAGACTTCTATCACAATAAGACAACAGCCGTATGAAATTCGCACGCACGCGCCCTAAAAGTTGTTAAAAAAATTAAAATAAAAAATTAGCTTTTATAAAAATGTTTCTTTGGGAAAGTTGTTTGTTATCATAACAATAATCACGTGGTTAAGTATCGGTAACTTGCACGATCTCCCGCGAGGCGGCGAGCCTCCTAGCCGGATTGCCGCCATGGGATTTGGAGGCGATAGTCCTCGCGAGCCTGCATGAATGGCGCGCGGAGGCACTACGTGCGTCGGGGGGAAACTCCGCTGCCGCGGCAAATCACCGCTCAGCGGACAGACCGCCGACGCGATCTCATGGCGACATGGAGACAGCGACTGTCGCAACCCAGTGCAGAGCACGCCACAATAGTGGCGATAAGTCCCCTCTTTGAGGAGTGGCTAGAGAGGCGCCACGGCGCCCTCACCTTCCGCCTGACGCAGGTCCTCACCGGACACGGTTGTTTCGGGAGGTTCCTGCACCGAATCGGGCGGGAGGAAACGCCCGGGTGCTATCATTGTGAGGATCGTCCGGAGGACACGGTGGCGCACACCGTGGAGGTCTGCCCCGCTTGGGCGGAGCTCCGCCGTGTCCTCGTAGCGACGATCGGCGGCGGCGACCTCTCGCGCCCGGCCCTGGTTCAGGCCATGGTCCGGAGCGAGAGGGAATGGGAAGCCGTCACCTCCTTCTGCGAAGCAGTCATGCTAGCGAAGGAGGTGGCGGGACATGAGAGGGAGAGAATCCCACGTCCCAGCCGCCGCGGGCGACGCACCGGGCGTCGGGGGCCACGTGGTGGCTCCCGGCCACCGTAGGCGCGGGCCTGTGGACGGTGAGTAATGGGTTAGCTCACCGTCCGTCCGTCTTATGACGACAGGCCGTGTCGACGGCGCGTTCGTGTTCCACGCGCGCCTCAAAGAGATGTCAGCAACCAGGAAGGGGCCCGCAAGGGCCGATGCCTGCCGGGGCTGCGGGACTGTTCGAAAGAGATACCGTGGCCCTGGAACACAAAGGGCAATGAAGGAACATGGATGGGTTTTAGTCAGTAAGAGTCTGACACTCCCTCCCACTCCACCCAGAGCGGGAGAAGTCATTTGATGATTTCCCATCCGTAAAAAAACAAAAAAAAAAGTATCGGTAACTAATTACCAGTCACCTTATATATGTATCTGCCTCAAATTATTACTACGGCGTTGACTGATAAGCCGTGAACATGCCAAAACACAAGTGTTCTCGATAAAAACATCGCGCGATTCATTACGTTGATAAAGGCCTATATATTAAATAATGTATACCTCTATTTACTCGTTGCTACCTACATGTAACACGATTAATTGATATGGCGTGATGGCGCGGGGGTTAAGAGATCAGTTCTTTGGACACGAGGCTGTTGGTTCGAATTCGAAGCTAGTTTACCTATTTTTGTGAGTTTTTTTGAGAGAAAAAAAGTTTTTTTTCTAAGATAGGTAGGTTTCTAGATTCCCCTCGTGCGTCGGAAACCATGTTGGTGGATGCGCCAGGGTAGTCCGCGAAATTCGATTTTTCTTACTTTTTTTGCAATTTGCACGTTTTGCCAAACTTCTTGGCAGTATATGATTAGGTATAAATGAGACAAAAGATGTAGTATAGTCTGGTTATAATTATCCAAAGGTGCATCTTATATACTAACGACTTCGTGACGATAACAGACAGTAGAAACATTTAATAGATATTGAACGTGCGATAAAGAACATAAGATTGCGATGTAGATTGTAGATACAGCACAAAGATATTGTACTGTAACAGTACACCCCCCTTTAAAAGAAAAAAATTGTCAGGTTGTATGTTGATATAAATATGATTCGCGCAAGTAACACGGATGTAGTTACAGAATTATAATCATTAAAATCATCAATACAACCCCCTAAGTTCATTTAACCCTATTCAATAACTATTGTATTGTATAACGGGCTGGTTTCCGCAACTCCACGTCGAAGCGCGTGTTTTGCGTGCGGGTGGGAGATCAATTCGATCCACCCTAACTCCCCGAGAAAGCCCAGCAGCGCCTTGATGTTGCTGACGATCTCGCGGAGAGTACCTGGGTTACCGAAGTACTTTGCCCGATTCAATAACTATTTCATGAAAAAGTCATTCAATGGGGTTAAACTAACTTGAGGGTTGTATTGATCACGTCATCATCATTTCAGCCGAAAGACGTCCACTGCTGGACATAGGCCTCCCCCAAGTGTCGCCACATTGACCGGTCCCGTGCGTCTCGCATCCAGTGGATCCATGCAACCTTCACCAGGTCATCGGTCCACCTAGTGGGAGGCCTTCCAACGTAACGCCTTCCGGTTCGCAGTTGCCACTCCAGAACTTTTCGGCCCCATCGGCCATCGGTTCTGCGAGCAATATATGCCCACTGCCACTTAAGTTTGGCAATTCTTCGGGCTACGTCGGTAACCTTGGCTCTCTTGCGGATGTCTTCATTTCTGATTCGATCACGCAAGGAAATTTCGAGCATAGCCCTCTCCATTGCCCTTTGTGTGACTTTAAGCCACCTGATCAGGCCCATTGTGAGCGACCACGTTTCGGTCCCGTATGTAATCAATGGCAACACAAACTGGTTAGACTTTCGTCTTGAGACACTGCGGTAAGTTGGGCGAGATTGGACTTGTATTGATGATTTTAATGATTATGACGCAGAAAAACCACATTCGTTACGGCCGCGAATCATATTTTAATTTAGTACTAAATTGATTTACTTATTGTTATTTTTCTTTAATTATTCCTTTATTCATTTCAATACCATATGTTTTAGATTTTTAAATAATCCCGTACAAAATAATATTAAAAAAATATATAAAAAATAGTAGCATCGTCGGGAACAGGGTCTGGGCTACCGGTGGTCAGGGCTCTTGAGAGAGAAACCTCCTAACGATACGCGCCGTGTCCAGAAGTACTGCTTTCTGAATCAAACCCTTGATCCAGCTGCCAAGCGAGAGCCTCCTCAGATATTGATCGAGGCTAAAGCCATTGGCGGACACGACTATCGGCACAGTGAATGCTGTACTCACGTCCCACATGTCGACAACCTCGCGAGCCAGATCTAGATACTTCAATTGATGAAAAAATAGGTTTTCGTCATGCGGAAACGTTATATCAACATTAATTGCGCGACGCTCCAATCGATCTAAATTAATATTCGATGGTAAATTATCATTTATATTTAATTTTTATTTATTCGCTCCATGTAAAATACTGGTACAGCTGCATCCGGTTAAACTGGAAGCCGACCTCAACATAGTTGGGAAAAGTCTAGGCTGGTGATGAGATGTACAGATTTTATTTGCATAGTTTACTCTATTTTAGTTACTAAGCAGCACGACGTCGGCAAAAACAAACAACGACTGTTTGAACTAAAAGACAGCTGTGTAATCAACCTTACAATATATAAAGACGACCACAAGACTTGATTGAGCATCCTTTACAAATCTAAAACGGAGATCCCCGCTGAATTCACAATGGCCCCCTGATATGTGAATGGTCTATAAAGCAAATTGTCGCGGTTGTCAATGAACTGCTAGCAAAGTGGAATGACAGTTCCTTGGGATGTTATAAGTGCCTATGAAACTCATACTTCTCGTTGTGTTAACAATAGGATATTTGACTGAAAAAATCTGTTGAGTCCGTCAGTTAGATTATCAAATAAATATTGAACACGTATTTTTTCTTGTGTCATTTAAACGAAAAATGACCACGATACAGCGTGTTGAAATCTCGCGCGACGTCACAATTTCTGTTACTTTTAACTGTCCAGTGACGTCACAAGCCCCCTCTCTTGAACTTTGATGCGCTGTATCGTCGTCATTTTTTGATTATGTGACAAAAGAAAAACTAGGTGTCCAACATTTTTTGGTGATCTAAATGACGGACTAAATATTTTTTTCTTTTTCGATTTTGTCAAATAGCCAATTATAGGTAGGTAAATAATGATTTACATTGATCTAATAGCGAATGGATAAAATAAGAAATGAGTACATAAGAGGAAGTCTGAAAGTGGCGCCGGTGACTGAATAGTTGTGTGGTAATCGGTTGTCGTGGTATGGGCATATAGTGCGGAGGAATGAAGAAAATGTCGTGAGGAAAGTTTTGAGTATGAATGTGAATGGTTATAAGAGTAGAGGAAGACCAAAGAAACGATGAATGGACTGTGTGAAGGATGATATGGCAAGAAAGGATGTGTCTGACTGATGAAATGACGAGTAATAGAGAAGTATGGAAGAAGAACTATGCTGCGCGGACCCCAAATAAATTTGGATAAGGGCACGAATTGAATTGAATTTTGTAATTTCTTTTTGGCGAATAGCTGTTTTGTGTAAAATATACTGTGATATACAAATAAACGTAGCGTAACCATTAAGGTTCCGTATCGTTGCGTCTCGACTTGTCCTCACTTATCACTTTCCCTTAAAGTAGTTCATCTACTTACCGATAATCTGGAGGTTTTATTCTAAACCCTAACTAGTATCTCTAGTGAATACCACATTGCCAATAGCCGCCCACGACGGAAAGGTGGTTGACTTGTTGTTATTGACTCTCGATCGAAACTGTTATGAGGTTAAAAACCGCTAACCTAGGTTTCGACCTATCGGTGAACCAAATCAAGGTAAAATTAGCCTGTTAAATTCTTAAGCGATCTAATCTAAGTTCTTTGAAATTCATCTTTTATTAACACGCTTTTATAAGCTTCACCTGATACTAACTGAGTAAAAGAATCTTAGAAGTTGAATATTAAGTTTTCTTGGGTAGTTTGTGAGTTATCTTCTACAGGGTGTAAGGGACAGCCCTCCACAAACTGACAGGGTGCATCCCTCTCCTTATTTTGAATCATATTCCACTGGATTTTTTCTCCGGTTTTTTTTTCAGTTACTATTCCTTTATTTCAATGTAAAATTACATTCCCTGTACGCAGGACTCCATTTATGTAAATATTACGGCTAAAATAAAAAATCCAACAATGGATGTTGAAATAATCAAACGAACGACGCGTGAAATCAGTTGCTCACTGCCTAGCTACAGAGTTCGATATTTGCGTTTTGCCACGGTAACGATACAATGCATTCCTGAAATAATTTCTTGTACCGGTCATCTTAGTATGATATACTGAATTCATCCCATCAGTTTGTGGAGGGCTGTCCCTTACATCCTGTGTAATATGTATTTTTTCTTATTCGTCTATGTCGATGACATGATGATATCTTAATACCTTCTCGTTACAAAGTATTTTTATAATATAACAAGAATTTGTGTAGGATAACTCAACTAAAAAGGGTAAAAAAAAACATTGTTGCAAAAAAAAACACAAAAAAAGTGAAAAATAACTTTACTTTCGGAAGTCAGTAGCAATAAAGTCAATCAAGTTTGGCAGCTGGATCAAGGGCTTGATTCAGAAAGCGGTACTCCTGCTCGTATTGTTAGGAGGTTCCTCTCTCTGGAGCCCTGAACGCCGGTAGCTTGGACCCTGTTCCCGATACCGGTGGGCTACAATTTTTTATATTTTTTAATGTTTTTTATATTGTTTTTTCTAAGGAATATTTAAAAATGTAATTGTATTTGTATAGAAATAAATAAAAGAAATTAAGTCAATGAAACAAACAATGCCACTTGATTGTGTCTTCAAAATCTCTGTAGGTATGCCAATAAGAAGTTCATGGACATTAAACATTAAAATATTTCACGGAACTGACGAAGTAAACATCATTAACGCTAATAAATTCCAATAAAATCTATGTTTGTAACGGAATCACAGCTCAGTTGATTTCTACGCTTCCTGTTATTAGATATTCGATGTAAATAATTCGCTTCGATAGGAGTGTAGCGAGCAGTAGCGAAAGGTCAATTTTTATAAGAAGTAATCCGGAGTACATAAAGGGTGTAAACAGACCCTTAACGAAGCCGAAAGGCATTTGCTCTCCCCATCATTGCGATAATTTTTTTGTTCTGAACCATACCTGAGAACCTTCTAGTTACGGAGATATTGGAGGTCAAAGTTCCAACCTTTTCACAAGTTTTTTTCTAAATACCACTTTTAAAGGTTTTAATTTTTCTTTAACTCGAGGACCCGTTTACTATTCAAAGCATCCATCAGCACTAAGTTTTGAGTGCGTTACATAGAGTTTTACCGTAAAACGTGATTTTTCACCCAAAAAAAAAAAGTCGTTTCCCAGCAATAATTTTTGCGTATAGTTACTTAGTTTGATGTAAAGAATGCTTGGTTGACGGCTTCGTGAAGGGTCTGTTTATACCCTGTATATAAATTATTTGTCTATAGAATACTGACTGTGTCATTTTTCAAAGGGAATCCGGTAGGAATCGAGTTGTATGGAACCTTCGCCACTGGTAGCGAGCTAACTTAACCAATGACTTAATACAGGGTGACTGGTAATTAGTGACCGATACTAAAACACGTGATTGTGCTCATGATAACAAACAACTTTCCCAAAGTTTTTTTTTATAATCATTCGCTTTTATCACACCAGCATGCCTGAGAGATATTTCTTGACGGCATGTAAAGCCAAGTCAGAGGCCCATGGGCGGCCTAAAAACTCTGACACCAGGTTACGAACTAACCACACGATAAAGAAAGAATCACAATAACACAACAGCCGTATGAAATTCGCGCGCACCTTTGACCTATCAGCTGTTAGCTGCGTGACGCCGTTCTGTCTCATTACTATCGTACCGTGCAACACTGGGTAGGCAGAGCACTCGTGCGGCTCGCAAGCCCGCTCCGTAAGTTTTATTGTGATAAAAGTGAATGAGTTTAAAAAAAAAATTCTTTGGGAAAGTTGTTTGTTATAATGAGTACAATCACGTGTTCAAGTATCGGTCACTAATAACCAGTCACTCTATATGAAGTTTTTTTTTCCTAGCCTTCTCTGTCCCACTCCTGGGCAAAGGCCTCCCTCCACTCTTTCGTCCTCCTTCCAGTTTTGAGATAACTTGTCCAGTTCGTCCCGCCATCTCCTTCGTGGCCTGCCGCGACCCTGCCTCACTGTGTCAGGGCACCTTAGTTTCCTGTATTTTTTTGCTGTGGTGTTTTCAGTGGTCACCTGTGAGAAAACGTACGGAAGCCAAGACCAAGGCCAAGTGTCACAAACTCGTCCACATCACAGTTAATAGGAAAAGTGCCCAAAAGGCTGGCAGCACTGCCATCTTGGATAGCAATTGACTTTGGCAATTGAGCAGTCGTACTAGCGACCCCGTTGGCCTCATAATAAATTGATCGCCTCATTGCGCCGAAGTAAACGTGACCACTTTACCAATGTAATAAAAAAAACTTATTACAGTAAAATAACGTGAGTTACAGCAGTACAAGGATCTTTTGGCGCGTGGATAAAATTGGAACTAGCGCCGCCATCTTACATAACATAAGATCATGCTTGTTATTTTCGTAGGATTAGCAAGAGGTGTAATTAATAGTACAAATACATTTCCACAGTTATGTTTAGAGCTTGCGACCACTAGTCCAAAGATGCAGTGACTTAGAATGTCGAAATCAGTCCATTTTTACGGTTCCGTACACGAAGGGTAACCAATGAGACCCTATTACTAAGCCTCCACTGTCCGTCCGTCCGTCTGTCTGTCAGCGGGCTGTATCTCATGATCCGTAATAGGTAGTCAGTTGAAATTTTCACAGAATGTGTATTTCTGTTGCCGGTGTAACAGCATCTGCCTAGCCTTTTTCCAACTATATTGGGGTCGGCATCCAGTCTAACCGGATGCAGCTGAATACCAGTATTTTACATGGAGCGACTGCCTATCTGACCTCCACAACCCAGTTAGTACTGGGTAATACGATACCCCTTGGTAAGACTGGTTGTCAGAATTTTTGGGCCACCGACTACCTAATGACTGTCAAAGATCTACAAATGACAACCGGGAGCAACGGCTTAACGTGCTTTCCGAGGCACGGAGGAAACACGGTATGTAATGGGTGGTCACCCATCCACAGATCATCCTAGGCAAACACGGCTTAACCTAAAGATCGACCTGAGCGGCTGTTATTCTACACCTAATATTATAAAGTTTGTATTTTTGTGTGTATGTTTGTAATGAATAAACTCAAAAACTACTGTACCGATTTCAAAATTTTTTTCACCATTAGAAAGCTACATTCACCCTGAGTAACATAGGCTATATTTATTGCTAGAAAAAAATAGGGGGGGGGGGGGGGTTAGGGGAAAATAAATGTCCACCCGTGCGAAGCCGCGACGGGCCGCTAGTATATAATAAAAAGGTTTTATCATTTCCATGTTCAGCCAGATTTCTAAATAAAATGGTAGCTGTAAACGTTTTCTTAGTTCACTGACATTAATGGCACGTCAAGATAAGGAATCTGAAATAGTTTTATTTTCTTTTAAGTCTTTATAAGATAAGAATAATATATATTTACTTTAGCATTAGTGATAGTGTAAACTGTCCCAGTACGGAGGTAAGAAGTAAGCACCTAAGGTAAGTAAGTACGGTTTTAACCGTTTGCGGGCCCAGGTTGGCCGCTGTAGAAATAATCTGGCCAAATAGGGTATCATCGACCAGTCCCAAACACAATGTCAGTGTGGAGTTCCTCTGCAGGATATGCTCCACCTCCAATATGCCCATCCTACACAGCTACCGGCACCTTCCAGGATTCAAACGAAGTCAACGACAGAGCTGTGCAGGTGGCAGTATACTGGTCGGGTATTATTTGAGTCTATCGACACGCAAAGAAGAAGACGGAGGTAAGGACTCTTTCAGTAGTAACTACGCCTTTAAGGTCCGCCTGGGGCACTTGCTCAATGTAAGAAGCTTAATCAACATCCTCTTCCTGCCCTTGTCCCATTCAGGATCCGGCTCGAAGGACCAAAATATACGCTCACGCTAACAGGCTTAACGAGTTTTCCGATATACGAGGGTACTATACCACCGACTTCCAAACTCGAGGCTGCTACTGATAGATCGCCGTCCGTCCGTCTTATGACGACAGGTCGTGTCGACGGTGCGTTCGTGTTCCACTCGCGCCTCAAAGAGATGTCAGCAACCAGGAAGGGGTCCGCAAGGGCCGATGCCTGCCGGGGCTGTTCGAAAGAGATACCGCGGCCCTGAAACACAAAGGGCAAAGAAGGAAGATGGATGGGTTTTAGTCAGTACGAGTTTGACACTCCCTTCCACTCTGCCCGGAGCGGGAGGGGTCATTTGAAGATTCACAACCCAAAAGGGCCTCTTTCAGTAATTACTACTATAAAAGATGATACAAATATAAAGATAAAAGTGAATGAGTAAAAAAAGAAATCTTTGGGAAAGTCGTTTGTTATCATGAGTACAATCACGTGTTTAAGTATCGGTCATTAATCACCAGTCACTAATTACCAGTAATAAACCTGTACTATATTACAAAGGCTGTAAACTTAATCTATTTTCTAAGCGTGTCGATAACAATCTAGACGAATTAGCCACAGGTTTTCGCCTTCCTTCAGTAGCATCCATTTTTTCCTGTAACGAACAATAAATTAACAGGACACGATAAACTCAAACTTAGCATTTATTTCAATAGACCATTTTTTTTTTTACGGTTGGGAAATCATCAAATGACTTCTCCCGCTCTGGTTGGAGTGGGAGGGAGTGTCAGACTCTTACTGACTAAAACCCATCCATGTTCCTTCATTGCCCTTTGTGTTCCAGGGCCACGGTATCTCTTTCGAACAGTCCCGCAGCTCAATTAGACCATTACAGGCACTTTTGAAAGTCACAAAAAAAACAAAGAGCGAAGCTACAGTCACAGACACAAGGCATAATAACTCGTGAAAGTAGTGTAGTTGCCCATTCAAAGGCGTAGATCTCTATGGAGAAGAATGGGCAAGAAACTCCATGGACACTCTTTTCAATCAAATATTGTTACAAAATCTTGGTTATATCATTCATGTGGAGACTATACATTTATGTGAGAACGATGTATAAAGAAGTGTAAGCTAAGAGGCGCGATATTATTTAGTACCACTTCGTTTCTTGAACAGCACCTCAAACATGGTATACTAGTCACTTGATCACTAATGGGCCACTTAGTCTATGCACCAGCTATATCATCATCTGCCTGCCTTTCCACAACTATATTGGGGTCGGCTTCCAGTCTCACCGGATGCAGTTGATTACTCTAGTAATTTACATGAAGCGACTGCCTACCAGACCCTCACACCCCAGTTAGTAGGTACTGGGTTATGCGATACCCCTTGGTAGGGCTGGTTGCCAGACTTTCAGGGCACTGACTACCGGTAACAACTGTCAAAGATCTACAAATGACAGCAGGGACCAACGGCATTTCGGTATGTAGGTAATATGAGGTCACCCATACACGGACCAACCTACGCAAACTGCAGCTAAACCTAACGATCGATCCGAGCGGTTGTTAGCCACGAGCTCCTCCTATGCACCATTAAACATATCATTAAATGAGGTATTACATCAGAGCCAATTAATACCAATTTCCTTTTAACTACAATATAGATTAGTAAATAATCAGTTGTTAATTGTCATTATTAATTAATCGTAAAATAATGACGCTTAATCTCTTGCATAGCTACGATTTTTCATAAACAATACACTATCTACTCTACTTGAACAAAAAGATAGGTATTTAATTACATAAACAAATTGTAATGAAATGCAATAAGTTAGTAGGTCAGTGGGTATGTAGAAGGATTACAATAGATGGCCTTCAGAATACGTTAAATGTAAAGAATGAAAAGTCATTTCCTGGTAGAAAGTACTTGTTTGAGCTCTGGACGTCCCCAGCGCTGGGCTGGGAGTGGGACAGAGTCCACCTCTCCGTGAGAAGTGCACTGTAATTCCTTACGGGCCCAATGTGGGCTGATCACTGCAAAAAATGAACCACTCTGCGATCTGCGATCTTGGAATGGGCAGCTACAGTCCATTCACAGTTATTATGCATGTGGCTGGACTGTAGGTAGCTTATTTTTGACTATGCAAAAGTGCCTGTCACGGGTCTATTTGAAATTATTAGAGTTTGAGTTTGACTTATCCTCATCTTCCTGCCCTTGTCCGTGTGGTACTTGGGGTCGGTCTTCTTATAAATATAAATAATACCCGACCAGTATATTGCCACCTGCACAGCTCTGTCGTTTGCTTCGTTTAAATCCTGGAAGGTGCAGGTGGTTGTGCAGGATGGGCAAGAAAGTAGGTGGGGCATATCCTGCAGAGGGGCTCCACACTGACATTGTGTTTGGGACGGGTCGATGATACCCCATTTAGCCAGATTATTTCTACAGCGGCCAACCTGGGCCCGCAAACGGTTAAGTGATTTCCAGATTGGCCACTGCAGTTCCTGTCCAGGAGGGTTGGGATGTCTGTTCCTCCACAATTCGCATCTTTCATCTGACGCACTGTCCTCTGAGGAAATCGTGTGTCTCACGAAGCTTTTACGGCTTTTTAAGCGTGAAGGTGGTAGTTGATGCCCGAACAGGGGCTGGCGGTTATCCCGTTTCTGTTTTCCCTTCTCAATGCGACTAGCTATTTCGCGCCGAACAATACAAAACGGTGCAATACGTTTACTTCTTCATTTCTCCCCTGTCAGTCGTCGCTCCATCATTTACTCTATGCTCTTTCATATTATTTTCACACAGTCCATCAATCTTTTCCTTTTTACGGTTCCATACCAACGGGACCCTATTACCAAGCCTCCGCTGTCCGTCTGTCCGTCCGTCTGTCTGTCAGCGGGCTGTATCTCATGATCCGTAACAGGTAGACAGTTGAAATTTTCATAGAATGTGTATTTCTGTTGGTGCTTTATCTAACAACATCATCATCATCTGCCTGCCTTTTCCCAACTATACTGGGGTCGGCTTCCAGTCTAACCGGATGCAGCTGAATACCAGTATTTTACATGAAGCGACAGCCTATCTGACCTCCACAACCCAGTTAGTACTGGGTAATATAATACCCCCTTGATAAGTCTGGTTGTCAGACTTTTTGGGCCACTGAATACCTAACGACTGTAAAAGACTACAAATGACACCCGGGGCCAACTGCTTAACGTGCTTCTAGAAAACTCGGTTTGTAATGGGTGGTCACCCATCCACAGACCAACATAGGCAAGCACGGCTTAACCTAAAGATCGACCCGAGCGGCTGTTATTATTTAGCCACGAGCTCATCTAACAACAAATAATAATAAAAATAAATTAAAAATTAAAGAGGGAGGCTCCCCTACTACGATGGTACGGATCCCTTCATGTTTAGCCGGTTTTTTTTAAGTTTCTCTCCATCTATCACATCCCTCGTCATCACATCATCTTTCGCCCTTCACACCAAAGAGATTAAAAACAAAGAACGGATACAACAACGTGTAGTTGAATCATTGTTTGACATGATTAAAGCGTGACGCATTCAAATTCATGTTGTTTTTAAAACTCATCAAGTGCGCAGCGTTCAGTAGAAAATATAAAGTGCGAATTGCACTCGCAGTTAGCACGTGTTGCCCTATTTAAAATAGCAGCTGGCCTATTTCACATAGGCCTACATTGGCACTTATAAAACGTCGAGAAAAAGGTGCACGGTTCGGGTTAGTCGTTTCATATGGAGAAGAACCGGCAAGAAACTCCATGGTTAAGTACTCTTTTAAAATGATTTGGTTTTACAACATGTTACAGCATTAGTATTAAGTATGGAGGACAGCGTAGGCCCGACAATAAGTCATTACTTACTACACAAAAAACATAAAACAAGATAAAAAGTTAACACGCATCTAGGAATCTATAAGGCATATTAAGACAGTAGGTCAATGAGCATATGATTGGGTATTTCGATCAGAAAATGCTCAGTAGCTGTCACGAAGTCTGGATTTGTGCCCGCTGGATGGTAATAGACTCGCCCCCCTATTATGTACATGGGACTTAAATAGAACTGATGGAATGTGGATGTACAGACGCCAGCAGATCAAGCTACCCGGAACCGTCAAGTTTTCCCAGTCAACCTTGAACCTAATGCTTTAGCGATAACGTTGAAAACAGCTTGTAGTAGCTTGAGGTACTGGCGGCTGCACTATCAGGTAGGAACACCACTGCCTAACCCTTTGCAAGTGACAAATGCCTGCACTAACTGGACCGGTTCACTCAAATCGTAAACAGTATAATCTAAAAATATGCAGAAGCTCATGAACGTCGGCTTCATCAACATGTTAATGTCGAGGCCATCCAGCTCCTCGATAACACGGCTCAAAAGGACTAAGCCTTTTGAGTTAGTGTAGTGTAATCTATTTGTGACTTTACCGCGAGTGTAATATAGTACCTAGCTATTTATATGGATACCAGAACAAAGTGACTTCGCCTTAATATAAGATATGCTCTTAGATGCTCTTAGATATAATTTTACTTTTAGCAAATTAAGTTAGATTAAAATTGCTTATTAGCCTAGATTGTAATACATATAATGAACAAATATTATAAAAAAACTCAAATCTGTCTGGTGTTTTCTTCAAAAGACCATCTTAGACACTAATCTCCATGGTCCTCATGTGAGTTGACCAACTGTATGTCTGGACTTTAAAAGAGACAGTGATCGTTGTGTTTGTTTCAGTTGTTTATTATCAAAGTAGTCAGATAGGACTAGGTACTTTGAGAATTTGGAGTTTTATAAAATGATTTATTTGACGGATAAAAGTAGTTTTTGAATCGGATTTTGTTAATAATTTCAAGAGTTTTCATTTTTTACACGGAACCCTAATTATGTTTCTGAAATAAAAGCTAAAGCATTAGTAAGACCCTAAAAACATCAGCTATCAGACGGTAAAAGTCCCGTCGAAAATCGGTCCAGCCGTTTCAGAGATTAGCGGGAACAGATAAAAAGCTGTTATTTTGATGTTACAAACAGACACTTGAATTTAATTTATTTTTAAAGACTATAGATGTATAGATGTACAAATCATGATGTGTGATGTGTTTGTGTTGATACATACATAGATAAACTATGGTTGACCCGCTATCCTACGGGCCCATCATCATCATTTTCCGCCCTTGTCCCATGTTACTTGGGGTCGGTGCAACACGTTTTTTTCTTCCATTCTCCTCTGTCAACCGTCACGCTATCATTTACTGCTTTATCTTTCACTAGCGGCCGGACCCGGCTTCGCACGGGTGGACATTTATTTTCCCCTAACCTTTTTTGTAGGCATTATTGAGTTCTAGAACTTTTCTATAGAAGTCAACCATACATCTCTAACCATTTAGGCAGCGTTCGCGAGAATCGTTAACGTACGGCAGTTTTTTCGACGCCTTACTCCACAATTTTCACTACCACGAAAAATCCTATCTATTTTCCGGGATAAAATATAGCCTATACGAATTCGGAAGAATCCCTCTAAGTAATGGTGAAAGAAATTTTGAAATCGGTCCAGTAGTTTTTGAGCCTATTCAATACAAACATACAAAAATACAAAAATACAAAGGTTTCCTCTTTATAATATTAGTATAGATATCATTCCTCACACAATCCATCCATCGTTTCTTTGGTCTTCCTCTCCTTCTCCATCCATCAACGCTTATATTCATCACTCTTTTAGTCACATACGATTCGTCCCTCCTCATCATATGTCCATACCAAGACAGTCGATCCCTTTCAACTTTTCTGTAACTGGCGCAACTTTTAAACTTCATCTAATATACTCGTTCGTTACCTTATCGATTCTTGTCACACCACACATCCACCTCAACATTCTCATCTCCGCTACATGCAATCTTTTTTCATCCATTGCCCATGTGCCCCAGAAATAAGTTTTGTGGCCGCTGTTGTTGTGAGTACGCCGAAAACGAATTAATTCGTCAAAGTTCCCCTTTCACAGACGCCAATGACGTAAATATCAATACGAGGGGACACTTACTATCAGTGGTACTGTGATTCATACCACAGCTGTGAACTAAAATAACAATAATTATCAGGAAATGTGTGTAGGAATGTTAGCATTTATTCTTCACAATTAAATGTAAAGATCATTTATTTTTTATTTAAGTTAATGAATGTCAAGCCGACGACCAGTGGTCAACGTTAGCCCTGGATTGGAACACCTGGAAATCGTGGGCCTTTGCCCAGCAGTGGGATGACGCAAGCTGTAACAGTAAATGAATACGTCGATGTCGCCCTAGAAGAACATAAAGGGTGTAAAAAGACCCTTAACGAAGCCGAACGGTACTTGTTCTACCCGCCATTGCGATATTTTTTTTGTTCTAGACCATACCTGGGAACCTTTTAGTTACGGAGATATTGGGGGTCAAGTTGTAAGATTTTTTCTTTAAACACCTTCACGACCCCCGTACTATTCAATCCATCCACCAGCACAATATGTTGAGTGCGTTTCATTGAGTTTTAACGTAAAATGTGGTTTTTCCCCCAAAAAAAAAAGTCGTTTCCCAGCAATAATTTTTGCGTAAAGTTACTTAGTTTGATGTACAGAATGCTTGGTTGACGGCTTCGTGAAGGGTCTGTTTACATACATTATTGGCGAGATTCTTCAGAAAGGTGAACCTCGCAACGCGTGCGTGCATGACCAGTATGAACGTGGACGAGACTAAAGGAGTATGTAAGGATATAGCAGGGGGGTTCTGAAGTTTCTGCTGACTCCCATCATAGACCTCATCCATCGCTTTCCATCAGGCGTGATCGAGGTCAAGAGCAGGCCCATTTTGCAATAAAAAATAAAAAGGCGTGAATTTATTATGAATTTCATGTACCTATGCCGCCGTGTTGTTGTGACGGCATTGGCGCCACCTTCTTCAAATATTCAAAGGAAAGTAGGTATGTAATTGTTTTGTCTAAATACGGAATACATCGATTTTCTTGGGTATATTAGAGGAAGGTATTTTTTACGTACGGATAAACTGTATTTAACGTTACTAAATTTTAAACTATTAACAAATTAAGATCGTCGAAAAATTCTTCTACAATTGGATTGTTATTGATCAAATTCCATGTATATACCTAATGTCGACAACCTCGTAAACGGAATTGTATAAATTCACGAGGTTGTCGACATGAGGAATGTGAATTTGTCAATAATTATTTTATACATTAACTAACGACCCGCTCCGGCTTCACACGGGTTCAGTATATCAGTGAAGAAAATTTTACTGAGATTTTCGTACAAAAACGCCAAACAGGTGGATGTAAAAACAAAAAAACTTTCGTATGTACAATCCTTGTCTTGACGATTAGGTACTAATATTACAAAAGAAACAGCCAAATCTCAAGTGATGATTTTTCATACTTGCCGTACATATTTCATTTACCTATTTAAATAGATGGATATGTCCTTGTAGGGCATTCCCTGCGTTTCCACACACATCCGTCTCAAAAATTCCTTACCGAAATTGTAATACATGTCATCACATAAACTCATATATTACCTACTCTAATTAAAGATAGTTACAAGAACGCATTACCATCGAGAGTACGTTGTGACCGAAATAGAACAAGTAGAAGTCAAGGTCGGGGTTTCGCGAGGTTCATAATGCTTTTCGACTCTCGTTTTCATTTGCTCAATAAATAATCAAATTTTTTTTTCTTCTGTGGGATAATAAATTGTTCAATCTGGCAACATAACGACGCTATTTTTTATCTGTTACCGCATTGTTGTCATTGTCAATGTCAAATTGTGTACACAACAAAGCTTGCATCTTTGTGATAATATTTCGATCAAAATTCTACCAAAAATAACTAAAATTAAGCAAGAAATATATGTTAAAGATTTATTTATCGTGTTAGTGTAAAATAACATACAAATGAGTTCGATTCAGGAGCGTTTACAGCTAAAAAGGGTACCGTTAGACACTTGGAATGTACGGGAGCAACTATGTCTTGCTTCGGCTGTCGTCCGGAGCGGAGATCAGAATTGGATGTCAGTTTCTCGAGCTCTAAAGACTATTGGAGAACCAAATAGACCACCAGACTGGTATTCTCAAAAAAGGTGTGTTTTTCCAAATGTTTTTTTTTGTTATAACCAAAAAATCGACTGAATCTGTGTACCTTTTGTTGTTTTTGAAGTTGTTTGTGTATCTATTTCGCATATTGCTGTTAAGAGTGCGGTTCTACTGTACCTTAATCGTTCTTTTATCTCCAATTTTCACTTCAGTGACCATAACTCTTGTGAGGTTTATATCAGGTATAATATAAAAAACTAGCGGCCCGTCCCCGCTTCGCACGGGTGGACATTTATTTTCCCCTAGTTCCCCCCTCCCCCCGTATTTTTTTCTAGTAATAAATATAGCCTATGTTACTCAGGGTGAATGTAGCTGTCTAATGATGAAAAAATTTTTGAAAGCGGCACATTAGTTTTTGAGTTTATTCATTACAAACATACACACACACACACAAGAATACAAATCTTTCCTCTTTATAATATTAGTGTAGATGTGGAAAGAATGTATTTCACATGTTTACTGTCAAGAGTGAGGTTCTAAGTCCATTTTTGGCACTGAACAAGTGTGTTTTTTGCTCTCTTTTGTTAAAATATTACCTTAGCACTCTGGGATTTAAGTTTTTTTGCTTGTTCTTATGTTGTCGGATTATGATGTCTATGGATAAAGTTGATATTTCTAACTGACTGACTAACTGAAAATTGGCTAGTGCTTGTAAATAATTTAATTGAAATAAATGCAGAACGAGGTAAGGGAGGCCTTTGCCCTGCAGTGGGACACAAATGGCTGATAATAATTATAATAAATGCTTTGAGATTGAGCCTAAATGACAATGGTTCATCATCATCTTCCTGCCATTGCCCCATGTTACTTGGGGTTGGCACAACACATATTTACCTTCCATTCTTCCCTGTCAACCTTCACACCAGTGGCAAAGTCAGTATTCTATAGACAAATAATATAATCACATTACGCATATGTACTCCGGCTTACCTCTTACTAAAATTGCCCCTACGCTACTGCCTCACACTATCGATCCATCCTTTCTTTAATCTTCCTCTCTCTCTATATCCATCATAATTAATATTCATCACTCGTTTAGTCACATTCCATTCATCCCTTCTTAAGAATGATAATGACTGCTACTGCATAATCTCTTTTCCAGCTGCGCAGCCCAATATGGAGCCCTACTGGAACATGTGGAGACACCAAAGCGTAAAAAGCGCAGTTCTGAAGGAGCGGTGGAAACTCCTCAGGAGAGTATACTTAAACGGTTGACGCAAGAGCGTATCGGGGAAATACAGAAGACGCTAGTTGATATGAATCAACAGTATGAACAATTGAAGGTAGGTTTCTTTCATGTTTCTTCTTAGCGTGTCGATGGCAATCTATGTTAGGGATTTGGTTTCCGCACTTAGTCCTTAAAGTGGACCATTGTACGTGAGCCATGGTGGCCGTTACTCCAGCCAGCCCACCTCCCTCCAGAAGCAAATCAAACCTCCCGGTCTTCTCAGGACATCCGCAAGGGACCTTGGTGTTCCAAGAGTCTCCTCGCGGATCTGGGTGACGCCGGTGCACTCGAGGAGCACATGCGCCACCGTTTCCTCCGCCTCCATGCACGCTCTGCACAGGGGGCTGTTAGTAATACCTAGGGTGTGAAAGTGTTTGTTTAGTGAGCAGTGTCCAGTGATGGTCCCCGTCACCAGTCGCAGGCTATCTCTGTCCAGGCGCAGAAGGCGCTTGGTCAGCTTTCTATCCAGGGATGGCATGGCCTCCTTGGATTGCCTACACCCTGGTGTCGAGGACCACCATTTCTCCGCTTGTGTTTGGGTATGATTCTTTAACCAAGTTCTTAGCCAAGCAGCTAAGAACTAGAAAAGGAATGGGCACAATAGGTTCGGGTCCGAAGACTTTTGTGCTGGATCCCCTTCTCGTGTCGATGGCAAGCGCCATCGACACGAGAAGGGGAGTATAGTTACATAGTTCGGGAGGCATGACAGCCCGTTGGTGAGGTCATTAGTCACCTGTACACTGTCTGTGTTTTTAGTTAAGTACTAACATAGGTTAAGAATATTGTTACTAACCCAATGGATCATGGTTATCTTAATAAATTAATGAATTATTATTAAATTGTGTCGGCCCAGAACTGAGCTACTAGTTTGGCGCCTTCAGTAGTGTCCATCAGTTTGTGTAATGAAAAAACAACATAACACACAGTATACAGGGTGTAAGGGACAGCCCTCCACAATTGTGTGGTGGGTGCATTCAGCTCCTTATTTTAAATCATATGCTACTGGATTTTTTCTCTGGAACATTTTACTTTTTTTTTATGGTGTAAGGGACAGCCCTCCACAAACTGATGGGGGAAATTCAGTATATCATTCGAAGACATCCGGTACAAAAAATTACTTCAGGAATGTTATGGGAATCCAATAAATTCGATTTGTTTTATTTCCTCATAAAAAAAGTATCGTTACCGTGGCAAAACGCACGTAGCGAACGGCAAGCGCGACGTCTATTTCGATGAACTCTGTAGCTAGACAGGAAGTGAACAGTTTATGCGTTGTTTGTTAGAGTATTTCAACATCAATTGTTGGGTTTTTTATTTTAGTCGTATTGTTTACATAAATGGAGTGCTGCGTACAGGGAATGTAATTTTACCTTGAATTAAAGGAATAGTTAATCAAAAAAAAAAAAAGAACCGCATTAAAATTCCGGTGTAATATGATTCAAAATAAGGAGCTGAAAGCACCCTGTCAGTTTTTGGAGGGCTACAATCACAAAAATTGCAGGCTCTCTTTATAATATTAGTCTACAAAATTACACAACCCTTTGTGAATTTCAGGCATGATACTTATTAATATTTCCCATCTCTTTCCAACAGACAGAAATAACAGAAGTACGAAACCCGTCGACATCAGAAGATCGTCTACGCGAAGTATGGAACACTATAGAGGCGAGGAACAGAGCGAGGGAGCGAGAGGCGGCGAGGCGGGCTGCCTGGTTGAAAGAGAGGGACGAGAGACGAGCAAGGGCGGATCGGGCGTGGAAACCGATGCTGAATAACCCTAGTCAGGCGCAGCCGGTTGCTGGTAATGATATGTACTCGTAAAATGAGAACGAAACCTTTGTTTCAAGAGTTTTTAGGGTTCCGTATAGTTCTGTTCAAACTTTATGGCGGCTCGGAAGTTAGCTACGAGTGACGATCTGCGCAGGTATAACGGTTCAAACTTTATGGCGGCTCGGAAGTTAGCTACGAGTGACGGTCTGCGCAGGTATAACGGTTCAAACTTTATATTGGCTCGGAACATCTAACGCAAAGCTGCGCAGAACACATTTTTACGTATCAGCAAGGCGCAGAGGACGCATCATCTTGACTGTGTAATGCGTAGACCGTCACTCGTAGCTAACTTCAGAGCCGCCATTCAGTTTGAACTGAACTATACCTCCGTTACCGTCTGCAAAAACGGATCACTTTGTTGTCTGTCCGTCTGTCTATCCGTCGAACGCGTGGAGGTATCAAATACTCAGGTCTGTTACCTCTTGGAGCAGCCAAAAAATCCAACTTGTAAGTCAATGCGATCAAAAGATATGGCCGTTTATGTCGCATATTTTGCGATTTCACAAGGGAATCAAAACTTATAGGGTACTTTCTGCTGACCTAGAATCATGAAATTTGGCAAGAAGTAATGTATTACAGCAAATGTAAAGGAAGAAATCTGAAAACCGTAAATATGTTGTTTAATAACTAATAATAACGGTGATATAACGAAGCATTAAAAAAATCTTGATTTTTTCACTTTTATTTAGTGGAAGGGACACCAACGCGAAAACGGTTACCACGTATCCAGTTCATCATTCTGAACCCCCCACATTTTTTTTAGCTTAGCTATATCACCTCAATCTGCATAGATATACTATGCAGGTTGAGGTGATTCTACAATCTCATATGTATTACAGCCGCCACCCCCGCGCCGCCCGCCTCCCCTCTGCTGACGTCTCTCCTCAAGTCTTCGCCAGTGGTCACAACACCGCAGCACATCTCGCACCCCGCCAACTGTGTTGGTAAGTTGACATCAGTTCTTTTTTCTGTAAATATATACATACTGGTGCTACAGGGTGTAAACGGCGGAGCTCGTGGCTAAATAATAACAGCCGCTCGGATCGATCTTTAGGTTAAGCCGTGCTTGCCTAGGTTGGTCTGTGATGGGTGACCGCCGATTACATACCGAGTTTCCTCCGTGCCTCGGAAAGCACGTAAAGCCGTTGGTCCCGGCTGTCATCAGTAGATCTTTGACAATCGTTACAGGTAGTCAGTGGCCAAAAAAGTCTGACAACCAGTCTTACAAAGGGGTATCGTATTACGCAGTACTAACTGGGTTGTGGAGGTCAGATAGGCAGTCGCTTCATGTAAAATACTGGTATGTAGCTGCTAAGGATCGACCCGAGCGGCTGTTATTATTTAGCCACGAGCTCCTCAAATCCTAAAGTTTTTAATAAAACATATTGTATTTTTTTCCCAGAAACGCAATCCCCCTCAGTGACAGCGCCAACCCTCTCCATGCTCCTAGAGAAGTCCGCTTCCGGTACGAGCCAGCATGAGAGCAAGCACGCAGCCATAGAGCACATCAAGAGCCAGCTGGTGCAGATCGAACAGCAACTTAAAGGTAAACAGCATAAGGTTCAATTTGGGTTACCAATAAAAGTTGGGCGACGTAGAGCAAAATAAATTATGCTTTACAATAGGGTATTTGACTGAAAAAATGTATTTAGTCCGTCAGTTAGATTATCAAAAAATATTGGACACGTATTTTTTCTTTTGTCATGTAAACGAAAAATGACCACGATACAGCGCGTTGAAATCTCGCGTGACGTCACAATTTCTGTTACTTTTTACTGTTCAGTGACGTCACAAGCCCCCTCTCTTGAACTTTGATGCGCTGTATCGTCGTCATTTTTTGATTATATGACAAAAGGAAAAATACGTGTCCAACATTTGTTGGTGATCTAACTGACGAAAAAAATTAATTAGTAGAGATCTACGCCTTGGAATGGGCAACTACAGTACTTTCACAAGTTATTATGCCTTGTGTCTGGGACTGTAGCTTCTCCTTCTTTGTTTACCGACATTCAAAAGTGCCTGTAATAGTCTAATTGAAATAAATGCTTTGAGTTTGACACCTCCGCTTAACCCTAAGGGGATTACAGACGTTATGTTATCATTAAGAAAAACAATTTCTTTAACAGCCAACACACCCCCCGTACTGTCAACTTCAGCCCAACCATCGACGCAGGCGCCGTCTCTGGACCTGGACGACATCGAGATCAAGGCGGAGGATGTCTACGCCTTCCGAGACATCGACATACACATACCGCCCGTCACCACCATGCATAAGCAGGTTAACAGGTTAGTCATACCGGGTGTAAGGGACAGCCCTCCACAAACTGACAGGGTGCATTCAGCTCCTTATTTTGAATCATTTTCCACCGGGTTTTTTTTTCCAGTTACTGTTCCTTTATTTCAATGTAAAATTACATTCCCTGTACGCAGCACTCCATTTATGTAAATAATACGGCTAAGATAAAAAATCCAACAATGGATGTTGAAATACTCTAACGAGCTACAGAGTTCATCGAACTTGACGTCGCGCTTGCCGTCCGTTACGTGCGTTTTAGAGTAGAGGAAGACCAAAGAAGCGATGGATGGACTGTGTGAAGGATGATATGGCTAGAAAGGAGGTGACTGCTGAGATGACGAGTTATAGAGAAGTATGGAAGAAGACATGCTGCGCCGACCCCAGATATCTTAGGATAAGGGCAGGAGACTGATGCAAATACCAAAAGACTGCTATCTGCATAATAAAACAGGAAGAAGCTGCTCAGCTGAACATATTGCGTCACCTGGGAATCAGATCCGGGATCTCATCATAATTATTTGTTCCCAGGACATCAGAGAAGCCAGCGGGGCAGGCGGCTAGCAAGGAGGAGGCTGACGTCACCCCCGCTTCCGTTCCCGAGGATACGCCTGTCATAGTCGACGAACAAGTCATCAAGGTAATACTCTAACCTGCTAACCCACTGATGGGCAAAGTCCCCATGTCTTCCAGTTTGCAGATCCAGGGCTAGTGGATCACTGGTCTTCGATTTTGTCCGGCTTTACATACAAAGTGTACCGTAACAAAAGCATAACTTCTATGTTCTATGTCAAGGGATTTGGTTTCCGCACTTAATCCTTAAAGTGGACCATTGTACGTGAGCCATGGTGGCCGTTACTCCAACCAGCTCACCTCCCTCCAGAAGCAGATCAAACTTCCCGGTCTTCTCAGGATTTCTGCAAGAGATCTTGGTGTTCCAAGAGTCTCCTCGCGGATCTAGGTGACGCCGGTGCACTCGAGGAGTACGTGCGCCACCCTTTCCGCCGCCTGCATGCAGGCTCTGCACAGGGGACTGTCAGTGATACCTAGGGTGTGGAAGTGTTGAACCTCTCATGTGGTCGCTCGGACTATGAAACCAAACAACAACAAATTACAGCCCATTTCCTCACTCACCTACGGCGTTACGAAAGCAGCAGCATAGCTATTCACAAACGCTTCGATTCGATTTCGATTCGGAAAGTCGTTTATCTATCTCGCTCGCTTTCGTAATGCCGAAACAAGATAGACATACGACTTGTCGAATCGATAATCGAATCGAAGCGTTTGTGAATAGCTGTGTAGAACAGTGTCTCAACAATCAGTGGGAAGGCTGATTATATTATGTAAGGAGGTGCATTAATACCATTCTTTCTTACCAAGGGTTATCATGAAATCCACTAACTGGCTTGTGGAGGTCAGATAGGCAGTCGCTCCATGTAAAATACTGATATTCAGCTGCATCCGGTTAGACTGGAAGACGTAGTAGTTGGTTAAGGTTAGGCACTCTACCCTTCCTCCTGTCCCTGTCTCTGGTTCTCTCTCTCTTTAATGTTCCGTACCCGAAAGGTAACTAACGGGACCCTATTACTAAGCCTCCGCTGTTCGTATCCGTCCGTCCGTCTGTCTGTCAGCGGGCTGTATCTCATGATCCGTAATAGGTAGACTATTGAAATTTTCACAGAATATGTTTCCGCCATAACAACAAACAGTAAAAATAAATTAAAAATTATAGGATACCTATACTATCATGGTACGGAACCTTTCATGCGCGAGTTCGACTTGCGCTCTGCCGGTTTTTTTAATATACTATTTTATATTTTACTTTATCTTTTTTTTTCTTTTTTAGACAGATGGTGATTTTAAATAATATATTTGTTTTAGATGGAACCAGAACAAATTGCAGTGGAGCCAATTGAAGAAGAAGTGTTACAAGACGATATCGATACGGTAAGTTATATCTGGCCAAAGAAATCAGGGCCGTCCTAAAGCTCGTTGTCATCAAAGTCGTGGGAAACACCTGGATACGGGACGCACAGAACCGGGAAGTGTGTCAGAAAAAAGGGGAGGCCTATACCCAGCAGTGAGTGATTCTGGGCTGATGATGATGATGATGATGATGATGAAGTAATATTTATGTTAATAAGGAAGATCAAAGAAACGATGGATGGACTGTGTTAAGAATGGCAAGAAAGGAGGTGTCTGATGAGATGACGAGTAATAGAGAAGTATGGAAGAAGAAGACATGCTGCGCCGACCTCAGATACGTTGGGATAAGGGTAGGAGAATGATGATGAACCGAGGGTTTAGAACTACGTAGTTGGCAACACACGCTTGTATGCAACGAAGAACATTTTTATTTATTATTATTAAAAAAATATTACTTCCCTTTTTAATCGGATTTTGTTACCAATCAAGGGTTTACATTTTTTGTGCACGGAACCATTATTTTTCTAAATAAAGACCCTAAGTTAGACTTTATAACATCTGATATCTGCCAGTAAAAGTCCCGTCAAAATATTTCCGGCTGTTTTGGAGATTAGCCGGAACAAACAGACAGACAGGTATAGAGACAAAAATTGAAGACAGACCTCCTTAATCCGGCCCTATCGCAAAATCCGTTCTTAGCGGACGTCTTATACCGTCTGCCGAATTTCATCTTTATACGTCATGCGGTTTTCGATATTTCGTGATGAGTGAGTGAGTGAGTGACCTTTCGCGTTTATATAGATTTAGATAAAAGTATATATTGAATCTACTTCATCTTATTTAATGGTTTTTTTTAGAATTTCTAGTTACAATGTAATATTATCTGCTCGTAGGAACCGGAACACCCGCCCGTGCAAGCAGCGAGAATAACTAAGGAGTCCACGCCGGAAGCGGAAGTCAAGATCGCGTTCCCGGAAGTCAAGTTCCCAACCACTGAGATTAAGATAATACACCCGGAAGTTCAGAAGGTATGTGTCATATAATATTGTTAATTATTAACATGGATGACCATGTTATTAATTAACGTGTGGGTTTTTTTTTCAATGCAAACTTCAAGCCATTTTATCAGTTTAAACATAGGATAAATAAGAACTAAGGTTTATTTTTTGTTAATAACAGATAAAAGAGGAAATCAAAGAACCGGACACTCCGACGGAACCGGAAACGGTTGAAGAAGAGATCGTGGAAGAAACTCCTGAAGTCGTTGAAGAAGAGAAGTGAGTAAAGATCATAATTTGTACTGCTTTATAAAACCGTATAAGAGCGAGAGAGTGATATTACAAATAGACAATTCAATTTTATTTATTTGTATACATCATTTATGGATGTGCGGCGCGCACAAGTTTCGTTCTTTGCGGAATCCAGAGAAGGTTATCTGTGCCATCTACATTAATATTCAAAACTTACCCACCTAAAACAACAATAAATATATAATGGGTGTAAAAGTACCTTTGACGAAGCCGAAAGCCACTTGTTTTCCCCGTCATTGCGATCATTTTTTTGCTCGAATTATACCTGGGAACCTTCTAGTTACGGAGAAATTGGGGGTCAAAGTTTCAACTTTCCCACAAGTTTTTTTTTTTAAATACAAGTTTTTAATGTTGTAACTTTTTTTGAAATACCTCCACGACCCCCGTAATATTCAATCCATCCATCAGTCCAATGTTTTGAGTACGTTACATTGAACCCTACCGTAAAACATGAATTTTCATCCAAAAAAAAAGTCATTTCCCAGCAATAATTTTTGCGTAGAGTTACTTAGTTTGATGTACATAATGCTTGGTTGACGGCTTCGTGAAGGGTCCTTTTACACCTTGTATTATATATTATTCTCTTTTAAAAATATTTCGCACTTACAATACTACACATCACACTACAATCAAATAAAATCTTTAATTTTCTTCTGTAGCGTAATACAAGAAGAGCCAATTCAAGAAGAAATAAAAGAGGAGCCGTCCTCAGTGGAGTCACAAGTGCCAGAGGAGGAAGTACCTCCTGAGCCTGCGGTGGAAATACCGCCGGAGACGATACCCTTGCCGCCTGAACCCGTGGTGGAGCCACCGGAACCGGAACCAGCTGTGGTTGAAGGTTAGTGACATCACGCCTGTATTCTATTTAAATTCTCGATAAAATACAATTGAAAACTTTTTTTTGTCTTAAAAATAAGGGTGAAATTCGAATAAAACGCTAATTTTACTTTAGTCGAGTGCAATTAGACAAAAAATACTCCAAAGGTGGAACGAAGTTTATAGTGGTCGAATTTTCATGGGACGTTTTTTATTGAGTTTCTAGAGGAGTGGAGAAGAAAGTAAAAAAATAAATTCGCCGCAGATGACTTAAATTTTATTTTTATTTTTTTATGAATAACTTCAAATTCGACGAATTCATAGTGTGGCGTAATAGTGTGACCTGCATGCATCCAATAAACGCCAATTAGGTCCGTTTCTTTGTTTATTATTGTCGATGCAATTCATATACCAAGTATTTTTGAAAATTTCCTATTTTCTGGAATTATTTCTAAAATATCTAATTTTTAGACTAAGATTTCTTTTGAAATTGGTAACTGATGCTTTTCACAGATAACTGGACCAGAAAATATTCAGACCACTTTCATGAGTTTAGTGACTTAAAATTGATTCGCAAATGTCAGAAAATCGTCTATGTTAAAATTTTTGCAATTATTTTTGGCAATTTTTTTTCGAAATATTTAAATTAAACTCAATTTGCAAATAATTGAAGAAAATAGGAAATTTTCCAAAAAATACTTGAAATATGCTTTACATGGATAATGAACATAGAAACATACCAAAATGGCATTTAATGGATGCACATAGGTCACACTGTTACGCTACAATATGAATTCGTCGAATTTGAAGTTATTCATAAGCGAAAAAAATATTCCAAAGGAAATAAAAAATAAAAAAAAATCGTCAGCGGCGAAATTTTTTTTTAACTTTTTTCTCTACTCCTCTAAGAACTCAATAAAAAAAGTCCCATGAAAATTCGACCACTATTAACTTCATTCCACCTTATTAACCAATTGCACTCGACTACTTACCAAAGTTAGAATATCATCCTCACACTCTACTCCTGATTTCTTCCCACCAGAACCACAACCCCAGCCGGAACCGGAAGTGCCAACACTACCGGAACCTATACACACGGACACCATAGAGCAAGAACTAGAGATGATGGAGAAGGGACCGGAACCAGCAAGAGTAGAGGAACAGAAGGTGATAGAGGAAATTAAGAAGGAGGATGAGAATGAGGTATGGAATACTAGAACATTTTAAATTGTCTTAAAAATAAACCAACAGCTCCGAAAGGAGCATACACGTAGGCGGGGAGAATATACAATATGTCCAAGAATATATCTACTTGGGCCAAGTAATCTCTTTCCAGGCAAGGCAAGATAAGGAAATTGCAAGACGAACTGAAAATGCCTGGAAGAGTTACTGGTCCATGAAGGAGTATTTCAAGGGCACTCTGCCCATGTCTCTTAAGCGAAAGCTAATGGACATGTGTATTCTCCCCATCTTGACCTACGGTGCACAAACTTGGTCTTTAACTAACATCCAAAAGTCCAAACTCAAGGTTTACCAACGTGCTATGGAGCGCAGTATGTTAGGTGTAAAATTAACAGATCATGTACGAAACACTACACTGCGCTCCAAAACACAAATCGTTGACGTGGCTCAAAAGGCTGCCCAACTTAAATGGGACTGGGCAGTACATGTCTGTCGCATGCCGAACGAACTGTGGGCTCGAAAAGTTCAGGATTGGTGCCCTGAAACAGTGACACGGGGTCGCGGCAGACCACGAAGGAGATGGCGGGACGAACTGGATGTCTTCCTTGATAATTGGAAAGAAGTAGCAAAGAATCGTGACCTTTGGAAGGAATGGAGGGAGGCCTTTGCCCAGCAGTGGGACAATATGGGCTAGCTAGATAAAGATAATATCCAGGTAAAGATTTAAATCATGAAGAACAGGGTGTAAAGTCCTTCATCCCCCATAGAAAAGGGAGGATCCTCCGACCAGACGGGTGTTGTGTCTGGTGAGCTACTGCTGGAGAGTTCTGTTGTGGACGGGATTTTTATAAAGGGTGAAAAAGTACTTAACGAAACCGAAAGGCACTTGTTCTACCCGTCATTGCGATATTTTTTTGTTCTAGACCATACCTGGGAACTTTCTAATTACGGAAATATTGGGAATCATAGTTCCAACTTCTTTACATTTTTTTTAAATACAAGTTTTAATGTTAAAACTTTACTTTAAACACCTCCATGATCCCCGTACTATTCAATTCATCCATCAGCATGTTTTGAGTCCTACCGTAAAACGTGATTTTTCACCCCAAAAAAAAAGTTGTTTCCCAGCAATAAAGTTTGCGTAGAGTTACTTAGTTTGATGTACGGAATGCTTGGTTGACGGCTTCGTGAAGGGTCCGTTTGCACCTTGTATCTAGAAATACTACAAAACTATTTGTCATGTTTTAAAAAAGCCGCGATTTTTAAACAGGACTGCCTTAAAAGTTATACCTAGAGACATAAATACTTATTTTGATGTACACAAAATGCTTGGTTGACGGCTTCGTGAAGGGTCCGTTTACACCTTGTATCTGGAAATACAACAAAACTATTTGTCATGTTTTCAATGGCCGCGATTTTTAAACTGGACTGCCTTAAATGCTATGCAAAGAAAACCTCATGTATATTTTTCTGGTACAGGACATCCCACTAAAAGAGATGCTCAGAGAAGAGACTCTTCCCGCAGCACAGGAAGCGGAAGTCAAAGAAGAGAGGGAGAAGACGGACGTAGAGGACACGCACACAGAGACTGATGACGACACTCCTATGGAGGTGAGTAAGGCGAGTAAGGCTTTTGACATATATTCGGGGCAGCTTAAAAACACACTTTGGGGGTCGTCCCTAAACACTTTCGGTACCCAGCACCCAGCATATGGGTCAAACAATAATTCATTCGTGTGCCCACAACCCGCATCCGAGTCTTCGTTATAAAAAATGGTAATTTTAAAATACAAGTAATTTGTAGCTTATTATAACGAAGACTCGGATATGGGTTGTGGGCACATGAATGAATTATTGTTTGACCCATATGCTGGGTGCTGGGCACCGAAAGGGTTCAAAACACACTTTGGGGGTCGTCTCTTAATCACGGGAGGTTTGAACAGGGGGTCAGAAAAATTACGTGAGTGGGACACAAGCACACACTACAGGGTGTAAGGCACAGCCCTCCACAAACTGATGGGGTGAATTCAGTATAACATACTAAGATGACCGGTACAAGAAATTATTTCACGAATGTTATGGCAATCCAATTTTGATTTTTTAATTTCAAATGGCAAAACGTACGTCGCGAACGGCAAGCGCAACGACGAGTTCGATGAACTCTGTAGCTAGGCAGGAAGTGAACATCTGATTTCACGTGTCGTTCGTTAGATTATTTCAACATCCATCGGATTTTTTTATATTAGCCGTATTATTTACATAAATGGAGTGCTGCGTACGGGAATGTAATTTTACATTGAAATAAAGGAATAGTCAAAAAAAAATCCGGTGGATTATGATTCAAAATAAGGAGCTGAATGCACCCTGTCAGTTTGTGGAGGGCTGTCCCTTACACCCTATATTCCCTAAGACGCGCTTGCACCACATACCACTAAATGCGTTTAGCGCTAATAATTTTTAAAACATCATTCTGACTTCGTCTTTTTCTAATGAAATGTGCATGTTCTAAAAATACGTTCTTCTTACAGTTGAGTCGAGAAGAAGAAAAAGACGGTAAGAAGAAGAGGGACTATTCTCGCAAGAAGAAGTCCGATTCAAGAAGTAAGTTTAGTGTTGTTTTTAAACGTCTTTTCATTGTTTAAATATATATATACAAGGTGTAAACGGACCCTTCACGAAGCCGTCAACCAAGCATTCCGTACATCAAACTAAGTAACTTTACGCAAAAATTTTTGCTGAGAAACGACTTTTTTTTTGGGGTGAAAAATCACGTTTTACGGTAAAACTCAATGTAACGCACTCAAAACTTGGTGCTGATGGATGCTTTGAATAGTAAACTGGTCATGGAGGTAGTTAAAGTAAAGTTAAAACCTTAAAAAGTAGTATTTAAAAAAAACTTGTGAAAAAATTGGAACTGTGACCTCCAGTAACTCCGTAACTAGAAGGTTCCCAGGTATGGTCCAAAACAAAAAAAATAACGCAATGACGGGGACAAGTGCCTTTCGGCTTCGTTAAGGGTCTTTTTACACCCTCTATATAACCGAATTGAGATCCTTTTTTGAAGTCTGTTAAAATAGTTTATCTTTGACCCACCAGTTCTGCCTACCAGCTTAATAATAAACCTCCTTAACTATTGTAGCCAATAAGCCTGATATAGTGGTGGTGGATCGATCAGAACGGCGCGCAATGATTGTTGACATAACGGTCCCGCATGACGGGAACCTCGTGAAAGCCGAGAAAGATAAGCAAATCAAGTATCTTGACTTGGCTCCCGAGGTTATCGACATGTGGGATGTGGACTCAGCGATTATTGTGCCGATAGTCGTATCAGCCCGTGGCTTAATTGCCAAGAGCCTCGACCAATACCTGAGGAGGCTCTCGTTAGGCAGCTGGATCAAGGGCTCGATTCCGTGCGCGGTACTCCTGGACACGGCTTCGTATTGTTAGGAGCTTCCTCTCTCTGGAGCCCTGACCGCCGGTAGCTGGGACCCTGTTCCTGATACCGGTGGGCTTCTATTTTTATATTGTTTTTATTTTAAGGAATATTTAAAAATGTATTAGATTTGTATATAAATAAATAAAGGAAATAATAACCTCCTCCCTTCCCAGCCTGTTCAGGGTCGGAGAGCGCGGCTGAGGCGAGCGCTCCGGAGTCCCCGAGCGCCAACGACGCGGAGAGGCAACACCGATTGTGGAAGAAGTCTGTCATGCTTGTGTATAGCAGGTAAGTCTACTTATAGCTACTGTGTGAAGAAATACTCAAACTCAAAGCATTTATTTCAATTAGACTATTACAGGCACTTTTGAATGTCACAAAAAGCAAAGAAAGCGAAGCTACAGTCACAGACACAAGGCATAATAACTTGTGAAAGTAATGTAGTTGCCCATTCCAAGGCGTAGATCTCTATGGAGAAGAATGGGCAAGAAACTCCATGGACACTCTTTTCAATTAAAATATTGTTCCAAAATCTTGGTTTCATTCTTGTGGAGACTATACAAATATGCAAGCTAAGAGGTACCAAATTTGTGGTGAGATAGTGCGTCCCTACCCATCCATACACTTCGTAACACTGGTGAAAAAAAATTTACAAGGTGTAAACGGACCCTTCACGAAGCCGTCAACCAAGCATTCTGTACATCAAACTAAGTAACTCTGCGCAAAAATTATTGCTGGGAAACGGCTTTTTTTTTGGGGAGGAAAATCAGGTTTTATGGTAGGACTCAATGTAACGCACTCAAAACATTGTGCTGATAGATGGATTGAATAGTAAGGGGGTCGTGGAGGTAATCAAAGTAAAGTTATAACATTAAAAACTTGCAGAATCATTTAAATCCGACCAGCAATTACGGAGAAATCGGTGTACATACATGATAAAAAAAGATGCGTGTGGAAAACATAAGCTACTCCTTTTTTAGAAGTCGATTAAAAATATTGCGTATTTTGTACATAATCTATATATATAAAACAAAGACGGGTTTGTTACAACACTTATAACTCGAGATCTGCTGGATCAATTTTCATGTTTTTTGTTTCGTTGGATTTGTCTCCGCCCTGAATAGCAGAATACATTTTAAAAACAATGAAAACTTGACGAATACATAATTATGAAAATGAATCATTTTCCATTTAATTATGTTCCTTTGATTCGTACCTGTCAAACATTTGTTTTCCTCCTGTCAAATACTGTGATTGACATTTATGCATGCGTTCAGAAATGTATTTTGTGTAAACTATTTAAAAAGGGTGAATAAACTTTTGTCTGTATTTTTTTTAAATCAATTAAAAAGGTTGAAAAGTTTATTATAGGTTAGTTAGGTAGGATAGGTAGGTAGGTAGGGTAGGTAGGTAGGGTAGGTAGGTAGGGTAGGTAGGTAGGGTAGGTAGGTAGGGTAAGTAGGTAGGGTAGGTAGGTAGGTAGGTAGGGTAGGTAGGGTAGGTAGGGTAGATAGGGTAGGTAGGGTAGGTAGGTTAGGTAGGGTAGGTAGGGTAGGTAGGGTAGGTAGGTTGGGTAGGTAGGGTAGGTAGGTAGGTAGGGTAGGTAGGGTGGGTAGGGTAGGTAGGGTAGGTAGGTAGGTAGGGTAGGTAAGTAGGTAGGTAGGTAGAGTAGGGTAGGTAAGAAGGTAGGTAGGGTAGGTAGGATAGGTAGGTAGGATAGGAAAAAGGTGCATTGCAACGCATGCCGGGCACAGCTAGTTATATATAGATAACAGGTTTACCTTAAAGTTCAATCTAAAACTCATTTTCTTCAGCGCACTAACACAGCAACAAAACGTAAAATTTTCGCAATATCTAAGAACTAGCTTATGCCAGTTCAATAATTGTCCCCGGATAATACTACCTGGATAAAAAGTATCCTATGTGTTAATCCTGGTTATAAACTACCTTCGTGCAAATTTTCATCCAAATCCGTTCAGTCGTTTTTGCGTGAAAGAGTGACAAACATCCATCCATCCATCCATCCATCTACACATCCATCCATCCATCCATCCAACCATCCATTCATCCATCCATCCATCCTCACAAATTTTTGCATTTATAATATTAGTAGGATAGGATGGTTAACCAATATTATTGCTCTCTTTCACAGATTATGCGCCCACAAGTACGCGTCGCTGTTCCAACGGCCGATCAGTGACGACGAGGCGCCCGGCTACAGCCAGGTGGTCAAGCGGCCCATGGACCTCACCACTATCAGGAAAAACATCGATTCCGGCGTTATAAGGTAATTCATAATTTGGTCTGGTGGTCGCAAACACGACTGATGAGCATCAGGACCTGGGTTCTGTTCTCGGGTCGGGCAAAGTGTTTGGGTTTTTCTATCAGGAGTTTCTCAGTAGCGGCCACGTAGTTAGGATTTGTGACCGGATGATGGCAATGGGCTCGCCCCCTATGGGACCGTTCAAGTATTACGTAAGCAGATTTTCTATTGATTCATGAGAAGAAATTTAGACAAGTGAATAGCGCGCGGTGAATCCCCTATTCGGTTCTTTTACGGGAATCCCTGAAAATGCGTTTCGTTTTCAAGCATAGAGAAGTAAGATTGCCATATGTATTTAAACCAAAATCAACTAAATTTTGTAAAAAAATGTGAAAAAGTAAAAAAAATACTGTTGACGTAATCACCATACCCCATGTCATCAAAATAAGCAAAGCAAAGACCCCCCCGCCCCCCTGTAGTGCTTATGTAATACTTGAATGGCCCCTATTACATGGGACTTAAACATAACTGGCGAAAACTCACACTAACAGCCGGGATCGACCCCGCGCCACGGAGCGCAGCAGTCCACCGCTCAGCCACTGCGCCGACCGTGCCCACAAAATAACATTAGTAAGATAATAAAGGGTGTAAAAAGACCCTTAACGAAGCCGAAAGGCACTTGTTCTCCCCGTCATTGCGATCATTTTTTTGTTCTGGACCATACCTGGGAACCTTCTAGTTACGGAGATATTGGAGGTCAAAGTTCCAATTCTTTCACAAGTTTTTTTTTTAAATACCACTTTTAAAGGTTTTAATTTTACCCTGTTTACTTTTCAAAGCATCCATCAGCACTAAGTTTTGAGTGCGTTACATTGAGTTTTACCGTAAAACGTGATTGTTCACCCCAAAAAAAAGGTCGTTACCCAGCAATAATTTTTGCGTAGAGTTACTTAGTTTGATATACTGAATGCTTGGTTGGCGGCTTTGTGAAGGGTCTATTTACACCTTGTATGTTTTTTGTTGTCAGAACGACGGCGCAGTTTCAGCGGGACGTTCTGCTGATGTTGTCGAACGCGTTGATGTACAACAGCAGCGAGCACAGCGTCTACACGATGGCTAAGGAAATGCATGGCGAGGTATGAGCTATTACTGTACTAGCTTTTGCCCGCTGGAGGAGCTCGTGGCTAAATAATAACAGCCGCTTGGGGTTGATGTTAAGGTTAAGCCGTGCTTGCCTAGGTTGGTCCGTGGATGGGTGACCGTCCATTACTTACCGAGTTTTCTTCGTGCCTCGGAAAGCACGTTAAGCCGTTGGACCCGGCTGTCATTTGTAGATCTTTGACAGGAGCGACTGCCTATCTGACCTCCATAACCCAGTTAGTACTGAGTAATGCGATACCCCTTGGTAAGACTGGTTGTCAGACTTTCGGGCTTCTGACTATTTGTTACGACTTTCAATGATCTACAAATGACAGCCGCTACAGACTTACTTTTTTTGAACCCCGCGAAAAACTTATCAGAAAGGCTCCTTTTTTTCAGCTTCTGGATTGGCCCTCCTATTGGATTTTAGAACTTTTTGTGGGGAATAATTAACCCATACATTATTTTCTAGTAATTTTAACTTTTCACCCAGCGCACGCCATGGAAGCTCTTAAGATGCTAGACTTTGTTCGACTTAGTTGACGAATATCATGAGCTTATTTATATAAGTCGCAGTGAGATAGTTGTAGCCGTGATATAGAAATATACCTTATGGATATAGCTATATCCCGGAAGATAGTAATATGAAAGCAAATTTATTACTATCTTACGAGACTAATTTAATGAAATAATTTCAAGTATTATATTAGATGCAAGAGCGAGCGAAGCTAGCTAGGGACTAGGGGCACCCCGACGCGGACAGGTTACGTTCGAAGGGGATGGTGGGGTCAAGACAGCAAGTGAAGCGAGCGAACTAAGACCCCGCCATCCCCTTCGTGGTAGGTTACTTTGAACTTCTTATGTGATCATTTTGTAACATGTTATTCTGAGCTAATTTTTTTTTATCTCTCCGCCAGGCACAGAATCAACTCGGCATGCTCCTGTGCGCGCAGGCGCACGCCGGACTGATGGACAGCGCCCCCTCGCGTCGCAAGCGCCGCCGCGACCACTCGCCGCGCGCGCAGGCGCACAAGAGGCTCCACTGATGTTCGCGTCCTGCACAACGTGCTCTAGGATGCTGTTCAGACGAGCCAATGTTACTGATTAGAGATGGGAACATACTGAGTATGGCGCATATCTTGGAGAAGTTCTGCCTGGTTAAGTCGGCTTCGTTCAGGTCCCGTACCATGAGATGAGGATCAACGATACTGAACATCCCGTTTTTAGTTTTTGAAAACTGAAAGTGGCCTGCCCGAAGGGGTCTGTCTGAAACTCTTCATAGCATACAGAAGGGAAACGAGACCAACGCACAAACGGTTACCACGTATGGAGTACATTATTGTGACCCCCCCCCCCCCCCACATATAAATTTGTCACTGGTAATAAAAAAAGGTAGCTATTACCTACAAAATTATGTAATAATGAATGTAAAATTAGGTGGACTAAACCAACCAGTGCATTGGATAACAACCACCAACCAGTGTAAGAGTGTAATTATATTATTATTCATAATTTTTTTAACATAGCCAATATATTGACACACATATAAATGTTGTACACCCCATGGGTATGTTACAGTGATACAATAATGTAATTATAAGATCTGTCTTTTCACCTGTAACAAACAATAAATAAATGAATTATGAAAAACTGCAATATCTACGATAAAAAATATGGAACAGCTGTTTTTTTATATTTTAAATTTCTATGTGGGGGGTTCAGAATGATGTACTGATTACGTGGGAACCGTTTGTGTCGGAGTCCTTCCCACCCTGTCATTTTAGCAGTCTCTCATCACGACCTGCCACTCCATCATCAAGTATTCATGCTGAACATGCTTGCTGAAAGACTTCCTGGGCTACCTACCATCCTTTTTAACATAAATAAATAATTGAAGCTAATTTGGATATCATGACTCGACTAAATGAACGGAGTAATAGGCTATCTGACAAAAACGAAAAAAAAAAATAGTCCGACACTTAGATCGCCAAAAAATTTTGGACCCGTATGTTTTCTTTTGTCACATAATCAAAAAATGATGACGATACAGCGCATCAAAGTTCAAGCGAGGGGGCTTGTGACGTCACTGGACAGTAAAAGTAACAGAAATTGTGACGTCACGCGAGATTTCAACGCACTGTATCGTGGTCATTTTTCGTTTACATGACAAAAGAAAAAATACGTGTTCAATATTTTTTGATAATCTAACTGACGGACTAAATAGATTTTTTCAGGCAAATACCCTATTGCTTATTATTTTAGGTGATTTCCGGCTAGGTCTCATAGCAAAGGTTATTCATTATGATGAGGTTTTTGAACCCTTAAGAGGTTTCCAGTTACGCTTTGTATGTTCTATGTGGTACAGTAGTCTAAAATATAGGGTGACTGGTAATTAGTGACCGATACTTAAACACGTGATTGTGCTCGTGATAACAAACAACTTTACCAAAGAATTACAACACAATAGCCCAATGAATAATAACACAAAAGCCGTATGAAACTCGCGCTCGCGCCTTTGACCTATCAGCTGTTAGCCGCGTGACGTCGTTCTGTCTAGGCAGAGGACCCGCGCGGCTCGCAAGCCTGCTCAGTAAGTTTTTATTATGATAAAAGTGAATGAGTACTTTGAAAACTTTGGGAAACTTGTTTGTTATCATGAGTTTAATCACGTGTTTAAGTATCGGTCACTAATTACCAGTCACCCTATATACATACAGTCACGATTACCAATGTATAAACAATTAACAACTTTTAAAAGTGTTTTTCTCCTACTGTTCTGATTAAAATTTCATGTTGTTACGAAAAATATGAGTTCCAGAATACTATGTATAATAATACATACATAATATTATGTATTCTGGAACTCATATTTTTATGAAAAAGACCCTATCTTCAAGTTACAATCGTTATTTTTCGCGAAAATTGCTTTTAAATTTAGGAAAGTGTATACATATTGGTGCTTGTGACTGTACATATAGGTAGACTGTGTTAACAGTTCGCCACTGGCTTCTGTTTTGCTTACTGTAGCGAAATGAAAAGTACAATGTTTATTATGATAAATATATAATGTTCTTTAATAGAGTAGTTGACTGTTTTACCTAAGATTTAAATAGATTTACCCCACAGTATTAACTAATGGTCGCGATTCTTTATCGATGTTTTTTTTAAACGTTGCTCCACACTAGGAATTTCTGTGATCGTCAAAATGAAGGGACCGAGTCTCCAATGTCTGGTATACATACACGGTGTAAACAGACCCTTCACTAAGCCGTCAACCAAGCATTCTGTACATCAAACTAAGTATCTTCACGCAAAAAAATTTGCTGGGAAACGACTTTTTTTTTGGGTCAAAAATCACGTTTGACGGTAGAACTCAATATAAGGCACTCAGAACACTTTGCTGATGGATGGATTGAATAGTACGAGGGTCGTGGAGGTGTTTAAAGTAAAAATATTACATTAAAAACATTAAAAAAAACTTGTGAAAAAGTTGGAACTTTGACCCCCAATATCTCCGTAACTAGAAGGTTCCCAGGTATGGTCTAGAACAAAAAAAGTATCGCATTGATGGGGAGAGCAAATGCCTTTCGGCTTCGTTAAGGGTCTTTTTACACCCTTTATATAAAAAATAATACCATTAATCTACTATTTCCTACCTTTGCTATAATTTTAGCTACCTCATCACATACATAATATTTTAACAAAGTGCTTGTACTTGCTTACAAATGACTTGGTACCTTCATTTTGATGATCACGAATTTCTCCTGTATCGTGGGTGCGTTTACAAATATTTAAACTCATATACACAAACAGCCAGATCCGGAACATCTACCTTTAGGTCATACTAATGCTTGTTCCGTGAATCGAACCGGCACACACAGTGCGGCAGCCAATCGCTCAGCCACTGCGCCAATCGAGCCGTCAGAGTATTGTCTCGCTTTCTCATAATGAAAATAATTCCATTTTTTTTATACCTACTCATTCACTTTTATCCCAATAACACAACAGCCGTATGAACTTCGCGCGCGCGCGCCTTTGACCTATCAGCTGTTAGCCGAACAAGAACTACGTCGCGCGAATTTCATATGAATGTTGTGTTATTGGGATAAAAGTGAACGAGTATTTAAAAGTTTCTTTGGGAAAGTTGTTTGTTATCATGAGTAAAATCACGTGTTTAAGTATCGGTCACTAATTACCAGTCACCTTATATTTAAGCATCTGTTTACGAATTGCCTAATTTAAGTGAACAGTCAACTGCTCTTAGTGTAATACGCTTCGTGAATCGTATCTGCAAGTATGTGTAAGTTATAAGTTTATGTACAATTATGTATTTTTTGTGAAGTAAATAAATGACAATAATGCAATGTGTTGGTTTCAATTATTCACCCTGAAGTTATATCCTATTCTCACTATAGCTAGATATGAATAATATACTTCCCCTGGCGGTGGTGGGGATCACAGGCGTGAGGTTTAAGCACGCCAAGCTACAATTTCACCTAATATATCGTCACATACTTGAGTCGTGCGGCGTACAGGGCACGCGCTTGCTTGTCACATACACCGTGACTTTTTAGTCGTCTTACAAAAAATACATACAATAGTGGTCCGCTCGATGTGCCCGACATGAAATAGTTCTAGGCGCGATTTTTTTTTACCTACCGTAATAGGTACAAAGAAAAATAAATAAACAGAAAAAAATATATGAAACACCTGTTAATGATGTTTACGTGTCAAACGGGTGAATATACCTACCCAGCGCTCGAGTCCAGTAGATTATCGCTCACAACAGGGTGTTTTAACTACGTCATGCGTCATATATATTGAATAATATTTTTATTTTTTATTTATTAAAATCTCATAAATACGTTTTTTTTTATGAATACTTAGTAACTAGTCATGGATACATGAAGTGGGCTGCCGTTGTAATACGACTAAAAGTCACGGTGTATATGTGACTATGGCGCGTAGCAAAAGACAAATAAAGAGGGTAGATAGTTTTGTCTGCTCTTAAAAAAATATTTTCCATCTACCCGCATTCTCCAGTCAACCCGCGATCATGGCGCTTGCAACAGCGCGCAGCGTCGAAATATCGGGAGCTCAAAATAATGAACAATCACGGAAGATATCCCGTAAGTGACAGTATAAGTCTATTCTCACTAAAGCTAGATATGAATAATACAGGGTGTAAATGGACCCTCCACGAAGCCGTCAACCAAGCATTATGTACATCAAACTAAGTAACTTTACGCAAAAATTATTGCTGGGAAACGACTTTTTTTTTTGAGGTAAAAAATCACATTTTAAGGTAGAACTCAATGTAACGCACTCAAAACATTGTGCTGATGGATGCTTTGAATAGTACGGGAGTCGTGGAGGTGTTTAAAGTAAAAATCTTACATTAAAAACATGTATTTAAAAAAAAAACTTGTGGAAAATGTTGGAACTTTGACCCCCAATATCTCCGTAACTAGAAGATTCCCAGTTATGATCTAGAAGAAAAAAGTTATCGCAATGACGAGGAGAACAAGTGCCTTTCGGCTTCGTTAAGGGTCTTTTTACACCCTTTATACTTCCCCCGGCGGTGGTGGGGATTACAGGCGTGAGGTGTAAAGGTTTAAACACATTCTTTGGGACACGTACTACAATAAAATAAAACACATCCATCATCTATGATATTGTATTTCACTTAAGTTTTACATCATACAACCAACTGAACGCATTAATCGACAAAATACTATATATTTATGTAATGTGATACAACTGGAGACTGAATATATAAACGTTTTTACCACATCTCTTATAATAAACGTCACGTCCTGTCATAGCGCTGCATGCTTCTTGTGGCGCGCGGCATCGCACGACGCCATCTTGTGCTGTCAACTCAATGTCAGAAACAGCTGTTTACTGACAGCGCCTGGCGGGCATTGCCACTCGAGTGCCACAAGAACCAATCTGCACTCTCACAGTCTTTACAAAACGATAAACAATAGCTTTTCTTTCGACATCATATCTTTTTTAATTCACAGAATTTTTCTCGTTAAAAAAATCGTATCGTAGATATCCGAGTTCTTTATCAACTCTTGCGCATCCTAAGTATTGTTTATCGATTTTTAATGCTCTGTGTGTACCATGGAGTAATGAAGAAAATATTCAAGTCGATACGTTATAGTACTGAGCAGAATTGCTGCTATCAATAGCAAAAACTGCCCCATCTCTGAATCATTCCTTTACCAGCATCGAAACAGCTATTTGTAACTTTCGGACTCAGTTTCGAGCTCGAAAACTCATCAGCCATTCTTCAAGACAATTAACAATACATAAATGCCTTAAATAACATCCTAGTCCAAGCCATTTCCCTCATTACTCCACGGTAATAAGACCTATTTTCGCAATAGACCATGTCATTATACAACCATATTTTATCTACAGTAATTTTCCGTCAATCCGAGTTTCGCGATTATTTCGCTGTCTTAATGTTTACAAGTATAAAAACGTCAATTCATACAACGCGTGGCTTGTGTAGCCATCTTGTCAAAATCATGTTTACATGGCAGTAATTTCACATCCTTTATTTTATCCTAAGATAGTCGTTTTGTATCCAAAAGACTGTTTCACCGGATGATGACCATCTATCAGGTACTCACCTGCTAGATAATATAACCGGAGCTGATCAAGAAACAGGCTACAGAAGTCGCTTTTTGTCACTTTTTTGTAATCACATTGAGCAAGCGTGGTGATCAATGTTCGTTGTGGAGATCTTTGCCCAGCAGTGGGACAGTTACACACCGATATTTTTATTTACAAGAGCGCTTTTCATGTTTAAAAACTCAACTCATAGGCTGTCGCTCCATGTAAAGTACTGGTATTCAGCTGCTTCCGGTTAGACTGGAAGCCGTCCCCAACATAGTTGGGAAAAGGCTAGGCAGATTGGGTGACTATAGTTTTAAATTTATTTTTTTCGTCGGTACCATTACAAGCTGGGGGGTCTGACTGCACAATATGTTTCACAGATTGTTTAAAGTACCTTTAAATGCTTTTAAAAACACATTGACAAGCTGATGTGTAACTTTTTAGATGTATTTATCATTGACTGATCTCTTTTTCAACCGACTTCGAAAAAGAGGGAGGTTATCAATTCCATTATATTCTTTAAAACAAAATAATATTAGGTAACTAGCGGTGTGAAATATACTTTACGACCTATTCTCATACCTACCAAATATACATAAAAAATTTCATAAAAATCGGTCGAGCCGTTTCGGAGTGCGATCACACTGATTGACACGAGATTTTTACTTGAAAAGCGCTCTTGTAAAGTTAAGTCTAAAACATCATTTTCTAGTCATAAATGTCATAGTTTCTCTACAGTTATTTTAGCTCAACCCAACAACAGTCTTATTAGATAGAGTATAAAGACCAATATCCTTTGACAATGATGTGGAATAAGAGTCACATAACTGTAGGAGTGTCATATCTAACGCTTTTAGCTACCAAAGAGGATTTTAACACATATTTTAGCGTCAGCAGTGACTACCTCAACATTATATAAACCATAAGAACCCGCATACATTAAAATATTATTAAAAACTTTAACATAATCTTTTAAAATTGAATTTATACATAGTATGTTTAGAAAATAATCATAGAATCTACAAGTGGTACATATATATCTATCTTTCGACCAATGGCCCACATTACCCTGAGTCGAAACAACTGGAAGTCATGGGGCTTTGCCCAGCAGTGGGATGACGCAGGCTATCAGTATCAGTAATAGAATCTACAGGACGTTCTACTTATGACGTGTATACAGGGCGTTGTTTATCTTTGAAAGTGAATGATACAGGGTGTTGGCGACAACGACGCACAATCTGTTATCTGTGTATGCTATATGTCCTCGTCGTGTGGAGGACTACTATCATATACAAGGTCAGATTGAATTAGCTAGCGATACTCTGCTCATGTAACGGATGTCGATATCTAAACACGAAATGTTTGCCGGACAAACTGTGGGCCAAAATAGCAGGAAACTGGTGCCCTGACACAGGGAGGAGTCGCGGCAGTCCACGGAGAAGATGGCGGGACGAACTGGACAGGTGAATGAGGATGCGCGGGCTCGAGAGAGATGGAAAGAGTGGAGGGAGGCCTTTGCCCAGGAGTGGGACAGAGAAAGCTAGGAAAAAAAAGTGCAGAATTTTTGGTATTTTAGCTAATTTAAGTGCATGTGAGTTTGGTCGCGTTTAGTCATCGACACCCGACACGTCTACGAAGCTTCTCTAGCAAGGGATCTCAAATATACATCTATTTCTATTTTTTCTATTATTTTAGTCATATAATTGCATACCAAGTATTTATATTCTTCTTACTTTGATTAAAGCGGTGTGTTTTCTGTTTTTGTGCTCACACCATAATTTTTTTCTATTACAAGTCTATATATTGCTGCATCCGGTTAGACTGGAAGCCGACCCCAATTTAGTTGGGAAAAGGCTAGGCAGATATGACAAGTCTATATGTGAGGATTTGTAAATGGCTTTCTGGTGACTATGGTTTCCTTTTTTGTTTGTTTTTATTAGCTGTAAGTCCTCCATGTACTAAAATAAATAAATACATTTCTACAGGCGGGTTCTTGTGTTATCTTAGGGTTCATTGAGCGCAAGTTACTTATGGTTCTGCCTGAGCGCGGCGGCGATATCGCGCACGTCCAGCTGCACCTTCGGCTTGTGCTGCGGCGGCTCGAAGTAGAAGTCGAACCGCTTGAAGGATTCTATCTCGCGCTCTGACACCTCCAGAGACGACAGGTTAGTGATGCTCGAGTCTGGTAGGAACACGCTGGATTCTGTAATAGGATGTGTCATAGTTTAGTTATTCTGTCATGAAGGTACAGTCACGAGCATCAATATGTAGATACACTTTGCGAAATTTAAAAGCAATTTTCGCGAGAAATAACGATTCTAACTTGGAGATAGGATCCTTTTCGTGAAAATATGAGTCCCAGAATACTATGATCGTAACAACATCATCATCATCTGCCTAGCCTTTTCCCAACTATATTGGGGTCGGTTTCCAGTCTAACCGGATGCAGCTGAATATCAGTATTTTACATGGAGCGACTGCCTATCTGACCTCCACAACCTAGTTAGTACTGAGTAATACGATACCCATTATGATCGTAACAACATGAAATTTTAAAAGTTGTTAAGCGTTCACAATTTACATATAGGTGCTCGTGACTTTACATACTAGTTACATCACTAGGCTAGGAGGTGTGGCACCTCTGTGCGGCTGCATGGGCGTGTGTCGCGCGCCGACGGGCCCGAAGCGCCGCTCGTCGCCGGGCGGCGCCTCAGCTCCCCGCGGGCTGCAGGCGGGGCCCGGCCCGGTGGGCGAGCTGCGCGCTGACTGCACGCCTGGGGATATACATAAACATATTAGCATTTAAGCTCGTTTCGTCTTTTGGTTTCACCAGTGACTCGTACGCACGACGACCAATCAAGCTGTACAAAACCAGTTTGTGCGGATCTCTCATTGTACGTACAATGTATGTTACAGGCATAACTGTTAGTCGGTCAAAACCACTTTTGACTGGTGTCAGTCAAAATCCTTATTATGTTAAAATGCGTTTCCTACATTTCAAATATGTTGTTTCAGAACGTTGTAATTACCTAGTCCTAGAATTACTACAACAAAATGTTTTGCAAAGGATAAAAAAAAAAACCTAACAAGTTTCAAAAAAGTTCTGTTCCCGAGGAAAACAACAATAACGTTCTTATGACAATATATGGCGCCACGTGTCTTTCCAATCATAATATAAACAATACCAGCCTGTTACTGTCCCACTGCTGGGCAAAGGCCTCTTCTCATACAGAGAAGGCACGAGCATTGATCACCACGCTTGCTCAAGACGGGTTGGCGATTTCAGACTTATATTTATTACTAGCTGACCCGCGCAACTTCGTCTGCGTCACTTAGGGGTATGAAAAATAGATAGTAGCCGATTCTCAGACCTACTGAATATGCATAAAGGGTGTAAAAAGACCCTTAACGAAGCCGAAAGGCACTTGTTCTCCTCGTCATTGTGATCATTTTTTTGTGCTGGACCATACCTGGGAACCTTCTAGTTACGGAGATATTGGGGGTCAAAGTTCCAATTTTTTCACAAGTTTTTTTTTAAATACTACTTTTTAAGGTTTTAACTTTACTCCAATTACCTCCATGGTCCGTTTACTATTCAAAGCATCCATCAGCAATAAGTTTTGAGCGCATTATATTGAGTTTTGCCGTAAAATGTGATTTTTGACCCCAAAAAAAAATTTCGTTTCCCAGCAATAATTTTTGCGTAAAGTTACTTAGTTTGATGTACAGAATGCTTGGTTGACGGCTTGGTGAAGGGTCTGTTTACACCCCGTATAAAATTTGATAAAAATCGGTCAAGCCGTTTCGGAGGAGTATGGTAACTAACATTGTGACACGAGAATTTTATATATAAGACTACTAGCTGTACCCGGCATGCGTTGCAATGCAATTTTTTCTACCTAGTACACTACCTCCTTGTATTTTTTACTACTCGGCCCACCTGCCTACTACCTACTTACTACCTACCTACTACCTACCTACTACCTACCTACTACCTACCTACTACCTACCTACTACCTACCTACTACCTACCTACTACCTACCTACTACCTACCTACTACCTACCTACTACCTACCTACTACCTACCTACTACCTACCTACTACCTACCACCTGCATACTATCTACTTACTACCTACCTACTACCACTTAGGGGTATGAAAAATAGATGTTGGCTGATTCTCAGACCTACTCAATATGCTCACAAAATTTCATCAAAATCGGTCAAGCCGTTTCGGAGGAGTATGGCAACGAAAACTGTGACACGAGAATTTTATATATTAGATAAGTCCAGGTTTCCTCACGATGTTTTCCTTCACCGATGTCTGTGATGTCCAAGATAAACTTAGAAAGTACATATGAATTGAAAAAGTCACATTGGTACTTGCCCGGATTTGAACCCACAACCTCATGCATGAGAGATTCCAATCATGATTGAACTATAAAGGGTGTAAAAAGACCCTTAACGAAGCCGAAAGGTACTTGTTCTCCCCGTCATTGCGATCATTTTATTGTTCTAGACCATACCTGGGAACCTTCTAGTTACGGAGATATTGGGGGTCAAAGTTCCAACTTTTTAACAAGTTTTTTTTTAAATACATGTTTCTAATGTAAGATTCTTACTTTAAATACCTCCACGACCCACGTACTATATAACGCATCCATCAGCACAATGTTTTGAGTGCGTAACATTGAGTTTTACCGTAAAACGTGATTTTTCACCCCAAAAAAAAAAGTCGTTTCCCAGCAATAATTTTTGCGTAAAGTTAATTAGTTTGATGTACAGAATGCTTGGTTGACGGCTTCGTGAAGGGTCTGTTTACACTCTGTATTATTACAAGCAGAGTACAACCGGAATTGATTGACAATTTCTAAACTAACGCGAGCGAAGCCGCTGGCAAAAGCTAGTTTAAAATAAATGTCAATTCTGTTGATTTTCCATTTGTCAAGATTCTTTAGTGGCTACCGGAGCTAACTCGACAAGAACTGACAGACTTACCGGTTTTGTTAGGAGCGGGCGGCCCGTACAGCTGGTCGGGCCACGCGTGGACCGGCGGCGCTCTGCTGAACAACGACTCCTCTCCCTGCAGCCCCTCTAAGCCTTGCTCCTAGTGAGATCAAGATTACAGCATTAATACTCTCATTTTTTCACCACGCGAGCTGAACTCAATCGTGCAACCATTCTTCTGACCACTGAGCTACCATGTCCATATTGAAAACAAAGGTGTAACATGAAAATTGTCACTTAAATAAACCTGTTTTAAGATCCACTCACGATATTAAATTTCTAAAGAATAATACGCTTTGTTCGCGCCCGAACGCATCATACCACAGCGGACGAACGCGGGGAGGGTGGGGCGCGCGGGACGGCGACGCGGCGCGCGAGCGCGCCTGCGGCCGCCCGCCAGTGACCGTTCAAACACGCCAGCGAGTGGGCATTATTCTGTTCATTAACCTATGCAGTCGGGGCTATTAAACCATTTTATAATACAGTCCACTAGTTTAATTGAAGAGCAAACACCATCCCAAACACGCTTGTAAAGTATAAGTCCCGTCATGTAAAAAGAACGCTGAGCGACAGTGGAGGGGATGTGTTTGCGCACGTTATACAGTCGCGTCTTTAAGTACTAAGCTATTGTTTTATATATAAGTATAACTGTTTCATTGAAGAATAGTAATAGGTACTTTACTAGCTACTTAGTACTTTGGAGAAGGCTAGAATAACGAAAATTGAGAAAGTTTATTTGAGCGGTCAGCGTTCTTTTTACGTGACGCGAACATCATAACACAAAAATATTAGATTCTTAGATAACACCCCAATCAACTTTAATAATATTATCCTTGCATATAATTAAAAAAAAAAACAACGCGATAAGTGTACTGTGAAATAAGTCACCAAATGGCACAAGCGAAAGTTTTTTTTTATGGAAAACATAAAAAGCTTTATAATGCGTATATCTCAAAAGATCTATTTTTGTGTTACGACAGTTTTTTGAGGACGTGCGAAGTACCGGGTAAAACGGGGTGAATAGAGACAAAACTTTGAAAGGTATTTTAACGTTGAATTAATAATATTATGTTGAAAACTTAGTTATACATAATTACTTAGATACCTCTAAGTAATTATGTATAACTAAGTCAATAAAATAGAGTACTTTTTGGAGTATATTAGAGGAAGTTTAAAAGTTGCGCCAGTTACAGAAAAGTTGAAAGGGAATCGACTGTCTTGGTATGGACATATGATGAGGGACGAATCGCATGTGACTAAAAGAGTGATGAATATAAACGTTGATGGACAGGGAGAGGAAGACCAAAGAAACGATGGATGGATTGTGTGAGGAATGATATGAAAGATAAAGGAGTAAATGATAGCGTGACGGTTGACAGAGGAGAATGGAAGAAAAAAACGTGTTGCGCCGACCCCAAGTAACATGGGATAAGGGCAGGAAGATGATGACTTTTTGGTAACATATCGTATCAATTCAACGTTAAAATCCCTTTCAAAGTTTTTTCTCTATTCACCCCGTTTGACGGTAGTTAGCAATTTTCAACGTCATGTAGTCATCTACCGACCCGCAATGGGCCCACGAGGTAGATTACAGCCCACTCCTGAGAGCAGGCCTGTGTCCCCAGTATTGGGAACGTTATTGTGTGATTATGTCATTATACATTTTCTACCAATCTTACTTAGGGTGATGCAAGATGGCAGAATAAGTCTCTGCGGGAATCGAACCCGCGATCCTTAGCACAGATGGCTCAATCACCGCCACACGTCATACATTCTTTCCATTTTTTACATAAAAAACACTTGAATAAAAAAACTTACCTGTCCCTTATAGAACTTCGACTCCGTAACATGGTGTATCGTCACTTCACTGTTCAACTTCGACCCCACCCTCAACCTCTGAAAATACGGCAACGAGTCCCCATTGGCCACATGATTGACCCCCATCTCCTCATTCTTCAAATGGGCAGACTCATTCTTATCACTGAACAACGCATTTCTGAAGACATTCCTATCTTCCTGTCCAAAAGGGGTATATAACCCTGTGTAATCAACCCTCTCGTCTTGTTTTAAGGGGGTCCCGATAGGCTCAGGCCGTTGAATAGGGTTTGCAAAAAGGGATGAATCCGACTCGAAGGACCGGTTAGTATCTACAGGGCGAGTACCTATCGGATTAGGTGATACCATCGATTTGGGACTCTGATTTTCGTAATATTCCGGTGTTAGGAAACTCCTCTGTTGGTTATCATCGGGCGTCTTAAATAGGGAGTACCCTTCATCATTTTTCTGAGTAAATGAAGCTAGATTCATGATCCTAGATTGAAAATCGTCGGGTTTAGGGGATGCCGTAGCCTGTTCCATATACTGAGCTGGTGCTGGTGGAACTGGGTTGTACTGATTGGGGTTCACGTAGTTGTATTGCTGCCCATACATAGGGTTGAGTTGGGGACTCTGAGTGCGAACACCCATTAAACTTTGCTGATGCATCATAGTCATTAGGGGATTCCTAATAGTGTACATCCCGTTGGACGTAGGGGTGATAGTCGCCTGGCAAGCATTAGGGGGCATTGGAATGGGGTCTGGTATCCGTATCTGCTCTTGTTTCTTCTGAGCCGGTTGGTTGGTGACCTGTACTGGTGGTAGATTGGGGTGGAACATGGGGTTCCGTAGGGTGACGATCTTGGCGCCGTCTGGCTTGGCTTCTTCGGCGGCTGCAGCGGCTTTTTTGGCTTTTTTCTTTGCCTTTTTCGATTTGCCGACCGGGGGCGGCGGGTCGGCTATTATTACTGGTTTAGGTGGTTCTGTTGAGAGATTGGTCAAGTTAGATTTTCTGGTTTTAGTTTATTTTTGTTGGCTTTAATTTTTTTTTTGCTGCTCTGGAAACATTCTTGCAGGATTTTGGAATATCTCAGATCTAGTCCACAAAAAAAATTTGTATTAGGAAATAAATGTGAAGTTGAAGTTGGTTCTTAGGGTAGATTTTACCAAAGTTGTTTCTTAGGGTAGATTTTACCAAAGTTGGTTCTTAGGGTAGATTTTACCAAAGTTGGTTCTTAGGGTAGATTTTACCAAAGTTGTTTCTTAGGGTAGATTTTACCAAAGTTGGTTCTTAGGGTAGATTTTACCAAAGTTGGTTCTTAGGGTGTTACGTGTATTGCTGTTGTGTGTGGGTTGTGTCAACCAAGTGTGTGTGTGTCATGTTTGTATTGTTGTTGTGTGTGTTGTTGTATGGTACAACTCACTCTAACAGTTACAGTAAGCATTATAAGACATAGTACAAGGCCAGATATAGTTACCGGGATGAGCAGTAGTGAACATAACGTTGGCGGGATCGGCGTTGATGACGGGCGCGGGTCGCGCCACCGGCGTCGGCGCGGCCGGCAACTGGCCAGCCTTCCATAGCGGCTGTGAATATAACAACAATGTTACTTTACATACACTAAATTACGATCGACGATAATTCCAAGAGCGTTCTCTCTAAGTTTTGCAAAAGTATTACGCAAAAGTCAGTCTTTGCCCTACTAGAAAATATTAAAGTAAAAATTACTTTAGCGTAGGAGGTGGCGTGACGAGCTGGACTCTTATCAAAAGGGTTGGGCCCAAATAATCAACGACAGCAGTAAATCCTTCCTACCGGTGGACTACTATTTTTTATGTTGTATTTTATAAGGAATATTTAAAAAATTGTAAAGATATAAATAAAGCAATCTATATATATATAAATCAATTCCTGTTCGTTAGTCTCGCTAAAACTCAGAAACGGCTTGACCGATTTTGATGAAATTTTGCATAGTTGTTCTACATAGGTCAGGGATGGTTTATAAGGTAGAAGGTAGTTGGGAGGTAGGTGATAGGAAGGTGGTAGGTAGTTGGGTAGTAGGAGGTAGGGAAAAGTGCATTGCACCGCATGCCGGGGCAGCTAGTAATAAATTAATTAGTGTTAATGTAAGTACCTTTTAACTGATTAAAAAACTACAAGTAGTTACATAAGTTTAAAATTGTGCATGGGAGCTACATCTGCCAAAAAACTGTTTTACGGTAATATGTTGAGTAAAATGAAACTAATAACCGTTTCTTTTTTTGTCATATACGATCTCCTCGCAGTGTCTCAGAAAAACGACTATATACTGAATATGTTACGGCTAAAAGCCGAAGTAAGGTTAAATCTAGTTCTAGCCGGCTAAGTAAGGTTACACCTAGTTCTAGCCGGCTAAACGCACGCGGCCGGTAACTATCCACTACTACTTTTTATTATTAGGACACACCGACCAAATGGGTTAGGTTAGAACTGTGACCAAACGCGCGCGGGCCGAGCGGACGCTACATCCAAATAGGTTGCATTATAACAAACTGTTACCAGCCGCACCTAGGTATAGCCGGCTAGAACTAGGTGTAACCTTACTTCGGCTTTTAGCCGTAACATATACAAGATTAGTGTACTTACCACAGATTTAATGGGCGGCGGCTCCTTCTTGTCGCTGGGCTGCACGCGCGTGAGCGTGATGCCGGGCGGCAGCTTCAGGTCGGCCACCTGCAAGTGTCAGGGATAACACGAGCGAAGGGTCTGGCTAACCCGCACCGGAGTCTGACTGCGGTCAGACTCGTCATGGTGCTGTCGAACCGAGCAGACCGGACAACGGTGTAAAAATACCCTTAACGAAGCCGAAAGGCACTTGTTCTCCCCGTCATTGCGGTAATTTTTTTGTTCTAGACTATACCTGGGAACATTCTAGTTACGGAGATATTGGGATATTATTTTCACAAGTGTTTAATGTTATAACTTTACTTTAAATACCCCCGTACTACTCCATCCATCCATCAGCACAATGTTTTGAGTGCGTTACATTGAGTCCTACCGTAAAATGTGATTTTTCACCCCAAAAAGTCATTTCCCAGCAATAATTTTTGCGTAGAGTTACTTAGTTTGATGTACAGAATGCTTGGTTGACGACTTCGTGAAGGGTCCGTTTACACCTTGTATTATCTGTCAAAGTTCGTTGCCCGTAATATAGTCCGCTCGGTTTAACCGAACTTTTAGCCAAAAATATGTATCTTTACAGCAATGGTTCAATATTTTTTTTTGCAGGAACGGGACAGTACAGGCTAACAAAAAAAAAAAAAAGTGCGAGTCCGGCTCGCGCATGAAGGGCTCTGTACCATCGTAGTAGGGGATCCCCCTTTAATATTTAATATATTTTTGATTATTTGTTAGTTGTTGCCTAGAAACTGGCGTGACGACCTAGAGGCGTTTATGACAGATTGGCCAGAGAAAACCGCACGGAGAGAAGAGTGAAAGGCTATGGGGGAGGCCTTTGCCCAGCAGTGGGATAATAGTGGCAAAGAAAAGAGAGAAAAAAAATTGTTATAGTGGCAACAGAAATAAATATTCTGTGAAAATTTCAACTGTCTACCTATTACGGATAATTTGATACAGCCCGCTGACAGACAGACGGACGGACGGACAGCGGAGGCTTAGTAATAGGGTCCCGTTGAATCGATCTTCGAATCTATGCAAATAGAAATTGACGGTCATAGCCGTATTTGCGCTCAACGTAAATTGTGCATCATGGGACTGGCAATCTCTTAGCTGCCACGGTTTATTTTAACTACTTTGTTTTTAAATTGTTGATCTAATCTTTTACTCTGGACGCTCTTAATGTGCACATCTTTCTACATCGTTCTCACATATATGTATTATCTCAACATGAATGATGTAACCAAGATCTTGTAAAAATATTTTGATTGAAAAGAGTATCCATGGAATTTATTGCCCATTCTTCTCCATAGAGATCTACGCCTTGGAACGGGCAACTACAGTACTTTCACAAGTTATTATGCCTTGTGTCTGAGACTGTAGCTTCGCCTTCTTTGATTTTCTGACATTCAAAAGTGCCTGTTACGGTCTAATTGAAATAAATGCTTTGAGTTTTTAAAGTTTTTGGTTAGTACTGCCGCCTCTAATCGTTGCCTGCGCGGAGATATCGTGCCCTGTGGTACTCTGTCCGCAGTACGAGCTCCTCACAAACATCATCATAACACTGGTACATACCTGCACTCCACAGCTGAGCTGCTCCATAATGCTGCATGAGGCTGGTTTCTCCGGCTCTGTGGTGCATGGATTCTGAAAGTTGAAGCATGTTGGTTATGTGTGGGATGTGGAATCCTGCCATTAGAATTCTAAAAGTCTTATGTAGTAAATCTATGCAATTAAATAAAATTGTTGCATTCCCTGTACGCAGCATTTCATTTATGTAAATAATAATACGTATATACGTGTATGTATTACGTGTATTATACTGAATGTATGTAGTTTAGTTTATAAAATTAATTAATTTAAGTTATGAGATGTTCTGTTCATGCACATAGGTATATCCTCTTATGCAAATTTCGCTATCGAAATTTGGTTTGCTGTAAGAAGCTATGTTATTGCAATTTGTATGTATATTTTTTGTTTTTTGTGTGCAATAAAGAATAAGAAGAAAGAAATAAGAATAATACGGCTAAAATGAAAAATCCAACAATAGATGTTGAAATACTCTAACGAACGACGCGTGAATTCAGCTGTTCACTTCCTACCTAGCTACAGAGTTCATCGAACTCGTCGTCGTGCTTGCCGTTCGCTACTTGCGTTTTGCCAAGGTAACGAAACATTGCGTATGACAAAATGAAACAAACCAAATTTATTGGATTCCCATAACGTTCCTCAAATAATTTCTTGTACCGGTCATCTTAGTATGATATACTGAATTCACCCCATCAGTTTGTGGAGGGCTGTCCCTTACACCCTGTATATTATACCACCTACCTTTTTCCTTTTTTTTGTAGCCTGTACTGTCCCACTGCTGGGCAAAAGCCTTTCCCAATTCCTTCCATGTGCTCTTTTCCCGTTATTCCTTGAACCAGCCTTTACCATTTTTTACTTATATTCATAAAATAAATGAATTTGAATAGATATAACCTCACCTTTTTACTAACGACTTCTATGGTGGTATCCGGCGTGATGTTAATCACTTGCGGCTTGTTGTTCTGTTGTTGTTGTTGTTGTTTCTTGGTCTCCTTCTTAGTCTGTTGTTGTTGGGGCTGTGCCGGTTGTTTAGGTGTTTTGGGCTGAGGTTGGGGCGCTGTGAATAATTATTTGAAAATAGTTATTTTAGAATAATTAGAGGAGCTCGTGGCTAAATAATAACAGCCGCTCGGGTCGATCTTTAGGTTAAGCCGTGCTTGCCTAGGTTTGTCTGTGGATGGGTGACCACCTATTAAATACCAAGTTTCCTCCGTGCCTCGGAAAGCACGTTAAGCTGTTGGTCCCGGCTGTCATTTGTAGAACTTTGACAGTCTCACGACCAGTTTTACCAAGGGGTATCGTGTTACCCAGTACTGAGTGGATTGTGGAGGTCAGATAGGCAGTCGCTCCATGTAAAATACTGGTATTCAGCTGCATCCGGTTAGACTGGAAGCCGACCCCAATGATAATGAACAGTAGACAAGACTTTCCATGGATGTGGGAAAAACTAGTTATTTCTCTGTATAAAACTCACCTTTCTCCACTTTACTCTCCTTCCCTTTCTTCTCCGCCTTCTTCTCGACCACCTTCTCCTTCTTCTTCTCTTCTTTCTTCTCCTTCTTAGCCGGTTCGGGTTTCTTCTCGCTCTTCTTAGCGGGCTCCGGTTTGGGCGTGTCGGGCTTCTTGACTTCTGGCTGCTTCTTGGGTTTAGCTTCTGGCTGTTGTCTCTTCTTTTCTTCTTCTTCGGCCTGAGAAGGGAATTACATATTAATGTTCAAATTATAACATAAATTTAAAAATCCCCAACGAAAAAATAAAAGATGAAAGATAAATGCCCACTTTCATCCCCCATATTTAGTAAATGACTGCACCGATTTTGATAAAACATGTCTAATTTTAATATAAACATCATGCGCTTTCATTTGATACACCACTTGGGTATATTTGAAAATATTCGATTTTTCATACCAATTTTCATCCCCCATATCTAGTAAATGGCTGCACCGATTTTGATAAAACTTATCTAAGAACCATCGCCAAGAAATTAGCTTTCAAATAAAAAAAACTGCATCCAAATCGGTTCACTCGTTTAAGAGCTACGGTGCCAGAGACAGACACACACACACACATTGCGGTCAAACTTATAACACTCCTCTTTTTGCGTCGGGGGTTAAAAACAATGTCTCTTTTCGAGTATATCCGTGTGGGCCCTTGGGGACCTACATACTTGTTCAAGTCTAAACATTCGGCCACTGCGACGTACAGGGTGTAAGGGACAGCCCTCCACAAACTGACAGGGTGCATTCAGCTCCTTTTTTTGAATCAAATTCCACCGGAATTTTTCTCAGGAAATTTTTCAATTTGTTTATCGTTTTTTCAGTTACTATTCCTTTATTTCAAAGTAAAATTACGTTCTCTGCATGACTTTCGTGCATTATGCCTGTGGCTGGACTGTATGTAGCTTATTTTTGATTATGCAAAAGTGCCTGTCACGGGTCTATTTGAAATAAATGCTTTGAATTTGAAAACACAAATTCGAACTTACACCGACCACATAAAGTCGTTTTTAAACGCGAGCAACGCCCGTTATGTCACGTTTCTAATTGAATTATCGAAAAACTGATACGGCTTTCACAAGATCTGATAAGTGCGCACAATTCGAATTAGTGCGCACTTTTCCTGCGGACGTTTTTGAGACGCTGAATGTGTATCTTGGCAGTATTTTTGGTTAACAAAGCCGAACCGATGCCGATTACTTTACATATTCGTTCTTCTTTTATTTGGCTAGCGCCGAGCGACTGACTCTGTTCGGCATTTATATTTTTGTTTTTTTTTTTGTCAAAATCAATTAATAATGTGCATATACATTCCATTAATGTATTTATGATATCAATTTTAATCTCTATGAATAATTGTACGCTTTCAGGTATAATATAGCGCGCTTGTAATTTTTTATAACAACAATTTAAAAAAAAAACTGTGTTATCAAATTAATAAATGACTAATGGCATCTAACATCTCAAAATTATGTTCGGTTCGCCAAAATTCAAGGTAACCCCAGCGGTGTTTTTTTTTTTAATTTTTATAAATTACAAAATGGGCCTGCTCTTGACCTCGATCACGCCTGATGGAAAGCGGTAGATGAGGTCTATGATGGAACGAGCGTGCCCAGAAGATGCCTGTTCACTCTTGATTTGAAGGCAGACGAGTTAAATGTGGGAGGGAACACAGATGCCGGCAGAGAGTTCCACATCTTGGCTGTGCGCATAATAAACGTGGAGGAGAAGCGCTGAGTACGACCCAAAACTAGAGCAGTAGATAGCATCCGTGCGGAGCAGGGTCGAGTGTTTAAGGTATGTACCTGTTGTTTAGCGAGCAGCTTCCTCTGCTTCTTGGAGAGTGTCTGTGCGTCCGGGAGAGAGTTGGACCTCTGCGGCTCTTTCACCTCCTTGGGCTTCTGTTCCGGCTGTGGTGTCTTCTCTTTTGGCTCTTTGTGCTTCTTCTGGAAGATATAGAAGACAAAGTTGTATTAGTATAATATGTATGTTAATAAGGATATTTTTATATGATTTTTAAGTTTTGTTTTTTACGTAAAAATAAAAAAATCAATAAATATTTTTGTTTTTTTTTAAATCGCTGAAAAATTGTTGAGGTGTGTTTGTCACGTGAGGGTGTTTTGGGCCATTTTCATAACATCGCCATCCCTCTTGGTGATCCATCGTGAGATTAAGGGGTGTAAAAGTACCCTTAACGAAGCCGAAAGGCACTTGTTCTCGCCGTCACTGCGATCTTTTTTTTTATTGTAGACCATACCTGGGAGCCTTCTAGTTACGAAGATATTGGGGGGTCAAAGTTCCAACTTTATCACAACTTTTTTTTAATACAAGTTTTTGATGTTATAACTTTCTTTAAACACCTCCACGACCCCTGTACTATTCAATCCATATCCACCAGCACAATGTTTGAAGTGTTACATTGAGTCCTGCCGTAAAAAGCGATTTTTCACCCTTAAAAAAACTCGTTTCCCAGTAATCATTTTTGCGTAGTTACTTAGTTTGATCTACAGAATACTTGGTTGACGGCTTCGTGTAGGTTCCGTTTACACCTTGTATCTTCGAGATTACCTTCTGCTTATTAGATCCTTTGGCGAGCTGGTTGATGTGCGCCAGCGCTTGTTCCCACGTCTGCTTGCGATTGTCTGCGGTCTTAGCGGCAGCAGGCGCGGGCGCAGGATCCTCGCAAACGTTCAGTACTAGAAGGAAAAAAGAATAACATCACGCTTGTAATCCAAGAAGGATTCGACAGAGGTGTACCTATGTGTGTGTACTATACACACACATTTTGCGAGTTATGTTTCAGTCTCGGGTAATAAGGAGCGAGCCTATTGTCATCAACCGGACACAATCCCCGTGGTTGCTTCAAAAAAAATCCTGATGGAAAAACCCAAGAAGCAGTAAGTCCGAACGGCTTAAAGTGCTATTCGAGGCACGGAGGAAACTCCGTGTGTAATGGATGGATCCACAGACCAACCTAGGCAAGCGCGGCTTAACCTTAAGATCGACCCGAGGACTGTTACTGTTTAGCCACGAGTTCCTTCACTTAAATCAATGAAATACAATACTATGAACCCAAGAAAAGTATTAAAAGATAAGTTCATCTACTGCTTGTCGCTCAGAAAAATATATTAAACTCCTATAATTTTCTACGACAGTTCAATCGTCCATCTTTCTGAAATCCTGATAGCAAGCCAATGATGAGGTGTAGTTACCGGTGACGTGCTTGTTGTTGTGCACGAGCTGCGCCAGCGGCGTGTCGGCGCGCTGTGCGGGCACGCACACCGTGACGGCGCCGTCGCCCGGCGAGCGCCGCACGCACACGATGCCGCCTGCGCCGCCGTCTGCGGGGGGGAGGGGGGCGTTTTACTAATTATAATAATAGGTGTTAAAGTACCCTCAACGAAGCCGAAAGGCACTTGTTCTGCTCGTCATTGCGATCATTTTGGAGGTCAAAGAAAATTATTTAAAAATAGAGAAGAAATAATTTCAAGAGGACTAGCAAAAATTAAAATAACACTCACTTATAAACGTAGCACCCTGTTTCTGCTTCTCAATCTTCTGTTTTTCCAACTCCAGCATCTGCAGCTGTCGGTGCTGTTCCAGTTGCTGCTGCTGCAACTGTTGTTGTTGTTGTATCGCCTGTTGTTGTTGTTGTATCGCCTGATGTTGTTGCTGTATCGCATGCTGTTGTTGTAACGCCTGTTGTTTCGCTAGCAACGCTGCTTGGTCGATCTGCTGAATAATAAAAAAAAAATGTATTTTATGGTATTTTTCTTATCTATCTATATATATAAAAAAGGAGAACTGACTGACTGACATATCAACGTACAGCCGAAACTACTGGGGCTAGGAATGTGAAATTTTATACACGGCTTCCTATTATAATGTAGGGGAGCACTAAGAAGGGGTTTTTGGAAATTTAACCTTTAAGGGGGTGAAAAGGGGGAATTTTGTTTGTATGGAAAATGTACGTAACCCACGCGGACGAAGTCGCGGGCAAAGTGCTAGTTAAAAAATAAATAAGAACTATACTCTATCACAAATTCACAATGCTGTCCTATTTGACCCTAAGGTTGACTGGTAGAGAATGCCTTGTGGCATTAAGTCCGCCTATGTAATATTGGAAAGACTTCGAAAATTGATAAAGATATACAATTCTTGATAGTACTTACATGTGCGTGATGTAAGGACCTGTCAGGTTTGCCCTGCACGGCTCTAGACTCTGCTAACTGCCGATCACACATCTGCAGCCGCCGGGTCCATTCCAGGACTTGCTTCTCGGCTGCTTGCATTTCCTGTAACAATATTATGGTCAGATTAACTAGCTAGCCCCCTATTACATAGTACTTATACATAACTGGCGAAATGTGGGCGTAGATAAAACATATACATACTGTATATGTCCCGATGTCAATTACACTAAGTCGTGTTACACGTGTTATGACTTTTTTTACAGTACTGTGATCCTTAACTCATGTCCTATAAACTGACAATAAGACTTACTGTAATTAGGGGGGCGTCCATTAATTACGTGAGGCAATTTTTCGACACCCCCATCCCACCTTGGTGAGATGTCCCCCCTCCTAATCTCACGTGAGATTTATCAAAATGCGTAGTTTAGTATAAATACGATAATTTGTGCTTGATTACGTTCAATTAATAAAAAATAAAAAAATTGAGTTTTAGTATTTCCATTTTTTTTTTCGAAATTTTAGAAGAGAAACATATTAACTTAATTAAACCCAGTTTTCTCGCAATTTGACAGTATCTTACGGGGAAAAAATTTGCCAAAACCTTGGGTGAGATTCGGCGCGACGCCCGTCCCCCCTCACGTAATTAATGGACGGCCCCTTATGACATCGGGGGCAGCACAGTTGGCTTACCTTACAAGTAGTGTTGACAACAGTGGTTAGTTCCCCAACCTCTTCGGCCGCAACCTGCACCTTCGCCTGCTGAGCCGGGTTCAACTTCTGCTTTTTACCTGAACAAACAAAAACATATCGTTATCAGATAAATCTTTTGGACCTGGGATGGTCCTTGTAGACCGTATCTTCGAACTTCACCAACGACATGTCGTTTTGGCGAATGGTCAGAGTCGTTTTTTTTTTTTGTATTCTCGTCTGCTATCAGTCATCCCTGACTATGATCTGATGTGTGGAAAGAGCATCACATTTTTACAGAATTAGGACCAGTGTCCAAATTCTACTTAATTAGGCAGCACAATATCAGCTTTCTTGAGTCTCTTAGCATGATTTGGCATCAATAGTGAACGTGAAAGGGGATTTGGATGGTTGGTTAATCTATCTTTGTATTTCTCTAGTTAGCGCTTCGCTTCTTCTAGGATCGTTGGGATTTCCAGGTGCTCATGGTTGCGAGTCTTACTGCGACCTGTTCTCAAGCATCCAGCATGCTCAGCATCACTGTAGCTATTATTATATTAGGGGAATTTGCATTATGAACATCATCATCGGCATCTGCCTAGTCTTTTCCCAACTATATTGGGGTCGGCTTCCAGTCTAACCGGATGCAGCTGAATTCATCAGCCGCTCGGGTCGATCTTAAGGTTAAGCCGCGCATGCCTAGGTTGGTCTGTGGATGGTGACCGCCCATTAAATACCGAGTTTCCTCCGTGCCTAGGGAAGCACGTTAAGCCGTCGGTTCCGGCTTTCATTTGTAGATCTTTGATCGTTCATCAGTCGTTAGGTAGTCAGTGGCAAAAAAAAAGTCTGACAACCGGCTTTACCAACGGGTTCCGTATCACCCAGTACTAACTGTGTTGTGGAGGTCAGATAGGCAGTCGCTCCATGTTAAATACTGGTATTCAACCGCATCCGGTTAGACAGGCAGCTGACTCCAACATAGTTGGGAAAAGGCAGGCAGATGATGACAGAACATACCTTTCTTCTTGTTGGGCTTCCCCTGCGCCTGCATGGCGTGCCGCGAGCTGTCCAGGCGGCGCTTGGCGGCGGCGTGCGCCACCTGCAGCGCGTCCGCCTCGCGCCGCAAGCGGCTCAGGTTGTTCACTACGAAGTTGCGTTCTTCCACCAGCCGAGATTCCATCTGTTGTGACCATTTTTAGTATCTTATATCTTTTATATAAAATTCTAGTGTCACAATGTTATTTACCATACTCCTCCGAAACGGCTTGACAGATTTTTATGAAATTTTATATGCATATTCAGTAGGTCTGAGAATCGGCTACTATATATTTTTCAGACCCCTAAGTGGTAGTAGGTGGGTAGTAGGTAGGTGGTAGGTAGGTGGTTGGTAGGTAGGTAGGTGGTAGGTAGGTAGTAGGTGGGTGGTAGGTAGTACGTAAGTAGTAGGCAGGTGGGCAGAGAAGTAAAAAATACAAGGAGGTAGTACTAGGTAGAAAAAAATGCATTGCAACGCATGCCGGGTACAGCTAGTAAGATATAGAATATAGCACGTATTATAGAGGTGTAGTTATACACCGTGACTTTTTAGTCGTCTTACAACGGCAGCCCAATTCATGTATCCAATGACTACTAAACCTTCATTAAAAAAAATAGGTATTTATGAGATTTTAATTATTTAAAAATAAAAAAATTATTCAATATTATGACGCATGACGTAGTTAAAACACCCTGTTGCGAGCGATGATCTACTCTACTCGAGCGCTGGGTTGGTATATTCTCCCGTTTGACACGTAAACATCATTAACAGGATGTTTCAAAATTTTTTCTAATATTTATTTATTTTTCTTTGTACCTACTAAGGTAGGTAAAAAAAAAATATCGCGCCTAGAACTGTTTTATATCGGGCACATTGAGTGGACCACCTTTGTAAGACGACTAAAATTCACGATGTATTTAAGTCCCGCTGACAGACGGACGGACAAGGAGGGCTTAGTAATAGGGTCTTTGGTTACCCTTCGGACCCTAATACCTTACCTTCTTAGCCTTTTGTCGTTGCTTCTTAGCCCGCTTCTTGCCGCGATCGACGTGTCTTGCGGGCCCTTCTATGTACTGTAGAAGCGCGTCTAAATCGCGGGTATCTTCCGGTCGGGAGCCTCGCCAACACGAACCGCTAGTCAAGTAAAAAAAAAAAAAAAGATTAGTCTCTTTACTTCGATTACGAAACGACATAATACCGTCAAGGGTTTGGGAGTTTGCCGATTTACAAGCATCGCCACATGAATTTAATTGTTTTAGTTTTTACCTGAAGATGCATGCTAATTCGCCGAATATTATGTACATTGGCTGACTAGGCTATTACGCTCGCCACAAGTTAACTACTTTATGAATACGGCCCCTGTTGTGTTATAATGATAAAACTTAATGACAATTAAAAACACGTTTCTTTGGGAAAGTTGTTTGTTATCATTAGTACAATCACGTGATTAAGTATCGGTCACTAATTACACTGGTTCTGCAAAAAAAAATTTTTTTGCACTCCTTATTATTGTGCACGATTATTATAGATATGATAATTCTCAACAGAAACTGGGCTATAAAAAAGTTCTATCACGTATAAAAAAAACTCTCTGTCTCTTGGTTTTAAATATGAAACATCTATGTATTTTTTTACCCATGTTTGCAAAGAAATAAATGATTTGATTTGATTTTGTATATATTTTTTGTGAGGGAATTTTTAAGAAAATAATTTTTTGTTCGAAAAATCAATAATCGTTTTAATAATTAGGACAAAATATTACATACGGGGTGTAAACAGACCCTTCACGAAGCCGTCAACCAAGCATTCTGTACATCAAACTAAGTTACTTTACGCAAAAATTTTTGCTGGGAAACTAAATTTTTTTTAGGGGTCAAAAATCACATTTTACGGTAAAACTCAATATAATGCGCTCAAAACTTATTGCTGATGGATGCTTTGAATAGTAAACGGACCATGGAGGTAATTGGAGTAAAGTTAGAACCTTAAAAAGTAGTATTCCAAAAAGAACTTGTGAAAAAATTGGAACTTTGACCCCCAATATCTCCGTAACTAGAAGGTTCCCAGGTATGGTCCAGAACAAAAAAATGATCCCAATGATGGGCAGAATATGTGGTTTTCGGGGTCCATATTGGCTCACCTAAAGTTCTTTTCCCGAAATTGTTCTTCCTAACGATTTGTAATCCGAATGATCACTCTTCCGAAAATTTTTCATCCTAAAGTTTTCATTCATACTATTTGTAGTGCTACTGGCGATGTTCATAACACTCATGTTTCCGAAAATTGTAATTAATAATATCATTAATGTAAATATATTTAAACTCCTACTGTTTTTTATCATAACGCTTTTATCCCTAAACAGGTCTAACAGGTACAGGTCAGAGTGTCGTCTTGGGGGCACTATGAAAAAAAAACTTAGAAAAATTTCGCAACCAATTTTGAAGTAGCGCTCGCCGGCCGCTGCCGCGGCACCGCTCGCTTCGCTCGCTCGGCTCGCGCGTAGTTGCTCACAGTTCTAACCTAACCTAACCTATGGATCCCTTCCACATCGTTTTTACGACAAACGGTTAGTCGCAGACAAAAAACACCAAGAAACTTTTATTCTTACATTTAGGTGTTTTATACGATAGAATCGAGAAAATAAACGGTTTGCAAAAATAACACTTTTTTGGCTAAATTTTTCTAAGTCTAAACAAAGAAATCTAAACAAAAAATATATGACTTAGAATAATAGTGTAAAAGATGGTTATGTTGAGAAAATATAGGAAAACAAATAAAAGTATAACAGATGTTTATTGCTACTGACATTATGAAGTTGAATGCTTCGAAATTATAAAATTAGAGACAGAGTAGTTAGGAATTGTGATTGTTAGGATGAAAAATGTTAGGAAGAACATTTTCGGATTTCCAATTATCGGAGTTGAAAATTTAGGTGAACTTTGGCGCACCCGGTTTTCGTTTTCGTTAAGGGTCTTTTTACACCCTTTATAATCACACTAAGAACATTAAAAATCATAAGACGATGTAATTACATATTGTTTCTATCATTTTATTTAGTAGTTTTTTTTTCTTTTTATATTTTCTAATGGAGTTTCGCGACGAATCGACCAACAAAAATCGGCAATTTTTTTTGCAGACCAGTTTTATCATTTACCTATATACCACTAATTTTAAATTAGTACAAAAAAAAATGGGGCTCTATCTGTACCCGTTACTGATCATATTTTTGAATTTATTTTACTTTGTATTAGTTTTGAATCGTAAAGCATAAAGATGCGTTTTAGTTAACTACAATTAAGAATATGATTAATGAATACTACTATGAATAGCCTGTACAATATTTCCATAAATTGAGTGACATTTTGGGATATAAACAAACGCTAATAACTTTGCTGTTTATGAATATTATTTATTGAAACTTTACATAAAGGGTGTAAAAAGACCCTTAACGAAAACGAAAACCACATATTCGGCCCATCATTGGGATCATTTTTTTCTTCTAGACAACACCTGGGAAACCACAGGTTCTGAAGATATTGGAGGTCAAAGTTCCAATTTCACAAGTTTTTTTTTAATACTACTTTTTATAATTTTATCTTTACTTTAATCACCTCCATGACCCGTTTATCATTCAAAGCATCCATCAGCACCAAGTTTTGAATGCGTTACATTGAGTTTTACCATAAAACGTGATTTTTCACCCCAAAAAAAAAAGTCATTTCCCAGCAATAATTTTTGCGTAGGGTGACTTATGTACAGAATGCTTGGTTGACGGCTTCGTGAAGGGTCCGTTTACACCCTGTATAATATCAAGACCTTCTACAAGAAGCCCTTTAAGTATTTGTACTAATTTAAAATTAGTGGTGTATAGCTTAAAAACAATAAGTTCTTGACTTACCCGGAACAACCACTAGAAGTAGAGAACACACTAGTATCTCGACTAGACAGAGACACCGTACTCCTCTGTTGTTGCGCTCTGCTCTGCCTCTGTTGCTGAGCTTGTTGTTGCGCCTGCTGTTGAGCTTGTTGAGCTGCCTGCTGCTGGGCGGCTTGCTGTTGAGCTGCCTGTTGTTGAGCTGCTTGTTGTTGATTTAATCGCTGTTGCTGTTGTTGTTGTTGCTGCTGTTGCTGTTGTTGTTGTTGGTGGTGCTGTTGATGCTGGAGTTTTTGTTGAAGAAGCTGTGGTAATTTTAAACATTAATATAAGGGCAGGAGAATGATGATTACCCCAGATGATTGGGATCAAGGCCGGAGACTGACGATTACCGCAGTTACATTGGGATAAGGGTAGGCGAATGATTTTTGAATAATGAATTTACCATTATTTTATTTTATTTTTTGAATTTTTATAATTGAGTTTCATTGTTAATTTTTGGCTGTTATTTTTTTTTTTACTAATTACTCATAAGGAATTATAATTAGAATATTTGTACGCCGTTGACAGCAACACATAGCGCTCGTTCTATTTATATTGACATCTGTACTTTTGTTTACCTATGATCTACAAATAAAAATATTTGAATTTGAATTTAAATGACGATTACCGCAGTTAAATTGGGATAAGGGCAGGAGATTGAAGATTACTAACCTGTTGCTGTTGTTGTCTAATCTGTTGTTGTTGTTGAGGCGTGAGCGTCGGTTTGTTGTGTATAGGCAAGTCATAGATAGGCTCCGGCTTCTTCTGTTGCTGTTGTTGGGCTTGCTGTTGCTGTTGTTGAGCTTGTTGTTGTTGTTGAGCTTGCTGTTGTTGTTGTTGAGCTTGTTGTTGTTGTTGCTGAAGCTGTTGCTGGTGTTGATGTTGAGCTTGGTGTTGTTGTTTTAATTGCTGCAAGAAAATTATTGGTGTTTTTAAACCGTGCTTAATGTAGGTGATTGGGTCTGAAAGATGCTCTGGTTGTACTGATCTGATTGACCAAAATACTATTCACCGATTGCATAAGCATAATCAGCCTATAATGTTCCCACTGCTGGACACAGGCCTCCTCTCTATGAGAGGGAGTGGGCTGTACTCCACGCGGGCCCAGTGCGGGTTGGTAGATGTCACATGTCATCGAATTTTTGGTTCTAGGACATGCCGGTTTCCTTAAGATGTTTTCCTTCACCGTTTTGAGAGCAGTGCTGATGAAATAAATTACTTAAAGTAATGCGCCTGACTGGGTTCGAACCCATTACTTAATGCTCGTAAGTCGACATTGTTTGTTTAGATTTTTTTTTTCTAGTATTATTTTTGTTTTATATCGTGTGCACTTGTGGCAAGTCCCAAATAAATGTATTTTCTTTCTAATTCACGTTAAAAAGTGCTGATTTTCAGTCTTATTCGAATAAATGACTTTTGATTTAAGATACGTAACATAACATAACGCCTTTAAACCCCAAACGGTTAAGCAGAGGTGTACCTAATAAATAGTCCACCCAAATTTCGCCAGTTATGTTTAATCCCATGTAATAGGGGGCGGGCATATTGCCATCAACCGAGCGCAAATCCAGGCTCCGCGGCTGCTACTGAGAAATTCCTGACGGGAAAACCCAATAACACCGCCGACCTGGGAATCGAACTCAGGACCTAATGCTCAGCACTAGACCAGCAGTATTTAAGATACACTAAGGATTATAAATATGCTGCGGGACAACTCGAGAGAGATACCGCGGCCCTGAAACACAAAGGGCAAAGAAGGAACATGGATGGGTTTTAGTCAGTAAAAGTCTGACACTCCCTTACACTCCGCCCAGAGCGGGAGGGGTCATTGATGATTATTTATTTATTTAAACTTCATGTACAAAAGTGGTACATAGGCGGACTTAATGCCACAAGGCATTCTCTACCAGTCAACCTTGGGGTCAAATAGGACAGCATAGTGATACAGTACAAAAAAAAAAAAATAAGAAAAATATCATTTTGTTAACATAAATTGAAATACATAAATAGGCACATACTAATACATATATAAATAAAAAATTATAAATTATCAATCCGAAAAAAAAAAGGATTATTAGTATTACCTGTAGCCTAATCTGTTCCATGGCATTAGGGTTCACTTTTCCTTCAGCCTTCAATACGGGTGGAACATTTACTTGAATAGGCACCGTCCGCTGTAACACCTGGAAAGAGATACATAGATTTAATCACGTGACCTTTGCACAGGGGGGAGGGGGTCAGATACACAATGCGGTGGAGGGGCTGATGTGACAATCACGTGACAAAAACTTTGTTGAAACTCGTCATCTGCGTAGCCTTTTCCCAACTATGTTGGGGTCGGCTTCCAGTCTAACCGGATGCAGCTGAATACCAGTATTTTACATGGAGCGACTGCCTATCTGACCTCCACAACCCAGTGAGTACTTGTTAATACGATACCCCTTGGTAAGGCTGGTTGTCAGACTTTCGAGCCACTGACTACCTGTAACTACTGTCAAAGATCTACAAATGACAGCCGGGAACAACGGCTTAACGTGCTTTCCGAGGCATGGAGGAAACTCGGTATGTAATGGGTGTTCACCCATCTACGAGCCAACCTAGACAAAGGCGGCTTAACCTGAAGATCGGCCCGAGCGGCTGGTTTTATTTAGCCACGAGATCTTAACTCTATTGAATCCATTCTTTATTGAATGTGTGACGTCTAAAATATTTTTTAACCTATAATGAATTAAGTATCAGCGTAAGCGTTTTTTTGTCTAAAAACACGAGCAATCTAATGTTAAAAATCGATTCTTAAACTATCTGATCTTTTTAATAACAAGAATTTGTGTGGTATATTACTACAACTAAAAAACCAGACTACTGAATAAAATGTAGCCTACGTTACCCGGGCCATAATAACGAATCGATAGACACCTTAATCATCAAAATCGGATGAATAATTTAGGCGCTACGAAGGAACATACGTAAATACAAACAAACAGACATACATACAAAGACTGCTAAAATCATAACCCTTCTTTTTGGCTTTGCCGTAGTCGGGTAAAAAAAGATACACGTGATGATGGGAGGCGGAAGGAGGGGTAGCCTAAAATCTCACGACGTATCACCAAGGGCCGGAAATCTATACATTGAGTAAAATTCTAACAAGCCGATGTGTGTACATTGAAGATATTGAAAAATATACAGGGTGTAAACAGACCCTTCACGAAGCCGTCAACCAAGCATTCTGTTCATCAAAATAAGTAACTCTACGCAAAAATTATTGCTGGGAAACGACTTTTTTTTTTGGGGTGAAAAATCACGTTTTACGGTAAAACTCAATGTTACGCACTCAAATTTTAGTGCTGATGGATGTTTTGAATAGTAAACGGGTCATGGAGTTAATTAAAGTAAAGTTAAAACCTTAAAAAGTGGTTTAAAAAAAAAAACTTGTGAAAAAATTGAAACCTTGACCTCCAATATCTCCGTAACTAGAAGGTTCCCAGGTATTGTCTAGAAGAAAAAAATGATCCCAATGATGGGCAGAATGTGTGGTTTTCGTTTTCGTTAAGGGTCTTTTTACACCCTTTATATATATGTTCAATTTAAATTATATAGCAAGGGCGGGTCGCTAGTAAATAGTCCAAGGGTTAGCTGCTCATAACGTAGATGGATGTGGAACACATAGGATTATTTGTGACCCGATGGTGCGATCCGTGGGACAATTTTAGAATTACACGCGGGCGAATCCACGGTAAGCAAGTGAGACAGTGGATCTTCAGTACCGGACATAAAGTAACGCTTCAGAGACATAATTATTCTACACCAGTATGGTAATGTTGTGTATGGTAGTCTCTCATGCATGACGTTGGGCAAATGGAGTTCAAATCCGGGCAAGTACCAATGTGACTTTTTCAATTCATATGTACTTTCTAAGTTTATCTTGGACATCACAGACATCGGTGAAGGAAAACATCGTGAGAAAACCTGGACTTATAATTAATATAAGTCTGAAATCGCCAACCCGTCTTGAGCAAGCGTGGTGATCAATGCTCGTGCCTTCTCTGTATGAGAAGAGGCCTTTGCCCAGCAGTGGGACAGTAACAGGCTGGTATATTATTATTATTATGGTAATGTAGTCTTGCATATTAGTATCATGTTTCGTCCAAGAAAATAAAATAAGCATCTACCTTTACAGAAAAAAGGAAGAATTCAATTCGTTTCCAAGTGAAGCAAGTGCAAAGCAGTGATAGCCTAGTGGTGTGACCGTCGGACTGCCAAGTCATAGGTCTCGAGTTCGAACCCAAGGCACGCACCTCTGATTTTTCGGATTCATGTGCGTATAGTATAATTATCACTTGCTTTTCGGTGAAGGAAAACATCGTGAGGAAACCAGCATGCCTGAGAGATATTTCTCGACGGCATGTAAAGCCAAGTCAGAGGCCCATGGGCGGCCTAAAAACTCTGAAACCAGGTTACGAACTAACCACACGATAAAGAAGAAGTGCAAAATGGCGTCGTTACCTTAGGTTTGTTAGGAGTCTGCGCGGCTGCAACAGCCGGCTTTTCAGACACGGCCATCTGCGCCATCTTGTCGGCTAATTGTTTCTGCTGAATGTCAATAGATTGTCGTTTCTGCTGCACTTGCGCAGGCGTCAGGTTCGGTGGCTGCGTTTTTGGTAATGCCTGTGTGTAGAAAATTAAATTTAAAATTAACAAAACCCCATAAACAAAAATGAGAAGCGAGCATTTCAAAAAGTCAATAAAATATAGGTATTTGATGGCTATAAAATAGGTATGTTTTTATTTATTTGGATGCCCTAGCAACGGCTGAACCGATTTTGATAAAACATGTCTAAGAACCAACGCTAGTAAACCGGCTTACAAATTTAAAAAAACCGCATCCAAATCTGTTCGCCCGTTTAAGAGCTACGGTACCACAGACAGACACACATAGCGGTCAAACTTGGTGTGGTTATTTTTCTTGTTTGTTCCGTCCTGTTGAATTTATAAATATTCGTTATGCGTTGTATTTTTATTTTTATGTTTTGTCATTTTGTATGATACTCGTCATGTCCCTGCGACAATTTGTTTTTTCTTTCTTTATTTATTCAATTAAATACAACAATATAGTGTTTTGACAAACATTTCGTAATTGGAATAGGGAATATGCATATAATTTTTTCTTCACTTAAATCAATAAAATACAATACTATCAACCCAAGAAAATAATTAAAACTTAAGTTCAACTACTGCTTGTCGCTCAAAAAAAAAATTAAACCCCTACAATTTTCTACGACAGTTCAAACGTCCGTGACTGTCGCGGCCATTCATGTCATGTTATGTGACGTCATTTACCTCTATCTGCCTTGTTTACATCTAATATTTTACCCTTAATATATTAATTTGGCAAATTGCATGTCCTTTATTCAAGTAAACATTGCAATAACAATAGGGAATATGCAAGAAATACAAAACTTTTATTATTTCTTAAAAATGCCTTGTATTGGTCCATAAAAACATTATGGTACACTTGTTTAATTTTCTAATACAACACTTACTTTACAATTTAATATTTCATGTAGCGTGTTTTTGGTGAAACGGAACGCAAACTCAAAACGCATCGCCCCTCGATAACGCCGGTAGTGACGTCAAATACCATGTGTCAAAGAAACACTTTTATTTGAAAAGTACTTAAAGTTTCACTAAGATTTTATTATAATATTGTTAGTGCAATGTTTACTTGAATAAAGGACATGCAATTTGCCCAATAAATATATTAAGGGTAAAAAATTAGATGTAAACAAGGCAGATAGAGGTAAATGACGTCACTTAACATGACATGAATGGCCGCGACAGTCACGGACGTTTAAACTGTCGTAGAAAATTGTAGGAGTTTAATTTATTTTTTGAGCGACAAGCAGTAGTTGAACTTAACTTTTAATTATTTTCTTGGGTTGATAGTATTGTATTTTATTGATTTAAGTGAAGAAAAAATTACATGCATATTCCCTATTTTATAATAAAATCTTAGTGAAACTTTAAGTACTTTTCAAATGAAAGTGTTTCTTTGACACATAGTATTTGACGTTACTACCGGCGTTATCGAGGGGCGATGCGTTTTGAGTTTGCGTTCCGTTTCACCAAAAACACGCTACACGAAATATTAAATTGTAAAGTAAGTGTTTTATTAGAAAATTAAACAAGTGTACCACTATGTTTTTATGGACCAATACAAGGCATTTTTAAGAAATAATAAAAGTTTTGTGTTTCTTGCATATTCCCTATTGCATTAAGGTTCTGAGACGCATAGTCCTCCGACGACGACGCACCGTTTCCGACTTAGGGGCCTTAGTTTTTTTTTTTCGAGTCCGAAAGTAATTTTTGTCTAAAAAAAAATTTTTTTTTTCTCTTCTGCTCATAGTGTCATTTTTTTTTTTGTTTAGTTTGCTGCTCTTAGTGCCCCTAAGCCTATACTCCAACAAATCCGCCCCTAAGACGACCCATTGACCCGTAAATCACCTTACTACCGTCGCGTCGTACTGTTAACCTAATCCGTAGGTCCGTCTACCCTCGCTAATATTTTTTGTTTTTCCATTTCATCCAATTTTAATTTTAAACTTTCAAATTCAAATGTTTATTTAAGATTAAGATTGTTTATTTGCGTGAAATATGGTATGTACATGATGGTCTTATAAATAAAAAGGTTTCTCATATTTCGCTGACTTCTTTCAGCATGCAAACTTAAAATAAAATTAAAATACTTAACAGAATGTACTTGTAGGTACCTAGTTAAAAATTTAAAAAACATTTAAGAAACACAAAGACAATAATATTATTATTTCAGAATTAAAAATACTCGTGTAGGATAATGTAATAAAATTAGAAAAAAAATAACAAAGACAGAAGACTAGATAACATCAATAAAATAGGAACATAAGCTACTTAACCATTAGAAATAGGTTTATGAGTTTATTGCTCAACACAGTACATTTTTTACATTACCAGATGTCAAGAGAATGTGCAGTCCACTGTGTTGTACCAATTCAGGCATGCTGAATTTATCATTAAAGTTAAAGTGATACAATTTCATAAATTCCAATTAATACCATAACCAGTGTCGAAAATAAAATCGAATAAATACCTTATACAATGTCGCAAATTCAAATTAATACGTTATAAAATTTCATAAAAATCAAAAATAATACCCTATACAATATCATAGGGGCAGATTTGTAGGAGTTGGAGTGTACGCTTGGGGGCACCATGAGCAGCAAAGAATAATTAAAAAAAAAAAAAAAAACATTTGCAACTTAAAAAAAAAAACAGTTTTTTTTAGTTTTCCCATAATTCGTAAACGGTGCGTCGGAGGACTATGCGTCTCGGAACCTAAATGGATTCTAAGGTCTAGGTAAACCCGATACTGCCATAAAATTAGGAAATTTCCAAAAAAAAGATTTTTGTTCTAAATCGTTGCTCCATATCGTTGCTATTTATTGCTTACTTTACACACCAGTCATTAAAGAATTGTTAACATAATAGATTACCTGATAGTGTGACTCCCCATTCCTTTTAACTCCTTTCCTATGCACTCTATACATCTTACACACTAGTGAAAAATGGTTTATTGAAATTATTGCACTTCAAACATCGTTTTCCAATCTCTGAACATTTATAACCTATATAATCCGTCCCTGGATTCGCTGATTAGTGTTTCCATCGTAACCCTATGACGTTGACGCCTTTGAAAAATGTTGTGGTGAATACGATGATGTTCCACGGCCTGCTCCCTCCCTGTCGAGACCCACCGACAATACTACTCGATATTGCGGACCACGGCGTTGTCACGATACCCAATGCACTTGATGACTGGTCTCATGTAGAAATGGCAACGGGTCGGTCATATTAGCCGTAGAACCGATGACCGTTGGGGTAGACGTGTTCTTGAGTGGAGACCGCGAGTCGGCAAACGTAAGGGGGGACGCCCTCAGGTGAGCGTGGAGTGATGATCTTCGCAGGGTGGCTGGTAGCAACTGGATGAGAGTTGCTGAGTGGCGTGCGAATGAGGAGGCCTATGTCCAGAAGTGGACTGCTATAGGCTGGTGATGAGGATGACTGGTCTCATCTTCTACAGTATCACTCTTCGCGCTGTTTATTCGTGATACACAATACGCACAGTGTTCCACTGTCTTTCTCTATATATTTCCTGCTAGCACGCACGATAACTGAGCTATGTTGCATATTTCCACGTAATTGTAGTGTTAATTCGGGCTCTCTAAGAAGGCGTTCTCCTCAAGTGTCCTTAATTCCATATATTAATCGGTCTCGTAATAAATCGTCAAATAATCCCTCAAATTCACATTTTACCGCCAATTTCTTTGATTCCAACCATCATTTTGCTCACGTATAAAAAATATATACCTTTGTACAGCTATATTTTTCTTTGTAAAAAACTCCTTCAAACTTTTGTATTATAACTCTTCAAATCGATGAATTGCTCCGTGAATTGATCATAAATTTCTCGACACTGTTCCCACATGTAAAAATATATTCATTTGTACCTCTATGTCTTCTTGTTAAGCTCACATGCTTCAAAATATATTAAAAATGCAGTTTTCTCATTCCTTCGATATGTTTCCTGATATCGAATTTTCTACGTTATTGTTGAACAGTTTCTATAATAGATTAAGTAAAGGAGATCCAAGTATATTCAATAATTAATCACTACTTCCGAATTTGTTTGATCGAACGACGATAGTTTTCTACTTCAAGTATTTACGGTTTAAGACATTTATTTCTCGAGAAATAGAAGGTAATCTCAAAACTAATTTTAAGAATTAGTTATGAAGAAGGTAGGTACTCGTAAATAAATAAGTTGAGTAGTAGACAATTTTAACAGTGTTGTGGGTAGAAGGAAAAAGTGAGTGTGCTATAACATATCGATTCTTGGAGGCAATTTAATAGTTATATATTGAACTATTAATATGTATTGTAATGTTTCGGATATACAGAGTAGGAATAGTATCCTACATAGCTTTATACTGAGCAAATTAGTAAATAATAACAATTGATGCAGATGCACATTAAATTGACGTGGTGGGTTAAATTTAAAACCTAGAGAAATCTTCTAAGATGTGGTGCTTTATGGGTTTTTTTTAACCCACGACGCAAAAAGAGGGGTGTTATAAGTTTGACCGCAATGTGTGTGTGTATCTGTCTCTGGCACCGTAGCTCTTAAACGAGTGAACCATTTGGATGCAATTTTTTTATTCGAAAGTTAGTTTCTTGGCGATGGTTCTTAGTTAGATACGTTTTATCAAAATCGGTGCAGCCATTTACTAGATATAGGGGACGAAAGTGAGTATGAAAAATCGAATATTTTCAAATATACCCAAGTGGGGTATCAAATGAAAGCGCATGATGTGTGTATTAAAATTAGCCATGTTTTATCAAAATCGGTGCAGCCATTTACTAGATATGGGGTATGAAAGTGGGTATTTATCTTTCATCTTTTATTTTTCCGTTGGGGGTTTTTAAAATTTTATTAATGTATAAAGTAAAAACGTAGTATCCTACCGCCTGCGCCATGTAAAGTTTTTATGTCAATTTAACACCAGCTCAATCAATTCACCACCAACACCAGCTTAGGTTAACGACTAAATCATTTATTCTTCTACATACATCTTGTGTTCCTACCCTCAGTTACAGTTATTATATTATAACTTTCAATACGACTACGACCGCCACCAGTATCCGAATAGCAGACAATAACGGCCGATTTCAATAACTTACTAAAGGCAGGGCTACACTAAGGCTTAATGCCGTTAAATAACGTGTTAAGGAACACCTATTTATCAACGCAGAGCCTAAACTACTGTAGCTGCAAGCATAATTTTTTTAATTAGGTTTTATGTATTATGAAGCCGCCACTAAGAATTTTTATAAATTCCACACCTCTCTCAAAATCGATATTTAGTATCCAATAACGCGTTAACAAACGACGTTAAGCGTTAGTGTAGCCCCTGCATAACTTACTAACAGTTAACGGAACGTTGCTATCTCAGGTAAACAGTTGAAGAAACATCAACTGAACTGGTGTTTCTATAAGTTTATTGTCAAACGTCTTTCTGACGTAAACGGTAGGTATAGGTCCCATCACGTAAAAAGAACGCTGACCGCTCAAATAAACTTTCTCAATTGTCTCATTCCAGCCTTTTCCAAAGTACTAAGTAGCTAGTAAAGTACCTATTACGATTCAACAATGAAACAGTTATACTTATATTGTAAAACAATAGCTTAGTACTTTAGGACGCGACTGTATAACGTGCGCAAACACATCCCCTCCACTGTCGCTCAGCGTTCTTTTTACGTGACGGGACCTATACAGTTGAAGAAACATCAACATTAACTGCTGTTTTTATTTACTTTATTGTCAAACGTCTATCTGACGTAAACGGTAGGTAGGTAGGGATAACCATTGTTTTATATAAATTAGAAGCATTATTTGAGTTTTTGTAAGTGTGAGTACCATGTAGACTTTCTATTATGGTTAGTAGGGCTTATCCTAATCTTTATGGTTTTAACTGTAGCTTTGTTTTATTTTCCTATCTCTACACTGTGCTCACATATAGAAGCAACAATATTGTACCCAGGACTATGTCTATACTAATATTATAAAGCTGCAGTGTTTGTTTGTTTGTTTGTTTGAACGCGCTAATCTCTGGAACTACTGGTCCGATTTGAATGATTCTTTCAGTGTTGGGTAGTCCATTTATCGAGGAAGGCTTTAGGCTATATATCATCACGCTACGACCAATAGGAGCGTAGCAGCAATGAAAAATGTTGCAAAAACGGGGAAAATTGTATTTTTAATAACTTGACGCGGACGAAGGTCGCGGGGAACAGCTAGTAACATATAACTTGATTTGAAAAGAGTGTCCATGGAGTTTCTTGCCCATTCTTCTCCATGAGATCTACTATTTTCGAATGGGCAACTACAGTCCATTCACAGTTATTATGCCTGTGGCGGGACTGTAGGTAGCTTATTTTTGACTATGCAAAAGTGCCTGTCATGGGTCTATTTGAAATAAATGCTTTGAGTTTGAGCTTGAGTAGCACCTGTAACCGCTAGTAAGCGCATCCCTCCGAAGCGTTCCGTTTACAATTTACAATTTAACTAATTAATTTTTCGACCTAAATCCTTTTGAGTTATTGTTTTTAAATATAAACCTATCGTTTGACACTATTTTCATTAAAATATCTGCACTAATTAAAATTCACATTTTCAAGTTACGTAATTATAAATGCGTAATTCGCCGAGGATTTTTTTTGTTTTTTTCGTCATGGGTGTCGTTTTAGTGGTTTTCGGGGTCGCTGATAACGAAAATGAACATTGACTGTTTATTGTGATAAATTTTCATATTAGTACTAAGTTATACGAATTGAATTTTAAGAGTTATAATTATTGTTTTATAAATTATATACATTTATTTATTTGGTAACATTGTAATACCATTTTTTTTTAAATTATTAATTATTATTCCCTCCATCTCATAGCTAGGCGGGACTACCGACAACCCGACACTCGCAGAAAGAGATCAGGCGCAGTACCAACGGGTTAACGTGCGCAGAGGCACGGGGGTAACATACCCAGGCTGCTACTTCTTGTCGTATCGATGTTACTTCCATATTACAGTGATTCACAACCATGTAAATTACTTGTTTATGCCAATAAATAATTTCTTATTATTATACCAGCTTTTGCCCGCGGCTTCGCTCGCGTTAATTTAGAATTTGACAACCTAGCGGTGTGAAATATACTTTACGACATATTCTCTTACCTACCATCTCATCTTTTCCCAACTATATTGGGGTCGGCTTCCAGTCTAACCCGATGCAGCTGAATACCAGTATCCTACATGGAGCGGCTGCCTATCTGACCTCCACAACCCAGTTAGTACTGGGTAATACGATACCCCTTGGTAAGACTGGTGGTCAGACTTTTTAGGCCACTGACTACCTGTAACGACTGTCAAAGATCTACAAATGACACCCGGGACCAACGGCTTAATGTGCTTTCCGAGGCACGGAGGAAACTCGGTATGTAATGGGTGGTCGCCCATCCACAGACAAACCTAGAAAAAGCACGGCTTAACCTAAAGATCGACCCGAGCGGCTGTTATTATTTAGCCACGAGCTCCTCCTTGACACACACTGTTGTATATGAAGTTTAAATAAATAAAGTAATGTTACCGGCGGCTTGGGCGCGATGGGCGGCGGCTTCACTGAGCTGGACTTTGGCGGAGCGGGCGTCTCGATGGGCGGCGTCTGGACGCCCGTCGGTTTGCTCACTACAGGCTCTGGCTCTCCCTGCAGGAAATACATAGGTATTATTTCACATGGAATTAAATTGTGATACACATGTATAAACGTGGTATCTCCGTAACTAGAAGATTCCCAGGTATGGTCCAAAACAAAAATTACGCAATGATGGGGAAAACTAATGCCCTTCGGCTTCGTTAAGGGTATTTTTACACCCAAAGGCAAACCTAGAATTAATTAAACAAAAATCAAAGCATCTATTTAAAGTAGGCCAGTTACATGCAATTTTGAATTGTCGAAACAAAGAAATATAGCTACAGTCCCAGTCTCAAGGCATTAATAACTGGTGAAAGTACTGTAGTTGCCCATCCCAAAGCGTAGGTCTCAGTAGCGCAGGGTCAATTTCTGTAAGAAGTAAGCCGGAGTACATATCTTTAATGTGATTATTTGTCTATACAAGGTGTTTTTTTCGATATCCCATAACTCTAGGGTATGAATGAGACCATATCAAAGAATCAACTGGCATATGAATTATTTTTCAATTATGTATTTTTTTTGTTTTCATTTTTATACAAAATAATTCGACAAAGTCACGATTATTCATGTAAAATATACCCAATACGTGAAATATGACAACGTTGCATTTTATTATCTTTAAATATGAATGATTGGTTTGAATGAAAATGAATTACTCGTATTTATCAATGAAACTTAGATTAATTATGATTGATGATATCTTCGAAACTATGCATTTTTGGACCACATATTCAAGGACTTTTTGTATTATTTTAACTTATAGAATATAACCCTTGAGTTATGGGATATAAAAAAAAAACACGTTGTAGAATACTGACTGTGCCATTTTTCAAAGGGAATCGGATAGAAATCGGGTTGTATGGAACCTTCGCCACTGGTAGGTCTCTATGGAGAAGATCGTGTACATTAAAGACTTACCGCTTTAATGAGTCCTCCGCCTTACCCCATCAAAGGCACATCAAGCGTCCACAAAGTCCTAACAATATCCCACAGGTTATTTGCTTTAAAATAACCATAATCCACGTAGGTATTACCATACTAATTGAACCAATACGTGATCAACCTTCAGAATATTCCATTTAAATAAGTGTGTAAAAAGACCCTTAACGAAGCCGAAAGGCACTTGTTCTCCCCGTCATTGCGATCATCTTTTTGTTCTAGGCCATACCTGGGGACCTTCTAGTTACGGAGATATTGGGTGTCAAAGTTCCAACTTTTTCGCAAGTTTTTTTTAAATACGTGTTTTTAATGTAAGGACTTTACTTTAAATACCTCCACGACCCCCGTGCTATTCAATCCATTCATCAGCACAATGTTTTGAGTACGTTACATTGAGTCCTACCATAAAACGTGATTTTTCACCCCAAAAAAAAGTCGTTTTCCAGCAATAATTTTTGCGTTAGGTTACTTAGTTTGATGTACATAATGCTTGGTTGACGGCTTCGTGAAGGGTCTGTTTACACCCTGTATATACCTTTTTTTCGGATGGGAAATCATCAAAAGACCCCTCCCGCTCTGGGCAGAGTAGAAGGGAGTGTCAGACTCACTAAAACTGACTAAAACCCATCCATGTTCCTTCTTTGCCCTTTGTGTTCCAGGGCCGCGGTATCTCTTTCGAACAGTCCCGCAGCACCCTTCGCGAGGACTCATTAAAGCGGTTGGCCTATAGCTACTTAAACACCTTCACGACCCCAATAATTTTTGCTTAAAGTTACTTAGTTTGATGTACATAGTGCTTGGTTGACGGCTTCGTGAAGGGTGCGTTTACACTCTGTACCCTCGCGAGGACTCATTAAAGCGGGCGGTCTATAGCTACTTACATTAGCGCTCTTGCACTGTTGTTTCTTCTTGTTGAGTATAGATCGTAGTCGCTCTCTCGTCTCGTTAAAGTTCCGAGGCACGGGTGTCGTTACAGGCGGCTGTGGGGGTAATTAATCATGAATGATTGGATAATCGGGAGCTAACATACCCTAAAGTTCTTCCCACGAAAGAATAGTAGAGACAGGGCGCGAACACGACGCTTACTCGTCTGCGCCCTGTTGTAAAAACATATAGAAAGGACGAGGCACGGGCGCGAGCGGACGAGTGGCGGGCGAAAACGGGGGTGGGGTAACGGGGGTATGGACATTCCTTTCTGAATCAATAAGTAATCCCGGGTTCCCGGGATTGAACAATTTTGTAAAGACAACTATAACAAACTTAATGAAATTATAGCAGTGGTTATTTTGAATTAGTATATTTATTTTATTCAAAACAAATGGAATGACAATAAAAAAATATAATGTGCCCAATATGGTCAAGTAGTGGAAATTGATTTATCTATCTAACAGATTAGTGATCGAATCTACTAATTTATTGTATTTTCTACGAACAGAAGAATAAAAATTACTCAGGAATTTCAAACGATTCCGGGATCCGGGATTCTGAAAGGCATGTCCGTATTAATCTATCGTGGGAATAAAAGTGAAGTTTAGGTATAATAGCGCCCGATTATCCGAATATTATAAAGAGGAACGATTTTTTTGTATGTTTGTAACGAATAAGTTCCGAAACTACTTAACCAATTTAAACCATTTATCACCAAAAGAAAGTTAAATTATCAGGAAGTACACATAATAGGTGTAAAAGTACCCTTAACGAAGCCGAAAGCTACTTGATCTCTCCGTCATTGTGATATTTTTTTAGTTCTAGACCATACCTGAGAATGTTCTAGTTACGGAGATATTGGGAGTCAAAGTTATAACTTTTTCACATTTTTTTTTAAGTACAATTTTTTATGTTATAATTACTATTCAATGAATCCAATGCACAATGTTTTGAGTGCGTTACATTGAGCGTTACCATAAACCATGATTTTTCACACCAAAAAAAAAGTCGATTCCCAGCAATAATTTTTGCGCAGAGTTACTTAGTTTGATGTACAGAATGTTCGGTTGACGGCTTCGTGAAGGGTCCGATACACCTCGTATTTTCTTACACAAACAACAGGTCAGCGCACCCCACGTCTGTGAAGAGTCACCCTAAATGTTTTTTTTTTTCAATTGGGGCAATCCCACCACACTATTCCCAAACCACTGTAACTCCTGAAGCAGTGATAGCCTAGTGGTGTGACCTTCGGACTGCCAAGTCATAGGTCTCGAGTTCGAACCCAAGACACGCACCTCTGATTTATCGGATCCATGTGCGTATTGTATACTTATCACTTGCTTCCGTGAAGGAAAACCTCGTGAGGAAACCAGCGTGCCTGATAGATATTCCTCGACGGCATGTAAAGCCAAGTCAGAGGCCCATGGGCGGCATAAAAACTCTGACATCAGGTTAGGCACTAACAACACGATAAAAAAAAAACTAACTCCTGTGCGCCAGAATCAACAGTGGCGACCACCAGAAAAGCGCCGAGACAATGAAGCTCGACGAAGTCCCAGAGAAACAACTTAACTGTCTTGGATCCCGCAACGAAATTAATCAGAAAAGCATAGCTATAAGTTTAAAAGTCTTATACTTAAGGGGCTTTCTTGAATATTTATACACCATTTTACAGTTTTTTTTTTTGTATTTGTTTTTGTAACCTAGCGATTATTTTCACTATCCCATAGATAATCTGTGAACAGCGTTGTGGGCTCCAATATTGTCTATAAGTTTTGTGTATTTCTTATTTCTATGTTTTATATTGCAGCTGTTTGTTGTTCCTTTTGAATAAAAATAAAAATAGCGGGGAGTAGGAAAACCATAATGTCCACTTCTACGCTACTTCTACATGTGTTATACTTACAGCATGTCCAAACACGGTACAGTAACAGCAAGTACATGGCTGCTCGGTGCCCTCGCCTGCGCACGCGACGCCTCCGTGCCCCACTGTGGAATTATAAGCATTATTATTATACTGCTATAAGAAATGGTGGTACAGTCCAGTAGCGAAGGGTCAATTTTTGTAACAAGTAAGCCGGAGTACATATCTTTAATGTGATTATATTATTGGTCTATAGAATACTGACTGTGCCATTTTTTAAACGGAATCCGGTAGGAATCGAGTTGTATTGTACCTTCGCCACTGGTACAGTGACTACTTCTGGAATCTTTATAATTTTGCGAAACATTTTTATATTTTAATAAAATCGGAAATTTTGACACGGAAATCTTGAAAACGTTCGTCAGGGGAATAATAACTGTAGCCACGTATGTATGCATGCATGCATTGCTGGATAATAGTTTAAAACATGGCTGAAGCTTGAAGGAGATACACACACACACATATGCATATATGCTGTCACTTACGGGATGACTGACGTCACGCGATCGAGGCGCTTGCTACAGCGTCGAAATATCGGGAACGCAAAATCTATACTTATAATAAAATTGTAACAGGCCGATGTCTGTACATTGAAGATATTGAAAAATAAAATACATGGGGGTCTTTATTAGAACAACAGAAGCCAAAACTACAGTTAATTGAATTTTTCTCTGTCTTTCTGTCTTTATGTTTGTACGCCCATCACGCAAAAACTACTGCATGGATTTGAATGCAGTTTTCACCACTCTACTGCTAGATGCTTAACTTAAAATATAGGCTACATAAGATATAGTTTTGGACCTGATAGGTGGCGCTGTGCGAAGCAAGGGCGGGTCGCTAATAACGAATAATCACGGAAGATATCCCGTAAGTGACAGTAGTTTAGTTTTAAACCGTGAAAGCTTAATAAAATAAAATTTAAAATTTAGAAAAACCCCCAACGAAAAAATAAACCCACTTTCATCCCCATATCTAGTAATTTTAATATACACATCATGCGCATTCATTTGATACCCCACTTGGGTATATTTGAAAATATTCGATTTTTCATACCCACTTTCATCCCAAATCCCAAATCTAGTAAATCTGCACCGATTTTGATAAAACGTATCTAAGAACCATCGCCAAGAAACTGCATCCAAATCGGTTCACTCGTTTAAGAGCTACGGTGCCAGAGACAGACACACACACATTGCGGTCAAACTTATAACACCCCTCTTTTTGCGTCGGGGGTTAAAAACAGTGTTTCAACAAAAGAGTTTTAATAACAAATTCAAAAACTAACCTTTACAAACATGCTGCTGGTGATTCACGTTCTCACAAGCCTTCGCGACCGGTTTAGGCTTGACAACCGGCTTTTTGACCTCCTTCTTCTTATCTATCTTCTTATCTCCGTCGTAACACTGCTTCACTATCTCCCCAAGACACACACTATCATTGTCTTTACAAGAATTGCAGACACAATCGTTCGTCCACTTGCAGTCGGTCTTTGGAGTATCACAGACGTCGCTTTCGGACTTCGATTGTCCATTTCTTAGGCTGATTCTTTGAAAAGCAACCGCGTTTAACGTTTGCTTCGCGTTTCTGAGAGCTTGAGCTGAATACTTGGCTAAGTCTTCGTGATTTGAAGGTGAGATAGACTTCTCTTTCTCATCATCTTCTCTGTCAGATTTCAAACTGTCTTCCAAGTCTTCGTCTAGAAGTTTCGCGTCGATTGAAGAGCATATGGAAATTACGTGTTTTTTGTACGTTTCTGGGACAGGCAATCCTTGTGTTATATACGATTTGATCGTGTAGAAACTGTCTAGTAATGATTTTTCGCCTTTCGATGTGAGGATAGCTTCACATTTGGCTAAAAGCGCGTCGTTTTTGCATTTTTTGTCGTCGTCTTCTACTTTTTCTTTAGGTTTTTCTTCTTTTTTCTTCGGTGGCTCAGATTTTTTGACGACGCGTATGCTCGCTTTACCTATTATCTTGCTTAACCCTTTCGCTGCTAGGATTTCGGCTTCGCTCGCGTTTTGCGTCGTCTTCACGGGCTGAGGGGCAGCCTTATTGAAATTTTCTTTTAGTTTCTCTTCATATTGTTCTAATTTATAGAGCATGACTAACCATTCGTCTCCTGATAGGTTTTTCTTGGGTAACGTCTCCATATATTGCTTATTGACATCCCTTAGCCTTTCAATAAAATAATCCCGCTTTTTCTCACTGGACATGGTTGAAAAATCTGGCACACTATCTGGCTTTTTAATCTGAAAATCCATGAGATCTTGGATAACGTTGACTGCGGTTTCTGGATCAGTTAAAATCCAGGTAGCAAGAGGCTGTGACTCGCAGCATCTCCGCAAAACGTTCATATATTTGAATTTAAGACCTTTAACCATAACTTTTTTCTCGTGCGTTAGTTTTGGGAATTTCATGATGAGTATATCTAGGGTATTACCGACTGACGTAGTCAGTAAGATCTGTCGGACAGACTCTCTGGAGTCGCTATCAGAATCTCTATGGGTTTCATGATGTTTTTTCAACTCTTCTAGCTTAGCAGCCATTCTATCAGGATCAGGTACGAAGTTTTTCCCAGCCAAGTCTTGGATATAGCTGTAGAACTTATCCAGCATAGCTTCAATTTCATTTTCTAGTATTTCGACAGGTATTCCCTTAAATTTCGATGCAACGTAGTGTTTCCAAGAGTTGAACCGTGATTTGACTAAATCTCTCAATTCCTCCATACTTAGAACGTCTTTAACTGAATTATCGAACAGAGTTGAGGCTTTCGAATACATTTCAGAGTTTAAACTATTTTTGGGTAACGAGAACAGGTCTTTGTCTTCTTCTAAACACTTAGCTAGAACAGGACTTTTATTTTGCTTCAAATATTCGAATACCTTGTTGATGACAACTTGAGCGGAGATAGAGAAGAGTAAGTCTTTGAAATCTTCTCTGTTTTTGTTCTTCATTAACGCCTGCAAGTCTTTTTCGTCTTTTAGTAATTCTACTATGTCTTTATTGTCTAATTCAAAAGTCATTGTTCCTATTATGTCGTTAGATTCAATGTTACTCTTAAGTCTACGTTGAGTTTTACGCTTCGCCGTGTTTTTAGTCACTTTCACACTATCCCTAGATTTATTTAATTTTAATTCACGGATTTGTTTTAGCGTTTCCGGTGTTAATTGAGCTTCGTTATTGACTTCCGGTAGACTGTTCATTATTGATGCGAATTCTGGTAGTTCGAAAGATGCGTTCGCGAATTCGGATAGTTTTGATGCGATTTCGGGCATGTTTGCTAATATTTGAGGCATGTTTTCGACTAGCTCTGCTAGTTTTGTGTTGGCAGTGTTTATATCAATGGGGTCTTCAGCTTCGATCTTGTCTAGAAATTCGGCTGAATTCTTGTCTAAAGTCATCATAACTTCACAAATCTGCTCCAGCGAGAGTTGTCCATCATCATCTTTTTTCCCATCCTTAATACTGTTATAAGAGTTAATAATATTCTGGCATTCCTCCATAGCTTTTTTGATTTCGAGCCCGAAAGACACATATTTGTAGATATTAGGATCTTTGTCATTTTCTATCTCAGCAACGCTTTCTTTTTCATCTTTTACAAGTAACGGAGTTCTCCTCGCATTTAACGGTATATTCAAAACTTCGGGCGTAATTTGTGTGTTAAAATCCCCTTTTTCGTCTTTATTTAAAAATTTGTTTACAGAGAGTAGTCTCTGATTGGGTTTAGAAGAATAAACGGGCATTGGTTCAGGTGTTGTCGGAGACATTTCCTGCAGAGGTGGACTAACAGACTCAGGGTATTTCCCCTCAACCTGAACGTGGAACTCCTCAGGTAGACTATCACTGTTCAACGCGAAGTTAGAGAACTTCGCTAGACATTCCTTCATTTCCTTACACATATCCACTGCCTCCTTCTCTCCTACTATCGTCTCCGTATCGCTGATATTGTCTTCTCTCTCTAACGGGAAAGCTTCGGGTGGTTCCGCTTCTACCTTCAGATCTTCGGTTTTAAGATCGTCGGTTAGAAGTTGTGTTGTTTGAGCGGGAGCTTTGTGTTTAAGCATTTGTAGTATTTTATGAGGTTTGCTTATGATTGATGGGGAGGTCGGTTTTAGTTTACGTTTGGGTGCTGTGGTTAGGCGCGGCACTTTGGGGCTGGCGGTCCGGCGTTTGCGTCGGGGTAGATCTTCGATTAGCGTTACATTGCTTTCTGGTAAGCTGTTGAGAGGTTTTTTGAATTAGTTTAGTGATTATTTGGGTTGATTACTATGATATTTGTCGGGGGGGAAGTTTTGAATTTAAACAACAATATAAAAACAAATAACTGACGACGTTGGAACCAGTGATCTAGGGCACCACAGAATGTAAGTGCACCTCATTACGTAGATCAGTGTGGCATGGCCGTCACTTGGCAGACCGCACCAATTATATAGTCACATGTTGTGATCCATCGAGGAAGAAAGCACTGAAAGGCACTTAGAGCAGAGTGGCATGGAAGAATTATGATTTTTCTGTGCCATTGTTTACTAACCTCGGTATTGGTAAAAATGTCACTTAGATCTTCCAATGTCGTCAACTGTGGTAATTGTAAAACTAACTTTTTTAATGAACGGAAAACGCGAAAGAAAAAACACCTTTTCCATACATTTCGTCGATTAAGTAAGCACGAAAGTCAGTAGCTTTTATTTCGCTTTGAACTATAAAGTTTAATCATAGAATAAAAAGTTAAAATATAGATAGTTTATCTCTGGTCCTCACCTCTCCCTCTCCTGCCTGAGTTGGTCCTCTAGCCACATCCGTAGTCTATGGTAGTACAGCTGCTGATCTCGCATATGCATCACTTTGCGTCTCACCTGCAATAGTACGACAGAGTATTACGTTATTGTTTTCTAAGTTATAAGCTATTTGAAAACACCGAAAAAATACGATTCATTGAGTATTTTTTTGCTGGTTATATGGGAGTTAATTTCCTCTGTAGTCGTGCAGGTCGTGTTGGTGTCGATGCAGGTCGTGTCGGTGCGGGCGCAGTACGTACCTCCTTGAACCGCTGCAGGTGGTACTCCGGGCACAGCGCGCGGCACGGCTGGTGCGGCGCGCGCCCGCCCACCAGCTGCATGCACACCTGCAGGGGGGGGAGGTGTGGCGCAGTACGTACCTCCTTGAACCGCTGCAGGTGGTACTCCGGGCACAGCGCGCGGCACGGCTGGTGCGGCGCGCCGGGCGGCGGGGAGCCGGGCGGCGGCGGCGCCGGCGCGCGCCCGCCCACCAGCTGCATGCACACCTGCAGGGGGGGGAGGTGTGGCGCAGTACGTACCTCCTTGAACCGCTGCAGGTGGTACTCCGGGCACAGCGCGCGGCACGGCTGGTGCGGCGCGCGCCCGCCCACCAGCTGCATGCACACCTGCAGGGGGGGCAGGTGTGGCGCAGTACGTACCTCCTTGAACCGCTGCAGGTGGTACTCCGGGCACAGCGCGCGGCACGGCTGGTGCGGCGCGCGCCCGCCCACCAGCTGCATGCACACCTGCAGGGGGGGGAGGTGTGGCGCAGTACGTACCTCCTTGAACCGCTGCAGGTGGTACTCCGGGCACAGCGCGCGGCACGGCTGGTGCGGCGCGCGCCCGCCCACCAGATGCATGCACACCTGCAGGGGGGGGAGGGGTGGCGCAGTACGTACCTCCTTGAACCGCTGCAGGTGGTACTCCGGGCACAGCGCGCGGCACGGCTGGTGCGGCGCGCGCCCGCCCACCAGCTGCATGCACACCTGCAGGGGGGGCAGGTGTGGCGCAGTACGTACCTCCTTGAACCGCTGCAGGTGGTACTCCGGGCACAGCGCGCGGCACGGCTGGTGCGGCGCGCCGGGCGGCGGGGAGCCGGGCGGCGGCGGCGCCGGCGCGCGCCCGCCCACCAGCTGCATGCACACCTGCAGGGGGAGAGAGGTTACACTCGGAAATCTGACGAATCTTGCTACCTAGGCTTGAATAATTGAATCTCACAGTGGTGAAAATATTATTACTTTTAACGAAACTCACCGTAGACAATTTTTTCTGTTTCCTATAAACCTGCAGCTGCCTGCGATGCACTTCCGGCAGTCGTCGGTACATCGCCATCAGCTTCCGGTCCACCTCCGATAGTCCCATATCCACGCGTTTCCTATAAAAAAATAAAAATATTTTTAATAAAATAATAATGCTAACAAGGGTATAAAGATATTAAGGGGGAAGCGCCAGAACCTGATACTGACCAGGGCCTCAAATCTACTATTACAATAGTGTCAGAATGGTCTATCATTGATTTCATAATTGTTGATTTTGACAAGTTTGGTAATCTACTAATACACCGTGACTTTTTAGTCGTCTTGCAAAGGTGGTCCACTCAATGTGCCTGACATAAAATAGGCGCGTTTTTTTTTTACCTACCGTAATAGGTACAAAGAAAAATAAATAAACATTAGAAAAAATTATGAAACATCCTGTTAATGATGTTTACGTGTCAAACGGGAGAACATACCTAGCCAGCGCTCGAGTCCAGTAAATCTCATAAATACCTTTTTTTTATGAATGTTTAGTGGACGTTGGATACATGAAGTGGGCTGCCGTTGTAAGACGACTAAAAAGTCACGGTGTATAATGGCGTCATTATGACTTTCCAAAGGTCAACCACTGACACTCCATTGAAAGAAATGGCATAGAATGGTAATCTCGTACATAATGACAAATGAAATTATTGCTTATAACACTAATAAATAATATATGAAAATATACATAAATGAAATCTGGCATGAATAAATGTTCAAGTTTTTCTTGTACTAACGGGTTATAAAATAATGGTAATACGACAAAGTCATTATAACACAATTCTATTACGAGACCATTGACCGACCAATGATCGACCATTATGAATTTAGCAGATTACGAACTTTTAACAAAATGATTATGGGATTGTGTTGGAATGACGAATTTATAAAAAAAAACTAGCGGCCCGTCCCGGCTTTGCACGGGTGGATTTTAATTTTTTAAACATTTTGGGATAAAATATAGCCTATGTTACTCAGGGACAATGTAGCTTTCAAATGGTGAAAAAAATTTTGAAATCGGCACAGTAATTTTTGAGTTTATTGATTACAAACATACACACACACACACAAAAATACAAATCTTTCCTCTTTATAATATTAGTAAGATAGAGAGACTTGAGATAAGAATAAGACAGACTTGGGCCCCTGCAAATTGCAAAAAACGTAAGAAAATTTGATTTCCGCGTGCTACCCTGGCGCTTCCACCATTAATAAACAATGTAGGTAAGCCGCACCGGGTTCAAGTGGTGGAAATCCAGTCTATCAGAGAGGGGGGCTGTACTCAACAATGTGAATGTTATAGGGATATGCTATACAGGGTGTAAACAGACCCTTAACGAAGCCGAAAGGCACTTGTTCTCCTATGTCATTGCGATCTTTTTTTTTCTAGCACTGTCTCTCGACCTGGGAACCTTCTAGTTACGGAGATATTGGAGGTCTTCACGAAGCTGTTAACCAAGCATTCTATACATCAAACTAAGTTACCATACACAAAAATTATTGCTGGGAAACGACTTTTTTTTTAGGGTGAAAAATAACCCTTTACGGTAAAACTCAATGTAAGGCTTTCAAAACATTGTGGTTGTGGATGCATTGAATAGTAAACGGATAATGGAGGTATTTAAAGTAAAGTTATAACATTAAAAATTTATATTTTAAAAAAACTTGTGAAAAAGTTGGAACTTTGACCCCCAATATCTCCGTACCTAGAAGGTTCCCAGGTATGGCCTAGAACAAAAAAAATATCGCAATGACGGGGAGAACAAGTGCCTTTCGGCTTCGTTAAGGGTCTATCTACACCCTTTATATGTATGTAGTTGGTATGGAAACAAATATATTAGTCACAATTATGGACCCTGTCGGGCACAGCATAGATAAAGTAGGAGAGAGGAGGGAGAACACTGGCCGTTTATTGTGATACATTTTCTTAAGTTAATACAGGATTGAATTTTTAGTTTTTTTTAGATTACAGGTGTGATGACGATGATGTTAAAACTCTGACAAATACCTCTTTTTAACAATATTTTATTAGCTTCACATGTAACTATGTAAAAAATCTTGTGAAGTTTAAGAAGAAGGATCAAAATTAACCCACGTCCTACAGCAAAGAGAAGTATCTCAAAAAAAATATAAAAATAGGTATAAAAAGATGGCATACTTCCAAACTCTGTCCTTACAGTCTAACATATAAAAAAATGCTATGAAGATTCCTTCAGGGACAGTCATATCTGCAATGAATTCAGGGTGTAAACGGACCCTTCACGATGCTGTCAACCAAACATTCTGCACATCAAACTAAGTAACTTCACCGCAAAATTATTGCAGGGAAACAACTTATTTTAAAAAAAAAGTTCGATGATGAAACTCAATAATTGAAGTCAAATCAAGATTTCTCAACATTTTAATAAATCTATCGTAGATATTACTGCCCCTGAACGAATTTTCCTTGCAATTTTTATATGCTAGACTGTAAGGATGGAGTTTGCAAGTATGCCATATTTTTAACCAATTTTTATCATTTTTTTGAGATACTTTTCTTTTCTGTAGGACGTGGGTTAATTTTGATCCATCTTCTTAGACTGACTTCCCGGTTCCCGATTGAGCTGAAATTTTGCATACATGTTTAGTTTGGATGACAATGCATGGTTAATTCATCAATCATGGAATCCAATATGGCGGACTCCCAAAAATGGCGGATTAGTTACTTTTTATGCATTTGGGTATCACATGAAAGGGTTTGCATAGAAGAATACGAGAAAGCGAGTTTTTTAGTACTTAAATTGTTATATTTTGTTTAAAATCTTTGTTAAGTACTTACATATTGTCTGTCCTCTCATACCTATAACAGTAATAAGACAATATTGTAAAAGAGAAATATTTTTGAAAGGGTAACTAACAGCCGAGTTTCTTCTCTGTACAGAGCGGAAGGGAGACCAACGCTAAAACGATTACCACGTATTCAGCACATCATTCTGAACCCCCCCCCCCCCACAAAGAAAGTATTAAAGTTGCTATGTGGGGGGGGGGGGGTTCAGAATTACGTACAGTCACGAACACCAGTATGTAAACACTTAACAACTTTTAAAAGTGTTTTTCTCCTACTGTTCTGATTAAAATTTCATATTGTTACGAACATAGTACTCTGGAACTCATATTTTTATGAAAAAGATCCAATGTCCAAATTACAATCGTAATATAATACTTACGTAAGTGAAGCTTAAAACATTGTTACAATCGTTATGTCTCGCGAAAATTGCTTTTAAATTTAGCAAAGTTTATACATATTGGTGCTCGTGACTGTACGGAATAGGTTGTAACCGTTTTAGTGTCGGCATCCCTCCCACCCTGTATATACCGGACGGAAACCACCATTATAGACTGGAAGACAACCGAAACATAGAATAATTGCTAGGCAGATGATGGCTACTAGCTTTTTTTTTTTGGATGGGAAATCATCAAATAACTCCTCCTGCTCTGACTAAAACCCATCCATGTTCCTTCTTTGCCCTTTGTGGTCCAGGGCCGCGGTATCTCTTTCGAACAGTCCCGCAGCCCCGGCAGGCATCGGCCCTTGCGGGCCCCTTCCTGATTTCTGACATCTCTTTGAGGAGCGCGTGGAACACGAACGCGCCTGTGACACGGCCTGTCGTCACAAGACGGACGGACGGTGAGCTAGCCCATTACTCACCGTCCACAGGCCCGATGGCTACTAGCTTTATGATTATTTCTTGTGAGGGACGCGGGCCACTTGTCGCAATGCTTCACCGTACCGTTCCATATTGTATTCTTGGGAAAAGGCTAGGCAGATGATGATGATGAACAGGTGACTGGCGAAATATGGCGGTGTACTGTACAATCCACCTCTGCCTAGACCCATCGAGGACCAGTCGTGAATATATGAGAACACTCACCTCGCTTCATGGTCATTCCTGGTGGGAGGCGCGGGCCACTCGTCGCAGTGTTTCAACACTCGGTCCATGAGCCTTTCTATCGAAGCTATCGACCGCATCAGGTGCCTGGGAGAGAGAGTAAAGAAATATGGTTATTTTGCACAACACATCTAAAGGGTGTAAAAAGACCCTTAACGAAGCCGAAAGGCATTTGCTCTCCCCGTCAATGCGATCATTTTTTTGTTCTAGACCATACCTGGGAGCCTTCTAGTTACGGAGATATTGGGGGTCAAAGTTCCAAGTTTTTCACAAGTTTTGTTTGAAATACATGTTTTTAAAGTAAGATTTTTACTTTAAACACCTCCACGACCCCCGTACTATTCAATCCATCCATCAGCACAATGTTCTGACTGCGTTATATTGAGTCCTATCGTCAAACGTGATTTTTGACCCCAAAAATCGTTTCCCAGCAAAATTTTTTGCGTAAAGTTACTTAGTTTGATGTACAGAATGCTTGGTTGACGGCTTCGTGAAGGGTCCGTTTACACCCTGTATAAGTATGTCGCATCCTGGTACATATGACCCAGGCCAGGACGTAATGAGTGATGTTACAGTACAATATCTTTGTGCTGTATCTACAATCTACATCGCAATCTTATGTTCTTTATCGCACGTTCAATATCTATTAAATGTTTCTACTGTCTGTTATCGTCACGTAGTCGTTAGTATATAAGATGCACCTTTGGATAATTATAACCAGACTATACTACATCTTTTGTCTCATTTATACCTAATCATATACTGCCAAGAAGTTTGGCAAATTGGTGACCCCGACGAACGAATACGCAGCAAGAAACATGGCACAATCACCGTGCAAGGCGAACATAAATCAGCAAGGAATACTTGAAGTAGCTGCTGGCACCTCGGTTTTATCCCGCATTCCGGAATTTTGGAAAGACCAACCAAGATTATGGTTCACGCAACTAGAAGCCATATTAGCACCACAGAAGCAAGGAGACGAATACAAATACTGTACAGTGATAGCAAAGTTATCCAAGGAAGAAATACTACAGGTTAGTGACCTAATCACTTCACCACCGACTACAGATAAATACAAAAACATCAAGGAACGTTTAATTGATTGTTACGAAGAAACAGAACAGCGACAGTTTCAAAAATTAATATCAGAGACAGAACTCGGTGATCAAAAACCTTCGCAGTTATTACGTCAAATGGAGTCCTCGGGAGAGGAAAAATCAGTGACGAAACAATTAAACTACTATGGTTCAGGCTTTTACCAACATCAGTTACTACGGTTCTAGCAGTTACGGAAGACATGGAAATTGACAAACTGAGCCAAATTGCAGACAAAGTAATAATGAATTCAAAAGTAACCGAAATATCAGCTGTTAGCAACGACACTTCAAGCGACAACAATACAGCATGCATTTTAACCCAGCTAGCAAAATTACAGATAGATATTGACGCAATTCAGCAAGGTCAATATGGCTATCGACCCAACACGCACAATCATTTCAAGAAACGTCAACAATTCCCGGTTATGAGGCCGAGAACAAACTATAGAGGAGCAAATCGATTTTGTTACTACCACGAAAGATTCGGAAAATATGCAAGGAACTGCATTAAACCATGCGGTTGGAAACCAATGACTTACGTGCGGAACCAGGGAAACGAATAAGAGCACAGACAACGGCGAAACTCTGTGCAATCCACCCATCCAATCGCCTCACCATTACCGACCGAAAAAGTGGTATGAAGTTTTTGATTGACACGGGCGCAAATATCTCAGTCATTAGCAAGCAACAGAGATATTCAATTTTACAAAATGAACAATACACGCTATACGCTGCAAATGGGACTAAAATTAGGACTTACGGCGAGAAGACGCTTACCTTGGATTTAGGACTACAACGATGTTATAGATGGAATTTTATAATCGCCGATGTTACACAACCAATAATTGGAGCAGATTTTCTAGAGCACTATAAACTATTAGTCGACATAGCAGGTCGCAAACTTATCGACAGAGTTACAGAGCTGACAACGCATGTAACTTCGGAAAAAGCGACACAGCAAACAATTCGTACTATCGCAGTGGGAACGAATCCACGTATTACGCAACTTTTAAACAAATACGAAGACATCACGAAAGAGTCCTCTCTACGCAATGCGCCCAAACATAAGATTGAACACCACATTATCACTACAGGACCACCCGTCGCAGCTCGGGCAAGACCATTACCTCCAGAAAAATACGACATAGCCAAAAAGGAATTTCAAAATATGATAGAACTCGGAATTTGCCGACCGTCAGATAGCCCATGGGCAAGCCCATTACATATGGTAAAAAAGAAAAATGGCGAATGGAGACCGTGCGGAGACTATCGAATGCTCAATAGCACAACAGTACCGGACAAATACCCACTACCAAGATTAACTGACTTTACATACATATTAGAAAATAAGAAGATACTAAGCAAGATAGATATACGCAAAGCATACCACTGTATTCCTGTTAAAGATATAGAGAAAACAGCCATCATCACACCTTTCGGACTTTTTGAGTACTTAAGAATGCCTTTCGGATTACGCAATGCGGCACAAACATTTCAACGATTCATGGATTCCTTATTTAGAGATTTAAATTTCGTATTTATATATGTAGACGACTGTCTCATCGCATCGGACAACGAAGATTTGCATTATCAGCATTTAGAAACGGTTTTCAAACGTTTACGCGAGAATGGAATAACCGTTAATCTCGAAAAATGCGAATTTCTCAGAAGGGAAATAGATTTCTTAGGTTATCATATAACGAGCCAAGGAATACAACCTACCGAAGAAAATTACAAAGCGATCATGGAATTTCCCAAACCGAAAACAATTCAAGAATTAAGAAGATTTTTGGGCATGGTCAATTTCTACAGAAGTAATATTCCACGCGCAGCGGAAAATCAAAGAATTTTAAACGAATATCTACATGGTTCAAAAAAGAACGATAATTCACCTGTTCCTTGGACAACGGAAGCAGACAAAGCTTACGAAAAATGCAAGGAAAGCATGAAAAACGCAGTATTAACGGCGCATCCTTCCCGCAACGCATCACTAGCGCTCATGACCGACGCTAGTGCTACTTGCGTTGGTGGAGTTTTACAACAAAAATCCGGACGCAATTGGGAACCATTAGGTTTTTTTTCACAAAAATTGAGCGAAACTCAACAAAAATATTCTACGTTTGACAGAGAGCTGTTAGGAATATACATGGCCGTCAAACATTTTCACAGATTAATCGAGGGAAGAGAATTTACAATATTTACGGATCACCGACCTTTGACATACGCATTCTCCCAAAAACCATCATCAAACGATACACCGCGACGGGTCCGGCAGTTAGATTTCATTTCACAATACAGTACCAACATCCAACACATAAACGGACGTGACAATATTACCGCCGATGCCTTATCTCGAATAGAGGAGATATACGTGCCATCACCTATCGATTACGCTGAATTGGAAAAATGTCAATCAACAGATAATGAACTAAGTAAATTACATGACAATAAAAGATTAAAATTCAAAAACATTACGCTTCCGGGTTCCACAATAAACATCACCTGCGACACGTCTACTGGAAAAAGCCGCCCCTACTTACCAAAGCATTTTCGCAAACAAATTTTCGATACCATTCATGGTATGAGCCATCCAGGAAAAAGAACTACGAGAAAAATTATAACCCAAAGGTATTTATGGCCGTATATGAACAAAGATATCAATAATTGGTGTAGATCATGTATAGCCTGCCAAAAATCAAAAATACAACGACATACGATATCACCTCCTGGTACATTTATGACAGCGCAACGTTTTGAACATTTACATATTGACATCGTCGGACCACTTCCGATTTCACAAGGGAAGAGATATTTAATCACAATCATAGATCGTTGTACGTCATGGCCCGAAATATTTCCGGTAGAAGATATAACTTCAGAAACAGTAGCCAAGACACTTTTCGAAGGATGGATTTCTCGTTTTGGATGTCCATTGCGCATTACTACGGATCAAGGCCGACAGTTTGAATCAAGAATATTTGAGTCACTCTCACAATTTCTGGGAATACATAAAATTAGGACAACACCTTATCATCCGCAATCCAATGGAATGATAGAGAGATTTCATAGAACTTTAAAGGTAGCGTTAATGACAAGAGAATCCAACGAAAATTGGTTAAAAGAAATCCCAACAGTTTTACTCGGGTTGCGGAGTAGCTTGCGAGAAGACACAGGTTATAGTTCAGCAGAGATGACATATGGAACGCCAATACGACTCCCTGGAGGATTTTTTGAGTCATCAGCAGCACAGTTATCAACGTACGAAGAATTTGTAAAACAAATTCAAAAGGACATCACACAAATGACATCAATTCCGAAAAGAAAAAACCATAACCAAGCTATATTTGTGCATCCCGAACTCAAAGAATGCTCACACGTATTTGTTCGGTGTGATAGAATGAAGAAAGCCCTGACACCGCCGTATGAGGGACCCTACCCAGTAATTAGTAAAACAGATAAAACATTTTGCATTAGAATTAGGGATAAAGAGACAGTGATATCAATTGATAGATTGAAACCAGCATTCATGATCAATGACGAATCAAACTACGTGCCAGATTCAAAGGATTACGACAGACATTCACACACGTACACTACACGATCGGGACGTAAAGTAAAGCCAGTAGTACGTCTGTAAAAAATAATAAACACTCGTGCAACAGCTAAGTCAAAATTACAGACGTCAGCAAATAACACCACAACAGGCGTCATCAAATTCCACCGCGTACAATAGCATTATTATTTATATACATCAGCAAATAACTAGTAAGGTCTAGATCAAATTTATATTGTAAACACTATTACCATAATATTTATTTTTTATTTCTTTTAAAGGGGGGTGTACTGTTACAGTACAATATCTTTGTGCTGTATCTACAATCTACATCGCAATCTTATGTTCTTTATCGCACGTTCAATATCTATTAAATGTTTCTACTGTCTGTTATCGTCACGTAGTCGTTAGTATATAAGATGCACCTTTGGATAATTATAACCAGACTATACTACATCTTTTGTCTCATTTATACCTAATCATATACTGCCAAGAAGTTTGGCAAAAGTGACATAGATAGTGTCAAACAGTTGTGGGCGCAGAATGGGATACGGGTAAACTAGAGAAATAGCTCCTTTTAGTTGTACATAGATTGTTAGAGTAAATTACTCACTACTGTACTAACCAAATACTCTGAACTTAAAAGGAAACACAGAGCAGTTTCTAGACTAGTATGTGTCGCGACTATAGATGCAAAACGGGTTTAAAACGTTTTAAACCATTTGGTTTTAAACCGTCTTTTTGGTTTAAAACGATTTAAAACCACAATTAGAGGTTTAATAATGGTTTAAATTGTATTTGTTTTGTTTTTATTGTGCACTTGTGGCATGTGCCAAATAAATGTATTTGCTTCTTCTTCTTTTTTCTTCTCTCTCCTCATACCCTACGTTACGATTTTGGTAGCAAATTGCAAAATAAAAAACACATTGCAAATTACATAAACCTTGGTACAGCGGAACTTGGTAAAATGTTATCAAATATTTATTCTTCTTTATCGTGTTAGTGCCTAACCTGGTGTCAGAGTTTTTATGCCGCCCATGGGCCTCTGACTTGGCTTTACATGCCGTCGAGAAATATCTCTCAGGCATGCTGGTCTCCTCACGATGTTTTCTTTCACCGAAGCAAGTGATAATTATACAATACGCACATGAATCCGAAAAATCAGAGGAATATTTATTAAGTTATTTATTTACCTGACGGTGCGACACAGCTCCCCGGGCGCGGCTTCGCCCTCGGAGCCCCCGGACTCCACGGCGGCGGCTGCAGCCAGGAGCAGTTCGGATGCCGAGTCTAGCGAAGAGGAGGTGGAGAGGCCCAGGGATCCGGTGCCTGAGTTAGCGTCGGAGTCTGATACTGGAACAGAGGGGCATTTTCATTTCACTCGGTAAGATGGAAACTCCAGGGTAGCTCGTGAAATTCAAATTTTCTTAAGTTTTTTGCAATTTGCCGGTCAGTGTCAGGTTGTATGTTGATCAAAATATGATTCGCGACCGTAACACGTATGTATTTACTGAATTATATTTGGAGGGAGAAAGGCCTTTGCTGGGCAAAGGCCTTTCTCCCTCCAAATCCCTCTGTTCTGTGCAATTTCTGGTCACGTTAGCCCCTCGAAATATAGAGATTACATAGAGTTACTTGTAAGTTTGATATACAGAATGCTTGGTTGGCGGCTTCATGAAGGGTCCGTTAACACCTTGTAGTACTCACAGTCATCCAGATCGCACGTGGTGTTGGAATCGCTGTCCTTGTCAGCAGCGGGCGCGGGCTGGCCCTCCGCACAGTCCACTCCCTCACCACTCTCCCCTGAAATAACTGAATGTCATTCGGATTCCGGATCCTTATATTTTCCGGAATCCGGCTCGAAGGACCATGTAGAATTTAGCGCTCGCTTGGTTTAGCTCTAAATCCTAGGTTGGTTGATTGGTTATGGTTTGATTGTTGGTTTAAGACCGCTGGTTAAATTATACGAAATTATATGGTTTTAAGTTTATATTGAGACTGGTTATAAAATCGTAAATCTAGGCTAAATTAGCACTAAGATGGTTTGATATGGTTTGGTTGAGTTACGCGATTGGTGTCCGAACACGCACTCACTTGGTAATACTTGCAATACATGCATTTATGGAAACGCACGAAGGCAAAAGTGCTGAGCTGTTCGGTTGCAAATATTGTACCAAACACTGCGGTACTGATGTGCGACGCCATACATATTTCAGAGTTGGAAGATTCTTTCGTGTAATGAGCGGTGAAAAGTTACCCTTATGTTTACTAATGCGAATTTTGTGAGTTTGTATGTATGCGGGGGGTTAACTCCGAAACCACGGAATCTATTTGAGAAATATGAGCCGTCACAGGACGCCCTGCAGATGTGAATTCATCTTACTAATATTATAAAGTGGAAAGATTTGTATTTTTGTGTGTGTGTATGTTTGTAATGAATAAACTCAAAAACTACTGTGCACCATAATAAATGTCCACCCGTGCAAAGCCGGGACGGGCCGCTAGTAATTAATAAGTTTAGTGTTGAGATCCTTTATATTGTAATGTTACAGAATAAATACTTTCTTTTATCGATATCTATCGATCAAATCTGCATACGACCTAACTACATCACCAATTGAGTAGCGTGGAACTTTCGAAAACGGAATAGATAGATCAAGAATCACGGCATACGAGTCGGTTTTACTGCCAAGGCGCGCATATACAGGGTGTAAGGGACAGCCCTCCACAAACTGACAGGGCGTCAGCTCCTTATTTTGAATCAAATTCCACCGGAATTTTTCTAAAGGATTTTTTTTTGTTACTACTCCTTTATTTCAGTGTAAAATTACATTCCCTGTACGCAGCACTCCATTTATGTAAATAATACTACTGTTCACTTCCTGCTTAACTACAGAGTTCATCGAACTCGTCGTCGCGCTTGCCATTCGCTACGGTTTAGCCACGGTAACGATACATTGCGTATGAGGAAATAAAACAAATCAAATGTATTGGATTCCCATAACATTCGTGAAATAATTTCTTGTACCGGTCATCTTAGTATGATATACTGAATTCACCCCATCAGTTTGTGGAGGGCTGTGCCTTACACCCTGTAGATGTTTCACACCAAAAAATCTCTAACATTCGAAAGGTACTTTATTCCGGATGAGCATATCCATGGATCCAGCAGCATTTCAGCGTCAGGTGCATGCCTGACACATGCTGAGCTGGACTCCCATTTGGTGCAACCTTGAGACGCACACCGCACCTTGTATACTCGTTATTTGATTTGAAGTATGTCATGGTGTTACTATACTTCTTTCGTAAATATGTTTTTCTTTTTGTATATTGGCGCCTTGTTTTTATATAGTTATATAGTCGTATAATTTTTATTACTTTATTGTGCTTCTGTGTGTTGTGCTATCTTTTGTGTGCACTAAATAAATGATTTATCTATCTTATCTGTCTATCTACATAGGCTACACAGAAACTAGGTTTTACATACCACTGTCTGCTGTCTCGGCGCTGTCGGCGCTCTCGTGGCTGGCGTGGCTCTCCGCGCTGCCCATACTCTCGATGCTATCTGGACCGTCCTCCGGTGGTCTGAAAACATGGTATTCATTATAATTCCATGCTTATAGTACGGTAAAATCATCATCTGCCTAGCCTTTTCCCAACTATGTTGGGGTCGGCTTCCAGTCTAACCGGATGCAGCTGAATACCAGTATTTTAAATGGAGCGACTGCCTATCTGACGTCCACAACCCAGTTAGTACTGGGTAAGACTGGTTGTCAGACTTTCGGGGCACTGACTACCTGTAACGACTGTTAAAGATCTACAAATGACAGCCGGGACCAACAGCTTTACGTGCTTTCGAGGCACGCAGGAAACTCGGTATGTAATGTGTGGTCACCCATCCTCAGACCAACCTAGGCAAGCACGGCTTAACCTAAAGATCGACCCGAGCGGCTGTTATTATTTAGCCACGAGCTACTCATATTATACTCCGCTTATAGTACCCTTTTTTTCCGGGGTGGATCCTCAAACCCTCATGGTTGTCATGGTCTGACTCTAACTGACTAAAAACCAACCCGGTGTTCCCTTCCCAGACTTGCACCGGGGATCATGGAGACGAGTGCGCCTCCCACGATCCCCGGCTAGTACCTCCTCAAGTCCGTGGGAGGAGCGAGGTCCTCCTACGTCCTGTAAACGCGTGCGCGTCACACTACGCGCCACCACGTCGGGTCCAGTTATATAGGGGGGCAGACGTCCCCAAGTCCACCGTCCCTCTGGGCCACTTTAGGGGGGCTGGAAGAGGGCGTTGTCTGCCGGGTCGGGAGGGTCACTTACCTAACTTAACCAGTAACATTAATACTTACTTAGCGCCCGTCCCGTCCCCCTGCTGCAATTCTCTGCTAGTCGTTTCTGGTTCCATCTCGTTTGGAGGCTGCGGAGAAATATCAAGTTAATAATAATATACCACACATGATACTACTCAGGCTTGTAGAAAATACAGGTAGGATTTTAGATGTTTCAAGCCTTGATAAAATATTACCTACTTATACATAAAGGGTGTAACAAGACCCTTAACGAAGCTGAAAGGCATTTGTTCTCCCCGTCATTGCGATATTTTTTTTGTTCTAGACCATACCTGACAACCTTCTAGTTACGGAGATATTGCGGGTCAAAGTTCCAATTTTTACACAAGTTTTTTTAGATACAAGTGTTTAATGCTATGACTTGACGACCCCCGTACAATTCAATCCATCCATCAGCACCGTAAAACGTGATGTTTCACCCCCAAAAAAATGTCGGTTCCCAGCAATAATTTTTGCGTAAAGTTATTTAGTATGATGTACAGAATGCTTGGTTGACGGCTGCATGAAGGGTCCGTTTAAACCCTGAATTATGTCAAGTAGAGCGCAAAAATATGAAGTAGAGATGAAGAGAAGAGAGATGTTTAGCGACACTACAAAAAGTACTAAATCCGAAACTATGAGGAATAGCGACGAATACTCAAAGGAGTCTCGAGCACGATTTTGATGAAAACTAAAATGCATCATTGGATTTTTAAAAAAACAATATTCGTATCGAATCCGTTGATTTTGAAAAAAAAGCTCACTGTATAATTACACCATTGCACGTTCATGAATACTGATAATATTACCTTATCGCCATCCGCACTCGTCTCAGGCTTGGCAGGGTTGAAATCCATATCCTCCATCATACCGAAGAATGCCATTCTGCAACACACATAGTACACACAGAATCAGAATATTTAAGCCCAAACTCAAAACATTTATTTCAATTATTTCTTTTATTTATCGTGTAGTTAGTGCACATAGTCGTTTTGAACATATGTACCTAATATACATTAATTTTTAATATTATTGTAAAGTGACATTTTTTACCCTTAACGAAGCCAAAGGCACTTGTTCTCCCCGTCATTGCGAACATTTTTTTTGTTCTGGACAAAAAAAAAGTCGTTTCCCAGCAATAATTTTTGCGTAGAGTTACTTAGTTTGATGTACAGAATGCTTGGTTGACGGCTTCGTGAAGGGTCCATTTACACCTTGTATAAGTATAATACACTTACATAGCAGCCTTCAGATGTCCACTACTGCACATTGGCCCTCCCCATAGACCGCTGTAACAAAACATATAATATTTTACTTAGTATTTGAGTTTTTACAAATATACAGGGTGTAAGGGACAGCCCTCCACAAACTGACAGGGTGCATTCAGCTCCTTATTTTGAATCATTTTTCATCCGGATTTTTTTTTCAGTTACTATTCCTGTATTTTAATGTAAAATTACATTCCCTGTACGCAGCACTCCATTTATGTAAATAATACGGCTAAAATCAAAAATTCAACAATGGATTTGGAAATACTCTGAAGAACGACGCGTGAAATCAGCTGTCAGCTGTCACTTCCTGCATAGCTGCAAAGTTCATCGAACTAGTCATCGCGCTTGCCGTTCGCTACGTGCGTTTTGCCACGGTAACGATACATTGCGTATGAGGAAATAAAACATATCAAATTTATTGGATTCCCATAACATTCCTGAAATAATTGTTTGTACCGGTCATCTTAGTATGATATACTGAATTCACCCCGTCAGTTTGTGGAGGGCTGTCCCTTACACCCAGGGGCGTGCCGTCCATAGAGGCAATTAGGCCGAGCCTACCTTATCAATCCTATCATAAACGCCAACTCAAGTGCATTTATTATAACTTTGTAATAAAAACATTTTAAAAGTTAAAACTCCTGTTATAACACTTATAGCAACTTGTCGCGCCCGTGTGACGTAATACTCACACATTACTGTAAGCTAACCACGCGTGGTCAATTGTAAGGCGAAATCGGTTGTAGAGTACTTTCGATTCATAAATTTACGCACACTGGTGCATATTTTCGTGTGTATAAACGGCACACATGTCTAGATTATAGGCGTGTCTCCCGTGAAAGGAGACGGCCGGTGATTGCCGGCCGGTGATTGGCCGGCCAAATAGATTAACATGAATGAAGATCAGAGTTGCCATTTGTAGAAATTAAACCGAAATTCCGGCGAATTCGAGAAACAGACTACACACAAACACGATAGTTTTCTTAATGACTACTATAACCAGTTAAAAAAATAGGGTGGTATTTTTGAATTTATACTTAATAAATAGCAAAAGGCCTATAAAAATAATTAAAAACTATATGAATTTTATTTTTCGCTTTGATTTTCGGGGAGTTTTTAAAATAAGTATGACAAGCACGCGCTGTCAGACTCAGTATTATCCGGCAAAATTTTGTTAACAGATTTTACATATAATTTAGGTATGACAATGATGCAATTTTATTTGGAAGTGTTTTTTTTAACAAATTACGAATTAATTTTTTCCTAGTCACGCCATTATTATTTCATGTGACAAGCAAATTTATATGCGATTTTGAATGTTATCATATCTTACCAAGTTAAACCTTATCAGTTATTCGTTTTGAAACGAACATTAATGTAAATATTATTTGTTGTTAAGTATTTGTTTATTTACTTAAAAATGGTGTTCTGTTGTGATACTTGCGCAGAAAATGTGTGTTTGTTAGAAGTTAAAAGCAGTAAGTTTTCGCAATTATCGTTTAATGATAAGATTCTTGTGGTGTCGAAAGGTAGATGTACACCCGAATTACGAGAATTAATCCAAAAATCTGATAATTCAGCTCGTACCCGCCATTTCAAACCTCAAAATTATGCAACATTCAGCTGGCTATGTGGTTGTATACACACAAATAAATTATTTTGTTTTCCGTGCATTTTGTTTAATACTTCCAGTAAGTGGAGTGAGGGGTACATTGATTTGCATAATTTTCATTCCTCGGCAAAAAAGCATGACCTATCAGAAAAACATCTAGAGGCTTGCTTAAAGTTAAATACATTTGGTAAATCACGTATTGAAACTAGTATTAACGGCCAGTTAAGGTTAGATATAGAAAAGCATAATTCTAAAGTAGATAGGAATAGAAATATTTTTCATTTCATTTCATTTTTAACAGGCCGCTTCGGATATCTTGCAAGTGACGTGTTCTGTAACTATCACCCACCCACTTGGATTAGATATTTGAGGTGGCCGAATCTTTCTTCTGTTTGCATCGTCAGAAAATAGTGATTTGAACCTTGAATAAAGTGGTGAGTTCTTTATTTATAACTTTTGTTTTTACAGGCTGATTTTCATTTTTTTTTTTTTTTCATTTTCATTTTTTTTTTGTTTCTTTTTTTTTTGGATACCGATACCCGCGATATATGTGCGTGGCGGTGGCCTGCCCTCCGTGGTGAATCACTGCACGCCACTGCTTACACCCTGTATTCTTGTCATCATCAGCCCAGCTTTTACCCAACTACGTTGTAGTCGGCTTCCAGTCTAACCAGATGCAGCTTAATATCAGTATTTTACATGGAGCGGCTGCCTGTCTGAGCTCGTTTTCGTCGTAGAGTTACTCAGTTTGATATACAGAATGCTTGGTTGACGGCTTCGTGAAGGGTCCGTCTTAGGTTTAGTATCGTTTATATGTATAAGGTGTAAACGGACCCTTGACACCTTGTATGACAGATGCGGTGGCAGCGCAAAGGTCACTTCGAGGGCAGGATAGGAGGTGGAGCATAGTTTGCGACACAGCTCCACAACCACACCACACTACTGTTTCATTGAGCTAACCCCACTTAACGAGGTTGGAGTTACATCTTCCCACTTAGAATTAACCCTTAACACCACTCGCGGGGGAGTAGGGTCCCCCAACACACACATTTGTGTGAATATTTTTATTATTTTGGCGGTCACGCGGTCGTGCCTTCGTGTATTCCCAGTGCCATGGGGGAACTCATGATTGGCGGACTTGCGTCGGGCTACAGCATACAGTTCATCAGGTACGTGCTTTTGCGGGACCTAGCTCCCCCACGAGTGTAGTTACGTAAGTAATATTTTTTAACTAATTTCTTATTTATTTGTGTTTTTATAGTTTTGTGGCATACTACATACAATAATATGAATCCTCAACAGCTTGAAGAACTGATAAATAATCCAGAGTTGGATGATAGTGAAAATGAGGATGTTTTATTGGAGTTATTATCCGACTTGAGTGTCGCGGTATTAGAGGTTAGCGACCATAATACAGAAAGCGAGGCAGAGCTTGAAAGTGACTTGGAAAATGAAGAATTAGAGAACACAGAAGAACAGGGTGATGGATCTAATGCTTTTTATGGAAAAACCCAGTATAAATGGGCAAAAACACCGCCATCACGATCACGAGTTCGATGATTATTTGATTAGTGAACAAAGCTGTACGTTACCCCTGTGATTTTGCATGTTATATGAGAATTATAGAATTTTATGATTGTTTTGTATTTTAGATTATAAGACTGTTGCGAGAAAAGACTACGTTTGTTTTTAGTTACTAAGTTTATTTAGTATTTGACCTTTGAACTAGGCACTGAAAATGTGACAGTGTATTTTGGCAATTTTTTGGTTAGATGCTAGGAATGACGTTTCTATGTTTCTAATTTTAATAAAACTTTTTTCCTACACTTGTAATAAGTCTTTAATTTTTTTTTTTTAAAGAAATCCATCTTTTATTTTGCAATCAAGCTCTTAATAATCGTTATATGAACGGGGGAGTTAGCTCCCCCACGAATGTAATTATGAGGCTAGAAATAGCGAGTGGTGCTAAGGGTTAAGATGTTGGACCAACATGACCACACCCTTTTGAAACACGCTCTATAGTGGACGCCTAAGCCCAGCAGTGGGACAACACAGGTTATCAAAAATAAGTAGATGTTTGGTGACTTACGCAAGCAACTGTTTCCTCTGCTGAGCACACAGCGACCGCGGCGTGAGGCAGTCGCACCGATGTTTGTAGCCCGACCACGCGTTCACTACGAAACAAACACTGTTATTTACTAACCAATACATAACATAACATCACGCCTGTAATCACCGAAGGGTTGGGCAGAGGTGTACCTAATAGTACACCCACATTTCGCCATGTGTAATAATAATTCCGGCTAATCTCCGAAACGGCTGGACCGATTTTGACGGGTATTTAACTGGCAGATAGCTGATAATATAATGAGTAACTTAGGCTTTTATTTTAGAAAAAGGAATAGGGTTCCGCACAAAAAAAAAAACTTTGAAATTGTAAAAAAATCCAATTTAAATCGAGAAGTAATCTTCTTATATTTAAAAATCTCATGTCACGGTGTTTGTGGTCGCACTCCTCCGAAACGGCTCGACCGATTTTTATGATTTTTTTAAGTATATTTGGTAGGTGTAGTAAAGTATATTTCACACCGCTAATTTCACACGGACAAAGGTCGCGGGGCACAGCTAGTAAGGAATATTGAAAGTGCTGTTGGATTTTTAACTGGGTCCGGGTTCTATAAAGGGTGTAAAAAGACCCTCAACGAAGCCGAAAGGCACTTATTCTCCCCATCAATGCTATCATTTTTTTGTTCTGGACCATACCTGGGAACCTTCTAGTTACGGAGATATTGGGGGTCAAATGTGCAACTTTTTCACAAGTTTTTTTTTTTTAATTTTAGTTTTTTATGTTGTAACTTTACTTTAAATATCTCCACGACTTAACTATTCAATGCATCTACCAGCACAATGTTTTTAATGCGTTACTTTGAGTTTTACCGTAAAACGTGATTTGTCACCCCAAAAAAAAGTCGTTTCCCAGCAATAATTTTTGCGTAAAGTTACTTAGTTTGATGTACAGAATGCTTGGTTGACGGCTTCGTGAAGGGTCCGTTTACACCCTGTATATTACGGACTGGTGACTCAACTCCATGTATAAAGTGCGTATTTTACATTTGGGATTTCAAATGTGTTCTATCTTACTATTATAGAAATGCGAAACTTGTATGTATGGATATGTAAAGAATTCTGGGTTGACGGCTTCGTGAAGGGTCTGTTTACACCCTCTATACTTACAGTCGTGAGGTGTAGTTCTAGCAGCCATGTCAGCCAGGCGGGCCCTGGTGGAGGCTCGCTGGTGAGGCTTCAGGTAGCGCTGCAGCCGGCTCCGCGCCGCCGTCACCCAGTCCCACTGGGCTGCATCTGCGTTACTGCCTACCGTCCCTGGTATCATGTCCACCTGGAGATGGAAAAACTTGTTTTATTATCATAAAATCATGCCTGTAATCCCCGAAGGTTTGGGCAGAGGTGTACAGTACCCCCGTATTTCACCAGTTATAATTAAATCCACTGTAATAGGGGCGTTCCTATTGCCATCAGCCATGGCTTACATTTCGGCTTACAGTGCCAACCTCGTTGAGTTACATTAGATGAGATTTCTTATATGCTTGTATAGCATATAAGAATACATTGAATAGTATGTACTTGTATGGCTTTGTAATGGTGGTCTGCTCAGGTGGAGATTCATTAATAACTCTGCCCTAGAGTGTAAATGTGGTGCTGTTCCACAAATAATGGGGCACTTAATATTGTGTCCTGCGTGCCCTGTTGTTTGTTCACTACAGGAACTGATTCTTCTTCTTTGCGTGTCGATAAACTCAAATAATACCCGACCAGTATATTGCCACCTGCACAGCTCTGTCGTTTGCTTCGTTTAAATCCTGGAAGGTGCAGGTGGTTGTGCAGGATGGGCAAGAAAGGAGGTGGGGCATATCCTGCAGAGGGGCTCCACACTGACATTGTGTTTGGGACGGGTCGATGATACCCCATTTAGCCAGATTATTTCTGCAGCGGCCAACCTGGGCCCGCAAACGGTTAAGTGATTTCCAGATTGGCCACTGCAGTTACAGGAACTGATGGAAGCTATCGAAAGCGCCAAGCTAGTAGCTCAGTCCTGGGCTGACATAATTTAGATTGCCATTGACACGCTGAGAAGAAGATCTCTCTTTGTGTGTTATGCTAGGTGAATGAGTGAGTGTGAGAGGGAGGGGGCATTACTTACATACTAATTCATCATACTAGTATTGCTACAAAGGGCTAGGTTGGGGTGTATCATCATCATCAACCGGGCACAAATCTACTGAGAAGAAATTCCTGATGGAAAAACCCAATAATATTTTGCCCGACCTGGGAATCGCGCGGTTTAATCTATACTAATATTATAAAGCTGCAGTGTTTGTTTGTTTGTTTGTTTGAACGCGCTAATCTCTGGAACTACTGGTCCGATTTGAATGATTCTTTGAGTGTTGGGTAGTCCATTTATCGAGGAAGGCTATAGGCTATATATCATCACGCTACGACCAATAGGAGCGTAGCAGCAATGAAAAATGTTGCAAAAACGGGGAAAATTGTATTTTTAATAACTTGACGCGGACGAAGGTCGCAGGGAACAGCTAGTTGAAATATAAATACTAATCGCAAAGTTAGCCTAGTGGTGTACCGTCGGACTGCCAAGTCATAGGTCTCGAGTTCGAACCCAAGACACGCATCTCTGATTTATCGGATACATGTGCGTATTGTATACTTATCACTTGCTTCGGTGAAGGAAAACATCGTGAGGAAACCAGCATGCCTGAGAGATATTTCTCGACGGCATGTAAAGCCAAGTCAGAGGCCCATGGGCGGCATAAAAACTGATACCAGGTTAGGCACTAACCACACGAAAGATGAAGAAGGATAACAACATATAACATATTTAAATAGTTCTGTTTTATGTTTTATGTATCCCAATTTCTCTTCTTCTTTTACACACTATGCCTACATCTCTTTTTTAGTATCTCCTTTCGCAGGTATGCTGGAAGAGATTTCTTTAGAAATAAGCATCACCTTTGTACTATTTTCTGTTCCTTTCTTCTTTTCTGTACTTAGTGTGTACATAAATTGTTGACAATGAAAACCATTTCATTGTTCAAAGCTAGAGTGAAAGAGCATTACCTTCCCTCTCAATTATGATTAATTATATATTTTATTAGTTTATATATCTTAATACTATGTATTTATTTAAGTATATATTAATATTTGCTTATAATATGTGTATTTATATATAATATTTTAGGTTAAGTTAGGTAAAGCACATAAACTCATTATTCTCTTCCTTTTCTCACACACTATTGTCTACATTTCTTTTTCATTTCTCCTTTTGCAGGTCTGCTGGCAGAAATTTCTTATGAAATAAGCAGTACCTATGTACTCATATATTATAATGTTATTTTCCTGTGTTGTCTACTGTGTGTACATAAATTGTTAAATAAATAAGACATGAAGTTCCTCCAATAAATTTATTTTGCCCTCTGAACGTACCTTGAACGAGATCGTAGACGCCGCTTTGAAGTTCTCCAATATTTTGCAAAACCTTTCCACTGCGTATCTGTTGAAAAGTTAAACAAGCATATAGTAAAAAACCGGCGAAGTGCGAGTCATACTCACACGCACACAGGGTTCCGTAGCACCAAACAAAAAAGCAAAACTAAATTTGTTTTCCATAGCATGTCAATGAAAAACAAAGTTACTACTGCAGTTTGATGAAAAAGTCCCATATCTCAAAAACTAAAAACTAGCGTATTAAACTATAAACTAGTGTATTTCTGTGGTTCCACAGATTTGCGATATTTTTTCGCAACGATTTTTTATCGTAGTGCGCGCTCGCCCTTACTTTAGAAATTAGAGGGGGGGGGGACACACATTTTACCACTTTAGAAGTGTCTATCTTACAAACGATTGACTTGGAGAAAAAATAGTTTCAGGAACCTCAATGTCATTTTTAAAGACCTATCAATGGACACCCCGCACATACAGGTCTGATGAAAAATATTTTTTTAGTTTCTGTTCCATGTATGGGGAGCCCCCCTTAATAACCTAATACATCTATAAGGGTTCCGTTTTTTGCCATTTGGCTACGGAACCCTAAAAAACGCGATTTTAACCTTTTGAACGCCATTGTCACAGATACGTGACAAGCAAGCGCGTGCCCTTATCATAACCCTTCCTTTTGAATTCGCCGTAGTCGGGTAAAAAGGTTAGACAGATAATAATGCTAGAATACGTACTCTTTCTCCATGGGCTTGTCAAACGGTCGGCACTGGCATATGTCTCGGACTATCTGCTGCGTCGTGTCAGTGTGCGCCGCTAGCTTACAGAGCTGTTCGTGTATTATTGCTGCACCTGGAACAAAACGAGGTTATTTAACACACTCCTGAAATTCTAAAACGGTGAAGGAAAACATCGTGAGGAAACCGGCATGTCCTAGAACCGAAAATTCGAAGACATGTGACATCTACCAACCCGAACTGGGCCCGCGTGGTGGATAATAGCCCATTTTCTCTGATATAGAGGCCTGTCTCGCAGAAGTGGGAACATTATAGGCTACTCAATTAGTGATGTAGTTAGGTCCATACGCAGATTTAATCGATACATATCGATAACTTTAATTGTAATATTTATTCTTTATTTTACTCCATATTTCGTTGTAGATTTTTTTATTAATTATGAATTCTAATATTAACATAGATGTTTCATATTTGCCGGGCGTCCCGTGACGGCAATTTTTTTTTTCAATAGTGCAGAGTATGTTACCTTGAGCAGGAGCTAACGCCCGGCGCAGCAGCGCGAGGTCCCAGTGGTCGGCGTCGTAGTGGCCGCGCGGCCGCAGCGCACGCACCACCCGCGCCGCCGCGCTCACCGTGCTGCCACCTGTGGGGGGGTACTCATATATGAGTGGAAGGCGTAGTGACTGCTGCCACCTGCATGCGGTAAACAGAGTGCAAGAGACACCAACACTAAAACGATTACCACTGCTCAGGTGGAGATTCATTGATGACTCTGCCCTCGAGTGTAAATGTGGTGCTGTTCCACAAACAATGGGGCACTTAATATCGTGTCCTGCGTGTCCTGTCGTTTGTTCACTATAGGAACTGATGGACGCTACCGAAAGCGCCAAACTAGTAGCTCAGTTCTGGGCCGACACAATTTAGATTGCCATCGACACGCTAAGAAGAAGTACATCATTCTGAACCCCACACCACATTTTTTTTTTTATCGGTTATAAAATAACAGCTCGCTTGTTTGCGAGAATAATGACATAACTCGAAAAAGAAGAAATACATACAGGACAGCGTTTTTAGTTCGACTAAAAATATTTTCATTGTATTGGCAATTTTTTTTTGGATAGAATCCTTTTATCAAAAGAAAATTTATTTTACGTATTTCGTTACTTAACCATAAAGTTCGGTACGTACCCCTTCGGGGGTCTGACACATAAACCTCCGCTGGCTTGGTAGATACCCCCGAAGGGGTCTGCGTTTAAGTCATCCGTCATCCTCATTATTTATGTAAATATTTAAAATTCTGATTATCAAATACTATGAGTGTGCGTTAATTAAGAGAGTTGGATAAAAAGTTCATATGACATCGCCATTAAAACTTCAGTATTTAGCGCGCAAGTTTCTTAATTTATCCTTATAAAATCCAAGTGCGTAAATACGGTCATCGCCATTTTGACGGCAGTGCCGGCCGAGGCTAAAACTCATAAAAATTGTGGTTTTCGGACATCCAAGCTCCACTATGTTGAGAATGATTAACTCGTCATTAAATTATGTGACGAATTAATCCATAGTTCAATTTAAATAAGCAGTGGTAACGATGAATTTTGATATCTAAAGTCGAAGTTTCGCGCCAATCGTGCGTGTTTACATTTTTATTTTTCACATTACATCACACAGACGCGAACAGATTCGATAACAAATATGACAAATATCATTCCAAATATTATAAACAACATGAAAATGCCCAGATCTTAGCGTAATTTACTAATAAGGGACCAATAACTCGTAATATTCATTACCACTCCTCAATTTGTAATCGAAATAGACGGCAATTTTTTTTTTAATTGCTGCGTTTTGTGGATGCGATTATTTCAATCGATTCGTTTTTTGTAAATTTCGATCAAATCGAGAAATTAAATTAAGGAATTTAAGAAATCGATAGATGGAAATTAAAATAATTTTGTTTTAAGCTTAAAATACAATAATATTTTTTAAGCTTTATAATGGTATTTTTAATAGTTTTTCGTACATTATAGGTACTAAAACCGAAACAACAAACAGCACAGACTGATCTATGGCTAAATTCGCGCCATTTTTTTTTCAAATAAAAATTTAAGTTATGAACGCATTCGCTGTTCAAATTACATTGTATTTTACTAGATAATTTATAGTATTTTTTTATATTATCTAAATATGCTTTTATTTAACTTCCCGTGTTAGTAAGTATTGGTAAAATCTTGCAACTGAATTTCAAACTAGTTCCCCTATACTGATTGAGCTGAAATTTTGCACATGCCTTTAGTTCTGGTGACAATACATTTTTATGACAAACATTACTATTAGTCTTGCAGACAGGATCGTCTCCTCGCGACAGAACTCCTCAACGGTTAATAGCGCGGACACGAAACTTTGTATACGCTTTTAATTTTGATAGATATAGATGATTTCTTTCATGACTTCATCCTGCAACCAGGATCGTCTTCTCATGAGGGAACTCCTCAATGGTCAATAGCCCAGACACGAAACTTTGTATAGATACGCGTTCAATTTTGATGAATAAACCTAATTTGTATCGTATTTGACCTACAGCTAGGATTGTATTTTCATGAGGACACTCCTCGACGGTGAATAGCATAATATAGTGATGCGGTATCAGAAATGTACAGAATACGACAAAATTAAAAATTCCGTTTTTTTTTTTTTTTTTAATGACTTCTTAATTTTATTTTTTATTGTTGTTGGTCGGTTGGATATAGAATGCCCAGGATCTTATATATCTTAGGCACAGTAAAAATTTATTTGGTTCCCAAGATGAATTTTATTTAGTCTACAAAATTGGGTTTAGTTTGGTTGAGTTATTGTGTTAGGTTGGATTGGTTATTGTGGGATTCACCACTTACAAATACTTCTTTTATCATCGTGTTTTTTCACAAAAGGGCAAAGGCCTCCCCATGGCATTCCAATTTTCTTTATCTTTTGCCTTCTCCGACTAATACTTTTAATGGTGAATATTTTTTATACTTAATGAGCTTGGTTTAGTTGCAACCTAAAAAACTAGATATGAAATTATATTTCTAAGAAAACTACAAATGCGAGTAGGGCTCTTGCCGTGAGGGTTCTGTCGCATAGCTGTTCACGGCTTCACTCAAGTGACACGGCCCACGGCCTATGATGGATAACCTGAACTTTGCAGTTGTAAAAGTCGTTTTTAGAGTGGATAGTGAACCGCTTTCAAAGAATAAACTAACGTTTCTTTAGGATACGGCTTATGAATTGCCGATTGCGAAATAAAAGACAATAAGTTTGTCGGTCATCGTTACCGAGGCAGGCCCAAGAAACGCTGGCAGTGGCGTGTCGATTTAGACTCGTTCTTGGCTGATTGGCCAGAGAAGGCAAATCACCGACAGAGTAGGACAGAAATGGAAGAGGCTTTTGCTCAACAGTGGTAAAGAATAGGCTAAACAAGAAAAAAAGTTTGTCCTAATCTAACACAATAACCCAACCGACAATACGCTGCCAACAATTTATACAGGGTGTAAACAGACCCTTCACGAAGCCGTCAACCAAGCATTCTGTACATCAAACTAAGTGACTTTACGCAAAAATTATTGCTGGGAAACGACTTTTTTTTTGGGGTGAAAAATAACGTTTTACGGTAAAACTCAATGTAACGTACTCAAAACATTGTGCTGATGGATGGATTGAATATTACGGGGATCGTGAAGGTGTTTAAAGTAAAAATCTTACTTTAAAAACATGTACTTATTAAAAAAAAAACTTGTGAAAAAGTTGGAACTTTGACCCCCAATATCTCCGTAACTAGAAGGTTCCCAGGTATGGTCTAGAACAAAAAAAATATCACAATGACGGGGAGAACAAGTAGCTTTCGGCTTCGTTAAGGGTCTTTTTACACCCTTTATATCTTTTGCGGATCAAACAATTTTTTTTTACCAAGATTCTATATCAAACCTTCAGATATTTCAAAACAAAATTCGCAATAAATGATAATAGTAAATTATTACACTTATAAAGTAAGAATAAATGTGAAATGCGAGCGCATTCCTAATTTAAATTTTGAAAATCAATCCATTTACAGATTTTTTATTTGCTTGAACTGTTAGACTTTATTTCTTGCCAAATCCCACGCTACTAGTTCAACGGAAAGTTAGGAGACTATCTATAAGTTTTTAAAAGAAAGATAATCATCAGAATGTTTATTTAGAAGCAATTTTTTTTGTTATTACACATTTCTGTGTTTCTTATCATTAATAAATCTCCTTCTCTTGAAGTCAACCAAAAACATCGAATAATTACTAAATGAAATTATGTAAACAGATAGCTTGAAAAAGTTAATTTAAAATTTAAATAATTTTTTGAAATTATACCAAAGAGTTTTTATTCCGTTTCAACTCTTTTTTTCAAACTTGATTTCAATTCGAGTATCGATTAGGCTGAATCCAACTTTTTAATCGAATGATGAACCTTGGGTTTACGGTCAGCACTAAGAATTTTTAGTTATATTTGTCAAGACTTTGATCGTGTTTTTTATGAAATTATGTATGAATAATGGTAAAAATAAGAACGCAGATAGTTTGTTACTGTCTTTATTTTGCCCTTTTGAGTTTTTTTAGCAAACGAGAACTTTTCTATGTACATTATTTCCAGCGCAACTAAGTTACCTATTTTTTGGAAGGGTGTAGCGGTACGTAATTTACACATATTTGGAAATAGACTGACGCCGTTTTACTGATATCAACACGTTATTGGAGATATTAACCATAAACTTATAGTATGAAACAGCTTCCGCGACATGTTTTTCGTTAAAAAATCGAATGCTGAAAGTTCACGAAAATTCTTGAATTTCATGACAATTCACATCTCCCCGCCGATTCAGCTGGTGTGTCATGTGTCAAAATCTTGTCGAGCATAGTGGTTAATTTAATATTTTATTTCGTTCAATTTAAATTCAACCATAAACAACATCGAAAAATCAAATTTTTTGAGTTATGTCATTATTCTCGCAAACAAGCGAGTTGTTTCCTACAAAACTGATATACCTACAAGGACAACACGACACGACACACAATTTGACGGCACGGTTGGCCCAGCGGCTGAGCGATTGACTGCTGCGCTTCGTGTCGCGGGTACGATTCCCGCACAGAACAAATATTTGTATGACCTACAGGTAGTTGTTCCGTGCCCACGATACATGAGAAATTCCTAGTATGAAGCAACGTTTAAAAAAAAAGAAATTTGATTAGCTCAAGCATACTCCGCGTCGACGTGTGTTAACTCAACACCAACACCATGCACACTCACAGTTCGCCAGGGATCTCCACTCTCTACATCTACATGTAGTGATACTCACAGTGCGCCAGCGCCCAGACCACGTCGCGTATGAAGGCGAAGAGCGCGTCGGCGTTGTTGGCGAGGCACAGGCACACGCGGCAGTGGCAGCCGAAGCGCGCGCGGTACACCCACTCCTCAGCTACCATCTCTAGGCTCCTGTGGGGAGAGGGAATATTATCATAAAAATTTGCTCATTTAAAATGAGCCTTAGGACCTAGAAAGTTACAAGGAAAGCTTACTTTCTCGTCGTATGATGATACCACGAGAAAGTACATTGAAGAAATTACATTCGCAAAAAAAAATCGGTTGTGTTTTGAATTTGTTTTTTTTTAATATTTTTGTTAACCCCCGAGGCAAAAAGAGGGGACGGGGACAAAGACGCAATAAGTTTGACCGCAATGTGTATGTGTGTGTCTGTCTCTGGCACCGTAGCTCTTAAACGAGTGAACCGATTTGAATGTAGCTTTTTTTTATTTGAAAGCTAGTTTCTTGGCGATGGTTCTTAGATAAGTTTTATCAAAATCGGTGCAGCCATTTACTAGATATGGGGGATGAAAGCGGGTATGAAAAATCGAATATTTTCAAACCTACCCAAGTGAGTATCAAATGAAAGCGCATGATGTGTATATTAAAATTAGACATGTTTAATCAAAATCGGTGCAGCCATTTACTACATATGGGGCATGAAAGTGGGTATTTATCTTTCATCTTTTATTTTATCGTTGGGGGTTTTTTAAATTTAAAATTTTATTTATTAGATCCATATTTTAAACTAAATAACTTAGTAAAGAGAACGAGATTTTTGCTATCAGAACCGTTTAATATTATTGATAAAATTGTACTGCACAATGTCTCATTCAATGCTGCTAGTCGAGGCGAAAGCCTAAATTGGGGCTCAGTCGTTGCTCGACCAGCTAGGCCCGGTAAAATGTCGCGCCGTGTTTCTACTACTAGGGTGCACCTCTGCCTAACCTGGTGATTACAGTTTTAGCGAATTGTGTGAGCAACTTTAATAATACTCGACCATCTATAATGTACTACAATTCAAGCAAATAAAGAAGAAGGATCAAAATTAACCCACGTCCTACAGCAAAGAGAAGTATCTCAAAAAAATGCTAAAAATGGGTATAAAAAATGGCATACTTCCAAACTCCATCCTTACAGTCTAACATATAAAAAAATGCTATGAAAATTCGTTCAGGGGCAGTCATATCTGCAATGAATTCAGGGTGTAAACGGACCCTTCACGATGCCGATGCAACCAAACATTCTGCACATCAAATTAAGTAACTTCACTGCATAATTATTGCAGGGAAACAACTAAATTTTTTGGGGAAAAAAAACTTCGATGATGGAAATCAATAATTGAAGTCAAATCAAGATAGCCAAGTATTTCTCAATATTGTAATATATCCATCGTAGATATTACTGCCCCTGAACGAATTTTCATAGCAATTTTTTTATATACTAGACTGTAAGGATGGAGTTTGGAAGTATGCCATCTTTTTAAAACCATTTTTATATATTTTTTGAGATACTTGTCGTTGCTGTAGGACGTGGGTTAATTTTGTATGGACCGTGCTCCTTCTTCTTTCATTCATTCAGGCGTGATGTTGGCGGGTATACTCACATGTTAGTTCCCCGCAGAGTGAACATGAGCGCCGAGATCTCGCACCACGAGTGGAACACGCCGAGCAACCAGTCCTGCACCGGCGAGAATAGCACGCCCGGCTCGCTTGTTAGGCGTTCGGCTTCTATGAAAACAAATATACATATTTAATATTCTAGTTGGTACATTTAGAGCCTTTGCACACCACGTTTTTTTATGCGCTGACGACGTGCGATTTTTATTGCGCGTTATCAACACGTTTTTTTCATGTTTGTGTCGATACCAACGCAAATTAAACAAGAATCGACAAAATGACAGATTTCTTTTGTTGATCTGTCATTTTGTCGATTCTTCACAATTTTTTAAGATCTTGGTTACATTATTCATGTTGAGATTATACATATATGTGAGAACGATGTAGAAAGACGTGCACATTAAGAGCGTCCAGATATAAAAATAAACGGAGGCAGCTCAGAGATGACCAGTCCCAACTGACAGCGTCCATAATCCTTACTAATATTATAAATGCGAAAGTAAGTTTGTTTGTTTGTTTGCTACCTTTTCACGCCTAAACCACTGAACGGATCATTCTGAATTTTGCATCGACTTTGTCAGGTGTACTGAAAGTCTAAAACGGACGTAGGGTACCTTTCATCCCGAAAAAAGTATAGTTCCCGAGGAAAACAACGATAACATCCTTATGATAATAGATGGCGCCACGTGTCTTTCGAACTATGATTGAATACATTATTACAAGCAGAGTGCAGCCCGAATTGATTGTCAAATTCTAAATTAACGCGAGCGAAGCCGCGGGAAAAGTTAGTAAATTATATACGGGGTGTACACAGACACTTCACGAAGCCGTCAACCAAGCATTCTTTACATCAAACTAAGTAACTTTACGCAAAAATTATTGCTGGGAAACGACTTTTTTTTTTTGGGGTGATAAATTACGTTTTACGGTAAAACTCAATGTAACGGACTCAAAACATAGTGCTGATGGATGGATTGAATAATACGGGGGTCGTGAAGGTGTTTAAAGTAAAAAAAAATACATTAGAAACATGTATTTAAAAAAAACTTGTGAAAAAGTTGGAACTTTGACTCAATATCTCCGTAACTAGAAGGTTCCCAGGTATGGTGTAGAACAAAAAAATGATCGCAATGACGGGGACAACAAGTACCTTTCGGCTTCGTTAAGGGTCTTTTTACACCCTTTATATTAGAAAAGCATAGTGAAGCTGATAACAGACCCATCCCGCACACGTAGTGGAGTAAGGTGGCCTCTTCCTCCGCAGTCACGGCCGCGTCTTCAAAGTCGAGCATCTCACTGCCCGACAGTCTGCGAAAGACACACAAGAATTAAATAACATCGATGTAGTCGCCGAAGGGTAACGCAGAGGTGTGCTAATATTTCAGTTACACCGTGTATCATCATCTGCCTAGCCTTTTCCAAAATATGTTGGGGTCGGTTTCCAGTCTAACCGGATGCAGCTGAATACCAGTATTTTACTTGGAGCGACTGCCTATCTGAGCTCCACAACCCAGTTAGTACTGGGTAATACGATACCCCTTGGTAAGACTGGTTGTCAGACTTTTTGGGCTACTGGCTACCTAACGACTGTCAAAGATCGTGTATACTGTAAAAAATAATATAATAAACAATATTTAAAAATTACCTAGTTTTGTTCCTACACAGGGTGTAAGGGACAGCCCTCCACAAACTGACAGGGTGCATTCAGCTCCTTATTTTGAATCATATTCCACCGGAATTTTTCTCCGTTTTTTTTTTCAGTTACTATTCCTTTATTTCAATGTAAAATTACATTCCCTGTACACAGCACTCCATTTATGTAAAAAAATACGGCTAAAATAAAAAAATCCAACAATAGATGTTGAAATAATCTACATAACGAAAGACGTGTGAGATCAGCTGTTCACTTCCTATCTAGCTACAGAGTTCATCGAACTCGTCGTCGCGCTTGCCGTTCGCTACGTGCGTTTTCCCACGGTAACGGTACATTGCGTATGAGGAAATAAAACAAATCAAATTTATTGGATTCCCATAACATTCCTGAAATAATTCCTTGTACCTGTCATCTTAGTATGATATACTGAATTCACCCCATCAGTTTGTGGAGGGCTGTCCTTACACCCTGTAGTATTATTTAAATATAGAGGGTGGAATTGACACCGATGCAAAAACGGTTACCACGTATACAGTACATCATTCTGAACCAAAACAAAGAAATGTTACATCAGTAATTTAAAAATAATAATTTTAATAATAATTTTCACGTTAGATTCATTTTGACCTGTAGGTATTGCACTTTTGTAGGAAACATTGCATTCAAACGGGCACAAATCCATACTCCGTGGCTGCTATTGAGAATTTCGTGATGGAAAAACCCAATAACCCTTAGCCCGACCTGGGCATCGAAACCTAGGACCTCAGGGTTAGCAGCTTCGATACATGAAGCTAATGAACGTCACTGACTGCTATTGGCATGGCCACATACTGGATTAACAGATCTAACTAGGGAATCCGATCCCGCGTCAAAACCGCGATCTCGCAGGCCTGCGGAATTGAGGTCATCAATCCCGCAAATCCCGCGGGATTTAGGGACTGAGATTTTTTAAATATTATTTTGAGTAGTTATTTAAAAAAAATTAAATAAAATCAAGTTAATTTTTATTTTCAATATTAATATCAAGTAGAGTTATGACTTATTACTAACCAGCAATTGAATTAATTGATGCTTTAGAGGTAAAAAAATTATTACAACACAAGTAATTTTTCACTCGTTTAACTTGCTATGAAAACTTTTACAACAAAAATAATTGTATCGTTGTATGTCTAACTATCGACAAGAGAAGAAGTTAATTCAAGACTCACATGTCAGTCTGAGGTTCTAACGGCGACTCCTCCTCCAGCGGCAGATCTTCCCGAACGCTCTCCTCCGCAGACGCGAGAAGCTGGTGACAACGTTACACAATTTAAACAACATATCGTCACGCGTGTAATCCCGTAGGGTTAGGCAGATGTGTACCTAATAGTACACCCACAGTTATGTTTAAGTCCCATGTAATAAGGGGCGAGCCATATTGAGATTTGTCAACAACGCGGCACAAACCCAGACTCCGCGATTGCTACTGGAAAATTCCGCGTGGAAAAACCCAATAGCTCCTTGCCCAACCCAGGAATCGAACCCAGGACCTCATGCTCAGCAGTCGCGCCAACGAGGCAATCGCACAATATAATCATCTGTTATCTTCTTTACGACACAAGAGTCAAGATAAGTGGCGCCAGTTACAGGGAATCGTCTGTCTTGGTGATGAGGGATGAAACACATGTGATAGCGCGGTTGGCGCAGTGGCTGAGAGACTTACTGCTGCGCTGCGTGTCGCGGCTTCGAAACCCGCACTGAACAATATTATCATGCCCTACTAGCTCAAGGAAAAAATAACACACATGGTATTATTACACTATTTGATAGTGTCCAAAATAAAAATCAAAATTCAGGGAAGTAATGACGTTATACTGTCTTCAAATGTATTCGTATGAACTACGAGCTAGCAAACTGGTCTTGTGCTCTAGAACTGGTGTTATACCTGCAGTATGTCCTCGTGCCTTATGAGGAAGTGTTCAGGATGCGGAGCCGGTGCGTCTGCACTCAGCAGCGGCAGTAGGAACTGCCCCATCGCGGGAGCCTCCGCCTGCAGGTCAAATGGACTTCAGTTATAGGGATACTGTACAATTCTTCGAGTAAATAAAAACTGCGTAATAATTTTGCTGAGAAACAACTTTTTTTGGGGGGGGGTGATAAATCACGTTTTCATCATTAACCGGATGCAGCTGAATACCAGTATTTTACATGGAGCGACTGCCTATCTGACCTCCACAACCCAGTTAGTACTGGGTAATACGATACCTCTTGGTAAGACTGGTTGTCAGACTTTTTTGGCCACTGACTACCTAACGACTGTCAAAGATCTACAAATGACAGCCGGGACCAACGGGTTTACGTGCTTTCCGAGGCACGGAGGAAACTAGGTATGTAAGCTTATATCTATTAAGCAAAACATGTTTACAATAAATACGTTTTAAGGAGGACTAAATGTAACGCACTCAAAACATTGTGCTGATGGATGGATTGAATAGTACGAGGGTCATGGAGGTGTTTAAAGTAAAAGTTATAACATTAAAAACTTGTTATAAAAAAAAAGTAGTGAAAAAGTTGGAAATTTGAGCCCCAATATCTCCGTAATTAGAAGGTTCTCGGGTATGGTCTACAAAAAACTCAATCGGTCCAGTAGTTTCGAAGTAAATTGGTTGTGACACTCAGACAGACAGACACGCGACTGATCCTATAAGGGTTCCCGTAAAAATGATTGCAATGACGGAGAGAACAAGTGCCTTTCGGCTTCGGTACTTTTACTCCCATTATGTTGGGGTCGGCTTCCAGTCTAACCGGATAGAGCTTAATACCAGTGTTTTACATGGAAATACTGCTACGGAATAAAAAACTGTCCAGTGACGTCACAAGCCCCCTCTCTTGAACTTTGATGCGCTGTATCGTCGACATTTTTTGAGTATGTGACAAAAGAAAAAAATACGTGTCCTACATTTTTTGGTGATCTAACTGACGGACTAAATATTTTTGTTTTTTTTTCGATGTTGTCAAATAGCCTACTATAAAATAAGCACATGAATCCGAAAAATCAGAGGTGTTGGGTCCGAATTCGAGACCTATGACTTGTGTAACGATACTGACCGAAGCCTTGTGTTGGTAGCCGTTGCAGTCCACATCGATGGCCGCCGCCTCCTTCAGGGACGAACTGTCTGATGAGCCAGCTGTCGAACAAACAAATATCATTTACTATTAGGGCAAGAGACACAACATAACATCACGCCATTAATCCCCGAAGTGTTAGGCAGAGGTGTACCTAATAATACACGCCAGACGCCAGTTATATTTAAGTTCCATGTAATAGGGGGGGAGCCTATTGCCATCAGCCAGGCCCGAATCTAGACACCCAGGCTGTTACAGAAAAAATGCTTATGGAGAAACCCTTTAGACTACTTCAGGTTTATCCATCAACCAGGCGCAATTCCAGATTCCGTGGCTGCAACTGAGAAATTCTAGATGGAAAAACCCAATATCTCTTTGCCTGACCCGGGAATCGAACCCAGGACCTCTTGCTCAGCAGTCGTGCTTGCGACCAATAGACCAACGAGGTAGTCAAAAGACAGGCCAATCCAAATCTACGAAGGGCGTGTTGGCCCGCGTATGCGTGCGTTTACAATTTGTTCCGTGGGGGAATCGAACCCGTGACACGCAGCGCAGCATTCAATCGCTCAACCACTGCGAAACCTTGCCGTCAGAAAAATTATTTCATCCAGGTGTACCTAATAGTACAACAAAATTTCGTGGCTGTTACTGAGAAAATCCTGATGGAAAAACTCAATAACACTTTGCCCGACCCGGTAATCAAACCCAGGAACTCCTGCTCAGCAGTCGCGCTTGCAGTGCCCTTTTAAGTTCCATGTAATAGGGGGCGAGCCTATTGCCATCAATCGGGCACAAATCGTCCGTGGATGTTACTGAGAAATTCCTGATGGAATAACACAATAACACGCTGTACATTTTGCTAGATTATGCTTGTAGCGGCCTGGCCCTGCAGTCTCGACATTAGATAGCGACAAAAATCGGTCGCTAAGTCGTATCGTTGTCAAATTCCTTTAGTAGATTTTCAACCTTATGCTTTCGAAATAAAGTAGATAATCTATTAAAGACATCGATACGACTTAGCGACAGATTTTTGTCGCTATCTAATGTCGAGACTGCAGGGCCAGGTGTAGCCGCTCATACTCACAGGCGTCATCTAGCTCGGTCCACTGGTCGTCGGAGTCGGAGTCCGCACCGACATCCGATGCGTCGGACACGACCTCGACGCGTCGCACGCGCATGCAGACCGCGCGGCGTGCTGCGGCACTGCGTCGGCGGGACATCTGTAGAGGAATATCATGGTATAAGTGATGTGAATGGTTATGGGTGTTCATAGGATGTAGGTATGAAGAGATGCGATAATAATGTACAAGTTGTGTGGTAATGGGTTGTCGTGGTAAGGGCATGTGATGCGGAGGAATCAGGAAAATGTCGTGAGGAAAGTTTTGAGTATGAATGTGGATGGGTATATGAGTAGAGGAAGACCAAAGAAACGATGGATGGACTGTGTAAAGAATAATAAGAAAGGTGTCTGATGAGATGACGAGTAATAGAGAAGTATGGAAGAAGACATGCTGCGCCGACCACAAATGAATTGGGATAAGGGCAGGAGAATGATGACATGCTCCAATTATGCAACAAAGTGCCAAAATATGCATCATATCATTGAAATAAGTATCAGTCCCGTTTTCAGTGTTAATGATTACGTTAGTGGCCATATCAGTTTAAAAACCTATGTTGAAATAAGTACTACAAAAATGAGTTTGTTTTTTTATTTACTGCATTTTCGACGATATAATGTTTTGTTCTTGAAAACGTTAATAATCGAGTACTGTTCCAAATCATCAGTAGTACGATTGAGACTTCTATTATTTAAAATATTCTTATAACTTGGAAACGATCGTTCTACATCAACTGAGGCCATTGGGCGCAATTTTAATTTAGGTGCTTTATTTGCGGGTACATTTTTGTATTTTTCCAATTAGATACAGGTCAGATACAGTTAGAAAAACCGCCATAATATGCAAATTCATATGCATTGCATATCATCCGGTCTCATCAGAACTTATACTGTCACTTACGGGATATCTTCCGTAATTGTTCATTATTTTGAGCTCCCGATATTTCGACGCTGTTGCAAGCGCCATGATCGCGGTTTAACATAATGAACAATCCCGTAAATGACAGTATAAGTTTAGTTGTAAACCGTGAAAGACACACAGACAGACAGACAGACAGACAGACAGTGTTTCTAATCATCAGTTCATAGTATGACAGTGATAGGCCTCACCTCCTTCCCCTTCGCGATGGGCCTCCGTCTCGGCGCCCGCTGGGGCCGCGAGTGGCGTCGAGGTCGGCCTCCACGGCCCCCAGACCAGGAGGATGATGAGGACCCACTGCCAGAGCCGCGGTGGCCCATCTGTAATAGAAAAAAATATTTTTAACACATATTATAGAAATCCACGCCTTTGTGGTCTTAGTATTTATAATTTAGAAAGAAAGAAAAACAAATGAACTATTTATTTGTCTTGCACAATATAAATTACTAGCTGTTCCCCGCGACATTCGTCCGCGTAAAATTATTAAAAATACAATTTTCCCCGTTTTTGCACCATTTTTCATTGCTGCTCCGCTCCTATTGGTCGTAGCGTGATGTTATATAGCCTATAGCCTTCCTCGATAAATGGGCAATCCAACACTAAAAGATTTATTCAATTCGAACCAGCAGTGCCCGAGTTTACCGCGTTCAACCAAACAAACTCTTCACCTTTATATATTAGTATGGATAATAATATGGATAATAAGTAGTAATGTATGGATGTCTGGATGTTTGTTACTCTTTCACGCAAAAACTACTGACCGGATTTGGATGAAATTTGGCACAGAAATAATTTATAGCCTGGATTAACTCGTAGGTTACTTTTATCCCGGTAGTACGATCCCATGGGACAATTACCGTACTCCACGCGAGCAAAGCCGCAGGCTGACATTAGCTAGTTTATAATAAAAAATAAAGTGTATAAACAAATACATTCATTGATTTTATCGATTTGACATAATTATTTACATGTCTTGGCTTCACCGACTTGCATTTATTTTACATTGTTAACAATTCTTTTCATGGTGATAGGCTTATCCTCAATAAAATGGAACTTAACATACCTATAGTCTGTTTTTTAATCCCTGAGACTAAATTGACAAGTAAAAATGGCAAACTGACATAGATTTCAATAGGATTTATGTCAGTTTTGACATTTTCACTTGTCAATTTAGTCTCAGGGATTAAAAAACAGACATTAACTGTCGAAATGTGGGTGTACTGTACACATCTGTGTACCCCCCCAGAGCATACAGGCGTGATGTTATGTTATGGTGTTGTGTAAACAATAAACATCAAAGCATTTGCAGCAATCACGACTGATTAGCTGTCTATTATCCGAAGATCAGCATCAGATCTTCATCAAATTTAAATGGGGCCACCGCGGAATAATATCCTCCTACTGATACTGCTAGCCTGCGTCATCCCACTGCTGGGCAAAGGCCTCTCCCCATGACTTCCAGTGGGACTGGACTGGCCACATCTGCCGCATGCCCAATGAGCTGTGGGCCAAAATAACCACTTTCTGGAGTCCTGACACAGCCAGAATGCGTCGCGGTAGACCTCGTAGAAGATGGCGGGACGAGCTGGACAGAACCAACGACCAGTGGCCCACATTAGCCCTGGATCGAAACAACTGGAATAAATTACTTCCAAAAAAAAAAGAATCATCAAAATCGGTTCACAATTGGCGAAGATATCGCTGAACATACAAACAAAAAAAAAAACAGACGAATAGATAACCTCCTCCTTTTGGAAGTCGGTTAAAAACAAAGCTGTTTTGTTTGTTTAATACCAGCTTGTTTACAAACACTGTTGCTGTTTACATACAAATGTTATCCTTTTACTGTGTGTAATACACAGAGTAGAAATATTCTCTACTCATCATCAATGATCTGTCAAGCCTTTTCCCAACTGTGTTGAGGTCGGCTTCCAGTATAACCGGATGCAGCTGAATACCAGTACTTTACATGGAGTGACTGCCGATCCAACCTACACAACCCAGTTTGGTGTTCTCGATGATTGAAAGACAATAGCCTTTTTTATATGACATCATCATCTACCTAGCCTTTTCCCAACTATGTTAGGGTTGGCTTCCAGTCTAACTGGATGCAGCTAAATACCTTATATAGTATTTTACATAGAGTGACTGCCTATCTGACCTGCACAACCCAGTTAGTACTAGGTAGTATGATACCCCTTAGTAAGACTGGTTGTCAGACTTACTAAGGGGTATTGTATCCCAACCTAGCCCTTTGTAGCCATACTGGTATGATGAATTAGTATGTAAGTAATGCATCCGCCCTCTCACACTCACTCATTCACCTACCATAACATATAAAAAGAGGATCAGACCATAATTACAAAGCCTTATATGTATAAGAGTACTTACTATTCACCTTAGGTACCTATTGTAAAATGCAAGCATATAAGAAACCTCATGATCCCCGAAATATAAGTTCCTCCTAGTACGGCTCTAGATGCTAAAACTTTTGTTTTACATAACACTGTTCATATGATTTATTTGTAAATTGTAATAAGTAATTTTAAAGAAATAAGATGTATTATTAATGGTTAATTGTCACTTCCAAAGTATCTGATGAAAATGTAAACAAATGGATCGGATATAGTTCTTATGGATGTTAATAATTTGTAGTGCAACTTGTTGATATAATTTGAATACTTAAACCTGAACTAGCCTAAAGAGTTTATCCATAAGGAATTTCTCAGTAACAGCCTTGGTGTCTAGATTCGGGCCTGGCTGATGGCAATAGGATCGCCCCTATTACAGTGGATTTAAATATAACTGGTGAAATACGGGTGTACTGTACACCTCTGCCTAACCTTTCAGAGATTACAGGCATACATAACAGCACACCTGTTATCCCCAAGGGTTAGGCAGAGGTGTACCTAATAGTACACCCACATTTCACCAGTTATGTTCAAGTCCCATGTAAAAGGGTGCGGGCCTATTGCCGTCAACTGAGAAATTCCTGTTGGAAAAGTCCAATAACACTTTGCCCAACCTAGGAATCTAATCCAGGACCTCATGTTCAGCAGTTGAGCTTGCATCCATGTGTTAATACCGAAATACTAATTATAAATCACCTTAACAATGTGTTTAATGTTACAACAACTGACAACAATTTTATAACCTCATTTTCATAATATATTTATTTATTTATTTAACAATTTATGTTCCTCGTGAATTGGCGAGAAGAAGTACACCATTGTGAGAAGTGGAAGGAATCTGGGGAAGCCTTAGCCCAGGAGTGGGACAAGGTGGGCTAAACAAAAATTTCTGAATCAAACTGAGCAATTCAGTTTGATTCAAGTTCACAAATCCTGACTGGATTTATCAATCTCTACTTTAAGTCTTAAATTTGGAATTTTATTTGAAAGAAACACGGTAATTAGAGTTTAAGTTTAAGCAAATACTCAAATTCTTAAACTGGCCATTGCCCTTTTTCGGATGCTGCAAGCATATTCATATTCGTTTATTTGCATTCCACAAGGTAAAAACATGGTGTTAACAAAATGCTTAGAGCTACGAGCCGTTGTAGACCCCATCGGGGCACAGCAAAAATATTAAAAAAAGGAAGATACATAAAAAATCTAATTCGTGAAATTAGTTTCAACAACAATAAGTAACAACAGTAGCAACAATTAGTTTCAACTTTCTGACTCCTTGACAGTTCAAAAGTGCCTGTAAATGGTTTAATTGAAATAAATATTTTGAGTTTGAGTTCCAAAGGGCTGTGGCATGTTTTGTCGGTCAACCATTGGCTGTTGGAGCAGCCATAATTGTTCAGTAGTAACTGCTGATCACCAAATATATCAGACAACAACTTAGATTTATATTAAGTAGAGAGAAATGATACTGAGTATTTATCAAGAAAATATACATTCACACACCTTCACTCACATCTTTTTTTATATTATCTTTTCCTTAGTACCTATATTTATTAATTATGGAACAAGTCAATTATACATATTTAAGTATGGAAAAGCGGTTTCCTAATTCAGACTTATTTGCTTAAAATGAAACTCCAATCACTAGTTGTTAAGGCTTACTTGTATAAATAATAAAGCATATTTCATACAGAAAATTACAAAATAATGCAATGCCGCCAGTCTTTTGGGCACATTACCGGTCAGTGTTGAGTAGGAGTTTTTTGATGCAAAATTTTAGTCTTATTAGGTTATTTTATTGTTTTCATTTTTAATGTGTGAGGTGTAGTTAATTTTAATGAGAATGATATTAAATTGTGTGATTTACCATTTGTTTATGTTTTAAAAAGAAATTGGTGAAGTTTGTTTATAAAAATAGTCATTATCTGGTGATAGTCCATTATTTATGTTTTGATGTTAAAAATATGCGAGTATCTTGTATGATGTGATCTGAACCTTATAAGAAAATAAACTTATTGGAAGAAATATAACCAAGTATGAGGTTATATGTAATAAACATACTGATGAAAAAATACTTTTAGATTTATTCTTTGGAATCATCTACTTAATATTTTACTAAAACCAAATGAGGATTATAGTTACAACCCCAAAAGTTAACTTAAAACTGAGTAAACAAAAAAAACTAATCATTTTTCCAACAAAAATAAGAATTGCAAGTTCTGAATTAAAAATCAAGAACCAGGCAAACAGGTTTTGCTGAAGCTATTAGTTGCCAATCAATAACTTATAAAGGTATATCTCCATAATTGATTGTCACAAAATGTACACAAAACATACCTTATAGGTATGTATTAGCGAATTGGAGTTCATTGACATTTAGTTGAAGCAAGGAATCAAAGGTGGAATATTGAATTGTCAAGCCATCCTCTGAGATGGGGCCAGTCAGCCATTTTGACACTTACGGCTATATCGAAGAGTGATGGAAAGTCCTGCTGCGGTTCACCGTCCGCTAAACCAGCCAGCAATCCGAGCTCCGCGCTCAAATCAGCGAGCTCAGCCCCGATGCGGTCCGCCCGATCAGCATCACCCAGCTCATCTTTCAGGATGTCGCCGATCTCGTCGGACACTGCAGCCACGGCCGAAGCCACCTCGTCTGAAGGCACTCCCTCTTTGCCCAACCCTTCGCCACCGCCGGCAAAAAGCTCGGCTTCCTCTGCAGTTCCATTACCACTACGGCCTAAACATTTCTCCATAGAAAACATCATTTAAGAACCGAATAACACAACTCATACGACAAACGTAACATCTAAAGTCACCGCTGGTCCTTTTAGATCACTCGAAAACAGATAACTCGGTAATTAAAAGACTTGAAACCATTTTTTCATCGGCTCCGATATATCCCGAAGTTTTTGACAATACCAATATGGCGACGGTATTTTTAGGTATTTTGTGACCAGTTGCAAGCGGATAACGTGACAATATTGCGTATGGCAATTATCTTTGTTGGGGCCTGTTTTTGCATTCTCATTTCAAGCAAAGATGATTTGATGTTGGATTTCTTGTTGCAAGAATAGGCGCTAAATTGTCACCTCTATCGTGGCATTACAAAAATAGTCTGCTGAGGAAATAATATGCATTAATCAAGCATGCGGTATGTACCTAGTGATAAAGCGCTGCATGCGTGCACTCAAAGATCAAGGCTACATCACAGGGCTATATCCACGAGGCCAATGTAATTTTATTTGACTCAATGCGCCAATGGTTCGGTTCTTGTTTAATTAAGCATAGTCCTTTTAAAGTTGACCTAAGTTTTAATTCTAACCTAGGATCAGATCCAGTTTAATTTAAAAAAAAAAACAAATAAGGCCAAAACTTGAGATAAATTTTATTTCCTCACTACCACTATCTCCACCCCTTTGGAAAAACCAAATATCGCTGGAAATGGATCTCGTGGTCACTAGTAACGATTGCCACCACAAGACCAACTGACCAAAAACAAAGCTTCTAATCAGATTCGCTTCTAATAGAATAGGACTTCAAGCAGAAAAAATATTTTTAATCAATTGAAATTGCAATAAAGTCGAATATTATGAGTAAATTTAAAGCCCAATTTGCGTTTCTTAGCTTATGAAGCTTCGACTATCATGAAATGATAGCTCTACTATTCCCTGCTAGATGTCGGTAAATTATTTTAGTAGCGTCATCTAGTGCTGAATAGATTTTCAAAAACCTTTTTCTTGGCAACACTGTTGACCTATTGTCAAAAGGTCAAATGTCAAATTATTGACAACCTTGACAGGCATTGTTTGACAGAACTAGATTCTGCGCGAAACACTGTAAGTAAGTAAGTAAGTAAGTAAGTATTTATTTGCATAAAATGTGGTATATACAGGATGTTATAAAAATGTTATAGAGCAGGACACATTCCGCCATAATAATAGCATGCAAATACGAAGTTATTTTCAAAGATATTTATAAATTGTATATGAAAAACTACGATGCAGGTAAAATGCCGCATTGCGATGCACGCTGTAACAAACACGCGATGATTCTAATATAAATACGACGCTTAGTTAATTTAATTAAGCACATGATCAGCCAAACAAACCACCGCATTTATGTTTTTTTTTAAATCTATATTTAGTGTTTGAATTAGGTCAAAGTGAAAACCGGAAATAGTGCGTATACTTAAATCGTACTTGTATTGTTCTAAATTCAAGTGATGGCGGTTCAAAATAAAGTTTTGTATGCCTTTCGAGGATGGATAGCATTTGTTGCATTTATGGATTTGGGTACGGCAGGACGGTCCTACATTGAAAGGAGGTCGTTTCTAAGCAACGCCGGGGACGAACACTTAGATGGTAAGTTATTTAAATACATTACAGCTTAATGGCGCTCGAAACTGGTCCTAGAAACTGAATATCTCGAACCTTAAGCCCACTGACCCAATTTCATTATTAAATTGGAAAACAAATTCAGGTGTCCTGCAAAGCGGATATCATCTGCCTAGCCTTTTCCCAACTATATTGGGGTTGGCTTCCAGTCTAACCGGATGCAGCTGAATACCAGTATTTTACATGGAGTCACTGCCTATCAGATCTCCACAACCCAGTTAGTACTGGGTAATACGATACCCCTTGGTAAGACTGGTTGTCAGACGTTTTGGGCCACTGACTACCGGTACCTAACGACTGTCAAAGATCTACAAATGACACCCGGGACCAACGGCTTAACATGCTTTCCAAGGCATGGAGGAAACTCGGTATGTAATGGGTTGTCACCCATCCACAGACCAACCCGGGCAAGCACGGCTTAACCTAAAGATTGAACCAAGGGGCTGTTATTTTTAAGGCACGAGCTGCTCCTTCCGACCACCACATAGATATGTTTCACCAGCACTAAAAAATCGGCTAATCTCTACTCTATACATAGATAGAGATAGAGCAACAATGCTGATAGCATTGTTGCTCTAATAAAGTACAGTTACAATTTTATTATATGGAGTAGAGATTGCAAACCGGGCCCGGTATGAATGGCCGGGCCCAGTGGATGTCTAAAAGGGCACCGGGCCGACAGTCGTTACAAGTAGAGATTGCATTCGGGCCCGGTGCCCTTTTCGACATCCACCGGTTTGCAATCTCTAATATGGAGTAGATATATTATTAAATATTGGTTTTTCTTTTCATTTCAGGTGACTTCACTATATCACGTATGCTGGGGATGTACTCTTTCCTCAAAGCATTGGCCCTGATACATTGTACGCTGTACATACATTATAGACCGTAAGTATTATGTTCGAGAACTTTTCAATATTTAATCATGAACAGTAAGCTGAGGAGGTTTTATCTGAATGGTCTGCCTAAGGCGCGAATTACACAGAAACGGCGTACGGTGAAGGTGCGGCGCAGGCATGATGCCGCTTCAAAACATTTTCATACAAAATGTACGTAGGCGACGTGTCGTGAATTACACTCAAGCGGCGCGGCGCAGGCACGCCGTTCTTTCGTTTCCTTATAAATTCAACGCCTGCGCCGCACCGTCACCTTACGCCTTTTCTGAGTTATTCGCGCCTTATTGTGGCTACATCTATATAGCCTCACTAGCTGTTGCCCGAGACCTTCGTTCGCGTGAAATTATTATAAAAAAATATTACTTCCTTTTTTAATCGAATTTTGTTACCAATTTCAAGTGTTTTATTTTTTTCAACGGAACCCTAATTATTTTTCTAAAATAAAAGTAGCCTATGTTAGTCCTTATAATATCAGCTATCTGCCAGTATAAGTCCCATCAACATCGGTCCAGCTGTTTAGTAGATTAGCCTGAACAAACAGACAGACAAATTTAAAAAAAATGTGTTTTTGTTACAAGTGCTGTTTATATTTCATATGCATTCAGTAAAAAGCTTTTCTTTTGATATTACAAACAGAAAACAGGCACTTCAATTTTATTTATTTGTATACAGGGTGTAAACGGACCCTTCACGAAGCCGTCAACCAAGCATTATGTACATCAAACTAAGTCACCCTACGCAAAAATTATTGCTGGCAAACGACTTTTTTTTTGGGGTGAAAAATCACGTTTTACGGTAAAACTCAATGTAACGCACTCAAAACTTGGTGCTGATGGATGCTTTGAATAGTAAACGGGTCATGGAGGTAATTAAAGTAAAGATAAAACCTTAAAAAGTAGTATTTAAAAAAAACTTGTTAAAAAATTGGAACTTTGACCTCCAATATCTCCGTAACTAGAAGGTTCCCAGGTATGGTCCAGAACAAAAAAATGATCGCAATGACCGGGAGAACAAGTGCCTTTCGGCTTCGTTAAGGGTCTTTTTACACCCTTTAGATAAGAACAATTTCTGACGTCACACATATACAACGGCACAGTTGGCGCAGTGACTAAGTACTTCTTCTATTTTCAGGGTGGTGTCACTGGGATACTGGTCTCTCTCCTTAACAATCATCTTGTACTTCTCTGAAGCATTCTATTTCCATTCGACGGATCTCAATTTTTACGTGGTGTTCCCCTGCGTTTTGAATAGTAAGTTTAAAACCACATTTTTTTTAAAGTTTTTTTTTTGCATTTTAAGTACACACGACGACCAATCATGGTATACAAAACCAATTTATGCAGATCTCTCATTGTATGCGAAGGTCGTACAAAGTGGTCAGGTTATACTGTATACGGGGTGGAAGGGACACCGACGCGAAAATGGTTACCACGTATTCAGTACATCATTCTGAGCCCCACACATATAAATTTTTCATCGGTTATTAAAAAAAAAAGGTGTTCCATACATTTTAACCGTGTAGGTATTGCACTTTTGTAGGAAACAGCTGTTTTTTTTTGATAACCGATGCTCATAATGATATTCTAACCTGTATGTATAGTTTGATGTGTCGCCGTGTGTTATACACCTTTAACTCATTTATGAAATATTTTTAAAATAACTGATAACTTAATAAAGCTTAATAACTATCCTGCACCACCATGCACGTCTTATAGCAGTATTACCTTAATGTCACTTATGTGTGCGACAGAGATGGAGCTATACAGCACGTCTAGCTGCATCTCTTTCCTACATCGAAGTAAGATTAAAAAAATACTGCTATAAAAGGACAAAGGTGGACTGGTAGAAAATGCCTATGGCATTAAGACCGCTTCTGTACGCTGTGCTTGAAGTGTTAAAAAAACGTGACCTGGACACACTGCAGTGTATAACGCACGGGGCGCAGCTGCGCGCGACTGTCGTAATGATTGAAAACAAACGCGACTATTCACGCCAGTTTGAAAACCGCGAACCATACATTTAAATCATAGATTCGCCATATTGCGCCAAAAAATGATCGCGTTTCTATTTCGTTGACAATGAGATTTGAATAGTATTGTCTCGCTCGCTCAAACCACATGCCGTATCTATCGTTTCATAAGGGATGTGAACGGGGGGTCACATCTAGATGCGGGGTAATATCGTTCCATATCCCGCGCGAGGCTGCTTCACGTGGCACCAAAGCTCAATGTCGCAGCTGTGTACTGATAAGGCTGACCTGTCTTTTAAGGCTTGGATGAGGCTTATGTCCAGTAGTGGGCCTTTAACACCTGAATGTGGATACCAGTACTTTTATACAAAACTACAAGCTTGGCTTGCCCTTAAAACCTACTACTCTTCATGATGTTCGTTTCTGAACAGCCTGTTTGCCATGGCTTGCCTTGCCTTGGCATGCCTAGCCATATTATTAGCCCCTAGATACGCCACTGCCTGAATGATTATGATGTTTTAACGATCGAAGATGATCACACCAGAAAAAACGTATCTTAAGAAAATGCATTATCCTTGACTGCAAAATAAAGTTGTTCTTGTAAATATCATCATCATTCAAGTGTAAAGGGTCTCTTGCTCTTGCCGGGGCTGCGGGACTGTTCGAAAGAGATTCCTCGGCCCTGGAACACAAAAAGCAAAGAAGGAAAATAGATGGGATTCAGTCAGTACAAGTCTGACACTCCCATCCACTCCGCCCAGAACGGGAGGGGTCATTTGATGACTTCCCTTCCTAAAAAAAAGGGTCTTCTTTGAACGCTCCCTTAACAAGAACTTTCTTTTTCAGTCATCACCCTCCTTGGGCTAATATACTTACCATCAAAATTAAAACTCTTCGGACAAATACCTGGAACTTCAGGCATGGACCGAGACATAGATGATGAAAACACACAGATTCTACGCACCATGGGCAACTTCAGACGACGGAAACCTGGCAACTCTGCTAAAAATAAACATGTCTGATAGTGTTGCCAGTGTCAAAATTGGCTTTGACAGTGTTTGTATGAAACTTATGCCTGGTTTTACTAACACTGCATCACCTTTTAAGTGGTAAACATCAAAAATAGCCAAATCCAACTGTTTCAATTGCAAAAATAGTCAAATCAAAATATTTGTATCAGAAATAGCCAGACCCAATCTTTAAAATTGAATTACTCTAGAATTTGTTCTAGGGACATAGTTTTAAATCTGTGTTACCAATCTAAAAATGATAAAGAATTCTTGCATTCAAGGATTCATACGTTAAAATTGGGAAATACTCACAAAATATACCCAATGGAAGAGAAGCTAGTCATTTTTGTTTGTAGTCGACGCAATTAATGTCGAAATTCAGACGCTCTGTTGGATATTGAACTCTCGGGCCCGATTTTCGGCATTAATTGCCCAGTGTTAGTAAAATCAGGTACAACAGGTCGCCTACGGCAGTATTGTTTTAATCTTAATTCAGTGTGGGAGAGACATGGACCTATACAAAGTATAAACAGACCCTTCACGAAGCCGTCAACCAAGCATTCTGTACATCAAACTAAGTAATTCTATGCAAAAATTATTGCTGGGAAACTAAATCACGGTTTACGGTAGGACTCAATGTAACGCACTCAAAACGTATTTAAAGTAAAGTTATAACATTAAAAACTTGTATTAAAAAAAGAACTTTGACCTCCAATATCTCCGTAACTAGAAGGTTCCGGTAAGGTCCAGAACAAAAAAACATATCGCAATGAGGAGAGAACAAGTTTAGTGCTTTTCGGCTTCGTTAAGAGTCTTTTTACACCTATTATAGGATGTCTAGCCTACACTCAAGTGACGTTAAAATAATACTGCTTTAAGGGGCCCAGGACGCAGTTCTACCATAGTGAGCCAACCCAGCATCTCTAATTAATTCTGTAACAGACGTCAAACTGATGCAACATTCTAAATGTGGCTTATTACTTTTCAGTTAAATCGGTCCCATATATGTATATGTTACGGCCAAAAGCTGAAGTAAGGTTACACCTGGTTCTAGCCGGCTATACCTAGGTGCGGCTTTAAATTTGATTTTCAACCAATTTGGATGTAGCGTTTGGTCACAGTTCTAACCTAATCTATTTGGTTGGTGGGTCCTAGCAATAAAAAGGATAAACTGCTACCGGCCGCACCTAGGTATAGCCGGCTAGAACTAGGTGTAAACTTACTTCGGCTTTTAGCTGTAACATATACATCCAAAACGTATGCTTAGAAAAGATTTACTACCAAAATCAGCGTTTACTATCTAAAATCAATTGCTTCGGGAAATGGAATAAAATTGATGTGGGTTGATACCTTTTGGCAGAACTAAGTCCAATTATTCTAAATTATAGATAAGTAAGATTTTAGATTACTTTTCTTCTAATTTTAATTGAATCTTAAACCTTTTCCTGGTGCTTGTAGGCAATGAGTAAAGACAGGTATACTCAATCTATTTATCTTAAAAGTGTTGAGAAGTGTGTGCTCTCGTATCGACATGACTTTGGAATAGTCCGTTCTTGGTAAAAATGTTAGCCTGTTAGCAAGCATCGTAAGGAAGCCAGCATGTCCTAGAACCAAACATTCGAAGATATTGTGACATCTACCAACCCTCAATGGGTCCACGTGGTGGACTGCGCCCCACTCCCTCTCTCAGAGAGGTTGCTTGTGGCCCAGTAGTGGGGACATTGTAAGCTGATTATGTAACAAGCGGTGTCAGGACTGACGGTCCAAAGGCAGCGCAGACATGGCGAAATACGGCTTTCTTTGCCAAACATATTTAAAAACTGCGAGCATTAGAATCAAGTTCAAATAAATAATCTTCCACGATTGGACAGGGATTGATTATACCTGTGCTAGCGACTTCACTGCGTTTAATAATATTTTTCACTTAAGAGGGTAGTTGGAACGCTTACTTCTTCTTCGAAGTTTTTGTGTGAGAACTGACTAGCAGCGGGTGTTGATGATGTGTTTGACTAAAGCCAAGGATAGACATGCCAGTAACTTACTCAAAATAAGCAAGTAGCTAGCATGCCACAACAATTTCTTAGAGCAATGCTAACGGTCCAGATTTAACAATTGTATGTACAGACGCCAGCGCATCAAGGTACCACAAACTATCAAATTTTGTCATTCAATTTTGAACTCAAAAGTTCACGGTTTAAAATCATTTGGAGTTTGACAGTTTGTGGTAACGTGATGTGCTAGCGACTGTATCCAGCCATCCACTGTTCTCAAAACGGTGAAGGAAAACATCGTGAGGAAACCGCATGTCCTAGAACCAAAAATTCTAAGACTTCTGTTACATCTACCAACCACACTTGGCCCTCGTGGTGTGTTTAGCCTGGTCTTTCTTACAGAAGTGTACCAACAGCGGAAACGGTGTAGGCTGATTATTTGGGCCTGCACCACCAGTTTTACTTTAATGTCACTTCAGTGTGAGTAAGAGACAGAGCTATACAGAACGTCTAGCTCCGTCTCTTTCTCTCACCAAAGTAAGATTTATGCAATACTCCCATAAGAGGTAGGCCACATGATTCGATGAATCGAGCTACAAGTTGTATATATGTATTTGCGCAAGTCACAGGCATTTATTCATGACGACATAGACGAGTGGCAATAACTTTCAAAGATATTCGCATTTCTAAAATGACTTTTAACAGGATTGACTGGAGCTCTTAAAAAATGAAAAAGCGTTTAATAGTAGTGACATGATTTTACAAAAAATATTACTTCTGCCAAACTGTGAAGCAGTTTCAGTAGCTAGTCCACGTTTTTGACTTTTCCAAGATCTTTATTGCTATAGACCGACCGCTTTAATGAGTCCTCCGCCTTGCCCCATCAAAGGCACATTAATCCTCCATAAAGTTCTATCAATATCCCACAGGTTATTTGCTTTAAATAACCATAATCCAGATAGGTATTACGATACTAATTGAACCAATACGTGATCAACTTTCAGAATATTCCATTTAAATTGATACCTTCGCGAGGACTCATTAAAGCGATCGGTCTATAAAAAACAGTTACTTGCTCTAGATGGCTTTATAGTTAAGATAAAGACGAGTGAATGTAAACTATGTACTAGAAATGATCACCGTATTTTCCTACCACGGCCTTATATTCTTGCACTATAGCTTCTAAGTTCTGATCTTACTTATTTGATATCGCCATTTACGGTAAAAGCTCGCCAATATTCACTGTTTGATTAACTTGGTGGATGGACTTATGCTAGAATCTCGAGAGTTAGGTAAGATGGTATATCAAATAAGTAATATCAACGATTTACACTTCATTTTCATAGCTCCTTCTAATATATAGCGTAAATACCTCTATGTAAGAGTGCCAATAATATATAAAGCATATAATTTTATACATGACACATTTTTACACGCAATAGACAATTAGAATGATTGTTATCTTAGCTAGAAGAAACCATGGTTAGATTTGCGGTACACTTTTTATAGCAGTATTGTTTTAATTTTACTTTAGTGTGGAAGAGAGATGGAGCTAGGCGTCCTGTATAGCTCCATCTCTCTCCCACACTGAAGTAATACTGCTTTTAAAGGTGGCGGTACGCACAATGACCAATCAAGCTATAAAAAGCCAGTATAACCGGATCTCTCATTGGAAATCAATACAAATCGAAGGCATTTTATACTGGAAATGTATACCTTGATGGGTGGCTGTGTGGACGAGCCCAGTACCAAAAACCCTGGCCCGGTGAAATCGCCGTGAGCTACACGCTCAAGTCACACGCGTCTTCTGACAGCGACGGTCGAGAAAACAGATGAAAGAAGTTTCTCACGCAGAGGAAACGAGTACTTGACGTTAATCGAATCGCCCGAGAAAGGGAACGGGACTAGAGGGGGATGCCACACGGGCTTTGCGTCGTCGCAACGACGTCATGTTACGCAACGTAGGAGCGGTGTAGCAAAGCAATAACGACGCTACTTTGAAGCGTTAAAATACCTTCGATAATATACATAACACTGCGCTGCGCTACTTTGCCGCTTCGGTTACAAATTATTAATTTTTGCGGTAAACGTGGTACAAAAGATGGTAAAAATGTAGTGCAATGACAAATTTCGCCATAACAGTGGCTTGCAAACATTAATAAACCCTTGTCCGACGCGGACTTACGCGTTGCATCGCCCAACGTTTTAACGCACCGTGTGACATGTCGTTCAGATCTATATGTAGAACGTCGCAGCGACTGACAATGCATCGTGTGGCATCTCTTTTATAGCCTAAACAAGTGACTATCGCTTCAATAGGTTACTGATGGCTTACTTAGCGCCTGGAGCCTAGCGAAAGATTTTTCGAGAATTTTCGCATCCCGCCGCTCTGCGTCCTTGATGCCTGCGCTAACAAGTAACCAGCTGTTAAGTCACTATTCCCTATCAGACCTCCACAACCCAGTTAGTACTGGGTAATACGGTACCCCTTGGTAAGACTGGTCAGAATTTCGGGCCACTGACTACCTGTAACGACTGTCAAAGATCTATAAATGACAGCTAGGACCAACGGCTTAACGTACTTACCGAGGCTCTGAGGAAACCCGGTATGTAATGATGGATGATGGTCTCCAATCTATAGACAGACTTTACCAACCGCGGATTATCCTTGTAGATTGAGCCATGCGGCTGTTATTATTTAGCCACGATCTCAATGCGGACGTAACTATAAGTTCTTGCAGTAGTTTAATAATAAGCTAATCAGTACATGTTGGCATTTCCGTCATCCTTAACGCTAATGCAATGTGTGTAGCTCTGCCATTTTGTCACTTTTCAGTAATATCGTTAGTACCCCTTTCAGCCACCGGGTCAGGTCAGTTTTTGGCGCTGTACACCATAGAATTATGTATTTGTTTTTTTTTTTTTACACACGTTTGATGTTAAAATGAGTGTTTACAGAGTGTGTAACTTCTAGTCAGTATATTTAAGTAATTTTTATTGTGACTGAGAGGAGAAATAAGATTATCTGTAACGCTCAAACTAGCTTCAACCCAACAAGGACTTTACAACGTGTTTTTTTTGATATCCCATAACTCTAGGGTATGATTGAGGCCATATCAAAGAATCAACTCGCATATGAGTTATGTTCCGATCCTTCGTTATTTTTTTTTTTAATTTTTCATACAAAATAATTCGGCAAAGTCACGATTATTAATGTAAAACACCCTTACGTGAAATTTCATCGATGTCGACAAGGTAGCTTTCCCTTCACTAGCTGCCGCCGGGAAGCCCCGATACCAACATACTTACATATTTTATTTTACTACACTACTACGAAGTTTGGCAACCTCGCAAAAGTAAAGATTCGTCATACTGGTGACAATTTTTGACCTAATTGAATTATGATTGATGATATCTCCGAAACGATGCATTTTTGGACCACCTATTCTAGGAGTTTTAGTATTATTTTTACCTACAGAATATAACCCTAGAGTTATGGGATATCAAAAAAAACAGGTTGTATAATTACGGTAATAAAGGTCACTATAATTTTGACAAACGTGTCAGTGATTTTGAAGATCTGTCATTTTGACAGCGATGTAATATCTGACAGCGGCGACCCAACTCACTTTGATTTTGACAGGTTTGTAGCAGCCAGCAGAACCAAATGACAACGTTATTGGAAAGCGAATAATGATCACTTCTAATTAACAGTGATGCAAGTGAGAGGTAAAATAACTGCAAAAAGACTATAGTGATCTTCTGCTGTGTATTTTTTGTCAAGATGGCGGCCTTATCTCCCATCCATGCCGCGCGCCAAAATGTCCATGTACAATTAGAGCTACAATTAATTTTATTACTTCCTCTCAAAAACAAGGTTTTACGCAATAAGCTCAACAACATGTGCTTTGTAGACAATAGATTTTAATTATTAAAGCATTCTATTTTGGAAATATGTACAGCGTAAAATACTTCCCGAGAATTTGAGCTGCTATTCACATGAACGAAACTAATGACAGTTTGTCGATGAGGTCTATCATGTTTGTGCTCCCATATGGCGCCACCGGTAAGTAAGGTCTTGTCTTGTCAATACTTTAATTTGATAAATCAAAGTACCTTAAGGGCGCCTTCAAATTAGCCGCAAAGAGCCGCGCGGTGGCAGCGCGGCTGCAGCGCTGCAGCCGCTAGATTCGAGCATCATAGTGTTGTACATTTTAGTATCACGATGGACTCTGACGAAATGACAATAATCACACACAATTAAGTGCTTCGACTGTACGTGATACGTTAGCTGATTATTTTGTTAGCCCAGAAGGAGAATTGTCATGGCAAACAACGAAAATATAAATTAAGTTGACGAGTATGCATGCTACATGCTGCTATTACATGCTTCATTTTTTTCACTTGGAGTCTTGTTTGTGAAGTTCTCAATAAATATATTGCATATTTCTTCCCAAGCCTTTTTCTTTTCGATTTTATTACTATACTTGTCTGACTTCGAATCCCATATCGCTGGACGACTCTCAACCTCATCGATAAATTTGTTCAACCTGATGTTCGTTCATGTTTAGACCTGAACAAAAACTACGTGCGCATCGTCACTAGTCTATCGATGAAATGATGCGCGGCCGCAGCGCGGGTGTAGCGCTGCAGTCGCGCGTTTTTTATTTATATGGATTAACAAAGCAGCGCGGCGGCAGCGCTGCCACCGCGCGGCTCTTTGCGGCTAATTTGAAGGCGCCCTTTTAAACTTCATCTGACATTTCTGAAGACCTTACTCTACACGAACGCCTCTATCGGCGAACTCATGCGCGATAACTACCATTATGTGTTAGTTTTAGGGGTAAAAAGCATTTGGAAGGTTTCCAGTTGCATTTTTACACTCTTTAGCCAAATACTCAGTGTGACAATATTGATGATTGCAATTAATTATCAATATTTTAGTGCAACACAGAACGATTATTATCATAGTGTCGTTCAGTGACATTAATAAATTGACGAAAACAGCAATATTTGACTGGTATATGCGACGTTGCCAACTTTCAGAATTTTTCAGAAAGCCAAGTCAGCGGCATAAAATCTCTGACACCAGGTTACGAACTAACCACACGATAAAGAAGAAGAAAGAAGAACTTTCAGAATGCACCCTCTCGATCTTACTTCAGTGTGGGAAAGAGATGGGAGCTAGACTGTACAGCTCCATCCCTTTCTCACACTGAAGTGACATTACGGTGACAGCGCCAGGTTAGCGCGCGAAATTCAATTTCTCTTACGTTTCTTGCAATAGGGTATTTGCCTGAAAAAATCTATTTAGTCCGTCAGTTAGATTATGATTATGACTCTGCAAATTGCAAAAAACGCAAGAAAATTTAAATGTCGCGGGTTACATCATGCATCCTCCATAAAGCAGTACTCCATCAGGTCATCTGTACATATTTTCAAAGTATATAATATACCTATTATGTAAACTTAGAAGGACCACAGTCACCAGTGCCATATCAGTATAGGAATTGTTACATTTTGACAAATAAAACACGGTTTGAAAAATATAATATTGTTGTTTCATTTCAACTCTCTGAAATAAATAAGCTGGAATATCTAATTTTACAATAAATAATATAATTAAAGGACGGCAACTTAATTGGAATGCATTATAAATAACTATTTTAAATACATACATTTTCTTTTCTAACTCTACTAACAAATATTTTTTTCATAGTTAGACTGTGTAAGTATTTTATAATTGATGTTAAAGTACCCTTAACGAAGCCGAAAGGCACTTGTTCTTCCCGTCATTGCGTTATTTTTTTTTGTTCTAGACCATATCTGGGAACCTTCTAGTTATGGAGATATAGGGGTCAAAGTTCCAACTTTTTAAGATTAAAAATAAAAATAAGTACAAGTTTTTAATATTGGAACTTTGCTTTACATACCTTCACGACCCCCGTACTATTGAATGCATCAATCAGCACAAAGTTTTGAGTGCGTTACATTGAATCCTACCATAAAACGTGTCTTTTCACCCCCAAAAAAAAGTCCTTTCCCAGCAATAATTTTTGCGTAAGTAACTCTACTTAGTTTGATGTACAGAATGCTTGGTTGACGGCTTCGTGAAAGGTCCGTTTACACCTTGTTCTGCTCGGCTCGCCCTCTACTACATGGGACTAAAACATAACTGGCGAAATGTAGGTGTACTATTAGGTACACCTCTGCCTAACCCTTAGGGTACTACAGGCGTGATGTTAAGTTTAATAATAGTCCGGAACGGGGGCGCACGCTATTTTGACGAAGTCTTCATAGCGCACTGTGCCTGTATTGGTTACGTTTGCTTCCCGGAATATGTTGTCCACCTGAAAAACAAAAAAATCTATAATATAAAAATGAATCGCAAAATGTGTTGGTAAGCACATAACTCAACAACGCCTGGACCAATTTGGCCAATTTTTTTTTTTAATGTTCCTTGTAGTTCAAGGATGGTTTTTACGGCGAGAAAAATTCGAATAATTGCCGGAAAAACCCTTAAAACAGCCAACCAAGGTACAGGCAGGGTAGGTTAGGTAGAGAAGGGTAGGTAAGTAGGTAGGTAGGATAGGTAGGTAGGATAGGAAAAAGGTGCATTTCAACGCATGCCGGGAACAGCTAGTATTTTAATAAAATTAGATGGCCAAGATCCAGACCAGGGTTGTTGCGAACATCAGCATCAGCATCAGCATCCGCTGATCTTCAGCATCATTTTCAACATCAGCATCAGCATCAGCATCCGCATTGATCGATGCTGATTATTAATGCTGAAGTTTGAGTCGTGACATGACCGCAGAGAGGATTATATCACGTGTAGGTTTTGCCTGCGACTTTGACCAATTAAAAGATCGTCTGCGGGGATTGTGATTGCAAACAAAAACAAACTTGTCTCATTACTTTAATTCGTCGTTACGCGTGAAAGTTTTTGTTTTTTTTTCCCGTAAACTGTCGAGTGTTATCCGTTGAAAAGTGGAATATGGACGTATTTTAAATTAAGGAGTCAAGAAACTGGAAACTGCAACTTATGTAACAAGGATTATTCACGCAAAGAGCGTACTAATACGGACTGATTTTACTTTTTCCCTGTTTTTTTAAGAAAATAATTAAAATCAGCATCAGCATCAGCATCCGCTGATGTCAATGATAAAAGATCAGCATCAGCATCAGCATCCGCTGATGTGAAAAAAATATGCATCAGCAACAACCCTGATCCAGACATCGTGAGGAGACCAGGACTTTAATTAAATCAAATCATTTATTTGTGAGACATGGGTTACGTGCAGGTGTTCATTATGGCGTGATGTTATGTTATATTATATCAGTCTCAAATCACTATTTTGCCTTGAGCAAATTCAAGTTCAAATGTTTATTGCTCAGCACAGGACATTTTATACATTTCCAGACATCAAGTGAATGTGCAGTCCACTGTGTTGTACCAATTCAAGCAATAATCAATAATCATTTTATTTGCAATAAGTATTGGTACATTTTGGTCTTAAAGACAGTTGAGGTTCCTAATACATAGTCAGATATAAAGGGTGTAAAAAGACCCTTAACGAAAACGAAAGGCACTTGTTCTCCCCGTCATTGCGATCATTTTTTTTGTTCTAGACCCTACCTGGGAACCTTCTAGTTACGGAGATATTGGGGGTCAAAGTTCCAACTTTTTCACAAGTTTTTTTTTTCAAACCACTTTTCAAGGTTTTAACTTTACTTGAATTAACTCCATGACCCGTTTACTATTCAAAGCATTCATCAGTACTAAGTGTTGAGTGCGTAACATTGAGTTTTACCGTAAAACGTGATTTTTCACCCCAAAAAAAAAATCGTTTCCCAGCAATTTTTTTTGCGTAAAGTTACTTAGTTTGATGTACAGAATGCTTGGTTGACGGCTTAGTGAAGGGTCCGTTTACACCCTGTAGATGACATGCAAAATTTTACAATATTTTAATTATAATAACAGTAATTAATGTCTTCAAATAGCCGGTTTCTATCACTCATTATATTATAAAACATTCAGCATTCATTATTTATGCAGTTACATTAATTTATAATAGATTAATAATTAACATTATAATATATAAATTCATTAGTAGAGCAAGCATGCTAATCAATGACTTCTAAAGTACTAAGAGTACTTACTCAAGCTGCATCCATTTAAATTAGAAGCAATCCACAACGAAGTTCAAAAAGGCTAGACAATCGATGAAAGAGACAAAAATTTCTCACCTCTCTAGCAGATAGGCCTTCGCCCCAATTCTGCAGTAAGTTCCTCAGCTGCCTCGCTGGAATCACGCCATTTTTCTCTGCATCACCAGCCTTGAAGGCATTTACTACCTGAAGGAGAATATAAGCAGATACATTACTTAAACATATTGAATTGAAGACAATTTTTTTTTTAATTGCCTGTACTGTCCCACTGCTGGGCAAAGGCCTCCTCCAATTCCTTCCATGTGCTCTTTTGTCGTGCCACCTCGAACCAGCCCTCGCGGTAAGCGTCCAGATCGTCTCGCCACCTCTTTCTGGGCCGGCCTCGGCGGAGCCCTCCGTCTTCCGGCAACCATCGCGTGGAGACTTTTGCCCAGCGGTCATTGTGACAGACAATACATAGCCTAAATTGCTAAATTGCTGGGCCTAAACGCGGGAAATTTGGAACAAGGGTTCCTTATACCCTGGTGGACAAAAAATAGGCCATCCCTATTTTTACGTTTTATTCATTAATAACATTTTGTTATAAAAATTATACGAATAAAGTTGTTCAACTAAACAGTACGTTATTTCAATTAATAATCAACAAACAATTAATTATAAAGTATTCTAAAGGTATCTGCAAACATAGTAATGACCGGTTGTTCCCACACACCCACCCCTGAATGGTCTGCCCCCGCAGTAGTGGTTAAGATTTTTTGCCATCTGCCCCCGAATTTATTTAAGTTTAAAAAAGGGTGGCAGATGGGAAACATATTACCAGAACTAAAAAAAAAAAAATTCGTGTCCTGATTATTTTATATTGATAAAATTTATTGCCGTAATTTAGGTTATTAGTTCTTATATTACTTTTATTAGTAAGCCTTAAAAAACGACCCTTGCTTTACCTGTAGGTATATTGTTTCATTTCTATGTTTTGAGGAGTCAAATTCAAGATTATATAGATTGTTACTCGTATCGAACATAACTGTAATGGCTTTCAGCATTTATTTATTTGTAAAAATACATGATTTACCTCATTAGGTAGGTTTTCAGCTCTGGAATGAATGTGCATCACTTCCAAAAAGTCAGCGAAAGACATCTTGCCACCTTTTCCTTTTAAATATCCTGAAAATATGACAAAACAAAAATGAATAACAACATAAATAAGGGGACTGGTAATTTACTCATGATAACAAACAACTTTCCCAAAGAAACTTTTTTTTATACTCATTCACTTTTATCCCAATAACACGCGCCTGTGACCTATCAGCTGTTAGCCGTTCGAATCCGTTAAAAAAAAAGTTTCTTTGGGAAAGTTGTTTGTTATCATTAGTAAAATCATGTGTTTAAGTATCGGTCACTAATTACCAGTCACCCTATGTATTAGGATATCTTGCAGAACGCAACTCCAGATTTACTAAAATGATATTGCTATTCTGGCTTGAAACCTAAAAATTCTGTCTTGTGTAGTCAAGTAGTCGCAAGCTCAACTGCTGAGCATGAGGTCCTGGGTTCAAAGCAAAAGCAAAAGTGTTATTGGGTTTTTCCATCAGGAATTTCTCATAGCAGTCTGAACTCAAATATTAATGTACACAAATAAACAAATAGAAGCCAGTCTCTATGGAGTGCTACTGTGATTGCAATCTGTAAATGTCAAAAAAAGTTGCACATATTGGGCTGCCGACAAGCCACCAATAAAGTTTTTGAACTGAAGCCAACTAGCAAGCCAACACATGGCTAGTCAGCAGCAATGGTGTCATCATCATCTGCCTAGCCTTTTCCTAACAATGTTGGGGTAGGCTTCCAGTCTAATTGTATGCAGCTGAATAACCATTTTTTTATATGAAGCGACTGCCTATCTGACCTCCACAACCCAGTTAGTACTGGGTAAATACGATACCCCTTGGTAACACTGGTTGTTAGACTTTGAGGCCAGTCACTTGTAACAACTGTTAAACAAATGACTGTCGGGAGCAACTTCTTCAGTCCAATCTTGTGTCGGTGGTGGCTTTGGTGTGACAAGCTCTTAAGGTTTTGTATTGTATAATGGGCTGGTGTCCGCAACTCTACGTCAAAGCGCATATTTTAAATGCGGGTGGCAAATCTATTTGATTTTTGAGCTTGTAATGATGGGAGAAATAAGTATTATTTATTTATTAATCTTACCAGCTAACTCCTGAATAGTTGGGCTCATGCCCAGAGATCTCATAACAACAGTGAGCTCATCCAGCGATGTGATCTGCCCAGAACGGGCGAACAGGTAGAAGCATTCACGAAATTCTGTAAATATAAGACTCTTATTAGAAAAGGGCTTTTTCAAGAATGCGGAAAAACGTAGGTGTTCTTTGTTTAAAGAAGTTTGCTCTTTGGGCCTGCTCTTCGCCCCAATTGACTACATTAAGCTGCAATTTGATATAATATAAAGTAAGTATTTATAATACTAAGCGATATATTTTCGTTGATGACTTTCTAAAGAGAAACGTCGTTAATACCGTTACTTTAGTATCAAAATAACAAAAACATACTCCATCTTCTCGAACTTATTTTAAGCTTAAAATACAGAATGGCGAACAAAAGAGATTTCTGAAGGTTTTATTAGAAACTGAATTATAGTATAGGGGTTGATTCATTAAAATTATCAGGCAAAATCTTATCGAATTAAGGCAAATGATAAAAGAAAGTAGAACGTACCATCTATATCCTGTTCCTTGAAATAACGAGCCTGTAACAAATAAATTAGGTGTTAATAGGCAGCAGTCATTAATAAATAATACGAGAAACACCTTTTATATACCATTTTCTTAGTTTTGAAGAGGAATTAACAAACAAGTTTACAACAGTACGACTACGACACAGCAAACAGTCAAACACTATTTTGACATTTTTGACAGTAGCTGTCAAAAACGTTCCGGGTCACAGAACATTAGTCCCCCAGCGAGTTCCGGGTTCAGATCTAAACAAAGTTTTACCCCATGATTTTACCACTAAGGAGACAGCCATGAACACCAACCCACCACCCTTTGAGCATATTTATCGCTTATTCCTCTATGACACTACCCGAGTATCTGCCAATATAAAATATGTCATACCATACTCACTTCTTTCCTTCACGAGTCAAATGCAACTTTAGGGAAACTTTAGGAATGATTTAATTTGTTTAATTTATTATACTTTCTTTCTAAAATATAATCACTTTATTCTCATTGAAGCATCTTATATCAATGAATGAGATAAAAAGACTAGTATCTAAATCTAAAAACATGTATAGTCTGCGAACCAAGATGGGCGACCAATCAGCTGACATTACTGAAGGCATATTTTTCCATGGTGTAATTACCTAAATTGGTTGAATTATTACATAAAACCTACTCTAAGGCAGTTTTCAGTGGTTTACTTGTTATTTATGTGATTTATTTACCTACATCTGTTATGGATATCGAGATAAGCATTGCGTGAGTATTCTCATGATTGTCGTAAGATTTTGTGATTTCCGTATAAAATGATTTATGTTACCTTGTACTATGAAATAGATAAGACAATTTGTGTCCTTTGACCGCCGTAAAACTTACGTCTGCTTAGGTTATTGACTTATAATATTGTTATTGGAAAATGACGGATTTCTTTAATTCAATTTCATTGCCATGCTGACCCTGTATTACGTATATTATTCATAATTTACAACGCACGAGTACAACTATACTTTTTATTTATTTGTCCTTTTATGACTTCCATTGAAGGTTTCCGACCATATCCTTGAGATTTGACATGGTTTTTCATGAACAACACTGTGCATGTAATACAGAAATCAACACTATTTGGCTGTAAAAACATGGGTGCCTATGACATAAGTGGATGGGGCCACAAAAAAAAACAACCTGCAACTTTCTGGCAGAACTGAGAAAAGTTACAGACAAAAGTTTTTGGTAATTTCATTGCGAAAATTGTATGTTAATCTTACTAATATTATAAAGAGGAAAGATTTGTATTTTTGCATGTGTGTGTGTATGTTTCTAATGAATAAACTCAAAAACTACTGTGCTGATTTCAAACATTTTTTCGCCATTAGAAAGCTACATTATCACAGAGCAACATAAGCTATATTTTATCCCAAAATGTTAAAAAAATAAATGTCCACCCGTGCAAAACCGGGACGGGCCGCTAGTATTTTATATTGTTGTAAACTTGTAAGTTCAGTGTGGTGTTTACCAATATTTTAATGATGAAATTTCTATGTATGTTATTCATAATTAAATACACTGAATTCGTAATATCTCATCAATAATTCTCAATGACTAATATCTTTGTCAAGCTTATTTATGTACAGTACCTATATGAAAGGTTTTTTTTCTCAATGATTAAAAAACTCACACATTTTTTTAAGTTTCACATATTTATGATTTTTTTTACTATTTCACAAAATAAAATAAATGGTAGGGTAGGATATGGCTAAAAGGAGGTAATTGCTGAGATGACAAGTAATAGAAAAGAATGGAAGAAGGTTGGACCAGCCAGACTCAAATAAATTGAGATAAAAGGATAATGATGATGAGTGCCTTTGTGGTGGAAAGTTTCGTCTTTAATATACATATACGTAGTGGAAGGGACACCAACATTAAAAAGGTTACCACATATATAGTAAATCATTCTGAATCAAATTTTCATCAACATACAACCTGACACTAACCTGCAAATTGCAAAAAACTTAAGAAAATTGTAATTTCACGGGCTACCCTGCCACTTCCACCTTAATTAAATCATTTTGTTTTGTCTTGTGCAAGACAAATAAATAGCTTTTCTTTCTTTCTTTAAAAGACAATGTATGAGAACATGAAACAGGTTAAAAGCAGTCTCGACCTAGAGGAACCTCTTTAATTTCTTATTATTGTCATGGTAACATTCACTTTTGATTGATTCAAACAAATACCCATTGATATAATAATCCTTACTTCATCAATAATGTTGTTAAAAAAACTTCCTGTTTACCTACCTCTATTATGTAAATATTGTGAGTATTGTGACACAATACTGATTCATTCACAATATTTGTATGTTATCATAAAACTGTCAACAGTTTGAAAAACTGCAGCACTCAGAGATAACTCACTTAAATAATAAAAAATAATCTAGTGTCTGTTTGCAATTTCGAAATAACAGCTTTAATAATGGTCTTATAATAATAGATGGCGCCACATGGCTTTCGAATCATGATTGAATTATATAATTATATTGTTATAGAAACTTTAGTAGTGGGCGATAAACGCGAGCGAAGCCGCGGGCAAAAGCTAGTGGAATACAAACTTTAATTGACGAACAACTTGGATGTAGGGGTAAACTTCTAAACTACCTACTGATCTGATTCCGAAAATTCTCTCACTAAAGGGAAGCTACATTATCCCTAAAATAATTAAATGATGAAATACAAGCAGACCAAGACGGGCTACGGCTAGTTTATTAAAAATTTAATCGTCATCATTACGAAAACCTTTTATGGACACAGATCACGCATGAAACAGCGTTTTTTTTATTGGAATTTAAAAGTTAGTGTCATAGCAACAGTTGTTCTTAGTGATGAGTACAGTGACCTCTTTTTTAGCATAAGCAAAATCAGTAGAGACCGGATTAAATGCATATTTAGGCTGTATTTTGAAGTTAATGCATATTTTAGATAAAATCGGCATCTTGCATTTTTTGGGTATTTTAACTGGAAAAAAGCATCTAAATTCAAATACTGCTTACTAACTCTTAAGTAGATGTAGACCAATCGTTTTCAAGTTATAAAAATATTTTTATTCATAGAAGGCTCAATATTGCTAAGGAACTGTTCTCAGTTTTCATGAAAAAACCCTAATATACTTCTTTTAATTTTATGTTGCAAATGTTGGTACTTTTGTTGCATATTTCGTCAATATTAAGTTGCATATAGTCCGGTCTCTAATAATCAGGCCAGAGCTACAACGTTCCCACTGCTAGGCCAAAGACCTCCTCTCTATGAGTGGGAGTGAGCTGTAATCCACCACGCGGGCCCTGTGCGTGTTGGTAGATGTCACATGTCTTCGAATTTTTGGTTCTAGGACATGCCGGTTTCCTTAAGATGTCTTCCTTTACTGTTTGTTGCTGTGAAGGTGCTTATCAAAATTTTTCTGTAGACAAAAGAAATACTATTTTCGGCCACCCGAATAACATGACCTTGGCCAAAGTCTATGAATATATTATGATAAGATTGTTAATCTTAGTGGCTTTATTTTAACGGCGCTGCAAACTAGCTGAATTTTTACACGAACGTTTGTTTACCGCGCACTTGGGTCTCAATAGTGTTGAGTATGAATGTGGATATCTATCTATACAGGGTGGCGCCGAAAATACGACACTAAATTAAATTGCGTACTTCATGACGTTCAAAGTCTGCATACAAAAATTCAATCGAATATATCCGGTAGTTTAGTCACCAGAACGTCGTTTTTCATTTTCATCATTTTCTACATGATGTAGATTAATAGGCTAGCTCCGACAGGTTAACGACCCCCGTATCGTATATTAAACACTAAACACATCTTTACAACTCGCTACTTCAAAATCCTTTGCCAAATTCGTTCTTTAAATTTTTTTTTCTTCCAGATGAAAATTAGTGCAAATTATACCTACGGTTAGTAAACCAATACTTATAAATGGTGTTCTATTTCGTTAACAGTTTTATGGTATTTAGTTTTTTTGTTTTTTAAATTTCGATGTTCGGATTTATTTGATAGTTTAAAAATATTCCTACGAACTAGTATCAACTGTGTTTTCATTTAGTGTCGTATTGTCGGCAACACCTTGTGTAAGAGTCGAAGAAGACCAAAGAAACGATGGATGGACTGTGTGAAGGATGATATGGCTAGAAAGAAGCTGACTGCTGAGATGAAGAGTAATAGAGAAGTATGGAAGTAGAAGACATGCTGCGCCGACCCTACATAAATTTGGATAAAGGCCGGAGAATAATGAAGGCATGATTTTTCAACTCACGACATTGGGTCGACCGTTGAAAATCTGACAGAGCGAATTGTGCGTTCGACGCACTTTCGCCACCATGGAATATAGTTCGTAAATATTTGAGTATTATTACCAAAGACATTCAAATATTTACGAACTATACAGGGTATAAACAGACCCTTCACGAAGCCGTCAACTAAGCATTCTGTACATCAAACTAAGTAACTCCACGCAAAAATTATTGCTGGGAAACGACTTTTTTTTTTGGTGTGAAAAATCACGTTTCACGGTAAAACTCAATGTTACGCACTCAAAACTTAGTGCTGATGGATGCTTTGAATAGTTAATGGGTCATGGAGTTAATTAAAGTAAAGTTAAAATCTTAAAAAGTGATTCTTAAAAAAAAACTTGTGAAAAAATTGGAACTTTGACCTTCAATATCTCCAGAACCTGTGGTTTCCCAGGTATTGTCTAGAAAAAAAAAATGATCCCAATGATGGGCAGAATATGTGGTTTTTGTTTTCGTTAAGGGTCTTTTTACACCCTTTAGACGGGACAAGACGATGAAAATCGTAATCCAATGCTTGTTACTACTTAGTAACAAATCTTTATGTCTAGTGTCATACGCCCGCTTGTCAGGTAGCATTCGTGTGTCATAATCGAAAATGTTCGGGATCAAAAGTTTTGTATGAAAATATTCCCAATGTCCGCTCTATTAGTCTTTTAAATCTCTTTGACTATGACAAACGTCAGCACATCAAGCCATTACAATCTGTCAAATTTCTTTATTAGATTTTCAACTTTAAATCTAAAGCATTAGGTTCTAGGTTGATTGGGAAAATTTGACAGCTTCGGGTAGCTTGATGGTGCGATGCGTTGCTAGGCAACGCGGATTATCCCAGTTGTAAACAAGCCTCTTTTTACTTGCTTGATTTGAAGGGAAGTGGAAATTATGTTTTATTACTTCACCGCTATTCTTTTCTGATTAATTTTGCTATTACATATCGCCTGTATGTCCCTGAGAGGTGAGGCAGAGGTGTTCGTTTGGTACACCCACATTTCGCCAGTTATGTTTAAGTCCCATGTAATAGGGGGCGAGCTTATTGCCATCAACCGGGCACAAATCCAAACTCCGTGGGTACCACTAAGCAATTTCTGATGGAAAAAGGCAATGGCACTGCCTAATCAAACCCCTCGTCACCGCTAGACCACAGACAAGGTAGTAACCATTTTTTTTTTCTATTTTCAGGACAAGTGTGCAGCGGCAGTCGACTGAATAAAAATCATGGAAGAACCTATACCTAGGATAAATCAAAAACATTTGGACATAAACAAAATCACTTAAATAAAATAAAAAAAACTTTAAAAAGTGAAACTATAAATCAATAATTTAAGTTAAATAACATAAAACAATAGCTAATACAAGAGATTAGTCTCTAATAGATCGAAATAAAAAATATATTAAAATAAAAAAAGAATATTTATTTTCGTTAATTATTGATATATATTATATATTATAATTATTAATATAAATATATTGATAATATTAATAATATACAATTTAGTTGACAGTCGATTCCATTGTTAATCTGTATTAAAAATACGTTGAAGTTTTTAAAACTTTTGTAAATGGTTACCAAAGATAGTGAATGCATAGATATTTAACGTAGATGTATGGATTTCTATAGAGAGATTGAAGAATAGTATATTTGAGAGTAGGATTTAAAATGGCCGCCACGATGGTCGAGTCTCCACCTCCTCAGTTGATCACAACTATTGAGTGGAGCATGATGGACAAGAAGAAGTTTTTTCCGCTTTACGCTTTGAGTAGTTTCACAGGTGAGAATTTTTTTTTTTTGAGTAGTCCTGAATTTTTTTTTTAGTAGGAATTACAGAGATTTTTTTTTTTTGAGTATTGTAATCCTGAATTTTTTTTTGAGTAGGAATTACAGAGAGGTTTGGAGGGAGAAAGGGGAGGCCTTTGCCCAGCACTGGGACACAATGTATGCAATAAATAAAAAAAAGTCCTCATGGATACCAGTGGTGAAGGTGCCATACAACCCGATTCCCACCAGATTCCTTTTGAAAAATGGCACAGTCAGTATTCTATAGACAAATAATATAATCACATTAAAGATATGTACTCCGGCTTACCTCTTACAAAAATTGACCCGTCGCTACTGCTATAGATAGTTTATATTTAGGAAACGTGATGCTTTCAAAGAATTTGTCTCATACAATACTAAGTGTATTGTATGAGACAAATACTTTGAAAGCCGTTCGAAAGCCGGCAACCAAGCATTCTGTACTTCAAACTCAACCCAAAAAATATTGCTGGGAAACGACTTTTTTTCGGATTGAAAAATCAAGTTTCACGGTAGGACCCAATGTAACGCATTACGTACTCAAAACACTGTGGGGTCGTGGAGGTATTTAAAGTAAAGTTATAACATCAAAAATTGTATAAAAAAGAAAAACTTGTGAAACAGTTGGAACTTTGACCAATAATCTCTTTGTTGTATGGAACCTTCGCCACTGATCTATAGTAAAATATAATTCACACCCGTTTGCTATGGAAACAGTCAGTTTTAAACCATACAGCGTATGTAGTAAAAATATGCTCGTATCTTATCATAACAGTGATTACAAGTTATCTAATCTAACATTATTCATAGATACACTAAACGAGATGACCTTATTAAAGCCTCTTTTGATGCTAATCAATTTTAATCAGCGTTCGAAATTAAGTTTTCAAATTTCATCATCATTCTCTTGCCCTTATCTCAATTTATTTGTGGTCGGCGCAGCATGTCTTCTTCTTCCATACTTCTCTATTACTAAACTTATACTGTCACTTACGGGATATCTTCCGTGATTGTTCATTATTTTGAGCCACCGATATTTCGACGCTGTTGCAAGCGCCATGATCGCGGGTTGACTAGAGAATGTGGGTGGATGGAAATAAATTGTTAAGAGCAGACAAATCTACGGTGGCGCACACCATAGTCATAGTCATAGTCATGCTAGCGAAGGAGGTGGCGGGACGTGAGAGGGAGAGAATCTCACTTCCCAGCCGCCGCGGGCGACGCACCGGGCGTCGGGGGCCACGTGGTGGCTCCCGGCCACCGTAGGCGCGGGCCTGTGGACGGTGAGTAATGGGTTAGCTCACCGTCCGTCCGTCTTATGACGACAGGCCGTGTCGACGGCTCGTTCGTGTTCCACGCGCGCCTCAAAGAGATGTCAGCAACCAGGAAGGGGCCCGCAAGGGCCGATGCCTGCCGGGGCTGCGGGACTGTTCGAAAGAGATACCGTGGCCCTGGAACACAAAGGGCAATGAAGGAACATGGATGGGTTTTAGTCTTTTAGTAAGAGTGACACTCCCTCCCACTCCACCCAGAGCGGGAGAATTCATTTGATGATTTCCCATCAGGAAAAAAAAAAGAAAAAAAAGAGCAGACAAATCTGTCTTCCTTCTTTCTTTGACTCTTTCTTTCTCTATTACTGTTGGCTATCGCAGTAGTCACCCCATGCTAACTGAAATGTCTCGCTGAGGTCCGGACCCCACCAAAGCTTTCATTTTTTAGGGTTCCCTTGCCAAATGGCAAAAAATGGAACCCTTATAGATTGCTGTCCGTCTGGCACCATACAGTTGAAATTTGGAAAGTAGATGCCTTTTATGAACACAAATATGACGTGATAAAATAAAAATAGGGGTAGCTCCTTTTACATGCAATTGTGGGTTGAAAAAAAAATGTCTACGTATAAAGAGTGTAAAAAGACCCTTAACGAAGCCGAAAGCCACTTGTTCTCCCCGTCATTGCGATCATTTTTTTGTTCTGGACCATACCTGGGAACCTTCTGGATACGCAGATATTGGAGGTCAAAGTTCCAGCTTTTTCACAAGTTTTTTTTTTAAATACTACTTTTTAAGATTTTTACTTTACTTTAATTACCTCCATGACCCGTTTAATATAAACATCCATCAGCACTAAGTTTTGAGTGCGATACATTGAGTTTTACCGTAAAACGTGATTTTTCACCCCAAAAAAAAAAGCCGTTTCCCAGCAATAACTTTAGCGTAGGGTGACTTTGATGTACATAATGCCTGGTTGACGGCTTCGTGAAGGGTCCGTTTACACCCTGTATAACTGTGTGGTCTGTCTATCGATAGGTCCTCAAAAATGATATGGAGGTTCCTAAAATATTTTTTTACCCGACTACGGCGAAGCCAAAATCAAGGGTTATGATTTTAGCAGTCTATGTATGTATGTTTGTATTTACGTATTTTCTTCGTAGCGTCTAAACTATTCATCCGATTTTCATGAATAAGGTGTCAATCGACTCGATATTATGGCCCGGGTAACATAGGCTACATTTTAACCGACTTCAACAATAGGAGGAGTCGATTTTACCTTGTAAAACCCGAATTTAATTAGAGCTTGATTTTTCAGTAGTCGGGGTTTTTAGTTGTAGTATACCACACAAATTCTTTTTCTTAATTCAATGGTTGATGAGAAATTTGCTTCTAAAGTCATAATAAATTAAAAGTAAAAAAACTTTTTTAAAAACAAGGTTTTATTTAAATGCGCTAAAAAGAATGAAATAAACTTTTCCTGTCCAAACTCGATGAGGTTGCGTTGTTGCATTACAGAATTCCTATGGCCACCTTCCAGCTCCATCATCAGATCAGCTCCAAGTCATCATAATATTGCATTGTCCCACGATATACATATGCGTGCAAAATTTCAGCTCAATCCGTTGAAGATATCTGCTTCAAAATTGAGTTACAAGATTCCACCCGCACTTGTAAAAATTGTATCCCCCACTCTAATTTTTTTTATATTTCTTTCCAGTAAGATGCGCGTTGTATCCATTAACGCTAATCAAGACACAGATCCAGGTACAAAGACGAAAAGAGGCCTACAGCGGCGTAGCTGACGCTATATCTAAGATATATAGGAATGAGGGGGTGCCGGGGTTGTACCGAGGATTCTGGCTGTCTAGTGTAAGTAATATTTATTTTTTTATTTACGGAAATATTACCTACAACTACCATTACAGATCTGCGATCCAATGCGATAGTGGCCTTACATGCTAAATCCTTAATCTACACTCTATAAAATTACATACCTTATTCTAAATCTTAACCTGCATCTTAATAAAATATTATATACACCACTATTTTTTTATGAATACAAAAAAAAATGGGGCTCTATCTGTACCCGTTACTGATCATATTTCTGTTTTTTTTTTTTCATATTTTTGAATTTATTTTACTTTGTATTAGTTTTGAATCGTAAAGTATAAAGATGCGTTTTAGTTAACTACAATTAAGAATATGATTAATGAATACTACTATGAATAGTCGTGTATATTCCATAAATTGAGGGACATTTTGGGATATAAACGCTAATAACTTTGCTGTTTATGAATATTATTTATTGAAACTTTACATATACAGGGAAAGTTTTTAACCACTGCGTAAATTTTTTTTGGTGGCTCAGTGTTAGTAATAGAACACATTTCCATTTTTAGTTTATAACTTTTTTTTTCTCATTTTTCCATCTTGTCCCATTTTGAAATAAGCATAACATGGACATAATTTAATTGTAATACTGAATGAAAACGCGCTGGCTGCCCGCCACCGCCGCCGGCGCTGCATACCCCGCCCCCTTACTCCGCACCGCCGCGGGCGGCGGCGTACGTCACTTGCGGAAGCGGGGTCCGGACGTCCGCTCGAATTCACCCCTGCGCGCGTGTTTGCCGCGTACTCGCGTAGTCACGATGTCAAACTTCACTAACCGTGAATATTACGAAATGGTGCGAGTGTATTTACATAGCCAGGAAAATCTACGAGCAGCACGTAGAATGTATGCGAGGGAGAGCGTACCTCGTATGCGAGCCCAGGGGATCTGTAATCCCACGGTCCCTAATGAAAGGACAATTCTTGCAGCAAATCAAAGGCTGCTTCAATTTAAATTGTATCATGTCATTGTGCAAGTATCATACCTAAATGTTTTAATTTGAATGTAAAAATTATTACTTATTAAGTATGATTTATTTTCTGCATTTTGATGGTCCTAAGCCCATGAAAGTATGAAGGAAAAATTGGAATTACGTTTACAAATAACTTTATTCACAGCCTAAACTTAAAAAAGTAGCGCGAAACTGCGGTCAGTAACCGCACCGCGTAGGTACTTACGTCGGCGCCGTCGCATCGAGCGAGCGCACCTACAAAACTCAGCTGATCTCAGCTTGCCGGTCGGGCGACCGGTCGACGCGTGAGTCGGTCGACCGGGCGCCCGACTGGCAAGCGACCATAAAATAAGTTTCTAAGTAAATAAGTCTCGTAAGCGATAACTTTGTTTTTTACTATTAACACATATCAAAATAAAAAATACGTGTCTATTAAAATATATTCAAGTTTATCATGTCAAAATTTGCGCACTGGTTAAAAACTTTTCCTGTATAATAACAAGACCTTCTACAAGAAGCCCTTTAAGTATTCGTACCAATTAAAAATTAGTGGTGTATAATGCAGGTATATGTTAATCAAACACTGTTTTAAGCTTTCACGGTTTACAACTAAACTTATACACTTACGGGATATCTTCCGTGATTGTTCATTATTTTGAGCTCCCGATATTTCGACGCTGTTGCAAGCGCCATGATCGCGGGATGACTGGAGAATGCGGGTGGATGGAAAATAAATTGTTAAGAGCAGACAAATATGTCTACCCTCTTTCTTTACCGCCTATGACGACCCAAACATGTTGGTGTTCACACACTTCTGCTCAACCCTTCTGGAAACAATGCGTGATGTTATGTTATTTGACCATTGTTTTATTACAGTTTCAGATAATCTCAGGAATATTCTACATCACCACATACGAGGGCGTCAGATATGAGCTCGGAAAACACGATGTCAGTCCTAAGTTGAAGGTATACTATCATTTTTTATTTATTTTTTATTTTATAAACTAGCTGTGCCCCTCGGTTTCACCCGCCGCCGCCGTTTCCGACTTCTTTTATTTTTGCCCGGCTCCTATTAGTCATAGCGTGATGTTATATAGCCTATAGCCTTCCTCGATAATTGGACTATCCAGCACTAAAATCATTTTTCAATTCTGACCAATGGTTCCTGAGATTAGCGCGTTCAACCAAACAAACTCTTCAGCTTTATAATATTAGTATAGATTACAGGTTTCTTACACTTAAACAAAGCACACAATTAGACCCCTGGGGTCTATCTTAGCATGCCATGGCCTGAGATTTGATCAACGCGCTATTACAGTTAAATTATAATCGAGGTGATGTAATGTTCTTTCAGCTTACAGCTATTATCCAACTACTGGGCAAAGGCCTCCCCCATAGCGTTCCACTCTTCTCTCCATACGGTTTTCTCTAGCCAATCTCTCATAGTCGCCTCTAGGTCGTCACGCCAGCGTTTTCTTGGCCTGCCTCGATGACGACGGCCGTCTTCTGGCACCCACTGCGTGACGACTTTGGCCCATTTACTAAAACGGGTGTAAAAAAATCCTTAACGAAGCCGAAAGGCACTTGTTCTCCCGTCATTGCGATCATTTTTTTGTTCTGGAACTATACCTGGGAACCTTCTAGTTACGGAGGTATTGGAGGTCAAAGTTCCAACTTTTACAAGTTTTTCTAAAATTACAATTTTTAATTTTATAGCTTTACTTTAAATACCTCCATTACCTCTGTACTATTCAATGCATTCATCAGCACAATGTTTTGAGTGACATCGAGTCCTTGCCGAAAACCGTGATTTTTCAACCAAAAAAAAAAGTCCTCCTTTCTAGCCATATCAAACTCAAAGCATTTATTTCAATTAGACCATTTCAGGCACTTTTGAAAGTCACAAAAAAACAAAGAGCGAAGCTACAGTCACATACACAAGGCATAATAACTTGTGAAAGTACTGTAGTTGCCCATTCCAAGGCGTAGATCTCTATGGAGAAGAATGGGCAAGAAACTCCATGGACACTCTTTTCAATCAAAATATTGTTACAAAATCTTGGTTACATCATTCATGTGGATATCATACATTTATGTGAGAACGATGTATAAAGAAGTGCAAGCTAAGAGCGTCCAGAGTAAAAAGAACATCAACCTTCACACAGTACATCCATCGTTTCTTTCTGCGCCTGCGCCCACACTTGTGCATCTCATCTCTCTCGCGCCATGACCGAAATCGGTCAGGAGGACTATTATTAATATATCTAATATACATCATTTCAGTCTTTCATAGGTGGCGGGTGCGCTTCGATCGTGGGACAGACGATCATCGTGCCCTTCGACGTGCTGAGCCAGCACCTGATGGTGCTCGGCCTGGTCAGGGGACGAGCGAATATGAAGAACCCGGTAAGACATCCATACTTTACAATACAGGATGTAAGGGACAGCCCTCCACAAACTGACAGGGTGCATTCAGCTTCTTATTTTGATCATATTCCACTGGAATTTTTCTCCGGATTTTTTTATTTCAGTTACTATTCCTTTATTTTAATGCTAAATTACATTCCCTGTACGCAGCACTCCATTAATGTAAATAATACGACTAAAATCAAAAATCCAACAATGGATGTTGAAATACTCTGGAACGACGCGTGAAATCAGCTGTACACTTCCTGCCTAGCTACAGAGTTCTTCGAACTGGTCGTCGCGCTTTCGTCTGTTTACACCCTGTATATGTGAGAACAATGTAGAAAGACGTGCACATTAAGAGCGTCCAGTGTAAAATATTTAATGAACATTAAAATATACCCCCGGGTAAGACGACTTAGGTGACTACTCATCCGCAAAATATTTCATCTGCGGATGAAAAGTTACCCTTTGAAAATTGGAAGGAAGAAAAAAAATTAAAACGATTCTAATACATAGAAGAAATTTTGTTAGTCAGTGTTTTGTTAGTGTTAGTCACCTAAGTCGGTAAAACTAGCTATCAGACTTTTTTTGACGATTTTTTTTTTGTTCCTTCACAGAAAATGAATCCTTTAGGCTTGGACCTAGAGATGAAAAGGTCGAAAGCGGCCCTTGCGAAGGAGGTAGCAGTTCGGGTGTACCAGCTCCATGGACCCCTGGGGTACTACCGGGGGTACACAGCATCCTTAGCCGCGTATGTGCCCAACTCTGCGTTGTGGTGGGCTTTGTACACGGCTTACCAAGGTAGGGACTGATTTTAGTTCAATTTAGAAATCATCACCATACCCTATCCATCATCGAAGTTTGCATTCCTTATGTAACAAACTGATTCACCGAATACCGTTAGGTTGTAGGAGCACGGAGCGGGTTTCTGCCTCGGACATCAGTTACCTAGCCTTATCCCAACTTTATTGGGGTCGGCTTCCAGTCTAACCAGATGCAGCTGAATACCAGTTTTTTACATGCGCGACTGCCTACCTGACCTCCACAACCCAGTTCGTACTGGGTAAATAACACCCTTTGGTAAGACTGGTTGTCAGACTTTCGGGCCACTGACTTCTGTAACTATCTGTAACGACTGTCAGATCTGCAAATGACAGCCGGGACCAACGGCTTAACGTGCTTTCCGAGGCAGGAGGACCTCGATATGTAATGAACGTTGGTCTGGTGTTCGCAAACGGGAACCACTGCTGAGCATGAGATCCGCCTCCATGGAGAACTTGGTGATGGGTTCGGCCGGGAACGGCGAGGTGATACCAGTCGGGAGTGCCCGAGAATGTACTTGTGTCTCCTAGGACCCCGAAACATGGTGGTGGTAGGAAAGAGTGGGGTTTTAGTCGGTTGGAGTCCGACATAACCCTCCGCTCGCGCCAGACGGAGAGGTAACCATGAGGATTTAAGCTCTGCCGAACTGTTATTGGGTTTTTCCATCAGGAATTTGTCAGTACCAGTATTCCCACGGAGTCTGGATCTATGCTCGCTTGATGGCAATAGGCTCGCCCCCTATATTTCTCAGTAGAAACCACGGAGTCTGGATCTGTGCTCGGTTGATTGATGCCAATAGACTCGCCCCATTTCTCAGAAGCAGCCACGGAGGCTGGGTCTGTGCTCGGTAGATGGCAATAGGCTCGCCCCTATATTTCTCAGTAGCAGCCACGGAGTCTGGATTTGCGGTCGGTTGATGGCAATAGGCTCGCCCCCTATATTTCTCAGTAGCAGCCACGGAGTCTGGATTTGCGCTCGGTTGATGTCAATAGGCTCGCCCCTATTGCGACCAGGCGTGTTTATGTACATGAATGTAACTAAGGTTGTATTTTTCTTTTCCAGATGAAATGTTGAAAATCGCGCCAGCGTGGGTATCTACCCTGCTCATACAGTGCGCCGCGGGTACGCTCGGCGGTTTCACGACTACCTTTCTCACGAATCCTCTGGACATAGTTCGGGCCAGGCTACAGGTACGCACTTCAATATTGGGGGGAGGGGAGGTAAATTCAAAAACTAAAACGTAACTACGATAAAAACGGGAACGTTTTTTGCAATTTGCGGGTCAGTGTCAATCCAAAAAAGTAACAAAATCATATGCACCCTACAAAGTTTTCTCCTATCTTCTAATATATAAAATTCTCGTGTCACAGTTTTCGTTGCCATACTCCTCCGAAACGGCTTGACCGATTTTGATGAAATTTTTTGTGCTTATCCGGTATCTATGAGAATCGGCCAACATCTATTTTTCATGCCCCTAAGTGACGCAGACGAAGTTGCGCGGGTCAGCTAGTAATAAATATAAATTCGATAGTCATCATCATCATCTGCCTGCCTTTTCCCAACTATGTTGGGGTCGGCTTCCAATCTAACCGTATGCAGCTGAATACCAGTATTTTACATGGAGCGTCTGCCTATCTGACCTCCACAACCCAGTTAGTACTGGGTAATACGATACCCCTTGGTAAGACTAGTACACTGGTGGTGGACTGGACGCTCTTACGGGGGGGGGGATAACACAACTACGACAAAAACGGCAACTAATAGGCTATATACAAGGCATCGTTGTCAGTTTTCGTAGTATTTAGTTTTCTCCTTTTTGGGGTCCGTATCCGAAGCCTCCGCTGTCCGTCCGTTCATCTGTCTGTCAGCGGGCTGTATTTCATGATCCGTAATAGGTAGACAGTTGAAATTTTAATATGTATTTCTGTGGGAGCCCCCTACTTCGATGGTACGGAACCCTTCATGCGGAAGTCCGACTCGCACTTGGCTTGGTTTATTTGTATGCAGTCTGGTTTACGCAGTTTAGTTTATTGTCGTATTGTCGGCGTCACCCTGTATAAAAATCACGTGTCACTAAGTTCATCCACGCCGTGCATCTCCGAAAACACCCAACCGATTTCAATGAAATTGTGTGAATGTGTGTTTTGTGATTGGGTTCTAGTATTGGTGATAGTATTGTTTCGGTCCCGAGAGTTATTTTAAAAAGACCTTATAACATCAGCTATCTGCAAGTGTAAGTCCCGTCACAATCGGGCCTACCGTTTCGGAGATTAGCCGGAACAAAAATAGAAAAAAATGTGTTTTTGTTAGAAGTGCCGCATATTATTTTCATAATTATGCATTCATTAAAAAGCTGTTAGTTTGATATTACAAACAGATAATTCAATTTTATTTATTTGTATAGATTATAATGTGAAAATTGTCAAATGATTTTCAAACTGGAATCAGGAAAATGTCGTGTGGAAAGTTTTGAGTATGAATGAGGATGGGTATATGAGTAGAGGAAGACCAAAGAAACGATGGATGGACTGTGTAAAGAATGATATGGCAAGAAAGGAGGTGTCTGATGAGATGACGAGTAATAGAGAAGTATGGAAGAAGAAGACATGCTGCGCCGACCCCAGATGAATTGGGATAAGGGCAGGAGAATATCCGCGTCAGGTGCATATCTGACACATGCTGAGCCGGACTCTCATTTGGTGCAACCTTAAGACGCACACCGCACCTTGTATACTCGTTATTTGATTTGAAGTATGTCATGGTGTTACTATACTTCTTTCGTAAATATGTTTGTCTTTTTGTATATTGGCGCCTGGTTTTTATATACAGGGTGTAAACGGACCCTTCACGAAGTCGTTAACCAGGCATTCTGTACATCAAACCAAGTAACTCTACGCAAAAAATATTGCTGGGAAACACTTTTTTTTTTGGGGTAAAAATCACGGGTCACGGTAAAGGTCAATGTAACGCGCTCAGAACATTGTGTTGATGAATGGATTGGATAGTACGGGGGTCGTGGAGGTGTTTAAAGTAAAATCTTACATTAAAATCATGTATTTAAAAAAAAAACTTGTGAAAAAGTTGGAACTTTGACCCCCAATAACTCCGTAACTAGAAGGTTCCCAGGTATGGTCTAGAACAAAAAAATGATCGCAATGACGGGAAGAACAAGTACCTTTCGGCTTCGTTAAGGGTCTTTTTACACCCTTTAGTTATAAAGTCGTGTAATTTGTATTATTTAATTGTGCTTCTATGTGTTGTGCTATGTCTTTTGTGTGCACTAAATAAATGACTATCTATCTATCTGTCTATCTAAGAGAATGATGAGGATGAGATTATAATGTCGTCCATTTTGTTACAGGTGGAAGGCGTAGGTACTATGAAGGATATCTTCAAAGCGCTGTGGGCCGAAGAGGGGTTGGTAGGCCTCTACCTCAAAGGGCTGTCAGCCCGGCTGCTCCAGTCTGCTTGCTTCTCATTTAGCATCATCCTTGGTTACGAAAGTATAAAGAGACTCGCTCTGAGTGAAGAGTTCAAGCCGAGAGTGCGCTGGTGATCTAAATAAATTTACGCCATAAATGAGGTTTTTTTTTTCCTGTATAGCCTTTTCTAACAGTAATTAAGCATAAAAATAATCAGCCTATACAGGGTGTAAATGGACCCTTCACGAAGCCGTCAAAGAAGCATTAGTACGTCAAACATACCTAAGTAACATTACGCAAATATTATTGCTGGGAAAAGACTTTTGGGGTGAAAAATCACGTTTTACGGTACGACTCAATGTAACGCACTCAAGACATTGTGCTGATGGATGGATTGAATAGTACAGGGGTTATGGAGGTATTTAAAGCAAAGTTATAACGTAAAAAAATGTACTTAAAAGAAAGTTGGAACTTTGACCCCCAATATCTCCGTGTAACTAGGTTTCCCAGGTATGGTCTAGAATAAAAAAAAAATCGCAATGACGGAGAGAACAAGTACCTTTCGGCTTCGTTAAGGGTCTTTTTACACCCTTTATATGATGACTGCCCTGAAGTGTAAATGTGGTGCTGTTCTTTGTTCAACTGATGGACCCTACTGAATGTGCCAAACTCATGGCTCAATTCTGCGCCGTTACAATTTAGATAGCCAGACACTAAGAAGAATGAAGAATGGGCTATAATCCACCACACAGGCCCAGAGCGGTGTGAGAGATGTCGTGTCTTCGAAAAAAAAAATGAAAAAGCGTTTATTCGTGGTCCTAGGCATTACAAAAAAATGTTACTTCTGCCAAACTGTAAAGCAGTTTGTTGGCAGATGTAGCTCCCATATACAATAATAGGTACCTTTAGTTCTATGCAATTATTCCTAACTTTTCCACCAATAACAAGGTTAAACATTAACTATAACTAAATAAAAATAACTTAATATCACCAAGGCTGACCGGTAGTGAATTGAAACGCCACTACGCAATTCAAAATGCTATCAGCATTAGTTAATAACACCCCAAACCACGCAATGCCATTTCAATTCACACCGGCGAAGCCGCGAACATAAGATAGTAGGTATGACATAATCTATAAATCTCCATTTATGAGGCTTTGACAAAAAGTGTTAAAAAGAAACTTCCCCATTCTATTTTTGAAAGACATTTTTGTGGTACAGCTACTTTCTAAATCGACTGGCATGTCATTCAAAATTGTTGGGACTAAGCATTTTCTACATCTTTGCCCATAATAATTAGTCCAAGTGGGTACTACAAATCTTCTAATGTGTTTATTCCTTTGAGGTCGTAAGTTTGGTCGTTTGTTTGTTGTGTGAGTTTGTGTCGAATGTTTCGGTTCTAGCACATGCCGGTTGCCTCACGATGTTTTCCTTCACCGTTATGAGAGCAGTGGTGATGAAATAAATTACACAAACTAAAGGGTGATTCACGCTACACCGTGTCGCGACCGAGCTGGGCTCACGGTGGACGTGTCCACCGTGAGCCGGCCGGAGCCAGTCATTCATGCTACACCGGGCTGTAAGCGTGTATTCTTTGCACGGTCGTGTCTGTATTATTAGTTTTCATGAGTTGATAGACGTGACGCTTGAGTAAATATGCAACCTCAATTGGCAACTCATATCGTACACCACAGGGCACTTGCGCACACATTCTAGCAATTTTTCATGGTCCATTTTGCTGTTGAGCTGCACTGATGCTCAACTCAAAGTTTTGTCGTAGACTGCCGTCCGGGCGCACGGCGCACACGTTCATGTTACAAGGTGACGGGGCCGGGCCGAGTTGGGACTGGGAAACAATACCCACCGACATTTCGACGCCGTATCCCGGCAGCGCACGGTCAAGCATAAATGACTTCATACAAAAAGTATTCTATAGATACTTGATCATGTCCCGGCAGGGCGCGACACGGTGTAGCGTTAGACATCCTTAATGTGCCTGCCTGGGTTTGTAACCACGAGCTACGTTTCGAACCACTGCTCAAGAATGCTCGGGATATACGAAGCCAGTTTTTTAAAGCCAGGATAGCAAGCTCACACGGCATTGGTGCCAGATAATTACAGGACAGGGCTTTTTTTTACATATTATTGTATTATATGTATCGGTAACCGCTATCCAAACACGCTGTATTTCTTCCAGAGACCTAAGCCCTCCTATACATATACTTACAACTCTGCCGGCGAACTCTACTGTTCTAGGGGGCTGTCCATTAATCATGTGAGGCTCGAAAGGGGGGGGAGGGGTCCATAAAAAATCACGAAATATCACAAGGGGGGAGGGGGGGTAAAGTATTATATCACGTGTACTTATTTTTTCGGCAAGCGCGCGATACTCAACCGAAAAGCGGCGTTACATGTATTTATTTTTAGTCAAACGCGTACAAAATGTTGTTGTTAAGGTGTTGAAGAAAGTCTTGCTAATCCGTGGTCCGAAAATATTGTACATTAAATAATGTTCATGTACTAGTACAAAAAACTTTTTCGCATTTCTTTCATTATTTTTATGTCAGTCAAAAACAAACTGCAACCTTTCTGTCTACCTCTGAACGTTTATTATAGTAGTCTTTAATTTTCTATAATAAAATGAGATGACACTTATACCAGTATTTTTTTATAAATAAAAAAATAGATTCTTTGCAGGTACGAAAAAATACACGTGATATAGGGGGTGGGGGGAGGGGTAGTCTTAAACCTCACCACGTATCACCAAGGGGGAGGGGGGGTCAAAAAATGCCAAAAAAAAACATCACGTGATTAATGGATGGCCCCTAGTTGTGACCGGGTATTCATGAGCAAATTCGGTTTAGCCAGTCATATAAGAGCACACGCAAGGAAATAATAGCTTGAAAGGATCGCCGTTACCGAAATCGGTAAGGAGGACTATATATAAATCTTCCAACTAAAATAAGTTGTTGGCAACATTATAACCCTATGGTAAACGATAGCTTACAATTACATATTTATTCTGTGGTTTAGGCTGACATCTGTCAGTGACGATATCAGACGATCATCATTGAATGTTTTTCTTCTTGAAAAGCCGATATTCCAGCGTTGAAATAAAATAAACTCAGATGGCGAAAAGGACTATTTATAGTGAAGTGAACTGTAGTTTGAATTCAACCTTCACGGGATGGTGCTCTAACATAATGAAGCTAAAAGAAAGCGCACTCTTCAGTCACATACATTTATCACGCTTTTATTCATAAAAAATACAATAATAATTAAATGTTAAGAGCCAGTAACAGAAACCTAACATTTTTTCCAAACACAAGTGTGGTTATCAAAGTTTTAAGATGGAAAAACTACAAATGTGTAGGATATGTTTAGTGGAGAATATACGTCTGTATTTTGTAAACAAGACAGTGCAGACAATTTATAAGAAGCTGACTGACTTTCCCGTAAGTTTATCAAGAAACATAAATTATTAAAGGCTTTCATTCTGCAAGGTACCCTGAAATAGTTTAGCATTCCATGAGTGAACTTGACATTGAACCATAATGCTAGTATCATAATATATCACTAACACTATCATCCTCATCATCTTCCTATTCTTCCTATCTTTTCCCAACTATGTTGGGGTCGGCTTACAGTCTAACCGGATGTAGCTGAATACTAGTATTTTATGTGGAGGTACTGCCTATCTGACCTCCACAACCCAGTTAGTTCTGGGTAATACAAACCGCTTGGTAAGACTGGTTGTCAGACTTTCGGGCCACTGGCTACCTGTAACGACTGTCAAAGATCTACAAATGACAGCCGGGACCAACGGCTTAACATGCTTTACGAGGCACGGAGGAAACTTTGTATGTAATGGGTGGTCACCCGTGTGTAAGGGACCATTATTATTATTTAGCCATGAGCTCCTATCACTAACACTAAAAACAGGATATTCACCATGTTTCCTATTTATTTTGAGTTCCTTATATTTTGGCCCTTTGCACATAACATGGTACACAGCATATGTTCTATGTTCATCCTAAAATAAATATACATGAATATAATAGTAATACATACCAGCATTTTTATATTATTTTGTTGCAGTTTGTAACTGAAGACAGTAGACCGATGCTTGCATGTTCCTTCTGCTACACTAAACTAAAGCAGTGCTGCCGGTTGCAAAGGAAATGTCTGGAAGCTGAGGAGCTGTTCGCTCAGTTTATGTCTGATGATTATGAGGTGAGGATTAACGGCAGCCAGCTGATATTCCATTCAACTAATGTACAATAAATACATGTTTAAAAGTTATTCGAAATGACAAATCGTACATGATGTTTTAACTTTTTATTGCTTCTAAAATTTTTTCACTTACGAGATGGCCACGGCCCACCTGGAAGACCCTAAACCGATTGCGAAGCCAGGTGGGGCGCTGCAGATAGAACCTGGTCCGGTGGGGGTATTCCGATGAAGCCATGTGTGACTGCGGTGCCTCAGAGCAAACTATGGCTCACATCCTATCATGCACTATGTGTGGTTCCACGTGCATTTTGAGGGACCTGTCCGAGGCCACCACCAACGCCGTCGAGGTGGCAGAGTTTTGGATAAAACAAATTTAATTAAAGGGGAAATCATCGACACAACGAAGAAGACTTACGAGATCTTTCATATTACTAAGTTAAAAACCTGGATAATGGGTGTAAGGGACAGCCCTCCACAAACTGACAGGGTGCACTCAGCTCCTTATTTTGAATCATATTCCACGGGAATTATTCTCAGGAAAAATTTAATTTTTAATCGTTTTTCAGTTACTATTCCTCTATGTCAATGTAAAATCACATTATCTGTACGCAGAACTCCATTTATGTAAATAATACCGCTAAACTCAAAAAACCAACAACGGATGTTAAAATAATCTAACAAACGACGCGTGAAATCAGCTGTTCACTTCTTGCCAAGCTACAGAGTTCATCGAACTCGTCGTCGCGCTTGCCGTTCGCTACGTGCGTTTTGCCCCGGTAACGATACATTGCGTATGAGGAAATCAAATTTATTGGATTCCCATACCATTCCTGAAATAATTTCTTGTACCGGTCATCTTAGTATTATATACAGAACTAGCTTATGCCCGCGGCTTCGCCCGCATGGAGTTCGGTAATGTCCCTCGGGATCGCACTATCGGGATAAAAAGTATCCTATATGTTATTCTGATATATAAGCTATATTACTGCCAAGTTTCATCAAAATCCATCCAGTTGTTTTAGCGTGAAAGAGTAACAAACATCCACACATACATACTCACAAACTTTCACATTTATAATATTAGTAGGATTCACCCCATCAGTCTGCGGGGGGCTGTCCCTTACGCCCTGTATAAAAAAGTTATTAAATAAAATACTACTTATACATCGTTTTTTCCTTACAGCCAGGGTCACCATTAATATACGAAGGCAAGCTTGAGTACTTTGGGGGACTCACAACATCATCCATAGAGTACATGACCATAGACGATGGGTGTCAGGTTGGCAATACTGCAGAACTGTCAGATGACGAAGATGACGTCAGTCTGAAGGAGGAATGTCAAAGTGATGGTCATGCGGATTATATTGAGATTAAAGTAGAACCTCAAGTTGATGGTGAGTTATTAATTATATTCGTTATCAAGACCTAGAGATGTCAGCAAAAGGAAGAGGCCCGCAAGGGCCGATGCCTGCCGGGGCTGCGGGACTGTTCGAAAGAGATACCGCGGCCCTGGAACACAAATGGCAAAGAAGGAACATGGATGGGTTTTTGTCAGTAAAAGTGTGACACTCCCTTCCACTCTGCCCAGCGGGGGCGGGGGGTTATTTGATGATTTCCCAGCCGAAATCATTCTGAACCTCCCCACAAAGAAATTTTTTACCCGTAATTAGAAAAAAAATTATATCAGTCTAGAAAAGTACATTACCTACACGGTCAAAAAGTATTGAACAGCCGTTTTTTTTTAAATTACCTATTAAACCTTTCTATGTGGGGGGGCGAGGGGGTTCTGAATGATTTATTTATTTATTTAAATAACGTAAATAACACCTTAACAGCTACAACGCCAATGCGATGTTACTACTCATGGAAGGATACCTCCCAATTTATATTACATAACAAAAATACAATTAAAAACACAATTATGAGACATATAATTAGAAACACCACTAAACATTTACGAAACATGAACATGTACTCAATACGTGGTAACCGTTTGTGCGTCGGTGTCACTTCGACCCGGTATAGTACATCCACATCTCGCCTGTCATACATCACTTTAATCGTTGTAGCTACAGGTAAACGGTCTTATGGGAAATCATCAAATAACTCCTCCCGCTCTGCGTGGAGTGGGAGGGAGTGTCGGACTTTTACTGACTAAAACCCATCCATGTTCCTTCTTTGCCCTTTGTGTTCCAGGGCCGCGGTATCTTAGGGTCTTACTTTCCTTTTTATTGTAAAGTTGTACTGTTGGCGCCAGCAGCGAACACAGGGTGAAATACATGGTGATTTTTTCAAGTGGGCGTGGATGGCCAAATCCGAAACTATGAGGAATAGCGAAAAATACTCAAAGGAGTCTCGAACCCAATTTGGATGAAAACTAAAACTGCATCATTGAATTTTTGGAAAATGAATATCCCTAGCCAGGAATCGAACCCCTTGATTTTGAAAAAAAAAAAACACTGTATTGTTACACCATTCGATAGCTATTATCCTTAATAGCGAAGCTATCGAATGGTGTAAAAATTCAAATTCTGGGAAGTAATTACATACGGCAAACAGTAATTTTTTGATAAAATACGAAACACAATGCAAATAATTAGTAGAAATCATCGAAACGTCGAACAAAATCACTATTGGCGCCCGCTTGAAAAATTCACCCTGTATTCACTGTTGGTTGTGTCTGTTGGCTTGTTGTTGGTTGCTGTATCCTGGATCCAGGCTTGGATCTTTGTCACAGAATTAAAACTAAATATTATTCATAAAATTTTACGTCATGGTTTTCCGCAAATTAACGCCTGATTCTAAAGGGTGTAAAAATACCCTTAACGAAGCCGAAAGGCACTTGTTCTCCCCGTCATTGCGATCATTTTTTTGTTCTGGACCATACCTGGGAACCTTCTAGTTACGGAGATATTGGGGGTCAAAGTTCCAACTTTTTCACAAGTTATTTTTTAAATACATGTTTTTAATGTAAGATTTTTACTTTAAACACCTCCACGACCCCTGTACTATTCAATCCATACATCAGCACAATGTTTTGAGTGCGTTACATTGAGTCCTACCGTAAAACGTGATTTTTCACCCCAAAAAAAAAGTCGTTTCCCAGCAACATTTTTTACGTAAAGTTACTTAGTTTGATGTACATAATGCTTGGTTGACGGCTTCGTGAAGAGTCCGTTTACATCCTGTATATCTTATCTTAACTATTTATAATCGCAGGGTCCACCGTCGCGAAGAAGTCAACACCAGACATACGAGGAGGAAATCTTGAAGATACAACTACTGCACCGCAAAAGAAAACTGAATTATCAAGCTCGACAGGACCCCGGACGACAAAATGTCGTACATCCAGGCCTGAAACTAAAAGAATCAAAGAAACCAGCAAAATATGTCATTTACAAAAACGTAATCGAAAACACACTGGTGAAAAACCTCACACGTGTAATATATGTCAGCGTAGTTTTATATTAAAACATCATTTAACAAATCATATGCGCATACACTCTGGTGAAAAACCGTTTAAATGTCAAATATGTCAGCGTAGTTTTCGTTTAAAGAAACTGTTAGCTGTGCATTTTCGTGTGCACACTGGTGAAAAACCTTACCAGTGTAACGTTTGTCCGAAGCGTTTTAGTCAAGGAGCTCATTTGAAACATCATATTCTAACACACACTGGTGAAAAACCTTACAAGTGTGAGTCATGCCCGTGTAGTTATCGTACGAAGACTTACTTAGATAACCATATTCGCACACATACTGGTGAAAAACCTTACAAATGTGAAATATGTCAGATTGGTTTTATAGGTCGACCAATGTTGAAAACTCATATTATTTCTGGTCACAATTCTGGAAAACCTTTCAAATGCGAGATATGTCAGCGTGGTTTCAACTATCAAAATAATTTAGCTAAACATATTCGAATACACACAGGTGAAAAACCTTACAAATGTGATGTGTGTCAGCAAAGTTTTATTCAAAAACATGCTTTGGACATACATATGCGTAATAAACACACTGGTGAAAAACCTTACAAATGTGATATATGTCAGCGTAGTTTTAGTGCGTCATCTGTTTTGAAAAATCACATGATAACACACACGGGTGAAAAACCTTATAAGTGTAATATATGTTTGCGTAGTTTTAATAGGAAAGGTACTTTATCGAGTCATATTCGGACACACAGTGATGAAAAACAGTACCAGTGTGAAATATGTGCTAAAAGTTTTCGACAAGTAAGTACGTTAAATGTTCATCTTCGAGTACACAAGAAGGAAAAGCAATAATATTTAGGGGGAGCCCCTTTAAGTTTTAATTTATTTGTTGTTATACAAGCAACAGAAATACACATTCTGTGAAAATTTAACCTTTTCACCGCCACGGACTTCAACAGAAGTTCCAGATTTTCGTGCAACCAGCGTCACGACTTCATTAGAAGCTCTTCATTTTAACTATCTTATAAAAATAAATTTACTGAATTTAATAGCTGTTTTTTGTTTAACTATTTATTATGGTACTGTCTAATACCATGTTTTTTTATTTCCCTAAAAATGAACCCCTTATTTGTTTTAAAATTAGCAAAAATAAACTACGAGCATTTTAATGTCCCCAAAACGCCAAAGACTTGATATAAAGTCGGCTAGTGATGTAACGCGAAAGTTATCACTGTTCCATGTCGCCCTTTGAAATATTTAAACTGTCTATCTATTACGGATCATGAGATACAGCCCGCTGACAGACAGACGGACAGCGGAGGCTAAGTAATAGGATCCCGTTGATTACCCTTCGGGTACGGAAACCTAAAAAATATACAGACAGAACACAAAAACACAAAAATATATAACAGACACATGGTATAATAACCTGTGAAAGTACTGTAGGTACTGTACCATTCCAAAGCGTAGATCTCTATGGAGAAGAATGAGCAAGAAACTCCACTGTCGTACTGTATGGATCGGAATGCTGGGCTGTGAAGAAGATGTATGACAAATTATTGAATATAGCGACATTGAGGATGACAATTTTGTGAGTGGTTGTGTCAACACAGAGATGGACTCTGGTGATCATAATATCAAGAAAATGTCTAACTACGATCTAAGTTCTCAATCATGTAATAAGCATAATTTCAAACGTTATTAATAAACCGAATGAAGATAATTTTCTAAATTGGTGTAATTTAACAATCCTTGTAATGAACACTAATATCGTCATCATCTGCCTAGCCTTTTCCCAACTATATTGGGGTCGGCTTGCAGTCTAACCGGATACAGCTGAATATCAGTATTTTACATGGAGCGACTGCCTATCTGACCTCCACAACCCAGTTAGTACTACCAGGTAATACGATACCCATTGGTAAGACTGATTGTCAGACTTTTTGGGCCACTGCCTACCTAACGACTGTCAAAGATCTACAAATGACACCTGGGACCAACGGCTTAACAGCTTCCGAGGCACGGAGGAAACTCGGTATGTAATGGGTGGTCACCCATTCACAGACCAACCTAGGCAAGCACGGCTTAACCTGAAGATCGACCCGTGCGGCTGTTATTATTTAGCTCGAGTAATGAACACTAATAAATAAAATTGAAGTGTCCGTTTTTAATTTGAAAATAATAGCTTTTTACTGAATGCAAATGAAAGTATACAGGATGAATTTTTCAAGTGGGCGTGGATGGCCGATTCTGAAACTATGAGGAATAGCGAAAAATACTCAAAGGCGTCTCCAGCCCAATTTTGATGAAAACTAAAACTGCATCATTAGGTTTTTGGAAAATCAATATGATTCATCAGGAGGAGCTCGTGGCTAAATAATAACTGCCGCTCGGGTCGATCTTTAGGTTAAGCTGTGCTTGCCTAGGTTGGTTCGTGGATGGGTGACCACCCATTACATACAGAGTTTTCTCTGTGCCTCGGAAAGCACGTTAAGCCGTTGGTCCCGGCTGTCATTTGTAGATCTTTGACAGTCGTTAAGTAGTCAGTGGCCCAAAAAGTCTGACAACCAGTCTTACCAAGGGGAATCGTATTACCCACTACTAACTGGGTTGTGGAGGTCCGATAGGCTGTCGCTCCATGTAAAATACTGGTCTTCAGCTGCATCCGGTAAGACTGGAAGCCGACCCCAATATAGTTGGGAAAAGGCTAGGCAGATGATGAATATGATTCATCAGGAATCGAACCCGTTGATTTTTGAGAAAAAAAAACTGTATTAATACATTTGATAGCTTCGCTATGATCAAATTCTGCGAAGTAACAATACGTACGTCGAACAAATACTTATAACAAAAAAAAAACTTTATTTTTCGTCTGTCTGTCTGTTCCGGCTAATCTCCGAAACGGCTGGACCGATTACGACAGGACTTTTACTGGCAGATAGCTGATGTGATAAGGAGTAACTTAAGGAAGAATTAGCCGGGGTAGGGAAATTTTGGCTTTTTCTGATATTTTTAGTAAGATTTTTGAATAAAAGACGTAGTGTTTCTGTGATCATGTATTATTAGTGAAGTTGCTGACAGCGGGGATATAGTGCTTGCGCGAGGCGGACAGGTTCAGCTGCCAGTAGTACCGGCACTCTTCAGCAGCGCTCAGCCGCTCGGGAGACAGGCCCAACGACACGCGCGACCATGACAGGAGGTGATTACTTAGCTGCAACAGATACACATGCTCATCATGACAGCACGTTTATGGTTTAGGTGTTTCAGTATTATTGTTTTGTTTAATAATAGTCTGCTTAGTATCTTTACATTATTCATAGATTATATTAGAGCAGATTTATGTATAAAGGGTGTAAAAAGACCCTTAACGAATCCGAAAGGCAGGTTTCATGTTTTTAAAGTAACATTTTTACTTTAAACACCTCCACTACCCCCGTACTATTCAATCCATTCATCAGCACAATGTTCTGAGTGCGTTACAATGAGTCCTACCGTAAAACTTGATTTTTCACCCCAAAAAAAAAGTCGTTTCCCAGCAAAAATTTTTGCGTAAAGGAGCCGTCAACCAAGCATTCTGTACATCAAACTAAGTAACTTAGTTTGATGTACAGAATGCTTGGTTGACGGCTTCGTGAAGGGTCCATTTACACCCTGTATAGTATTTAAAATCATCAATACAACCTTCTAAGTTCCTTTAACCTCATTGAATGACTTTTTCATAAATAGTTATTGAATGGGGTGACCTAGTGAAATGGTTTTAGAAACCTCAATGTCATTTTTAAAGACCTATCCATAGACACCGCGGACGTATAGGATTGATGATTTTTTTTTTAGTTTCAGTTCCATGTATGGGGAGCCCCCCCTTTTTTTAAGGATGGGAATTCATCAAATAACTCCTCCCGCTCTGGGTGGAGTGGAAGGGAGTGTCAGACTTTTACTGACTAAAACCCATCCATGTTCCTTCTTTGCCCGTTGTGTTCCAGGGCCGCGGTATCTCTTTCGAACAGTCCCGCAGCGGGAGCCCCCCCTTAATCTTTTTATTTTTTATTTTTGTATAAAGATCGTAAAGCCGTTCACAGAATACATCTACAGGTTTCAACTCTGTCCTAATAGTTTCGAAATAAAGTGGCTGTGACATACGGACGGATGACTACCAGCTAGTCAATGCATAACCTTCCTTGCCTTTTTATAATCGCCTTTTACCCACCGTCTCATTATGCATTACGTTCTTACCAGCTTCGCCTTCTCAGGTTGATCAGGAGAATACAAAGCGGTGTCCCTCTGAAGCCCTTCGGCGAGGTCCATACCGAGTAGGAGGGCCACGGTGCACTTGTTTTGCTGCAGGGCTTCTGACACGGCCCGCAGCGCCCCGGGACGCTTCAAGAATTCCTAGGAGAAAGAAAAGCACACGACAAATTTACCCCAGATCAAATGTCAGTCAGAGAGCAGAGGTGGCCCAGTGGTGGCGGCTCCGACATACGAATAGTAAGTTGTGGGTTCGAACCCAAGCAGGCGCATTACTGTGTGTAATTTATTTCATCACCACTGCTCTCAAAACGGTGAAGGAAAACATCTTGAGGAAACCGGTATGTCTTAGAACCAAAAATTCGAAGACTTGTGACATCTACCAACCCGCACTGGGCCCGCGTGGTGGATTATAGCCCAAACCCTCTCATAGTGAGGAGGCCGTGTGTCCCAGCAGTGGGAACATTTACTCATTACGCAAATGTCAGTCATGACTATAGATGCAAAACGGGTTTTAAACGTTTTAAACCATTTGGTTTTAAACCGTCTTTTTGGTTTAAAACGATTTAAAACCATAATTAGCGGTTTCATATGGTTTAAAATGTTTTTGTTTTGTTTTTATTGTGAGCACTTGTAGCATGTGCCAAATAAATGTATTTTCTTCTTCTTCTTTTTTCTTCTCTCTCCTCATACCCTACGTTACGATTTTGGTAACAAATTGCAAAATAAAAATACGGCAATGCCGTTATATTTGAATAAACACGTATTTCATGATTGTTTTCAGTCTGTCTAATCCTAAAAAGTAGTATAAGTATAAGTATATGACTTCACATTATATTAATAAAAATGCTAAATGATTTCAATTAGCCTTTTAAAATAATTTATAATCAATGTACGGCCCACGTGGTTGTGGTTTTAAACCGTTTAAAACCAGTTTAAAACCGGTTTTAAACCACGGATTTTGGTTTAAAACGGTTTATTTACAACTATAGTCATGATAGCGAATTTCAAGGTAGATGAGCCTAGATGGCTTAACACGACGCGGGAGGTCCGAGATACAGTGCACAAGTGTGTTCAAACACAGTTGTACATCTGCTTCTTTTACTCTCATTCTGCGGCAGCCTGTCTCGAACAGGAAGCGATCAGGTCCAGGTGCAGAAATCAGACCAGACAGCAAAGTATTCTCGAGCCCACGGGATTTGGAGTTGTCACCCAGCCAAGTTCTTAACTCCGGTCTCCTCATGCCTTTTCCCAGCTATGTTGGGTTCGGCTTCCAGTCTAACTCAAACTCAAAGCATTTATTTCAAATAGACCCATGACAGGCACTTTTGCATAGTCAAAAATAAGCTACCTACAGTCCCGCCACAGGCATAATAACTGTGAATGGACTGTAGTTGCCCATTCGAAAATAGTAGATCTCATGGAGAAGAATGGGCAAGAAACTCCATGGACACTCTTTTCAAATCAAGTTATATATTACATAGTCCTGGGTACAATATTGTTGCTTCTATATGTGAGCACAGTGTAGAGATAGGAAAATAAAACAAAGCTACAGTTAAAACCATAAAGATTAGGATAAGCCCTACTAACCATAATAGAAAGTCTACATGGTACTCACACTTACAAAAACTCAAATAATGCTTCTAATTTATATAAAACAATAGTTATCAAAGTAACTAAGTTTCCAAACGAGAAAAAAAATAAAAGAAATAATGAAAGAACTAAAGGGGGAGCATCTCTTCCAAACATTAGAATCTTAGTATGTGAGCCCAAGTGGCAGTGGAGCAGGACCAGCATTGAGCCAAGCATTTTTATCTACGATATACTCTTCTAACAATGCTCGCTTACATAGTGTTTGTTTTATGCATTTTTTAAATTTCTTCTCATTTAGTTGTAAAATGTCAAGTGGTATTTTATTGTAACATTTTACACAGTACCCCATAAAAGATGTGCGTACTTTTGACAATCTGAAACGTGGTTGATCTAATTTGTCCTTATTTCTAGTATTAATATTATGTAGTATTATTAACCGTATGCAACTGAATACCAGTATTTTACATGGAGCGACTGCTCTGGTCTCCTACTAATTCTAATGAAAAAAAAAACGAGTGTGCTTATGACCACACGACTGAAGTGAAACTTGAACAAAATATGAATTCATAAAATTGTTCAAAACGAAATAGAATTACGAAAAATAACCAAAGAATCACCGTTCGCGTAACGCTAGTAAACTCGCAAACGAACTACTCATATTATACACATATTTCATTTACTAGCTATAAGAGAAAGAGAGAAAGAAAATGTGCGCGCACACTGCTCTCTCTTGCTCCTACACAGTGATACAGACAATAGGCCTGCAGTGTGCTTAGATAAACGGAACGTATTTGGCTATCGGAGGAAAAGAGAAAGAAAATGTGCGCGCGCACTGCTGTCTCTTGCTTATATCCCCCACTCAATTCCCGTTCGCCTCGCCCGATCACACTTTTCGTAACGCTTACGTCACGCGTTCGCCAGCTTACTCCCCAAGTCAAGCGTGCGTAAAGAAGTTTCACTTCAAAAACCCTGTTACACTTTGCCCGATGTTGGAACGGAATCCAGGACCCCACTCTTAACCGCGTAACCAGCGCAAAATAAACGTGGTGAAAGCAGAATCATAATTCGCTTATTAATTTAGAAGACAAGACAGGGTTACACCACGATGCGTTCCAAAACGGGCATAGTGGACGTTGGCAAGAATGCTGCTAGGCTAAAATGGGATTGACACAAATATGTGACAAAATGGTAGGTGAAATTGTCGCTTGGCGTGCAGGGCACGCGCGTTCCTTTTTGCTCTGGCGGTCTAAAGGTTAATAGAGAAATTTTATTTATTCGATGGCCTGCTGGTTCATAAGAAAAAATTCTGGGCCACCTTCAAAATAAGCTAATGAGCGACAAAAATCGGTCGCTAAGTCGTATCGTTGTCAAATTTCTTTAATAGATTTTCAACCTTATGCTTTCGTAGTAAAGTAGAAAATCTATTAAAGGAATTTGACAACGAGACGACTTAGCGACCGATTTTTGTCGCTATCTAATGTCGAGACTGCATGGCCTGGAGTAGATAGATTGATATACTCGTACTTGTATACTCGTCATTTGATTTGAAGTGTGTCATGGTATTACTAGTATAGTGACACCATGACATACTATTTCTTAAATATGTTTTTCTTTTTGTAAATCGGCGCCTTGTTTTTATATAGTTATATAGTCGTGTAATTTTTATTATTTAATTATGCTTCTGTGTGTTGTGCTATGTCTTTTGTGTGCACTAAATAAATGATTTATCTATCTATTTATATACCTTACCTTGACAAGTATCGGAAAACTGGGTATGTAGACGTCGCCGACGATTTTCACATCTTTCTTCAAGAGCTGAGCTGCTGTCAGGTTCGACACATTTTTCCTCGCCGCGATCAGGGCATTATTTACGTCTTGCCTGCAGTCAAACAGATTCAAGACACTATAAAGGGTGTAAACGGACCCTTCACGAAGCCGTCAACCAAGCAGTCTGTACATCAAACTAAGTAACTTTACGCAAAAATTTTTGCTGGGAACCGACTTTTTTTGGGGTGAAAAATAACCTTTTACGGTAAAACTCAATGTAACGTATTCAAAATATTGTGCTGATGGATGGATTGAATAGTAAGGGGGTTGTGGATGTGTTTAAAGTAAAAATCTTACATTAAAATCATGTATTTAAGAAAAAACTTGTGAAAAAGTGTCTATTAAAAGACCCTTAACGAAACCGAAAGGCACGTGTTCTCCCCGTCACTGTGATATTTTTTTTTGTTCTAGACCATACCTGGGAACCTTCTAGTTACGGAGATTTTTTGGTCAAAGTTCCAACTTTTTCACAAGTTTTTTTTTATTATAAATACATCTTTTTAATGTATGATTTTTACTTTAAACACCTCCACGACCCCGTAGTATTCAATCCATCCATCAGCACAATGTTTTGAGCGCTTTACATTGAGTCCTACCGTAAAACGTAATTGTTCACCCCAAAAATAAAAGTAGTTTCCCAGCAACAATTTTTGCGTAAAGTTACTTAGTTTGGTGTACATAATGCTTGGTTGACGGCTTCGTGAAGGGTCCGTTTACACCCTGTATATTTTGATATCATTTTGTAGGTTAACTCAAATACTTCTGATGTAAAAACATATGCAACATTCGGGGGAAATTTTGCACTAGAGCAGAAAATGTCAAAAAAGAAGTAATTTTTATGTAAAATTTCGTAATTTCTTATTTGTTTTTAGGCCAGTTTGGCTTATTTTTCAGGAAAAATTATCTGATAATTTGATAGCTTCGGCATTTACTCTTGCAATAAAATTAGTTGCATTTCTCTAGGTCTCTCAGATTCAAAGATATTGGCATTTCATTGAATATAGATCAGCCGATTAAAAAAACAAAATGGATGCCATTCGCGGGGTGTGGGGTTAGGAGTATTTATAAACGTGCAGTTGTCGATAGAAATGAGTATATAATATGCTCTTAAAGTATAGGTAACCGGTAGCCAAACATATTGTTTACTATTTGTAAATATTGTTCATTTAATAGTTGAGGATAAAACAAATAAACAAACAATTTTTTTTTGTCACTTACCTGTCAGTTTTATGATCGCCAGGTTCCATCAGTCTCTCCAAGAATAGAGTAATTTCTTCGTCATGAGGAGTAGCTTTGTCTACATCAGGGGAGAAATTAACCGTATCCAGAATGATAGTGGCTGGAATTTAAAAAGAAACAATATCATGGGAAAAAGGCGTGAGTTTATGTATGTATGTATGTAGGCGAGTGTGCTGACGCAGGCGCACTCCATATTCTTTTATTATAAAGGGTGTAAAAAGACCCTTAACGAAGCCGAAGGCTACTTGTTCTCCCCGTTATTGCGATCATTATTTTGTTCTAGACCATACCTGGGAACCTTCTAGTTACGGGGATATAGGGGGTCAAAGTTCCAACTTTTTTTTTAAATACATGTTTCTAATGTAATTTTTTTACTTTAAACACCTTCCGACCCCCGTATTATTCAATCCATCCATCAGCACAATGTTTTGAGTCCGTTACATTGAGTTTTACCGTAAAACGTAATTTTTCACCCCAAAAAAAAGTCGTTTCCCAGCAATAATTTTTGCGTAAAGTTACTTAGTTTGATGTACTGAATGCTTGGTTGACGGCTTCGTGAAGGGTCTGTTTACACCCCGTATTATTATAAGCCTATATTGTCCCACTGCAGGGCAAAGGCCTCCCTTCCCTCCTTCCACATTTCGCGATCTAGTGCGATTGTAGGCCAATCCTTTGCGAAAGAGTCCAGCTCATCCCGCCATCTCCTTCTGGGCCTGCCGCGTTGTCGTTTCCTGCTATTTGGTATCCACTGAGTGGTAATTTTTGCCCATTGCGCCTCCGACATGCGGCAGATGTGACCAGCCCAGTTCCACTTCAACCTAGCAGCTGTAAGGCCAGCATCAGCTATTTGAGTTTTGGAGCGAAGTATGGAGTTTCTGATGCGGTCCGTAAGTTTGACACCCAGTATACTTCGCTCCATAGCTCGTTGGCAGACCCCAAGTGCGGACTTCTGACGTTTCGTAAGCGACCACGTTTGCGCTCCATAGGTGAGGGTGGGGAGAATGCACAAGTCCATGAGCTTTCGCTTAAGTGCGAGAGGGAGAGATCCCTTCATCAATTGTTTCATCGACCAGTAGCTTTTCCAGGCATTCTCGGTGCGTCGGGCAACTTCTTTATCTTGTCTTGCCTGGAAAGAGACTATCTGGCCGAGGTAGATGTATTCTTTTACTCTCACAATAAAGATCCGAAACGACCAGCGCGGGTTCAACTCCTGGGGAGTTACCATGACGTCTTAAAGCAGTTGTAATTCCAGTGTGGTAAAGTGACAGAGCTATACAGGTCGTCTAGCGCCATCTGTTTCCCACACTGGAATTACTTCAGCATTAAGACGTCATGGTAGACCACCGTACTTTCCGAGGCACGCAGGACTTCCATACTCTTTGGTTGCTATTGGGAAAAAACCGAATGATTGGTGCGCGAATGGTTAGTCTTACCCCAGAGCATCTCTGCGCAGACTGGGTTAGCCTTGAAGAAGTCGTCTTCCTTGGCTACCAGCACGCTCAGGTCCCTGATCCGTTGAGCAACGAGCGTGCAGCAAGAGCCAGCCGTCTCTAGCGTGGAGCGCACGTCATCTTTGTAGTTCCAGCCTGATTTGTCTAAAGTCCTACAAAGAAAAGAGGTTTTAACACGTTAACTGCCATGTCAGGCACCGGTGCCTGACAGACTCACTATCTGTTCAGGCCATGTCAGTCACCGGAGCCTGACAGACTCACTATCTGTTCAGGCCATGTCAGTCACCGGTGACTGACATACTCACTATTTGTTCAGGCCATGTCAGTCACCGGTGCCTGACAGACTCACTATCTGTTCAGGCCATGTCAGGCACAGGTGCCTGACAGACTCACTATCTGTTCAGGCTGTGTCAGTCACCGGTGACTGACACCGAAGCATCAAATTCAAATGACCGCAGTGTGCCTGTCACGTTTACAGTGTTCTTTTCTATTAGAAATGACTGACATGGCCCCAAGCAAGACATAATTCAACATGGCCTCTTACTTTTATATTTAGAACAAAAGTTATGACGTATTTTTTATGAAAATGATTTTTTTTTATCAAAATAAAGAAAAGGGAACACTTTTTTATTTTTCTACTAGCTGTTCCCCGCGACCTTCGTCCGCGTCAAGTTATTAAATCATTTTTCATTGCTGCTACGCTCCTATTGGTCGTAGCGTGATGATATATAGCCTATAGCCTTCCTCGATAAATGGACTACCCAACACTGAAAGAATCATTCAAATCCGACCAGTAGTTCCAGAGATTAGCGCGTTCAAACAAACAAACAAACAAACACTGCAGCTTTATAATATTAGTATAGATTTTTGTTATACGCCACCTCATTGTCATAATATTACTCAAAAAACAATTTATTAGTGAATATTAGTAAAAAGATTATCTATTTTTAGAAAGAAATAATAAAAACTATGGTTAATAATGATTTAATACATGGAAAATATTCCTGATGCATTCTCAGTAGAGAATTGGCCATTCTGAGAATTAGCCATTTCGAGAATTGGCCATTCCGAGAATTAGGCTTTTAGAGAATTTGCCATTCAGAGAATTAGGCTTTTAGAGAATTGGCCATTCAGAGAATTAGGCTTTTAGAGAATTGGCCATTCAGAGAATTAGGCTTTTAGAGAATTTGCCATTTTGAGAACTAGTCCTTTTGCGACTCTGTTGCCATTTTGAGAATTAGGCCTTTTGCGCCTAAACCGTCACGCTATATGTTTCTCATTATAAACGTGTTGCACTGACCTCAAGTAGCTTGGGACAAGGGCAGGAAAGTGATCAAGATGACTCACCTGTGATCAATGATCTCAGTCACGAACGGGGCCAGGAACTTGTCTCTTCTGGCTAAAACGTGATGGTCTACCATCACTACTTTAGGTTTAGACTTGTTCACCAACGCATTGAAATCGTAATCATCTCTGAAATAAGGATATCTTATTAAATTTCAATAACGAAACTTTATATCAACGTTGCATCTCTGAAAATAAAGTTTAAAAAGATATGTCCATGATTTTTGGGCAAAGGCCGCCCCCTCTCCCCTCGAACCAGTCCTCGCGGTTTCCGTCCAGAACATCTCGCCATCTCTTTCTGGGCCGGCCTCAACGGTGCCGTCCGTCTTCCGACAACCATCGCGTGGAGACTTTTGCCCAGCGGTCATTGTGCATGCGGCTAACGTGACCCGCCCAATCCCATTTTAGCCTAGCAGCCTTTTTGCCAACGTCCACTATGCCCGTTTTGAACTGTCTTGTCTTTTGATTTTACATTCATCATCTGCCTAGCCTTTCTCCAAACTATATTGGGGTCGGCTTCCAGTCTAACCGGATGCAGCTGAATACCAGTATTTTACATGGAGCGACTGCCTATCTAACCCCTCCACAACCCAGTTAGTACTGGGTAATACGATACCCCTTGGTAAAACTGGTTGTCAAACTTTTTTGGCCACTGACTACCTGTAACGACTGTCAAAGATCTACAAATGACAGCCGGGACCAACAGCTTTACTTGCTTTCCGAGGCACCAAGCAGTCAGTGTTGTAAGGAAAAAAAATAAAAAATAATAACATACCTAAATACCAGGTTATTTTCATTAATTCCTTTACACTTGAAATAGTAATCCACCTCAGTCTTCAACTCATAATCTTTGCGGTCCACATTCAAAATTGGAACGAAGATATCGTCCTTCAAAGGAGAATTCTCATCACGATGAGCTTTAGTGCAAACCTTGCATCTTATCCGGTTGTATTGCCAGCTCAAAAAATTCGCAAACACTATGGCGCTCACTGCGGAGTCCAGGTCACAACTTTCGTTGCCGATGACTAGTGTTAAGCCGTTGTAGTTGTTAGCTTTCTAAAAAAAAAATTAAAATAAATTGCATAATCAGCCTATAATGGACACACGGCCTCCACTGTATGAGAGGGAATGGGCTATAATCCACACGCAGGCCTAGTGCGGGTTGGCAGATGTCACATGTCTTCGAATTTTTTGGTTCTAGGACATGCTGGTTTCCTCACGGTGTCTTCCTTCACCGTTTTGTGAGAGCAGTGGTGATGAAATAAATTACACAAAGCAATGCGCTTGCCTGGGTTCGAACCCACGACTTACTGTTTGTAAGTCGGGGCCGCCACCATTGGGCCACCGCTGCTCTCAAAATAAATTGTTGCTTCTTTTTTTATATCAGCCTGCTCTGTTCTGTCCCACTGCTGGGAAAAGACCTCCCCATAGCTTTCTAATTGTCTTCTCCGATCAATCCGTTAGTAATGAATCCAAACTTCTTTTTTTATTCTCTCTGTAAAGGGTGTAAATAGACTCTTAACCTTTTGTGTGCCAGAACGTAGATCTACACGAGACACAATAGTTGTGTCTATATACTCGGCATACAAGTGGTTAACAAAGCCAAGAGGCACTTGTTCTCCCGTCTTTGTGATATTTTTTTGTTCTAGACCATACCTGGGAACCTTCTAGTTACGGAGATAGAGGTCAAAGTTCCAACTTTTTCACAAGTTGTCTTTAAATATTAGTTTTTAAGGTTATAACTTTAATTTAAATACCTCCATGACCCGTTTACTATTCAACGCATCCATCAGCATAATGTCTGGTTAGTTTTATGTACCTACAGAATGCTTGGTTGACGCCTCTTTGCCAATTCTGTTGTAGTCAACTTCTTGGTCTAACCGGATGCAGCTGAATACCAGTATTTTACATGGAGCGACTGCCTATCTGACCTCCACAACCCAGTTATTACTGGGTAATACTATACCCATTAGTAAAGCTGGTTGTCAGACTTTCCGGTCACTGACTACCTGCTAGACTGTCAAAGCTCTTCAAATGACAGCCGGGACCAACGGCTTAACGTGCTTTACGAGGCACAGAGGAAACTCGGTATGTTATAGTCCCCTCATATGAAGATGAGTAAGTGTTCAGACACACTTATCCAAAAAAAACTAGTGAAACATTGAACGTACAGTACAATGGTTCATTAGTTGTTTATTATCATTAATTTGAATTTAATACTAAGTTATTCTACTAATAACATTATGCTGAAACTAAATATTTGAATTTGAAAGAAGAAATTCTCCTTTATAGGCCTTATAATGATCTCTCTCTAACACTGTCACGTAAAAAAAATCGTGTATCAAAAGAGGTATCACAGTTTAATTTAATTAAAACTAATTGAAAGATATATTTTGTTATGAATAGTTTTTATATTGTGACTAGGTTGTGGAGGTCAGATCGGCAGCACCTGCATGTAATGTACTGGTATTCAGCTGCCTGTGGTTAGACTGGATTGGAAGCCAACCCCAACATAGGTAGCTGAGAAAAGGTTAGGCTGGTGCGAAACAAATTTGAGCTTATCACCTACCAAGCTTGTCGCAGTAGTACCAAGAAACTCATCCATGTTGCTTATAAAAATTTGCCGTAAAATTGGTTCAGGTTTAATTCATAACTTTACAAAAAATTTGCAATACTTTTTTGTTTTTTAATAAAATTTTGTTTTGACGGATCTGTCATGGATGTGTCAATGTCAAAGAAAGGTCAAGAACAGTGTTGTTTAGAGTTTCTGAATTTTCCCCTTAATCGATAATTTTTTTCAACATAGGGAACGAAATGTTTTGGAACTTTCCTCTCGATTTTATTTTTCAAACAGACAATGAAACCACTGAAGAGATATAGATAAATTACTGTCTTCATTAACAAAATTTACCGCGTCACATCGAATGAATGTCGCCCACTTTTCATATCGAACGAATGAATGAAAAGTGGGCCAGTTACAGACACTTTTGAACTGTCGAAATAAAGACAACTGTGTCCGTATTGCCGTTCACGCACGACACGAAGTAATCGGCGTGTTAAGAATACGCATTTTATTATATTTGGCATGTACATTTTGAGTGTTTTTTTTTATTCTTGGGAAAATTCAATCAACTATTTCATTTCCCTTTAAGCTCGAACAAATTTTTTCCCAAAATAAAAGAAAAGCTCACAACTCAACCTACCAAAACTGCTCGTAGTTGTGTCATTCAAAGTCAGACAGTCAGTGTCAAAGAAAGGTCAAGAAAGGTGTCAAGATTAGAGTTGTCAGCACTTGCAAGCAAAAATTACTAACTATAGTCTGTTTTTTAATTTCGGAGACTAAATTGACAAGAGAAGATGTCAAAACTGACTTAAATGCTATTGAAATCTATGTCAGTTTGCCATTTGTACTTGTCAATTTAGTCTCCGAGATTAAAAAACAGATTTTAATAGTAGTAATAGTAAAACATATATCGTAAAAGATTTTTGTAATTCCGTGTCCTAAGAATGATATGTTAATCAATTCACTATTGACGACCATTGGAATATTAAAGAACGGCACACAGTGGCTTCGTTCCTGCTGATTGGCCTTTGTACGCAGCTGTAGGTGATGTCACAACAGTCAGTTCCCTGAGCCCTGAAACACCGTACTAATAGAAAGCGAACGTCGCACGAAGAGAATAGGTTCTCGATTGTGAATCTAAAAAATAAATTTAAAAAAGTGCGTAACATTGAGACTCAATAAAACGCACTCAAAACATTGTACTGATGGTTGCATTGAATAGTACGGAAGTCGTGGAGGTATTACTTTTTGTCTACTATCAAAAAAAAAACCCCAGATACCGCTATATCAAGGGGAAACCCGCCGTTATTACCGCGCTTTGATTGGTGATCTCATTTATATCGTATCGTATTAATTATCTATATATATAACACGTGACCATTCTCGATCGTTCAGGAACTGCAGGCGATAAACGTGCTGTATGTTCTTTCCTAGATGTTTCTGAACAAGTAAAGTTATAACATTAAAAAATTGTATTTAAATTAACTTGTGAAAAAGTTGGAACTTTGATCCCCAATATCTCCGTAACTAGAAGTTTCCCAGGTATGGTCCAGAACAAAAAAGTGACCGCAATAACGGGAAGAACAGGTGCCTTTCGGTTTCGTTAAGGGTCTATTTACACCGTTTATTAACTACGCCTACGCCAAAGTTAATTAGTTCCTAAGAAAAGCAACACTATAAAATGGTTATTTATGAATATTCATAACTATATGTACATTCTTCTCTGCTTTTATTTTGTACCGAAAACCCTCTATTTCTTTTGAGAATATTTATTGACATTTTTACAATTTACTTGCGATACAGAATTGTTTTCAAAGCATTTAAAAATATAAAAAATAGATGGCCCATCAGGAACAAGGTCCAGGCTACCGGTAGTCAGGGCTCCAGAGAGAGGAACCTCCACACGATGCGAGCCGTGTCCATTAGTGCTGCATGCTGAATCAAGCTCTTGACCCAGCCGCTCAATGAGAGCCTCCTTAGGTGTTGGTCGAGGCTCTTTGCTATTAACCGTTTGAGCGCCACGGTCGGATATAGCCGACAAATGAAAAAATGCCCAACACGCCACCGTCAGCCAGGGCCTGATTAACCCTTAGGCTAATTAGGCTGCAGCCTAGGGCGCGAGGATCGGAGGGGCGCGCTGAAATCGTGTCTTCGCATGCACTAATCTAGTCCATCATTGCATCTACCCTATATATTTCAATTTTGGAACTCTGTGCTCGTAAAGTTTCAAATTGTTAGTGCACAGCTACAAGCAAGTTCTGATGATTTATCTAACGTTGTTACTCTTTATGAGACATTACATGCTTATGCCGGCCACACACGTTCCAGTATACTTGCGCAAGTCCAGACTTGCGCAAGTATACTGGAACGTGTGTTGGAAGATAATTGCGCAAATTTCCGACTTGCGCAAGTTCTTGAAAAAGTTCAAAATTTCAATTCCCAACTTGCGCAAACTGGCGTTTGCGCAAGTTTACATGAACGTGTGTGGGAGCATTTCCCGCAAGTCTCAGTATTGTTTTAGCCACCTACATGTACGCACGTCATTTTCGCGCCAAAATGAACGAGACTACCGAGAGGCATGGAGTTCGCGATATTATAGAAGAATTTATAAATATATACAGAAATGAGCCATGTCTTTGGCAAATAAAAAGTAAAGACCACCACCACAGGGACAAAAAAAATGCTGCTTATAATAAATTAATTGAGCAATACCGAAAATTCGAACCAAACGTAATTTATAATTTTATAAATATAATATGTAATATTATCCATCACATAAGTAGCTCGCTGCATGTACGCACACTTGTACAAATATCATTGAAATGATACTTGTGCAAGCATGCTTGAGCCGTCTGTGGTCACCTTCGAAATACGTGTATTTGTGCAAGTCTGGACTTGCGCAAGTATACTGGAACGTGTGTGGCCGGCATTATCTTTATACGTTGCGTGACGAAAAAGAGTTCGAAAATTTTGAATCAGTGGCAATCAAGAGATGCGAAGTGACCACATACAAGAAAGATGTAAGAAGAAGAAAGAAACCAAAATTTCATTTTGATGAAGTCAAAACGGGGCACGTTGAGTTAGAAGGAAGACGATCTTTCATCGTTGATAAAATTATTATGCTGCTATTGATTGCCTTAAAGTGCATTTAAAAACCCGGCAAATTATTTATAATACAGTAAACACAAAGTTTGGTTTCTTATGGAAACTGCATGAACTAGATGACAGTGAATTTATTAGAAGCAAAGCAATGGAGTTAAAACAACTATATGCCACTGCTTTAGAAAAAACCTTTGCAGAAGAATGCGTCCACTTGGCGCAGTTTTTAAAATCTGACACCGAGGCCGAGCATTCTATTTCTACCAGAACCCCAAAGGGTTTGTTGCAGTTAATAAAAAGTTTTAATATTTCATGCATGTTCCCGAATGTGGAGATAATATTAAGATTTTTTTTGACAATGAGTGTTACCAACTGCAGCGGCGAATAGTACATTGTTACCCTAGAGGTGAAAGTAACTTATTTAGTCCCGAGACGAGGTTTGGCACCCGAGCGTAGCGAGGGCGCCAATAGTTCGAGGGACTAAATAAGTCTTTAACCCGAGGTAAACACTGTGCTTTTCATTACGAATACAAGGAAAGTAAAAATAAAAACATGAATTACCTAAAGAAAAAATGAGTGAATTTTAATTTACATAAATCAACAACTTTGGTGAGATATTTATTCAAAGTTTATGGTAAAATTCGAACAATTAGTTATAGTTAGTGAAAGGTTTAGTCCGGGTATGTTGATATTTGATATTTTCTGGGAAACTTGAGTTTCTACTGTATCCTGGGATTCTTGGGTGAATGTTGGGGAGATTGATATTTGTCTATTTTCTTCAGCTGTCACAGCAATATTTTTGGATTGCACCAGATAATCTTTTCTTATGAAATCAGGCGTTAAATCCATATCTGAATCAGATGAACTCATTGTGTTAATACAAATCTCTGCTATACGGAAGTATAAACAAAACTCTACAACTCGAAAAAACAAACTAAGATCGGATTGCCGCTTTCCCGCCTATTTTGTTTTTTTTCTGTGGCCGGCCAGCTATTCAGCCATTAATTTTCAATTTCATCATGGAAAAAATGGTAAATATTTTGCCCAAATCTATGTTATTTTAAAGAAATAGTTGAAACTAAATTATAATAAAGTCATTTAAAAATATTTTCTTTAATGAATACTTTATTTTATTTCAATTTTACATCGCGCTGTAATTGAGTGGCTGTATAGAAAGTTGGAACATGGTTCAATAGAAATGTGAAAACAGAACTAGTTTTTTTTTATAATTTGGCAGCTGTCAGTTGAAAGCGATTCTCCCTAGGGCTGAAAGTATCACTTTCAACCCGCTCCCCAGACAACTTCAGACCTACTTTCAGAGTATGAGTAATGAAAAGGTCTTTTTCAGCACTTAAAAGAGTAAAAAATTACTTGCGCTCCACACTCCGGCAGCAAAAACTTGCAGCGCTCTCGCTAATGTACATAGAAAGTGATTTTTTACAAACTATGAAATTTGAAAAAATTGTGGAAAGATTTGCAAACGCTAAAGCACGAAAAAGGACTTTTGTATAATCTAATAATAATTACTTAATTACTATAATTTTCAAATAAATCATTAATTAGTTGCAAACATGTTTCACTTGTATGATGCCTGTCTTCTTTTTTTAACAATAACAGAAGTGTAAATACGTATTTAAAAAATACTCAAGTCGAAGCAACTGCACAGACTAGATGACCACGCTCATGGTCAATGGCAATGGCAACTAAGTTGTCTATAGAAACTAAGCCAATACAAGTCATCGTGCCAAACACGACATGGATTTGGTTTTCTACTTGGTAGCCTGCAGTCACTTGTCATGATTTTGGTCTTATAATGCGTGAGGTACTTTGCCTTTATGTACGGTTTTTTTTTTGGGATGGTAAAATCATCAAATGAGTGAGGACTGTCAGACTTTTACTGACTAAAATCCACCCGTGTTCCTTCGGATGCCCTTTACGTTCTGGGGCCACGGTATCCTGTTTAGACAATCCCGCGACCCCAGCAGGCTGCCTTTATGTACGGTCAGCATAAAAAAAATGGTTTTCGACCGTAAGGTTGAATGTCATGCAGATTAAAGGACAACTTTATTTCGCTTGCAAATCGATCTGAAAACTTTTGTAGGTATTATGAACCATGTTAAAATTTTCACACTACTACTCTATTCACTACTTTTTAGGCCGTCCGTAATACACCTGGCGAGGGCGCGTCCTCATAATTAGTCTAGGGCGGTCAGAACTCCTGATCAGTCGCTGCCGTCAGCAAAAGCCTACAAGAAAACGTCATTTTCAATACACTTCCTCGAGAACTGGCTCGTATTGCACTACGATTAGGTTCAACATGCAATCTATTTCACACACGTGGATTTTTTTCATTTATCACAACGTGTGCGATATTAGTCATTTGTGTCCCACTGCAGGACAAAGCCTCCCTCCCTCCTTCCACTTATCCTTATCCAGTACTGTTATTCGCCAATCCTTGTGAAAACAATCGAGTTCGTCCCGCCATCTCCTTCTGGGCATGCTGTTAGCTGCTGTTTGGGACCCATTGTGTGGTTCCTTTAGCCCATAATAGCTCAGCGGCAGAACAGATGTATAAAATAAATACTACAAATAGCATAAGCATAATCAGCCTATAATGTTCTCCCTGCTGGGACACAGGCGTCCTCTCTATGAGAGGGAATGGGCTATAATCCACCACGCGGGCCCAGTGCGGGTTGGTAGATGTCACATGTCTTCGAATGTTTCGGTTCTAAGACATGCCGGTTTACTCACGATGTTTTCCTTTACCGTTTTAAGAGCAGAAAATACAAATAAATAAAACAGAATAAATCTCTTTATTGTAACACAATCATTTACTTATAAAAAGTTTGTACATAATAAAAGCATAATTATGGGATGTAGTCATTCTACACTCCTGTCAGTTATTCTACTTCTGACAGCTACAAACAATCAGCAACCTTAGGGAGCGTCCATTAATTACGTGAAACAATTTTGGCGATTTTTCGACCCCCCCCCTCCCGCCTTGGGGAATGCCGTGAGATTTGACTTGATGGGGATCAAGTCACCACCCACCTAATCTCACGTGAGATTTATCAAAATGCGTAGTTTAATGTTAATACGTTAATCTGTGCTTAATTCTTTAAATCATTTTCGTTGTATATTTAATATTATTGTGTAGTAATTAGCCATATTTTAGTGGAGAAGCATTTGTTTACTTAATTAAACCCAGAATTTTCGCAATTTTACAGTTTCTTGCGGGGAAAAAATTACGTGATATTTGCCGAGACCCCCCCTTTCTCCCTCGTGAGATTGAGTGAGATTCGGCTCCACTCCCTCCCCCCCTAAACGCCTCACGTAATTAATGGACGTCCCCGAAGAGCAGAAAAATACAAATAAACAAAACAGAATAAATCTCTTTATTGTATCACATTCATTTACTTATAAAAAAAAATTTGTACATAATAAAAGCAAAATTATGGAATGTAGACATTCTACACTCCTGTCAGTTATTCTACCTCTGAAAGCACGCGTAGCATAACCACAGTAGAAACGGGTTTCTTTGACGGAAGTATCGACAAAATGACAGATTGTGTCGACAAAATGAGATTGTGTCGACAAAATGACAGATTGTGTCGACAAAATGACAGATTTCTTTTCACAATCTGTCATTTTATCGATACTTCCGTCAAAGAAACCCGTTTCTACGGTGGTCATGCTACGCGTGAAGCTGCAAACGAGCAGCATAGTTGGAATGAGGATCACAGTCTTCTCGACCGACTTGTGACTGTGACAACCAACCACCAACCCCATTAATGTTTCATCAGCATCATCACCTGCCTAGCCTTTCTCCAAATATGTTGGGGTCAACTTATTTATATAGTGGAGGAAGACATGCTGCGCCGACCCCAATTAAATTGGGATAAGGGCAGGAGAATGATGATGATTAATTATTTAGTAATAATGATTGTCTCGGTGCATGTTTAGGCAAAAACGCACGGAGACCTGATTTAGGACCTCTAATTTGTAGATTCCATTTATTATAGACCGTCAATTTTTTTTCTATCTCACAAATCTTATCATCCCTCTATCCCCGCCACAAATAGTTATTTTTTGTTTCTATACTTTTATAATAATAGAATACATTTTCATTATATGACTTTGTATTGTATAACTGGCTGGTTTCCGCAACTTCACGTCAATGCGCGTATTTTGCGTGCGGAAAAGAATTTTTTTTTTCTTCTTTTATATGACTTTTAGGTAAATTGTAAAATTAGCGTAACACCGAAATGTAAGAGGGCTCTTAAAAGGACGAGACAGGACATTAAAATTTTAAGAAAGAATATTGTCTAGGCTCCTATCAATTTCTTTTATTTTTTTAATTTGTCAGGTAGTCTTTTAATCACGCCGTTAAAATGGGGCATTGTCAATTTTGGAGGGTCATATTTTCTTTATTTATTAGTTGCTGAAAAAAAGTAAAAGACATGGACGTGTCTACAGTAGACATTGATTTTATGAAAAAAAAATATCATAGCTCTAGGAGCATTAATCAGCAAGAAAAAAGTGTTATACGAAACGTCGATTTCGTCAAAATTTGTGTGGACGCAGCCCATCTTCCCTCTTAATTGAATTATAATGAATGAGGTGGTGAGTTGCATGGTTGAAGTCAATGTTCATGTCGGATTCTCATGGCCGATTTCTTTTTTAAAATCTCCATAAATTGGAGGATATTTGACGACGTTAGAACCAGAGCGATCTAAGTGACATTTTTTACCAATACCGAGGTTATGGCACAGAAAAAACTTAAGTCTTCCATGCCACACTGATCTACTCTTCAGTGATTTCTTCCTCGAGGGATCACAACATGTCACTATTAGTCTAAGAGGTGACGGGACTTTTATAACGACCATGGATACGGTTAGATTTACTTTTATGGTTTGTAGAGTAGTCCCATAATGTGAATGATGTCGGTCTGCCTGCTCTCAGTGGTTGCAACTTCGAGTTATAGCGCTTCCAAGAGGCTTCATTGTTGCGAAAAAAAAACGATCAGAGAAATGGTCAGTTTTAGTGCCTATTCAAAGTATGGTGTCTCCACATGAGAAACGAGTTGGTCTGCCGGCTCTCAGTGGTTGCAACTTCGAGTTATAGCGCTTACAAGTTGTATTTGATCATTCGCATTAGGAGACTACTCTACAACCCATTGAAGTAAATCTAACCGTATCCATGATCGTTATGAAAAATCCTGTCACCTCTAGGTCTATATAGAATTGGTGCGGTCTGCAAAGTGAAGACCATGCCACACTGATCTAAGTAACGAGGTGCACTTACACACTGTTGTGCCCTAGATCACTCTGGTTCCGACGACGTCAATTTGTGATCAAGGACCCTCAATTTCCACTAATTTCAACGCATGTCTCTCCCCTAACACATGATCCAGTTCGCTGATCCTCCCCAACTTGATCTGGCACATTCCGCAATAATAATTAGTTTCATTAATCTTATAAATATCATTGTGCTTTAACAAGTTCCTGTACAGTTGTCTGTGACAGCGGGCGACCAAATCATTGATGTCATCTTCATAGACATACTTCCTCATCTCATTCTTGTCAATCACATATTTTTGTAAGAAAGTGTTCGTGTGAGATTTACTGTCGATATGCTCTAGATAGTTTGTCGTGCGGACGTCGCAGCATTCACAGAAGTAGTACGAAGATTCTTTTGTCATTAGATGGAATTTAAATAGCTCTGTTACAGCCATCTCATGGTTCCTACCCTCCATATGTTCAATTGCATTCCTTTCCACCTTGGGTATGTTGACGTTACAAGTTTCGCAGTGAATCTTCGTTTTCGCGTCGTCTGCGTAAGACAAATATTTGTTGTATTCGTCCAATTTTTGTTTAGTGGCGCTTTCTATATGAAATTGGCTTTCCATGTGGTCAATAATGAGACTTTCTACAAAAGATATGTATATCAAGCAAATTTTGCACCGTACTTCAGTTTTAGAGTCGTTGACATACTCAAGTAGTTCGTAATACTCGTCAAGTTTTTCATCGGTGATATTAGTTGCGTTACTTATGCTACTAGATGTAGAGATACTAGCAAAATTATCATTTTTAGTGGTACTTGTACTTGAAGAACTACCACTGCTATTTTGGACTTTATTTTCTTTAGATTTGATGTCATTTTTGTTCAACTCACTGATTTGTTTCTTGTGTGCTTTTCCATCGGCATGGATTTCCATTCCGCCGATAGGTACTTCAACGTTGCAAATTTTACAGTATTCTGAGTTATTAATTTTTACACCTGCAGCAGAAGAATCTTTAGCCGTCTTAGTATTTTTGTCATTAACTTTAGAAGAATCAGTATTCTTATCACACAAATCTGTAGCACCATTCTTATTTAATTTAGTGGCATCATTAGTTTTTTTATTTAAATGCATTTTAGTAACGACATGATTGTTTATGCTGTTTTTTGATACAGTCAACTTACAAAGTTTACAGAAAAAAATATTAGGATTTTCAGTTTTGTGTATAGAATTCTGTATCATTATACCATTTAAATGTTTCTTAGAAATAAGATGAACGGAAAAGTTGTGGGTAACAATATAGAGATTGCAGTCTTCACAATACGTTTGACCAAGTTTTTGAACGCGCGTGTCTTTGACTACCTTTTTATGGTCATCGTCAAGCGTATGCTGAGCGGAGTCTGTCAGTACAACGTAATTGCAGGGCACACAATGGCTTGAGACGGAGTCAATCTGAAATTAAAAATTTAATCTATATACTAATATATAAAGGTGAAGAGTTTGTTTGTTTGGTTGAACGCGGTAAACTCGGGAACTACTAGTTCGAATAGAATAAATCTTTTAGTGTTGGATTGCCCATTTATCGAGGAAGGCTATAGGCTATATAACATCACGCTATGACCAATAGGAGCGGAGCAGCAATGAAAAATGTTGCAAAAACGGGGAAAATTGTATTTTTAATAATTTTACGCGGACGAAGGTCGCGGGGAACAACTAGTATTCAAGTATAGTGCTGCCTCGTTGGTCTAGTGGTCGCCAGCGCGACTGCTGAGCATAAGGTCCTGGGTTCGATTCCCGGGTTGGGCAGTTTTATTTGGATATTTCTAGGAGGAATTTCTCAGGAGTCATTGAGTTTGGATTTATGCCCGGTTGGTGGCAATAGACTCGACCCATGTTGGCGAAATGTGGGTGTACTATTCAGCGAGCATATTATAAGTTGGAAGACTATATCGTAGATAAAAATGCTTGGCTCAATGCTGGTCCTGCTCCACCGCCACTTGGGCTCACATACTAAGATTTTAATGTTTGGAAGAGATGCTCCCCCTTTAGTTATTTCATCATTTCTTTTTTTTTTGTTCGTTTGGAAACTTAGTTACTTTGATAACCATTGTTTTATATAAATTAGAAGCATTATTTGAGTTTCTGTAAGTGTGAGTACCATGTAGACTTTCTATTATGGTTAGTAGGGCTTATCCTAATCATTATGGTTTTAACTGTAGTTTTGTTTTATTTTCCTATCTCTACACTGTGCTCACATATAGAAGCAACAATATTGTACCCAGGACTATGTAATATATAACTTGATTTGAAAAGAGTGTCCATGGAGTTTCTTGCCCATTCTTCTCCATGAGATCTACTATTTTCGAATGGGCAACTACAGTCCATTCACAGTTATTATGCCTGTGGCGGGACTATAGGTAGCTTATTTTTGACTATGCAAAAGTGCCTGTCACGGGTCTATTTGAAATAAATGCTTTGAATTTGGTTTACCTCTGTAATCCCCGAAGGGTTAGACCTTTCGGGGATTACAGGCGTGATGTTATGATGCTGACTGGTTATTTTACCCCGCTTTACGAGTCGCAGGTTGTGGGTTCGAACCCAACTTTGAGTAATTTATTTCATCACCACTGTTTTTAAAACGACGCAGAAAAACGTCGTGAGGAACCCGGCATGTCTTAGAACCAAAAATTTCGAAAACATGTGACATAGGGACCCGCGTGGTGGATTACAGCTCCCTCCCTGGCTCCCTCCCTCTCATAGAGGGAGGCCAGTGTTCCAGCCTTCCAGCAGTGTGAACATAAAGACTGCTGATGCTTATGCACGGTCGGAATAATTCTATTCCATCTAATTTCATTCAAAAGTTGTATTTTACAAGTTTTTTGAAAACCCGCTAAGCAACACTAAATTATAAAGGGTGTAAATAGACCCTTAACGAAGCCGAAAGGAACTTGTTCTCCCCGTCATTGCGATCATTTTTTTTTTCTAGACCATACCTGGGAACCTTCTAGTTACGGAGATATTGGGGGTCAAAGTTTTTCACAAGTTTTTTTTTAAATACTACTTTTTAAGGTTTTAACTTTACTTTAATTTCCTCCAGGACCCGTTTACTATTCAAAGCACTCATCAGCACCAAGTTTCGAGTGCGTAACATTGAGTTTTACCGTAAAACGTGATTTTTCACCCCAAACAAAAAAGTCGTTTCCCAGCGATATTTTTTGCATAGGGTGACTTAGTTTGATGTACATAATGCTTGGTTGACGGCTTCGTGAAGGGTCTGTTTACACCTTGTATTTACAAATAAAACCGCCCAATTAGGAGTTGGACTCGCGTATGCAAGGTTCCGTACCATTTTAGTAGGGGAGCCCCCTCAAATGTTTAATTGAAGATCCCCGGCAACAGACATACACATTCTGTGAAAATTTCATCTGTCTACCTATTATGGATCATGAGGTACAGCCCGCTGACAGACAGACGGACGGACAGCGGAGGCTTAGTAATAGGGTCCCGTTGGTTACCCCTCGGGTACGGAACCTAAAAAAGGAACTAAATCAAGATTAAAACGAAGTACCTACATACATACAATGACGACAATAGGATACCTCGACGTCAAAGTACTCCTAAACATCGCTGTCATCCGGAAACGTGCCCAGAAGACTGGCAGCATTGCCACGTTGAATGGCAATGCCAATTTTTTAGTCAAAGAAAGAGCCAGCTCTCTGGTCACGTCAAGTGTCTACCAGTCGGAGAGAGATTTCCTTAAAAAGGAGACGCGCACTCGGGCCCCACGACCTAATTGTTCCCATTTAATTTGAAAGCGGGTACAACTGAAATGTATTTCAAAAGTGTTTATACGTAAAAACAAATGAAGTCAGAACAAACTCCCCTGTAATACCCCCAGTTTGTTTATTAAGTTATAGGAAAGTGGCAAAGTCTTCCGCGAGTTTATAAAATACTAGCTTTTGCCCGCGCCTTCGCTCGCTTTAATTTAGATTATGACAATTAATTCGGGTTGTTCTCTGCTTGTAATAGTAAAATTCAATCATGATTCGAAAGACACGTGACGTCATCTATTATCAAAAGAACGTTATTGTTGTTTTCCTCAGGAACATTACTGTTTTTCAGGATAAAAGGTACCCTATGTCCGTTTCTGTACACCTGACAACGTATATGCAAAATTTCAGGATGATCGGTTCAGTGGTTTAGGCGTGAAAAGGTAACAAACAAACAAACTTGCTTTCGCATTTATAATATTAACTAAAATCTTTTCAAAACTTTAAGTAACGTAATTATGACGTATTGCGACCAAAGTAGAGAGACTTTATAAGTGCGCAATGAATGCACTTCAGTGCGTTGAAAAACCAAACTTAAAGGATTTTTGTAGTTTTTAATGGTATTAACCGTTGGGACCCAGGATAGATCATGAGTTGCATCTATATTTTTCGTTCATAAACTTTGACATTGATAAAAGAATACGTGGCCACGTGAGCGAAGCCGCGGGCACAGCTAGTTTATAATATTAAAGTAGGATTCTTACCGTCCTAGCAAACTTCTCATTGATCGGCTTGAAAATATTTCGCACGTGATTTTCGGTAACATCATGCGGCTTCGTATCCTGAGATATCCACATCTTACAAAGCTGACAATAAATACTATTTTTCACTTGCTTGTAGCTCTGAAAATGTTCTCTAGTCACAGTTACTATATCACCATTCAAAGACTCGATCCAAATTTCTTCAGACATTATCATTGGTAGATTTACTTTCAATTTGTATTTCTTTAACATTGCTTTTAAGTATTCTTCAAACGTTTCTGCTTTCTCGTCATTTGAAGGTTGGCTTTTGTTGTCATTTTTACTAGGACCTGGTTTAGTTAGTTTGTTGGCGTATGTTGGTATGTCTGTGGAGTTATCATAGTCATTATCGACGTGGTTGTTTATTTTGTTATTAGTTATAGCGTAATTATTATTTTCTTTACAAGATTTAGTATTAACAGGTCCTAAATGACTGTCTTGACCCAATCTTTCTTCAATTAAAATCATATCATCATTATTACTTCTATCTTCTTTTATTATTTTATAGAATTCACTTATAATGATTGTATCTTTATATGATTTTGCGTGGAAGTCTGTTGATTCATGTTTATCTTTATTTTCTTTTTTAATAATCTTAGAGCAAGGGACGCAGTAGTAGGTCTCCTTGTCGATTTTTTCGTCATGTTTAACGTTGCTAATATCTATTTGTTTGGATAGTTTTTCAAGAACTTTCTGGTATATATTTTTGAACGTTTTATGTTGGTCGCTGTCGTTATGTTCTTTGGAGCATGTAACGGGAACATGTACGTTACAAATATGGCACTCGTATGTGTTGGTAGATTCTGAAAAAGAAACTTACGATTAATTTATCTTCAGTTAACCTTTGGAACGCTATAAACGCACGCGAGTGCCCGCCACGCGAACCCACAATTTCAACTTCCATTTTGTCACGTATTTGTGTCGTTTGGCGTACAGGGCACGCGCTTGCTTGTCACGTAATAATAATGTTACGTCGGTCGCTTTCGAGAACATTCTAGATTACGTGCGAGTCTCGAATGTTCCACTATAGAACTGTCTAGAAGTTTCGAGAAAGTTGTAGAACTTTCTCGAAGGACAATGTTCTACTGTGGAGCTGTCTAACTTTCTCGAAAGATGATGTGTCACTAAGAACTGTGAATAAGGCTCCTTAAAGTTGTGGAACCTTCTCGAAGGATCGGGTAGGATCGGCATATAAATAGCCGTTGTGTTTGCGGGAACAGTCAGTCTGATTTTGGCTACACAACGAAGCGAATCGAAGTGAACTAGAAGTGCGATATCTAAGTGAATAGTGATCTGTAGTGTAGTTGTAATTAAGTTTTAAGTGTTTTGTGATTAAAGTTATTTTTGTTTAATCGGTAGTATTTAATTTATCCCATACCCAGCTCGTAACAATAACATTAGTTAGATGAAATTACTTACCTGAATAGCATTCCTCGTCATTTTGAGTGAGTATTTGTACCTGACAGTAGCTACCCTCCCCGTCTAGACGTGTCTTCGTCCACAAGGGTACCATCCCTGTGGAACTGCTCACATACTTGCTGAGGTACTTCAAATCCATATCATCTACGGGTATGGTGTATGACAAACCTCTGTCCATTTTTATATTGGACATTTTTGTTCTGAAAAACAAGATAAATGAAACATAAATATAATATAATATATATAATATTATAAAGCTGAAGTGTTTGTTTGTTTGTTTGAACGCACTTATCTCTGGAACTACTGGTCCGATTTGAATGATTCTTTCAGTGTTGGGTAGTCCATTTATCGAGGAAGGCTATAGGCTATATATCATCACGCTACGACCAATAGGAGCGTACCAGCAATGAAAAATGTTGCAAAAACGGGGAAAATTGTATTTTTAATAACTTGACGCGGACGAAGGTCGCGGGGAACAGCTAGTGAAACGTAAATGTAAAAACCCCCAAAAAATAACATCACGCCTGTAATCCCGGAAGGGTTAGGCAGTGTAGTACGAAATAGTTTTTTTTTTTTTACGGATGTGATATCATCACATGACTCCTCCCGCTCTGGATGGAGTGGGAGGGAGTGTCAGACTCTTACTGACTAAAACCCATCCATGTTCCTTCTTTGCCCTTTGTGTTCCAGGGCCGCGGTATCTCTTTCGAACAGTCCCGCAGCCCCGGCAGGCATCACCCCTTGCGGGCCCCTTCCTGGTTGCTGACATCTCTTTGAGGCGCGCGTGGAACACGAACGCGCCGTCGACACGGCCTGTCGTCATAAGACGGACGGACGGTGAGCTAACCCATTACTCACCGTCCACAGGCCCGTAATAGCACACCCATATTTCACCAGTTATGTTTAGTCCCATGTAATAGGGGACGAGCCTATTGCCATTAACCGGGCACAAATTCAGACTCCGTAGCTGCTACTGAGAAATTCCTGATGGAAAAACCCAATAACACTTTGCTCGACCCGGGAATCAAACTCAAGACCTCATCCTCAGATGCTTTGGTTACTTTTGCGACCTTAATAAGGGTTGCAGACCAAGAGCTAAGCTAGCCTTAGCTTAGCTCGCATAGCTGACGCAGTTTTCCATACTTGTGTGCAGACCGCAAACTATGCGAACTAAGCTATGTGAGCTAACTAAAATATGCGAAGCTAAGTTAGTTGTGTATGCCGATGCGCAGCTACACGAGCTAAGCTAAGCCCCTCCCGCTACCCCGCACACCCTTTGCACATCCCTCTCCAGTGCTGTCGCAACACTGACTGAGCTTTGGCTTAGCTGTTGGTGTGCACGCTATTTATTTCTAGCTTAGCTTAGCCTAGCTTGCTTGGCATAGCTTAGTTTTCGGTCTGCAACCGGCATAATAGCCATTGATCATTAGCCAGATGTGGATAATATTACAGCTGGTCGTTCTAACAGATATAATTCTCTAAAGATATTAGTTTTTTTTAATCATTATCTATACTGGGTGTAAAGGACAGCCCTCCACAAACTGATGGGATGAATTCAGTATATCATACTAAGATGACCGGTACAAGAAATTTATTCAGTAATGTTATGGGAATCCAATAAAATTGATTTGTTTTATGTGCTCATACGCAATGTATCGTTACCAATGGCAAAACGCACGTAGCGAACGTCAAGCGCGACGACGAGTTCGATAAACTCTTTAGCTAGGCCGGAAGTGAGCAGCTGATTTCACGCGACGTTCGTTAGATTATTTCAACATCCTTTAGATTTTTGATTTTAGCCGTATTATTTACATAAATGAGTGCTGCGTCCAGGGAATGTAATTTTACATTGAAATAAAGGAATAGTAAAAGAAAAAAAGAAAAAAAAAACAGTGGAATATGATTCAAAGCTGAATGCTCTGCTTGCACCCTGTCAGTTTGTGGAGGGCTGTCCCTTACACCCTGTATATTTAAATGTCGAAGCTTAGACAGTGCCTACTGCAACAATTGTAGAAATTGTCTTAATATAAAAAACTTAATAAAAATAAAAGAAAGAAATAACATAAAATAAAATAAAGAAAGAAAAACTATTTATTTGTCGCAGGGACATGACGTGCATCATACAAAATAACAAAAAAAATACAATAAACATAGGTAGGTACAACACATAACAAATATTTATAATTTCAACAGGACGGGACCAAAAAAAGAAATACGTTAACATCTTGCACGTCGTGACTGCGACAAGCAGGTTACCACTCAGCATGGTAAAGGCACATTTCATAATCTATACTAATATTATAAAGCTGCAGTGTTTGTTTGTTTGTTTGTTTGAACGCGCTAATCTCTGGAACTACTGGTCCGATTTGAATGATTCTTTCAGTGTTGGGTAGTCCATTTATCGAGGAAGGCTATAGGCTATATATCATCACGCTACGACCAATAGGAGCGTAGCAGCAATGAAAAATGTTGCAAAAACGGGGAAAATTGTATTTTTAATTACTTGACGCGGACGAAGGTCGCGGGGAACAGCTAGTTATGGAATAAAAGTAGCGTGTGTGTGGTGAGATGTGTGTTGGTGTGTGTGTGTGTTATGAGCATTCATATCACTAGGTTAGGGTTCCCAACCATACTGCTAAAAACAGTATTATACTGTTTTTCGTTCATTAATACTTTTTACTGTTCTATAAAAAAAAAGTATACAAAATACTGTTTTTATGTCCGCACTCCGCTGGCATCCGGAGCCATACGTAAATTGTGGAGAGGCTTATGAATATTTTAAAAATGATGATAAATTGTTAAATTGTGCAAGAAGCTCCAAAAAATATATTTTAAAACGTCAAAAAAATAAAAATACTATTTTATTTTGTAATATACTATTCATTTTATTTCTCAGATCTGAATATACTTCATTTCTCGTACAAAAAGTTGGGAACCCTAGACTAGGTTAGAATACTGATAAGGGCTTCAGTGTCACCGAAGCTATAGTTTTCCAGTCAAAGTAATATTTCATTTTTTATCTCGTAATTACACACATACAGGGTTAAACAGACCCTTCACCAAGCCGTCAACCAAGCATTCTGTACATCAAACTAAGTAACTCTACGCAAAAATTATTGCTGGGAAACGACTTTTTTTTTTGGGGTGAAAAATCACGTTTTACGGTAGAACTCAATGTAACGTACTCAAAAGATTGTACTGATGGATGGATTGAATAATACGGGAGTCGTGAAGGTGTTAAAAGTAAAAGTCTTACATTAGAAACATGTATTTAAAAAAAAACTTGTGAAAAAAGTTGGAACTTTGACCCCCAATATCTCTGTAACTAGAAGGTTCCCAGGTATGGTCTAGAACAAAAAAATGATTGCAATGACGGGGAGAACAAGTACCTTTCAGCTTAGTTAAGGGTCTTTTTACACCCTTTATTTAACTAGTTTATACTGGCTAATTTTAAAGTAGAGGCATGGCTCTAAGCTGTTATAATGCTATCATATCATTAACACTAGAAATGAGCTCGTGGCTAAATAATAACAGCCGCTCGGGTTGATCTTTAGGTTAAGCTGTGCTTGCCTAGGTTGGTCTGTGGATGGGTGACCACCTATTGCATACCGAATTTCCTCCGTGCCTCGGAAAGCATGTTAAGCCGTTGTTCCCGGGTGTCATTCGTAGATCTTTGACAGTTGTTACAGGTGTTCAGTCACCCAAAAAGTATGACAACCAATCTTACCATGGGGTATCGTATTACCCAGTACTTACTGAGTTGTGGAGGTCAGATAGGCAGTCGCTTCATGTAAAATACTGATATTCAGCTGCATCCGGTTAGACTGAAAGCTGACCCTAACATAGTAGGTTATATTGAACCAAATCATAGGTCCCAAACCTATGATTTTGTTCAATATAACCGGTATGTTGGTCTAACTAAACTGTTAAACCCGTATTTAGTTTCATAGATATGGCTACCGAGTTCTACAAAATATTTTACTTTGATATATCTTTTTTTAAATTTTTCTTTCATTAAAAGTGTCTATTATTGTTAAGATTTCGAATAGATACGAATCCTGAATTGTAAGTGTTATTCTTATTACTTAGACATATAATAATGTTAACATTTACACTAATTGATGTTGTATTAAAATTTAACATTTAAGACGTTCTAATATTTGTATGCTATTTTATGGCGAAACATGTAAGTTCACAACCGTATTTATAAGACCTTATTGTACTATGTTTTTACACAAATAAAAATTATTATATTCTATTCTAACTAAAATAAAATTTAAAAAAAATTAAAACTGTTGTTAATAGAAAAAATGTTATTATACGACTGATAAATTCCTTAATGATAAATTAATGTAGACTTATTTATCTATTCGACTGGCAAAGAGATTTAAAAGACTTATAGAGCGGACATTGGGAATATTTTCATACAACAATTTTGATCCCGAACATTTTCGATTTTGACACACGAATGCTACCTGACAAGCGGGCGTATGACACAGATGACACTAAATAGAACGATTTGTTACTAAGTAGTAACAAGTATTGGATTACGATTTATTTCGTTTTGTCCCGTCTATCGTTTGTAAATATTTGAATGCCTTTGTCGACTGGAGAATACACACTATAAACCATTTTTAATTAAATAATGAGACTAATAATACCAGCCTATTACTGTCCCACTGCTGGGCAAAGGCCTCTTCTCATACAGAGAAGGCACTAGCATTGATCACCACACTTGCTCAAGACGGGTTGGCGATTTCAGACTTATATTAATTATAAGTCCAGGTTTCCTCACGATGTTTTCCTTCACCGATGTCTGTGATGTCCAAGATAAACTTAGAAAGTACATATGAATTGAAAAAGTCACATTGGTACTTGCCCGGATTTGAACCCACAACCTCATGCATGAGAGGCCTAACCTCTGGGCCATCACAATAAATAATGAGACTAATTGTACCAATTTATTTAAGTATTGACTGTAGAATCTACTCCATATTGTGACATTTATAATTTTTGTTTTTATTTATTTATTATCATTCTATTAATTTTGACATACCTACCAAATAATTTGTGTTTACCATTTTTATATTATTTTATGTGCAACCATATATTTGTACGCCTCTTGGCATAACAAAGCAATCTATGATCTTTAATCTAAGAACTGTTTTCACTAGGTACCTATGTTACACAAATAACATTGATTTTGATTTTGAAAAGTAAGACCCCTATGTACCAACTTAATAATTAAATAGTATGCGCTGCTGGGTCAAGGAATCAATTAAACAAATACCCAGTGATTCTGTTACTTTCCCAAAAATATGTTGGTTTCAGTTTTTAGTCTAAGTAAACGCAAATGAATAAGTACCAGTATTTTAAATAAAACAACTGCCTATCTGAGTTACCCATCCAAGTGACAGGGTAATACGATACCCCTTGGTAAGACTGGTTAAACCTAGGTACCATTAAAATAATAATAAAAGTTCAGTTCAACAAGTTTCAAAAGAATTAAATAATGATGAAGAATTAGTTGATTTTAGGTTCATTTGAGCCACAATTTTATAGAAAAGTGTACTTACCAACTCATTTAGTTCGCTTGCACGGTACACTAGAACAGTTAGAAGTACTAAAACCAAATAAAATCTTTGTTTCTTAAATACTTTTGTAGCAATGAAATGCTGACGGTTAGTCAGTGACGATTTGACAGTCGTTATCAATTTGACTTGACAGGCTCACTAGTGAAGTGACATAGCAAAGATAGAAATACCGACATATCGATGAATTATAACGGTTTTTTTTTAATTTTCATAATTTATGTATAAAGGGTGTAAAAAGACCCTTAATGAAGCCGAAAGGTACTTGTTCTCCCCGTCATTGCGATATTTTTTTTGTTCTACACCATACCTGGGAACCTTCTAGTTACGGAGATATTGGGGGTCAAAGTTCCAACTTTTTCACAAGTTTTTTTTTAAATACATGTTTCTAATGTAAGATTTTTACTTTAATCACCTTCACGACCCCCGTACTATTCAATCCACCCATCAGCACAATGTTTTGAGTGCGTTACATTGAGTTTTACCGTAAAACGTGATTTTTCACCCCAAAAAAAAAAGTCGTTTCCCAGCAATAATTTTTGCGTAAAGTTACTTAGTTTGATGTACAGAATGCTTGGTTGACGGCTTCGTGAAGGGTCTATTTACACCCTGTATTTATGAAGAGGCTCCCTGGTGTATGCTGTTTGCCGACGACATTGTGTTAGTTGTCCAGAGCAGATTGGAGGTGTGGTGGCAAAGACTGGAGAATGTTGGCCTGAAATTAAATACGATGAGGAGGGAGGAATCACATGTGACTAAAAGAGAGATGAATATAAATCATAATGGATGGAGAGGGAAAGGAAGACCAAAGAGACGATGGATGGATTATGTGAGGAATGATATGAAAGAAAAAGGAGTATATGATAGCGTGACGGTTGACAGAGGGGAATGGAAGAAAAAACGTGTTGCGCCGACCCCAAATAACATGGGACAAGGGTAGGAAGATGATGATGTACACACAGTTGAAACACAAAAATAACATTATAAAGGGTGTAAAAAGACCCTTAACGAAGCCGAAAGGTATTTGTTCTCCCCGTCAATGCGATAATTTTTTTGTTCTAGGCCATACCTGGGAACCTCCTAGTTACGGAGATATTGGGGGTCAAAGTTCCAACTTTTTCACAAGTTTTAAAAAAAATACATGTTTCTTGTGTAGGATTTTTACTTTAAACACCTTCACGACCCCCGTACTATTCAATCCATCTTTCAGCACAATATTTTGAATGCGTAACATTGAGTTTTACTGTAAAAAGTGATTTTTCACCCCAAAAAAAAAGTCGTTTCCCAGCAATCATTTTTTCGTAAACTAGATTGATGTTCGAAATGCTTGGTTGACGGCTTCGTGAAGGGTCTGTTTACACCCTGTATATAAAAAAAAAATATTACAATATTTGAGTACAATTGTACTGCTTATTTTGTACGAAAAGAGAAATGAAAAAGACAATGTTGACAATAGCTTATAAGTTATAGGTGCTTTTTTTACTATTCTTATTGCTAGATTTGACTTGAAGGCTTAGAAATTGGTATTTGAATATTGCTTGTGTAAACAGAAATCTTCAAGAAACATTGTAATAATTTTGATACTACTTAGTAGTCCATTAACATTTGGATTACTTTTCATGTTTTTTTTTTGATACTTTGTAATTTTGAAATTTTTAATAGAACTGACCATAAATCAACGCATAAACTGCTTTGAATTACGTGTTTAGTCGGCAAAACTTTTATTTTCTACAGTGAAATCACTTTGAACTTGTCAAGTTTGAAAGAAAATAAAAAAAATATCGATATATTTTCAACAATCATGAAACATTTGGCAGCACTATTTGCCAAACGAAAGACGGTTTAATTCCCCGCCCATAGAGCTATTCAGATTTTTAAGCTAATAATTATCTATGGTACCAATGATGATGCATTATTAATATTAATAATGCATCATCAGTTTTAATTATGTGACGTGTTCCGGTAGTTCCCCTTATCCATCTACATAATTATACTCTTTTCTCTTCATCGTGTGGTTAGTGCCTAACCTGCACGCGTAAATGACAGATTGTGAAAAGGAATTAGTCATTTTGTCGACACAATGTCATTTTGTCGATTCTTCCGCCAAGAATCCCGTTTCTACGGTGGTCATGCTACGCGCGCGGGCAACAAGCGTAATGACTACCGTGGAAACGGATTTTGTCGACGGAAGAACAGACAAAATGACAGATTGTAGAAAGATTTCTATCGTCCGTTAGCATCAGCTATTCTTCATGCATGACGACAATTTTTTCCCTACCTTTGACGGTAGGGGGAAGAAACATTTCTTCTCTACAAATGTCAAATAGTCTACACCAAATTATTTTTATTACTATTCCTTGTTTTTATTGACCTAATATATTGATTTTAAAAACATGTCGGGGTTTTACCGTCACCATCTTCTGTTTTGAGGCCGAGAAGAATGAAAGTAAGTCCGAAAGGAATGCTTTATGAGCATTAACCGAGGCTCGTGATCTCCCTGTTGTATGCGGCAAAGACATAATCAGACAATGCCACGTCATCACCTGCCTAGCCTTTTCCCAACTATATTGGGGTCGGCTTCCAGTCTAACCGGATGCAGCTGAATACCAGTATTTTACGTGGAGCGATTGTCTTTCTGACCTCCACAACCCAGTTAGTAGGTATTGGGTAATACGATACCCCTTGGTAAGACTGGTTATCAGACCTTTTGGGCCACTGACTACCTAACGACGGCCAAAGATCTACAAATTACACCCGGGACCAACGGCTTAACGTGCTTTCTGAGGCACGGAGGAAACTCGGTAAGTAATGGGTGGTGGGTGACCACCCATTCACAGACCAACCTAGGCAAGTACGGATTAGATTAGATCGATCGATTAGATCAACCCGAGCGGCTGTTATTATTTAGCCACGAGCTCCTCCAATGCCACAATCTTCTTTTATATGTATATCCTGAAGTGCGGTTTTCGACTTATGGGGAACTAAGTTCATTTAAAATAATAAACAATAGTAATAATAATTAGTGCGATGAGGCTACTGAAGGTAACCGAAACTTTCCGTAGCTCCATCAGGATGGAATTTGGTGTGGACAAATGTGCAGTCATGCATGTGAAACGAGGGGAGATTATGGAATCCGTAGGAACTCAACTCTCGGATTCCATACACCTTAGATCCCTCCCCTCAACAGAAACCTACAAATATTTGGGTATGTCGGAAGCATTAGGTATCAATACTGCCGACATGAAGCAATCGTTGAGGGAGCGCTTCTTTGGCCGCCTGAATAAGGTACTAGGTAGTCTTTTGTCAGGCGTAAACAAGGGCGCGCCTTCAACGGTTGGGTCATGCCGGTTTTGATGCATTCTTTCGGCATACTCAAATGGACTCAGACGGAACGTGATCCCCTGGATAGGAGGGTCTGTGCACTGCTGACCGCAAATCGAATGCATCACCCACGGTCGTCTGTGATGAGACTGTTTATGCACGCGGAAGTGCGGGGGTCATGGCTTCTTAAATGCTAAGACCCTGCACAACCGTGAGGTATGCAGTCTCAGAGAATACTTCCTAGAAACCGACGCGGGGATGCACCGAGATGTGGTCTCTGTGGACAAGGGCCTCACCCCGCTCTCCCTGGCTAACGAGAACTGGCGCAAGCCTAGAGTATTAGACACTAATGATCGCAAGGAGGTATGGCAGGGCAAGGAGCTTCACAGACGCTTGTACCGGGCCCTACATGGACCCGATGTAGACTTCTTAGCATCCGTATCATGGCTGCGTTTCGGTGACCTATTCGGGGAAACCGAAGGTTTTGTCTTTGCAATAATGGATGAAGTTATGAATACGAATAACTACTGGAAATACGTTGTGAAGGATGGCACGGTTGACATATGTCGGGCATGCCACCGTTCGGGAGAATCGATCCGACACATTATTTCTGGGTGTTCTCGTCTGGCTAACGGAGAGCACTTGCATAGAGACAACCTCGTTGCCAGGATTATCCACCAGCAACTTGCTTTGAAGTACAACCTTGTGGAATCAGAAGTGCCATACTATAAGTATGCGCCCGACCCAGTTCTCGATGATGGTGATATAACGTTGTATTGGGATCGATCTATCATCACTGACAGGACTATTGTTGCCAATAAGCCTAACATTGTGGTGATAGATCGATTGGAGCGTCGCGCAATGATTGTTGATATAACGGTTCCGCATGACGAGAACCTCGTGAGAGCAGAGAAAGATAAACAATTCAAATATCTAGATCTGGCTCGCGAGGTTATCGACATGTGGGACGTGAATACAGCAGTCATTGTGCCGATAGTCGTGTCGGCCAATGGCTTAAAAAAGACCAACATCTGAGGAGGCTCTCGCTTGGCAGCTGGATCAAGGGCTTGATTCAGAAAGCAGTACTTCTGGACACGGCGCGTATTGTTAGGAGGTTCCTCTCTCAAGAGCCCTGACCACCGGTATCTCGGACCCTGTTCCCGATGCCGGTTGGCTACTATTTTTTATATTTTTTAATGTTTGTTATATTACTTTATATAGGAATATTTAAAAAAGTCAATTATATGTAAAGAAAATAAATAAAGGAAATAATCAGTACCTAAAATGATTTATTAAAACACGTAGGTACTACTTTTTCTTGCCGCTAGTATAACTTTTCCAAAGAATCAACACGTTAGAAAAAAATTACAAAACAAACTACAGATATATCTTTCCAATGTTAATTCAAAAATATTTTGCTTATTAAGTCAACAATCGAGTCTTTCATCTGAGTCCGACACAGATTAAAAAAAAAGTATGTTCGAGTAATACGTTTCGTTGTTGCTTTGAGTTACGTCCAAAAGGTTTAAATGTTATGAAAATTCGATTTTCTTCTTTAATATCTCAAAAAATGGAAGTTTCCTGTTTTTTTTTGCTACTCGAAGCCTCCCTTAAATAGAAAGCAGGGGGAATTTAAATGAAAAAAGTACAGTAGGTAACTGTATGTGTAAGCAGTAAGTGTTTTATTCCAGGTAAAATGTTTCTATGTCACCACTATTGTTTTTTTCTGTTTCCGTTATGTTTTCCCGGCTCAACACCACGTGCATTTCATCGTTTTTTCCGAACAAAATATCGATTTGTTCAATTTTGTCTGGTTTCACCTCCGTCGTAGTCTTCAACTGATGTTCCGATTGCAGATTTCTTCTTCTCTTCGTCTGCAATTTCTTCAGCATTTTGCCAGCTAGGTTATCAGTTATGTAATCAAATAGCTTTGATGAAACTAACCGATTAATTGATTGGTTTAATACATTTAGATTTTTCTTTCCGTATAATACTGTGTTTAAATCGTCTAATAGTGTATTCGTTTCACTTTTCTTTTTGGCTTGCTTCAAATCTTTTTCTTTTGTATCCAGTGTTGTAGTTGAAATGTAAAATGGTAGACGGAAACTTTTATTTTGATTGAAAGGTTCTTCGCTTGAATCTAGCGTGGCTTCCTCGTCAGATTGCGTGACTGCCTGTCTGCCAACCAGTTTCGATACTGTTCGGATATATTCTTCATCAACTTTGAATTTGTTTCTTTTTTTGTCTCTAGAATCGGACAGTCTTTCATCTTCTCTTATTATTTTAGTAGGTCTGTTAGTACTAAAGTATAATTTATTTTTATGGTTTCGTTTGTTAATGTTCGAAATCACTTCCTCTGGTTTGTATTTTGGTTTTCCAATATGCTTATGTTTGTTAGCAATGTTATCATATTTCTTTTTTTGATAATTCTGACTGAATTTCGGTTTGTTTAATTTAGTCTCTTGTTTTGAAACTTTCACTTTATCTTTTTGAAAAACGTTTCGATGTTTTTTTAATGTATAGATTCCATTTTCCAATGACATTGTGTCGGATTCCTTATTGGGACGGTGTTTTAATTTGATACCCTTGTCCTCTTTACGGCTTTCAGCATCAGGTTCCTCTAATGTTTGGGTATCTAGTTCATCAGGGTTCCAAGTGTCTATGGAATCAAGGATTCTTTCACCTTCGGCTTTTCTTTCAGCTAGTTTGTCTATATCTTGATAAGTTTCCAAATCACGTTTTATTTTTGAATTCTGTTTTGTTTTATTGCTTTGTTTACCTTTTTTTAGTAAGTCGTCATGATGTTTCCTTTTTTGGTAATTATATTTGTATTTAGGTGTGTATTCTAGATTAATTTGTTTTGAAACCCACCCTTCTGATGTGTCATCAACGTGTTTTAATTCATGCTGTTCGTTTTCTAGTGATAATGCGTCATGACTTTTGTTTTCCATATATTTTAATTTATCATCATGTTTTGACGCTATTTTAAATTCATTAGGGATATCGATTTCTCGTTTTTCTGGAGATTTGTGATTTCTTTTTTCTCTATGTTCTATTTTACGTATACCGTTAACGACTTCCGCTATTTTTGAGTTTTCTGCCATTGATTGTGTTGTACGAGTATTTGTGTTATGATGTCTTGTTGTCAAATGGTCACGTCGTTGGATTGGTTTGTCAGTTAGGAGTTTTTTCTTTGATTTGTAGATATCATTACCTCGTTTTTCTGGAGATTTGTGATTTCTTTTGTCTATAAGTTCTATTTTACGTATACCGTCATCGACTTCAGCTATTAATGAGTTTTCTGTCATTGATTGTGTTGTAAGAGCATTCCTGTTACGATGCCACGTTGTCAAATATTTAAGTCGTGGGACTGGTTTTGTGTGTGTTAGGAGTTCTTTCGCAGTATTTTGTAAAGATCCGTCATTCAGATTGAATTGTGTCTCGCTTAATTCTTGTTTTATCTTTTCGATGGCTGTCTTTAATGCCAATTCTTCTAGAATGTCATTATTTATCGAATTCATTTGGCCATATTCTTCAGTGTACTTCTCTTTATTTGAGAAATGTTTGCTCTTATCCAAAGGGGTTCGTTCGTTTGGTAACGATGTTGTATTTGATTCATGATGTTTCCTTGTTTGGTAATTATATTTGTATTTAGGTGTGTATTCTAAATTGTTTTGTTTTGAAACCCACCCTTCTGCTGTGTCATCAACGTGTTTTAATCCATGCTGTTCGTTTTCTAGTGATAATGCGTCATGACTTTTATTATCAATATATTTTAATTTATTATCATGTTTTGACGATATTTTAAATTCATTAGGGCGTTGTAATTTATAGATATCATTATTTAGTTTTTCTGGAGATTTGTGATTTCTTTTTTCTATAAGTTCTATTTTACGTATACCGTCATCGACTTCAGCCATTAATGAGTTTTCTGTCATTGGTTGTGTTGTACGTGTAAGAGTATTTTTGTTATTTTGTGTCGTTGTAAAAGGTTCACGTCGGTGGATTGGTTTGTCAGTTAAGTGTTTTTTCTTTGAAGTGTATTTAGGTGTGTATTCTAAATTGTTTTGTTTTGAAACCCACCCTTCTGCTGTGTCATCAACGTGTTTTAATTCATGCTGTTCGTTTTCTAGTGACAATGCGTCATGACTTTTATTATCAATATATTTTAATTTATCATCATGTTTTGACGCTATTTTAAATTCACTCGGGCTTTGTAATTTATAGAGATCATTATTTAGTTTTTCTGGAGATTTGTGATTTCTTTTTTCTCTATGTTCTATTTTACGTATACCGTTAACGACTTCCGCTATTTTTGAGTTTTCTGCCATTGATTGTGTTGTACGAGTATTTGTGTTATGATGTCTTGTTGTCAAATGGTCACGTCGTTGGATTGGTTTGTCAGTTAGGAGTTTTTTCTTTGATTTGTAGATATCATTATCTCGTTTTTCTGGAGATTTGTGATTTCTTTTGTCTATAAGTTCTATTTTACGGATACCGTCATCGACTTCAGCTATTAATGAGTTTTCTGTCATTGATTGTGTTGTAAGACTATTCGTGTTATGATACCTCGTTGTCAAATATTTAAGTCGTGACACTGGTTTTGTGTGTGTTAGGAGTTCTTTCGCAGTATTTTGTAAAGATCCGTCATTCAAATTGAATTTTGTCTCGCTTAATTCTTGTTTTATCTTTTCGATGGCTGTCTTTAATGCCAATTCTTCTAGAATGTCATTATTTATCGAATTCATTTGGCCATATTCTTCAGTGTACTTCTCTTTATTTGAGAAATGTTTGCTCTTATCCTTAGGGGTTCTTTCGTTTGGTAACGATGTTATATTTGATTCATGATGTTTCCTTGTTTGGTAATTATATTTGTATTTAGGTGTGTATTCTAAATTGTTTTGTTTTGAAACCCACCCTTCTGCTGTGTCATCAACGTGTTTTAATTCATGCTGTTCGTTTTCTAGTGACAATGCGTCATGAATTTTATTATCAATATATTTTAATTTATTATCATGTTTTGACGCTATTTTAAATTCATTAGGGCGTTGTAATTCATGGATATCGTTTTCTCGATTTTCTGGAGATTTTTGATTTCTTTTTTCTATTTTACGTATACCTTTAACGACTTGCTCTATTTTTGAGTTTTCTGCCATTGATTGTGTTGTACGAGTATTTGTGTTATGATGTCTTGTTGTCAAATGTTCACGTCGTTGGATTGGTTTGTCAGTTATGTGTTTTTGCTTTGAAGTGTATTTAGGTTTGTATTCTAAATTGTTTTGTTTTGAAATCCACGGTTCTGCCGTGTCAGCAACATGTTTTAATTCATGCTGTTCGTTTTCTAGTGATAATGCGTCATGAATTTTATTATCAATATATTTTAATTTATTATCACGTTTTGAGGCTATTTTAAATTCACTCGGGTTTTGTAATTTATAGAGATCATTATTTAGTTTTTCTGGAGATTTGTGATTTCTTTTTTCTCTATGTTCTATTTTACGTATACCGTTAACGACTTCCGCTATTTTTGAGTTTTCTGCCATTGATTGTGTTGTACGAGTATTTGTGTTATGATGTCTTGTTGTCAAATGTTCACGTCTTTGGATTGGTTTGTCAGTTAGGAGATTTTTCTTTGATTTGTAGATATTATTATCTCGTTTTTCTGGAGATTTGTGATTTCTTTTGTCTATAAGTTCTATTTTACGTATACCGTCATCGACTTCAGCTATTAATGAGTTTTCTGTCATTGATTGTGTTGTAAAAGTTTTCGTGTTATGACGCATCGTTGTCAAATATTTAAGTCGTGGGACTGGTTTTGTGTGTGTTAGGAGTTCTTTCGCAGTATTTTGTAAAGATCCGTCATTCAGATTGAATTTTGTCTCGCTTAATTCTTCTTTTATCTTTTCGATGGCTGTCTTTAATGCCAATTCTTCTAGAATGTCATTATTTATTGAATTCATTTGGCCATATTCTTCAGTGTGCTTCTCTTTATTTGAGAAATGTTTGCTCTTATCCTTAGGGGTTCTTTCGTTTGGTAATGATGTTGTATTTGATTCATGATGTTTCCTTGTTTGGTAATTATATTTGTATTTAGGAGTGTTTTCTAGATTGATTTGTTTTGAAACCCACCCTTCTGCTGTGTCATCAACGTGTTTTAATCCATGCTGTTCGTTTTCTAGTGATAATGCGTCATAACTTTTATTATCAATATATTTTAATTTATTATCATGTTTTGATGCTATTTTAAATTCATTAGGGCGTTGTAATTTATAGAGATCATTATTTAGTTTTTCTGGAGATTTGTGATTTATTTTTTCTACAAGTTCTATTTTACGTATACCATCATCGACTTCAGCTATGTTTGAGGTTTCTGGCATTGATTGTGTTGTACGAGTATTTGTGTTATGATGTCTCGTTGTCAAATGGTCACGTCGTTGGATTGGTTTGTCAGTTATGTGTATTTGCTTTGAAGTGTATTTAGGTGTGTATTCTAAATTGTTTTGTTTTGAAACCCACCCTTTTGCTGTGTCAGCAACATGTTTTAATCCATGCTGTTCGTTTTCTAGTGATAATGCGTCATGACTTTTATTATCAATATATTTTAATTTATTATGATGTTTTGATGCTATTTTAAATTCATTAGGGCGTTGTAATTTATAGAAGTCATTATTTAGTTTTTCTGGAGATTTGTGATTTATTTTTTCTATAAGTTCTATTTTACGTATACCGTCATCGACTTCAGCCATTAATGAGTTTTCTGTCATTGGTTGTGTTGTACGTGTAAGAGTATTTTTGTTATTTTGTGTCGTTGTAAAAGGTTCACGTCGGTGGATTGGTTTGTCAGTTAAGTGTTTTTTCTTTGAAGTGTATTTAGGAGTGTATTCTAAATTGTTTTCTTTTGAAACCCACGGTTCTGCCGTGTCAGCAACGTGTTTTAATCCATGCTGTTCGTTTTCTAGTGATAATGCGTCATGACTTTTATTATCAATATATTTTAATTTTTTATGATGTTTTGATGCTATTTTAAATTCATTAGGGCGTTGTAATTTATAGAGATCATTATTTAGTTTTTCTGGAGATTTTTGATTTCTTTTTTCTCCATGTTCTATTTTACGTAGACCCGTATCGACTTCAGCTATTAATGAGTTTTCTGTCATTGATTTTGTTGTAAAAGTATTCGTGTTATGATATCTCGTTGTCAAATGGTCACGTCGTTGGATTGGTTTGTCAGTTAGGAGTTTTTTCTTTGATTTGTAGATATCATTATCTCGTTTTTCTGGAGATTTGTGATTTCTTTTTTCTATAAATTCTATTTTACGTATACCGTCATCGACTTCAGCTATTAATGAGTTTTCTGTCATTGATTGTGTTGTAAGAGCATTCCTGTTATGATGCCTCGTTGTCAAATATTTAAGTCGTGGGACTGGTTTTGTGTGTGTTAGGAGTTCTTTCGCAGTATTTTGTAAAGATCCGTCATTCAGATTGAATTTTGTCTCGCTTAATTCTTGCTTTATCTTTTCGATGGCTGTCTTTAATGCCAATTCTTCTAGAATGTCATTATTTATCGAATTCATTTGGCCATATTCTTCAGTGTACTTCTCTTTATTTGAGAAATGTTTGCTCTTATCCAAAGGGGTTCGTTCGTTTGGTAACGATGTTGTATTTGATTTAAGACCATTCTTGCTTGGTTGCTCTGTCTTTAAATTGTCAGCTTTAGCTTCATCGTTTAAAACCTTTTCAACGATATATCTATTTCTAAGTTCAATACCATGTTTTGATTCAAGACTTGTATATAATCTTTCCTGAACATCTCTCGTTGGTACTGTACCGTTTCTGTCACTTACATCAGTTTTATTTATGTGTTTATCAACTAACGTGTTGTTTACACTGTATTTCTGGTTCTTCGCAAAATTACTTGTCTCGTTCAAAGTTCTAGCTTCGGTTTGTTTGGTGATAATTATTGATAGAGCTGTCAAAAACACAGGTAGGTTAGCAGGAGAGTAATCAGACCCCTAGTGGCCTACCATGCACCGTCTTATAGTATTATTGTTTTAATGGTATAGCAGTGTGTGAAACAGATGGAGCTATACAAGATGTCTGCTCCATATCTTACTCAAACTGAAGAAAAATACTGCTTTTAGAGCCGTAAGCCGTTTCCGTTCATGACAGTTAATCTCGTCAACTGCCTAGCCTTTTCCCTTATTGGGTCTGGCTTCCAGTCTTACCAGATGCAGCTGAATACCAGTATTTTACATGGAGTGACGGCCGATCTGATATCCACTAACCGGTTAGTTGGTATCACGATAGTTCTTGGTTTTGTACAACAAACTTAGGCAAATAACACTTACTGAACATGAACAATTGAAACAGCGTCCGACTGGCCATTTTATTGAAACCATTTTTATTGCAAATCTGTTAACTTTTTTATTAGGTTAAAATCATAAACTTGTCGTAAAAAGGTTTTTCTATTTTACAGTTTTTCTTTATGAGTGGTGTTAGATATTTCTTACACACATAACATCACGCCTGTAATAACCGAAGGGTTAGGCAGAGGTGTACCTGACAGTACTCCCACATTTCACCAGATAATTTAAGTCTCTAGTAGGTTGTAATAAAGGGTGTAAAAAGACCCTTAACGAAGCCGAAAGGCACTTATTCTCCCCGTCATGGCGATAATTTTTTTGTTCTACACCATACCTGGGAACCTTCTAGTTACGGAGATATTGAAGGTCAAAGTTCCAACTTTTTCACAAGTTTTTTTTTAAATACAAGGTTTTAATATTGTAACTTTACTTTAAACACCTCCACGACCCCCGTACTACTGTTACTATTTTGCACTCCAAAAAAAAAATCGTTTCCCAGCAAAAATTGCGTAAGGTGACTTAAATTGATGTACTTACAGAATGCTTGGTTGGCGGCTTCGTGAAGGGTCTGTTAACACCTTGTATAATTATCGACAAGGATTGCTAACGACTGTTCATTGGTTGATCCTATCGACTTACCCACTAAATAGGCAAAAAAGTTGGAACTTTGACCCCTATTATCAACTAGACTTTTACATTATTAACTAGAAGGTAACTGCGACTCTGACTAGCGCCCGATCGGGCAACTATAACGCCGTCCAGCCGACTGGCAGGGTCGCCATGCGATGTGGGGGAGAGGAGGGGTTAAGTTAATAACGTGATGTGTACTACTCCGAGAGTCAACTGCATCTCCTCCTTTACTTGGTGGCATACCGGGTGTAAACAGACCCTTCACTAAGCCGTCAACCAAGCCTTCTGTACATCAAATTAAGTAACTTTAGGCAAAAAAATTTGCTGGGAAACAATTTTTTTTTTGGGGTCAAAAATTACTTTTTACGGTAGAACTCAATCTAACGCACTCAGAACATGGTGCTGATGGATGGATTGAATAGCACGGGGGTCGTCGAGGTGTTTAAAGTAAAAATCTTACTTTAAAAACATGTACTTATTTAAAAAAAAAAAATTGTGAAAAAGTTGGAACTTTGACCCCCAATATCTCCGTAACTAGAAGGTTCCCAGGTATGGTGTAGAACAAAAAAAATATCGCATTGACGGGGAGAACAAGTACCTTTCGGCTTCGTTAAGGGTCTTTTTACACCCTTTATACAGGGTGTAAACAGACCCTTCACGAAACCGTCAACCAAGCATTCTGTACATCAAACTAAGTAACTTTACGCAAAAATTATTGCTGTTAAACGATTTTTTTTTTGGGTGAAAAATCACATTTTACGTTAAAACTCAATGTAACGCACTCAAAACATTGTGCTGGTGGATGGATTGAATAGTACGGGGGTCGTGAAGGTGTTTAAAGTAAAAATCTTACATTAGAAACATGTATTTCAAAAAAACTTTGACCCCCGATATCTCCATAACTAGAAGGTTCCCAGGTATGGTCTAGAACAAAAAAATTATCGCAATGACGGGGAGAACAAGTACCTTTCGGCTTCGTTAAGGGTCTTTTTACACCCTTTATACTCTCATACATAGATCGTAGGTGACACTATGCTGATACTAAAGCTACGAACACAGCTTGTCTACCTTTACTTAAACTATGTACTATACGTGTCGTGCTGATGAACGTGATTTCACACAACAATGGCCTAGAACAAATAAAACAGTTGCCATTTTTAATTTGTGCTTTTCAGTTTCATTATCATTCTCTAGCCCTTCTTCTTCTTAGCGTGTCGATGGCAAAAAAGTTCAGATGTTATGTTTAGCCCAAAACTCAGCCACGCGGACCCCACTCACTGATGCAGTAAGCAGATCTTCGAGTGCGCAGGTGGTAGGGCATGCGGTGCAAGATGGAAGGTGGGCCATTGTCTGTGGGGAGACGCCGCATACGCACTTGAGGTCTGAGCTGTCCATGAACCCCCATCTGCAGAGATTGTCTTTGGTCCGGCCGACTTGGGTTCGAAGTCTGTTTAAGGATTTCCAAGTCGGCCACGGCAACGCGTGCCCAGGTGGAAGGTTTATCTAGCCCTTATCCCGCTTTACTTGGCGTCGGCGCAGCATGTCATTTTCCTCCATATTTCCTTTACTCGTCATCTCAGCAGTCACTTCCTTTTACTTTATTTTCAATAAAATTAAATTTAAAATTTAAAAAACCCCCAACGAAAAAATAAAAGATGAAAGATAAATACCCACTTTCATCCCCCATATCTAGTAAATGGCTGCACCGATTTTGCTAAAACGTATCTAAGAACCATAGCCAAGAAACTAGCTTTTAAATAAAAAAAACTGCATCCAAATCGGTTCACTCGTTTAAGAGCTACGGTGCCAGAGACAGACACACCATTGCGGTCAAACTTATTACACCCCTCTTTTTGAGTCGGGGATTAAAAAATGATCGCAATGAGGAGGAGAACGAGTTCCTTTCGGCTTCACGCGTTGTGTCACGGGGGTAGCCAGAATCTACCTACAGAAAACGACCAGCAACTGTCGCCGTCCATACTGCGTTTAAAATTTACACTTTTCTTATCAAAATTCTGTCGCCTTGAAGATTTTAATTTCGAATTTCACACAAGAATGACAGAAATGCTCATAAAAAATAAAGATCAAACAAAACCATTTCCGTTTCTAAGATTTCAATAAATAATGATTTAGCCTTGAATATTTTTACTTAAAAATTATAAATGAAAGCCCTTGTATTTATTATTTTATGAAATAAACACTTCAGTATTTATCGCCATTTTAACAAAAATAATAATGAGGACGCGCTTGCATCGAGTGACAAGACCGACCTGGTTTGATATCCCCGCCACCCACGCATACGGTCGCTTGCTGACTAGGCCCGTAGTGTGACCATAACGCGTTTGAAACTACTATTATTTTTTTAGACAATAGGGAATATGCATGTAATTTTTTCTTCACTTAAATCAATAAAATACAATACTATAAACCCAAGAAAATAATTAAAAGTTAAGTTCAACTACTGCTTGTCGCTCAAAAAATAAATTAAACTCCTACAATTTTCTACGACAGTTCAAACGTCCGTGACTGTCGCGGCCATTCATGTCATGTTATGTGACGTCACTTACCTCTATCTGCCTTGTTTACATCTAATTTTTTACCCTTAATATATTAATTTGGCAAATTGCATGTCCTTTATTCAAGTAAACATTGCAATAACAATATTATAATAAAATCTTAGTGAAACTTTAAGTACTTTTCAAATAAAAGTGTTTCTTTGACACATGGTATTTGACGTCACTACCGGCGTTATCGAGGGGCGATGCGTTTTGAGTTTGCGTTCCGTTTCACCAAAAACACGCTACATGAAATATTAAATTGTAAAGTAAGTGTTGTATTAGAAAATTAAACAAGTGTACCACAATGTTTTTATGGACCAATACAAGGCATTTTTAAGAAATAATAAAAGTTTTGTATGTCTTGCATATTCCCTATTGCCATATAATTGCAATCACCGGATTGAGTTATAATCTAAATACTACGTTAACGGCGCTTCAATTTGCAAAAAAACGGCAATAATACGTAAGAAAGTTTGAATTTCGCGGACATTTTAGAATTTGTTCAGAGGAGCTCGTGGCTAAATAATAAAAGTCGAACGTGTTCATCTTCGAGGCTAAACCGACCGACCATCTATTACATACAGAGTTCGAGACTTTTCTTATCAAAATTCTGTGGCCCTGAATATTTTAATTTTCTTAATTTCACACAAGAATGACTTTTGTAATCATACAAAAGTCATTCTTGTGTGAAATGCTAATAAAAATAAAGATCAAGTAAAACTATTTCCATTTCAATTTTTTTTATTTATTAATTCTTTAGTCTTGAATGTTTGTACTTAAAAATTATAAATGAAAGTCGGTGTCGTCATTATTTTCATCGGTATGTTTTTTGAGTATTAAAAAAAAGAACATTCAGACGAATTGATAACCTCCTCCTTTTGGAAGTCGGTTAAAAATAGGGTGGAATCCATCGACGCACAAACGAATACTACGTATTCAGTACATCATCATTCCAAACCCTCATTTTTCATCAGCATTTTTTTTTAATCGGCTGTTTCCTGCTACAAAAGTGCAACACACAATAAAAAGAAGAAGGAGCACGGTCCATACAAAATTAACCCACGTCCTACAGCAACGAGAAGTATCTCAAAAAATGATAAAAATGGGTTTAAAAAGATGGCATACTTCCAAACTCCAACCTTACAGTCCAGCATATAAAAAATTGCTATGAAAATTCGTTTAAGGGCAGTCATATCTACGATGGATATATATTACAATATTGAGAAATACTTGGCTATCTTGTTTTGACTTCAATTATTGAGTTCCATCATCGAAATTTTTTTTTCTTTTTTTGTCCCAAAAAATTTAGTTGTTTCCCTGCAATAATTTTGCGGTGAAGTTACTTAGTTTGATGTGCAGAATGTTTGGTTGCATCGGCATCGTGAAGGGTCCGTTTACACCCTGAATTCATTGCAGATATGACTGCCCCTGAACGAATTTTCATAGCATTTTTTTATATGTTAGGCTGTAAGGATGGAGTTTGGAAGTATGCCATCTTTTTATACCCATTTTTATCATTTTTTTGAGATACTTCTCTTTGCTGTATGACGTGGGTTAATTTTGATCCTTCTTTTTTATGGATTATTTTCTTAATTGCCGATGAATAATTTATGTGGCAATAATGTACTGAATGCGTGGTATTCGTTTGTACATCGATGTCCTTTCCACCCTGAGTATGAAATAACATCACGCCAGTGATACTCGAAGAGTTAGCCAGAGGTATACGTATAGTACAAGCACTTTTCGCCGTTCGGAGGAGCTCGTAGCTAAATAATAACAGCTGCTCGAGTCGATCTTTAGGTTAAGCCGTGCTTGCTTAGATTGGTCTGTGGTTGGGTGACCACGCATTACATACCGAGTTTCCTCTGTGCCTCGGAAAGCACGTTAAGTATCGGGTGTCAACCGGACAAAAATCTAGAATTTGATATACTATGGAAAAACCGAGGATCGAAACCAGGTCCTCATACGCAGGAGTAGTGCTTGAGACCAAGTTGTTCTAATTAAAAACATCAGCCATACCGTCTGTGAAGTCATCATTCTTCTGCCTCTATCCCAATTTATTTGGGGTCAGCGCAGCATGTCTTCTTCTTCTTCCATACTTCTCTATCTTCTTAGCGTGTCGATGGCAATCTAAATAGTGTCAGCCCCAGAACTGAGCAACTAGTTTGGCGCTTTCGGTAGCGACCATCAGTTCCTATAGTGAACAAACAACAGGACACGCAGGACACGATTTTAAGTGCCCCATCGTTTGTAGAGCAGCACCACATTTCTCTCCAGGGCAGAGTCATTAATGAATCTCCACCTGAGCAGGTTTTCTTTGCTGCGACCAACCTGGGTCCGGAGTCTATTTAAAGACTACATACTGTACTTCTCTATTACTCGTCATCTCATCAGACACCTCCTTTCTAGCCATATCATCCTTCACACAGTCCATACATCGTTTCTTTGGTCTTCCTCTTATAGCCATCCACATTGATACTCAAAACTTTCCTCACGACATTTCCCTCATTCCTCCGCATCACATGGCCGTATCAAGCCAACCGTCCGTGAAGTGCCACCAACTAATTTATTATGACCCTTAATTCGTATTTTTTCAGTAATACAAGTAATAACATGCGAAAAGGCCGCTTCAAAATTAAGAAGAAAATTGATAGTGCCAAAAATGAATGAAGAATGTAAAAAGATAAAATGTCCTTCGGTCGAAGAGCCTGTGTGTGTGAAGATGACCAGGCATGACTTGGGTCGTAGCATGCATATCGTGGCGGCAAATAGGTGCGAGTTGGATTACATAAAGTGTCATGATGGTTAGATTATCCTTTATTTATTTTCTTATAATTTACATTTTTAAGGAGCTCGTGGCTAAATAATAACAGCCCATTACATACCGAGTTTCCTCCGTGCCTCGAAAAGCACGTTAAGCCGTTGGCCCCGGGTGTCATTTGTAGATATTTGACAGTCATTAGGTAGTCAGTGGCCCAAAGTCTGACAACCAGTCTTACCAAGGGGTATCGTGTTAACCAGTACTAGCTGGGTTGTGGAGGGAGTTAAGTAGGCAGTCGCTCCATATAAAATACTGGTATTCAGCTTTGTTTAAGTTTTTAATTTGACGTACAGCTGCCTACACAAGATTATTTTGGAAAGTTTTTAGCCTGTGTATAATTGATATGCTCATAACAATGTCTTTCATTGTTTCTGATCCAGCGGCCATTCTGACTTCTTATATTTTGTAGGTGTGGAAGCTAAAATGGTCCCGATGAAGTATTGCGGCCACCATGCTGCGCCGAGTGTCGGGGATAAGAAAAACAAGATGGGTGAGTTACACGTTTACGTCTGACAGTTGCAAACAAGAATAAAGGTTTTTCTAAGTAAAGACTATACACCGTGACTTTTTAGTCGTCTTACAAAGGTGGTCCACTCAATGTGCCCGACATAAAATAGTTCTAGGCGCGATTTTTTTTTTACCTGCCGTAATAGGTACAAAGAAAAATAAATAAACATTAGAAAAAAATATGAAACATCCTGTTAATGATGTTTACTTGTCAAACGGGAGGATGATGATATGAATGCTTAGTAGTCATTGGATACATGAAGTGGGCTGCCGTTGTAAGACGACTAAAAAGTCATGGTGTATAGGGTGACTGGTAATTAGTGACCGATACTTAAACACGTGATTGTACTCATGATAACAAACAACTTTACCAAAGAAACATCTTTTTTTAAACACAGATTTTTATCACAATAACACAACAGCCGTAAGAAATTCATACGCGCGCGCCTGTGACCTATTAGCTGTTAATCGTTTAAAAAAATGTTTCCTTGGGAAAGTTGTTTGTTATCATGAGTACAATCACGTGTTTAAGTATCGGTCACTAATTACCAGTCACCCTATATACATATAGCTTCATCTCGCGCCCACATCGATGTAAGGTTAAGGCGATTCTCACACGACACCGCTTTTCGCGTGATCGGTTGGCGGCGACGAAGCAAATGTATTAGCGGTGCGCGTCACGGAGAGGCGGTGAGCGCCGCTTTTGTTGGGTATCAACAGATTTCATACAAGCCATTGGGATGTGAAATCCTCTTCATCGCCCGACCGCGCGGACAAAACGGTGTCGTGGGAGTTGCGTCCCACACTAAAGGACCACCAATCTTCCAAGGAACACAAATAACGTCACATTTCGCCAGTTATCTTACTAAAGTCTCATGTAATAGGGTCGATCTCCAGAGGCATTTTTTTGCGTGTCGGACGGGATAAACCCATTTTAAAATCGAAAAACGTTTTCAAAGTATTTTTTTATAGACAGTTCGGTGTCTAATCTACGTGGTACAAGGCTAATATTATGAATAAGTTTATTATAAATATTTATAAAAAAATCTTAAACCCTAAAATCCTGATCGCTCTGGGTTGACCCAACTCCCGATTGAATGAAAAAAAAATTCTTTAACTTTTTAATGAGAAGGATCTTATGAAACAACTTATTTAGATTACATAACAAATAGTTAATCTTCATAGTAATAATTTTTTTTTAGTTATATTGTCAATAATTTTGCCACAATTTGAATTTAAAATCGTGACCGGGCATTTTATCTCATCGCTCTGCGCTGAGGTAAAACATCGCCCTCATCCATAGTTACGCATTATAGACACTCTATTCCCCTCCCGCGGGGCAGCGTCGGTAGTGGTCTAACCGCTGAGGACGATACCTGTGTGCCACGTTCCCGCATTCCAACATTACGAAGGTAAGTTTATGATTGCTCTGGATTTGGTTCTCGAATTTTATGATTGCAATGGCACGTTATTTAAATTCAATAGTTAGCTTGCGAATGTGTTTGTTATGTGAATTAAGTGATCGTTATGATGTTGTTTATGAGACGTAATCACAACTTTCTACTGCTTTTAAATTTGGCTATATTTATGATTTTGTGACTTTTTCTGATCGTTATGGCTCTGATTGCTCTGTCCAAAAAGACCAAAGCGATGATATTTTGCATTCATTGTACGTTATAAATCTATTTTAAGTAGTAGTACCGGACTGTAATAATGTCAAACGATGAACTATGCATTTTTTTTTCAATAACCTTGCATGTCCCACTACAGGGCAAAGGCCTGCCCCATATCCTTTCAGGGGGTCCATATTGGCTCACCTAAAGTTCTTTTCCCGGAATTGTTCTTCCTAACGATTTGTAATCCGAATGATCACTTCCTAAAATTTTTCATCCTAAAGTTTTCATTCATACTATTTGTAGTGCTACCGGCGATGTTCATAACACTCATGTTTCCGAAAATTGTGATGAATAATATCATTAATGTAAATATATTTAAACTCCTACTGTTTTTTATCATAACGCTTTTATCCCTAAACATAAGTCTTGGGGGCACTATGAAAAAAAACTTAGAAAAATTTCGCAACCAATTTCGAAGTAGCGCTCGCCGGCCGCTGCCACAGTTCTAACCTAACCTAACCTATGGATCCCTTCCACATCGTTTTTACGCCAAACGGTTAGTCGGAGACAAAAAACAACAAGAAACTTTTATTCGTACATTTAGGTGTTTTATACGATAGAATCGAGAAAATAAACGGTTTGCAAAAATAACACTTTTTTGGCTAAATTTTTCTAAGTCTAAACAAAGAAATCTAAACAAAAAATATATGACTCTGAATAATAGTGTCAAAGATGGTTATGTTGAGAAAATATAGGAAAACAAATAAAAGTATAACAGATGTTTATTGCTACTGACATTATGAAGTTGAATGCTTCGGAATTATAAAATTAGAGACAGAGTAGTTAGGAATTGTGATTGTTAGGATGAAAAATGTTAGGAAGAACATTTTCGGATTTCCAATTATCGGAGTTGAAAATTTAGGTGAACTTTGGCGCACCCCCTTTCAGGTACTCTTCTCCTGCGCCACCTCAAACAAGCCTCCGTGATGCGCGTCTAGATCATCTCGCCACCTCTTTCTAGGCCGGCCTTGGCGGCGCCGTCCATCGTCAGGCATCCAACGTGTTGAAACCTTTGCCCAGCGGTCGTTATGCATGCTGCTCACGTGACCCGCCCAATACCATTTGAGCCTGGCAGCCTTTTTGCCTACGTCTGCAATTCCGGTTTTTGAGCGCAGCGTAGTGTTTCGTATTTTATCTGCTCTCTGTACACCCAGAATGCTGCGCTCCATTGCTCTTTGGCAGACTCCAAGGCGAGACTTTTACGATTTGGTGAGTGACCAGGTCTGAGCACCGTAGGTTAGGACGGGCAGGATACACATATCGATGAGTTTGCACTTCAGGGGCATCGGCAAATCTCCCTTCATTAGCGTCTTCATGGACCAGTAGCTTTTCCAGGCGTTGTCGATTCGGCGATCGATTTCCTTTTCCTGGGTGCGCCAAAGTTCACCTAAATTTTCAACTCCGATAATTGGAAATCCGAAAATGTTCTTCCTAACATTTTTCATCCTAACAATCACAATTCCTAACTTCTCTGTCTCTAATTTTATAATTCCGAAGCATTCCACTTCATAATGTCAGTAGCAATAAACATCTGTTATACTTTTATTTGTTTTCCTATATTTTCTCAACATAACCATCTTTTACACTATTATTCAAAGTCATATATTTTTTGTTTAGATTTCTTTGTTTAGAGAGCCGAAAAAGTGTTATTTTTGCAAACCGTTTATTTTCTCGATTCTATCGTATGAAACACCTAAATGTTAGAATAAAAGTTTCTTGGTATTTTTTGTCTCCGACTAACCGTTTGTCGTAAAAACGATGTGGAAGGGATCCATAGGTTAGGTTAGGTTAGAACTGTGACCAACTACGCGCGAGCCGAGCGAGCGTAGTGAGCGGTGCCGCGGCAGCGGCCGGCGAGCGCTACTTCGAAATTGGTTGCGAAATTTTTCTTAGTTTTTTTTTCATAGTGCCCCCAAGACGACACTCTGACCTGTACTTATGTTTAGGGATAAAAACGTTATGGTAAAAAACATTAGGAGTTTAAATGTATTTACATTAATGATATTATTAATTACAATTTTCGGAAACATGAGTGTTATGAACATCGCCGGTAGCACTACAAATAGTATGAATGAAAACTTTAGGATGAAAAATTTTAGGAAGAGTGATCATTCGGATTACAAATCGTTAGGAAGAACAATTTCGGGAAAAGAACTTTAGGTGAGCCAATATGGACCCCCTTTTCCTGCCTGTTTTCGAAAGAAACTAACTGGCCCAAGTAGATGTACTCATCGACATAGTGAACTATGCATATAACCTTTAATTTATAATATATAAATAATAATATATATATATTTTACCTTGATGATACCTTGCATTTAGCTACCACAACTGTAACCCCTTCTCTAAAATTTAATCGCAACTATTGTTGCAGATTGAAATCTTGCCTCGAAATAAATTATCTATTGAAGAAAAACGTCTTTGGAAGAAATAGGCTGAGCGTCGTAGAATGGCCAAGATAAAAATAATCCAGATCTATACGCACAATGGCTTGTAAAGTCAATAATACATTTCTCTTACATATAATCTTGTACACGTACACTGAATATGACAGAAAACGGCTAAATAAATAATATTTTATCAATATTTATTTTTTTGTTTCACTGATTTCACCATTTATGATCACTCTGGCACCAATTATGATTGCTCTGGTCGAGAAATTTTTTGAACTTAAATATTTCCATAACTGTTTGTGTAAATTGAAGGCCACTAGTAAAAATATACCATTTGAATATCATTCTTTTTAATGAGATACATAATTACCATTAAATATCAATATTTGAAAAGCACCAGAGCGATCACACGAATACGCCCGTTTTGGAGATTGACCCAATATAGGGGGCTTCGTGGCTGATACTGATGGTAGAACTCAATAACACTTTGCCCGACCTAGGAATCGAACCCAGGACCTCATGTTCAGCTGTCCCAAGGAACTAATCAATGAATCCGTTTCATAGGTAAACATATTCGCGTCAAAAGAGGAGTCCCGTCCATCAAGTCCACCGACGACCCCTTTGAAATGCTCAAGCAAATAAAGCGTGAAGAAGAAAGTAAGTATTGATATAACGATCTAGAATTCGACCGATTTTTGGCCAAAGCCAAAGGTTTGGCCTGAGAAATTCAATTCAATATTGGCTCATCATCTGCCTAGCCTTTTCCCAACTATATTGGGGTCAGCTTCCAGTCTAACCAGATGCAGCTGAATACCAGTATTTTACACGGAGCGACTGCCTATCTGACCTCCACAACCCTGTTAGTACTCTGTACTGGGTAAAACATGGTTTACTTACTTTTTGTTACCACTTTTCATTACCAATCCCGAGATTATGCCGGGATTCCGGAATTAACTGTAGCTATACCCGAAATCCCGGGATTAGAAAAAAAAGGCCGGGATCGAATCCTCTAGTCCTAACCGACTCACATAGATGCATCGGTAATAAAAAAAAAAAAAACCCATTTCCTGCAAAAGTGCAATACCAACGCGGTCAAAATGAAAAAAACAACTGATATTTTTTTTAAATGGACGAGGGAAAATTTCTATAAAGGGTTGTAACATATTTGTATACAGGGTGTAAACAGACCCTTCACGAAGCCTTCAACCAAGCATTCTGTACATCAAACTAAGTAAATTTACGCAAAAATTATTGCTGGGAAGCGCCTTTTTTTTTGGGGTGAAAAATCACGTTGAGTTTTACTGTATAACTCAAAGTAACGCACTCAAAACTTAGTGCTGATGAGTGGATTGAATAGTATGGGGATCGTGGATATGTTTAAAGTAAAAATCTTACATTAAAATCATGTATTTTTTTAAAAACTTGTGAAAAAGTTGGAACTTTGACCCCCAATATCTCCGAAACTAGAAGGTTCCCAGGTATGGTCTAGAAGGTTCCCAGGTATGGTCTAGAAGGGGAAACGTTAAGGGTCTTTTTACACCCTTTATAAAGGGTGTTTATAAAGGGTGTAAAACCTTTATAAAGGGTCTTTTTACACCCTTTATACCCTTAATAAAGGGTGTAAAAAGACCCTTAACGAAGCCGAAAGGCACTTGTTTTGCAATCATTTTTTTGTTCTAGACCATACCTGGGAACCTTCTAGTTACGGAGATATTGGGGGTCAAACTTTTTTTTCGTAAAGTTACTCAGTTTGATGTACAGAATGCTTGGTTGACGGCTTCGTGAAGGGTCTGTTTACAGCCTGTATTTGTATAACGTGTTGTTGACTGTGCCCCATGTCCCCCGCGCGTCGCTTCTTCCATTGCGCTCTCGAGTGCATTCGTGACAGTGAGTTCAATTTCGGCGTAAGGGGGCGTCCATTAATTACGCGAGGCAATTTTGGCGATTTTTCCACCCCCCTCCCCTGTTGGTGAGATATCGTGAGATTTGGCTTGACCCCCTCACCCCCCTCCTAATCTCACGTGAGATATATCAAAATGCGTAATTAATTTAAAATAAAAATTGTTTAACTATTTCCATATTTTTTTCCATATTTGGCCAAATTTTAGTATAGAAACTTGTTTACTTAATTAAACCCAGTTTTCTCGCAATTTTACAGTATCTAGCGGGGGAAAAATTACGTGATATTTGCCAAGACCCCCCTCTTTCCCTCATGAGATTGGGTGAGATTTGGCGCGACACCCCCCCCCCAAACGCCTCACGTAATTAATGGACTAAGAAGGTTTGGCAAAAGGTGTTTTTTGGCCAAAGGTGGCCGGAACCGAAGGTTTGGTCGGACACTAAATAACGCCAATAATTCCCGAAGGGTTAGGCAGACTTGCACCTAATAGTACACCCATTATTCGCCACCTGAAAATGACCAAGTTGCCCCAGTAGGGGAGTTTTTGAAAATCTAATAAACCTATCCATAATTTGCAGCGACAACGAACCGTAAGTATTGTTTATTTAGATAATCAATAATAGTGAAGAATGGAAGAAAAAACATGCTGCGCTTACTCTAAATAAGTTGAGATACCCTTCAGTAGCAAAGGGTAAATTTTTGTAAGAGGTAAGCCGGAGTACATATCTTTACTGTACAGAATATTATTTGTCTATAGAATACTGTCTGTGCCATTTTTCAAAGGGAAGCGGTTAGGGATCGGGTTGTATGGACCCTTAGCCTCTGATACCCTTACATATTAAAAGAAAAGAATTATTGAGCATAGAAAAACACATCTTCATACACCAACCGCTTCGTGGCTTAGCGATTTCCCGAAAATACTAGTGCCCTAGGGCGAAAATTCGGGGGACGCTTTTTGTAGCTTGCAGTGAGCCGTTTGATGCAACGACCCATGTAAATGCACGGCTACACGCTGCAAAAACCTTCTCCGAATTTGTGCCTTTAGTTATGCGGAAGTTGAAAAAGTAAGTTAAATATGATTTGTGTGGTTTGTGAAAAAAATCTGATATTACATGTGTCTGGCATTACATAGGCACGTGTCGGGGAGCTGAAAATAGCAATCTAGTATCCTAAATCTGAAGCTATATAGTCGACAAAAAGCTATTCCATATAAGAATGGGAATAGCTAAAATAAAAAATATTAAGTAATCCATTCAAGGTTTTTGAGCTCGCTTCGCTCGCTCTTTTCTTGTCAATTTCCGGGACAAACCTTTACGAGCAAACCCGTACAATAACAAATGTCTCGATTTTATGCTGACATCGACGCGCAGCGAATGAATAAAATAAACAATTTTAAGTCAACGATCAGTAGTCGCATAGCACCGTTTGGGCTATTATTCGCTGAGAGTCGATCATTTAATCAGTTTTGGGTGTTTGTACTTTCAATACACAAATTCAATCATTCTATCAGTCTAATCTTTAAATGTACATTTTTGGTCCTTCGAGCCGGATGTCGCGTGTGTTCACTATAGTGTAGCGATCAAGTACTGTAAAGCGTTCACTAGTGACATCAGTGAAGGTATTTGTACTGCCAGCAAGAGTGCAGTACATAGCAGTAGCAGCAGCAACAATCAGCAGGGATCAACAGGGATCCGCGATATTTTTTTTTTTTAAGTTAGTCGGTTTTAAAAGTTTTTTGTTTGGAATTTTGTTCCTCAGAACCAATCACGACGACGACGCCGCGTGGACAGCCGTCTCATCCCATTAAGGATCCGTGGAGTCGTGATATGTGGGATAAAATTCCGCCCGAGCTTTATATTTACCTAGTTATGTAATAAAATGGGATGATTCAAGGCTATTTTTTATTACGAATCCATTCCATTAGAAGTTGTGAAAAATCAAGTCATAGACCGATCCGTGAGGTTTCGTGTGTAAAGCGCGCAAATGTCTTGTGAACCGACAATAGTACGTCAATAAGCCTTTTGGTTTCGTACAGGACCTATTTATTTGAATAAAACAAAATTAAAGGGTGTAAAAAGACCCTTAACGAAGCCGAAGGGTACTTGTTCTCCCCGTTATTGCGATATTTTTTTTGTTCTAGACCATACCTGGGAACCTTCGAGTTACGGAGATATTGGGGGTCAAAGTTCCAACTTTTTCACAAGTTTTTTTTTAAATACATGTGTCTAATGTATTTTTTTTACTTTAAACACCTTCACGACCCCCGTATTATTCAATCCATCCATCAGCACAATGTTTTGAGTCCGTTACATTGAGTTTTACCGTAAAACGTAATTTTTCACCCCAAAAAAAAAAGTCGTTTCCCAGCAATCATTTTTGCGTAAAGTTACTTAGTTTGATGTACAGAATGCTTGGTTGACGGCTTCGTGAAGGGTCTGTTTACACCCCGTATATACATTTATAAATTAAAATAACCTAAAGTAACTTACTTAACAATAAACTAAAAAATGGCGTCCAAAAGCTCCTAAACTGTTAATGGATTAAGTTACGTTTTTAACCAACTTCTTAGTTTTTTTTTTCTTTCTTATTTTTATAAGTATTTAGTTTTATCTCCCCGTGAAACGGCTTGGCAGGTTAGGAAATATTAATGTTTCATGTACAACAAAATGTTTTTTTATGTTTCAGATGAATTTAAAGGCAAGTGCTTATTACTTTTTAGATCGTCTAGATATATATGTTACGGCTAAAAGCCGAAGTAAGGTTACACCTAGTTCTAGCCGGCTATACCTAGGTGCGGCCGGTAACAGTTTGTTATAGTGCAACCAATTTGGATGTAACGCTCTCTGGCCACTGCCGCGGCAGCGCTCGCTGCGCTCGCTCGGCTCGCGCGCCTTTGTTCACAGTTGCCTAACCTAACCTAATCCAAAAAAAGGATAGTTACCAGCCGCGCCTAGCTGTAGCCTGCTAGAACTAGGTGTAACCTTACTTTGGCTTTTAGCCGTAACATATAAAAATAAATAAAATTGTATTGTCTGTTTGTAATTTCGAAAAACTGCTTTTTACTGAATGCATATGAAAGTATACAGGGTGCAAACTTTCAGCGGGTCAGTCAGGGGAACTACCTTAACCATTGCAGCTACACGAAAATGGTCTTAGGAGACTATCCATAATTTTTTCGTAAAAGGGCTTGGAAGATTTTTATATGATGAGGATGATTTTTTTTTTTTTGTTTTTTTTTTTTGCATAACTCCGCCATTTTTTTTCTAAGTTGCGGCCATGCATAAAACCTATATTAATCGATAGCTGGTATCAATACAAACCAGCTTTGCATGAGACAAAAATAGTCTAAAGTGTCACGTTTCCGAGATATGAGCTTTCAAAAAAAACATTCTGACGAATTGAAAACCTCATTCTTTCGGGGGTGCGCCAAAGTTCACCTAAATTTTCAACTCCGATAATTGGAAATCCGAAAATGTTCTTCCTAACATTTTTCATCCTAACAATCACAATTCCTAACTCCTCTGTCTCTAATTTTATAATTCCGAAGCATTCAACTTCATAATGTCAGTAGCAATAAACATCTGTTATACTTTTATTTGTTTTCCTATATTTTCTCAACATAACCATCTTTTACACTATTATTCAAAGTCATATATTTTTTGTTTAAATTTCTTTGTTTAAACTTAGAAAAATTTAGCCAAAAAAGTGTTATTTTTGCAAACCGTTTATTTTCTCGATTCTATCGTATAAAAAATAATAAAAGTTTCTTGGTGTATTTGTCTCCGACTAACCGTTTGTCGTAAAAACGATGTGGAAGAGATCCATAGGTTAGGTTAGGTTAGAACTGTGACCAACTACGTGCGAGCCGAGCGAGCGAAGCGAGCGGTGCCGCGGCAGCGGCCGGCGAGCGCTACTTCGAAATTGGGTGCGAAATTTTTCTAAGTTTTTTTTTCATAGTGCCCCCAAGACGACACTCTGACCTGTACTTATGTTTAGGGATAGAAGCGTTATGATAAACAAACAGTAGGAGTTTAAATATATTCACATTAATGATATTATTAATTACAATTTTCGGAAACATGAGTGTTATGAACATCGCCGGTAGCACTACAAATAGTATGAACGAAAACTTTAGGATGAAAAATTTTAGGAAGAGTGATCATTCGGATTACAAATCGTTAGGAAGAACAATTTCGGGAAAAGAACTTTAGGTGAGCCAATATGGACCCTTCTTTCGGAAGTCGGTTAAAAATGAAAGTCCATTCACGGATGGCTTCTTCTGCTCAACTTTGATAGCTTATACCTCGGAAACGTGACACTTAAGAACATTTTGTCTCATACAAAGAAGAAGGAGCACGGTCCATACAAAATTAATCCACGTCCTACAGCAACGAGAAGTATCACAAGAAAATTATAAAAATGGGTTTAAAAAGATGACATACTTCCAAACTCCATCCTTACAGTCTAGCATACAAAAAATTGCTACAAAAATTCGTTAATCAAAATTCAAAATTCAATCAATTCAAATATATAATTACAGTCGATACAAAAATATAGTCAAAAAAGAATAATTTAAACAATAAAATTAAACATTTTAAATTATCTAAATTCAAAATTTGTCATCCAAAAACTTCGTAACATTATAGTTTCCTTTTTTTGTGTCAGCCCGAGTTGTCCCACTCCTGGGCAAAGGCCTCCCCCCTTTCCTTCCACTTTTCTCGATGTTGCGTCTCTTAGTTTCCCTTTCCAATAAGCATTTTTTTAAGTTCTCTCTTGAATGAATTAATATTCAACATCTTAGGGGAAGGCTCCTGGCCAAGAGGACATTGGCCGTAACAACAATTATTTACGTACCCACTAGAAAAAAACATAGAAGGTCGGTCTGTGGATGGGTGACCACCCGTTACATACCGAGTTTCCACCGTGCCTCGGAAAGCACGTTAAGCCGTTGGTCCCGGGTGTCATTTGTAGATCTTTGACAGTCGTTAGGTAGTCAGTGACCATATTACCCAGTACTAACTGGGTTGTGGAGGTCAGATAGGCAGTCGCTCCATGTAAAATACTGGTATTCAGCTGCATCCGGTTAAGACTGGAAGCCGACCCCAATATAGTTGGGAAAAGGCTAGGCAGATGAGTAGAAAAAAACATAGAAAAAGAGGATGAGCCTAGATTTTAGAGCAAAAAGAACCGTGTTTATAAACATTTTTTCATCTACACCCACAGGCGACAACCAAACGCAACTTGAACTACACAAAGCAAAATTGAACAGACTGAAGTTAGCTCGGATGCACAGGAACAACGTTATTTCTAAAGGCATCAATAAATACTCCGTGCTGAACGACGTTAATCGTTTGAAAAAGAAGCATGGCAGACAGAACCCTTTGAACTTCATGAGCTCAGACATAGATAGCGACTTGGATAAAAATGAAGGGGTGAAGTTGGAACAAGGTAAAACAAACTAACACTTTTAAGCTTTCACGGTTTAAAACTAAACTTATACTATTACTACTATAAAGGGTGTAAAAAGACCCTTAACGAAGCCGAACCGTTGTTCTCCCCGTTATTGCGATATTTTTTTTGTTCTAGACCATACCTGGGAACCTTCTAGTTACGGAGTTATTGGGGGTCAAAGTTCCAACTTTTTCACAAGTTAATTTTAAAATACATGTTTTTAATGTAAGATTTTTACTTTAAACACCTTCACGACCCCCGTACTATTCAACCCATCCATAAGCACAATGTTTTGAATGCGTTACATTGAGTTTTACCGTAAAAGGTTATTTTTCACCCCAAAAAAAAAGTAGTTTCCCAGCAATAATTTTTGTGCAGAGTTACTTAGTTTGATGTACAGAATGCTTGGTTAACGGTTTCGTGCAGGGTCCGTTTACATCCGTCTTTTCGTTGCGTTAAAATACTTATTGTGATATTTTTTGCAGAAGAGTTGAAGTTATCACCAGTACCTCAGTACTTAGTGATTGACGAAAAATGTAAGAGTATTTTATTCATCATCATCATCATTTTCCCGCACTCTACCCAACTAAAATGGATAAAATGTATGTGTACTATACATTTTATTCGTTTAAGTTGGTGCCAACATAAACTCATTAGAGTTTTTGTTTTTTAGTTTTTCTTTTTTTAGTTTTATAAAGCTCACGTTATAATGATAACAGTCATCTACACTAAAATAATATAGGTGACTGGTAATGTCGGTCACTAATTACCAGTCACCCCGCACAGGGTGTAAGGGTAAACACCGCTATCCTTGAAACCAGTGGTTTGGTTTCATTAATAGAACGTAAAACCAATGAAAAAAGCAACCTTTTTTTTTTGAAGAAAATCCACTATTTCCTACAAGATCGTTTCACCATAAAGCGCGCGCAAAATAGCTGACGTCTGGGCGGCGCCGGCGGCGGCGGCGGGCACACGCGGTTATCCTATACGCCGCACGCGCAACGAACGAGTGAGTCATGACCTCAGTCAGCTGCCGCGCTTAGAGATGGGTAACTAGCCAAAATTTCAATAGCTTAGCTAGCCGGTTATTTGTGGTGGAATAGCCAGCTAGCTAGCCAGCTATTTTGGCTACTTGGCTATTGAACAATAACGACTAGCGCTCGCTAGCGGCGCAGCGGCGTAGCTAGGTGGACTAGGGAATTGAATGAATAACGATCAACTGTCCTGCGATTCGAGTTCGATCCTCGCCGCGGCGACAAGTCTAAATGAGAATAATAAGTTAGGTAATGTCTTGATTTCGTTTTTCATTTACTTTTTATTTTATTTTATAATCTTTTGAAAAGAAATGACTTCCCCTCGTAGGTCGTACGTAATATTATTGTAAGAAAACGAAAATCAACAGTGCACACAGTTAAGTCAGCTATCGGCTACTCCGGCTAGCCGGCTACCGAAAACCGGGACGGTTGCAAAACGAAGTAGTTATATTATACTCTGTGGCTACTATCCGCTATACCGTATTCTAGCTAGCCAGTAGCCAATAGCTAGTTATAGTGTTGACAGATATCGTAACCGTGGCTATTTTGTTAATAGCCGTTATTTAGCTAGTTATGGCTATAGCTACCCATCACTAGCCGCGCTAGCGAGCGAGCGCACGTTCGTAACTCGTAGCGCCGCGCGCCGCCATCGTGCCACTTGGTTCTCGCGCGTAAATTTAGTGTATAACCTGAACGAGGCTCGTAGGCTGTATTCAGAATTGTTCCCTGGGCAGCCTGTGCCCAATCGTGAAACGATGTTGGCGCCAACACAAAGGCTACGTACCTACGGCCAATTCACCGTGCCAGCCCATGCTCAAGGTCGTGGCAACCAGCAGTTGCCAGTTGAACTTCAAGAACGTATCTTGAATTTCTTCGCGGAGCACCCAGAGGAGAGTACCAGGAGGGCGGTCGTGTTTTCTCGAGTGCGAAACAACCTAAGAAAACGTGCGGTGGCGTGTGTAGCCGTAAGTGGATCTCATTTCGAACAGTTGTTAAATACCTACCCAATTGTTTAGATTATTTTTTCATTTTCTTTATTGTCAAATTAAATTCACAATTAGGATAATCAAGGCAAGGTATTTTTGCCTGTCCTAAGCCAGGAAAAGTATGAAGGAAAAGTTCCATCACAGTTACAGGTTATGAACACGAGTATTGAGTAGGTAGATAGACGACCGGCGCGCGGCCATCACGTCACGCGGGCGCATAGGTACCATGACTTCGCGACCGGTCTGGGATAATTTATTTTTAATGTTTTTTTTTTAAGTAAATTACTTATTTTTTTTTTTTTTAACTCCGTCCTATGTTTTTTTATTTATGTCAACTACCCATGGTTTGAGTGACAACGGTGTTTACCCTTACATGCTGTATGGGGTACTCATAACAAAAAAAAAAAGACTTAAAAAAGATGTACTTGCTACTGAATAAATAAATAAATTCCGAACATAGAAATTTTTCATCAGTAATTTTAAAACTAGTCATCTTTTCTAGATATATTTTGACTACTTTTGCAGGAAACGGCTGGTTCTTCAGCTGAAAAAGTTCGTTACCTTTTCACGCCTAAACCACAGAACCGATCATCCTGACATTTTGTATAAAGGGTGTAAAAAGACCCTTAACGAAGCCGAATGGCACTTGTTCTCAACGTCATTGCAATATTTTTTTTGTTCTAGACCATACCTGGGAACCTTCTAGTTACGGAGATATTGAAGGTCAAAGTTCCAATTTTTCAACAAGTTTTTTTTTTAAATACCACTTTTAAAGGTTTTAACTTTACTTTAATTAACTCCATGACACGTTAAATATTCAACGCACCCATCAGCTCTAAGTTTTGAGTGCGTTACATTGAGTTTCACCGTAAAACGTGATTTTTCACCCAAAAAAAAAAGTCGTTTCCCAGCAACATTTTTTGCGTAAAGTTACTTAGTTTGATGTACAGAATGCTTGGTTGACGGCTTCGTGAAGGGTCCCTTTACACCCTGTATACGTTGTCAGGTGTACAGAAACGGACATAGGATACCTTTTATCCCGAAAAAAGTACTGTTCCCGAGGAAAACAACAATAACGTTCTTATGATAATAGATGGCGCCACGTGTCTTTCGAATCATGATTGAATTATATTACTAAAAGCAGAGTACAACCCGAATTGATTTTCAAATTCTAAATTAACGTGAGCAAAGCCGCGGGCAAAAGCTAGTAAAATATATGTTGAACTTTAAGAGAAACGGAAAAGCGTAATATAACTCCTATTGTTGTCAGACAAGAAGAGGCCCAATGTTCTTGGATTGAATGATGTTGAGGAAATACAACCAAAGCTGTCACTACACCTGGACGATTTTAACATGTTTTCTGAGGAGTCCACCAACATTAGCAAAGGTATGTAGACAGGTTTTTATTTTGCTCCACGTGCAGACCGCGCATGACCAAGGATCGGAGTAGGTACACTACAGACGCCAGCACATCGAGCTACCCGGATCTGTTAAATTTTCCCAATCAACCTTGGACCTAATGCTTTAGCGATAAAGGTGAAAATCTATTAAAGACATTTGACAGATTGTAGTAGCTTGATTTTTGGCGTCTGTCTATTGTACCTTAAATGACAGGTGTCAGCGCCATCTGTGACACTTATGAAGAACTAACATCAAATGCCTAGAATCGCGCAGTTTTTTCAAGACATTTGTCAGATTGTAGTAGCTTGATTTTTGGCGTCTTGGCGTTACATTGATTTAAAGTCGGATATGTATAATAGGTGTAAAATTACCATTGTTTGTAAAGCAAAATCCAAGTCGTTTTGAACGCGTATGTGATGTATTCCCAAGGACTGCGTGGTAGCAAACTATGTCAAATATTTACAAACGACTTTGATACGCAGCAGTGTTTATTGCATGGCTCCAATTATCAATACATCTATACAAATCAATAAATTGCAAGTGTCTGTTTGTAATTAATATCAAAATAACAGCTTTTTACTGAATAAAATATGGAAGTATAAAGGGTGTAAAAAGACCCTTAACGAAAACGAAAACCACATATTCTGCCCATCATTGGGATCATTTTTTTCTTCTAGACAATACCTGGGAACCTTCTAGTTACGAAGATATTGGAGGTCAAAATTCCAATTTTTTCACAAGATTTTTTTTTAAACCGCTTTTTATGGTTTTACTTTACTTTAATTAACTCCTTGACCCGTTTACTATTCAAAGCATCCATCAGTACTAACTTTTGAGTGCGTAAAATTGAGTTTTACCGTAAAACGTGATTTTTCACTCCAAAAAAAAAGTCATTTCCCAGCAATAATTTTTGCATAGACTTACTTAGTTTGATGTACAGAATACTTGGTTGACGGGTTCGTGAAGGGTCCGTTTACACCCTGTATATGATGACTAGTAATTAGTGACCGATGCTTAAACACGTCATTGTACTCATGATAACAAACAACTTTCCCAAAGAAACATTTTTTTAAACTTCTAACAGCTGATAGGTCACAAGCGCAAAGGTCGTGCGAATTTCATACAGCTGTTGTGTTATTGTGATAAAAGATTGTGTTTAAAAAAAAACTTTTTTGCAAAAAATAACTTGTTACTGTGACTTTTGTTTGTTTGATTTAGTTTTTTTGTCACCGACTTCTGAAGCTAAAGTTATTGTTCACTTTTTTGTGTTTTTGAAGTCGGTTTTATTTTTTGCAAAAAAGTTTTCTATTTTTCCATTTTTAGTTGTAACAAAAAAATCAATAACCCCTGCGTAAACAATGCATATTTATGCGATAGCAGAAATCGCGGTTGATTTGCTGTCATTTTTTAAAGAGTTCCGGTGTCTGTCTCCGAAACTCATCATCAGATCTATATGAAATTTAAATTGGACCGTTTCGGAATAAATCCTTTTCGAACAAAAAAAGAATTTTGCAAATCCGTCCATATATGACGGAGTTATGCCCGAACATACATAAAAAATATATATATATATATAAACATCCGAATTGAGAACCTCCTCCTTTTTGAATAAAGTCGGTTAAAAAATGCTTCTTTAGGAAAGTTGATTGTTATCGTGACTAGAATCACGTGTTTAAGTATCAGTCACTAATTACCAGTCACCCTATATAGGGTACTCATAACAAAAAAAAACTTTAAAAAAAAGTTTACTGACTGTCTGTCTGTTTGTTCCGGCTAATCTCAGAAACGGGTGGACTGATTTTTGTTGAACAATTCACACATTTGAAAAATACTTAATTGTCCATGTTATGACCGCATGATGCCTGTACCAAAAATCAATCTACCTACACGGATTCCTGCTCATAACATAACACCGCGCCTGTAGTCCCCAAAGGGTGAAAACTCAGGTGTACCTAATTGTACACCCAAATTTCGACAGTTATGTGTCAGTCCCATTTATAGAGCGAGCCTATTGCCATCAACCGACTCACAGACTCCTACTGCCACTGATAAATTCCTGCTGGGAAACCCGATAACATTTTGCCCGACCTGGGAATCGAACCCAGGACCTCACGCTCAGCAGGAGCGGTTGCGGCCACTACTCCAGAATGTCCTTTAGCTTTGTCTACCTACAGCGATTTGTTTATTTTTACAGAATTAATGGACGCCGCAGGTACGTTCAGTTTCAATAGTAATAAGTTGGGACCCTATTATTAAACCTCCACTGTCCGTCCGTCTGTCTGTCAGCGGGCTGTATCTCATGATCCGTGATAGGTAGACAGTTGAAATTTTCACAGAATGTGTATTTCTGTTGGCGCTATAACAAAAAATATTAAAGGGGGCTACCATATTACGATGGTACGGACCCTTCAAGCGCACAGAAGCTGTGTGCAAACCCAGTCTTTCACAAACGTACAAAGCATGTTGATATCAAATATCATTTTTGTCGTGATCTAGTAAAAGATAAAACTGTTAAAGTATTGTATTTGCCAACAGCTGATATGCCGGCTGACATTTCAACTAAAAGTTTATGTTCAGCAAAACATTAAAAATTTATGTTGCTTCTTGGCATAGTTTGCATAGAATAATTTTGTGTAAAAATTTTTAGTGGAAATTGCGATAAGTGGGGGTGTTATTTTGTGTCTGTTTGTATCGACAATATCCCACATTAGAAGATAGTAGCACCATCTACCATAGAGTATGTAATGCTATATGTTCGTATTAAGAATAAAGTCAGTTCTTGTCTGTGACTCAAGCGTTTAATTTATAATAGAGTCCGAATCGCACTTAGCCGGTTTTTTGTTAGAAAGGCTCGTCGATAAATAATAACAGCGGCAAAGCAGTGCTAAGGTCGGTCCGCGGATGGATGACAACATACCGAGTTTCCTCCGTGCCTCGGAAAGCACGTTAAGCCGCTGGTCCCGGCTGTCATTTGTAGTTCTTTGACAGTCGTTACAAGTAGTCAGTGGCCCGAAAGTCTGACAACCACATTTTTTTTTCTTACGAGGGTACTTCCTCTCGTAAGAAAAAGTAAGTTGGCATACAGACGTACAGGTAATACCTACCTTGGTAAGACTGGTTATCAGACTTTAGGGCCACTGACTTCCTACAACGACTGTCAAAGCTCTACAAATGACAGCCGGGACCAACGGCTTAAACGTGCTTTCCGAGGCACGGAGGAAACTCGGTATGTAATGGATGGTTATTCATCCACAGAACGATCTTGTCAAGCGCAGCTTAACCTAAGGATCCGTACGAGTGCTATTATTTAGCTAAGAGCAGACGCACGGGTCGACCCTCAGGTTAAATTATAAATTTGAGGAGCTGGAGGAGAACTTTATAAATAAGGATAGAAGATGTTTTGTACCCGCAGACAGGAAAGAGTACGAGTCGTCATGCCCAACTGTCTGCCCCTCGAGAGACGTCATGGTGTGCGGGAGGTGCCAGCATGGGGTATACAAGACATTCATCAGCGTCTGTCACATGAAAATGTTTAGTTGCAACCATGATGATGAAGGTAAGTTAAGCTATGTACGTTGTGGAAGGGACATCGACGCTCAAATGTATGACAGAACATCATTCCGAATACCCTAAGATTGATCGGATTAAAAAACAAAATAGCTTTTCCATACATTTTGATCGTCTAGATATTGCTCTTTTGTGGTAAACAGCTGTTTTTTTTTAAACTACCAATGAAAAATTTACTACAACATTAGTTTTAGTATAAAGGGTGTAAAAAGACCCTTAACGAAGCCGAAAGGTACTTGTTCTCCCCGTCATTGCGATCATTTTTTTGTTCTAGACCATACCTGGGAACCTTCTAGTTACGGAGATATTGGGGGTCAAAGTTCCAACTTTTTCACAAGTTTTTTTTTAAATACATGTTTCTAATGTAAGATTTTTACTTAAAACACCTTCACGACCCCCGTACTATTCCATCCATCCATCAGCACAATGTTTTGAGCGTGTTACATTGAGTTTTATCGTAAAACGTGATTTTTCACCCTAAAAAAAAAAGTCGTTTCCCAGCAATAATTTTTGCGTAAAGTTACTTAGTTAGATGTACAGAATGCTTGGTTGACGGCTTCGTGAAGGGTCTGTTTACACCCTGTATGCAAAACCCGAATTACGCGTCTAGTATTTTTATGTAAAGAATCTGTGTACAAAGTTACACGATACTTTTTACATACGATAGGTACACGTTCAAACAAAATACAATTGTAAGGCTCTCGCCGCGCCGGCGGGGCCGCGCCAGCCACGCGGTTGCAATCCGGGAGCGTGGCACGTGCGCATTTACCTGTGGCACCCGGGCGACTGAAGGGGTTGGTTTCCCCCGCGCCGTATTAGTCTGGTAAATGAGTGCTCAAAAGGGGTATGTGGTTGGAAAAGTCGAAAGCAGAAAATCTGACTTACGAACTTTGTTTGGACTAGTTAGAAGATAAACATATTAAAAGTCCTGACCCCTCCGAGGTGAGCCCGAGGGATGGGGGGGCAAAGAAGATCCCGTTTTTTGGTTTTTTGCTTATATCTCGAAAACGATGCTTCGTATAAAATTTTGTTGTACTACATAATAAAACCTCATAAAATTCTCTACAACGTTGTTTGTCACACTTTTTATCTATCTCCAAAAAAAAATAAAAAAACGGAAAAAAAATATATATATAGCAAAGTTGTAGAGAATTTTATCAGATTTCCTTGTGTAGTACAACAAGTATTCGTGCGACACACCGTTTTCGAGATGCAAACCAAAAACAACGAACGGGACAGAGAATAGGACAAATTTTTAAAAATTGTTCGTTTTTCGGAGCTCATACCAATTCAACGATAAGAGATAGATAAAAAATTTGAAAAGCAACGTTGAAGAGAATTTTATGATGTTTTATTATGTAGTACAACAAAATTTAATACGATGCATCGTTTTGGAGATATAAGCAAAAAACCAAAAAACAGGACCTTCTTTGCCCCCCCATCCCCCGGGTTCACCTCGGAGGGGTCAGGACTTTTAATATGTTTATCTTCTAACTAGTCCAAACAAAGTTCACAAGTCAGATTTTCTGCTTTCAACTTTTCCAACCACAATCATTCATTGCCCAGGCTATATGATGGACAGGTACTTAGTGTCGCTCGGTGTCCAACTTGCAACCTTTTTTAAATATTTTTGGGACAAATATAACATGGTTTCGATTCAGTTACTTTTTCTGAACAAACTAAAGGGTGTAAAAAGACCCTTAACGAAAACGAAAACCACATATTCTGCCCATCATTGGGATCATTTTTTTCTTCTAGACAATACCTGGGAAACCACAGGTTCTGGAGATATTGAAGGTCAAAGTTCAAATTTTTTCACAAGTTTTTTTTTTAAAACCACTTTTTTAGATTTTAACTTTACTTTAATTAACTCCATGACCCATTAACTATTCAAAGCATCCATCAGCACTAAGTTTTGAGTGCGTAACTTTGAGTTTTACAGTGAAAAGTGATTTTTCACACCAAAAAAAAAAACGTTTCCCAGCAATAATTTTTGCGTAGAGTTACTTAGTTTGATGTACAGAATGCTAAGTTGACGGCTTTGTGAAGGGTCTGTTTACACCCTGTATATTCAGGTTTCGCATGTAAAAATAATGTTGTATATTGGGGGCTTCAGTATATTGTACTGATCACGTAGTAACTTTTCTGCGTCAATGTCCCTTTCACCCTGTATAAAGGGTGTAAAAACAACCTTAACGAAGCCGAAAGGCACTTGTTCTCCCCGTCATTGCGATCATTTTTTTGTTCTAGACCATACCTGGGAACCTTCTAGTTACGGAGATATTGGGGGTCAAAGTTCCAACTTTTTCACAAGTTTTTTTTTTAAATACATGTTTCTTATGTAAGATTTCTACTTTAAACACCTTCATGACCCCCGCACTATTCGATCCATCCATCAGCACAATGTTTTGAGTGCGTTACATTGAGTTTTACCGTAAAACGTGGTTTTTCTCCCCAAAAAAAAAAAGTTGTTTCCCAGCAATAATTTTTGCGTAGAGTTACCTAGTTTGATGTACAGAATGCTAAGTTGACGGCTTCGTGAAGCCCCCCTGTATTTCAGGTTTCGCATATACTAAAAATAATGTTGTATATTGGGGGGTTCAGTATATTGTACTGATCACGTAGTAACCGTTTGTGCGTCCATGTCCCTTCGACCCTGTATATTAGAGAGTGAATCACATTCTACTAAAATTACAACCATCCCACAATTTCATAGTCAAACCTCACCTCATCGAACATCTGAGCGAACAGCTCCTCGGCTTCCAGACATTTCCTCTGCAACTGGCTGCAGTGCTTTAGTTTAGTGTAGCAGAAGGAACAGGCGAGCATCGGTCTTCCTCTACTCTTATAGCCATCTACATTCCTACTCAACATTTTCCCCATTCCTCTGCATCACATGTCCATACCACACAAGATCTCAGACTATCTAATACTAGCTGTGCCCCGCGGGTTCACCCGCCGCTTCCGACTTTTTTTATTTGTGTCGATAATTGGACTATTCAAGACTAAAAGAATTTTTCAATTCGAACTAGGAGTTCCTGAGATTAGCGCGTTCAACCAAACAAACAAACTCTTCAGCTTTACATATTAGTATAGACTAGCTGTTCCCCGCGACCTTCGTCCGCGTCAATTTATGAAAAATACAATTTTCCCCGTTTTTGCAACATTTTTCATTGCTGCTACGCTCCTATTGGTCGTAGCGTGATGATATATAGCCTATAGCCTTCCTCGATAAATGGACTACCCAACACTGAAAGAATCATTCAAATCGGACCAGTAGTTCCAGAGATTAGCGCGTTCAAACAAACAAACAAACAAACACTGCAGCTTTATAATATTATAGTATAGATAAGTATAGATTATTTGCTTCCGATTGTCCCAGTAATGGAGCTGATCTCCCGATACCCTTGCGTGCTGTCAGCCCCATACCTGTCCGAGGACGTGATGCAGCCGAAGGGCAGGATTCGGGAAGCAGGAGACGATGACAAAGTACTCAGGTTCCTCATCTGCCAGGAGAGGGGGGGCTCTGCATTGGGTCCAAATGGAAAACCAAGTAAGTAATTGGAATAATAGATAGATAGATAGATAGATAACACATTTATTTAGTGCACACAAAAGACATAGCACAACACACAGAAGCACAATTAAATAATACAAATTTAATACAATAATCAAAATCATCATCTGCCTAGCCTTTCCCAACTATGTTGGGGCCGGCTTCCAGTCTAACCGGATGCAGCGTTTACAAGGAGCGACTGCCTATCTGACGTCCACAACCCAGTTAGTACTGGGTAATACGATACCCCTTGGTAAAACTGGTAGTCAGACTTTTTGGGCCACTGACTAAACTAACGACTGTCAAAGATCTACAAATGACAGCCGGGACCAACGGCATAACGTGCTTTCCGAGGCACGGAGGAGACTCGGTATGTAATGGGTGGTCACACATCCACAGACCAACATAGGCAAGCACGGCTTGACCTAAAGATCGATCCGAGCGGCTGTTTTTATTTAGCCACGAGCTCCTCAAAAATAATCACTAGTTACAGGCACTCTTGAATTGTTGAAACAAAGACAATAGTAAAATCAAGCAGTCCCAATCACAAGGCATAATAACTGTGAAGTCTACGCTTCGGAATGGGCACCTACTGTACGTTGCCCATTCCAAAGCGTAGATCTCTATGGAGAAGAACGGGCAAGAAACTCCATGGACACTTTTAATTAAGAACATTGTCACAAAACCTTGGTTACATCATTCCTGTTGCGATGATACATTATGTGAGATCGATGTAGCAAGATGTGCAGGGACCGATTAATCTGGAATCGGGTTAGAAGGTTAACCGGTTAGACCCTATAACCTACAAAGGGTTTAATAAAACCCTTAACGAAGCCGAAGGACGCTTGTTTTTCCTGTCAATGCGACCATTTTTTTGTTCTAGACCATACCTGGGAACCTTCTAGTTACGAAGATATTGGGGGCCAAAGTTCCAACTTTTTCACAAGTTTTTTTAAATACCTACTTGTTTTTAATGTTAGATGTTTACTTTAAACACCTTCACGAGCCCCGTACTATTCAATCGATCCATCAGCACAATGATTTGAATGAATTTGAATAGTCCGAGATTAGCTAATGTCCCGACAAAAACACGCGGCTATTTCTGACGACATCTGAGGTATGAAGACTTGAGAGCAAAAAGTGCCGCTCGTTTGCATCTCGAATGATGAGAGAGAGATTTAAATTGTTGATCTAATCTTTTACTCTGGACGCTCTTAATGTGCACATCTTTCTACATCGTTCTCACATATATGTATTATCTCAACATGAATGATGTAACCAAGATCTTGTAAAAATGTTTGATTGAAAAGAGTGTCCATGGAGTTTCTTGCCCATTCTTCTCCATAGAGATCTACGCCTTGGAATGGGCAACTACAGTACTTTCACAAGTTATTATGCCTTGTGTCTGGGACTGTAGCTTCGCCTTCTTTGTTTTTCTGACATTCAAAAGTGCCTGTAATGGTCTAATTGCATATAATAAAGCATCATGGTAGGAGCGAATCAGAATAGTGGTTACGCGAGCGAACGTACACACGTTAGCACATCAAGCTACCCGGAACTGTTAAATCTTCACAATCAACCTTGAACCTAATGCTTTAGCGATAATAATTATAATCTATTAAAGGAATTTGCCAGATTGTAGCAGCTTGATGAACAGCTGCTCCATCCAGCAGGTCCATCTTTAGGTTAAGCCGTGCTTGCCTAGGTTGGTCTGTGGAAGGGTGACCACCCATTATTTACCGAGTTTCCTCCGTGCCTCGGAAAGCACGTTATGCCGTTGGTCCCGGGTGTCATTTGTAGATCTTTGACAGTCGTTAGGTAGTCAGTGGCCCAAAAAGTCTGACAACCAGTCTTGCCAAGGGGTATCGTATTACTCTGTACTAACTGGGTTGTGGAGGTCAGATAGGCAGTCGCTTCATGTAAAATACTGCTGTATCCGGTTAGACTGGAAGCCGACCCCAATATAGTTGGGAAAAGGCTAGGCAGATGATAAAGTAACTTGATGAGTTTGCGTCTGTACCTACCAAAGACATTCAAATATAACTAGAATCGAGCTGAGTGATGTGCAATAAGAGAATCCTATCTCCAGCCGTACTTTAAGCCTTGATGAAACGACATCATGCGTAAAATATTCTCAGGAACATTAATGACAAATGAACACCTACCCAATGACAGCATCGCGGCCATTTTCCGTTTGCATCGCTGCAAAAATTCGAGCGAGTGCCCTAAGTCGAGTGAATCGATTAGTTCTTACAACTCATTAGCATTTCAAACGATTTTAGTTAATTAGCCAGAATTTTAATCAGAGTAATCTAATCTTACACGCCTTAATTAATATTGGTACTTGTCATAGACTATTGTAGCAGAAATGAAACATTTTTGAGATTAAAAAAAAAAAAATGGCGTCGTTACAGTTTCGAATTCTATACCAACAAAAAGATTACAAAATGACGTTAGCTGCCTCCTTGGTCTAACATAATAGGCTATTTGACAACATCCAAAGACATTTAAATATAACTAGCTATAGACGGGACAAGACCAAGATTCTGACAATTCCAAAACCTGTTACAAATTAGTAACAAGTCGATCAGTCTAATGCGATACGTCGCCTTGTCAGGTCGCATTCATATGACACAAAGACACTCAAATATTTCCGAGCTATAGACGGGTCATGCAGAAGAAAAGCGTAATCCAAAACTTGTTACTACTTAGTAACAATTCGTTCTGTCTAGTGTCATCTGTATCATACGCCCGCTTGTCAGGTAGCATTCGTGTGTCAAAATCGATAATATTCAGGATGAAAATTATTGTATGACAATATTCCCAATGTCCTCTCTATGTGTTTTAAATCTCTTTGACAACATCGAAAAAAAAACAAAAATATTTAGTCCGTCAGTTAGATTACCAAAAAATGTTGGGCACGTATTTTTACTTTTGTCACATAATCAAAAAATGACGACGATACAGCGCATCAAAGTTCAAGTGAGAGGGCTTGTGACGTCACTGGTAAAACTTCCACGACTGACAGCGGTTTCGCACTAAATCCGATCTGGACCCGTGAAAATATGGTCCGTAGTAGCCGTAGAACTATTTCTATGGTAATTGACGCACTAGATCCGATCTCCGTCATCTGATTTCTTTCCGTCATTCTAGAATCTCCATTCCGGAACGTGAACACTTTGCTGTGGCTCCGCGTAAAATCACGTATTCCAAAAGATGGCTCCTGAATTGCTTAGATTTGTATCAGAGATGGGAGTAGTACGTAAGCAATATCCGAATGCGGTCCGTGATTTCTAGACTAATATTTTCACGGGTTCGGATCGGGTTCGGATCGGATTCGGATCGGACATAGTGCGAAACCGCTCTTACTGTTCGTAACACGGAGCCGCCATCGCTGGGCCACCGCTGCTCTCGTGTCGTCGGGTATTACAGACCTGGGAGGTTACCATAACGTCTTAAAGCAGGCGTAATTCCAGTGTGGGAAAGAGACAGAGCTATACAGGTCGCCTAGCGCCACCTCTTTCCCACACTGGAATTACTCCTGCTTGAAGATGTCATGGTAGGCCACCTGGTATTAATATTGATTTTATTTTTGCAGTAGATCCAAGGTGCAAGTTTCCCCAATCAAAGAAAAACGTGAAATATTACGATTATAAAGGTGTTCATGTTGAAATGGGATCACACGTATTGCAACGGGACACTTCGGAATATTAAGTCTCTTGTCGCCATCGACTGTCAATCACTAGACATCGCATTATGAGCAAATGCACAAGAGCGTTTAAAAAAAAAAATGCACCTTTACTAAGATTATGTCACTAAAATAAAAATCTTAAAAAAAAGTTTTTTTTTTGTTTTAATTTGTAGATGTCTAAAGATTCTGAATATGAGGTTTTTTTTTGAGGTTTAATTTGTAAAAAAGCAGAGAAATGTGTAGAAATAAACCATAGGCGGAAAAATATTCCCATTTTGTTACCTTCAATCGATTATATTAATTAATACGCCAAATTAATTTCGAGAAGTTTTATTAATTTAAATATGCGTACTTCCTTAGGCAGATTGTGATGACACATTACACCTTTTTGTATCGTATGGTAAACTTTCATGGGGTGGGACGCAAGTGTGGCCTAGCACTACGCTATCAAAGTATCGGTACAATGTTGAATTTGTTTTAGCACTAAAATTATTAAATAAAATTATCGAAATTGAACGAGTTTTTTTTTTCCCCACAAGCGGGCGCCGAACCAGCACTTATGGAAATACTTACATGAGCCCTGAAAATATAACACTCCTTTTTTTGGACAGTCGGATAGAAAATGGAGGGAGGCCTTCAGGTTTGATGGGCGCTACCGTCGAGTGCGGAGGCTGGCTTAAACAAATATGAGGCATCTCACCTCTTCTCTGCTCAACCTTTTACACTAAAGCTAAGCAGAGACGAGAAGTTTCGTATCATCACCATCTGTCAGCCTTTTGCCCCAACTATGGTGGGGTCAGCTTCCAGTCTAACCGGATACAGCTGAGTACCAGTATTTTGCATGGAGCGACTGCCTATCTGACCTCCGCAACCCAGTGAGTACTGGGTAATACCCCTTGATAGACTGACTGTCAGAGTTTTTGGGCCACTGACTACATGTAACAACTGTCAAAGTTCTACAAGTGACAGCCGGGACCAACGGCTTAACAGTTTTCTCCAACTGAATGAGACGAAATTTAAATCTTGTATTAAACGCACACTATGTGGGCAAGCATATTATAAGTTGGGGGATTACATTGATGATAGAAATGCTTGGCTCAATGCTGGTCCTGCTCCACAACCATAGGGGCAAACTAATTGATTAACATGTGAAGTTAATGTGGAAGCTGCAGAAGATTGTAAAAATATCCTTGCATTGTATAGATTCAATCTCTTAGTATTATATAATTGCATAGCACATGTGTGAGTACTATGTACTGTAAAACTACCTTTTACATTTAGTTATCATTCATTGACTCAAATTTGCCCTGGCGGTTGGGAGAATGTCATGCTCACTCAAATTTCTCGCTGATGGTGGCGGGTGTGTCGGAACATTCGGTTCCCTTCAAAACGGTTGAGTTGAATGGTGCTGATCCATGCCTCATGTTCGTGAACGGGCGCTGTCAGTTGGGACTGGTCATCTCTTAGCTGCCATGGTTTATTCTAACTACTTTGTTTTTAAATTGTTGATCTAATCTTTTACTCTGGACGCTCTTAATGTGCACATCTTTCTACATCGTTCTCACATATATGTATTATCTCAACATGAATGATGTAACCAAGATCTTGTAAAAATATTTTGATTGAAAAGAGTGTCCATGGAGTTTCTTGCCCATTCTTCTCCATAGAGATCTACGCTTTGGAATGGGCAACTACAGTACTTTCACAAGTTATTATGCCTTGTGTCTGGGACTGTAGCTTCGCCTTCTTTGTTTTTCTGACATTCAAAAGTGCCTGTTATGGTCTAATTGAAATAAATGCTTTGAGTTTGAGTTTGAGTTTTAACGTGCTTTCCGAGGCACGGAGGAAGCTGGTATGTAATGGGTGGTCACCCGGGTGTAAACTTACAAGCAGGCCCGCAGTTGTCACTCACAACAGCTAAGGAATCAGTCTGGGGTCCAAGTCTGCTATTTTTAATAAATTCGTCATTCCAACACGATCCCATTGTCATTTTGCTAAAAGTTTATAATCTGCTAAATTCATAATGGTCGATCATTGGTCGGTCAATGGTCTCGAAATGTCATTTTCGTATTGCCATTATTATAAAACCCGTTAGTAGAAATGATTTTCGAAAAACTACTACTAATAAATAGCAAAAAACATTTTTATGTGTAACGCGGATAAATGTGAAATTAAACAACTCTTTGACATTATGTACGAGATTACCATTCTATGCCATTTCTTTCAATGGAGTGTCAGTGGTTGACCATTGGATAGTCATAATGACGCCTTCATATTAGTAGATTACCAAACTTGTCAAAATCAACAATTATGAAATCAATAGCCGCGTTCTGACTGAGCGAGCAGCCTCACGAGGCGGCGTCGGACGTTTGCCGTGCAACGTTTGCCTCGCGAGGCTGCCTCGGTGTGTAGATTTATTGCATGAGTTTGCCGCGCGCGGCAAGACCGAACCAGGGTGAGGGTGAGCCAAAATCGTTTTTGGATGAAAATGATATACGAAAACAGATCCAGCTAGGAACAAATTATTTGAAAAGTTGTGTTTTGATGATGCAGAAAGCAATTTTACTAGAATGACAAAAAGTCGTCTTCGTCGAACAAGCGAGGCAAAACGCAACCGTCTTGAGTGCGCGCGGCAAACCTACCGAGGCGCTTTTGAGCATCGACAAAAACCGACAACGCTTGGCTCGGGCCGAGGCATGTTCGGGCGCGTGCGTTTACCAAGGGTGAGGCACGTCCCGACCGACCGAGGATTTGCCCCGCGCGGCTGCCTCGCGAGGCTGCTCGCTCAGTCAGTACGCGGCTAATGATAGACCATAATGACACTATTGTAATAGCAGACTTGAGGCCCTGGCCTGTTAACGGCAGACATCTTGAAGAACTAAGTCCAATGAACAGAATGTCGCTTCTATATCATGCACTTCCTAGTCTATACCTAACTTGACTAATTTCCTACACACGTTAATTATTTGTTTTCTTTACATTGTATTTTAGTTTGTATTTGTCCCGCAAACGGGTCACGTGGAAGCTTTTCAAATATAACATGAGGCTAGGTAAGATTCGGCCGTGTCGACGGCGCGTTCGTGTTCCACGCGCGCCTCAAAGAGGTGTCAACAACAGGAAGGGGCCCGCAAGGGCCGATGCCTGCTGGGGCTGCGCAGCGGGACTGTTCGAAAGAGATACCGCGGCCCTGGAACATAAAGGGCAAAGAAGGAATATGGATGGGTTTTTGGGGGGGGGGGGGGTGATTTGATGATTTCTGTAAGATGGTTGCACTTGTGGTCACAAGAGTGGTTGCAGGGGATGAGGTCCTGGTTTCAATTCCAAGATGGACAGTGTTTTTGGGATTTCCTATCGGGAGCTTCTCAATATCAGCCACGGAGGCTGGTTTGTGCTCGGTTGATGGCAATTGGCTCACCCCCTATTACGTGACACTTAAACATAACTGGCGATGATGGGTGATGATCATGTGTAATTACTTTTATTTTTATTTTTCAGTCTCACTTTTACTATTGATCCAATTGGGGTATATTATAGCGAAGGCAGTAGAAACCCCGAATTCATGTAACGATTCACATGAAAATGACCCTCGAATAAAAAGAAGCGATGAAACTGACATCGATTCCGAAATAACAGAAAATACAACAAAAGGTCCGGAAGATCTCGCTACTGGAGAAAAGTTTCCCGAACAAAACAATGAAAATGATGATGGTTTAGATAAATCTGACAATGGTAATGAAAAAACAAATGAATTTGCATCGAATCTTACTATTCTGCCCCAAAATTTACCTCTTGTCAGCCATACTACGGAATTTCCAGCCAATATCGAAAAAGAAGGTAATGTTACAAATAAATTAACTACTAAAGCTATACCACTAGAACAGCCTGTGTATTACAAAGCTATTGATCCAAAATATCTCATCATTTCTGGACTAAAGCCTATACCCAACAAAAATGTTACTAATATTAGTAAACCTGCTGAACCAGTTTCGTCTCTTGAAGAATCAAAAACAGCACTTTTAGATGACGTGAATACTACCAAACTAATGTACGTTTCAAATAAAAGTGAACCAAATGATACTGTAGGAAAAGAAAAAGAAATAGCAAATGATAACAGATATACAGACATAACAAATATACGTGAAATAAGAGAACACCTACTTGACCATTTGTTGGATTACTTCATAAACATCATAAAAGAAGAAAAATTCAATCGAAATAATACTAGAAAGAACAACGGCAAGGATAGGATGAAAGTTGAAGACAAACTCAGAAATTACTACGGTCCGCACCATTTAGATATGCTTATTGTGGATGATGATGATGATTATGATGATAACAACCCAGATTACCATGGCAATGACAGTGAAGAAGATTTACTAGACAATGATGAAGAACCAAACAGAGGAAACGTTACTAATATTATGTTAAATAACACACTGGCAGATAAAATAGAAATAAATGCAAGTGAAACACACAAACCTTCCAAAGATTTACAAGAACTGCCGCTGCAATTAGAAGAACACCTTAACAGTAGTAGTTCTGATGGAGAACCTTTTAATGTCACCTTACCAGAACCCGTCACTCCAGAAGACATCAATTTAAATGAAGAAGAAAATGATTTGGGGATCACCTTGTTGAAGACTACGGAAAAATCTGAAGCTGTTTATGAAAGCAATATCAATGTAAAAACTACAGAAAGATCTTTCTTGAATGAAGCTTTAAATGATGGAACAGCTGAAAGTGACACGGAACCTTCCAACTATTCAGGAGAAATAGTAACAGATAAAATAGGACATGTCTACGATAACGGTGCACTAATAATAGATGATTATACCTCCTACGAAGATTACATCGACTCAGATGAATTTCAAGTAGTCAAACATGTAAGTGTACATGAAAACGAAAAAAACCCCATTATTGATACGAAAGAAAATGGACGAAGAAATAATGTAGAAGTATCTGTTGAATACGCTACTTTAGGTGGGATTAAAAATGAATCCAGTGCTCAAATTTTGACAAAAAGCTCGACGAATACGTCATCTTCTAAACATGATACGGATGTCAGAATTACTTTAGCTAATGGAGAGCAACCAAACACAAATATTGACGACGATGCGCCATGCAATGAGGATAATTTATCCGAAAATAAAAACAAGAATTCTTCAAAGAAATCTAAACACGGCGGTATCAAAGGGAAACGTACAAGGAACAAGAACTGTGGTAGATTAGTTTATAAAAATAAAAAATCTAAAAGACATAATTGTAGACAGAGTATCGTATTAAATTTAAAAATAAATATTATTTAAGTTTGCTTTAACGATTTTTTTTTTTAATATATGAAGGGTGTAAAAAGAGCCTTAACGAAGCCGAAAGGTACTTGTTCTCCCCGTCACTGCGATAATTTTTTTGTTCTGGACCATACCTGGGAACCTTCTAGTTACGGAGATATTGGAGGTTAAAGTTCCAATTTTTTCACAAGTTTTTTTTTAAAGACTACTTTTTAAGGTTTTTACTTTACTTTAATTACTTCCATGACCTGTTTACTATTCAAAGCATCCATCAGCACCAAGTTTTGAGTGCGTTACATTGAGTTCTACCGTAAAACGTGATTTTTCACCCCAAAAAAAAAGTCGTTTCCCAGCAATAATTTTTGCGTAGAGTTACTTAGTTTGATGCACATAATGCTTGGTTGACGGCTTCGTGAAAGGTCCGTTTACACCCTGTATGTATGAGAATTTAACATCCCGGTAGACTCGTATTTTATGTTCACCGACAGCGCCACCTATACCTGGTCGGGAGTGCTTGCTAAACTTGATGATGACGTGCAAGGTAGGGTAGTACTAAAATAGAGGTCGCAAACGTCACTACTGAGCATCCGATTGGGTTCGATTCCTAGGTTGGTAAAGAAGAAGGATCAAAATTAACCCACGTCCTACAGCAAAGAGAAGTATCTAAAAAAAAATATTATTATTTCTCAATATTATCCATTGCAGATATGACTACCCCTGAACGAATTTTCATAGCATTTTTTTATACGTTAGACTGTAAGGATGGAGTTTCGAAGTATGCCATCTTTTTAAACTTATTTTTATCATTTTTTTGTGATACTTCTCTTTGCTGTAGGACGTGGGTGAATTTTGTATGGACCGTGCTCCTTCTTCTTTCTCAGTAGTAGTCAAGGAGTCTGCCAATAGGCTCACCCCCTATGAGATCAGACTTAAACTATCTGGTGAAATGTGGGAGTACTGTTAGGTACACCTCTGCCTAACCCTTCGGGTATTACAGGCGTGATGTTGTGTGTAAGAAATCTCTAACACCACTCATAAAGAGAAACTGTAAAATAGAAAAAAAAACCTTTTACGACAAGTTTATGATTTTAACCTAATAAAAAAGTTAACAGATTTGCAATAAAAATGGTTTCAATAAAATGGCCAGTCGGACGCTGTTTCAATTGTTCATGTTCAGTAAGTGTTATTTGCCTAAGTTTGTTGTACAAAACCAAGAACTATCGTGTTGCCAACTAACTGGGTTGTGGATATCAGATCGGCAGTCACTTCATGTGAAATACTGGTATTCAGCTGCATCTGGTAAGACTAGAAGCCAGACCCAATAAATTTGGGAAAAGGCTAGGCAGTTGACGAGATTAACCGCCATGACCGAAAACAGCTTACGGCCCTAAAAGCAGTATTTTTCTTCAGTTTGAGTAAGATATGGAGCAGACATCTTGTATAGCTCCATCTGTTTCCCACACTGCATACCATTAACACAATAATGCTATAATACGGTGCATGGTAGGCCACTAGGGGTCTGATTACTCTCCTGCTAACCTACCTGTGTTTTTGTTTGACAGCTCTATCAATAATTATCACCAAACAAACCGAAACTAGAACTTTGAACGAGACAAGTAATTTTGCGAAGAACCAGAAATACAATGTAAACAACACGTTAGTTGATAAACACATTACTAAAACTGATGTAAGTGACAGACACGGTACAGTACCAACGAGAGATATATATGTTCAGGAAAGAGTATATACAAGTGCTGAATCAAAACATGATATTGAACTTAGAAATAGATATATCAATTCAAAGACAGAGCAATCAAGCAACAATGGTCTTAAATCAAATACAAGAGCATTACCAAATGAACAAACCCCATTGGATAACAGAAAACATTTCTCAAATAAAGAGAAGTACACTGAAGAATATGGCCAAATGAATTCGATAAATAATGACATTCTAGAAGAATTGGCATTAAAGACAGCCATCGAAAAGATAAAACAAGAATTAAGCGAGACAAAATTCAATCTGAATGACGAATCTTTACAAAATACTGCGAAAGAACTCCTAACACACGTAAAACCAATCCTACGACGTGAACATTTGACAACAAGACATCATAACAAAAATACTCGTACAACACAATCAATGACAGAAAACTCATTAATAGCTGAAGTCGATAACGGTATACGTAAACGCCCTAATGAATTTAAAATAGCGTCAAAACGTGATAATAAATTAAAATATATTGATAATAAAAGTCGTGACGCATTATCACTAGAAAACGAACAGTATGAATTAAAACATGTTGAAGACATGGCCAAAATGTGGGTTTCTAAACAAATCAATTTAGAATACACACCTAAATACAAATCAAAGAAAAAACACCTTACTGACAAACCAGTCCAACGACGTGAACATTTGGCAACGAGTCATCATAACACAAATTCTCGTACAACACAAACAATGACAGAAACCTCATTAGTAGCTGAAGTCGATAATGGTATACGTAAAATAAAACTTATAGAAAAAAGAAATCACAAATCTCCAGAAAAACGAGATAATGATATCTATAAATTACAACGCCCTAATGAATATGAAAAAGCGTCAAAACGTGATAATAAATTAAAATATATTGCCAATAAAAGTCATGACGCATTTTCACTAGAAAACGAACAGCATGAATTAAAACACGTTGATGACACAGCAGAAGGGTGGGTTTCAAAACAAAACAACCAAAAAAGGAAACATCATGACGACTTACTAAAAAAAGTTAAACATAGCAATAAAACAAAACAGAATTCAAAAATAAAACATGATTTAGAAACTTATCAAGATATACACAAACTAGCTAAAAGAAAAGACGAAGGTGAAAGAATCCTCGATTCTGGAGACAGCTTGAACCCTGATGAAGTAGATTTCCAAACATTAGAGAAACATGATGCTGAAAACCGTAAAAGGGACAAGGGGAGCAAATTAAAACACCGTCACAATAAGGAATCCGACACAATGTCATTGGAAAATGAAAGCTATACGTTAAAAAATCATCGAAACGATTTTCAAAAAGATAAAGTGAAAGTTTCAAAACAAAAGACTAAATTAAACAAACCGAAATTCAGTCAGAGTTACCAAAAAAAGAATTATGATAACATTGCTAACAAACATAAGCATATTGACAAACCAAAATACAAACCAGAGGAAGTGATTTCGAACATTAACAAACGAAATCATAAAAATAAATTACACTTCATTACTAACAGACCCACTAAAATAATAAGAGAAGATGAAAGAATGTCCGATTCTAGAGACAAAAAAAGAAACAAATTCAAAGTTGATAAAGAAGATATCCGAACAGTATCGAAACTGGTTGGCAGACAGGCAGTCACGCAATCTGACGAGGAAGCCACGCTAGATTCAAGCGAAGAACCTTTCAAACAAAATAAAAGTTTCCGTCTACCATTTTACATTTCAACTATAACAGTAGCTACAAAAGATAAAGATTTTAAGCACGCCAAAAGAAAGATATTTGATAACATAACTGCTGGCAAAATGCTGAAGAAATTGCAGACGATGAGGAGAAGAAATCTGCAATCTGAGCAACAGTTGAAGACTACGACGGAGGTGAAACCAGACAAAATTGAACAAATCGATATTTTGTTCGAAAAAAACGGTGAAATGCAGGTAGTGATGAGCCGGGAAAACGAAACGGAAATAGAAAAAAACAATAGTGGTGACATAGAAACATTTTACCTGGAATAAAACACTTACTGCTTACACATACAGTTACTTTTGTACCTTTTTCATTTAAATTTCCCCTGCTTTCTATTTAAGTGAGGCTTCGAGAAGCAAAAAAACAGGAAACTTTGATTTTTTGAGATATTAAAGAAGAAAATCGATTTTTTCACAACATTTAAACCTTTTGAACGTAACTCAAGGCAACAAAAAACGTGAGAGGGAGAGAATCTCACGTCCCAGCCGCCGCGGGGGACGCACCGGGCGTCGGGGGCCACGTGGTGGCTCCCGGCCACCGTAGGCGCGGGCCTGTGGACGGTGAGTAATGGGTTAGCTCACCGTCCGTCCGTCTTATGACGACAGGCCGTGTCGACGGCGCGTTCGTGTTCCACGCGCGCCTCAAAGAGATGTCAGCAACCAGGAAGCGGCCTGCAACGGCCTGCGATGCCTGAGATACCGTGGCCCTGGAATACAAAGGGCAATGAAGGAACATGGATGGGTTTTAGTCAGTAAGAGTCTGACACTCCCTCCCACTCCACCCACGGGCGGAGTCATTTGATGAATACACATCCGTAAAAAAAAAAAAGCAACAACGAAACGTATTACTCGAATTTATTTAATGAAATTAAAATATTTGGAAAGATATCTGTAGTTTGTTTTGTATTTTTTTTCTAACGTTTTCGTTCTTTAGAAAAGTTATACTGGCAGCAAGAAAAAGTAGTACCTACGTGTTTTTAATAAATCATTTTAGGTACTTACTGATAAATTCTTTTATTTATTTTCTTTACATATAATTTACATGTTTAAATATTCCTTTACAAAGTAATAAAAAAACATTAAAAAGTATAAAAATAGTAGCCCACCAGTATTGAGAACAGGTTCTCATTGCGCGGCTGGGTCAAGGGCTTGATTCAGCAAGCAGTACCCCTGGAAACGGCTCGTATAGTAAGGAGGTTCCAGTCCCTGGAGCCCCGACTACCGGTAGCGTCGACCTTGTTCCTGATGCCGATGGGCCATCTCCTTTTTAAATGTTTTGTATAATATTGTCCTTAACAATTCTGTATCACAAGTAAATTCTAAAAATGGAGGAGCTCATGGCTAAATAATAACAGCCGCTCGGGTCGATATTTCGGTTAAGCCTTGCTTGCCTAGGTTGATCTGTGGATGGGTGACCACCCATTACATACCGAGTTTCCTCCGTGCCTCGGAAAGCACATTAAGCCGTTGGCCCCGGGTGTTATTTGTAGATCTTTGACAGTCGTTAGGGAGCCAGTGGCCCAAAAAGTCTGACAATCAGTCTTACCAAGGGGTATCGTATTACCCCGTACTAACTGGGCTGTGGAGGTCAGATAGGCAGTCGCTCCATGTAAAATACTGGTATTCAGCTGCATCCGGTTAGACTGGAAGCCGATCCCAATATAGTTGGGAAGAGGCTAGACAGATGAAGTAAATTCTAAAAATGCTCATAATGCCACTAAATATTTTCAAGAGAAAAACAGGACTTTCGGTATAAAATAAAAGAGAAGTATGTACATATTATTATGAATAATCTTAAATAACTATTTTATTGGATGCTGTTCTTAGTAACTAATTAACTTCGACTTAGGCGTAGTTAATACAAGGTGCAGTTTTACATTCTGGTCAAATTCAAGGAGGTATCTATGCTAATGATTCTCGACCCGAATCAATAATAAAATGGGTAGGTATTTTTTCTTATTTATGGTAATCGGTAAGTGTGGACAGCGGCGGCGCGGCGCCTCGCACAGATCGTCGACACTCACGCACACAGCGACATATCGCGCGATGGGTGATTCTGTTTGTTTTGTTGAAATGTAAACACAAAAGTATTCGTGTTATTCTGAAATACTGTCAAATTCAAACAATTTTTAAAATAGCAGCCTTATTCATTATTGACCAGGTACCGTAATTAAAATTGATTATTTATGTCTTTTGTGATAACCTCCTGAATTTTGACGAGGATGCAAAACTGCACCTTGTATATCTAATACTAGCTGTTCCCCGCGACCTTCGTCCGCGTAAAATCCCGTCCCATTTTTGCAACATTTTTCATTGCTGCTCCGCTCCTTTTAGTCGTAGCGTGATGTTGTATAGCCTTCCTCGATAAATGGACTACCCAACACTGAAAGAATCATTCAAATCGGACCAGTAGTTCCAGAGATTAGCGCGTTCAAACAAACAAACAAACAAACACTGCAGCTTTATAATATTATATAATATAGTATAGATTCACTTAAGTATATCTAATATTCACTTAAGTTAGTGATAAATCTAATTATCTTCTATTTAATATGGCCAGTCTTTTGATGTGTTCACTCGAAATATACCCGAGCTGTAAAAGACATACAATAATGTTAAAAAATGTCGTGTAAGTAGTCGATAAGAGCTGAAAAAAAAACAGTTTTTTTTTCTTTTTTTGTTCCGTCCTGTCAAAATAAATATTTGTTATGCGTTGTATGTTTATGGGTGAATATCAACAACGTGCATTTTTATTCAATTTTGGTGGCGAAATTTTTTCTTCATTATTCGTGAAAAATAAGGGGCTGTCATAAGAAAAGAAACTCCAAGCTAGAAGGATCTTCAAGAGGGCTCAGAAAATCTCGATAACTTTTTGAGATATTTAAGTTCAAAGTCTAGTGTGGCCACCAAAATTGAAAATCGCCCACCAAAATAGAAAGTGCCCACCAAAATTGAAAATCAGTAGCACCAAAATTTAATTTCTCCGTCACAAACCTCAATCTCACTAATAAAGCTCAATTTAATCTAATCTAAATCATCTATCAATCGAAATCTAATCTCTAATCTCACAAATTCTCATTCTCATCAATAACTTCATCGGTTAATAAAACTCTCAGTTGTTAAAAAATATTTATTATTATTTATCTTATCTATCATTATGAGTTTATGACACGAAAAAAAAACGAAAACAAAAAACATAAATATTTTTATTTTAAACAAAATCAATAATAAAGACCAAGTGGTAATAAATACCAAATCTAGTAGAGATAAGGTCGTTTCGAAGCCGGAGAGTCTGTTGGAAGTCGAAAACTTCTACGGCAAGTTGTACGCATCGCATGAATCTCGACCTGATCCCGAAAATAAGGATTCCAAAGCCACCTTAACCCGCCATTCCACAAAAGACCTACCAGAATTCAGCCAAAACAAAATCGGGGCGTCACTTAGACAGCTTAAAAATGGAAAAGCGCCTGGTGAGGATGGGATAACGACTGAGATCCTGAAAGCGGGAGGAAGTCCTGTATTAAGAAAGCTACGGGAGCTTTTCAACTCGGTCCTGTTCTCTGGGAGAACTCCAGAAGCGTGGTGTAGGAGCGTGGTCGGTCTTTTCTTTAAAAAGGGGTACAAGACCCTATTCAAGAATAACTGACCCATTTCGCTCCTTAGCCACGTATATTAGCTGTCAAAAGTCATCACGAATCATCTAGCGCGAAGACTCGACGACTTCCAGCCACCGGAGTAGGCCGGGTTTCGAGGAGGATTCAGCACCATAGACCACATCCACACAGTAAGGCAGATCATACAGAAGTTTGAAGAGTTTATCGGCCGCTGTGTCTTACATTCGTGGACTACGAGAAGACTTTTGACTCTGTCGAGATCTGGTCAGTTCTGGAGTCTCTGCAGCGATGCCAAGTCGACTGGCGATATATCCAAGTGCTGAGAACTCTTTATGAAAACACCACAATAACCATTCAAACTCAGAACCAGCAAACAGAGCATATCCAATTGCGTCAGGGGGTGAGCCAAGGGGACGTAATTTATCCAAAATGGTTCACCAACGCACCTTTTTTGTTTGGATGGGAAATCATCAAATGACCCCCCCCCCTCTCTGGACGGATTGGAAGGGAGTGTCTGACTTGTGTCCATGTTCCTTACAGTCCCGCAGCTCCTCACCAACGCACCTGGCATAAACATCAACGGCGAGTGCATCTTACACTTGAGGTTTGCATTGCAGTTGAAATCGTCAAACTGGCTGAAGCGATGCTCGACTTTGCAGCACATGCTGGATGGCCTAATTGATTCATCAATACGCATAGATCTCAGGGTGAACTTGGACAAAACCCCGGTTATGTTCAACGAACACGTCCCCCGGAACCAGGACCTATTGTCAATGGCGGTTCTCTCGAGGTTGTTCGAGAATATGTTTATCTCGAGCAAACTCTGCAGTTTGGTAAGAACAACATTAAGAGGGAGACTGACAGAAGAATTCAGCTGCGCTGGGCAACTTTTGGGAAACTTCGTCGGGTCTTCTCGTCGCGTATTGCACAGAGCCTAAAGACTAAGGTCTTCAACCAGTACGTCCTGCCTGTTATGACTTATAGGGCTGAAACGTGGACACTCTCGGTACGGCTGATCCATAAATTCGAGGTCGCTCAGCGAGCTATGGAAAGGGCTATGCTTGGGCTCAATGCTTTATGATGTAATTTTTTGTTGTTTCAAACAAAATAAAAAATATTAAATCCAAGGAGAGACACAATGAAACAGCAAACAGATCATTACCATTTCACCAACGCTTTAGTGACTACACTCTGCCGATTCCAGTTAAACTAAAAAACCTTAACTCAATATTTGGATGCTAATCACCAGACTAGATTAATGGTTTCTACAATCAGTCTTTAAATCTAAGAAAGGAATTTGTAGTTTTCAAATATAAATCTTCTCTCATAATAATTGGTCTTACTTACTGCCAAGTACATAACATTTATTTTTTTGCTAATAAAACTGTCCTGCAACGTAAAAACTGGCTATATAGGTACAAACCATACATATACAGTACATACTTAAAATTTGGTGGCTTGTTTTCAATTTTGGTGGCGGGAAAACGCCACCAAAGCCACCAAAATTGAGCCACCAAAATTGGGACCAGGCATAAAAAAAATCTTTAAAAATAAGGGTTTCAAGTTCCGATTAAATTGATGTTACTGATTTATACGAAACCCTAATCACTAGCTATAACGTGAAGCTTAGTATTAAAACACTTTAAAATCGACAGCAAATCGATCCACCAAAATTGAACAATTCTTGTCCCCCTTCCCACCCAAGGTGAGTACTTACGTTTTTGGGGGGTAATCACAGCACTAATCACATACCTGTTACGCGAAACTGCTAGTTCAAGACTTCAAAACGTCAGTCTGATCTTACGCATCAGTGAGCGGGGTCAGACTTATTTGAACTTTTTTGGTATCGATGCGCTAAGAAGAGAAGAAGAAACGGGGATCTCTGCCTTGCTCTTATCCCTTTTAAAAACAGTGTCAGACATGCTGATAGCACAATTTTTCACAGAACGTCAATTAAAAACTATCAGTGCTCTTGAAACTAAGATTAAGAATAAGGTTACTACGCGATTTGTTTACTTAGGTCCGAGTGACGTTTGTTTGTTGGTTCCAAGGTAATTGTCCTGTAGGTTATCGCTGGCTGCGATGACCTTGCAATGTTTCCACGTAATAAACGTCTAGTGTGGTTTATTGAGCGTTCGAAGGACCAGCAGTTTCTTAGGTTGATGTTTGTGATAATTGAAGTAAGATTAATTGTTGTCATGATGTAAGTTCAAATAGTTCAACGACTTCGACGTTTATGATAAGGTTAAGTCGTGTTCTGTTTTTACAAGCTTTAATTTAACTTGCAATATATTTTTTTGGGCAAAAATAGAAATGTACCGATGAAAGAATACATTTCTTCTCCTTTGACTTCGCCTTTACTTGTTACTCGAAATCTGCTTTTTATATTGAGGAGCAGGGGAGGATGGAGATGGATTGAGGATGCTGGGGAGTTTGTTGCCCCACTTCTTCTTTCTAGCTAAAACACAAGGAAGTGGGTTTTGAGGGACTGACAAAAAGAGATGCGAAATAATAAAACACGATTGATCACACACGCCCGAAACTTCATGTTATAGTAAATTGAAAAAGTGCCACGAAAATTTTGGTTTTTGCTTGGACAAACTTTGATCGAGTGTCCTGTGCTTTTAAATTAGATTTCCTAATATGGTTTAATTGATTTTAGATAGTGTGTCTTATGCATATACGAAGGAAATTGTTTATTTGCTATTTTACCCGAAATTGTTACTTTGGTGAATGCAATTATATCAAAAAATGGAACTGGGACAAGCCACCAAACTTGAATTTTAAGGTGTTTTTTTTTTTCCTGATTATTTATATATACTTATAAAAACAAAAAATATGGCCCTAATTGAACCAAGTTACGTAGCTCACTATAAAAAAAAATAAGAAACATCCTATCATTTTACACCTCGATTCTCAACGTGGACACGTAAAATTTGCTGCTGTGATATTCACCCTTATTGTATTTTTTCTTATTTTGTATGATGCACGTCATGTCCCTGCGACAAATAATTATTTTTTTCTTTCTTTATTTCTTTATTTGTTCTGTACGTTTCGAAGCATTTTTTTATTATTTGTCTTTTTGTACCGTTCCTTTAACGCCTCTTTCACTCGTCTTTTTTACACAGTTTATGTTGTAATGAACTTCTTTTTTTATGAATTCCTTAGCCTCTTCTCTCAAAAGTCTTCTTAAGTTCTTCTGTCTTGGTTTTCCCTTCTTCTTCTTCTTAGCGTGCCGATGGCAATCTAAATTGTGTCGGCCCAGAACTGAGCTACAAGTTTGGCGCTTTCGGTAGCGTCCATCAGTTCCTGTAGTGAACAAACAACAGGGCAGGCACTTTGTTTCCCCTTTATGTTTTTCAAACCGTCTTTTAATAGATTTCTCGATCATTTGGCAACACCGGTTGATTGTGTATTCTTCGTGTGCTATTGGCAGACTTCGCAGATGGTTATTCAGATGTGTGAGGTAAGTATTTTTTCTCTTCCAATGTTTTCAAAGCGGCTTGTGGCGTACTGAAGTGTCTTCGACTTCTTTTTGTTATTAGGTTTAAAGTTGCTCTGATTGATCTGTGGTTTGATCCAAAGTTGAGTAGTTAGCATTTCATGTTTAAAAATAACTGTGGTGTTATTGGCATCATATAGTTTATTTCCTTTCTAGTGTCGTTATCTGAAGAGATAAATAATAACAGCCGCTCGGGTCGATCTTTAGGTTAAGCTGTGCTTGCCTAGGTTGGTCTGTGGATGGGTGACCACCCATTACATATCGAGTTTCCTCCGTGCCTCGCCGTTGGTCCCGGGTGTCATTTGTAGATCTTTGACAGTCTTTAGGTAGTCAGTGGCCCAAAAAGTCTGACAACCAGTCTTACCAAGGGGTATCGTATTAGCCAGTACTAAATGGGTTGTGGAGGTTAGATAGGCAGTCGTCATGTAAAATGTTGGTATTCAGCTGCATCCGATTAGACTGGAAGCCGACCCCAATATAGTTGAGAAAAGGCTAGGCAGATGATGATGTTCTTATCTGAAAAGATCCAAGTCCATATAAAGGGTGTAAAAAGACCCTTAACGAAGCCGAAAGGCACTTGTTCTCCCCGTCAATGCGATCATTTTTTTGTTCTAGACCATACCTGGGAACCTTCTAGTTACGGAGATATTGGGCGTCAAAGTTCCTACTTTTTCACAAGTTTTTTTAAAAATACATGTTTTTAAAGTAAGATTTTTACTTTAAACACCTCCACGACCCCCGTACTATTCAATCCATCCATCAGCACAATGTTCTGAGTGCGTTACATTGAGTTCTACCGTAAAACGTGATTTTTCACCCCACGCAAAATTTTTTGCATAAAGTTACTTAGTATGATGTCCAGAATGCTTGGTTGACGGCTTCGTGAAGGGTCTGTTTACACCCTGTATTTATGTTTTTTAATTGAAATGTCATATTTATATTTTGAAGTTTTGTTCGTGAGTATATTGGATCAAACTCTCTCCGTGTTTGCTTCTTTTTACGTGGCCAAATTTTCCAGCAACATTGTTTTCATAAGGCTCTGGTTTTCCAATCTGAGCGTTGAAATCGCCCATTTAAATTATAAAGGGTGTAAAAAGACCCTTAACTTAATTGTCAATTTTCAACAAATTTCTTTTCTGGTTTTAAATAGATTTTTAAATATTGATTATGCTTGTTAGTACTAAATTTTATACACAAGGAAGATTTATGGAATCCCACGAACCCGGGATAAAAATTGGCATGTAAAGAAACCGCTTCCATACTTTTACTTTTACTTTTCCCGGCACCCTTTGCCGGGAGAAAACGTACTTTAGGTAAATATGCATCCGAATATCCGATCTCTAATGATTAGGTACGTAATTCATTGCTACTTTATAATCATTCAAACTAAACTGATTAAATATAGCAGTGATCACTGAATTCTCACCTTGATTTAGATAGGTCACTGTTACCCATAGGGTAAAGTACACCAGTGCACTTGTCGTCAAAGGCTTCTCTCAGAGTTGCGCATTTATTGGCGAGGAGATGGTTATTCTTGACGGAGCTGGCCATGTACTTCCAGGCACGAGAGTGCGAACATAGGTTGAGGAAACAACCAGGCTGTGTATAACCTCCGTTCGGGTAGAAATCGGTATGACCGCAAGGACTACTCCATCCATACAGCCGACCGTTTGTGTGAATGACTTCTACGTATCTGGCGTCCGTATGCACCACGCGCTCATTGTCGTTTGACCAGCCAGGAAAAGCGGGATCCAGGGCTGAAAGAATAAATCATTTATCTATACTAATATATTATAATATTATAAAGCTGAAGAGTTTGTTTGGTTGAACGCGCTAATCTCAGGAACTACTGGTTCGAATTGAATAAATCTTTTAGAGTTGGATTGCTCATTTATCGAGGAAGACTATAGGCTATATAACATCACGCTACAACCGATAGGAGCGGAGTAGCAATGAAAAATGTTGCCAAAACGGGGAAAATTATATTTTTAATCATTTTACGTGGAAGAAGATCGCGGGGAACAGCTAGTTTGACATAACTCCCTTACTGCAATAAAATGTACAATAAACCGGTGTATTGGTATCCGGACATTTGCGCGAAAAGACATATGCGCGCATGGGCTTTTGCACGATTGGACTTTTGCGTGAACGGACACTTGCGCGCTTGGCCTCTTGCGCGACTTAATGGCAACTCAGGTTTACTCAGTAGAGTAAACATAACACGCCTGTTATTACTTGAAGGTGGACTGAATTGAAGAAAATAGGATCGCAGTTTTTTTAATTTGATTTAGAAACGATGGATGGATTGTGTGAGGAATGATATGAAAGATAAAGGAGTAAATGATAGCGTGACGGTTGATAGACGAGAATGGAAGAAAAAAACGTGTTGCGCCAACCCCAAGTAACATGGGATAAGGGCAGGAAGATGATGGTGCGGCGCAAAAGTCGAGTCACGCAAGTGTCCTTCGCGGAAATGTCTTTCGCGAAAAGTACATTCACGCAAGTGTCCATGCGCGCAAAAGTCCAATAGCGCAAAAGTCCAGTCGCGCAAGTGTCCTTCGCGCAAATGGCTTTCGCGAAAATGTCCCAGATCCGGTGTATAAAGGGTGTAAACGAACCCTTCACGAAGCCGTCAACCAAGTATTCTGTACATTAAACTAAGTAACTCTATGCAAAAGTTATAGCTGGGTAACGACTTTTTTTTTTGGGGTGAAAAATCACGTTTTACAGTAAAATTCAATGTTACGCACTCAAAACTTAGAGCTGATGGATGCTTTGAATAGTAAACGAGTCATGGAGTTAATTAAAGTAAAGTTAAAACCTTGAAAAGTGGTTTAAAAAAAAAAACTTGTGATAAAATTGGAACTTTGACCTCCAATATCTCCGTAACTAGAAGTTTCCCAGGTATGGTCCAGAACAAAAAAACGATCGCAATGACAGCGAGAACAAGTGCCTTTCGGCTTCGTTAAGGGTCTTTTTACACTCTGTATAGGTTTAACAGTGTTAGAATATGACCGTTACCTGTGATCCTCCTGACCGCACTTCCCGTTTCCCTGCCAGCGTTTCCAACTAGGTGGGCGCCGAGACTGAAACCTACTAGGTGTATGATGTCGTACGACGCTCCCAATGAAACGAGCCATTTAACAAATTTTCCGAGCCCTCTGCCCACTGCAGCAGTTCCCTGTCTTGCAGTACAATAGTTATACTTCTGTGCTAGTTCACTCCAATCCAGAACAATGACGTTGATATCGGCATCTTGTAGAAATTCCGATAAAAATTGTAAAATTACAAACTCAAACTCAAAGCATTTATTTCAATTAGACCATAACAGGCACTTTTGAATGTCAGAAAAACAAAGAAGGTAAAGCTACAGTCCCAGACACAAGGCATAATAACTTGTGAAAGTAATGTTGTTGCCCATTCCAAAGCGTAGATCTCTATGGAGAAGAATGGGCAAGAAACTCCATGGACACTATTTTCAATCAAAATATTTTTACAAGATCTTGGTGAAATTTGCATTCAAACACCGTTTTAAGCTTTCAAGTTTTATAACTACACATTCACTGTCACTTTCGGGATATCTTCCGTGATCTCGAAAAAATCACGGGAGATAACCCGTAAGTGACAGTATATGTTTAAAACCTGCATTGTTAAACTTTTTAACGCCATTGTCACATACACCGTGACTTTTTAGTCGTCTTACAAAGGTGGTCCACCTCAATGTGCCCGACATAAAATAGTTCTAGGCGCGATTTTTTTTTACCTATCATAATAGGTACAAAGAAAAATAAATAAACATTAGAAAAAATTATGAAACATCCTGTCAATGATGTTTACGTGTCACACGGGAGAATATACCTAGAGCTCGAGTCCAGTAGATCATCGCTTACAACAGGGTGTTTTAACTACGTCATGCGTCATAACATTAAATAATATTTTAATTTTTAAATTATTAAAATTTCATAATACCTATTTTTTTTTATGAATGCTTAGTACTCATTGGATACATGTAGTGGGCTGCCGTTGTTATAAGACGACTAAAAAGTGACGGTGTATACGTGACAAGCAAGCGCGTGCCCTATACACCAAACGACACAAATATGTGACAAAATGGTAGGTGAAATTGTTGCTTGGCGTGGAGGGCACGCGAGTGCGTTTAAAAGGTTAAACTACACATCACAGCTCGCGTTTGGGTAGGAAGGAAATTCACGTTACCTTCAGTCAGTAATACATTCATCTCATTTTTGCCATTACCGCGCCATCCATGAGCGAGAAATACGGTAACCTTTGAAGAATTAAAGTTTGAATGTGCTACAGAGCTTGCGTCACCAAACTTAATGATTTGAGCGTCATTAGTATTGTACCTGAAAATTAGATAGTTATACAAAAAAAACATTAAAATCTATACTAATACTAATATACTAATCTATACTTAAAATATATACTTATAAAGCTGAAGAGTTTGTCTGGTTGAACGCGCTAATCTCAGGAACTACTGGTTCGAAATGAATAAATCTTTTAATGTTGGATTGTCCATTTATCGAAGAAGGCTATAGGCTATATAACATCACGCTACAACCAATAGGAGCGGAGCAGCAATGAAAAATGTTGCAAAAACGGGGAAAATTGTATTTTTAATAATTTTACGCGGACGAAGGTCGCGGGGAACAGTTAGTAAATAATAAATCTGTTGATGGGTGACCACCCATTACATACCGAGTTTACTCCGTGCCGCGGAAAGCACGTTAAGCCGGTGGTCCCGGGTGTCATTTGTAGATCTTTGTTTGACAGTCGTTAGGTAGTCAGTGGCCCAAAAAAGTCTGACAACCAGTCTTACCAAGGAGTATCGTATTACCCAATACTAACTGGGTTGTGGAGGTCTGATAGGCAGTCGCTCAATGTTAAATACTGGTATTCAGCTGCATCCGGTTAAGACTGGAAGCCGACCCCAATATAGTTGGGAAAAGGCTAGGCAGATGATGATACAAATAAAATACGATCTGTGTTTTTTTTAAATACGGTTTGTAATGTCATCTACCAGTAGCGAAGGGTAAATTTTTTAAGAGGTAAGCCGGAGTACGTATCTTTCTTTAATGTGATTTTATTGTTTGTCTATGGAATACCAAATGTAGGTACCAGTTTACAAAGATATTGGATGACACGGTTGGCGCAGTGGCTGTGCGATTGACTGCTGGGCTTCGTGTCGCGTGTTCGATTCCCGCAAGGAACAAATATTTGTATGGCCTACAGGTAGTTGTTGCGGGTCTGGCTGTTTGTGTATGTGAGTTTAAATGTTTGTAAACGCACCCACGATACAGGAGAAATTCCTAGTGAGGAGCAACGTTTTTTTTTAAAAAAAAATGAAGCCGGTAGGTATCGATTTGTATGAAACATTCGCCACTGGTATCTGCATTTTTTTTTTTGTGATGATTTCTTAAGCATCTACAGGCCCGTGCAACATACGGCCCCCGAGCCACCTAGGAGCCGTTTAAGTACTACGTAAGCAGATTTTTTTGGTTATATTAACCCCCCCTCCCCCTCGTCAGCAAAAGTAAGCAAAGCTCCTAAACCCCCCCTCCCATGTTTTTTTTTGGATGTTAAATCATCAAATAACCCCCCCCCCCCGCTCTGGGCGGAGTGGGAGGGAGTGTCAGACTTTTACTGACTAAAACCCACCCATGTGCCTTCTTTGCCCTTTGTGTTCCAGGGCCGCGGTATCTCTTTCGAACAGTCCCGCAGCCCCGGCAGGCATCGGCCCTTTCTTTTTGCTGACATCTCTTTGAGGCGCGCGTGGAACACGAACGCGCCGTCAACACGGCCTGTCGTCACAAGACGGACGGACGGCGAGCTAGCCCATTACTCACCGTCCACAGGCCCGCGATGTTGGACACCCCTGAATCTAGCTTTTCTTAAAACGTAGACATACTTAATGAGTTTATAAAATGTAGTAAAGTGTAATTTTATTACCTAGTATAAAGCCAGTAACCGTAATTCGCTGGATTTTTGGTGAATTTTTTAATAAATTCAAAATCGATTGGCTCCGTAGAGTCCACCAGGTGCATGGTATTGTCGCCATCTCCGGGGAAGTAGAAGAACCTGTCCCCATCCTTGTAACGCTCAGCAGGGTCTTTGAGGAGGCCTGAAGCACACGCTGAAATAAATCAAATCAAATCAAATCATTTGTTTAGCAGATCATAAAATCCATTTTGTTAGTAATACATACACATCTTAAAACACTAGTGTTAGTACGTACATTTTATTACAATTATATATAATAATAAAAAATATATATACATTTTATTACAATTATATATAATAATTATTATTACAATTATATTTGGAAAATTGCGTGCGTGTTTGCGTGTGTGTAATTGCGTTTACGCATCTTAATACTATGACTCGTGTTCGCGGCGGCACCAACAGTATTCTCAGTGTATTTGCAGATCGATGGGATTCCCCGATGCTGCGGAGGTGGATGCGGCTCCACGCTGACTTTTAATTGTGTATTTTCATGTGTCTGAAACCTACTAACACTAGAAGTTAAGTAAAATTGTTACTAACCCTATGGACTCCGGTCTGAAATAAAAAAAATCTATTCTAATACGTATTTTTTTCTACTTACATACAAGTATCGGTAAATGTTGTTACGTCATCTTTACTGTGTGACTTTTGTTTCATACCATGTAATATCTATAAAGTGCAGTTTTGCATCCTCGTCAAAATTCAGGAGGTTGTCACAAAAGACATAAATAATCAATTTATATTACGGTACCTGGTCAATAATTAATAAAGCTGCTATTTTAAATTTCATAGTATTTCAGAATAACACGAATATTTTCGTGTTTATATTTCAACAAAACAAACAGAATCACCCATCACGCGATATGTCGCTGTGTGCGTGAGTGTCGACGATCTGACCACACTTACCGATTTCCGTAATTAAAAAAATACCTACCCATTAATGATTCGCGTCGAGAATCATTAGCATAGAAACCTCCTTGAATTTGACCAGAATGCAAAACTGCACCTTGTATATTAGATTATTTTTCCAAAAACTTACATAATTTTCCTTTTAAATCCTTCACAAAGGTCCCCCCCCTTTCCTGGCATTTGAGGAACTTCAATATTTCATCATCGTCTCCTGCTTCCCGAATCCTGCCCTTAGGCTTCATCATTTCCTCGGACAGGTATGGGGCTGACAGCAAGCAAGGGTATCGGGAGATCAGCTCCATTACTGGAACAATCGGAAGCAAACAATTTTTTTTTTTTTAATTTTCCTTTAAATTTAAATACAAAAAGAATAGGGATCCAAAACTGTTTTTTGTTACTTCGTGTTATAGTGCCCCGCATTTTTTGTCACATATATGTGTCGTTGGCGTTGGCTCGCGCTTGTCACGTATATGTGACAAACGCATTCAAAAGGTTAAGTCTGTCTGTCAAAATAAAACTTTATTTCTATACTTACAGTTATAGACCGACCTCCTTAATGGATCCTCCGCCTTGCCCCATAAAAGGCACATCAAGCGTCCACAAAGTCCTAACAATATCCCACAGGTTATTTCCTTTAAAATAACCATAATCCACGTAGGTATTACGATACTAATTGAACCAATACGTGATCAGCTTCAGAATATTCCATTTAAATTGACACCTTCGCGAGGACTCATTAAAGCGGTCGGTGTATAATGTTCATATTCGTATGACACGCTTGATGGCAGGCACTTATAGAAATAAAGGGTGTAAAAAGACCCTTAACGAAGCCGAAAGGCACTTATTCTCCCCGTCATGGTGATCATTTTTTTTGTTCTAGACCATACCTGGGAACCTTCTAGTTACGGAGATATTGGGGGTCAAAGTTCCAACTTTTTTTAAGTTTTTTTAAAAATACATGATTTTAATGTAAGATTTTTACTTTAATCACCTCCACGACCCCCGTACTGTTCAATCCATCCATCAGCACAATGTTTTGAATGCGCTTCATTGAGTTTTACCGTAAAAAGTTTTTTTTCACCCCAAAAAAAAAGTCGTTTCCCAGCAATAATTTTTGTGACTTTGTTTGATGTACAGAATGCTTGGTTGACGGCTTGGTGAAGGGCCTGTTTACACCCCGTATACACATGCATTTAATACGAAGAAGTTTTATTCTAATCGAAGAGGAAACGTGCAGGAATCAACCAATTACATTCGTCGAAATGCACCTCGCGTCTGTCGTCTCACCTGTGATTGGTTTAATCTTGCACGTCTTCACACCGCTCCGCTCGACTCTGTTCTGGTCGAGTCCGGGCCTGACACCTCCCATATAGCTTAACTTACCTTCATCATCATGGTTGCAACTAAACATTTTCATGTGACAGACGCTGATGAATGTCTTGTATACCCCATGCTGGCACCTCCCGCACACCATGACGTCTCTCGAGGGGCAAACAGTTGGGCATGACGACTCGTACTCTTTCCTGTCTGCGGGTACAAAACATCTTCTATCCTCATTTATAAAATTCTCCTCCAGCTCCTCAATTTTATAATTTAACCTGAGGGTCGACCCGTGCGTCTGCTATTAGCTAAATAATAGCACTCGTACGGGTCCTCAGATTAAGCCGCGCTTGACAAGATCGTTCTGTGGATGAATAACCATCCATTACATACCGAGTTTCCTCCGTGCCTCGGAAAGTACGTTTAAGCCGTTGGTCCTCGCTGTCATTTGTAGAGCTTTGACAGTCGTTGCAGGTAGCCAGTGGCCCTAAACTCTGACAACCAGTCTTACCAAGGTAGGTATTACCTGTACGTCTGTATGCCAACTTACTTTTTCTTACGAGAGGAAGTACCCTCGTAAGAAAAAAAAATTGTGGTTGTCAGACTTTCGGGCCACTGACTACTTGTAACGACTGTCAAAGATCTACAAATGACAGCCGGGACCAACGGCTTAACGTTTTTTCGAGGCACGGAGGAAACTCGGTATGTAGTCATCCATCCGCGGACCGACCTTAGCACTGCTTTGCCGCTGTTAATTTTTAGCCACGAGCCTTTCTAACAAAAAACCGGCCAAGTGCGGCGCGGACTCGCGCTTGAAGGGTCCGTACCATCGTAATATGGTAGCCCCCTTTATTTTTTTTTGTTATAGCGCCAACAGAAATACACATTCTGTGAAAATTTCAACTGTCTAGCTATCACGGATCAAGAAAGAAAATTAATTAATAAATTAATTTTAATAAAAAAAATTATATTATTAATAAATAATTGATTAATAAAATATATATTTAAAATATAAAATAAAAAACATATAATTCTAATTATAAAAGAATATATAAAAATCATAAAGTTTCTCTAATTATAATAGATGGAAGTATTGAGATACAGCCCGCTGACAGACAGACAGACGGACGGACGGACAGCGCAAGTTTAATAATAGGGTCCCAACTTATTACTATTGAAACTGAACGTACCTGCGGCGTCCATTAATTCTGTAAAAATAAACAAATCACTGTAGGTAGACAAAGCTAAAAGGACATTCGTTGGAGTAGTGGCCGCAACCGCTCCTGCTGAGCGTGAGGTCCTGGGTTCGATTCCCAGGTCGGGCAAAATGTTATTGGGTTTCCCAGCAGGAATTTATCAGTGGCAGTAGGAGTCTGTGAGTCGGTTGATGGCAATAGGCTCGCTCTATAAATGGGACTGACACATAACTGTCGAAAGAAGAAGGATCAAAATTAACCCACGTCCTACAGCAAAGAGAAGTATCCCAAAAAAATTATAAAAATGGGTATAAAAAGATGGCATACTTCCAAACTCCATTCTTACAGTCTAACATATAAAAAATGCTATGAAAATTCGTTCAGGGGCAGTCATATCTGCAATGAATTCAGGGTGCAAACGGACCCTTCACGATGCCGTCAACCAATCATTCTGCACATCAAACTAAGTAACTTCACCGCAAAATGATTGCATGGAAACAACTTATTTTCTAGGGGAAAAAAAAAGAAAAAAAGAAAGTTTGATGATGGAACTCAATAATTGAAGTTAAATCAAGATAGCCAAGTATTTCTCAATATTCTAATATATCCATCGTAGATATTACTGCCCCTGAACGAATTTTCATAGCATTTTTTTATATGCTAGACTGTAAGGATGGAGTATGGAAGTATGTCATCTTTTTAAACCCATTTTTATCAATTTTTTGAGATACTTCTCATGGCTGTAGGACCTGGATTAATTTTGTATCGACCGTGTCCTTCTTTGAGTGGACTAAATATTAGGTACACCTCAGCTTTCACCCTTCGGGGATTACAGGCGCGGTGTTATGTTATGAGCAGGAATCCGTGTAGGTAGATTGATTTTTGGTACAGGCATCATGCGATCATAACATAGACAATTATGTCTTTTTCAAATGTGTGAATTGTTCAACAAAAATCAGTCCACCCGTTTCTGAGATGAGCCGGGACAAACAGACAGACAGTCAGTAATTTTTTTTTGTTTAAAGTTTTTTTTTTTGTTATGAGTACCCTATATAGGGTGACTGGTAATTAGTGACTGATACTTAAACACGTGATTCTAGTCACGATAACAATCAACTTTCCTTATGATACATTTTTTTAAACACATAATTCTATCACAATAATACAACAGCCGAGCCGTATGAAATTCGCACGACCTTGGCGCCTGTGACCTATCAGCTGTTAGAAGTTTAAAAAAAATGTTTCTTTGGGAAAATTGTTTGTTATCATGAGTACAATGACGTGTTTAAGCATCGGTCACTAATTAATGGTCATCATATATACTTACATATTTCAATCAGTAAAAAGCTGTTATTTTGATATTAATTACAAACAGACACTTACAATTTATTGATTTGTATAGATGTATTGATAATTGGAGCCATGCAATAAACACTGCTGCGTAACAAAGTCGTTTGACATGATATTTGACATAGTTTGCTACCACGCAGTCCTTGGGAATACATCACATACGCGTTCAAAACGACTTGGATTTTGCTTTACAAACAATGGTCATTTTACACCTATTATACATTATATTATATTATAGCTAGCCCATATTGTCCCCATATTGTGTTGTTGTTAAAAGGCCTCCCTCCATTCCTTCCAAAGGTCACGGTTCTGTGCTACTTCTTTCCAATTCTCAAGGAAGACATCCAGTTCGTCCCGCCATCTCCTTCGTGGTCTGCCGCGACCCCGTGTCACTGTTTCAGGGCACTAATCCTGAGCTTTTCGGGCCCACAGTTCGTTCGGCATGCGACAGACATGTCCTGCCCAGTCCTATTTAAGTTGGGCAGCCTTTTGAGCCACGTCAACGATTTGCGTTTTGGAGGTTTTGCTATTATACATATCCGACTTTAAATCAATGTAACGCTAAGACGCCAAAAATCAAGCTATTACATTCTGTCAAATGTCTTTAATAGATTTTCATTCTTATCGCTAAAGCATTAGGTCCAAGGTTGATTTAGAAAATTTAACAGTTTCGGGTATAGTTCGGTTCAAACTTAATGGCGGCTCGGAAGTTAGCTGCGAGTGCCAGTCAGCGCAAATAGTACGGTTCAAAGTTTATGCTGGCTCGGAACGTCTAACGTAAAACTGCGCAGAACACAATTTTAGGTATCAGCGAGGCGCAGAGGACGCATCGTCTTGACTGTATAATGCGCAGACCGTCACTCGCAACTAACTTCCGAGCCGCCATAAAGTTTGAACCGTACTATAGCTCGATGTGCTGGCGTCTGTACCTACTCCGATCCTTGGTCATGCGCGGTCTGCACGTGGAGCAGAATAAAAACCTGTCTACATACCTTTGCTGATGTTGGTGGACTCCTCAGAAAACATGTTAAAATCGTCCAGGTGTAGTGACAGCTTTGGTTGTATTTCCTCAACATCATTCAATTGAAGATCTGCTGACAACAATAGGAGTACGCTTACGATACGCTTTTCCGTTTCTCTTAAAGTTCAACATATATTTTACTAGCTTTTGCCCGCGGCTTCGCTCGCGTTAATTTAGAATTTGAAAATCAATTCGGGTTGTACTCTGCTTTTAGTAATATAATTCAATCATGATTCGAAAGAGACGTGGCGTCATCTATTATCATAAGGACGTTATTGTTGTTTTCATCGGAAATAGTACTTTTTTCGGGATAAAAGGTATACCATGTCCGTTTCTGTATACCTGACAACGTATATAAGGTGCTTTAAAAATATCTGCCACGGCTTTAATGGGAGGTAGTATTGTGTTTATAGATTACAATAGTAAAGATAAATTATTGATCATATGTCATTTTTTTTTCATACAAAAAATTGTACGTATAAATTTGAATTGATTTATTGGCATAAAACCATCACGTAGACTTATAAGCTGTTGCCGCACCACACCGAATTCCATTCAATCATTTCGCAAAACGCCGGCGCCGTTCATAAACTGTTGCCATTCTTATCAAATGATGCCGCTGCGCGCCGGCCACTCGGTCACACTCGGTCACACTCGGTCGTCAAAGCGCAGCCCCGCGCGCCCCCACCCTCACCCGCACTACCCCGTTCGTCGCACGCGCAAGACGACCGCCCGCTCGCCAGTCGCCCCCCGCGCCCCCGCCCGCTCGGAAGTTAGTTTTAGCGGTTAGCGAACGGGAGCATCGCTCGCGCTTTTTTTAAAAATGCCTCCCAGACGACGGTATACCAATCAAGAATATCTTGAAATGGTATTGTGTTATCGTGAGTGTAACTCCATAACTGCGACTTTTAAATCGGGAAGGGCTCCATCCTTACCACTTCACAAGAGTACAAGAATTGCATCCACATGACTACGCGGCTCGCCTCGCGTTTTGTAATTGGATTCGAGAAGAACGCCGCAACATTCTGTGGACTGTCGAGTCCACATTCACACGGGTTGGTATGTTCAACATACACAATGCGCATTATTGGACTGAGGCGAATCCTCGTGTTGTGCGGCCTGACCACTTTCAGACTCGGTTTAGTGTTAATGTGTGGGCCCGGATACTCGGCAACAGAATTCTAGGACCAGTGTTCTTGGACAGACTGAACGGAGACACGTATCTGCGCTTACTACGAACCCGTGTGAGAAGAATGTTGGAACGTATTCCTCTTGAAGAGGTAAGAGGGCTTCACTTTCAACATGATGGAGCACCTCCTCATTTCGCCAACAGCGTACGGGAATATTTAAACGGTGTGTGGTACGGCGGTGAAAGGTGGATAGGCCGAGGAGGGCCAGTGCCGTGGCGTCCTCGCTCGCCGGATTTAACTCCTTTAGACTTTTTTTTGTGGGGTCGTGTAAAGGACCTTGTGTACGGCCAAACCGGACATGACATTAGAAGTGTGGAAGAACTAAAAAGGCGCATCAAACGCGCATTCAGGCAAGTAAAAAGTGAAACGGACACATTAAATAAAGTGAAGAGACATGTACGTAAGCGTGCCTACATTTGTGTGCAACGCGAAGGTGGACTTGTGCAACAGTTTTGTAGATAAGTAGGTAGGGATTGTGTAAATAACTGTAAATACGGTGCAATTGTTGTGAATAAGATGATTAACTTTTAAACACGCCAAGTTACTGTAATTTATCGTTATTTGATATTAATCTAAGTAACTATTGTTTAAAATAATAAGAAAAACATTGCGTTTCTTACACTAACTTGACAGTCCAAAGCCTGTTTTAAGTGTGACGGGAAGTTTATCATCTTATTCACGTCAGTTTTTTGGAAGAATGCGGTAACTGGTAAGTAATTGCACTTTTAAAACACTTATTTGCCTGGGTATTATTGCGTACCTAGTAGATTAGATAGCGACGAACTAGTCAGCTGATTTCAGTTTTCATTCACAGAAAGATGGAAAGAGATAGCAGTTGTTTTCATTGACGAAGCGACACATCGCGCGTAATTTGTCAACCACGTTATGCAAAGTAGAGTCAATGTTTATCTAACTACTTTATTTTCTCAAATTGAATTAACTGTTCCGGGGTACGAAAGTTCTTCACTATTGTAATCTTTGAACACAATACTACCTCCCATTAAAGCCGTGGCAGATATTTTTATAGCACCTTATATACAAAATTTCAGGATGATCGGTTCAGTGGTTTAGGCGTGAAAAGGTAACAAACAAACTTACTTTCTCATTTATAATATTAGTATGGATTAGTACAAAAAACCTTAAACGTTAAGGGGGAAGCACCAGGGTCACCCGCGAAATTCAAATCTTACGTTTTTTTCAATTTGCAGGCCCTGCAGTCTCGACAAACATAACGACAAAAATCGGTCGTTAAGTATAATCGATATCAAATTTCTTTAAAAGATTTTCATCCTTATGCTTTCGAAATAAAGTAGAAAATCTATTAAAGGAATTTGACAACGATACGACTTAGCGACCGATTTTTGTCGCTATCTAATGTCGAGGCAGGGCCAGGTCAGTGTCAAGTTGCATTTTGGTTCAAATATAATTCGCGAACGCAACAAATATGGTTTTACTACGTTATAGTCATTAAAATCATCAATGCAACTCTCTAAGATAGTTTAACCCCATTTAATGACTTTTTCAGCTAAAGAACCAGCTGTTTCCTGCAAAAGTGGTCAAAATATATCTAGAACAGATGACTACTTTTAAAATTACTGATGAAAAATTTCTATGTTCGGAATTTATTTATTTATTGAGTAGTACACCTTTTTTAAGTTTTTTTTTGTTACGAGTACCCTATACAGGGTGTAAACGGACCCTTCACGAAGCCGTCAACCAAGCATTCTGTACATCAAACTAAGCAACTTTACGCAAAAATTTTTGCTGTGAAACGACTTTTTTTTTGGGGTGGAAAATCACGTTTTCGGTAGGACAAAGTGTAACGCACTCAGAACATTGTGCTGATGGATGGATTGAATAGTACGGGGGTCGTGGAGGTGATTAAAGTAAAAATCTTACTTTAAAAACATGTATTTAAAAAAAAACTTGTGAAAACGTTGGAACTTTGACCCCCAATATCTCCGTAACTAGAAGGTTCCCAGGAATGGTCTAGAACAAAAAAATGATCGCAATGACGGGGATAACAAGTACCTTTCGGCTTCGTTAAGGGTCTTTTTACACCCTATAGGGTGACTGGTAATTAGTGACCGACATTACCAGTCACCTATATTATTTTAGTGTAGATGATTTTTATCATTATAACGTGAGCTTTATAAAACTAAAAAAAAAAAAACTAATGAGTTTATGTTGGCACCAACTTAAAAGAATAAAATGTATAGTACACATACATTTTATTCATTCTAGTTGGGTTAAGTGCGGGAAAATGATGATGATGATAAATAAAATACTCTTACCTTCTTTGTAAGCCAGATTTATAGACTTTGGTGATAACTTCGACTCTTCTGCAATCAATATCACAATCAGTATTTATACGCAACGAAAAGACGGATGTAAACGGACCCTGCACGAAACCATCAACCAAGCATTATCAGTACATCAAACTAAGTAACCCTACGCAAATCGAAATAATAATGATCTAAGTAAACAATAAACTGATCTATACATACATGCATACTGATCTATACATACATATATACTGATCTATACACACATGCATACCTATCTACTTATAGCTATCTATAGATTCTTAGTTCCCGTTATGAAATCCAGACGGCGTTTCGAATCTGCATGCTTCGAAATGGCACAAGAGGGCTCTCTTCTGCCTTATTATTATTAAACTCTTTAGTGTCGAGTTCCAGTAGTGCGCGTAGCAAAAGACTAAGAAAGAGGGTAGACAGATTTGTCTGCAGCTAAAAATGTATTTACCATCCACTCGCATTCTCGAGTCGTCCTGCGATCATGGCGCTTGCAACAGCGTCGAAATATCGGGAGCTCAAAATAATGAATAATCACGAAAGATATCCCGTAAGTGACAGTATAAGTTTAGTTTTAAACCGTGAAAGCTTAAAACAAAAGAGATGTCATACAATAATTTTCATCCTGAATATTTTCGATTTTGACACACGAATGCTACCTGACAAGCGGGCGTATGGTATGACACAGATGGCATTAGACAGAACGAAATGTTACTAAGTAGTAACAAGTTTTGGATTCCGATTTTCTTCGTCATGACCCGTCTATAGCTCGGAAATATTCGAGTGTCTTTGTGTCATAGAATGCGACCTGACAAGGCGACATATCGTACTGGACTGATCGACTTGTTACTAATTTGTAACAGGTTTTGGAATTGTCAGTTTCTTTGTCCCGTCTATAGCTAGTTATATTAGAATGTCTTTGCTTAAAACAGTGTTAGTTTGTTTTACCTTTTTTCATCTTCAACCTTTCGTGTCGGTCCAAGTCAAAATTTTGTCAGATGATAAGCCAATATTGAATTGAATTTCTCAGGCCAAACCTTCGGCTTTGGCCAAAAATCGGTCGATTTCTAGATCGTTATATCAATACTTACTTTCTTCTTCACGCTTTATTTGCTTGAGCATCTCAAAGGCGTTGTCGGTGGACTTGATGGACGGGACTCCTCTTTTGACGCGAATATGTTTACCTATTAAACGGATTCATTGATTAGTTCCTTGGTACAGCTGAACATGAAGTCCTGGGTGCGATTCCCAGGTCGGGCAAAGTGTTATTGAGTTCTACCATCAGCATCAGCCACGAAGCCTGGACTTGCGCTCCCTATTACATGGGACTTTAAAAAGATAACTGGCGAAATGTGATGTTATGTGTGTTCCTTGGAAGATTGGTAGGCCTTTAGTGTGGGGTGCAACTCCCACTACAACGTTTTGTCCGCGTGGTCGGGCGATGAAACTGATTCCACATCCCAATGGCTTGTATGAAATCTGTTGATACCTAACAGAAGCGGCGCTCATCGCCTCTCCGCGCCGCGCACCGCTAATACACTTGCGTCGCCGTCTCCAACCGATCACGCGAACGAGCGGTGTCGTGTGAGAATCGCCTTACAGCGATGTTTATAATCCTTCCTTTAAGGTTATTCTTAAGTTGCAGCTGTCAGACGTAAACGGACTGTGTAACTCACCCGTCTTGTTTTTCTTATTCCCGACACTCAGCGCAGCATGGTGGCCGCAATACTTCATCGGGACTACTTTAGCTTCCACATCTATAAAATATAAGGAATCAGAATGGCCGCTGGATAAGAACGAAATGAAAGACATTGTTATGAGAATATCGATTATCCACAGGCTAAAAACTTTCCAAAATGATCTTGTGTAGGTACGTCAAATTAAATACGTAAAATTGTGTGCAGACACCAGCACAGCACGTCAAGCACCTACAATCTGACAAAGAAGAAGGAGCACGGTCCATACAATATCAACCCATGTCCTACAGCAACGAGAAGTATCTCAAAAAAATGATAAAAATGGGTTTAAAAAGATGGCATACTTCCAAACTCCATCCTTACAGTCTAGCAAATAAACAAATTGCTATGAAAATTCGTTCAGTGGCAGTAATATCACGATGGATATATTACAATATGGATAAATACTTTGCTGTCTTGATTTGACTTCAATTATACAGTTCCATCATCGAACTTTGTTTTTACGTTTTTTTTTTTCAAAAAAATAAGTATTTTAGTAATTTTGCGGTGAAGTTACTTAGTTTGATGTGCAGAAAGTTTAGTTGACGGTATCATGAAGGGTCCGTTTACACCCTGAAATTCATTGCAGATATGACTGCCCCTGAACGAATTTTCATAGCATTTTTTTATATGTTAGACTGTAAAGATGGACTTTGGAAGTATGCCAACTTTTTAAACCCATTTTTATCATTTTTTTGAGATACTTCTCTTTGCTGTAGGACGTGGGTTAATTTTGATCCTTCTTCTTTCTTCAATAGATTTTCAACGTTATCGCTAAACCATTTGGTGCAGGGCTGATTGGGAAGATTTTACAGTTTCGGGTAGGTTAAAAATATGACCGGGTAGACCTATGATTGATTAACTATTATACGAGTTAAGCCTTAAAATACATGGGTTAACTATTTAAATATTACTGATATTGCTGAAAGAGACAAAGCACCGAGCGCGGGCTAACTCCGTCTCTTTCTTGCATATTTTTCATTTGCAATCGCCAGCACATCAAGTTACCCACAAACTGTCAAATGTCTCCAAATTATTTTAAACCATAAAATGTTGATAGTTAAGTTCAAAATCGAATGAGAAAAGGAGATTGCCCAGGAACTGTACTCTTGATAAATACGTGGTCACCAGTAACTGCCCACCTGCCATAGCTAAACCGTTACAGATTTTACACAAATGTGCTTGAAAGGCACAAAGCTCACCCGTAAACCCATTCAAACCCTTTCAAATACCTTTTATCAATAAATTTTTGCTCGATTATAACCTCAAAATAGTAATTTCATTTTTAAAAATATCTCGGAAATCCCATTGTTGTTTGTGTTAAATCTTTTGAGGTAGTATTTCGACATGCCATCGAGTATTTTAAAGATAATTTGATGAAGACACAACAATGTTGAATTGAGTACATTTGGCCATAGTGCCGTGGGCATACTCCTTTGACAATTTGTGGTAACTTGTACAAAAATTAACTTATACGTGAACCGGTTATTATAGGCTGATTAACTCTATGGTTCTTCATCTAACCCTAAAAAAAACGCCCTTAAAACCCCTTAATGGGTATTCTTTCGGTGAACATTATACGTACTAAATTCCTAGATCGCGCAAGCAAAGAGGTCGTGAACGCGTCGTATTAATTAATCTTACCATCATGACACTTTATGTAATCCAACTCGCACCTATTTGCCGCCACGACATGCATGCTACGACCCAAGTCATGCCTGGTCATCTTCACACACACAAGCTCTTCGACCGAAGGACATTTTATCTTTTTACATTCGTCGTTCATTTTTGGCACTATCAATTTTTTTCTTAATTTCGAAACGGCCTTTTCGCATGTTATTACTTGTATTACTGAAAAAATACGAATTAAGGGTCATAATAAATTAGTTGGTGGCACTTCACGGATGGTTGGCTTGGTACGGCCATGTGATGCGGAGGAATGAGGGAAATGTCGTGAGGAAAGTTTTGAGTATCAATGTGGATGTCTATAAGAGGAAGACCAAAGAAACGATGGATGGACTGTGTGAAGGATGATAATTATGGCAAGAAAGGAGGTGTCTGATGAGATGACAAGTAATAGAGCAGTATGGAAGAAGAAGAAGACATGCTGCGCCAACCCCAGATACATTGGGATAGGGGCAGGAGACTGATGACTTCACAGTCGGTATTGCCGCCACTCCTGCGTATGAGGACCTGGTTTTGATCCTTGATTTCTCCGTAGCATATCAAATTCTAGATTTTTGTCCGGTTGACACCCGGGACCAACGGCTTAACGTGCTTTCCGAGGCACTTAGGAAACTCAGTATGTAATGCGTGGTCACCTATCCACAGACCAACCTAAGCAAGCACGGCTTAACCTAAAGATCGACTCGAGCGGCTGTTATTATTTAGCTACGAGCTCCTCCGAACGGCGAAAAGTGCTTGTACTATAGGTATAGCTCTGGCTAACGCTTCGGGTATCACAGGCGTGATGTTATTTTATACACAGGGTGGTAGGACATCAACGCACGAACGAATACCACGCATTCAGTGTGTGAGTGCCCGCGCATCGACAAGCACGCCGCATGAACACTCGTTTCCAACTGTTACTCGCGCGCCAGCGACGGGAATATTTACGCGCATCCATCTCGCTCGCTCAGCTACTTGTCCTATTCTCCCACGATACCTCGGAGCTACGGTGTGCTACATCACTGGTACTGCGCGCTGATTGGTCAGCGAGAAATTGTTGGTAGGTGGACCATGGACTATCTCGCGCGTACTAAATATGACTTAAGCAGTGTAAGTTTAGAGAAATATATTCAGTTCATCACTCTTCCTAACTGGTTTCATTTACAAACCCCCACACTGCTACAAGTACATCACTGCCACATAAATTATTCATCGGCAATTAAAAAAATAATCCATAATGTTTGACTGAGAATTGCACTTTTGTAGCTGGAAACAGCCGATTTAAAAAAAAATGCTGATGAAAAATAAGGGTTTGGAATGATGTACTGAATACGTAGTACTCGTTTGTGCATCGTTGGATTCCACTCAGTTTTTAATACAAAAAGAAACATACCGATGAAAATAATGACGTTACCGACTTTCATTTATAATTTTTAAGTACAAACATTCAAGACTAAAGAATTATTAAATTTAAACAATTTGAAACGTAAATAGTTTTACTCGATCGTAATTTTTATGAGCATTTCTATCATACAAAAGTCATTCTTGGGTGAAATTAAGAACATTAAAATCTTCAAGGCCTCAGAATCTTGATAAGAAAAGTCTCGAACTCTGTAATTTTAATGTGCACATCTTTCTACATCGTTTTCACATATATGTATTATCTCAACATGAATGATGTAACCAAGATCTTATAAAAATATTTTGACTGAAAAGATTGTCCATGGAGTTTCTTGCCCATTCTTCTCCATAGAGATCTACGCTTTGGAATGGGCAACTACAGTACTTTCACAAGTTATTATGCCTTGTATCTGGGACTGTAGCTTCGCCATCATTGTTTTTCTGACATTCAAAAGTGCCTGTTTTGGTCTAATTGAAATAAATGTTTTGAGTATGTATGTAATAGATGGTCGGTCGGTTTAGCCTCCAAGATGGACACGTTCGACTTTTACTATTTAGCCACGACCTCCTCTGAAGAAATTCTTCTTGATTGATCTCTCTGTAACAGTCATCATCTGCCTAGCCTTTTCCCAACTACATACATTAGGGTCGCCTTCCAGTCTAACCGGATGAATGGAATAAGCAACACCACAATAAGCTCCAAGACAGGCATCGCCGATATTGGCGATAAGTCTGCGAGGTTAAAATGGGACTGCACGGGTCACATTTCCAGGATGGGTCAGGACAGATGGGCCAGAATCGGTACACAGTGGGTGCCTGAAGACGGTCGACGTCACCAAGACAGGCCCAAGAAATGCTGGCGTGACGATTTGGACTCGTTCCTGATTGATTGGCCAGAGGAGGCAAAATACCGGGAGAGTTGGAAAGGAATGGGGGAGGCCTTTGCCCAGCAGTGGGACAGAATAGACTGATTAAAAAAAAATTGAATATGCCTTACAGTTTGAGGAGATTATCATAAATCGTGAAGAAAAAAAACACTATACACGACATCACTAATCAGAATTGAATATAGCCTACAATGGCCGCTATAGCAGACTCGTAATAGGATATTGCAGGCTCGCTGAACGCCAAGGACTTGAAATGAAGTCAAAGAATGACGTCTTGAAACAAATATGTTTCTTTGATATTTATATTTTTACTAGCTTTTGCCCGCGGCTTTGCTCGCGTTAATTTAGAATTTAACAGTCAAATCGGGTTGCACTCTGCTTGTAATAATATAATTCAATCATGATTCGAAAGACAGGTGGCGCCATCTAAAGGGTGTAAAAAGACCCTTAACGAAACCGAAAACCACATATTCTGCCCATCATTGGGATCACTTTTTTCTTCTAGACAATACCTGGGAAACCACAGGTTCTGGAGATATTGAAGGTCAAAGTTCCAATTTTTTCACAAGTTTTTTTTTTAAAACCACTTTTTAAGATTTTAACTTTACTTTAATTTACTCCATGACCCATTTACTATTCAAAGCATCCATCAGCACTAAGTTTTGAGTGCGTAACATTGAGTTTTACCGGGAAACGTGATTTTTCACACCAAAAAAAAAAAGTCGTTTCCCAGCAATAATTTTTGCGTAGAGTTACTTAGTTTGATGTACAGAATGCTTAGTTGACGGCTTCGTGAAGGGTCTGTTTACACCCTGTATTATCATAAGAACGTTATTGTTGTTTTCCTCGGGAACAGTACTTTTTTTCGGGATGAAAGGTACCCTATGTCCGTTTCTGTACACCTGACAACGTATATGCAAAACTTCAGGATGATCGGTTCAGTGGTTTAGGCGTGAAAAGGTAACAAACAAACAAACAAACAAACAAAATTACTTTGTCATTTATAATATTAGTAAGGATGCTGGTTTTCTGACTAAAGATACTATGAAATAAAACAAATATAGAAATATTGAGTCATTTTTATTATATTATTCGTAAAATTATAAATAAAACTTAACATAATCGCGTATAAATCTCATTCATCGATATGACGATACCCTCGTCACTACTGTTTACTGTATATTTCAGGTTCCGTCAAATTTGGTCCAGCCGTTTCGGAAATTAGCCAAAACAAACAGATAGAAAAGTTAAAAAAAAGTTTTTTTGCGATGCGAAATTGCGATGAAATTCTCATCTGCTATCTTAGGTCTCTGCCTAATCGATAGATGTTATAATTTGAGGGTATCCATTAATTTTACTTAACTACTTACTTTTTCTTTGTAAAATTAATCCATACCTTTTTTTTCGGATGGGAAATCATCAAATTACCCCCCCCCCCACCCGTGTCAGACTTTAACTGATTAAAACCCATCCGTGTTCCTTCTTTGCCCTTTGTGTCCCAGGGCCGCAGTATCTATTTCGAACAATCCCGCAGCCCCGGCAGGCATCGGCCCTTACGGACCCCTTCATGGTTGCTGACATCTTAAAGAGATGCGCGAAATTAATCAACACCCTCAAATTATAACTACAACGTTTGATGTATACGTTCATTTAAAACGACGAAGATACACCAGTTGTATTTAAAATTAACTAACTTAAACTTATTTATTCACTAAAACAATAAGTACATTAATTATAAAATGGTTTTGCACACAAATCAATAATCACATGTCTTTTGGGGGGTAACCACTTATATATACTTATTTAAGTACATACATCTCCAGATGTGTGTACTTAAATTTTGCTTGGAAATTTGTAAAGTTTTTCACTTTATCAGTAAATATGTATTTCTCTAACCCTTTGAACGCTATAGCATAAACGCATGCGCGTGCCCTCCATGCCAAGCAACAATTTTACTACCATTTTGTCACACATTTTTGTCGTTTGGCGTACAGGGTACTTGCTTGTCACGTATATGTGACAATGGCGTTCAAAAGTTTAAATTATTGCCTTTTCGTTTCGAAAAGCACGCCGATGTAATATTTCCGACTAAGGTTTATCCCCAATATGATTTCGGGCGAGATGCTGTTTCAAATGTGAGCCTTGTGTAAAACATTTTTTACACACATCGCACTTGTAAGGCTTCTCACCGGTGTGTTTTCTAAAGTGCATATCTAAAGACTGCTTATGTGTAAAACTACGCTGACACACAAAGCATTTAAAAGGTTTTTCACCAGTGTGATTACGCATATGACTCGTCAACGAAGTTTTGTGTGTAAAAGTCTTCCGACATAAAATGCACTCATGAGGTTTTTCACCAGTATGTGTCCGATAATGTTGCTTAAAATTATACAAACGGTTAAAACCTTGCTGACACACATCACATTTAAAAGGTTTTTCGCCAGTGTGTACAAGTATGTGTGATTGTAAGTGGTATTTTTGATTGAAACTACGCTGACAGACGTCGCACTTGTAGGGTTTGTCACCAGTGTGTCTACGGAGGTGTTTAATTAGATTACTTCGTTCGCTAAAACAGCGATGGCACTGATCGCACTCAAAAGGTCTCTCACCAGTGTGTGTACGATGATGCTTGGCTAAATGAGACTTAGCATGGAAACCACGTTCACATATATCACATTTGAAAAGAGCTTCACCGTGGCCAATCACATGTCTTCTCAAATTACCCTTGTCACTAAAACTACGATCACATGCATCACATTTGAAACTGTTTTCTTTGACATTTACCGTATTTAAGTCATCACTTTTGTTTATTATTTTTCCACAATCACTTTTACTACCAAAATTGGTATCTATAGCATTATTGATTAAATCGGACAAATTAAAAACACTGTCAGTGCATGTTTTTACTATTTTTGTATTAAAAATGGGATCTTTGGGTTTAGTTTGAGATGCTGACGTACGAAGCTGAGTGGTCCGGTTACTCTTCAAGTTTGATCTTCCATTTTTCTTTTGCTTGCCTGCGGATGTGACGTCTTTAAGTTTTGGTTTCTTCGTGACGGGTGCCCCTGTGATTATATAAAAAAAGTGTTTTTTTTAAGTAATTATAATGGTTATAATTAAGGGTGTAACAAGACCATTAACGAAGCCGAAAGGCACTTGTTTTCCCCGTCATTGTAATTTTTTTTCTTCTAGAGTTCTAGACCATACCTGGGAACCTTCTAGTTACGGAGGCATTGGGGGTCAAAGTTCCAATTTTTTCATAAGTTTTTTTAATTACAAGTTTTCAATGTTATAAAATAAAAAACCCAACAATGGATGTTGAAATATTCTAACGAAGGACGCGAGAAATCAGCTGTTCACTTGCTATCTAGCTACAGAGTTCATCGAACTCGTCGTCGCGCTTGCCGTCCGTTTTGCCACGGTAACGATACATTGCGTAAGAGGAAATAAAACAAATCAAATTTATTGGATTCCCATAACGTTCCTAAAATAATTTCTTGTACCGGTCATCTTAGTATGATATACTGAATTCACCCCATCAGTCTGCGGAGGACTGTCCCTGTCATCATCTGCCTAGCCAACTATATTGGGGTCGGCTTCCAGTCTAACCAGATGCAGCTGAATACCAGTATTTTACATGGAGCGACTGCCTATCAGACCTCCACAACCGTTAGTACTGGGTAATACGATACCCCTTGGTAAGACTGGTTATCAGACTTTTTTGGGCCACTGACCTAGCGACTGTCAAAGATTACAAATGACACTCGGGACCAACAGCTTAACGTGCTTTCCGAGGCACGGAGGAAACTCGGTATGTAATGGGTGGTGACCCATCCACAGACCAACCTAGGCAAGCACGGCTTAACCTAAGGATCGATCCGAGCGGCTGTTATTATTTAGCCACGAGCTCCTCTCCTTACACCCTGTATGTAAACTAAATACTCACTTTTGGTCTTCTTGGCTTTCAGTTTCCTCTCAGATAGTTCTTGACCCTCTTCTATGAGTTCTTCCACTTCAGCCTTGGCCTCAATTAAAGGTACATTATCTTCTGAATGTGATCTAGGACGGTATGGTGGTATATGTACTACTTCTGGCAGGCTAGTCTCTGGATGTCCAGGTGCTATATCTGTTGATAAACAAAAACATCATAGAATTTCATTTATTTGTCACCTGGACACGAGTTGCCATGGCTGACCTGGAAGTCTTTAAATAGACTCCGGACCCAGGTTGGTCGCAGCAAGGAAAACCTGCTCAGGTGGAGATTCATTAATGACTCTGCCCTGGAGTGTTAAGTAAGTGCTGTTCCACATACAATGGGGCACTTAATATCGTGTCCTGCGTGTCTTGTTGTATGTTCACTACAAGAACTGATGGACGCTACCGAAAGCGCCAAACTAGTAGCACAGTTCTAGGCCGACACAATTAAGATTGGATAATATTTTTGTGTTCACCAAAAATCTTAAGGTACATCTATGTATGCATTTCTAAAATATTGATCTTAAACCCGTTTAATTGTTTTACTATAATTAAACTACTCGGCCAACAAAATATGTTACATCAAACAAATTCCAAATTAACACCAAGATATATAACACTTTTTTATTGTAGTGCGCTGCAAATATTCTATTGTAACAATAACTATTTTATTCTTCCCCGAAAAATACTGATCGTGCACCAAATATTCCTGAATGTTACACAAAATTTTTAGTATGCGTCCTAATACCGTATACCCATTTAAAACGGTTTTGTACAACTTTTATGTACTGGTTGTTGGTTGGACTGTACGTAACGGGGCATTGGGGAAACGTCCTCCCTCCCCCCCCCTTGGGGCACCCCGACGTTAGGTTACGTTAGGTTACTTTAAACCCTGCAGGCAGAAATAGGAGCACCGCGTAGCGGGGCTACGTCGACTTCTTCACAGTGCCCCGTTTCGTATCCACTGACCAAATTTTTTAAGTCCCAAAAATGTTCTTGTTTTTAAAATTAGGTGTATTACTATTTTTACAAAGGAGAATGAGCATCCTGGTCTACCTACTCAACAGTAATGTAACATACGTCGTTGTAAAGGTTATTGTGTGTACTTCATTTTGTTATATGGCCGTTAAGGTGTAGGCAGTGGGGTTCCAGAGATATTTGCCAAAAACAAGGTAAAGCAAAATAATTACGCCGAATAGAACAATAATGCAATTCTTCATTAACTATAGCTACATAAGTGACCAGCGACCGTGTCGAACTGACGGAGCATTATTAATTAGTGCAATTTTTTATTATAAGTAATAATAAATAAAAAAATATACACCGTGATTTTTTAGTCGTCTTACAACGGCAGCCCACTTCATGTATACAATGACTACTAAACATTTATTAAAAAAAATAGGTATTTATGAGTTTTAAATAATCTTTAAAGGGTGTAAAAAGACCCTTAACGAAGCCGAAAGGCGTTTGCTCTCCTCGTCAATGCGATCATTTTTTTGTTCTGGACCATACCTGGGAACCTTCTAGTTACGGAGATATTGAAGGTCAAAGTTCCAATTTTTTCACAAGTTTTTTTTTAAATACTACTTTTTAAGGTTATAACTTTACTTTAATTACCTCCATGACCCGTTTACTATTCAAAGCATCCATCAGCACCACGTTTTGAGTGCGTTTTTTTTTTTTTTGTGTTGGTCCCGGCATCAAAATGGTTTTACACCGCCGGCGGCCCATCTCACTCAGGTCATACTAGACGACAGTCTTCTATAAATGTAAAGAATAGTAAATAAATAGGTTTTGTATAAATATCTTTGTTATTTATTTTTGTAAATCTCCCATAGATTTCGGCATAAAAGTTATCCGTAATTTGATCAACTACTTATTAACTACTAATAGCCATAGATGGCGTTAGTGTTGAGTAGGTAGACCAGCTCCCATACATTTTTGCCCATTCTCCTTTGCAACAGTTGTTAAATAGATGCTCGTTATGACATATTTTAATTAACATATTTTGGTGCACATTCAGTATATTTGGTGGAACACAGGCAAAAATAGGTAAATGAAATGGGAATAAATTGAAGTACTTTTAAATACCATCCATTTAGATTGCTAACGACACGCTAAGAAGAATTTATTTGTCAGAATATTGTAAAAAGTCGTTATGAACAGTGGGTTATAGTAATTGGCCTTTGCATAAATGGTTGAGAAATTTTAGAATAGGAATCGATAGAATTTTATAATTCTTTTATATTTTATTTATTTGGGCAAAGATCAGGTAATTGGGTATTTGCCTAAAAAAATCTATTTAGTTCGTCAGTTAGATTATCAAAAAATAGACCCGTATTTTTTCTTTTGTCATGTAAACGAAAAATGCCCACGATACAGCGCGTTGAAATCTCGTTTGACGTCACAATTTCTGTTACTTTTTACTGTCTAGTGACGTCACAAGCCCCCCTCTCTTGAAGTTTGATGCGCTGTATCGTCGTCATTTTTTGATTATGTGACAAAAGAAAAAATAAGTGTTCAACAATTTTTGGTGGTCTAACTGATGGACTATTTTTTTTTTTTCGGTATTGTCAAATAGCCTATTGCTCTAACTCGCAGTACATTGTGTATTACGATCAAAATATTCTGCCGTTTCGTTGCGTACAAATATGGTTTGAAAAATTATGGGCCATCATTACATTAAAATTAAATGATTAATCATTAGAATTAGAATTACAAATAATTTAAATAAATTGAACAATATTAGTAAAAGAGATTAATTATAGAAGTCAAAATTCTGTGAATTCAAGGAGATAAATTATGAATTATAGGCAATCATGTCAAATATTCAGGTAAATTTTTCATTAAAATCTTCAGTTGCATAATAACATTTGCTTATGGATGGATTTGTAAGGCTTAAGTTTAATAAACTGTTCAGGGGTGGGGGGAGAGGGTGTAAGGTTGACTGTTAGAAAATGCCTACGGCATTAAGTCCACCTCTGTACTTTGTGCTTGAAGTGATAAATAAACAAGTACCTCTCGGCTGTGTTTAGGGTCTTTATTTTAAATTTGGTTTACCCAAAATGTCACCACTTCCACGGCGTCGGTGGCAGCCAGTGCAGAGGTCATTAATACACCAATAGGCTCTTACTTTTAGTACTCTGGCCTCCACATTTCTTCTTAGATGACGCTTCTAGTTCTTCCTTTACTGTTTCCACTTCCGTTTTGATCTCCACCAAAGGCACATCGTCTTCTGAATCTGATGCAGGATGGTGTGGTGGTCTTCTTTCTACATATAGACTGCTATTTTCTTCTGCATAGTTATTTTCTGATCCAAAATCTGGAATTAAAAGGAAAACCTTACAGCAAAAATACAAGGTGCATTTTTGCGTCCTCGTCAAAATTCAGAATTGAAATTACAGTACCTGGTCAATAATTAATAAAGCTGCTATTTTAAATTGTTTAAATTTGACAGTATTTCAGAATAACACGAATACTTTCGTGTTTGCATTTCAACAAAACAAACAGAATCACCCATCGCGCGATATGTCGCTGTGTGCGTGAGTGAAGACGACCTGTGTGCGGCGCCGCGCCGCCGCCGCTGTCCACACTTACCGATTTCCGTTAATAAGAAAAAAAAAAACTGTATGCAGGGCCATCTTTTCCACTGGGCATGTGCCCAAAGCCCCACGATCCAAGGGAACCCTAGTTCAAAATCTGACATCGACCCGTGTAAACCCCGCATAAGAGTATACTAATTAGTGTTCCAGAACCACATTTCCCCAGTAATGTCTTGACCTCTACAACCCAGTACTAACAGGGTCAGATAGGCAGTCGCTCCATGTAAAATACTGGTATTCAGCTGCATCCGATTAGACTGGAAGCCGACCCCAACATAGTTGGGAAAAGGCTACGCAGATGATGATGCTCCACACTAGGAATTTCTCCTGTATCGTTGAAGCTCACATACACAAACAGACAGACCCGGAACAACTCTGTAGGCCATACAAATGTTTGTTCAGTGCGGGGATCGAACCCGACACGCAACGCAGCAGGCAATCGCTCAGCAACTGGTCATGAAATTAAATAAAAAGTAGAGCATACCATGACTGTGACGCTCCACTTTGATGTCCAGAACATCATGCTGCCTCTCCCTTGCAGCCGGCAGCTCTATTTCAATTGCATCAGCTTCTGATTGTCCATTGTCAACTATGCTTATAATCTCAATCGAAGTCTTGATAAATCCACTGGAACATTCCATGTGGCCCTGGTGTGTTAATGGTTTAGGCTGTAACAACATTATAAAGGGTGTAAAAAGACCCTTAACGAAGCCGAAAGGTACTTGTTCTCCCCGTCATTACGATATTTTTTTTGTTCTAGACCATACCTGGGAACCTTCTAATTCCGGAGATATTGGGGGTCAAAGTTCCAACTTTTTCACAAGTTTTTTTTTTTAAATTCATGTTTTAATGTAAAATTTTTACTCTAAATACCTTCACGATCCCCGTACTATTCAATCCATCCATCAGCACAATGTTTTGAGTGCGTTACATTGAGTTTTAAAGTAAAACGTGATTTTTCACCCCAAAAAAAAAAGTCGTTTCCCAGCAATAACTTTTGCGTAAAGTTACTTAGTTTGATGTACAGAATGCTTGGTTGACGGCTTCGTGAAGGGTCTGTTTACACCCCGTATAAATATAACACCAGAGCCTGTAATCCCAGAGGTTTCTTAATAGTATACCTACATTTCATTTTATTATGAGCCTAATGTGTCCCACTGCAGGACAAAGGCCTCCCTTCCCTCTTTCCATTTATCTCTGTCTTTGGCTATTTGGGCCCAATCCTTTTGACAAGAGTCCAGCTCGTCACGCCATCTCCTTCTGGGCCTACCGTGTCGCCAGGTTCTGTTGTTCGAAACCCAATCTGTTGCCACTTTGGCACAATTTTGCCACATTTCATTTTACATTACATATTGTTTTTACATTTTTTTTTTCCAAACATCTTCTTGCTCCAAATCATGTTTGTCATGCCTTACATAATTGAAATAAACTCGAAATGAAGATGCCATCAGTGAATGGACTTTTACTTTGATAGCTCATATCTTGGAAACGTGACACTTTAGAACATTTTGTCTCATACAAAACTTGTTTGTATTGATACCAGCTTTCTATTAATATTGGTTTCACGCGTGGCCTCAACTTTGAAAAAAAATTATAATGATGTTAGTTAGGCCGGCCATTTAAATTTAAATTCAAAACCCCTTTCATTACGATCCGATCAGCTGTTTAATAATGAAAACGTAACAAACAAACAGAGTTAATTTTGCATTTATAATAGTACTGTTACTTTTCTACTCCTAAAAGCTATGCAGCATGCTGCGCCAACCCCAAAAGAATTATGACAATGGCTAGAGAATGATGATGACCTTTTCCTCTTAAACTACTAAACCAATTATTGTAAAAGACAGACCTCACCTCACAATTATTCAACATCCGAGCGAACAGCTCCTCAGCTTCCAGACATTTCCTCTGCAACTGGTAGCAGTGCTTTAGTTTAGTGTAGCAGAAGGAACAGGCGAGCATCGGTCTACTGTCTTCAGTTAGGAACTGCAACAAAAGTATTTTTTTAACTATTTTAAATAAGAATGAATAAAGAATAAAATACTTCCGGAGAAAAGCTACTTATAAAATAATTAAAACTAAATACAGGGTGTAAACAGACACTTCACCAAGCCGTCAACCAAGCATTATGTACATCAAACTAAGTAACCCTACGCAATAAGAAAAATCATATATTACGGTAAAGCTCAATGTAGCACACTCAAAACATTGTGCTGATGGATGCTTTGAATAATAAACGGGTCATGGAGGTAATTCAAGTAAGGTTATTACCCTAAAAACTAGTATTTTAAAAAAAAGCTTTTGATAAATTTTGAACTTTGACCTCAAATATCTCCATAACTAGTAGGTTCCCAGGTATAGTCCAGTACAAAAAAAATGATCACAATGATGAGGAGAATGAGTGCCTTTCGGCTTCGTTAAGGGTATTTTTACACCCTGTATACAAAATAAAAGGACTAATTAATTTAAAAAAAAAACTGATTAAATAAACAACAGGACGCTTAGGTGTCTAAGTACTCCTCCACATCGCTGTCATCCTGGTACATGCCCAGAAGACTAGCAGCCTTTCCACGTTGAATGGCAATGCTACTTAGCATTGCCTTTGGCCAAAGAAAGAACCAGCCATCAGGTCAGTCAGTGAGAAATTTTCTTAAAAATTAGACGCAAACTCAGGCCCCAAGTCCCAACGGACATTACTATAAAATAATTTACTTACTGGAGCATCAGTCAGCTTTACATATGTCTCCTGCAGGCTCTTGTTGGCAACCACATACATGTGAACATTTTCAAATAAACATATCCTGCACATTTGCAGTTTTGTTGCCATCTTTAAGTTAAAAAAACAACACAGTTGAAATAACTAACACTTATGCACTAGAATTGAACATCGGTCGCGTACACTTTTTTTGTGGATATTATTCAGACAGCAAGGCCAAGGAAACTCTGGATGGATTGTGTGAGGAATAGTATAAAAGAAAAAGGACTAAATGATGCGCGACGGTTGACAGGGGAGAATGGAAGAAAAAAACCGTGTTGCGCCGACCCCAAGTAAAATGGGACAAGGGAAGGAAGATGATGATGATTCTGATGAAGTAAATATCACTCGGAGAAAATCTAGAGAGCTATGGATGTCTCCAGGCCAGATTGTTTTGCTTTTGTCGAAAGTCCATGCAATCAGTAGTCAGTTGACAGCTAATGTCATATCTTCTTGTTCTTGTCACTTGTGTCAGTGTCAGTACGTATTGCGTTCCATACACTCGTGCCGCTGAGTTGAGAACTTTAACATTTAGAGTTCGTTCCGAGTGATAACAACACAGAACAAGAATTATACTCTAGCGAGGACAACACGCTAACAATAAGTCAAGAATAACAACAATCTGCGATCATCTAGAAATTGTGTAAATGATGTTAGCTATCAAAGCCGCAAAAGGCGTTCATTTCAAATAGAAAAAATGGCAATATTTACAAACGTATGTTTCAAGTATAAAAAAGTCAAGCAATGGAACATCATGGAACGTGAATGTCACTCTCTTATTGTCAAACCGTTGTCAAACTACGCACGTCGATTTGTTTTCATTCGTGAAAAATACCGAAAAAAGCCTCTGAATTTTCTAGAAGAATATAATTTTCTCGTGTTCTGTGCTTCAAATAACGATAATGCTGACCTCTAAGGTAAGTTACATAAATCACATTCCTATCTCAAAGTTAGAAAAAGCCGCATTGATGTAACTACAGTAGTTATTCATTTTTCTCCATAAATAAAGTGCGTATTATTCATGACTTTACAATTTACGTACTTGTAATAACCTTGGTTGCTATCTACAGTCTATAGTAACATTATAAATTGTATAAATTTTAATGAAAAGGTACAAAACGACCCACCAAACAAAAATTCCTGCCAAAAATAATAGAATGTTACTTTTTAAAATTTAATTTTTAAATTAAAACGTGTGAGGCAAAGGTCTTGGTTTTTACAGTACAGTACGAATGTGCTTGAATAAGTCCACCTATTTGAAAATAACTTTTAATTGTAATTAACTTCATAATCATTTTAGCCTGGGCCTATGTGATTTATTTTCCAGATAGAAAATACGGGAGCGAAGCTGAACTTCTAAAATTACAGGGTAGTCACTTCTATACTTACACATAAATAAAATTGAAGTGTCTGTTTGTTACAAAATAACAGCTTTTTACTTGAATGCATATGAAAGTAAACACAGTACTTACATAAAACAAAAAAAAACTTTTTTTCCATTTTGGTCTGTCTGTTTGTTCCTAATCTCCGAAACGGCTGGACCAATTTTGATTGGGACTTTTACTGGCAGATAGTTGATGTTATAAGAAGTAACTTATTCTACTTTTATTTTAGAAAAAGTTTTAAGGTTCTCTGCAAAAAAATTAAAACCCATGAAATTCTATGTGCTCACATACAAAACTACTTAAAAGACTTGTTGTTAATTATTTTTTTGCCTCGCTTAAAATATGCTTCATCATCATCTTTCTGCCCTTATCGCATTCCATTTAGGGTAGGACAATGTTTTCTTCTTCCATTCTCCCCTGTCAGGCATCATTTACTCCTTTCTCTTTCATTTCATTCCTCACACAATCCATCCATTTTTCTTTGGCCTTCCTCTCCTCTGTTCTCACCAAATTAATATATTTCCTTTCAATCTTACAGCTAGAAGTGCTGGTGGACTTCGGGTCGAAGGTGGACACAGAAGCGCTCACCAAGACCCTGAAAGAGTTAAAGTCCCATGAAGCAGTAAGGGAGGCCGTGTACAAAGATGGGGCCCTCTTGGTTGAAACCTCTTTGCCGAGCACGCAGGTGCTTGAGATGGTCACTAAAACTTCAGGCAAGAGGGCCGTGCTACAGGGATTTGGAGGTAAGGGGAATAAGATAGGGGTCTACTCTCTACGTTACTGCTTGCCGCAGGCTAATCCATAATCGTTTCCATTGTGTGCACGAAATAAACAAATTCTTTTTGTAGGTGTTTGCAGCATGGGCGTACCCAGCATTTTTTAAGGGGTGGGGCAGAAGTAAATCAACTGATTAGTAGGAAATTAAAAATGCTTTTTATTTACTGACTGATACGTTTTATTAACTGCACTACACCTTATTTCAATAATAAATTCTGGCTAAATCTAGCTAAAATTTCGTTTTCAAATGTATGCTGTGCTTCCAGAACCCTCGTTCTATGCACACCCATCATACAGAGGACAAGACAAGGTTTTCTGTCACTGTTGACCTTAACCAAGTTTTTATTTAAATGTGAAAAATGTTAAAGTACCCAAATGAATATAATTTTGTAATTATAGTAATTTTGCCTTAAAATTCTTAGCTTCGGGTCAGAGAGCAGGGGCAAGTTCCCCATCCTGCCCCACCGTGGGTACGCCCATAGTTTGCGGTGAAACTGTAGCTTGGCGTGGAGGGCACGCGCGTGCGTTTATGCTCTGGTGTTCAAAAGCAGCTCCCGCACAGTGATCACGTTATAGCCTGCTTAAGCTATGCCTAACACCTCCTCAGACACACAATCAGCAGTGGCGATGGTGTCCAGCCAATCCTGCTGCAACAGCAAGGTGTTGGGCGTCATCAGGTTCCAGCAGACACCTGAGGGACCGCTTGTGGCAGATGGAAGCATCGACGGTCTGCCGGCAGGGCTCCACGGCGTCCATGTGCACGACACTGGTGATTTGAGTCAGGTGAGGGACACTAGGGACTCATACTTACATCAAAATCATCTGCCTAGCAGTAGCGAAGGTTCCATAGAACCCGATTCCTACCGGCTTCCCTTTGAAAATGGAACATTCAGTATTCTATAGACAAATAATAAAGGGTGTAAAAAGACCCAAAACGAAACCGAAAGGTACTTGTTCTCTCCGTCAATGCGATCATTTTTATCTTTATTTATAAAGGGTGTAAAAAGACCCTTAACGAAGCCGAAAGGCACTTGTTCTCCCCGTCATTGCGATAATTTTTTTGTTCTACACCATATCTGGGAACCTTCTAGTTACGGAGATATTGGGGGTCAAAGTTCCAACTTTTTCACAAGTTTTTTTTAAATACATGTTTCTAATGCAAGATTTTTACTTTAATCACCTTCACGACCCCCGTACTATTAAATACATCCATCAGCACAATCTTCTGAGTGCGTTACATTGAGTCCTACGGAGTCCTACCGTAACACGTGATTTCCCAGCAATAATTTTTGCGTAAAGTTACTTAGTTTGATGTACAGAATGCTTGGTTGACGGCTTCGTGAAGGGTCTGTTTACACCCTGTAATTATATCAAGGATATGCACTCCAGCTTACCTCTTACAAAAATTGACCCTTCGCTACTTCTACCTAGCCTTTTCCCAACTATGTTGGTGTCGGCTTTTCCAGTCTAACCGAATTCAGCTGAATAACAGTATTTAACATGGAGCGACTGCCTATCTGACCTCCACAACCCAGTTTGTAATACGCAACCCCTTGGTAAGACTGGTTGTAAGACTTTCTGTCATACACGCACACCGGTTGTGTTACCAAAAGAAGTGAATAATAACCTTCATCCTTGTCGCCACTGTTTTATACAGGGTGTAAACAGACCCTTCACGAAGCCGTCAACCAAGCATTCTGTACATCAAACTAAGTAACTTTACGCAAAAATTTTTGCTGGGAAACGACTTTTTTTTTGGGGTCAAAAATCACGTTTGACGGTAGAACTCAATATAAGGCACTCAGAACATTTTGCTGATGGATGGATTGAATAGTACGGGGGTCGTGGAGGTGTTTAAAGTAAAAATCTTACATTAAAAACATGTATTTTAAAAAAAAACTTGTGAAAACGTTGGAACTTTGACCCCCAATATCTCCGAAACTAGAAGGTTCCCAGGTATGGTCTAGAACAAAAAAATGATCGCATTGACGAGGAGAGCAAATGCCTTTCGGCTTCGTTAAGGGTCTTTTTACACCCTTTATCTAGGTACTGTCCAGGTGGGTTGGTGTGAAATAAAACACAGACACGTCCGTTCATTAGCTCCGTATAATCGAGACTGTCGCTCAGCCATCTACCCACAATACACTACACAGACGTCGGGTCCAAAAAAAACTAAATCAAACAAACAAAAGTCACCGATTTCTGAAGCTAGAGTTATTTTTCACTTTTTGGGGTTTTTTTAAGTCGATTTTATTTTTTGCAAAAAAAGATTTTATTAATGAATGCAAATGAAAGTATATACGGTATTTATAACACAAAAGAAATGTCTGTCTGTTTGTTCCTAATCTCTTTAATCTGCGAAACGACTGGACCGATTTTGACGGAATTTTTACTGGCAGATAGCTGATGTTATAAGGAGTAACGTAGGCTTAGCTAGACTGTCTTGACTAGAAGTTAAAAAATAATCCTTGTGTCCACAGGGGTGCAAATCAATAGGGGACCACTACAACCCCAGTGGGACCCCGCACGGGGGTCCAAACGACCCCACAGACAGCCGGCACGCGGGGGACTTGGGGAACATAGTCGCCGATGAGACTGGACGTGCGACCTTCAGGATAGTGGACAATGTATTGAAGGTACGTTTTGTCATCATCATCTCATCATCATCAGCCTACAGCAGTCCACTGCTGGACATAGGCCTCCTCAATCGCACGCCACTCAACTCGATTCTCAGCAACTCTCATCCAGTTGCTACCAGCCACCCTGCTAAGATCGTCACTCCACCGAGCCTGAGGGCGTCCCACCTTACGTCATCATCAGCCTAGCCTTTTCCCCAACTACGTTGGGGTCGACTTCCAGTCTGACGGATGCAGCTGAATACCAGTATTTTACATGGAGCGACTGCCGATCTGATCTCCACAACCCAGTTAGTACTGGGTAATACGATACCCTTTGGTAAGATTGGTTGACAGACTTTCGGGCAGTGTAAGTCGCGGCCGTTCCCGCTGCTCCAACACCGCTCAAAACCCAGCATTACAGCTGTGTAAAATGCTGGTATTCAGCTGCATCCGGTTAAACTAGAAGCCGACCCCAATAAAATTGGGAAAAGGCTAACCATGTGATGATTTCTTCGCCATTGCTCTGAAAACGGTGAAGGACAACATCGTGAGGAAACCGGCATGTCCGCAAACCGAAAACTTGAAGGCATACATACATACACGGGGTGGAAGGGACACCGACGGTAAAACGGTTACCACGTATTCAGTACATCAGTTTAACCCCCCCCCCCCTCTATAAAGAAATTTTTATTCGGTTATTAAAAAAAAACCAGCTGTTTCTTACAAAACTGCAATACCTACACGGTCAAAATGTATGAAAAAGCAGTTTTTTTTTTTAAATTACAGATGAAAAATTTCTTCTTCGAAGGTACTGAATACGTTTGTTCGTCGGTGTCCCTTCCACATTGTATACCAACCCGCACTGGCCGCGTGGGATGATTAGAGCCCACTTCCTCCCATAAAGAGGAGGCGTGTGTCCCAGGCGTGGGAACTGATGGTTTACGTTGTGTTTGCAGGTGTGGGACATAATCGGTCGGTCGGTAGCTGTGACGGAGGGGAAGGACGACCTCGGGAGGGGATGTTCACCCACTTCGAAAATAGATGGCGCTAGTGGGACACCGTAAGTATTGCCAACTAAAAATTTGAACAAATACCTAATGGGGCAGCTCGATAAGAAGAAGCAATTAAGTGATACCAAAAATATGATTTTAACGTTTTTTAATTTATTTTAATTATTTTACGTTACAGTCAAAACTGTTTACGGTCAAAACCACTTTTGACTGGTGTCAGTCAAAATCCTTATAATGTTAAAATACGTTTTCCCCATTTAAATTATGTTGTTTCAGAACGTTGTAATTACCTACACCTAGACTTACTACAACATAAAGTTTTGCAAAGTGTCACAAAAAAAACCTAACAACCTAATAAGTTTTCATCGTTCAAAAGTAGTTTTAACTGATTTACAGCAGTCAAAAGTAGTTTTGACTGATTAACAGTTTTGACTGTGGCATACACAAAAAATAAATCTTGCTGGAATTGCTCGTTTTACTTAAAAAACTTGTCTTTGGTTTTGACGCCATCATACTTTTCGAGGCACGGAGTAAACTCGCCGTGTAATGATGGTCACCCATCCACAGACCGACCCCGGCAAGCACAGCTTAACCTTCAAGATCTACCCGTGCGGCTATTTTTATTTAGCCACTACCCATTCTACGTCCAATAACAACTTATATATTTTGTTCCCCAGCATAGCCTGCGGCATCATAGCACGTTCAGCCGGCATATTTCAGAACCCCAAGCGTATCTGCGCGTGCGACGGCGTAGTGGTCTGGGACGAGAGGGACCGCCCTCTCGCAGGGAAGGGGAGGAGGGCTGAGGAGAAGACAGAGAAGAGGTGCTGTCAGAAAGAGCAGAGGGATGATGTTAAGCCGTGCTGTAAAGTGTAGAAGGGGAATGAATGAAGGGTGATGGTCAGATGGATAGATATGTCACCGTAAAATTGTAAATACCGTTAGATTGTAATCTATCTCGCGAGATTGTAAACTGTGGAAAGATTGTGAACCGTAGCATACTGCTTACAATTTAACGCATTACTTTTCGGTAGATTATAATCTATCGAAGTGAAACCGTCAATTTGTGAAATGGCATGCGACGGAACGCACCTCGCGCGCTGATTGGTTGAACGTCATGGTTCTGTTATTTATTCTCTAATAATATAAAATAATGCGTTAAATTGTAAGCAGTATGTTACGTTTCACAACCTTTCGTCAGATTACAATCTCGCGAGATAGATTATAATCTAGATAGGTAGATAAATAATTTATTTAGTGCACACAAAAGACACACAATTAATTAATAAAAATAACACGACTATATAACTCGCCAATATACAAAAAGAAAAACATATAATTTACGAAAGAAGTATAGTAACACCATGACATACTTCAAATCAAATAACGAGTATACAAGGTGCGGTGTGCGTCTCAAGGTTGCACCAAATGGGAGTCCAGCTCAGCATATGTTGTTTTTACAATTTTGCGGTGACAGATATAACGGTCCAAGATCCCAGGGCCCCCAGACCTTATTTATTTTGTAACCAGCTGTTGCTCGCGACTTTCGTTCGCGTATAATTAATATTAAAATAAGTAAGGTTTGGCGGGTTACCCAGACGCTTATACCTTAGACCGGGTTGCACCACGAATCGCTCAACGCGTTTAACGCTAACATATTTAAAACATCATACTGTCTCTGTCATCTTTAAACGATTGGTAGAAACAATGATGTTTTAAATGCGTTCTACGTTAAACGCGTTTAACGATTCATGGTGCAAACGGGCCTTAATATGTATTCTTTGAATGAACTTAACTTAGTATGTAGGATTATCAAAAAAAGTACATTTTTTGATTATTTATTCCATGTTATACAGGTTGTAAGAGAGTAAGCGCAATAACTTTTACGTGGAAAAAAAAATGGATTCTTCATACTTATTACGTCAGTCGATGCATCGACTTTTTGTATGATACTTTGTATGGGAGGTCCAGTTTTTTTTTTCTCGTGTTCATCCTTTAATCGCCAAAGGGTTAGGCAGAGATGTACCTAACAGCTAAAAGTACACCCACATTTCGCCAATTATGTTTAAGCCCCATGAAATAGGGGGCGAGCCTATTGCCATCAACCGGACACAAATCCGAAATTCCTGATGGAAAATACCCAATAACTCTACCCAACCCGGGAATCGAACCAAGACCTCATGCTCAGCAGTCGCGCTTGCGACCATACACCAACCAGGCAGTCTTTTTCCCGTGTTCCATGGGAAAATTTTGTACAGTCTAACGGTATGAATCGCCTAGGAGTCATTGCGCTCAGTTTGATACACCCTGTATATTTTAATTCGATCAAAAGTTTATTTTTGTACCAAAATTGTAAATAATATTTATGTAAAATACTTTTCGCACCAAATTATTTATTGTTAACTTTTAAAGCTTCATATGAAGTCCTTAGACCTGTTTTCCCTGCCAAACGAATATCAACATTGCGTCTCTTAAAATAAACTCTAAGATATTTAAAAAAAACCTTCTATCTAACTTGTAAAGGAATAATAATATTAAATACATTAATAAATTAAAATAACCTAAAGTAACTAACTTAAAAAATGGCGTCAAAATACTCCTCCTAAACGCTGTCAACTGGTAATGTACCCAAGATACTGGCGGCGTTGCCACGTTGTATGGCAACGCTAACTAAGCCTTTGGCAAAAAAAAAAAAACTTGTAAAGCACGTTTTCTTATTTTGAATTTTATTTCAAGCAGGACAATGTTGATATTAGCTTGTTAGTGTAAACTGCGTTTTGCCAAGTCTGTGCTCTTAGGATAGTTATGCTGGCACTTCACTTGGCGTATTTGTCAAAATTTTCGCGATATTGGATCAAAACAAATGTGTTTTATGCCTATTGCGATATAGTTCACTTTGTTTTAGTGATAGAAGGCGAATATTTGCCCAGATCTGCCAAGTGTAGTTCCACCATTATAAATAGATACCGGATTATATGCAAATGCATATTTGCATAAATGCATTTGCATATTATGACTGTTAGTTGAAAATATAATGCATATTTTAACTAAAATCGACATAATATCTTCGTTGCAGTTCTAACACCACGTAAGTCAAAAATTGCAACTTTACAGAATATTGAAAAAACTGCATAATTATGCCATGTAATGGTACAAAATTTGTGTTCACTACAAAAAAGATACAGACGTTGCTTATTTCTGTGATTGGCTGAAATAACGCGCCTTCAGATTCTCTAGCAAACGGCATTATTATTATGAGCCTGATATTTCCCACTGCAGGGCAAAGGCCTCCCTTCCCTCTTTCCATTTATCTCTGTCTTTGGCTATTTGTGCCCAATCCTTTTGACAAGAGTCCAGCTCGTCACGCCATCTCCTTCTGGGCCTACCGCGTCGCCGGGTTCTGTTGTTCGGAACCCAATCTGTTGCCACTTTGGCCCAATTTTGATGCGACATGCGGCAGATGTGGCCTGCCCAGTTCCATTTTAATTTGGCGGCTGTGTTGCAAACAACTGCGATTTGGGTCTTGGATTGAAGTATACTATTCCGTATACGGTCTGAAATTTTGACTCCTAGTATACTTCGTTCCATGGCTCGCTGGCAGGCCCCGAGTGCGGACTTCAACGACATCTAAAATCAAAACCGCCTAAAATTACTTACGTGGTTTTAGGAGTTCAACGACGATATCGTGGGTTTATTTCTTTAAATTTTGACTGCTATGTAACTGGAAAAATGCAAATATTGTGCCAGAAGTGATACTCGCAAAAAAAAAAAAACCTGAATGGTTGACCCAAATGAGCGTAGACCGATCGTTTTCATGTGTATCTGGATTGAGGGCCCAAGTTATTAATCATAAGTTTTAATTCACGTTTAAGAAATGTATGGCCCTTTGCTTTAAGTTTTTACTATTTTTAACTAATTCCCCTATAAGTCTTATTTCGTTTCTCAAAGATTTAAAAACTGGGCCCTCAATCCAGATGCACTTATCGTTTTCAAGTACTTACTAAAAATATTTTAAAGTAGCTTTCGCTCGATTATGGGGAAACGATTCTAGGCTTCGATTTGTTTTTACACGATTATGAAATTAATAAAAAAATGTTTTAATTATTTAATCATTTCTTTTATTTATTAATCCATAAACAACCTATTTACATTATTACATAGAAACGTGACAACAATCGTTTAAAGCTTATTAGTACATCTTAAACTTAAGGTTTTCTCAACCAATTGCTTTACCATATTTAACAACGATTCTCAGGAAATTCTTAATCTTTGAACGCCAGAACATAAACGCACGCGCGTGCCCTCCACGCCAAGCCACATTTTCACCGCAAATTCCCACAAAAAGAATTTGTTTATTTCGTGTTACAGTGCACCGCATTTTTTGTCACATATTTGTGTCGTTGGCGTACAGGGCGCGCTCGCTTGTCAAGAATATGTGACAATAGCGTTCAAAAAGTTAAAGCACACGTTACCCTCGAGACATGTGACATGTACCAACCCGCACTGGGCCCGCGTGGTGGATTATAGCCCACTCCCTCTCATATAGCGGAGATGAGTGTGTGCGATGGAAACAATATAACCTGATTCTGTTTGTGCAAGGGACATTCAACTGTGGTGGTAAAGCAATTAGGTCAATTGTCGTATAACTATACGTATAGCTGCATTTTGTGGCGAGATATTATTTCATCTTAACCTTTTGAACGACAGAGCAAAAACGCACGCGCGTACCCTCCACGCCAAGCAACAATTTCACCAACAAATTTTGTCACATATTTGTGTCGTTTGGCGTACAGAGCACGCGCTTGTCACCTATATGTGACAATGCGTTCAAAAGGTTAATCTGCTGACTTGAATATAAAATCTGCGATATATTACCTGCAATGCCACTGAATTAGAATAGTCTTAAGAGCCAGTCCACACGGCGCGTTGCGTCGACGCAGCGCTGCCGTTGCGTTGTTTTACATACAAATAACCAAAGTGTACACACGGTGCGCTGCGTCGTCGCAACGCACACATGACGGACAGCAGCCCCCGAGAAGGAGCGGGAGGGGGTGTATTCATTGCGACGTCGGAGCGGCAGGGCTCAGTTGCTTGTGCGTTGATAGACTGACTGCGATGTTTTTACAAAATGCTTGCCGCAACTGTGCCGCTGCGCCGACGGAACGCGTCGTAGTAACGCTGCGATGGCGCAGCGCCTGTGTGGCCGGCTATGCGTCAAAATATTTGCGTTGCGACGTCGCAACGCGTGTGGACTGGCTCTAAGTTGAATTTTGTGTGACCGCAATTAAGCAATAAAAAAAATCAAAATTAATTGCACATTCAAAATTAAACTCTTATATCACTGCCTCGTTGGTCTAGTGGTCGCAAGGACTACTAAGTATGAGGTCTTGGCTTTGATTCCCAGGTCAGACAAACTATTATTAGGGTTTTGCACCAAGAATTTCTCGGTGACAGTCCACCCATGGGTTAAAGAAGAGAAGATACACCTCTGCCGAAACCTCCGACGATTACAGGCGTGATATTACATTCATATATTTTCGTTAAAGCAAGGCCTGTATTTTGCCCAAATTATTTTGTCAAATGCTCTCATTGCTAGACTCGTCAAAACACGTTTGGGTCTCAGCCGAACTAAAACTTAGTAGGACATCCGATTTCACCGAATGCCTAGGGTCAGCCGTCTGAGTTTCAGCCGAAGTATGATTTATACTAGCAGGACTAGATGACAGGCTGTCAAAAAGCCTGAAATTGGGCCTAGGAGAATCCTGATGACAGAAACAAGTCTGCGTCTCCTTTATACTCAAATCCGGGGATTGCGTTTCGGAATTTATGCAAGATTGAGTCTCTTTATTCGATCGGCTTAACCCAAATTCTACCGGGAACGTTTGGGTTTGAATGTCCGAAAGGGAGACGGGATCCGAGAAAAATATCTCATCTTCGCTATTTTGAGATTTTAAGGATAGGAGATCTTCAAATGCAACCTGTGTGGAAATTTCATCAGTTTTCGTTTCAAATTCGTTCTTCGATTGCCAGGAAGGGAGGGTGACATCGTTACAAATGTCTTCAGGGATCTGCGTCGCAAAAGATTTCTTTGGACTGTCACATACGTCTCCAACTTGATTTTTAGTTGCCGTGTCATCTTTTTTCTCCGTTTCATTGAAAAAGTATGTTTCGGAGATAGTACCTGCCGCTACTTCCTCCATCACTACAGTCTCTGTCTCAGCTTTCGTTTCAGAATCTGTAATTTTCCTCTTCTTGGTATCTCTCTCGTTTACGCCTTTCCGTTTTTCAGCCTTTTCATTTTTATACATCTGATGGACGTTAGGATGTTTCCTTTTTAAGTGAACCATGAGTTTTTCGTTGGTATTATACTTCGTGTCGCACATTTGACAAATAAAGACGAAGTTGCAAGATTTTAGATGTCTTTGCAACTCAGTTTCTGTTGCGAAACACTGACTGCAGTCGTTACAGAAATAGGTTTTGATTTTGTGCACTTTGTTCATATGTTGGTTCAGAAACTTCCTGCCGGAAAACCATTTGTTTTTATCAGAAGTTATGTGGTAAGCGCATTTAAGCTCTGCGCAGTAATATTGAAGTTCAATTTCGAATTTTTCGGAAACGCTGTGGGTTTTTTTTAAATGGTTCTGTAAGTCAGTTTTTTTGTAGAAGTCGTCTTTGCAGTGAAAAGGGCAAGGGAGTTTGATACGAGCTTCCGTTTTAGGGGCTGTTATCATTACTGATAATTTTTGATCGGTGAGAATGCACGTGACGTGATTTCTTCTCATTTTCTGGACTTTTTTCTTAGCCTGTAAGACAGAAATTAATGTAAAGTAACTTTGGTTTGTTAACGAGCAATGGAGCGCAGTATACTAGGTGTTAAATTAACACAATCCTGCGCTCTAAAACAAATATAGCTGACGTGGCTCAAAAGGCTGCCCAACTCAAATGGAACTGGGCAAGTCACATCTGCCGCATCTCCGCCGGACAAACTGTGGGCTAAAATAGCAGGAAACTGGTGCCCTGACACAGTGAGTCGGGGTCGCGGCAGGCCACGAAGGAGATGGCGGCACGAACTGGACATGTTCCGTCCAAACTGGAAGGAGGACGCGCGGGCTCGCGAGAAGTGGAAGGAGTGGAGGGAGGCCTTCGCCCCGTAGTGGGACAGAGCAGGGTAGAAAAAAAAAAACTTTTATGACTGACTAACTGTGCCGAGTGGCATCCAAGGACTGGAAAGAGAAGTGTTGGTCGTCCGGCGGCGATTTAGGCCTACGACATTGTTGCCATCGTGGGAATATCCTGGATGAGGCTGGCACAAGAATGTGGAGCTTAGCACAAGCAAAGAGGACCCTAAACCCACCAGTGGGTGAAGTCGGGCTATGGATGATGATGATGAACTTTGGTGAAACAGGATAAATAACCTGGCAGTACCGATGGCGCCATCATTGAATAGATTCTAACTGACGACGCGGACGTTGGAACCAGAGTGATCCAGAGGGATCTTGGGGTTCCAAGAGTTTCCTTGCAGATCTGGGAGACGCCGTCGCACTCGAGGAGTACATGCGCTACTGTTTCCTCCGCCTCCATGCACGCTCTGCACAGGGGGCTGTCAGTGATACCTAGGGTGTGGAAGTGCTTGTTCGCACTGTATACTCACTCTAAATGTGATTGATGTCTTGAGGATCTTGTCAGAAAGCTGGCATTGGTCACGGAACTGCTTGCAACTGATCATGGCGCCCTCGCAGGACGCACAGAGTAGCTCCGATAGGCCTTGCCTTCTTGTTGTCTGAAATTACAATAAAGGGTGTAAATAGACCCTTAACGAAGCCGAAAGGCACTTGTTCTCCCCATCATTGCGATATATTTTTGTTCGGGACCTGGGAACGTTCTAGTTAGGAGATATTGGGGGTCAAAGTTCCAACTTTTTCCGAAGTTTTTTTTAAAATACTAGTTTTTAAGGTTATAACTTTACTTTAAATACCTCCATGACCCATTTACTACTCAATGCATCTATAAGCACAATTTTTTGAGTGTGATACATTGAGTTTTACCGTAAAAGGTTATTTTTCACCCCAAAAAAAAGTAATTTTGAAGCAATAATTTTTGTGTAGGGTTACTTAGTTTGATGTACAGAATGCTTGGTTGAAGGCTTAGTGAAGGATCCGTTTACACCTTGTATAAGGTCCCATTAAAATAGATGGACAAATTTTAACACAGCGTTCAGTACGTCAAACCAAAGAAATCCAAGCAAAACACTGATTAAAGTGATTTTATTTTTACCTAAAATAATATATTGCCGGCACTCTTCAATAAACACATCCAGTATGGAAAACCATGAAATCTATACTTATAAATGCAATGTGCAAATTGCAATCTTCTTCCTTCAATTTTTAGCTAAGTATTAAGTATAAGTAATCGGATGGACCTTTGAGTAAAAGTGCTTTATCTTATCTCATTGAATTTATAAAAGTTTAGAGAGATTTGATTCTTATGATTGACCCTTATTCAGATTTTAGCGGGTTCGATTTCCGAGTGTGGCAAATGCCGAGTTATTATTATATATATTACAAATAAAGGAGTGTTTCCTTTGAGTAAAATTTGCTATCTCCAGTATTTAGAGTACTTTCCCTTCAAGTGAGGTTGAAAAATTCCACCCTGTGTATGTTTACCTCTGCCTAACCCCTAGAAGGTTACAAGCGTAATGTTTTAATAATGTTACACATGTATCGTTATCATGCTACACTCACGGCATCTGTTACGATCGTTACACACTATTATTTATTACTAGTGGCCCGTCCCGGCTTCGCACAGGTGGACATGATTTTGATAGCCTATGTTACTCAGGGTGAATGTTGCTTTCTAATGGTGAAAAATTTTTTGAAATCGGCACAGTACTTTTTTGAGTTTATTCATTACAAACACACACACACACAAAAATACAAATCTTTCCTCTTTATAATAAACTCAAACTCAAAGCATTTATTTCAATTAGACCATTACAGGCACTTTTGAATGTCAGAAAAACAAAGAAGGCGAAGCTACAGTCCCAGACATAAGACATAATAACTTATGAAAGTACTGTAGTTGCCCATTCCAAGGCGTAGATCTCTATGGAGAAGAATGGGCAAGAAACTCCATGGACACTCTTTTCAATCAAACATTTTTACAAGATCTTGGTTACATCATTCATGTTGAGATAATACATATATGTGAGAACGATGTAGACAGACGTGCACATTAAGAGCGTCCAGAGTAAAAGATTAGATCAACACTTTAAAAACAAAGTAGTTAAAATAAACCGTGGCAGCTAAGAGACGACCAGTATTAGTGTAGATTACTCCTTACCTCGTCCACGTTCATACATCTAGTCATACACGCTCGCTAGTTGCGAGTAATACTTACCTGACCTTACTGAAAAACCTCTAATGGTGGCACTACACTTGGCAGATCTGGGCAAATATTCGCCTATAGTAGGCGGCATTAAAATAAAGTGAACTTTATCTCAATAGGCATAAAGAACATTTGGTTTCGATTCAATATCGAGAAAATTTTGACAAACACGCCATGTGAAGTGCCAGCTTGGAATATAAAAGTAAACACACCTCGATTGCAGTAATTCGATAGTAATCTTCACTTAGATCCCAATCATACATATTCTTCATTTCGCCTGAGTCCGCCAAGCAGCCGCGACACACAACTGATAGTTTAGCTATTGGAGCTACTAGTTTAGTATAAGGAGCCGACATTTTAGTCAAATGAAAGTTTTCCCACAATTATTAATTATGAAAAGTAAACAAATATTACGCCGCTTTTGAAGTCGTTGTTTGACGTTTTGATATTGATAAGATTGTACTCCGTTTTACGCTAGAATTTTCTTTCTCTTAGTCTTACTTTTGTAATATCGGCGTCTTATTAATTTAAAGGACAAATTGAATTAAACTTTAAATCATAAAATAAAATAAAATCACGAGGCATTTAAATTTAAATATCCTGACTAATATAAAAGAACGTCAACGTTAGTAAGCGATTTCAATTTTGAAAATACTTTTAAAGTTGCGTTCAAAATAAAAAGTAAAGATCAAAGTAACTCCAATTAAATACTGTTTTGCTATTGTTTTCATTGGTTTATGATTTTTAATAAGTTTGTATATCTTTTACACTTTGATTTATTTAAAAAAAACCTCGACCGAGCTAATGCCATAAAATTTTGTCATTAATAATTTGAACGAAGAACTCACTCGTCATTTTGACAACTCTTTTGGCTCAGCTAAATTTACAAGAGTATGATTGTCTAGTAGAAAGGTAATATTATCCATATTTCCATTTATTTCAGACGAAATAATCCAACAGAATTCATAAAAAAACGCCGGTTAATATTTTACAACGAAGTTGGGCATAGATCGTCCTCGTTAGAGCGCGCAGACTTCACAGCGGTCGCCATTTCCGCCACGAATACTGGCTGGTGATCTTGTGTGGAATAGTGTTATTGGAGGTTATAGTGCATATTTTATAGTTATTTGTGCATCTGTTTTGTCAAAAACTAATTTTGAGAACGTTGAACGCATATCCGTAGTTGAAAGCGCTACAAGTGCGTCAAATGAGTGAGTATCTTACATCGAGATTACGTAGCTATTCGTTCGCACACGTGCAGACAGTCGCAATATTTTCCGATTAAAATTGCATTTACACGGTGTCGACGTTAAATCTGTAATTGTATTTGTTCACGAATGTGTCGGCAAGCGATACCGATATCAAATCGATTTTAATGAAAGTCGGTCAATTAATTATTTTAGTTTCTAGGTTGATCTATTTTTGGCTTGTCTTGTGCACTGTTGTTCCTAGTTTAAATTTTTATTTACATCTGCGCGGCATCTGCGTTGTGAACAGCGTACGTGGAAACTTCCGCCAAAAGTAGAAAGTTGATTATTTAAATAATCAAGACTACCTTTCATTTGTTGACATTCAATTTCATAATATTATCATGTGGTTGCGTCTACAAAATCTTATAAGACAGCCAAACATAGACACGACATATTGTTTTTATAACTTTTTAATTCTATTGAAACTCTGCAGAGGTTGTACTTCTTTTTACAGCCAGTTCATGACCTTTTTTTCCTCAACATACATTGGCACTCAAGCATGATACTAAAATGTAAATGTAAAGAAATGAATAGTAAACAGCCTCTAAACTAAATTAATACGTCACTATCAGTGTTATTTGTTTTTTGCATTCATTACAAACCTCTTTATCTTACACTTGACTCATTTTAACAACTTAAGTATTTTAAATTTAGAACTGGAGTGTTTAGGCGGGCTTTTGTATCTACTTTATAATACAAACTTTTGGCAATATTTTCCTCACTTTTTTGTGAATTTTAATTGTTAGGTTTTCCCCTAATCTTATGACGCAGACTCTGTTAAGGAAATTGCCATTTGTTATTCAAAAAAGACAGAACTTTAGTTCTCAAACTGTTACTTGAAATTAATCAATTATTCAAGGACCGAATTCATGACAGATAAGAACACTGTCAAAATATATCAGACTAGCTGTGCCTTGCGGTTTCACCTGCAATTTTACTTTTTGCTTGGCTCTTAATGGTCGTAGTGTAATGTTAAATCTATACTAATATTATAAAGCTGAAGAGTTTGTTGGGTTGAACGCGCTAATCTCAGGAACTTCTGGTTCGAATTCAAAAATTCTTTTAGTGTTGGATAGCCCATTTATCGAGGAAGGCTATAGGCTATTTAACATCACGGTACGCAAAAATAAAACAAGTCAGAAGCGGCGGGTGAAACCGCGGGGTACAGCTAGAAGCCTATAATAGGGGTGTCCAACATAATTCTATGGAGGGCCAATTTTAGTATTTTTTTAACCGTAGCAGGCTAAAAGAAACGCAAAGATACCTCTATTATTATTTATTATAAGCCTATATTGTCCCACTGCAGGGCAAGGCCTCCCTTCCCTCCTTCCACATTTCGCGTTCTAGTGCGATTGTAGGCCAATCCTTTGCGAAAGAGTCCAGCTCTTCCCACCATCTCCTTCTGGGCCTACCTCGTTGTCGTTTCCTGCTATTTGGTATCCACTGAGTGGTAATTTTTGCCCATTGCTCCTCCGACATGCGGACGCAGGACGCAGTCTTGCTCGGATGCGGTCTGCATTCGCAGGTAGGTAAATATGGAGCGGGAATAACTGTTTAAGGGAAATCAAAATATGTTAGTACAATATTTATTGATGTCTAATAAAGTTTAAATTAGCTTGCGGGCCGGATGAAAGAACTATGCGGGCTGGTAGGCAGCCCAGGGGCCGTATCTTGGACTATGAAATGCAAAAATGATTTAAAAAAAACAACTGGTACTTCCAAAAAAAAAAAACTTCAGCTTTATTAAATTATTATACAAGGTCTAAATTGGCGGAGCTCGTGCCTAAATAATAACAGCCGCTGTGGTCGATCTTTAGGTTAAGCCGTGCTTACCTAGATTGGTCTGTGGATGGGTGACCACCCATTACATACCGAGTGTCTCCCGTGCCTCGGAAAGCATGTTAAGCCGTTGGTGTCTTTGACAGTAGTTAGGTTCAGTCAGTGGCCCAAAAATTCTGACAACCAGTCTTACCAAGGGGTTTCGTATTACCCAGTCCTAACTGGGTTGTGGAGGTCAGACAGGCAGTCGCTCCATGTAAAATACTGGTATTCAGCTGCATCCGGTTAGACTGGAAGCCGACCCCAATATAGTTGGGAAAAGGCTAGGCAGATGGTGACAAGGTGTAAATACACCCTTCACAAAGCTTTCAACATAGCATTTTGTAAATCATACTAAGTAACTCTACAGAAAAATTATTGTCGGAAAATGAGTTTTTTTTTGGTGGTCAAAAATCACAGTTTATACATATAATTACGTATTATGACACAAAATACAAAATCGAACTAAAATGTATGTGTTTATCGACACAAATGTATTTTTGTTATAAATAACTTGAACTTGAACTATGCATTTTCGCTGCAGCAAATGTAAAGATAAGAAGAAATCTTTAAATATAGTTTTTTTTTAATAACATCGGATAGCTTAAATAAATATGCAGAATCAGAATCATTTATTCATAAACATAGGTAATAATTACAAACAAGATCTTAAAAATTAGGTTGTTCGCTATGTTTTGCCAACTGACATACAAATTATTAACAATTAAAATATTAAATTAAAATAAATTAAAATATAAATTTACAATAAGATTATTAACGTATTTAAGCACACCTACCATAATATGATTGTATTATTTGTATTAACACATGGAAAAAAAAATCATAATCAATGTCATATTATGTCAAAACTTAAAGCATCGAATCAACTAAGCCTATTTTAAGTATCTATTTTAAATCATTAAAAATCCTAATAAGCAAAAAAACAATCCCTAATGTGTATATCAAACTAATAGGGTGACTGGTAATTAGTGACTGATATTTAAACACGTGATTATACTCATGATAACAAACAACTTTCCCAAAGAACCTTTTTTTTAAACTTCAACAGCTGATAGGTCACAGGCGCACGCGTGCTAATTTCATACGGCTGTTGTGTTATTATGATAAAAGTGTGTGCAAAAGAGATACCGCGGCCCTGGAACACAAAGGGCAAAGAAGGAACATGGATGGGTTTTAGTCAGTAAAAGTCTGACACTCCCTCCCACTCCACCCAGAGCGGGAGGAGTTATTTGATGATTTCCCATCCTCAAAGTGTGTGTATAAAAAAAAATATGTTTCTTTGCGAAAGTTGTTTGTTATCACGAGCACAATCACGTGTTTAAGTATCGGTCACTAATTACCAGTTACCCTATGTTTACAAAACTTAAATTTTCTCGAAACTGGTTTTCCTTGAGATACCCGTTTTGCGTTTAGCACAGCAGTGTGATCCCTGAAGAGTTAGGGTTTTGTTTTTAAAGATTACTGTTAGCCTGTGTCATCCCACTGCTGGGCAAAGGCCTCCCCTCATGAGCTCCAAATCTTTCGATGCCTGGAAGAGCTACTGGTCCATGAAGGAGCTTATAAAATAAATAATTTCATTTAATTCAGACTACCTTTTGGCCGCGGCTTCGCTCGCGTTAATTTAGAATTTACCAATCAATTCGGGTTGTACTCTGCTTGTATAATAATATAATTCAATCATAATTCTGAAGACACGGGGCGCCATCTATTATCATAAGAACGTTATTGTGGTTTTCCTCGGAAACGGTGCTTATTTTCGGGATGAAAGGTACCCTATGTCCGTTTCTGTACACCTGACAACGTATATGCAAAATTTCAGGATGATCGGTTTAGTGGTTTAGGCGTGAAAAGGTAACAAACAAACAAACTTACTTTCGCATACTTCGATAACTTACTTATCTACGTTAGTATTTAAACTTAAATGTAAGTTGCTCCAAAACGTATGTAGTCGACTGTCCAGTCTGTCACTAAACATCGCCAGAATGCTGTTGGCGCGGACTCTGCAGCGCAAGGCGGCGCGTCGCTTGCGAAAGAAGAAAGAAATCTTTCATTGTCAATCATGGACATGTGCATTCTTCCCATTTTAACCTATGGAAGCTCAAGGTTTGCCAACGTGTGATGGAGGACAGTATCCTAAGCGTTAAACTAACCGGCCATACCCAACAACACACTGCGCTCCAAAGCACAAATAACTGACGTTGCTCAAAAAGCCGGCTGGGAAAAGTGAGACTGAGCTGGCCAGGTCTGCCGTATGATCGACGAGCAGTGGGCTAAAATAACCACGTTGTGGAGCCAGAAGGGGACGTGGTAGACCTCGCAGGAGATAGCAGGACGAGCTGGACAGAACCAACGATCAGTGGTCCACATTAAAGATCTTCTTTGCGTGTCGGTATACTCAAATAATACCCGACCAGTATATTGCCACCTGCACAGTTCTGTCGTTGGCTACGTTTAAATCCTGGGAGGTGCAGGTAACTGTGCAGGATGGGCAAGAAAAGAGGGGGCATATCCTGCTCCAAACTGACATTGTGTTAGGGACGTGTCGATGATACCCCATTTGGCCAGATTATTTCTATAGCGGCCAACCTATAATAAAGGTTTAATTATTTTTAAGTCTATAGTTTTTCTGTTCATTAAAAGTTTATTTTTACTTCGTCTATAGTTTTTCTGTTCATTAAAAGTTTATTTTTACGCCGAATGTCGAATAATACACACTATTATTCAGTATTCGAAAAAATGTCGAGTAATACCGAATAATAGCAAGTATTCGCGGCATCTCTACTTAAAATACCTCCATGACCCGTTTACTAATCAATGCATCCATCACCACAATGTTTTGAGTGCGTGACATTGAGTTTTACCGTAAAACACGATTTTTCACTCCAAACAAGTGCGAGTCGTACTCAAAAGCACAAAGGTTAATCCCTTAATCTTTATTTTTATTTATGTAAAAAGCAATAATTTTTGGGTAGGGTTACTTAGTTTGATGAACAGAACCATCTGGTGCTGATCTTCGGAGATATCGATGGAACGCTTCAATAATAGACAGCAAATTTGTCGTGATTGCTGCAATCGCTTGGATGTTTATTGTTTACACAACACCATAACATAACATCACGCCTATACAGGGTGTAAATGGACCCTTCACGAAGCCGTCAACCAAGCATTATGTACATCAAACTAAGTCACCCTACGCAAAAATTATTGCTGGGAAACGACTTTTTTTTTGGGTGAAAAAATACTTTTTACGGTAAAACTCAATGCAACGCACTCAAAACATGGTGCTGATGGATGCTTTGAATAGTAAACGGGTCATGGAGGTAATTAAAGTAAAATTATATCCTTAAAAAGTATTATTTAAAAAAAACTTGTGAAAAAATTGGAACTTTGACCTCCAATATCTCCGTAACTAGTAGGTTCCCAGGTATGGTCCATAACAAAAAAATGATCCCAATGATGGGCAGAATATGTGGTTTTCGTTTTCGTTAAGGGTCTTTTTACACCCTTTATGCTCTGAGGGGGTACGCAGATGTGTACAGTACACCCAGATTTTGACAGTTAGGTACGTTAAGTTAAATTTCTAAACGACTTCAAAAAAGGAAGAGAGGTTCTCAATTCGTCGAAATAAATATATTTTTTATGTACGTTCACCGATTACTCGAAGACGCCTGAACCGATTTGGAAAATTCTTTTGTTTGAGAGAGTATACTTCCAAGTTGGTCCCATAGAAATATTGCCATGATCTGATCATGGACTTCGGAGATAAGGAACGGAACTCTTCAATACTAGACAGAAACTCTGTCGTGATTAATGCAATCGCTTGCATGTTTATTGTTTACACAACATCATCATATAACATCACGCCTGTATGCTCTGAGGGGGTATGCAGATGTGTACAGTACACCCAGATTTCGACAGTTAGGTATGTTAAGTTCCATTTTATTGGGGATAAGCCTATTACCATGAAATGTATTGTTAAAAATGTAAAATACATGCAAAGGAAAGAGGACGCCTGGAAAGTGGCTTGCCCGGATACGGATCGGCCCGACAACCCGTTTTCCCAGAGGCAGTGGGATGAGCCGCTCTGCAGTTTGGTACGGAATAAACTTATTAATACGTCTACCAACACTGCTGAGCGTGCCCGCCTGTTGGCTGTGGGTGAGTGGGAGTCGGGCCTCTGGCTTCAGGCACTACCGTCACCTAACATAGGCACTATGTTAGGTGACTCAACCTTCCGGCTCGCTACATGTTTGCAATTGGGCGCTCCTTGTGGGGCTCCACATCGCTGTCAATGTGGTGAAGCAGTCGACTGCCTCGGACACCATGGTCTTTCTTGCAGTAAGAGTGCTGGTCGGATTGCGCGGCACGCTAGCATTAATGATCTCATCCGTCGTGCTCTTGCCACCGCCGGGGTGCCAGCTGTCTTAGAACCCAATGGCTTGGCACGCGTCGATGGGAAGAGACCAGATGGTATGACCATAATGCCATGGAAGTTGGGTAGGCCTTTGGTGTGGGATGCAACTTGTGTCGACACCCTTGCGCCATCCCATCTTCCTAGTACAGTGAGCTGCGCTGGGGCGGCTGCTGCAGGTGCTGAAAACCTCAAACGGCGCAAGTACAATAATTTAATTGGTAGTTATCTATTTGAGCCGTTTGGGGTTGAAACACTAGGGCCATGGGGTCCGAGTGCCCACCTAGTATTTCGGGAAATCGCCAAGCGGTTGGTCGACTCTTCACGTGACCAGAGGGCGGGCCTATTTTTTGGCCAAAGAATCAGCATTGCCATCCAACGTGGCAATGCTGCCAGCCTTCTGGGCACTTTTCCTGTTGATAGCGATGTGGATGAATTTTTTGACGCCCTGTGACCGTTTTGATACTTGTACATTTTTATTTTTTCTTACTATTATAGATTTGTAGTTTGTATATAATGTAAATATTCACTTGTTATTAATACTTATTAATAAAACTTTAAATACATGCATAGCAAATATTTGTATAGGATATTAGAACTAAAAATGGAAAAACAAAAAAAACTTTTTTTTGCGAAAAAATAAAACCGACTTCAAAAACACAAAAAAGTGAAAAATAACTAACTTCAGAAGTCGGTAACTGAAAGTTTTTTTTTATAACGCCAATGTCAAAATCACCTATTTCTAGTTTCCGTAGCTTTCCCTTTTTTGCCAGGGGGGATTTTAGAATTAGTTTCTTCAGCTTGTTCATCTCATTATCCATTTTTTTGTTCCGCTAAATGTACCGCTGTGTGTGTATTAATAAAAAAAAGGTTCTTTTCATTAATAATAACTTATTAATTTTTTATTATACTTTTTATTCATTTCTCTAACATATTATTTACATTTTTACATATTTCAATACAATTTAAAGTAATGTAAAAAAAAAAACATTTAAAAATATCGTAGTCCACCGGCATCGGGAACAGGGTCTTGGCAACCGGTGGTCAGGGCCCTTGAGAGAGAACCTCTTAACGATACGCGCCGTGTCCAGAAGTACTGCTTTCTGAATCAAGCGCTTGATCCAGCTGCCAAGCGAGAGCCTCCTCAGATGTTTGTCGAGGCTATTGGCTATTAAGCCATTGGCCGACACGACTATCGGCACAATGACTGCTGTACTCACGTCCCACATGTCGACAACCTTTTATTTTTTTATTATTATTTTTATCTCCTTTATTTATTTACTATACATATAATTTACATTTTTAAATATTCCTATACAAAATAACATAAAAAAAACATTTAAAAATACAAAAAATAGTAGTCCGCCGGTGTCGGGAGCAGGGTCGAATTATTATTTTTAATTATTTTTTTTGTCGTCTCGTGGCTAAATAATAACAGCCGCTCAGGTCGATCTTTAGGTTAAGCCGCGCTTGCCTAGGTTGGTCTGTGGATGGGTGACCACCCATTACATACTGCGTTTCCTCCGTGCCTCGTTAAGCACGTTAAGCCGTTGGTCCCGGGTGTCATTAATAGATCTTTGACAGTCGTTAGGTAGTCAGTGGCCCAAAAGTCTGACAACCAGTCTTACCAAGGGGTATTGTATTACCCAGTAATAACTGGATTGTGGAGGTTAGATAGGCAGTCGCTCCTTGTAAAATACTGGTATTCAGCTGCATCCGGTTAAGACTGGAAGCCGACCCCAATATAGTTGGGAAAAGGCTAGGCAGATGATGTTTTTTTTGTTTTTATTAATAAACCATTTTTTCTTTAATTCCAGTTGCCGAGAAACCCAGAAATGAAGATAGCAACCACACACTGGAGACCAGTTGAAGAAACAATTATATTTAACTTCGCAAAGCTCTACTTTAACTCGCTCAAATTCTAACTACCCGCCTTTAAGTCCAACTCACGGTTAAGCATAGACTAGAAAAGTTTAAGTTTTTTTTTTTAATAGTTCTGTAAGAAGATAGAGATTATCTGTTAGTTTAATATGAAGATACCAGAGACATCGCCTAATGTTGGGGCATACTACGGAAATGAAGAAAATGGCCAGTGGCAGGTTTGTAGGAGTTTTTTTGTATTTGAACTAGCCATGGGCATGCCCACGGTGGGGCAGCCCCACCCTGCTCTCTGACCCGAAGCTAAGAATTTTTAGGCAAAATTAAATATTCATTTGGGTACTTTAACATTTTTCACATTAAAATAAAAACTTGGTTAAGGTCAACAATGACAGAAAACCGTCTTGTCGGCCTCTGTATGATGAGTGTGCATAGAAAGAGGGTTCTGGAAGCACAACATACATTTGAAAACGAAATTTTAGTTAGATTTAGCAAGAACCCTTACACGTTAAAATAAAAAGTATTTTTAATTTTCTACTACTTGGTTTATTTACTTCTGTCCTACTCCTTGGAAAATGCTGGGTACGCCCATGGAACTAGGGATCCGTCCCGGCTCCGTCGTGCAATTAACTGATAGGAAATGAGAAGTGCATAAAATAACATCACGCACGCCTGTAATCCCCGAAGTTTTAGCATTTATTTTTTATACAGACCTTTGGGAATGTGGATATCATGAAAAATCTATTGGATGTATCGGTTCAAAATAAAATAATTATAATTTTTGAACAACTAATCTATCCCTGTATGGTAACTATTTTACAAGTTTCCTTCTTCTTATGGTATTTGTTTCCACCCAAAGATGCGTTAAAATTAGTGTTGAAATATGGAATTTTCGACGCTCATAACTTTCAAATATATATTTTTTTCCTTTTTTTGTTTCCATACAGGGCTAGATAATGATGAGAGAAATCGGTATCATTTTTTATTATGAACGTACACCATCAAACAGTGGAGTAATCGCCATACTACGTTTGTATGGAAGTATCTCCGGCTAGTGTACCCTTAAGATTTTTTTTTAGTTTTTACGGAACTTTAGCACCTGATATCTTGAAATTGGCTGTCGGCACAAGTTAGCAGGTATGCATGTGTTAGTATGTTCTCAGTACTAACACTACTCGATGCCACACATGTACATAATCAGAAAACTGGCAATGTCTGGGGCGGCCCTTACATCTTGGACCAAAAGAGAAATCTTATATATTTTTTTGTTTTTGTCAGCCTGAGTTGTCCCACTCTTGGGCAAAGGCCTCCCCCACTCCTTCCACTTTTCTCGATGTTGCGCCTCTTCTCGCCAATTAACTTAAAATCGTTACAAAACGAAAAGGCTAGGCAGATGATGATAAAAGATTATATAATTGTTTTTCCGTCTCCCCAGCCAAACGGCGTGATCATAGACAGCGGTGTTGGAGGCGGCGTGGTCGGCAGCGGCGACGCCGGCATACACCGGCCCCCCGTGTATCCCGTGCACATCCCGCGCGCGCACATGCCCGGTAATCATTTTTTTTAATTTGCAATAATTATTGGTACATTTTGGTCTTACAGTCAGTGAGGTTCCTTATACATAGTCAGATATACGCAAAATTTTACAATATTTTAATTATAATAACAAACGACTTTCCCAAAGAAACATTTTTTTATACTCATTCATTTTTATCACAATAATATAACAGCCGTATGAAATTCGCGCGCGCGCGCCTGTGACCTATCAGCTGTTAGCCGTGTCACGCCGTTCTATCTCATTACCGTTCAACAGTGAGTAGGCAGAGCACCCGCGCGGCTCGCAAGCCCGCCCCGTAAGCGGCGCCCGCGCCACAGGACGCCACAAAAATATACGTATGTGTATTAAAAAAAAATGTTTCTTTGGGAAAGTTGTTTGTTATCAAGAGTACAATCACGTGTTTAAGTATCGGTCACTAATTACGAGTCACCTTATCTAATCTAAACAAAACAAATTAGCTAATGAACCCTTTAATGACCCCAGGTTATGTAATGGCCGGCGCATACTACCCCCCCGCGGGGTACCCGCCCGTACCGACGCAGCCGCAGCCCGACGACTTCGCGGACTACATGTGGATGGAGAACGAAGAGGAGTTTGATAAACAGGTGAGATACAGTTAGGCACAGTGAGATACAGTTAGACACAGTGTGATACAGTTAGGCACAGTGAGATACAGTTAGACACAGTGAGATACAGTTAGGCACAGTGATTTAAAGTTAGGAAGAGTGAGATACAGTTAGACACGAGTAAGATATAGTTACGCGCAGTGAAACACAGTTAGATACAGCTGGTCACAGTGAGATACGAGTAAGATATAGTTACGCGCAGTGAAACACAGTTAAATACAGCTGGACACAGTGAGATACGAGTAAGATATAGTTACGCGCAGTGAAACACAGTTAGATACAGCTGGACACAGTGAGATACGAATAAGATATAGCTACGCGCCGTGAAACACAGTTAGAAACAGCTGGTCACAGTGTGATACGAGTAAGATATAGTTACGCGCAGTGAAACACAGTTAGATACAGCTAGTCACAGTGTGATACGAGTAAGACATAGTCAGGCACAGTTAAATACAAGTGAGATACAGCTGGACACAGTGAGATACGAGAAAGACAGTGCGATACGAGTAAGATATAGTCAGGCACAGTTAGACCCAGTGAGGTACACCTAGACACAACTGACCGCAAACGCTCTCACCTGGGCCTCCCACCAGTGGCGAATGTTCCATACAACTCCATTCCTACCGGCTTCCCTTTTAAAAATGGCACAGTCAGTATTCTATAGGCAAATAAAATAATCACTTTAAAGATATGTACTCCGGCTTACCTCTTACAAAATTGACCCTTCGCTACTGCCTGTGCATAACTCTTCGGGGATTACAGTGATGTCATGTTATTAACTTATCTGGTGTTAATTCCAGGTGATGCAGCAGCTAGAAGAGGAAGCCCTAATGGAACAGTGTATAGAAGCCATGCTGGAAGACGAGCAGAGGGAGAGGCACAGCAGAAGCAACCGACCCACACATAACGGACACAACCATCAGCACCACTATCCTACGTAAGGCTCATACAACGTGAAGAGTCCACGGAAAGAATGATCAAAGTCACCCTGAAGGGAGTTTCTAGTTAATACCGCCATCTAGTTCACTAAAGGCTAAACTTACCGGGCATGAATCATAAAAAGGCTAATAATGTTCATAGTTCCGAAAAATTAGCTATTAATTTTCGGCATATAAGTTAACTAGCGACCCGCCCCGGCTTCGCACGGGTGGACATTTATTTTTTAAGCTTTTGTGGAGTGTTTGTGGCACTTCTTGTCTGGTACCACTATGCTGTTCGTCCGATGCTCATTTTTCTCTGTAGGCCTCATCCGTTCGCAAGTCTTTACAATTTTAAATTCGTAATATCTTTCGAATGGATTGTCCGATTGGAATAAAATAAAAAGTAATTTATAGCTATTGAAACAATCTTGCTCAATAAATAGTTTATTTGGATAAGGATTAGTATTTGACGATAATATGATCAATAAACATAGGCTAATAATTTTAATTACTTTTATTCTATGGAAAAGTGGTTATAATGGCTAAAATATAAATGTTTGGTTTATACTATCGCGGACTTTTTTGTAGGCATTATTGAGTTCTACAACTTTTCTATAGAAGTCAACCCTAACCATTTAGGCAGCGTTCGCGAGAATCGTTAACGTACGGCAGTTTTTTCGACGCCTTACTCCACAATTTTCACTACCACGAAAAATCCTATCTATTTTCCGGGATAAAATATAGCCTATACGGATTCGGAAGAATCCCTCTAAGTAATGGTAAAAGAAATTTTGAAATCGGTCCAGTAGTTTTTGAGCCTATTCAATACAAACATACAAAAATACAAAGGTTTCCTCTTTATAATATTAGTATAGATAATGATCAAGGTCCGTACTGAAAAAGTTAAAAACGATCAGTCTATGACTTTGATTTTCTTAAAATTCTCCTCAAGTGACTTTGATCATTGTTTCCGTGGACTCTTCACGTGTAAACGAACCCTTTATATTTTAATCAACATACAACGTGACACCGATCTTCAAATTACAAAAAAAACGTCAGAAATTTTGAATTTCGTGGGCTACACTGCTTAAGAGCGTTTATACAGAAAGTTGACAACGTCGCAAATAGCTGTCAAATATTTACATGTTTTAACTAATTAGGCAATATTACTTTATGAAAATAAGGAATATGGCTAATTGTGAACTAGAATATTAATACTGAATTGCAATGAAAACACTGAATTTGATGTTGTAAACGTTTTAGGTGTAAAAAAGTATTACACCTAAAACTTTTACGAAAACCATTTGGATGTAGTGCGTTTGGTCACAGTTCTAACCTAACCTAATCCATTTGGTTGGTGTGTCCTAGCAATAAAAAGGATGGTTACCGGCCGCACCTACGTACAGCTGGCTACAACTAAGTGTAACCTTACTTCGGCTTTTAGCCGTAACATACAAGGTGTAAACAGACCCTTCACGAAGCCGTTAACCAAGCATTCTGTACATCAAACTTAGTAACTTTAAGCAAAAATTATTGCTTTTTTTTTGGGTGAAAAATCACGTTTCACGGTAGGACTCAATGTAACGCACTCAAAACATTGTGCTGATGGATGAATTAATAGTACGGGGGTCGTGAAGGTGTTTAAAGTAAAAATCTTACATTAAAAACATGTTTTAGAAAATAACTTGTGAAAACGTTGGAACTTTGACCCCCAATATCTCTGTAACTAGAAGGTTCCCGGGTATGGTGTAGAACAAAAAGATGATCGCAATGACGAAGGGCTTCGTTAAGGTTTTTACACCCTTTATACAATGAATAGTACAGGGGTTATGGAGGTATTTAAAGTAAAGTTATACAATTAGATTCAAAACTTTGATTTCAAGAACATTGGAAAAGTTTGGAACGAAGAGGAAGAATCAACAGTATATTTTATGTTCTATTATGTAAAATGATCTTGCTATGAAAGAGCGGAGTCTCCACATACACGATTTTTTACTTAAAAGGAGGCTCCAATCATCAACTTGCTGTCTTGATTTGGTTAAGAAATAAACATTACTTTTTTTTTTTTAATATGGATTAAATAACATACTGTTCTTATATTTGCAGAACAAGCAACGGAGGCTCCTCACTCTCCCTGGAGGAGACGGTGTCCCGCTCCACACTCAACCCTCTGGCCGCTGAGTTCGTGCCCACGAGACCGCTGCCCGCTGCCACAGGTACAGCTTACTGTCCCACTGCTGGGCAAGGTCCTCCCCTCATTCGCTCGATGTGGCGCCTCTTCTCGTCAGTTCACGAAGAGACCACTCGTACAGGGTATAAGAGACAGCCCACCGCAAACTGACAGGGTGCATTGAGCTCCTTATTTTGAATCGAATTTTTCTCAGGAAATTTTTCAATTTTTTAAATATTTTTTTCAGTTACTATACCTTTATTTCAATGTAAAATTACATTCCCTGTACGCAGCACTCCATTTATGTAAATAATACGGCTAAAATGAAAAAAACCAACAGAGTACGAACGACGCGTGAAATCAACAGTTCACTTCCTGCCTAGCTACAGAGTTCATCGAACTCGTCGTCGCGCTTGCTGCATTACATACATTGCATATGAGGAAATGTTATTGGATTCCTATAACATTCCTGAAATAATTTCTTGTACCGGTCATCTTAGTATGATATACTGAATTCACCCCATCAGTTTGTGGAGGGCTGTTCCTTACACTCTGTATACATTGTACACATGCCTTTTTGCCATCGGGTCGATCCTAAGTCATCATCATCTGCCTATCCTTTTCCCAACTATATTGGGGTCAGCTTCCAGTTTAACCGGATGCAGCTGAATACCAGTATTTTACATGGAGCAATCGATCCTAAGTAATTTAGTAATAAATTGTTACGTTGCAGACGAAAGACAAGAGCCGCCCGAAGCCCCGGCCTCCGCCCCCGCCACAGAGCTCGCACCTTCGGAACAGAGCAGCGAAGTTGAACACACAGACAAGACAGAAGGTAATGCTTTGAATTATTTGGGCTGCCTAACTAATATGATGACTTATTTTCAAAAAATGGCCATGCATTTGATGTCAGCTATTGATTGGTACAGGTTTTATGCGCGGCTAATAAAATCAAAGTTGTATTCATTGTTTGTTATTGGGATCATTTCTCAGTAGCAGCCACAGAGTCTGGAATTGCGCCCGGTTGATGGCAATAGGCTCGCCCCCCAATTATTTGAAGCCTCTCCACATAGAAATTTCCCCTCCTTCCCTTCCACACTACTAAGCTGCACCACTGGTAGTGTCGTCAGTAATATTTTTCCCTTCTGCACTACTGGTCCAGTGGTGTCGTAGGTATTTGTAAAATACATATATATGCGTTCTCTATTACACTACCTAATTTGTTTTCGCAACTAGATACAGGTATGTAAAAAACACAATTCCTATAAGTTTATCTAGCATAGATCCAAGCTGCATTCGGTTAGACAGGAAGCCGACCCCAATATAGTTGGGAAAAGGCTAGGCAGATGATGATGTTATTTTCCTTTGGGGATCACAGGATGTTGTCATGTAAATAATTTACAACTTCAACGACCCTTCGGAAAACCTTCCACCTGGGCACGCGTTGCCGTGGCCGACTTGGAAATCCTTAGACTTCGAACCCAAGTCGGCCGGACCAAGGACAATCTCTGCAGATGGGGGTTCATGGACAGCTCAGACCTCAAGTGCGTATGCGGCGTCTCCCCACAGACAATGGCCCACCTCCCATCTTGCACCGCATGCCCTATCACCTGCGCACTCGAAGATGTGCTTACTGCATCAGTGAGTGGGTTTCGCGTGGCTGAGTTTTGTGCTAAACATAACATCTGAACTTTTTGCCATCGACACGCTAAGTAGAAGAATAATTTAGTACGTTTTTCTAATATTCTAGAACCAGTACCACCACAAACAGATCCACCGGAAGTGAGCGCAGCCGACATCATAGACAAACAAGAAAAAAGGCCCAAAGACAAACGGGATTCCAAAACGAAAATAGAAGTTAAAAAACAAGCAATTAAACAACAAGAAATAAAAAGTAAGGCTAAACCACAGACGGTCAAGTCAGAAACGAAGGTCACGCCGAAGAGGAAGGAGGTGGGTGTTAAAACGGTCAAGAGTGAAACTAAGATCGAGGAGAAGACTGATGAAGTCGTTGTTGTTCCTGAATTGAAGGTGAGGGATTCTTTTGCTTGGTATTTTCTTTACATACAGGGTGTAAAAAGACCCTAAACGAAGCCGAAAGGCACTTGTTCTCCCCGTCATTGCGATCATTTTTTTGTTCTAGACCATACCTGGGAACCTTCTAGTTACAGAGATATTGGAGGTCAAAGTTCTTTTTTGTTTAAATACTACTTTACTACTACGTCCATGACCCGTTTACTATTCAAAGCATCCATCAGCACCAAGTTTTGAGTGCGTTACATTGAGTTTTACCGTAAAATGTGATTTTTCACCCCAAAAAAAAAAAAATCGTTTCCCAGCAATAATTTTTGCGTAAAGTTACTTAGTTTGATGTACAGAATGCTTGGTTGACGGCTTCGCGAAGAGTCTGTTTACATCCTGTATATGTATTTATTATTATATTCTTGGAAATTTTCTGTACTATTGCACCTACTGTTTTGTCTCTGCATAACCCTAAGGTAGGAAATGCCCAAGGCATGAAATCGCCTTTTTTTCATTTCTTTTTTTTTACAAAATGGGCCTGCTCTTGACCTCGATCACGCCTGATGGAAAGCGGTAGATGAGGTCGATGATGGAACGAGCGTGCCCAGAAGATGCCTGTTCACTCTTGCTTTGAAGGCAGACGGGTTACATGTGGGAGGGAACACAGATGCCGGCAGAGAGTTCCACATTATGTGCATAAACTTTTAATAAATAAAACAAAAATTACCTTACAGCCGCAACCGACCCCCGTAGAGCCCCAAGAAACGCAACCGACCTCCGGGTTCAAACCCATCAATTACGCAGCCGCAGCAAAAGCCAACAAGCCCAAGAAACTAGCGACAACGACCATAGACACCAAACCACAGACACAGCCCAAAATAGAGAAAAAACTGTCTGAAAAACTAGATAACAAAAAAGACAAATTGAAGACCGAAAAAATTAACATACAAAGGAAGAACTCGGCAAAGTAGGTGATTTTTGGATTATAAAACCTTTTTGGTAATAAAAAAATAAAAGATTGCCCGTGTACAAATTTACTGGCAACACCAGGCAGGCAAAGGTATTGTCTTACGGCCTTGTACAGAATTGTGTATAGTTTGAACGTTTGAAAAATAGATTTGTGATATTTTCCACTTTGAAGTAAATTTGCATTTTTTTTTTGGAAATAATAAAAATTAATAAAAAAAAAAATTATGATAGTGTATTATAAAAATAATGTATTTTGTGAATAAATAGTTCATAAAAATATTAGATATTAGTTTTTAACTTTATTTTTTTTTCAAATTTGGGACATTTTATCGTTGCCATAGACTAAAAAAAAAAAGATTTTTACTCGTAGGGAGTCACCAGACTTAGTGACGCGGAATATGTTGTGAGCCGATGGGAAAACGCATTGTGTCCACGCAATAACAGCGAAAACATATCTTTCGGGTCGGCCGATGCGAATTGTCACCGCGCCGAACTAAATGTGATCGGATCAAGTCGATTCCACGTCGGAAAGTTTAGTCACTTCCTAATCCAATTTGTATACATTGATCTGAATTCTGATCTAAGAATTCCCTAACTTTTTTTTTTAATCTGTGGTCAGACTTTTTTGTTTTGACGGACAATATTAGTTATATTGTCCCCATAAATAATGAATACAGATCTTTCAATTTTCTTTTGAAACAATGTCAAAAACAGTGATTTTTTAGGGTGAAAATATCAACACGCACGGATCAGCAATTTCGAGTCTATCTCATTCTGTCTCGTTAGGCCGTCATTTGGTGGAGCGAGAAGTCCGGTCGTAAGCATTCGCGTATGAAGAACTTTAACGTGCGATTGGACCTCTCACTTTAGTGAGTTGAAATTCTTAGTCACAGAAATGGAAAAGGATCCAATGAAATGCTGATCAGGGGTCTAAAATGGCTGCTTTGACAGAATTATAATAATACTAGCTGTTCCCCGCGACCTTCGTCCGCGTAAAGTTATTAAAAATACAATTTTCCCCGTTTTTGCAACATTTTTCATTGCTGCTCCGCTCCTATTGGTCTTAGCGTGATGTTATATAGCCTATAGGCTTCTTCGATAAATCGGCAATCCAACGCTAAAAGATTTATTCAATTCGAACCAGTAGTTCTTGAGATTAGCGCGTTCAACCAAACAAACTCTTCAGCTTTATAATATTAGTATAGATGAATTAAGTTACAATACGTAAAATGGTCACAAATTGACAATTCATAATATTAACTGCATCTCTGAGCATTTTAAGAATTTAAATGTGATTCATCTCTCAAGAGATGTCGTGATGGCCCAGAGGTTAAGGCCTCGCCTCTCATGCATGAGGTTGTGGGTTCAAATCCGGGCAAGTACCAATGTGACTTTTCAATCCATATGTACTTTCTAAGTTTATCTTGGACATCACAGACATCGGTGAAGGAAAACATCGTGAGGAAACCTGGACTTATAATTAATATAAGTCTGAAATCGCCAACCCGTCTTGAGCAAGCGTGGTGATCAATGCTCGTGCCTTCCCTGTATGAGAAGAGGCCTTTGCCCAGCAGTGGGACAGCAACAGGCTGGTATTATAATGTGATTCATATTATTATTCTGTTATGATTTTGCATGAACGGCCATTTTAGACTCCCTGTGCGTGTTTATATGATTTCACCCTTATTTTGAAAATTCTGTAGTTCAGTCTCAAATTATAGAAAAATAATGAAAGCCTAATTATGGCGGTCCATTCAATATTTAAAAGTAGTTGATGAAAAAATCGTCTTGTATAAATTAATATTAAATATATTGAAAAAAAAAATACATGTATATGAAAAAAAAAAAATTGCACATTATATTTGTCTTATGTTTAGGATATACTAGACTTAGCTTAGAAAGTGGTTTTTAAGAATTTTCTTCTTTTTTTTTTCGTTTTTTTTTTTAAATCTGCTGTTTTTAATACGTGAATTTTGACATAGTTAAAATATTATTCGGATAAATTCTGACCACTAAAAGATAACTTTTATTGGAACGCGCCCAAAATTTGTTTGTTAGACATGTAAACAAGTTCAACTAATGTCTGTTTTTTAATCCCTGAGACTAAATTGACAAGTGAAAATGTCAAAACTGACATATATCCTATTGAAATCGATGTCAGTTTGCCATTTTTACTTGTCAATTTAGTCTCAGGGATTAAAAAACAGACTTTAGTGTTGTACTGACCCCAGCTGCACATCAAGCTACTACAATAGATTTTCAACTTTATAGCTAAAGCATAAGGTTTTAGCTTGATGTGCTGGCGTTTGTACTTCAGAATAAGATTTCAAGAGTTATTTTTGAAGACTTTAGTTTTTAACATATCCAAATCGTATAGGCCCGCGTGGTGTATGCCACTCCCTCACGTAGAGAGGAGCTGTCCCAGCACTGGGACTGTTATAGAGCTGATCATGTTAACCGTTTTTTAAGTAAAATTATGTAGTATTTTAATGAAATTTACAAGTATGTATTTGACATAAAAATTCATAAGTTTACCGATTAGTTTGTTTGGTATGGTATGAAAACATTCTAAAAATGAAGTTCATTTTGAGTTCATTCAAAGGTTTGGTCTTAGGGCAGAATTCACAGAATGAACTTTGACTTAAAGTTAGTGTTTCATAGAATTGTGACCTTTATTCATTATGCTATAATATTCAAATTTGAATTGAGAGTCAGCGTTTCGATTAAAAACAGTAAGCAGTGATAGTCTCGTGGTGTGACCGTCGATCTGCCAAGTCATAGGTCTCAAGTTCACACCCAAGACACGCACCTCTGATTTTACATATTCATGTGCATATTATATAATTATCACTTGCTTCGGTGAAGGAAAACATCGTGAGGAAACCAGCATGCCGGAGAGATATTTCTCGACGGCATGTGAAGCCAAGTCAGAGGCCCATGGGCGGCATAAAAACTCTGACACCAGGTTAGGCACTAACCACACGATAAACATTAATGATTTTGAAGTGATTTTACCCAGTGGTAACCGCCCCATCTTTGAGGGTTGTAAACCAGATAGGCGCATTACTTTGTGTAATTTGTTTCATCACCACTGCTCTCAAAACGGTGAAGGAAAACATCGTGAGGAAACCGGCATGTCCTAGAAATGATAATTCGAAGACATGTGACATCTACCAACCCTCACTGTGCCTGCGTGGTGGGTGGTATGGTATGGTACAACCACAGATATAGATAGACCTAGATAACGCAAGAGCAACTGCTTCGCGTGCCTAGCTTACGTACAAAAATCGTAAGTGGCCACTTTCGCGCTCAGTCTGCATCGGTGTATAACATGTTGAATGGGTAATTGTGCTGATATAAATTGTAAAAACTGTATATCTGTACAAATTTGAGAAAAACAAAACATTCGTATTACATTGCGGCTTAGAACTAGTGCTTGTGACGTCATAAGAGGTAGTCAAAAAATGGCACGCTTGGTTTTCATACAGGTCGTGATACTTGCGTTATCTAGGTGTATCTATATCAGTGGGTACAACCCAGCCCTTTGGGACGAGGCTTCTTTCCCAGTAATGGGTGTGGTATAGCCTAATTTTATGAGTAAAGTTCACATTAACAAAAGAAACTTAGGCCGGCTATACACGGACTGCTCGAGCTAGCCAGTGATCAACATACACGGACCGCTATTGCATTCGTAGTCAACAGCGACTGCTTGACCGCACGATGAAATATCACCGCGCTGCCAACCGCCCGAAGCAGTTGCAACTGCTCGAGCGGTTCCATGTAAGTGTGTACGTAGAAGACTGTAGTTTACATTGCAGTCACAGCTTGAAGCAGTCCATCGTGACTGCTTCAAGCTGTCCGTGTGTCCGGCCTTACTTTACTTGCTAAAAAACAAACATAGTTTTGTCTGTGAGTTTTACCTTAAACCAAAAAACTAATTTTCAAAAAGATGACATTCTTGATAGCAAAAGTTGCTAAACAATGTTTCAAACTTGTTTCCGACACACAAATACATGTTGCCAGTTTTGTTGACGAAAAACTTGAAACGGGCGCCAATTTCGTTTATTATAATGTTGCTTTTAGATCGTAAATTCCCCAAATAGAGTTGACAAAAGTAGAAAGTGATAAAATTATAATCGTTTACGGGGTTTATTTTTGAACTTAGTTTTTCAGTGAGGCTTAGGCAAATATAAAGTCGCAAAAAAAAAGAAATTTTATTTCACATCGACTTAAATGAGCTTATAAAACATCAAAAGTAATATTCATGGTTCAAATTGGACGTTTCCTATTGAGAAGATCTAACAAGAAACTATGCCAGAAATTCTCAAACAGTTAGGCCGCGCTGTACCTAATAGTACACCCGCATTTCAACAGTCATTTTTAAGGAGAGGCAGGGGCGTGCCAATTGCCATCAACCAGGAGATATACCTGGTGGATGAAACCCGAATCTAGGACCTCGTACTGAAGCTTCAAGTTCAATTGTAAACTCTAGTTAGTTTTTATTGAAACAGGATAAATGTTTTCTTTTTAACTCGTCAGGGAATTTTTTTTCGTTATATTATAAAGAATTTGATACGATTTTTGAGAATGTAAACATAAATTCACCATTAGAAAATATACATGTCACCGTAATATTGTAAACACCATTAGTTTGTATACTACCGCGCAAAACGGGGTGAATAGAGGAATTTTAACGTTGAATTAATATGTTATGTTACCAACAAGGTCTCTAAATAATTAAGTATAACTAAGTAAATAAAAAAGAGTACTTTTTGGTAACGTATCATATCAATTTAACATTAAAATCCCTTTCAAATTTTTGTCTCGATTCACCCCTGCGTTCCTGTTCACCCCGTTTGACGACCGACCGCTTTAATGAGTCCTCGCGAAGGTATCAATTTAAATGGAATATTCTGAAGGTTGATCACGTATTGGTTCAATTATTATCGTAATACCTACGTGGATTATGGTTATTTTAAAGCAAATAACCTGTGGGATGTTGTTAGGAGTTTGTGGACGCTTAATGTGTGTTGATGGGGCAAGGCGGAGGACTCATTAAAGCGGTAGGTCTATAACGATGTTCACAATCATACGGTGACATACACAATTTTTTTTTTTTTTAAATAATGTCCCATATTAAGTCAGCTAAATTATGTTTTAAGTAACTGGACTAGTGAACTATACAATCCGTATGTATGCATGTCGCTTGTCATTATTTGACAGATTTATAAAATGGCTGCAACACGGCAAATTGACGTAGGGTGTCAATTTGCTAACAACATTAATTGACGCTGATGGAAATGGAGGTCAGCCTCAAAAATGTATACATTTCAAGTTTTCATTTGATTGTATACAATTTAATTAATTGGTCGCGCCTAAAAAGTTACGTAAACGGTCACGTGGGTTGCGGGACACCCCGATCATATAAATCAAATACGAAATACATGCTAAATAACGATTATGCTCGATACTTGATCATAAAGGACACGTGTTTTTATGAAGCTAACGGGAACTTTAGCGCTCAAAATTCTGAATTTTAAAAGTTTAAAACCTTTAAGTATGCGCTGGGGTATATAACACCCCACGCGACCAATTACGGGTTAAGAAACCTAATATGTAATAAATTTAAATGGATACAATATTATGGGTCAAAGATTGTACAGTAAAATGATTTTTGTCGATGTATACATTTTTTTGAAGCTGATTGTATAGTTGCAGTAATATGTATACACTTAGCAAATTTTAAAATTGATCATCTATTATATTTATTGTAATTTGATGTAGTTATGAACATGGAACACGTTATATTAGGAATTAGCTTAAATTTTCAAGTTTTTCCAGGACAAAATTGCTTTTGAATTTTGCTAAGTGTATACATTTTAGTGCTCATGAATGTATCCGACAAAAAGGCGATATAATAGGAATGTCTCTATGTCCAACCGCGTGTTTTAGATTCCATTTCTCAAATATTTTAAGTGCATTAAATTTATTATTTGTTTTAAAAATTATAATGTACGCATTATGTCCCCAAGTAAGGTAAAAAAAAATTTGGTAAGGGCACAGGAAAATTGTAGACAGAATTTTTATGTCTTATTTATTGGAATGGCTGCGAAAAATGATATAGCAAATGTCGAATCAGCATTCTCGTGCATACCATGGGGCTAGGCAGAAACCACAGGCCGCCACCTGGAAGAAATCGACAAAATGACATCAAAGAAGAAATATGTCATTTTGTCGATTCTTCCGTCGACAAAACCCGTTTCTACGGTGGTCTGATGTTTCTTGGTATCGAAAAAAAAACATTTAAAAAAAAGATTTTGTTTTAAAAATACAAGTCTTTTTATTCATAAAAAATTTTCGCAGCCATTTCAATTTGACATATTTAAAAAAAAAAACCTTAATATAAATTACTGAATGAATTTTTTTTAACTTAGTCCAACATTATAATTATTAAGTATTTTTATTTAATAAATTATTAGTTTTTACTTCTAAAAGTCGGTGGTAGATTTTGAAAAACTTTATTGTGTATGACTAGCATGGTCTATCCGTGTTCCAAATTTCATCCAGATCCGTTTAGCCGTTTAGGCTTGCAAAAGTAATAGACAGACAGTCAATTTCGGTTTAATATTATTTATGGGAAGAACCAAAATAAATTTAAATGAGAAAATCTACCATCGACACGAAAAATATAATTATTGGAGCAAAAAGGCCATAAAAGAAATTGTAAAAAAATAATAAAATAAATATAAAATTAGTATACATGTTTGTATAATGTCAATTTGTCTGCCTCCGTTAGTAGAAAGGGCGTATGTGCCGACAATCGGAACATCCGTACGCTAAATACACGCTATGGACGTGGAATTGCGGACACCAGCCCGTTATACAATACAATAGAAAAATACTGTTTTAAGCTTTCACTGTTTAACCACTCATATGCCGAGTATCCAGACACAATTAAAGTCATTGTGTCTCGTGTAGATCTACGTTCCGGCACACGAAGGGTTAAACTAAACTTATTCTGTCACTTACGGGATATCTTCCGTGATTATTCATTATTTTGAGCTCCCGATATTTCGACGCTGTTGCAAGCGCCTTGATCGCGGGATTTCTGAGTCTAGTCACCCCGCGATCATGGCGCTTGAAATATCGGGAGCTCAAAATAATGAATAATCACGGAAGATATCCCGTAAGTGACAGTATAAGTTTAATAGAGAAATAAACTTAATTTAACTAAAAAGTTGTCTTTCAGCTGTTCAATTCCTACTCGACCCAAATGTATGGGACTGTTTACTCGACCCAAATGTATGGGACTGTTTATTTTTCGTGATTATGATGTTAGTCCCATGTAGAAAGTTGTTCAGTTTGATCACACTGATCACCCGTGCTGGTACATGGGGATCCCCGTGTTTACATGACATTTTTTTTTGAATTCTATTGTATTTTAAATGATTTTCTTACGCTCATTCTCTGCAAAGCGTCCCTTTTACTAACGGAGACATTTGTGCGGCTACAGTTTTGAAAATTCGTTTTTTGGACCATTTTTAAGATATTTTTTAATCAGTTAAATGGTTGAAATGAGTGTTCTTTCAATTCTGTAGCTTTGTTTGACTTGAGTTACTACTTGTCCCCTTGATATAATATAGCGTGATAATATAAGTAAACCCCGACGGAAGCAATGAAAAATTATGTTATAAGTAGTGGTAAATTTTATCAAAATTGATACAGCAGTTTTTGAGACATGTCATGTTTAATTTTAAGTTCCGTTTCGGGTACTGTATAGCAATAATATTAATTGTGTATAGCAGACGGCCGATTTTGCGGCTTATTCGACAGCAATATTGCTGTTGAATCATATTAGAAAAAAACATAAAATTAGAGGAATCTGAATCTCTCATACTGGGCATGGCTTTATTTGTATAAAAAGAATTTAATATAAGCCCTTTTACATACAAAAAAACGGTCTTCCCATAAATTAGTGATGTCACAAAAAGTCGCACGATTAATCGCAATGTCGCCCGTCTGCGCAAACTTACAAGTATGAATAAAAACGTGTTTTTTATCACTGCCAATGTTTTTTGGGTAGCGACGTAGAAACCCGCTTTTTACATTAAATCCGTAAGTGCCTAAAAACGAAAGGTATGCTCCGATTTAAGATAAAAAAAAAACATCGACCGTGAAAATTTGAAATTTCGTAAGCGACATCGATCGTGCAAATTTGAAATTTCGTAAGCGACATTGATCTTGCTGCTCGATTTTCAACCTTAGGCCCTGAGCGGTACGTTGCAAATTCAACGTTTTCAATGTTACGACATATCAAATTTTCATCGTCCTTCTAGCGTAATGTATGTTAAGTACTATTTTTATTATTAATTGTGTTTTTAAAGAAATTGCAAATGACGTGCAGAGCATGTGTCTTATGTCTTTGATTTAAGGTGTAAAATGCAATGATTGACGCGGGGAAGTTGTTCCACAATTGAATTGTTTTTGCACGAGTAGTGGTCCTTGGAACTAAATGAGGCGTATCTTAAGAGTGTGCAAATATAAGCCTTACTGTATAAGTTATTTAGGCTTATTATTCTATACATTGTTTTTACAAAAATCTCACTCGGGATTTGGACAATGTACTGAAGTATAATTATGTCCAAGTCCCGGTGAAAAAACACGATTAATAATAAAAATTATGAATTTGTAAATTAATTGTAAATTTTGACATATAGTGTTATGCATGTTATAGTTTGAAGCTAGATATTTACGTTATCACAAATACATGATACAGAATACGATACGATACAAATAAAAATGTTTAGTGAATTTAAATATAATGGTAATGTATAAATCTTTTTTGTTGTTTTCTTTTTACACATATTTGCGTTGGAAAGGGAGAAAATACTAAAGATATACCTTTTTGGGATTCCGTAACTTAAAAGGAAAAAACGGACCCTTATAGGATCACTTTGTTGTCCGTCTGTCTGTCAAGACCCTATATCTCGGGAACGCGTGGAGGTATCGAGTTGAAATTAAAACCATATACGCAGGTTTACAGTCCCTTGAAGCTGTGAAAATAAACGTAAAAAAAGATACGGCCATTTATGCCGCAAAACACGTTATATTTCTACACTCTCAAGGGAATCAAATTTTATAGGGTACTTCCCGTAGACCTAGAATCATGACATTTGGCAAAAAGCAATGTCTTACAGCACGTTTAAAGGAAAAAAATCTGAAAACCGTAAATATGTAGTTTAATAACAAAATACCTACAAGTTTATACGGAACCCTCGGTGCACGAGTCCAATTCGCACTTGGCCGGTTATTTTTTAGACATGGCCACTCCACTCGATAATTTATTTATTTACCACCAATTATAACAACATTACAGACTCGTCCAATACGATGCTATAAGACAAACAATATAAACATCATACAATAGAAACACACCAAATAGAAAAGCACAATATAAAATAAGTTAAATTACACCCAGTAAAAATAATAATACCTAAATTTATTGAACATGACAAACGTTTACAGTTGCACACCTCTTTCAATTATGATTTTGATTATTTTTTTGATTTTCAATTATAATGTTGCAATACTGCTCAACCGGACAATCCTGTGGTGACCTCAAATGAAGTTAAGGCTTACAACCTAAGGATATACAAGAAGGTACTATTTTTTGGGCCTAGTTTGACGACTAGTCAGCTCCAGTGATACTGATACTATTAGCCTGCGTCATCCCACTGCTGGACAAAGGCCGCTCCCCACGACTTCCAGTTGTTTCGATCCAGGGCCAATGTGGACCACTGGTCGTTAGTTTGGTCCAGCTCGTCCCGCCATCTTCTACGAGGTCTGCCGCGAAGCCTTCTGTCTGTGTCACGGCTCCAGAAAGAGGTTATGTTGGCCCACAGCCCATTGGGCATGCGGCAGACGTGGCCAGTCACTTCAGCTTAGCGGCTTTTACAGTTGCGAGTGATTGAAATAAAATTACACCTTTATTGTTTACATTTTTTATTTTATAATCAACCTTAGGTCCGGACTCCACCAAGACGTGCGAAGCGGGGAGAACAGGAGCTAGGATGTACCCAGCGAAGCTGTGCGGAGATGCGTACCGACTAGACCGGAACAGAGATGCGTGTAGGGAATCCAATCCCACATCAAACCCGCGGATCCCGCGGGATTTGCGAGATTGAGATTTTTTTAAATATTCTATTATTTTGAGTAGTTACATATTTAAAAAAAAATGAAATAAAGAGAAGCAAATTTTATTATCATTATAAATATTAAATAGAGTCGACATATTACTAATCAACAATTGCTATAGAGGTAAAGGCCGCGAAGGTAAATCCCTGTGCCGTGGGGGAATCCCTAGTCAAAGAGTATTTGAACTGACATTGATTACGTTCCGTTCCGAAACAGGATTCCACATTAAATTAAAATTCAATTTTAGCTGCAAGTTAAAAACTGAAAACTAAAGTATTTTTCATACAAATGCTATAGAAAAGTTACTAACGAGTTCCATGGGAAATTTGTTAAATCACTTATTAATGAGGCTGTGCTAGGTCTTAAATATAATCAGAACTCTCATTTTTTTTTTCAATCCCGCATGAATAATCCTACAATTCCGGGATCCCGCGTTTGCGGTATTGGATTCCCTAGATGCGTGTACAGGCTACTCACTCCCAGTTTAGCAACCGCCACACGCCGCTCACGTGACTTCTCGTCTCCGCTGTGCGGTTTTGTCTACACAATTATGAGACATCTCCTCTTCCTCTCTGATTAACCGTTTCCACAAAAGCTAAGTGTAAATAACGAAATACTATTGGTGGTTTACAAGACATCTCCGCTCCTCTCGTCTCGTCTTTAGTAGAGACCGGGCCTTACAGCTTGTAATACAATCTAAGAATCGGAACTCTTACTTTGATAGACAATAATCTATACATATAATAAGAATGTAAAAAAACTGTGTCTGTACATTGAAAATATAAAAAAAAAAAAAAATTGAGGGGGGTTTAGAAACAGTAATAGAGCACGAATCCAAAAAAAAAAATCTGTCTGTTTGTCTGTTTGTCTGTTTGTTTGTACACGCTAATCTTCGGAACTACTGGACAGATTTGAAAGATTTTTTTTTTGTTGTATAGGTATTAAGTCTGGGCAACATATAGGCTATAATTTATCTTGGAAACTTGAACACCTGATGCAGAACCGCAATAGACCAGCTAAACTATAAGAGATACAAAAATGGTACCATAGCAAAAATTGTTCCACGTGATGAGCATTTTCTGTTGAGAGAATAAATTTGAAGATCTAGAACACCTGATGTGGAACTCCAACAGCCCAGCTACACTATAACATATATAGGAATGACGTTTTAGCAAAAGTTGTTCAATCTGATGAGCACTCTCTGTTGATTTATAAAAATCGAAGATCTGGAACACCTGTTGTGGAACTCCAAGAGCCCAGCTACATCATAACACATATAGGAATGACGTCTTAGCAAAAATTGTTCAATCTGATGAGCACTCTCTGTTGACTTATAAAAATCGAAGATCTGGAACACCTGTTGTGGAACTCCAAGAGCCCAGCTACACCATAACACATATAGGAATGAAGTCTTAGCAAAAGTTGTTCGGTCTGCTGGGCATTTCCTGTTGACTTATAAAAATCGAAGATCAGAAACATCTGATGTGGAAATCAAAGCTAACACTAATTTCACTGTATAATTATACTATATATATATATATATATATAGTCACTTAGATTTTAATTGATCAGGTATCTTCACAATAAAACTATAACCATGCCTAGAAAGAGGTCAAATCTTTCCCAATGTTCCAAAGGAGCTAAAAGATTGAGGATCATAAGATCCCAAGAATCTACCGAAGAACGTCAGGAGAGACTTGATGCTGTTCGAGAACATCAGGCTGCAACTAGCTCCGTGGAAACCTCTTCGGATCGCGAAGCACGCCTGCGTTCTCAGCGTATTTACGCATCGACATCCAGGTCTCTAGAGAACTGTGAAGAATATGAAGCGCGACTGACTGCTGATCGTGAACGTCATGCATTGTCTCGCGAGTCGGAGACGTTCATGGAAAGAAAATTACGCTTGAGTTTTCAGCGTGTATACACATCGACTTCGAGGTCTCTAGAGACAAGTGCGGAACGTGATGCACGACTGACCGCTGATCGTGCAAGTCATGCATTGTCTCGCGAATCGGAGACGTTCAAGGATAGAGAATTACGCTTGAGTTCCAAGCGTATCTACGCGTCGACTTCTAGGTCTCTAGAGACAAGTGGGGAACGTGATGCGCGACAGACCGCTGATCGTGAACGTCACGCATTGTCTCGCGAGTCGGAGACGTTCACGGATAGAGAATTGCGCTTGAGTTCCAAGCGTATCTACGCATCGACTTCTGACTTACAAAAATGAAAGATATGGAACGTCTCGAATCGTCTCGCGCATCCCGTTGTTTTCCCGTCCCCGGGCTCTTAGAATTCGACATCAGACGTTTCAGGTCTTCGATTTTGACGACCCCGTTGTCGCTGGCATTAGCAACAGGATCCGCGTACGAAGTCGCGGGCAGAAGCTAGTTGAACATAAATCAAGAGAAACACACACACATTTTTTGACAAGCAAGCGCGTGCCCTGTACTCCAAACGACACAAATATGTAACAAAATGGTAGGTGAAATTGTGGGTTGGCGTGGAGGGCACGCGCGTGCGTTTATGATCTGGCGTTCAATAGGAAACATTTTGCATTTCTATGACCGCACGGCGGGTGCGAGCAAGTGCGGTGTATGATGTACAATCACGAGCATCAATATGTAAACACTTAACAACTTGTAAAAGTGTTTTTCTCCTACTGTTCTGATTAAAATTTCATGTTGTTACAAACATAGTATTCAAGAACTCATATTTTCATGAAAAAGATCCTATCTCCAAGTTACAATCGTGATTTCTCACGAAAATTGCTTTTAAATTTAGAAAAGTGTATACATATTGGTCGTGACTCAAACGCAATGGACATTGCGCCCCCTGAACTCGACCGACATCAGTGATCGGCCATCTCTAATAATTAGCTTTGTGTCTCATGTGTTTTCCGAATGTGAGCATATAACGAGCTTGACTGTGCGAAACTCTTCTGACATATTTCACATTTGAAAGGCCTAACATCACTGTGTGTCAAAATATGTCTTTTTAAATCACTCGTGTAAGTAAAATGACGCTGACATATTTTACATTTGTGAGGTTTTTTACCAGCGTGTAATCGAATATGTCTATTTAAACTACTCCTAGCACAGTATCTTTCCTCACACAAGTGACACTTAAAAGGTTTTTCACCACTGTGTTGTCGCATATGATTTGTTAGTTTAACACTTTCGTTGAATGTACGCTGACATATTTCACATTGGAAAGGTCTCTCACCGGTGTGCGTACGCATGTGTCGTTTCAAATTAGTTGTAACACTAAAACTACGCTGACATATTTCGCATGTGTGAACTTTATTGTCCATGTGTGTACGAATATGTCGCCTTAAACTACTCTTTAAACTAAAACTCATCTGACATATTTCACATTTAAAAGGTTTCTCACCCGTGTGTTGTCGAAGATGATGTTTTAATTTGAATCTAAAAGCAAAACTAAGCTCGCATTTATCGCATTTATGAGGTTTTTCACCGGTATGTTTTAGATTATGATATAGTAACGCACTTTTAACTGCAAAACTATGCCCACAAATGTCACATTGGAAAGGCTTGACGCCATTGTGAATTTGGATATGATATATTAAACTATTTTTGTACGTAAAGCTTCGTTGGCACAAATCACATTGGAAAAGACTTCTACCAGTGTGTGTTCGTTTATGATTTTTTAGTGTCTTTTTGGTAGCATAACTTCGCTGACATATTTCACACTTGAAAGGTCTTTTTTCACCACTGTGTACTCGACTATGATTTAATAAACTTTGCTTGTAATTGTAGCTTCGAGGACATTTGTCGCACTGAAAAGATTGTTGAACACCGTGCAGTCGCCGCATGTGTTGTGTTACACTTTTTTTATGAGTAAATTTACTTGGACACATATCACATGTGTAAGGTTTTTCATCCATAGATAATTTTTGAGGTTTCTTTAAATTATCATTGTCTATATCTGTGTCAATCCATATTTTTCCAGTAACATCATCTTTAGGTTTTTCTTCTTTAACGGTATTATTATCGCGAGGTTTAGAATTAGTGAAAGGGTTCTTGAATTTAGGTACAGGTCGGGACGTGTGAACCTGAGTGCTCTGTATGATCTTCGAATCCGGTTGTTTAGTCTTCTTTTTTTGAGTTGTCTGTGTATCTTCTAGTTTTGTTAGTTGTACGTATAGCTCGGGTGTCTTCGAGCCGGGCGAACCTGTAATAACAAAGAGATATAAAACAAATACAGGGTGTAAACAGACCCTTCACGAAGCCGTCAACCAAGCATTCTGCAAACTAAGTAACTTTATGCAAAAATTATTGCTGGGAAACGACTTTTTTTTTTGGTGCTTAATCACGTTTTACGATGGGAGTCGATGTAACGCACTCAAAGCAGTGCTTATGGATGGATTGAATAGTACGGGGATCGTGGAGGTGTTTAAAGTAAAAATCTTGCATTAAAAACATGCATTTAAAAAAAAAAATTGAAAAAGTTGGAACTTTGACCCCCAATATCTCCGAAACTGGAAGGTTGCCAGGTATGGTCTAGAACAAAAAAATGATGCAATGACGGGAAGAACGAGTTAAGGATTAGTCCTTTTTTTGGGGAAAAAATCCCCATGATATATATCTGTAAAACTTAAATCAAGAGATATATTTCAAACTCAGACACAATATGCGATAACTAGCGGAGGCAGAAGAAAAGTAGGGTTGGTGTGCACTGCGAGTGCGCGCGTGACCCGTCCATTTGGTCAATAAATATCGTATTAAGTATCCCCATTTCTTTAACTTCCTGTTTGTCTGTTTGAAAATTGAATGGAAATAAAACTTGCAAAAATATTCAGAAACAAGTTTTTTTTTTTTCTTAGATCTAAACAAAATAAAAACATAATATCGTGTGCCTCACGGCTGTACCAAAGTCTCAGTACAGCTAAAATGCTAGACAACTAATGCATTCTTTTTTTTTCGGATGGGAAATCTTCAAATGACCCCTCCCGCTCTGGGTGGAGTGGAAGAGAGTGTCAGACTCATACTGACTAAAACCCATCCATGTTCCTTCTTAGCCCTTTGTGTACCAGGGCCGCGGTATCTCTTTTTGAACAGTCCCGCAGCCCAGACAACTAATGCCTGACGCTGGTTTTCAACATAACGGAAAGTTGAGTCAGTGATACTTACGAGCCATCTCCTCGACTTTTTGTCTTTTGTTAGTCACTTTATCGTCTTCCACTTCACTTTTAAACTTCATTAAAGGTACATCATCTTCAGAATCTGATCCGGAATAGTGCAGTGGTATATCTCCTGATTCAAAAGTGTTTGTGTCTTCCCGATCTATAAAAAAAAAATTGATGACGTCATAACAAAACATTGATGAAATGATTGCATAATCGAGTGGAAGAGAGATAGATGCGGCGCAAGCGTACAATGAGCGTAACGGGACAATGTACGTAACGGGACAATGTACGTAACGGGACCATGTGCGTAACGGGACAATGCGCGTAACGGGACAATGAGTCATCCTTTTTCGTGCATGCAGCCGGCGTTCATCGATGTATTAAACGTTGTCACGTCAAAAAAAGAATTTGTGAGGTATACTACAACTAAAAAACCAGACTAAAGAAAAATCACGCTCTAATTAAATTCGGGGTTTACAAGGTAAAATCGACTCCTCTTATTGTTGAAGTCGGTTAAAATGTAGCCTATGTTACCCGGGCCATAATAACCAATCGATTGACACCTTATTCATCAAAATTGGATGAATAGTTTAGGCGCTACGGAGGAACATACGTACATACAAACAGACATAGACTGCTAAAATCATAACCCTTCCTTTTGGCTTCGCTGTAGTCGAGTAAAAAAAAAGTTTTTGAACACAAAAATCCAGTTACAGGGACACTATGTATAAGCCTTGGATCAATAAATACTATAAATATCCATATCCGTACATAAAATGACCGTTTGAATGGTCGTTTGGTTGGAGCATGAGGTCCTGGATGCGATTCCCAGGTCGGGCATAGTGTTATTGGGATTTCCATCAGGAATTTCTCTCAGGAGTCTGGATGTGTACCCTGTTGGTGGCAATAGGCTCACCCCCTATTACATGGGGTTTAAACATAACTGGCGAAATGTTGTCTACGCAACCCTTAGCAGTTACAGGAGTGATGTTATGTTATATTATCTATACTAATATTATAAAGCTGAAGAGTTTGTTTGGTTGAACGCGTTAATATCAGGAACTACTGGTTCGAATTGAAAAATTCTTTTAGTGTTCGATAGCCCATTAAACGAGGGAAGCTATTGGCTATATAACATCACGCTACCACCAATAGGAGAGGAGCATCACTGAAAAGTGTTGCAAAAACGGGGAAAATTGTATTTTTTATTCTAATTTTATTCAATTTAATTCATTTATTGCATCAAACGTAAGGTAGGTACACTTGAAGTTCTTATATAAAATATGCATGCAATAGTACAAGTTTACACACTTAAGATAACGGTTAAATAAGTCTATGCTTTAATGTATAAAATTTACAGGGACACTTTTGAAAGAACTCATCTATCAAATAAAAACACTCTTGTAACAACCACTTCCATTATGCGGACGAAGGTCGCAGGCACAGCTAGTGCTTACATAAAATGAAGTACATACCACTCTGTTCCTCCACCTTGATCTCTATCACAGCATCTTCTACCCCACAACCATCTGGTAACTCACTGGTTCCGGCTTCGTATTTATCAATTATACTAATATGCACTGTTGGAGTTATAATAAACCCATTGTAAATCTCTGACTGGCCTTGTTTCGTGAGAGGTTGAGTCTGTAAAACGTTGATTACAGAGTTAGGTCAACTATACAGGGTGTACAGGGCACGCGCTTGTTTGTCACGTATACGTGACAATGTCGTTCAAAAGGTTAAAAGCCCCTGCAATAGCATAGCTGGTGCCAAGCACGTTCATTTATTGAGAATCTAGTAATGTCATTTTATAGGGTGTAAACAGACCTTTCACGAAGCCGTCAACCAAGCATTCTGTACGTCAAACTAAGTAACTCCACACAAAAATTATTGCTGGGAAATGACTTTTTTTTGGGGTGAAAATCACGTTTTATGGTAGGTTTCATTGTAACGCACTCAAAATATTGTCACCTCATGATCCTCATTCAACATCTGAGCGAACAGCTTCTCGGCTTCCAGACATTTCCTCTGCAACTGGCTGCAGTGCTTTAGTTTAGTGTAGCAGAAGGAACAGGCGAGCATCGGTCTACTGTCTTCAGTTACAAACTGCAACAAAAGTGCGTTAAGCTAATTATTTATTTATGAATGAATTGTCAGGGCTGCAGAAAGTGGTTATTTTGGCCCACAGCTCATTAGGCATGCGGCAGACGTGGCCAGTCCAGTACCGCTTCAGCTTGCCAGCGTTTTGAGCAACGTCAGTAATTTTTGTTTTGGAGCGCAGTATGGTGTTGCATAGGAACATGGTTGGTTAGTTTCACACCTACAATGCTGCGCTCCATTACACGTCGGCAGACCTCATAGAAGATGGCGGGATCGAAACAACTGGAAGTCATGGGGAGTGGCCTTTGCCCAGCATTAGGATGACGCAGGCTAACAGTATCACTATGAATGAAGTACTTCTTATTCAATAAAAGTAAAGTTTTTTTTAAAATTAATGCTGCTTTCCATGGTCAACCTTTTGAACGCTAGAGCATAAAGACACGCACGTGCCCTTCACGCCAAGCCATAACTTCACTGCAAATACCTACAAAAAGAATAGCGACTCCAAAACTATTTAATTGTTTATTTCATGTTATAGTGCACAACTTGTCACATTTTTGTACAGGGCATGCACTTGCTTATCACATATATCTACGTCTGCAATTCTGTAATTAGTGATGTTTGTGTTGCCCTTTCTTTATTATTAAAAGAGTGTCCATGGAGTTTCTTGCCCATTCTTCTCCATAGAGATCTACGCCTTGGAATGGGCAACTACAGTACTTTCATAAGTTATTATGTCTTATGTCTGGGACTGTAGCTTCGCCTTCTTTGTTTTTCTGACATTCAAAAGTGCCTGTAATGGTCTAATTGAAATAAATGCTTTGAGTTTGAGTTTGAATTATTTTTTATGTGTAAAGCAGTTTTATAATTAATTAATCTTAAGTTAAGAAATTTACATTTGCTTCTTATTGCTTCCTGTCGTTATTTTGTTATTACTTTTTTGTCTTCTTATTTACGTAAAATAATGTATCTACTCTGTATCCCTAACCTAGGTGAGTAATATGTGGAAACGTCCTGGATTGTACATTAGCTTATGTTTAATACTTTGAAATATTTACTTTAACATAATAATATATTGTAAAAATTGTTTGTTTTCCCTAATTAAATAAATAAGTAAAGATTATTCTCATCTGCAACTTAATTAACACTTTTAGGCTTCGAAATATTAACATAGGTAATTTACTTACTGGAATATCAGTCAGCTTCTCATATAGTTCCTGCAGGGTCTTACTGGCAACCACATACATGCGAACGTTTTCCACTAAACATATCCTACACATTTGCAGTTTTACTAATTCCATATTTAAAACACTTCTGAATTTAAACGACTGACAAATATTTTAATCTATGAATAAAACTGTGTTAACAGTGAGCAGGAATGTTCTTATTATGATATCAATGAACGTGTGCACTATCTGCGTAAGTAAGACTGGTCACCAGCTGCAGCAGGCAGCTCTCCAGGTACCAAGTCCTAAGAAATGACTAGCTTTTTGTGTTTATTTCTTGAGAAGAGTAACATAACAGCTATAACAAACAAACACGACGTCGTAGGCTTGCTTGACTGACAATGACAATTCTTCACAATGTCACCGTCACTCACATTTGATTTCGTTTTCGGTAAACTAATGCCATTTATAATGTTGGAACAAGTGTTGGAATCATTGAAGAATAAGCTATAGAGATGGCTTACCCCTCTGCCAAAGTAAAGACGCCAAGCAATTCTTGTAGGTTTCGAGTTATTTTGAATCCTAATTTTTATTATTTTCTTTTATTTGTTCACTAATTTACGGTTTTAAGAGTCACTATCACCATCAAATATCGGGTTTTAACGCGAATTATATTTTGTTCAACATACAACCTGACATTGAACTGCAAATAGCAACAAACGTAAGAAAAATTGAATTTTGCAGGTGACCCTGGCGGGATAAAATTCCGAGAAGACTAAATGAGGCAGATTATTAACAGGGAAAAATAAAAAAAAACAATACGTCTTAAAAATTCATTTATTAAAATTACATTTCGAGTACCTTAATTAAATATTATAAATTAGAAGCAAGTACTTGTACAGTATAATAAATGTAACAACATCTAAAAATCAATACTATCATGTATGTTCATTGCTTTTTCTTTCACTAATATTTCATATAATACACAAGTGGAGATAATTCAAATACAGTATCGAGTACCCCTCATATAAATACGATATGGGGGGTTCAGAATGATGTGTGACCCCGCCAGCCTGCGTGGCTGAGCCTATAGTCCAAAATCAATCAGTCCACAAATAATGACACCACTCAGATCCAGCCTGTCCCTTTGCTGTCCTCCAGCGACGCCCTAAGCCGAGGCTCGTACCCCACAGGGGGTGCCCTTAGCGTGTAGTCGCTTAGTTTGTAAGTTTTTTTTTGCCCTGGCTGGAGGCCTTACACTCAAGGCACCCACAGGATAGTCCGGTTAAGCAGACGACAACATCCTAGGTTGAACGGGATACCTAACTGAGAGATGCCATTCACAAAAAAAAAAGAAATAGAATGATGTACTGAATACATGGTAACCGTTTCTGCGTCGGTGTCCCTTCACCCTGTGTGTCATGTCCGATTGCGAGTGATGCAAAATTGCAAAGTGTTTGTGTTCATATTTTTTTTTTTTTTTTTTATAAAAAACGTTGCCCCACACTAGAAACTCACATACACAAACAGCCAGCCAGAACAGATTTGTAAGGTGGTTTGCACACTGCACTTATTATTTCGACTCGCAGCTCGCAGCGTGACGTCACACGTTAGTCGCATTTTGCCGTACTTTATTGTTAATATCTCAGTCATTTTTGTAGTTAGGAAAAAAAAAAAAAAATTTTTTCTCGAGTTACCTATTTTTCCCACACTTACAAATCATGAATGTTCCCCTCAACAATGGTGATTGTCCGTTTTTTCAAAAATTGTGCAAATTACAAAACCAGTTCAAGTAAATAATATATTTATTAAAAAAAAAAATGAATAAGGAGTAAGGTCTGTAATTATTTATTTATATTTTTGAAGAATGTGGTTAACCTTTATTTGACCTTCAATGAAGTCATCTCTAGAAGGAATATCGTGAAATATTTTTGCGATTCCAAACCGCACGATTTGCAACCGCGCGGTTCTCGCGTGTCTGAACGAGCCCTTAGGGTCTTTTTATTGTCATGCGTGTTTGCGCCCGCGTGCAGGCCAGGCATGCATGCGTGCTGCCCGCAACCTATCATATCATACATGTTTTTATTGTCATGCGCGCCACACGCACGCGGCACACGGGCGGATCGCGGGATGCTCGCAGGGTTGCCGTACCGCCCGTGTGCGTGTGGCGAACCTTGACAGTCAGTGTTGTTTTTACTGTCAAGCGGATCGCACGCAGGTTGTAAGATCAATATGAATATGATTTTGACACGAGTTCTCTTCCTGGCGACACGCACAATACTGTGGTGGCGTGGCGAAAATAATCTGCTCTGCGTGCGGCCCGCAACAAGCATGCGTGCCTGATCTGCACGCGGGCGCAAACATGCATGACAATAAAAAGGCCCTTAGCTTCATGTGAATGCCATTAAAAAACAAACTGTCATTAGAATGTCATACACATATTAAATTGTTGAATGAGCAAAGGAATCTTTTCCAGTGATGACGTCATCAGTCCTCAAACTTTAAAATTAAATATAAATAAAACTAGCCATTGAATTTCAAAAATATTCAAATCAGTTTCTTAAAATAGTATATTTTAACTAAAACAAATAAAATATACAGGTAAATTTTTTTGGACAATGCCCATTGTATAGGGTGACTGGTAATTAGTGACCGATACTTAAACACGTGATTGTAGTCATGATAACAAACAACTTTCCCAAAGAAACATTTTTTTCACGCCTTGAAATGGGCAACTACAGTACTTTCACAAGTTATTATGCCTTGTGTCTGTGACTGCAGCTTCGCTCTTTGTTTATTTTGTGACATTCAAAAGTGCCTGTAATGGTCTAATTGAAATAAATGCTTTGAGTTTGAGTTTTTATTTATTTATTTATTTAAAATGTTAAAAAAAAATCTTTGTTATCATGAGTACAATCACGTGTTTAAGTATCGGTCACTAATTACCAGTCACCCTATATATGTATACATGCCAGGAACTATATAATCAGTCAATTTTACACAAGTTGGGCATATACGACATTGTGAAACTTTTCAGGCCATACTCAGGTAGTCAGATGCTGGTGGACTTGCCTCTCTATGAAACCATAGAGATTTAAGGCCGAAGCGCCAGGGTAGCCCGCGAAATTCAAATTGTTTTACGTTTTTTGCAATTTGCAGGTCATTGTCAGGTTGTATGTTGACTTCATCTTCTATGATGATTCGCGACCATAAGAAATATTACTTTACAGAGTTATAATCATTAAAATCATCAATACAACCCTCTTATGTCTGTTTTTTAATCCCTGAGACTAAATTGACAAGTGAAAATGTCAAAGCTGACATAAATCCTATTGAAATCTATGTCAGTTTGCCATTTTCACTTGTCAATTTAGTCTCAGGGATTAAAAAACAGACTATAAGTTCATTTAATCCCATTTAATGACCATTTCATGAAAAATTCATTCAATGGGGCTTCTCTCCACTATGGATGCATCTGAATACCAGGGTATGACATGGATCCGCTGCCTATCTGACCTCCACAACTCAGTTACTGTGGAACTGGAACACAATACCCCTTAGTAAGACTGGTTGTCAGATTTTCAGGCCTCTTTCTACCCAGAACGACTGTCAAATATCTACGACTGACAGCCGGGACCAACAGATTAATATGCTTTCTGAGACACGTAGGGGTCTTGGTATGAAATGGATGGGCATCCATCTACGGACCGACCTCTGCTAACGTAACTTAATCTTCAATAGATCAGTGTGGTAAAATTCACTTTAAATCACCAAGACTTGTCACATATCATTATCACTGTCAACTATCCACTGTCACGTTCACTGTCAACTGTCACTAACAGCCACACACCACTCGCTGTCCACTTCAGCATCCACCTGCACGATAGCCTCCTGCTCCAACACCTGACTATTCATCAGACCAATCAGCTCTGCGTACTTGGCTCTCTGCTGTTCCGACATCACAGCAGGATTATGGTTCTTCAAATGATAGTTGAGATGACTGCTCTGCTTGAAACGTTTATCACAGATCCCGCACTGGAAGGGAGCTACGTTGGTGTGAGTCCTCATATGTTGCTTCAAGTGCACAGATTGGCAGAACGTCTTGCTGCAGACGACGCATCGGTAGGGTTTCACTTTGGTGTGGATACGAAGATGTTGGTCGAGCCCTGACTTCTGTGTGAATGCTTTGGGGCAGAATGTGCAGGGGAAGGGTCGGTCGCCGGTGTGCATGCGCATGTGTTGTAGGACTCCGCCCTGGGGATTAAGGAAAAAACAACATTACTTTGATAATAAATGGAATAAAGCATTATTATGTTTTGCAAATATGGACTAGCTTTTGCCCGCGGCTTCGCTCGCGTAAATTCAGAATTTGACAATCAGTGGCATGGAAGAATTAAGATTTTTCTATGCCATTGTGTAATAACCTTATTATTGGTAAAAATGTCACTTGATCTGTCATTTTGTCGATTCTTCCGTCGATAAAACCCGTTTGTACGGTGGTCATGCTACGCGTGCTGGTTCCGACGTCGTTCCTACGGTCTAAATAGTAGACGACTTATATCGTGGTCTAATGAAACTAATGACCAAAGTGTACTGGTATTTTGGTCTTTGCGCTTTTTCATTCTTTCCGAGTACTTACATGCTGTGTAAATCTCTTGTGGCAGACGCTGCACTCGAAGGGTTTTAGCTTGACGTGAGCAATCGCCGTGTGCTCAGACAGCTCCTTGTTAGTCTGGTAGCCCATGCCGCACACCTGGAACAAATTAATACATTTATTTAGTTCATTGTTTAAAAAGGTTTCAATATTATAGTCTGCTTGCTCTCCGTAGTTTTATTTTATTTTCAAAATGGCATACAACCTGTAATAGTCAATAACTCAGTATCATCATTCTCCTGCCCTTTTTTTTTTTTTTAAGGATTGGAAATCATGAAATAACTCCTCCTGCTCTGGGTGGAGTGGGAGGGAGTGTCAGACTCGTACTAACTAAAACCCATCCATGTTCCTTCTTTGCCCTTTGTGTTCCCGGGCCGCGGTATCTCTTTCGAACAGTCCCGCAGCATTCTCCTGCCTTTATCCCAATTTACTTGGGGTCGGCACAGCATGTCTTCTTCTTCCATACTTCTCCATTACTAGTCATCTCGGCAGTCATCTCCTTTTTAGCCATATCATAATTCACACAGTCCATCCATCGTTTCTATGTTTTTCCTCTACTCTCATAGCCATCTACGTTCATACTCAACCTTTTCCTCACTCCTCCGCATCTCATGTCCATACCACGATAACCGATTACCACACAACTTACTCATTTTTTCCGGAATACTTTTACTTGGATCTAGGAACAGTAATTCTGACTCACCTCACAGGCGAACGGCGCAGCTACCTCCTCTCCGCTGCAGGCGAGAGGCTTCTCACACACCTGGCACCTCAGCCCCTTCCGGCGGCGGGTGTGCTCATCCCGGTAGTGTATGGAGTACTCGCAACAGGAGAAGAATATCTGGTGGCAGGTCCCGTCGGCCACGAGAGTCGAGGCCTGGAGGCATTCGAAGGGGCCGCTGGCAATGGAAAAATGTTTGATAAATCAACTAAAAAATAAAAAAATAAAAAAAAATCTGCTTTAAGCTTTCACGGTTTAAAACTAAACTTATACTGTCACAGGATATCTTCCGTGATTGTTCACCATTTTGAGCTCCCGATATTTCGATGCTGTTGCAAGCAGCATCGTAATAAGGACTCCACAAAACCTAGTGATACTGTGAGTGTGTTTTGCCGTGACTTAGTGTCGAGTTCCAGTAGTGCGCGTAGCAAAAGACAAAGAAAGAGGGTAGACAGACTTGTATGCTCTTAACAATTTATTTTCCATCCACCCGCATTCTCCAGTCAACCCGCGATCATGGCGCTTGCAACAGCGTATCATCATGAGATACAACTATAGACGCAAAACAGAATTTGGTTTTAAACCGTCTTTTTGGTTTAAAACGATTTAAAACCACAATTAGCGGTTTAATAATGGTTTAAAACGTTTTTGTTTTGTTTTTATTGTGTGCACTTGTGGCATGTGCCAAATAAATGTATTTTCTTCTTCTTCTTTTTTCTTCTCTCTCCTCATACCCTACGTTACGATTTTGGTTGCAAATTGCAAAATAAAAATTCGGCATTGCCGTTATATTTTAATAAACACGCATTTCATGATTGTTTTCAGTCTATCTAATCATTAGACAGACTGAAAACAATCATGAATGCGTAGTAGGATTAGACTCTAATCCTAAAAAGTAGTATAATGACTTCACATATATTAATAAAAATGCTAAATGATTTCAATTAGCCTTTTAAAATAATTTATAATTAATGTACGGCCCACGTGCTCGTGGTTTTAAACCGTTTTAAACCAATTTAAGGCCCGGACTCCACCAAAGCGGAGACGAGCGGAGCGGAGAGGAGACGTGCGGACACCGACCAATCACATTAATTTATATCTACATCGTGTTTCTCGCCTCTTCTGTGATTGGTTGAATCTTGCACATCTCCTCTCCGCTCCGCTCGTCTCCGCTTTGGTGGAAACCGGGCCTAAAACCGGTTTTAAACCACGGATTTTGGTTTAAAACGGTTTATTTACAACTATAGATACAACCCACTGCCCCAAAAAATGAGCAGACGCAGCTTTGGTAACCTTCTTCCTCCATCTATACTCACGTAATAGGCTCCGACTCCTTCTCCTTCTTCATCACATGCTTCTCCTCTCGTTCCTTCTTCACAACTCTCTCGATCCGCTTCCTCTTCACGTCATTGCTCTCCTCAGCCTTGATGATGATATAGCTGACGTCATTGGACGCGAGCGCCATGACGCTTGTGGGCTCCATCTCGGAGAGAATCTGCTCTGTCTTAATTTTTATGATGTTGTCTTCAGACTGAGGTTTGGATTTGAGCTGGAAAGTTAATGTGGGTATTTAAACTTTTGAACGCTAGTGTCACATATACGTGACAAGCAAGCGCGTGTCCCTAATGACACAAATATGTGACAAAATAGTAGGTGAAATTGCGGCTTGGCGTGGAGGGCACGCGCGTGCCATCAAAAGGTTAAATTATGAGTGGAAGAGCTCCTAGTTAAATAATAACAGCCGCTCGGGTCGATCTTTAGGTGAAGCCGTGCTTGCCTAGGTTGGCCTGTGGATGCATGACCATTACATACCGAGTTTCTTCCGTGCCTCGGACAGCACGTTAAGCCGTTGGTCCTGGGTGTCATTTGTAGATCTTTGACAGTCGTTAGGTAGTCAGTGGCCCAAAAAGTCTGACAACCAGTATTTACCAAGGGGTATTGTATTAGCCAGATCCTTAACGAAGCCGAAAGGCACTTGTTCTCCCCGTCATTGCAATATTTTTTTTGTTCTAGACCATACCTGGGAACCTTCTATTTAGGGAGATATTGGGGGTCAAAGTTCTAACTTTTTCACAAGTTTTTATTTAAATACAAATTTTTAATGTTATAACTTTACTTTAAATACCTGCACGACCCCCATACTATTCAATCCATCCATCAGCACAATGTTTTGAGTGCGTTACACTAAGTCGTACCGTAAAACGTGATTTTTCACCCCAAAAATAAAAGTCGTTTCCCAGCAATAATTTTTGCGTGGAGTTACTTAGTTTGATGTACAGAATACTTGGTTGACGGCTTCGTGAAGGGTCCGTTTACACCCTGTATATAGGCCTTAGTAACAAGTCTTATGTTTATCTTACTTACCGGCTGCTTTTCGTTGACCTGAGTCCAGACAGCAGGATCTCCGCTATCATATGCATCAATATGCTCCATGCGGGCATGGTTCCTGAGGGCCACCTCACTGGCAAACCCCTTCCAGCAGAGACGGCAGTGGATAACGTCTTCATCATCTGTTATTATTTCTTTCTGTAATATTTAACATAATTGTCATGAATTTATTTCCTAACTTTGTTGAATTTACTTAGAATGAGATATTTATTTATTCATTATACATTAAGTACAGCATAAGCCATTAATACTACATGAAATTATCCTTTTACTCGGTCTTCTCACAGAACCACAAACATTCTAACATTATCTTCTTTCATTCATCAGCAAATAAGTCCAATCCAGTGTTGGTCTCCACGAGCACGTTGAGCATCCTAAGCATACGCGGTATACGGGAAGTGTATTGAGCTATAGTGTAACAAAATGGGACATTAAACAATTAATGCTTTCTAGAGTGATTATAATTATGTGGAACAAATCATTGACACAGCTCCACATGTAAATCTGAGGTGTTGGTATAACTGTGTATAATTTTATACGCTGTTGTTATTTGGTCAACAGCACACCTAACTTTAAGGGAATTAAAATTCAAACATCCTAAAAGAAAGTTAGTAGGATACATTTATGGCATAGGCCACTAGTGCCAGTTTTTGTCACTAAAAATAAAACTCAAACGCATGTAACACTTATTGGTACTAATGTTTCACATTTTTGTCACCAGACATTACAAATGTCCGGCCATGTGTAAAACGCACACGAAAGTCTCTGTTAATTGTTCTTGTAAAGATCAAGATGTTTATTACAAAATCTTTGACTTGGCCTTATTAAAATGCCACATATATGTGTTTGTAAAGGTTTTATTTTGTTGTAATATGCAACATACAGGGCACAAGTCTATGTTATGCTTTCAGCAAATTATGCATAGAATTTTGTTTATCAACTTTATAGTAGGCAGTAAAAGTGTTATGAAATATAGTTTTTATTAGTATACAACTAACCATCAGATTCTAAGATTAGACCACCAGGTAAATTACTAACACCACAGCTATTTTTGATATAGTTGCATTAATCACAGGAATGTTTACGGTACCTTAATCTTTACACGGGAAGTCGGCACTATATTCACGTATCTTTCAGGCTCTTGCGACATCGTGAATATTGCACTGTCTGTAAATTAAAACATTGATTATGACAATATCTGCTATGCAATTGTATTAGAGACAATTTTCAAGCATAGGATGCTCTGGCATGCGTTTGAATTACGTAATAGCATCAACTTTACAAGGGGATCTAAACAAACCTATGTGATATGCTGCAAAACTCATGTTTTAATGAATAATTCTTGCCACAAACACTAACGCACAGATTTGCTGCAAAACGACTACAGGTTATGTTTTTCACAACAAAACTACGCTTACAAAATTAGCTTTTTAGGATACAAAGTAAATACAAATGAAATTATGCAAAATATAACAAAATTCTCAAAATACATTCAAATAATAATGAAAAAGCGGGAATCTAAAATAATTGTCAAAAATAACTTTTTATAAAAAGAAAACCTTAGACTATGGCGTCGGGCACACAGCAAAAAAGTTATTAGATATTATTGATTTCTCAGTCAAGTAGCCCTTGAATAAATCTTAAAACTGCTCATTAACAACGATTATGAAGAATTATAATGAAATAATGTAAAATAACACAACATTTACCATCGAAAAAACAACTTTTCAGCCGTCCGAGAATAGATTGGCGTTTGTTTTTTTTAATTAAAAAAAAGAAGCCGAAAAAGAAAAAAATAAAAAAAAGTATGGCGTTTTTACGAAATGTCAAATAAAATGACACTTACCGAAAAAGATTTTCACAAAAATACGAACAAATGACTAAACTTGCCACGAAATATACTCAAATCACTCAAATTAAGGAGAAATCCAACAAGGTGTGGTTTCACAACTAAGAAACGACGCCATTTCGTGACATTACAATGAAAACCAATCTTGCGATTTGGCCTTTGGATTTTTGTTATGTGGCAACACTAATAAAATTAGAAATTATTTTCGAACATAGTTTTTAAGCGAAATATTAAACTTTATTTTGCTATTAAGGAATAAACACAGTATTACCTAATTCAAATAAATTTGAAAGCCTTGATATCTCCATATCATTTCTTTAAATCTGTACTCGTAGTTAATGAGGCATCACTTTATTTTATCAATAACGAAAGTATCCAAGGAAAACTTGAAACGATTGAGAATGTAATAAAAATATTACTTCCCTAAAATGGCCAAAGCTACAACTATTAAAGAAGCTATAAAGAAATGGGAAGACAAGTCTGGAGAAAAAGCAGAAACGGCTACAGAAGTCAGCCTTATGTTTCAATGGCCCTCCATAGAAAAAATGGATAGTACTCTTGCAACCTTGACAAATTGCGAGTAAGTAGAATCATTATCATCGTCATTCTTCATCAGAGGCCCATGGGCGGCATAAACACTCTGACACCAGGTTAGGAATTAATTACACGAAAAAGAAAGAAAGAAGATCATCATTCTCCCGTCCATGTCCCGTTTTCTTTGGGGTTTGCGCACTGCGCAGCATGTCGTCTTCTTCTGCCATACTTCTTTGACCTACTTGTCATCTTAGTAGTTACCTTTCTTTCTATCCGTATCATCCTTCACACAGTCCATACTTAATTTTGTCTTTCTCTTATAGAGGTCCACATCCATGGCCACATTCAAAACTTTTCTTACGACATTTTGACCACTGTGAATGAATATGTTTTTATTGGATGATTATTTAATTTTTCCAAACGTTTTGCATCTGGGGTCATTCTTTTTTTGAATCTCCTAATGTCTGTTTTTTAATCCCTGAGACTAAATTGACAAGTGAAAATGTCAAAACTGACATTAATCCTATTGAAATCTATGTCAGTTTGCCATTTTTACTTGTCAATTTAGTCGCAGGGATTAAAAAACAACTATAACTGGGCGTTTCCACTGGCGCAGCATTGACATAAAATCATGTTGACTGATGACAAAAAGATTTCAACAGAAGAGAGATAAATGAATGGAAAACATGTTTTATTTAATTTTAGTTTCTGGCAACATATGTCAACTTATGTCAAGAAGTGTCCGGATTCGGTCTGCTGTTCCCGCGCTCTCGAATGACCCGCGCAATTCAATTTGGGTATTGCAGCTCTGTATTTTATTTTAAAATCACATGGTATAATAATATGGTATCGTATCGCACATTGATTATAATGTGAACCGCGCAAAGCTAGGGATAGTATAAACATGTCTTGTTTACGCATTTCAGAAATCAACAATAAAATATTGAGATTTCCGGTGGAACTTGTATCAGACTGTACGCCAAGCTGGTAGTAACCATGATGAGCCCTTACGCCGTTTCCTCACCGGGAGCATTCGCCTGTAATGTAACATGAATGTTCAGATTCACTTTTTTCTGTACAATATCGATCTAGGATAGTTACATGACACGCAAATGCTCCCGGCGACAGACTAGACCACCTTTGTAAGACGACTAAAAAGTCACGGTGTATATGTTTTTATTATTATATTTTATTCTTTTCTGTACTATTGCACCTACTATTTTGTCTCTGCATCACCCTAAGGTAGACTGGTAGAAAATGCCCAAGGCATTAAGTCCGCCTTTGTACATTATGCGCATATTAAAGTTTTAATAAATATTAGTATTTATCTTCTACAGGAAATTGAGTTTGTCTACAAATATGATTGAAAAAGTCACGGGGTTAAATACTTTTAAGAAACTCCGAGTATTGTCGCTGGGCAGGAATTATATCAAATCTTTTACTGGCATGGTAAGATACTCAATTTTGTTTTCCGTACCCGATGGGTGGCAACGGGACTCCATTAAGGCTCCGCTGACTTGACCATCCGTCTGTCACAGGGCTATCTTTTGGACCGTAATAGGTACAGTCACGAGCACCATAAAGGGTGTAAAAAGACCCTTAACGAAGCCGAAAGGTACTTGTTCTCCCCGTCATTGCGATCATTTTTTTGTTCTAGACCATACCTGGGAACCTCCTAGTTTCGGAGATATTGGGGGTCAAAGTTCCAACTTTTTCACAAGATTTTTTAAAATACATGTTTCTAATGTAAGATTTTTACTTTAAACACCTTCACGACCCTCGTATTATTCAATCCATCCATCAGCACAATGTTTTGAGTACGTTACATTGAGTTTTACCGTAAAACGTGATTTTTCACCCTAAAAAAAAAGTCGTTTCCCAGCAATAATTTTTGCGTAAAGTTACTTGGTTTGATGTACAGAATGCCTGGTTGACGGTTTGGTGAAGGGTCTGTTTACACCCCGTATGTATACACTTTCCAAAATTTAAAAACAATCTTTTGTATCACCCTTCTAGACATTAAGATATTAATAAAAAAATGTGTTTAATATGTGTATTATGATTTATAATAACATTCCAAATGATTTGAAATTGTTGCAGGGTAAATAATTTAAAAAAAATTTGACAGAGTGGTTTCAAAATAGTTGTTTTTATAGCATTAAGGAATTTATGGAATTTAAAAGCCAATGATGAATGAAAATAATATTTTATTTTATATAATTGTAATATTAATTGGATTGGAAAAATAGATTGCAAATCAATTTTTTTTCGGACGAAGTATAAAAATAGAATAAGCATTTAAAGCATATATTAAATTGAAGGGTGGCCCCTATACAAGAAACGTGTTTTTTTAGGCGTTAAGTGTTATAAATATTGTCGGCAAGCACAACTGGCCAATTTTTTTTTAAACCTAACAAATCTGAAACAAATAACCGTATTGACATACATAGGCAGTATCCAGGAGTTACTTCTTCCAGGAACCGCTAGGAGACTGTCTAGAGGAGCTGTGGATATCTTACAACCTGATAGAGAAGCTGAAGGGGATCCACGTGCTGAGGAGTCTGAAGGTGTTGTACATGAGCAACAATCTCGTCAAAGAGTGGAGCGAATTTAATAAGCTGCAGGTAATCAGAATAAGAAAGAAAAAAGTTTTTTTTTTATTTGTCACGGGGACATGACGCATACAAAATGACAAAAAAACCCCAAAAACAATAAACATACAGCGCATAGGTAATATACATACATAAGTCACCCTATAATTGTCTGAAAAGACATCCTTTGAAAGGGAATCCATTTTCTTGGTATGGGCTTGTGATGAGGAGGGACGAATCGCATGTGTAGATCTGCCCCGCTTGGGCGGCGGCGACCTCTCGCGTCCGGCCCTGGTTCAATTCATGCTCCGGAACGAGACTAGGTGGACCGATGACCTGGTGAAGGTTGCGGGGATCCGCTGGATGCGAGACGCTCGGGACCAGTCAATGTGGCGACACTTGGGGGACGTCTATGTCCAGCAGTGGACGTCTTTCGGCTGAAATGATGATGAGGATACAGGATGCATAGCTCCATGTCTTCTCCTTGATATGATGTTACAGGAACTACCGCACTTGGAGGACGTGCTCTTCGTCGGTAACCCACTATACGACGCGTGTGAGCTCGACGTGTGGCGATCCGAAGCCGCACGAAGATTGCCGAACCTGAAAAAGCTGGATGGAGAAACTGTTTTAAGAGAGGATGATCCGCCTTTGACGGTGGCTGATATGCAGGTGGGTATCTTCAACTGCCTCATACAGGGCAAAGTACTTCGGGAACTCAGGTACTCTGTTTACAATCTCCCCAGGGATGCGCCCTAATAGGCGTTGCAGAAAGGGGGCTCGGAATAAGTCATTTAAGGGGGAAGCGTCAGGGTAGCTCACGAAATTCAAAGGGGTTTGAATTTAATGACCGGCATAACTACCGCCATTTTTTTTTAAGTGGCGGTCACGCTTAAAAGCTATATCAATCGATAGCCGGCATCAATAGTAACAAGTTTTGTGTCAGACAAAATGTTCTAGTGTCACGTTTGCGAGATATACCTAAGCTATTGTTACGTCGGTTGCTTACGAGAACATTCTAGATTAGTGCGAGTCTCGAATGTTCTCGTAAAAACCTGTCTAGAATATTAGAGTCTAGAATCTTCCACTATAGAACTGTCTAGAAGTTTCGAGAGAGTTGTGGAACGTTCTCGAAGGACAATGCTTTACTATGGAGCTTTCTAGAAGATTCGAGAACGTTGTGGAACTTTCTCAAAAGATGACGGTACACTTTAGAACTGTGAAGAAGGTTCCCGAAAGTTGTAGAACCTTCTCGCAAGATCGGGCGACGTATAAATAGCCGTCGTGTTTGCGGGAACAGTCAGTCTTATTTTGGCTACACAACGAAGCGAATCGAAGTGAACTAGAAGTGCGATATCTAAGTGAATAGTGATCAGTAGTGTAGTTGTGATTAAGTTTTAAGTGTTTTGTAATTAATAAAGTTATTTTGTGTTTAATCGGTATAGTCGAGTGCAATTAGACAATAAGGTGGAACGAAGTTTATAGTGGTCGGATTTTCATGGGACTTTTTTTATTGGGTTCCCAGTGGAGTGGAGAAGAAAGTTAAAAAAAAAAAATTACGCCGCTCGCGACTTTTTTTTTTTTTTTTTTTGATTTTCCTTTGCAATATTTTCATTGTTGTCGATGTAATGCATATTTCAAGTATTTTTTGAAAATTTCCTAATTTCTGCAATTATTTCTAAAATATCGATTTTTAAGACTAAGATTTCTTTTGAAACTGGTAACTGATGCTTTTTCACAGATAACTGGACCAGAAAATATTCATGAAGACCACTTTCATGAGCGTAGTGACTTAAATTCGTTCGCAATTACCAGGAAATCGTCAATGTTATTGAAGGCAATTTTTTTTCGAAATGATTCTATGAAACTCAATGTGCATATTATCGTCCAAATCCTCATTTTATCAGCTATCTAATGAGGTATAATAACTAGAAAAATATTTAAGGATACTTGTTAAACATTAGTTATTGATGAAAAAGTAAAACATGACAAAAGTCCTCTATCGCTAAGAATTGGTAGCGGTATCGGTATCGGAATTGATATTAAATTCCGCGCAAAGACCTAAATTTGCAACTAATCTTTGATTGAAATCGTGAAAAATGGTTAGTTTATAATTACGACATTTTTTGTAAATTTACCAGTGGCCCCATTCCACCTTCGTCAGCAATAAGCAACATTTATCGAGTACAACCAAATATTTTTTTTACTTTTTGTTAGCTGTGGATAGCAGATATAATAAGGATATTTTCAGGATAATATGTACGTAGACCGTGATAGAAATATTTTGAGAAAAAGGGCCTTTTTTAACTTTACATAGACGATTTCTTGAAAATTTTGTATACATTTTTAGTCACTTCACTCGTAAAAGTGGTGTTCTTGAATATTTTTACATCCAGTTAACTGTGAAAAAGCATCAGTTACCAATTTCAAAAGAAATCTTAGTCTTAATACTCGATATTTTAGAAATATTTGCAGAAAATAGGAAATTTTCAAAAAATACTTGAAATGTGCATTACATCGACAACAATGAACAAAGAAACAGACCAAATTGGTGTTTAGTGGATGCACGCAGGTCACACTATTACTCCACAACAAGAATTCGTTGAATTTGAAGTTAATCAAAAACAAAAAAAAAATATTGCAAAGGAAAATCAAAAAAAAAAAAAAAAGTCGCGAGCGGCGTAATTTTTTTTTTTAACTTTCTTCTCCACTCCTCTAGGAACCCAATAAAAAAAGACCCATGAAAATCCGACCACTATAAACTTCGTTCCACCTATTGAGTATTTTTTGTCTAATTGCACTCGGCTAGTAGTATTACATTTATCCCATACCCAGCTCGTAACACTATCATAGCCATCCGTGAATGGACTTTAACTTTGATAGCTCATAATAATATCTCGGAAACGTGACAGTTTAGTACATTTTGCCTCATACAAAACTTGTTTGTATTGATACCAGCTATCGATTGATGTGTTATACATGTCCACAACATTAGGCAGGCCAGGCTTCATTCAAAAATCCATTCCAAGCTCTTTCTTACGTTTTTTGCAGGTTGTATGTTGATTATATATGAATCGCGACCGTAACAAATATGGTTTTACTGAGTTATAATAATTAAAATCGTCAATACAACCCGCTAAGTTCTATGTGTTAAATGAACTTAGAGGAGAGTATGACGATTTTAATTTTTATCATTCTATAAAAAAACGTAACAAAAATATTAAGGTTTTTTTAAATATTTCAGCCTGATGGCGGTGATGGGGTAGAAACATTGGTTAGTGCAGAAACAAACGATTGAAGATAGTTTTTATTTGAAGCAGTTCGTCAAGAATATTGTAATCAGTCAAATTATACTCAACGCGACCATCAAGCTATACATGTCCAGTATAACGTGGCCTCGCTTTGTAATACACCGTGACTTTTTAGTCGTCTTACAAAGGTGGTCCACTCAATGTCCCCGACATAAAATAGATCAAGACGCGATTTTTTTTTTTACCTTCCATAATAGGTACTAAGAAAAATAAATAAAATATTAGAAAAAAATATGAAACATCCTGTTAATGATGTTTACGTGTCAAACGGGAGAACATACCTACCCAGCGCTCGAGTCCAGTAGATCATCGCACACAACAGGGTGTTTTAACTACGTCATGCGTCATAATACTGAATAGCCGCGTATTCACTGAGCGAGCAGCCTCGCGAGGCAGGCGCGCGAGGCAAATCCTCGGTCGGTCAGGACGTGCCTCGCTCGAGGCAAACCCACGCGCTGCCTCACCCGAGCGTGCCTCGACCCGAGCCAAGCGTTGTCGGTTTTTGTCGATGCTCAAAAGCGCCTCGGTAGGTTTGCCGCGCGCACTCAAGACGGTTGTGTTTTGCCTCGCTTGTTCGACGAAGACGACTTTTACTCATTCTAGTAAAATTGCTTTCTGCATCATCAAAACACAACTTTTCAAATAAATTGTTACTAGCTGGATCTGTTTTCGTATATATTTTTCATCCAAAAACGGTTTTCGTTTCGTTTTTTGTATAAGTCGAAGAATTAGTATAAAAACAATGGTGGACAACAATGGTGAAACAATCGTGGCGATAGCTTTCCGATCGTGTAGCCTCATGACGGTCGGCAAAACTGGTAATAAGCCACGTTCGCGATCGGTCTTTCTTCGACTTAACGTTAAACTGAGCGTTCGATTTTGGCTCAGCCTCACCCTGGCTCGGTCTTGCCGCGCGCGGCAGCCTCATGCAATAAATTTACACACCGAGGCTGCCTCGCGAGGCAAACGTTGCGCGGCAAACGTCCGAGGCTGCCTCGCGAGGCTGCTCGCTCAGTGAATACGCGGCTAATTATATTTTCAAATGATTAAAATCTCATAAATACCTATTTTTTTTTATGAATGTTTAGTGGTCATTGGATACATGAAGTGGGCTGCCGTTGTAAGACGACTAAAAAGTCACGGTGTATATATGTCCCGTACAATGAGAGATCCGCATAAACTGGTGTTGTATGGCTCGATTGGTCGCCGTGCGAACAGCTTTCAGTTGCTTTTGTTGCATTCAAATAAAAGGATATAGTATTAAAAAAAAAAGATGATGTTATTAAATGATTTTTATAATTATTTTATTAAAGCTTCTTTTCAAGGTTCGTCCTTATGTTGGTTTGACCCAGAGGCCTCGCCTCTCATGCACGACATAGTGGATTTAGGACCACAACACATTAATCGAGGTCGTTCGACGGGCGGTCCCAAAAAAAAAAAGTTGGTGGCTAAAAGTCAATGAAACAAACAAAATTAACCAACTTCCGGAAGTAAACTTATTTTCCACTTTTTTAAGTCGGTTATTTTTTTCTAAAAAAGTTTTCCTCGTTGATGCGTAAAGGCGGCGTCCTACAATGTGCTTGTTGGGACAAACCGTCGAACGCCGTCGATCAATGTGTCGTGACCCTTAAATCCGGGCAAGTACCAATCTGACTTTTTCAATTCATATTGTTAAGAATAATAACGTTTTTACTAAAACGCCTCTACTTAAATTAAGTTAGCAATAATGCACAAACACGACATCAATGCCTAAACGCTTAGCTGTTAAGAATTTATTGTATAAGTACTTACAGTCCGCGAGATCTAAGCTGAGCTTTGCATTTGTGTGAGTGATTACCAAAAGTAGAGTCAGAAAAAAAACTTTAAAAAATATATTTTTATGTTTTAGGTAGTAGGTATATAACATAAGTGGGAGAGGTATACAAGTTTAAAAATAAAATAAAACTAAATAAGCAAAATTTTTTAAAATGAAGGCTAGCTATGATAATTATGTATGACTGATGAGTACCTACATATGTAAGTGTGACTGAGAAGTCAGAGATCATTAAATAAAATTCAAATATAAAAAAAAACTATAACAATTATTCTTCTCCACCGGACATTGCATCTTCATCAATTTCATTATCATTCTCGTCATCATTTTCACTCTCGTCTGATGTGTCGTTTGTGTTAATAATAAATCGTTCCGTTATATCATCAAGAGCTGCGTCGTGACCACGAAACTTTGTTTCTTCTTTTATTGCGTGATCACACACATTTTTCCATACTTCGACACTGATAGTGTCAACTTTTTCTTTCGCTAACCTCACTATTGTATCCATATTCATTGATACGTTTTTTTTCGCCACGTATCCTTTTATCATTGCCCATATATTTTCAATTGGGTTGAAATCCGGGTGGTAGGGTGGTAGACGAAGGACGCTGTGACCATGTTCTCTAAGTAAAGTGTCAATTTTATATTCAATAAATCTTTGTTTGTTTTGCAGTATCAATTGATAGAGTTGTGGTTTAAGCATCGATGTAGAGTGATCTATATTGCGAAACTTGAGCCAGTCAATCATATCTTGTTTACGACTATTTGAGTTGGGAGCGGGATTTTCTAACGAATTGTGGTAAGATGCATTGTCTACCAACACAACGCTAATGGGCTTTAAATTTGGAATTAATTGCGTTTGTAACCATTTCGTGTAGTTTTCAGCATTCATATTGTTATGGTAATCACCACTTTTTTGATTTGCTTTGAACATCAGCAGTGCATTTGGTATGAAACCGTCCTCTCCGCCGGCATGAACTATTATTAAACGATTTCCTTTAGAAATTGGTTTCTTCAAACCAGAAGTGCTGCCATCTGAATAAGATTTCGAAGAAATGTGAGTCGTGTCTATATATGTTTCGTCGGTATAAACGACTGGCCTGCCCTGAATGCGATATTCAGAAATTTTGATCAAAAAATTGATACGTAGATAACGTATCTCATGTTTTTCCATTAGAATTTTTCTATTATCTTCTGTCCTTTTCCATTTAAATCCTAAAAGAGACACTTCTTTACGCAATGACCAAATTGAACCTGGATAGTTTATTTCTGTCTTCAACTTTTCATGTATTCGTTTCATAGTTGGCACCTCTTTATCAGTAATGTGAAAATTATGAATAGTTCTTCGGATTACCGCTTTATCAAAATCGTCAATGATAATTATATTTTTCCTGCATCTGGTCTTTTTCGGAGATTTAAATTTGCTTTCGTCCTCCAAAAGACGTTTGCCTTCCAATAAAACTCTTTTGACAGTAGACAGCGCGATTCCCGTCGATGTCGCTACCAATTGGGCTGATGTAGTGACACTAGACATGTCTTTGTCGTTTATGTCTTTAAAATAAGTATTTAAATTACACAATATTTCTTTTACTTGGCTATTTAACGGTTTTCTTATTATTCGTTTATTTGTGTTGGCAGATTTCTTTTCCTAGTATCTATATAATCGAACACAAAAACAAAATAATATTAAGAATTAAAAACGTCACGCTGCTGACAGTACAAGGGGTGAAGTGTGGAAAGTGCGCGGCGGAGATCTGTCGCGCGGGGGATGCACCGCGCCTCAGGCCGGTTGTTTAAACCGGTTTAAACCAAGCAAAAGATGCGCCGCGCTTTAGGCCGACGTCACACCTACACTATCTATGTGCACTCACACAAATGCAAAGCTCAGCTTAGACCTCGCGGACTGTACCACTTGGTACATTTTGTGTTTTTTTCTTCTTCATATTGTCTTTGCACGGAATACAGCTCTTAAATCATCGGAAGCCTTTTATTTAAATAATTCTGGATTTAAACCCCCAACCAGCCAAAACCAACCTACTGGCGAGGACTCCTCTCACTAGAGCCATTCGTGTGGTGAACGAAGTTCACGAGAGGGTTGATTTATTGCGGTGCAACTTGGATGAATTCGCAAAAGCTGCATTATATACGGGGTGTAAACAGACCCTTCACCAAGCCGTCAACCAAGCATTCTGTACATCAAACTAAGTAACTTTACGCAAAAAATTTTGCTGGGAAACGAAATTTTTTTTTGGGGTCAAAAATCTCGTTTTACGGTAAAACTCAATATAATGCGCTCAAAACTTATTGCTGATGGATGCTTGGAATAGTAAACGGACCATGGAGGTAATTGGAGTAAAGTTAGAACCTTAAAAAGTAGTATTTAAAAAAAAACTTGTGAAAAAAATGGAACTTTGACCCCCAATATCTCCGTAACTAGAAGGTTCCCAGGTATGGTCCAGAACAAAAAAATTATCGCAATGACGAGGAGAACAAGTGCCTTTCGGCTTCGTTAAGGGTCTTTTTACACCCTTTATAATATGTTATTTAGATGTAAGTTAAGATTTAGAATAAGGTATGTCATTTTATAGGATTTAGATTAAGGATTTAGCATGTAAGGCCACTCTACCGCATTGGATCGCAGATCTGTAATGGTAGTTGTAGGTAAGATTTCCGTAAATAAATAAATAAATAACACGGTCCTTCGAGCCGGATATTAATGAATATTCAATTATAATCTCACACATATTATTATGTACAGACGCCAGCACATCAAGCTACTGCAATCTGTCAAATTTCTTTAATAGATTTTCAACTTTATCGCTAAAGCATTAGGTTCAAGGTTGATTGGGGAAATTTGACAGTTTCGGGTGCTCTATATGCTCTTTCGAAGATGAACATCTTGGACATGGGTGAAGAAAATCATCGAGAGAAATGGCCACGTCTGCGCTTGTCTCCTTCTCATTGCTTATGTATTGCATAGGAATTACGAATATTAGTAAATACATATATGTAAAAATCAATTGTTGTTCGTATGTCTCGCTAAAGCTCAGAAACGACTCGACCGATTTTGATGAAATTTTACACAGTTGTTCTACATAGGTCAGGGATGGTTTATAAGGTAGTAGGTAGGCAGTAGGCAGGTAGGCCGAGTAGTAAAAAATACAAGGAGGTAGTACTAGGTAGAAAAAGTTAGTAAATAAAACGCTACAAAATTCATAGAAAAAAATAATCATTTTATTTACATAGTAATTGCTCCTAATTCTAACATTAATTGTTATTATTGTACATCTTCATAGAAGGCATATCATACATCATATTAATTATATTATTACTAGTCCTCTCTCAGATATTTTAACTTAAATAAACCCAAAAAACATCCCATTAACAACGTTATTGCAGTAGGAATAAAATTAACCGTTTGAACGTCATTGTCACAAATACGTGACAAGCACGCCAACGACACAAATATGTGACAAAAAATGCGCGGTGCACTATAACATTAAATAAACAATTCGGAACCCTTCCCCTCCCTTTTTGTAGGTATTTGCGGTGAAACTGTTGCTTTGCGTGGAGGGCACGCGCGTGCTATTATGCTCTGGCGTTCAAAAGTTTGATTCTGTCAGTGATACAAACTATGGGATGGAGAAGATTCTATTTTGTTTTGGAGTAAGATTAATAAATTTAAATGCGAAGAAACAAAAATGTGAAAAAATATTAAAATATCTCTAGAAAAGAAAAAGTAATGAGATTTAAAAGCTGCGCTTGCAATGAGGCAAAGAGAAGTCACTTTACCTCATTACGTTATTTATTTTTGATAAGTGGGCAGCGAAACAAACCCAATAGAAGGTAGACAAGTAGGTATTTAGAAAGATAAAACTCCTTTTATTACAGCAATAACATCAGACGGATTTAAGATTTTGATCGCCAGAGCCCGCGTGCCCTCCACGCCACAATTTCATCCACCATTTTGTCACATATGTGTGTCGTTTCGCGTACAGGGCAAGCGCTTGCTTGTCACGTATATGTGACAATGGCGTTCAAATGGTTAAAGAAAAAACGTTTCACCGATTTTCTAGTTTTAATTCTATTTAGTTAAATATATGGGTGTTATCAACATCATGAAACTTCTCCATTATGATTACTAACCTTATATCAACGAAAATAAGGATAAATATGCAAAATCAGAGATTAAATATCTATGAAAGGACTATAGTCACTGATTCCACTGTGGGTGACTACAAAAAATCATCTTTTAGACGAGTCAAGTTTCTCGACCGTCAGGTGAAAATGTCCAAGTTATACACATCATCATCTATCTAGCATTTTTCCCAACTATGTTGGGGTCGGCTTCCAGTCTAAGCGGTTGCAGCTGAATACCAGTATTTTACATGGAGCGACTGCCTATCTGACCTCCACAACCCAGTTAGTACTTGGTAATATGATACCTCTTGGTAAGACTGGTTGTCAGACTTTCGGGCCACTGTCTACCTGTAACGATTGTCAAAAATCTATAAATGACAGCCGGGACCAACGGTTGAACGTGTTTTCACGGCACGGTGGAAACTCAGTATATAATGGGCGGTCACCCATCCACAGACCAACCTAAGCAACGGCGGCTTAACCTGAAGATCGACCTGAGGGGCTGTTGTTCTTTAGCCAAGAGCTCCTCATGACACAGGATTGTATAATTTACGGGTATCGTGTTAGTCGTTCCATGTAAAATATGGTCTTCAGCTGCATCCGGTTAGACTGGAAGCCGAGCCCAACATAGTTGGGAATGGCTAGGCATATATTATTCATTCGCTCGTCACGGCACAGTGGGACCGTTGCCTGAAACCTAACTTATGTGAAGCGTGCTCGGTACTTGTTCGGGTCGGCATAGCCGAGCGGCAATTGCAACCCACGACCACCAGAAAAGCGCCGAGACAATGAAGGTCGACGAAGTCCCAGAGAAACAATTTAACTGTCTTGGATCCCGCAACGAAATTAGTCAGAAAAGAATAGCGGAGGAGTAGGAAAAGCATAATTTCTACTTCCCTCAATATCAGCAGGAGACAGAACAAAACAAGGCCAATAGGCACAAAGGCGTGTTGCCATACACCCCAGGCCCTGCAATCTCAACAAATATAACGACAAAAATCGGTCGTTAAGTGTAATCGATGTCAAATTTCTTTAATAGATTTTCAACCTTATACTTTCGAAATAAAGTAGAAAATCTATTAAAGGAATTTGACAACGATACGACTTAGCCACCGATTTTTGTCGCTATCTAATGTCGAGACTGCAGGGCCTGCTCTCAATAACATTTACTTAACGTAAAACTACAAAGTTTCGCCCCCGAATTCCTATTCACCCCTTCGGTTCAATTTTGCTGTTTAACAAAATGCCGAACGGAATATGCCGACCCCAACAAGTGCGAAGTACGTGACATAAACAAAATATCATTTTAAAGAAATACTTATAGAATTCCAAATAAACTGTATTTATCATAGTATTGTGTTGTATTATTTTATAGAAAACTACATATCATTACTGTTACCTGACTGCAATAACCCGTAACCTTTTTAACGCCATTGTCACATATACGTGACAAGCAAGCGCGTGCCCTGTACGCCAATGACACAAATATGTGACAAAATGGTACGTGAAATTGTGGCTTGGCGTGGGGGGCACGCGCGTGCGTTTATGCGTTCAAAAGGTTAATAGGGGTAATGTTTTATTTTATTTATTTTTGTTCGTGTTTCGTGAAACCTAGAATAGGTAAAACCGTCAAAAGCTAATTACAGATGGCGCGACCATAGCTACGTAGTACTCAATTTAACGAGAGGTCACGTTATATTGAAATAATGGGTGTAAAAGTACACTTAACGAAGCCGAAAGACACTCGTTCTCCCCGTCATTGCGATTTTTTTATTTTATTAAGCGTACCTGGGAGCCTTCTAGTTACGGAGATATTGGAGGTCAAAGCTCCAACATTTCTACAAGTTTTTTTTTAATACAAGTTTCTAATGTTATAACTTTATTGTAAATGCCTCCAAGACCCCCGTACCATTCAATGCATCCATCAGCACAATGTTTTGAGTGCGTTACATTGAGTCCTACCAGTGATTTTTCACCTCAAAAAAGTCGTTTCCTCGTTTCGCAATAATTTTTGCGTCGAGTCACTTAGTTTGATGTACAGAATGCTTGGTTGACGGCTTCGTGAAGGATCCGTTTACACCCTATAGAAAGACATTACCAGACTCTTCATAAATGACGGTGCTTGGCACCAGCTATGCTAACGCCATTAGATTTACATTTGCCATCTCCATTGCAAGGGTATTTAACCTTTTGAACGCCTTTGTCACATATACGTGACAAGCACGCCAACGACACAAATATGTGACAAAATTTTCGCGGTGCACTATAACACGAAATAAGCAATTAAATAGTTTTGGAATCCCTATTCCTTTTGTAGGTTTTTCGCGGTGAAATTGTGGGCACGCGCGTGCGTTTATAAGGTTAATGACCCCAATGGCATGGAATTGAAAAAGACCCCAATGGGATGTCTTCCAAACAAAAATATACACATTAATATTTACAAAATCAACGTTTTTATCAGACTTTTATCATTCTCAATTCAATAAGTGTTTTGAGCAAAACACCCTCTTCGTATGCCCAAAAATTTTATTAATCTCGCTACATTTTACTTGGGACTTAAACATAACTGACCACATGTAAACTTATACTGTCACTTACGGGATATCTTCCGTGGTTGTTCATTAATTTGAGCTCCCGATATTTCGACGCTGTTGCAAGCGCCATGATCGCGGGTTGACTGGAGAATGCGGGTGGATGGAAAATAAATTGTTAAGAGCAGATATATCTGTCTACCCTCTTTCTTTGATTTGTTTGCTCTTAACAAGTTTAGTTGTAAACCGTGAAAGCTTAAAACGGTGTTTGACCACATATGGGTACCCAGTAATGAGCACCAATATGTAAACACTTAACTAACTTTAAAAGTGTTTTTCTCCTACTGTTCTGATTAAAATTTCATGTTGTTACGAACATAGTATTCTGGAACTCATATTTTTATGAAAAAGATCCTATCTCCAAGTTACAATCGTTATTTCTCGCGAAAATTCCTTTTAAATTTAGGAAAGTATATACGTATTGGTGCTTGTGACTGTACTACAGTACTACTAGAAATCGGATATTCGGATACAACAAGTTTATCTAAAGTTTAAGTGTTCGAGTTTGAGTATCAAAATAATAGTGTTTCTGTACGGTGCAACCGCACATTCTGCAATTCGTAATAATAGCGTATGTGCCTGAAAAAACCTATTTAGTCCGTCAGTTAGATTACCAAAAAATATTGAACACTTATTTTTTCTTTTGTCATGTAAACGAAAAATGACCACGATACAGCGCGTTGAAATCTCGCGTGACGTCACAATTTCTGTTACTTTTTACTGTCTAGTGACGTCACAAGCGGGCTCTTGAACTTTGATGCGCTGTATCGTCGTCATTTTTTGATTATGTGACAAAAGAAAAAATACGTGTCCAACATTTTTTGGTGATCTAACTGACGGACTAAATAAAGGGTGTAAATAGACCCATAACGAAGCCGAAAGGCACTTGTTCTTCCCGCTATTGCGATCAATTTTTTGTTCTACACCATACCTGGGAATCTTCTAGTTACGGAGTTATTGGGGGCCAAAGTTCCAACTTTTTCACAAGTTTTTTATAATACTAACTTTTAAGGTTATAACTTTACTTTAAATACCTCTGCATGAGCCGTTTACTATTCAATGCATAAATAAGCACAATGTTTTGAATGCGTTGCATTGAGTTTTACCGTAAAAGGTTATTTTTCACCCCAAAAAAAAAGTCGTTTCCCAGCAAAAATTTTTGTGTAGGGTTACCTACTTAGTTTGTATACAGAATGCTTGGTTAACGGTTTCTTAAAGGGTCCGTTTACACCCTGTATATATATTTTTTTCGATGTTATCAAATAGCCTATTAGTTCAGTTCGCGTTGGGTTATCAAGTCAGCCAGGCATTCTTCATTTCCACAGCAACAGTCCTTTAAGCTCATTTTTCTTTGAGTACCTTTGGGACAATACAATAATGTTTAGTACTTTTACCTTCCTTAATTAGGAGCTCGTGGCTAAATAATAACAGCCGCTCGGATCGATCTTTAGATTAAGCCGTGCTTGCCTAGGTTGGTCTGTGGATGGGTGACCGCCCATTACATACCGAGTTTCCTCCGTGCCTCGGAAAGCACGTTATCCCCGGTGGTCCCGGGTGTCATTTGTAGATCTTTGACAGTCGTTACAGGTAGTCAGTGCCCCAAAAAAGTCTGACAACCAGTCTTACCAAGGGGTATCGTATTACCCAGTACTAACTGGGTTGTGGAGGTCTGATAGGCAGTCGCTCCATGTAAAATACTGGTATTCAGCTACATCCGGTTAAGACTGGAAGCCGACCCCAATATAGTTGGGAAAAGGTTAGGCAGATGATGACTTTACCTTCTTTAATTTCATTCACCCCTCATCAAAAAGTAATGTATGGTCTATAGACCAACCGCTTTAATGAGTCCTCGCGAAAGTATCAATTTAAATGGAATATTCTCTGCCGGGGCTGCGGGACTGTTCGAAAGAGATACCGCGGCCCTGGAACACAAAGGGCTAAGAAGGAACATGGATGGGTTTTAGTCAGTACAAGCCTGACACTCCCTTCCACTCCGCCCAGAGCAGGAGAGGTCATTTGATGATATCCGAAAAAAAAAAATGTAATATTCTGAAGGTTGATCACGTATTGGTTCAATTAGTATCGTAATACCTACGTGGATTATGGTTATTTTACAGCAAATAACCTGTGGGATATTGTTAGGACTTTGTGGACGCTTAATGTGCCTTTGATGGGGCAAGGCCGAGGACTCATTAAAGCGGTCGATCTATATTAAGAGATCATACATTATTTTTGACATATTATACTATTTGAACAGCAGCAAAATTTGAATTCAGTTATTTAGCAACAAACTTTAAAAGTTAAAATATTTTTTAAGGGTTTTCACAAATTTCATGCCTAGTTGTAAACAGAATAGAAATATTGATTCTTCTTAGGAGTACTACAATTTATATATGTTACGGCGAAAATCCAAGTAAGCTTACACCCAGTTCTAGCCGGCTAAGTAAGGTTACACCTAGTCCTAGCCGGCTATACGTAGGTGCGGCCGGTAACTATCCTTTTTATTGCTAGGACAAATCGACCAAATGGATTAGGTTAGAATTGTGACCAATCGCGCGCGGGCCGAGCGAGCGCAGCGAGCCGTGCCGAGGCAGCCGTCGGTGAGCGGTATATCCAAATTGGTCGCTTTATAACAAACTGTTACCGGCCGCCCCTAGGTTAGAACTAGGTGTAACCTTACTTCGGCTTTTAGCCGTAACATATACATTATACAATATGTTAAAAAACCCTGCCCGATCCGTGAAGGTTTTATTAGGTATCGAGATTAGATTCTATTTATGTAATTCTTTTTGGATATCAAGTAAAAAAAATACCCATAAAATAAAATGAGGAAATTACAGGGGTGCGAGCGGTGACACTGCGATCGCTTCTCGAGTAGTGACGTCACAAACAAACAATTGACGATCGAACATACTAATGCCGAAGATGGTGTTGTCACGATTTAAAAGTTTGTTAGATGTTAGGGAAATGTTGGTAATTTGGGCATAAAGATCATGCATTTTAACTACAAATCTAAAGGGTGTAAAAAGACCCTTAACGAAGCCGAAAGGCACTTGTTCTCCTCGTCATTGTGATCATTTTTTTGTTCTGGACCATACCTGGGAACTTTCTAGTTACGGAGATATTGGGGGTCAAAGTTCCAATTTTTTCACAAGTTTTTTTTTAAATACTACTTTTTAAGGTTCTAATTTTACTCCAATTACCTCCATGGTCCGTTTACTATTCAAAGCATCCATCAGGAATAAGTTTTGAGCGCATTATATTGAGTTTTACCGTAAAATGTGATTTTTGACCCCAAAAAAAATTTCGTTTCCCAGCAAAAATTTTTGCGTAAAGTTACTTAGTTTGATGTACAGAATGCTTGGTTGACGGCTTGGTGAAGGGTCTGTTTACAGCCCGTATAATTGTAATAAAAATGTGTACAAGTATCAAAACAGTGACAGGGCGTCAAAGAATTCGTCCATATCGCTGTAAACAGGAAAAGTCCCAGAAGGCTGGCAGCATTGCCACGTTGTATGGCAATGCTGATTCTTTGGCCAAAAAGTAGGTCTCTTTTAAAATTAATTAATTAATATACATACGAAAGTATGTATATTAATTAATTAATTTCATTCCTAGGTGTCCTGCCCAAATCCATTTGGATTCAGTAACGCGATTTCCAATATCGAAAACCTTTATGCGTTTTCGGATTTCGACGTTAGGAACTCGATCTATCAGCTTTGCAGCATGGAACGCCCCATGGCTCTCTGTGCAACTCTCAGTCTGTACACAGCCTTCTGCGTGAGCGGTAGTATATATAGGGCGACTGGTAATTAGTGACCGATACTTAAACACGTGATTGTACTCATGATAACAAACAACTTTCCCAAAGAAACATTTTTTTTAAACGGCTAACAGCTGATAGGTCACAGGCGCGCGCGTGCGAATTTCATACGGCTGTTGCCTTACTGTGATAAAAGTCTGTGTATAAAAAATGTTTCTTTGGGAAAGTTGTTTGTTAACATGTCTACAATCACGTGTTTAAGTATCGGTCACTAATTACCAGTCACCCTATATAGGGTGTGTATAGTTATCTCTTTCTAAATTGCGTTTTGGATATGGATTTTTACGATGAGCAGAAATATTAAAAAAAATTGAACTGAATGCGCCGGTCAGCGGGGCGGGTGCGGCTTCTGGCCTGTGTGCGCTGGAGCATGGCTACTGAACGAAGCTAGCATTTGGTCAAATTGTGCTTACAACGCGGCCTTTTTGGGTGGGCAATCGGTTATGGGCTTTCCAAATAGGCCACTGCAGATCATGTCTTGGAGGCAAATGCTGTTGGAGATGCTGGAGTTTTACGAAATCGGGAGGTGGGGGGTGCCAGTGGCGAACGTTCCATATAACTCGATTCCTACCTTTTACATTGAAGATACGTACTCCGGTTTACCCCTTACAAAACTTGACCCTTCGCTACTGGTGGGTCATTCTCTTTCCTGGTTTACTTCTCACGTTTCGTGGTTTGTCCTGAATTGCTTGCGGTGAGCGTAAGAAGCTCTTACGACTTTTAACCCTACCCGGGGTCGTTGTGTGGTCGTAGAGGGGACGTCGGGAATCGGATTCTTAGAAGGGGTATTTTATGTAAAAAAAGTATTCGTATGTGTTCGCGTTTAGCAGCGGGTGCTGCCGTGGCGTGGCAAAAGGCATGTTGCAATTGACTAACATTAAAATTTTCACAAACATTGAAACTAATATTATTATTTGATTTTTTATTTAATTGCTCACTTATGTACTATCAATGTAAACCGTATGAGCGGAAGTACCTAATACAAGCAATTTTTAGCTTAAAAGGTACTTCCTATCACTTGATTGTTACATAAGTCTTTTTCTTAATAATATTTCAAGTACATCCCTGTAGAAAGAGGACTAACGCAGGGAGATCCTCTGTCTCCCAAACTCTTCTCGACATTGCTTGAATATATATTTAGAAATCTCAAGTGGAGCAAAACGAATGAAAAAAAATGAACGCTTACCGCGAGGGCTGGCTCGAGGTGGCACGAGAAAAGAGCACGTGGAAGGAATTGGGGGAGGCCTTTGCCCAACTGTGGGACTGTACAGGCTATTAAAAAAAAAAAAGGTGGAGCAATTACGGACTAAACATCAACGTTACGCAACGCGATTTCCATTATCGAAAACCTTTATGCGTTTTCGGATTTCGACGTTAGAAACTCGATCTCTCAGCTTTATGAGCATGGAACTCTCCATGGCTCTCTGTGCAACTCTCAGTCTGTACACAGCCTCATGGCCGCTCAAATATAGATCGGTACTTTGAACAGAAATATTCAAAAAACATGAACTGAATGCGCCTGTCAGCTGGGCGGGTGCAGGATGGGCAAGAAAGGAGGTGGGGCATATCCTGCAGAGGGGCTCCACACTCACATTGTGTTTGGAACGGGACGATGATACCCCATTTGGCCAGATTATTTCTACAGCGGCCAACCTGGGCCCGCAAACGGTTAAGAGATTTCATTTAATCGTACATCCTAGTTTGTAAGCCGTGGCTGGGGGCCTTAAATTAATTTGAGGTCTCCACAAGATAGTCCTGTTAAGCAGTATGGCAACCTTATCGAGTTGAACAGGGAGTGGCCATATAAAAAAAAGATAAGAAAGAAAGTGAGAAAGTAGGGCGTGATGGTAACAGCAATAATAAGCATCATACCATGTATATTATTCACACATATTTTTGCTTTATTTAGTAATGTCATTGGTATATCTATATGCCCTTTTCGGTTCGGACAGGGTTGTTTTTAAACATATTGTGTATTATTTTATGAAATCGGGAGAAAAATACAGGGTGTACAGGTACTGCCCTCTACAAACTGACAGGGTGCATTCAGCTCCTTATTTTGAATCATATTCCACCGGTTATTTTTTTCAGTTACTATTCCTTTATTTCAATGTAAAATTACATTCCCTGTACACAGCACTCCATTTATGTAAATAATACGGCTGAACTCAAAAATCCAACAGTGGATGTTGAAATACTCTAACGAGCGACGCGTGAAATCAGCTGTTCACTTTCTGCCTAGCTACAGAGTTCGTCGAACTCGTCGTCGTTCTTGCCGTTCGCTACGTGCGCTTTGCCACGGTAACGATACATTGCGTATGAGGAAATAAAACAAATCAAATTTATTGGATTCCCATAACATTTCTGAAACAATTTCTTGTACCGGTCACCTTAGTATGATATACTGAATTCACCCCATCAGTCTGCGGAGGGCTGTCCCTTACACCCTGTATATTATATTATAAGCTGCTTCCACACTTTTGTAACCTTATCCGAGAAAAAATGTTCTTTAGGTAAATATGCATCCGAATATCCGATCCTATGTACAAACATGTTTAAGTCGCCCTGAGATAAGTTTTATTTCTTTTTTTTTGCAATTTGCACGTCAGTGTCAGGTTGTATGTTGATTCACATACGGGGTGTAAACGGACCCTTCACGAAGCCGTCAACCAAGCATTCTGTACGTCAAACTAAGTAACTTTACGCAAAAATGATTGCTGGGAAACGACTTTTTTTTTTTGGGGTGAAAAATCACGTTTTACCGTAAAACTCAATGTAACGGACTCAAAACATTGTGCTGATGGACGGATTGAATAATAGGGGGGTCGTGAAGGTGTTTAAAGTAAAAAAAATACATTAGAAACATGTATTTTAAAAAAAACTTGTGAAAAAGTTGGAACTTTGACTCCCAATATCTCCGTAACTAGAAAGTTCCCAGGTATGGTCTAGAACAAAAAAAATATCGCAATAACGGGGAGAACAAGTACCCTTCGGCTTCGTTAAGGGTCTTTTTACACCCTTTATGATTCGCGACCGTAACAAATATATCTTTACAGAATTATAATCATTAAAATCATCAGTACAACCCTCGTCAGTTTATTGAATCCCATTAAATGACTTTTTTATGAAATAGTCTTTGAATGGGATTAAATTAACAATTTTATAAGTCTATACCTAGTCTCATGGGAGTGGTATTCACATGTAGATCCTTCGAAGGTGTTGGGCTGTGGTGATGGCATTGCATTGAGGACAGATTTTCTTAGCGCGCAGTGATTGGAGCCAACATACCTGGAAAATAACAATACGTTAAACACTGTTTTAAGCTTTCACGGTTTAAAACTAAACTTTTACTGTCACTTATGGTATATCTTCCGTGATTGTTCGTTATTTTGAGCTCCCGATATTTCTACGCTGTTGCAAGCGCCATGATCGCGGGATGACTGGAGAATGTAGGTGGATGGTAAGACTAAGAAAGAGGGTAGACAGATTCTAACAATTTATTTACCATCCACCCGCATTCTCCAGTCATCCTCGATCGCGATCGATTACATGGAGCGACTGCCTATCTGACCTCCACAACCCAGTTAGTACTGGGTAATACGATACCCCTTGGTAAGACTGGTTGCCAGACTTTCGGGCCACTGACTACTTAACGACTGTCAAAGATCTACAATTGATAGCCGGGACCAACGGCTTAACGTGCTTTCCGAGGCACGGAGGAAACTCTGTATGTAATGGGTGGTCAGCCATCCACGGAGCAACCTAGGCAAGCGCGGCTGAACCTGAAGATCGGCCCGGGCGACTGAAGGGGTTGTGGTACCCCCGCGCGGGCGCACAGGCGGTGCGCTCGCTCCATATGATTGCGGATAAGTACTTAGTGTCGCTCGGTGTCCAACTTGCAACCTTTTTAAAATATTTTGGGGACAAATATAACATGGAATAAGGGAACATTTCCTGTTGAAATGATCAATATGTAGGTAAATAGGATTCTACATAATATAGACATTGTATATATATTGTATGTATTACGTATGTATGTAGTTTAGTTTATAAAATTAATTAATTTACGTATTAAGATGTTCTGTTAATGCACATAGGTATATCCTCTTATGCAAATTTCGCAATCAAAATTTGGTTTGCTGTAAGAAAACCCAATTATGGGTTAAGCTCGCCATTGTACATAGGTAAGCTATGTTATTGCAATTTGTATGTGTATTTTTTGTTGTTTTGTGTGCAATAAAGAATAAGAATAAAAATGGTTTAGAAATTATTGTATCGATTCAGTTACTTATTCTGAACAAACTATATTCAGATTTCGCAAATAATGTTGTATAAACCAACATACATATAATCACCCCATAATGTTCCCTCGTATGGGACAAGCCTGAGAATATATAATAGAATAAGGTATTAGGGCCTGCGCAGACGACGGACAATTTGTCCGCAAACAATTTGCAACCTCCAATGGACATCAACCAGTAGATGAAAAAACAACCAATGAACAGGAAACGTCATTTCCATCCGGCGGACAAAAGTCCCTCGTCTGCGCAGGCCCTTATGTGGTAGTAAATTATAAGCTCACCTCACAGTACACATGCCAGCATTGTATAGACACTGTCGGTGAAGTATATTGTTCTAGACATATCAGGCATTTCATCTGAAACAAACACATGTAGGGATAAATTAAATCTATACTAATATTTAAAAAATGTAAAATTGCTTGCAAGTTTGTATGTAGGGGGGTAATCTTCGGAACTGCTGATCCGATTCTGAAAATTCTGTCACTAACGGGAAGCCATATTATCCTCCAGTGTTATAAGGCTACATTTAATCCTTTCTCCAATATAAAAGAAACGTAAGTTACTCCTTATGATATCAGCTATCTGCCAGTAAAAGACCTGTCGAAATTGGTACAGCCGTTTCGGAGAATGGCCGGAAGACAGGTAGACAAAAATTAAAAAAATGTTTTTTTGTTAAAGTACTTTAAATACATTCAGTTATATAAATTAAGAAAAAACCCAAACGCAAAAAAGAAAAGCGAATAAGTCAAAAATAATACCTATTGTTGAGCCATCAAATTCGATCGAGTAACACCTTTTTTTTAAGTTTTTAAACTGTCATGGTCACTAACATTATCATTAACTCTAGAGACGGGCTATTTACCATGTTCCATGTTCGTGATCACGGTGCTTGCAACAGCGCCGAAATATCGGGAACTCGACACAAACAGTAAACATGGTAAATATGCCGTCTCTAGAGTTAATGATTACCTATTTTTTAATTATAAAAATAGATGGATTGAACTTTAACATTTGCTACGATTTTATGAAACGTATCTAAGAACCATCGCCAAGAAACTAGCTTTCAAATAAAAAAACTGCACCCAAATCGGTTCAATCGTTTAAGAGCTACGGTGCCAGAGACAGACACACACACGGTTAAACTTATAACACCCCTCTTTTTGGGTCGAGGGTTAAAAATGACGACAGACAGTCACTTCAAGTTTGTTTACATATGTATATAATTACCTCTCCAGCGCCATTAGTATGCCTTTCCAAGTCTTTTATTCTCGCTTTTAGTGCTTGGATTCTTGTCTGCAAAAAGAAAACACTTATTTTAAAACAGGTTCTAAGGTGGAAGGGCCAGGGTGAGCTGCGGGACTGTTCGAAAGAGCGACCCGCCCTTGCTTCGCACAGCGCCACCTATCGGGTCCAAAACTATATCTAATGTAGCCTATACTTTAAGTTAAGCATCTAGCAGCAGAGCGGTGAAAACTGCGTTCAAATCCATGCAATAGTTTTACAAACATAGAGACAGACAAAGGTTCTAAAAACTGTTGTGTTGGCTTGTGTTTCTCTAATAAAGACCCCCATTTTTTTTTCAAGATCTTCAATGTACAGACATCGGCCTGTTACAATTTTATTATATGTATAGATTACTAGCTGTTGCCCGCGACTTCGTTCGCGGGGTAATTTTGATGAGTATGACTGAGAAAAAAAAAAGATAGCCTATGTCCTTCTCCAGGATATACTGTCAATCAGGGTAATTGTAAACTGGGGTGATTGGAAACGACTTCCAATAAACTTTTAATAATGCACTTAGGTTGACGGACGTGAAACGAAACATTACTTTAATCTGTTGTCTGTGACTACAAATGTCATCTTTTTCACCTGCCAGAAAAGTAACTTCACTTTTAGTGTGACGAAAAGTTGTCTGCAGAAACTTTGTTTTCAAGTTTTTGAACGAAGTTGATAATTAAAAGATTTTGTTAGAAAAGTTGATAGGTAAGTTGTTGATTGTTTCTTAACTGTGATTTAATGGAATTAGCTTTGCATTTTTCTATCTTTCCATCAATAAAATCAAGCTAACAAGCAGCGAAGTGATGTTTACATTTTCCCATACGATATACTGGGTGGAGGTAATTGTAAATGGATTTGGGGGTGATTGTAAACAATGGGGTAATTGTGAACTCTTATAATTTCTGCTACTAACATGGTGATGGGTAATGGTAAACATTTATATTCAGGTACATTTTTAAAACACCGCGCGTTTACATCCGAAAAAGAGAGACAAAATATACCTTAACGGACTTACAAAATGCTGTTAAGGATGTAGAGGAAAATAAGAAGACTTATAGAAAAGCTGAGGAAGCCTATAACGTCCCTATCTCAGTTATTTATCACCGAATAAAGGGCAGAAAAGTGGACATTAATAGAATGTAGGAACCTGTGTCGTTTTAGTTGGTTTAAAAACTAATAAAAGACAGCACTCCTTAAAATTTAGGTGTTCACATTTACCCCATAATATGATTTTTTGGTTTAAAGTCAAGATAAAAAGTAAACACTGCATTTTCAGAACCGCTAATGAAGCAGTTTAAATGGCGGATGTTGCAGTTTTTAGATAAATTACTATACAATCAAAATCATTAACTCCCCTTTTCTAACTGCTAATATATTTTTTTACAGAGCCGAAACATTATTAGTTCAAAAGGTATTTTTCAAAAACGTTTACAATTACCCTGATTGACCCTAATCTATCTCCTCGCCAAATTTCATTACAATCCGATCAGCTGTTTAGTCGTGAAAAGGTAGCAAACAAACAAACAGAGTTACTTTCGCATTTATAAATTAGTATGGATTCAAATAGCAAATAAACTTAATTAATTTCTTTCCATGGCACTTACTTCGGCGCTAGCTTCGACTAATCCGTTGCACTTGCTACTGGGCGGACGCACACACACGTCGACCTCAATGCTCTGTTCGCGCGCTTCACGTCTGTGACGGTCGGTCTGCGCGTCTGTGCGTTCGTCCTCTGAGGGCAATTCTGCCTGAAATTATATAAATTACAATTATTTTGATACTATTATAGAAACTGATAAAATACGGGACGAACATGGCCAGATATCGCACAAGACAGAGAGATTTGGAAGGAGAAACGGGAGGATTTTGCCCAGCAGTGGGACATTTGAGTACATACGTTTAAGTACATTGTACTCTGCAAACTCAAACTCAAAGCATTTATTTCAATTAGACCATTACAAGCACTTATGAATGTCAGAAAAACAAAGAAGGCGAAGCTACAGTCACAGACACAAGATATAATAACTTGTGAAAGTACTGTAGTTGCACATTCCAAGGCGTAGATCTCTGTGGAGAAGAATGGGCAAGAAACTCCATGGACACTCTTTTCAATCAAATATTTTTACAAGATCTTGGTTACATCATTCATGTTGAAATAAACATTAAAATGACTTTAAACTTCTCCTTTTTTCACTTTGTACGGTGCCTGCAGCTACATTAAATGGTCCTTCGAGCCGGATCTCTGCCATGTTAAGTTGATATTAGTTTATTAGAAATAAAGATCTGAATAGCTTCGGCAAATAGGATCGTAATTTAGCAGCCCAGATTCCTATTTAGGCTCGCTCCCTATTACATGGGACTTCAACACAAATGGCGAAGTCCTACAGGGATTACAGGCATGATGTTATGTTACTTACATCGGGCGCTATCCGGGATGGTGAGTACTGCGGTGGACCGTACAGCTCGGCGTCTTCGTCACCATCTACCACCTGCAACACACAATATAATAAATAAGTTTTTTTTGTTCTCATAGGCTACATGTCCCACTGCTGGGCAAAGGCCTCCCCTTTCTCCCTCCAAACCTCTCTGAACTGTGCAATTTCTGGCCACGTTTGCCCTGCGAACATTATCAGATCGTCACACCACCTTCGCCGCGGTCGACCTCGTCGGCGATGTCCACCTTCAAGCGTCCAGTGAGTGACGATCTTTATATAATAAGTATTACATAAGCGAAAGTTTGTGAGGATGAATGGATGTTTGTTACTCTTTCACGCAAAAACTACTGAACGGATTTGGATGAAATTTAGCACACATATAGTTTATAACCTGGATTAACACATAGGAGGTATAAGCTAATCCTAACAAAGAACATAGAGAATCTTGACCCTTTTTTTTCGGATGGGATATCATCAAATGACAGGGGTCATTACAACAAAATGGGGACAAATTAAAGGGGGCTCCCCTACTAAGATGGTACGGAACCCTTCATGTGCGTGTCCGACTCGCACTTGGCCGGTCATTATAATTATTTTTCTCAATATTATGTGCAAATAAATATCTTTATTGCTTCTTTATCGTGTGGTTAGTTCCTAACCTGGTGTCAGAGTTCGTATACCGCCCATGGGCCTCTGAGTTGGCTTTTTTCCTTTTTTTTTTTTTGGATAGGAAATCATCTAGTGACCCCTCGCTCTGGGGGGAGTGGAAGGGAGTGTCAGACTCGTACTGACTAAAACCCATCCATGTTCCTTCATTACCCTTTGTGTTCCAGGGCCGCGGTATCTCTTTCGAACAGTTCCGCAGCCCCGGCAGGCATCGGCCCTTGCGGACCCCTTGTTGCTGACATCTCTTTGAGGCGCGCGTGGAACGCGAACGCGCTCTCGGCCAGCCTTGACCCTTAAGTTATCTGTTGTCCTCACCAGCGCCTGATCGTTAGAAGCCCTCCGCACACAAGTAGCGGCTCTGGCCTCTGTGTCCTGCAGCGCGGTCGCTCTCACTCTCCACTCCCCGCACCACTGGTACTCAGCGCCGAAGCCCCCGCCTGTGGGCTCGTCGTTCTGGAAATGAGATAACGTTATTTTAGAAAGACATAACATCACGCCTGTAATCCCCGAAGAGTTGGGCAGAGGTGTACCTAATAATACAGGGTGTAAACAGACCCTTCACGAAGCCGTCAACCAAGTATTCTGTACATCAAACAACGTAACTCAACGCAAAAATTGTTGCTGGGAAACGACTTTATTTTTTGGGGTGAAAAATCACGTTTTACGTTAAAACTCAATGTAACGTACTCAAAACTTAGTGCTGATGGATGCTTTGAATAGTAAACGGGTCATGGGGTTAATTTAAGTAAAGTTAAAAGCTTTAAAAGTGGAATTTAAAAAAAAACTTGTGAAAAAGTTGGAACTTTGACCCCCAATATCTCCGTAACTAGAAGGTTCCCAGGTATGGTCTAGAACAAAAAAGTGATCGTAATGACGGGGAGAACAAATGCCTTTTGGCTTCGTTAAGGGTCTATTTACACCCTTTATAGTCACGAGCACCAATATGTAAACACTTAACAACTTTTAAAAGTGTTTTTCTCCTACTGTTCTGATTAAAATTTCATGTTGTTACGAACATAGTATTTTGGAAATCATTTTTTATAAAAAAAGATCCTTTCTCCAAGTTACAATCGATATTTCTCCCGTAAATCGCTTTAAACTCAATTCCTACCGGCTTCCCTTTGAAAAATGGCACAGTCGGTATTCTATAGACAAATAGTATATTCACATTAAAGATATGTACTCCGGCTTTCTTCTTATAAGAATTTACCCTAAGCTACAGCAGTACACCCACATAGTTAGTCGCCAGTTATTTATATTTAAGTCCCAATGAAATAGGGGGCGAGCCTATTGTCGGGCGTAATTCCAGACTCCGTGGCTGCTACTGAGAAATTCCTGATGGAAAAACCCAATATCTCTTTGCCCGAAAATGCCCGGGAATCGAACCCAGGACCTTAGGAAGAGCCGACAAAAAAATATGTTGTGTAGTGATAAAACTTTATAAATTACCTGAGATTAGAAACAAAAGGCATTTTTATTTACTAGTATGCAACTGCATCCGGTACAAATATAAACCCAACCCAACATAAGCAAAAGGCAGTCAGATCATCAATACAAACATTCATCATCTGCCAAGCCTCCTGCCTGACTCTGTACCTCCATCCTCGACTTACCTCCACATCAATGCTGCCATCCTCAGAGCTGGTATCCGGCACATCCTCATCCAACTCAGCCCCTGTCCTCTTCAGGCAGCGGAGGGCGTGCCTCTGTAGCCGGGAGACGGGGAGCGATATGTTGCAGACTGGGCATTCACCATGCTGCGGTGGCGGGGTGCTCCGCCGACGGGCGCGGAGGCGGCGGAGACGGTTTGAGTGTACTCGCTACGAAAAAAAGATTTGAGTTATAGGAGGCTATAGGATCTAGTCGCCCCATGTAAAATACTGGTCACACAAGACATCTTCCATATCACACATATTAACAAACACTAGTTAGTACTTTTTGTTATTCTTTTCTTACAATAGTCCTACAATAGGGTATTGGGGATATAGGGGATTCCTGACCCCACAAACTAATTGCATGTGAAAGTATATAAATGGTACTTATAACCTTTTTTTATTTATTGTCTGTCTGTTTGTTTGGTCCAGCCACTACTACACAACTAAGTCAAAATGCAGTATCTATTTTAAAACATAAAAATTCTAATAAGCACAAAAATCGATCCGTAATGTGTACAGTCACGAACACCAATACGTAAACACTTAACAACTTTTAAGTGTTTTTCGCCTACAGTTCTGATCAAAATTTCCTGTTGTTATGAACATAGTATTCTGGAACTCATATTTTTATGAAAAAGATCCTATCTCCAAGTTACAATCGTTATTTCTCGCAAAAATTGCTTTGAATTTAGGAAAGTGTTAAAATATTGGTGCTTGTGACTGTCACCCAAACTATTTTTACAAAACTTCAATTTTCTCAAAACTGGCTTTCCTTTAGATACCACTTTTGCGTTTAGTACGACAGTATTGTATTGTAAAAAGCCACAACATTTACATTGCATCTTTTTATATAATATTTACTGTACTAATCTTTTTATCACTTAAGATAACACATAGTTTAAAGTGTTATGTAACTAAATCACAAGGAATTTTATGCAGTTATTTACTATGTTTTTATGATTGATTTACACTGGAATTCAAAATTGTAGTCAGATGGACATCTTAGGGGCTTTGCAATATAACATAATGCATGTTTGTAATACCTGAAGGGTGCAGAGGTATCTAAAGTTAGAGGTTTTATTTGTCAAAATTATAGAATTAGAATTATTTTGATATAATATTATATACTAGTCTATGTCCGCGGCTTCACCCGCCTGAAGATCTACTGGATCATACTACCGGGATATAAAGTATCCTATGTGTTAATCTATGTTATAAACTATCTGTGAGCTAAATTTCATCCAAATCTGTTTAGTAGTTTTAGCGTGAAAGAGTAATAAACATCCACCCATACTCACAAACTTTTGCATTTATAATTTTAGTAAAATAAGAAATAAGATTAATTTGATATAATTCTTATATGATGAAGTGTGAAGACCTTCATCTTATCATATAAGAAACAAGAGAGAATAGATAGAGTTTCAAATATATTGGTTTTTCTAATGGTTTTCTATCTCCCCGTGTATTGACTGACTAGAATCCATTTGAAACAAAAATAGTTTAAAAGAAAAAATATAACAGTGTTCAGATTCTGATCAGCAATACATGTAAAAACTACAATAAAAAGTTTAAATAAACATTTAATGCCTCCATAAAACGGGTAGCATTCCTAAAAACAGATTTTTTCAAACGATACATAGATAGCAGCTGTACTTTTTTTAAACTGAACTTACTTGGTAAACATCACTCCCCATACAGCCAGAAACATCAACTTCTTCTTCAGGCACATCTACACTCGTACTAGAGCCTGGCACAGCTAGATTACCACTAGAATTAGCACTTAACTTCCTTTTAGACCCATTTCCAGACAATTTCTGTAATCTGTCCACTTCTAAAGCTACATGAGAGTCCAACTCCCCTTGACGTATCGTACAACTACAAACCGGGCAGTTTGGCAATTCAGTCACTTTTTTACGATTTCTCACACAATTCAATATAATACTATCATCGTACTGATTAAAACTAGTATTAGGCGTATTATTTAACGAATTAGAACTCCCTTCCATATTATTATACATCAAAATCGGTAACATTTCAACCGATTAAAAATTTTGTTGTTGAACTACACTGATTATAAATCTGTAAACATCACATTTATTACACAATTAAATTGTGGTTTGAGAGTTTGGAAACGTTAATAGAAGTTCGGTTGTGCTTACGCAAGTTATCTTACAGACATATTCGCGGTAATTTACGTAATAAAACAAATAATTTGAAGCAAAACAATAATAATAATATCGTTTACACAACTTTTTTTTTAAATTGCTTTGATTGGTTTTTGAGTGACATTTCTTAATCGCTTGGGTTGGGATATTGTTACTAATGGGTTTAGTCGATTTTTCAATTCTCAATGCTTGCTACTTTCTTTGATGATGGATTTTAATTAAACAAATTGTTATAGTCTAAAATGAAAACAATGATTAAGTGTTTTTTCACTCGGCTGCGGCGAATCCCAAAAGGAGCATTACGTGTTTGACCTGTATGTATGTATTATGTCCGCCATATTGTGGCGTTTGAATTTTTGTTATTTCCATTGCCGTCAAGTGGGGTATCGAAATGAAGAGTTTTAAAAGGTGATTACATTAATATAAGCAAGTTATAGGTTTAAAAAAGAGAAAAAATGTTAATAAAAAAGTTAAATCGTCTGCGAAATCTTTACTGTTACCAAACTAAAAAGTTGGAAAAAAAAATTGCTGAAAAAACAAATGTCGGAAGCAGGCTGGGCCCATTCCAACCTGCTTCCAATATTGTTTAATTTAAAATGTGCTTGTTGTTTGCTTTTCATTTTTTTCAGTCAGGAATTTTTGTTTTTCAACTTTCATTTTTATTACTTTGAAACGTCGTCGACACTAGCGATCAGTGCTTATTTGAAGGATCGGGGCCAATCAGGACCACGGCACGTTACCTGTTGACAGCTTTGAGAATGTATTTTTTGAAGCTATGTTTTAGTTTTAGGTTGTTTTATTGTAGTTTTTTTTTGTGTTATATACGGCTAGGTAGTGTAAAATATTTGGTAATTGAGTATCACACCGATGACTCAGCCTCTCATTGCAAATTCGCATGCATTGACCGTCCTAAAGAATTGAAATCTTGAACAAGACACGATTTTCTTTCGGGCGCTGCCTGTCTGAGACCGCCCCCTACAGACATTTTATGACTAGCTATTAAGACAGTGGGCCCAGCGTGGATGGATCATTTGACTTGACGAGGTGCTTGGCGATTTGACATGTGTTCGTTGGTTCTAGGATAAGCCGGTGTCATTACGATGATTTCCTTCTCAGTTTTGAGAGCATTGAGGATATAAATAAAGTCATCAGCGTTTAGGTCAACTATAAATAAGATTGCTATTGATTTAATATCTCATATTAGTGGACTTACTTCTAGTAAGTGCGGGGTATAATATAAAAAAACTGGTGCCCTTAAACAGTGAGGCAGGGTCATGGCAGGCTACGACGGAGATGATGGGACGAACTGAAAGGAGGACGCAGGTTCGCGAGAAGTGGAAGGAGTGAAGGGCGGCCTCTGCCATGGAGTGGGACAGAGCGGGAAAGGGAAAAAGTCTTGGGAAGGATGAAAGACAAAACAAGAAATGAGAATTATTTCGTATATTGTTCTTAAAATATAATATCAATACATTACATGATTTGAATACGCAGTTATACAAAAACACTATTTACATTTTGAGAAATCGACTAAATAAATATACAAAATTTCGTTTGGAAACAAAGTCCATCCTTATACACTACAGAATGACCACTATGTTTTGACCGTGGCAAAAAAGAGAACTAACAGTATCTGCATTCGACTCCAGGCCATCAAAGCCGTCCCAATCAATATTGTTTTATTGGAATCGTCAAAATTAGTAGTATCGATCAGGAGGGAGTGTATATTAGCCAATTGCAATTAGACAAAAAATACTCTAAAGGTGGAACGAAGTTTATAGTGGTCGGATTTTCATGGGACGTTTTTATTGAGTTCCTAGAGGAGTGGAGAAGAAAGTTAAAAAAAAAACTTTCGAGGCTCGCGACTTTTTTTTTTTGATTTTCCTTTGGATTTTTTTTTTTCGTTCTGGAATAACTTCAAATTCAACGAATTCATATTATGGCGTAATACCTGACCTGCGTGCATCCATTAAACGCCAATTTGGTCTGTTTCTTTGTTCATTATTGAAAAATAAAATACTTAATAAATCTGACCACTATAAACTTCGTTACACCTGATTGTCTAATTGCACTCTACTATATTGCGAATCATATTTTGTTCATTGACCTGCAAATTGCAAAAAACGTAAGAATTTGGATTTCGCGCGCTACCTTGGCGCTTCCAACTAACCTATTTCGAGAACACCCTTACGTCCTGTAGTGATGTACCAATTTCCAATTCTTCACAATTTTTCTCGGTTTTAGTTTCCTGAGTTACGGTTTTCGGTTTATTCTTCCTACTGTTGGCGGGTTGTTTCAAATGTACGGTTTTTACGTGGAGTTTCAGTGAGTTTGACTGGCTGAATGTTCGCGAACAGTATTGGCAGGTGTAGGGCTTGGCTCCGGTGTGTACCTGTAAGGAATAATGCTGTTTAGTCGATTATTAATAGAGCAAAAAAAACCTTAAGTTATGTTTTGCTTTTGTTGTCATTTCTACAAAAAAATAAAACTGCCAAGTGTGGTCGGACTAGCGCATGAAGGATTCCGTACCATCGTAGTAGGGGAGCCCCTATAATTTTTTAATTTATTTTTTGTTGATAGAGCGGCAACAGTATTACACATTCTGTGAAAATGTCAACTGTCTACCTATTACGGATGATGAGATACAGCCCGCTGACAGACAGACGGACAGCAGTCGTGTTTTTTCGCAAGCACGACTGCTGTGCAAGAGGTCATGGGTTCAATTCCCGGGTCGGGCAATGAGATATTGGGTTTTCCATCAGGAATGTCTCAGTAGCAGCCACGGCTCGCCTCCTATTACGTGGGACTTCAATATAGGGTGACTGGTAATTAGTGACCGATACTTAAACACGTGATTGTACTCATGATAACAAACAACTTTCCCAAAGATTTTTTTTTATACTCATTCACTTTAAGTATCGGTCACTAATTACCAGTCACCCTATACGGAGTGTAAACAGACCCTTCACGAAGCCGTCAACCAAGCATTCTGTACATCAAAGTTCACGCAAAAATTATTGCTGGGAAACGACTTTTTTTTGGGGTGAAAAATTACGTTTTATGGTAAAACTCAATGTAACGGGCTCAAAACATTGTGCTGATGGATGGATTGAATAATACGGGGGTCGTGAAGGTGTTTAAAGTAAAAATCTTACATTAGAAACATGTATTTGAAAAAAAACTTGTGAAAAAGTTGGAACTTTGAACACCAATATCTCCGTAACTAGAAGGTTCCCGGGTATGGTCTAGAACAAAAAAATGATCGCAATGACGGGGAGAACAAGTACCTTTCGCCTTCGTTAAGGGTCTTTTTACACCCTTTATAACTGGCGAAATGTGGGTGTACTATAATTAGGTACACCGCTGCCTTACCCTTCGGGGATTATAAGCGTGATGTTATGTTGACTCACTCTATAATGCCTATTCAGCGCTGGTTTCTGTGTGAATCGCTTGCCGCACGCTGCACAGACATATGGTTTCTCGCCCGTGTGCGTGCGCGTGTGTATGCGCAGCTGGTTGCTGTCCACGAAGTGCTTGGAGCAGCTGCTGCAGGGGTAGGGCTTCTCACCCGTGTGGGTGCGTTGGTGGTACTTCAGGGTGGCGTTTGACTGTAAATAACGTAAACGTATATTTAATGGGCATTGTCCAAAAAACCTAAACTGTATATAACTTTTATTAATTATTAAATTATGCAAAATTCTGATATATTTGGCTAGAGACAACAAGTGAATATTTACATTAAACTACAAAGCTATAATAGTATATATATGTATTTGACCTGTATATTTGTTTTTTTTTTTAGTTAAAATGTATGTGTGTTTTTTTTTAATATTTTAATACTCTAAAATATATTTTTTTATATATAATAACATCGAGAAAAGTGGAAGGAATGGGGGTAGGCCTATGCCCAGGAGTGGGACAACTCAGGCTGACAAAAAAAAATGCGCCTACTCTTGATCTATTTTAAGATACATATATTTGAATATTTTTGAAATTCAATGGCTAGTTTACTTTATATTTAATTTTAAAGTTTAAGGGCTGATGACGTCATCACTGGAAAATATTCCTTTGCTCATTCAACGATTTATTTATTTTTAACATTCACATGAAGCTTAGGGCTTGTTCAGACACGCGAGAACCGCGCGATTGCAAATCGTGCGGTTTGGAACCGCAAAAAAACGTATTTCACGATATTCCTTCTTGAGATGACGTCATTGGAATTCAAATAAAAACCACATTTCTTCAAAAATATAAATGAATAGAAACCATTTTTTCATTTTATCAAGAAATTAATAATCACAGATCTTATTCCTCGAAATTGGAGGAGCTCGTGGCTAAATAATAACAGCCGCTCGGGTCGATCTTTAGGTTAAGCCGTGCTTGGTTAGTTTGGTCTGTGGATGGGTGACCACCCATTACATACCGAGTTTCCTCCGTGCCTCGGAAATTTTTCATTGAGGAGCTCGTGGCTAAATGATAACAGCCGCTCGGCTCGATCTTTAGGTTAAGCCGTGCTTGTCTAGCTTAGTGTGTGGTTGGGTGACCACCCATTACATACCAAAGCACGTTAAGCCGTTGGTCCCGGCTTTCATTTGTAGATCTTTGACAGTAGTTAGGTAGTCAGTGGCGAAAGAAAAGTCTGACAACCAGTCTTACCAAGGGATATCGTATTACCCAGTACTAACTGGGTTGTGGAGGTCAGCTAGGCAGTCGCTCCATGTAAAATACTGGTATTCAGCTGCATCCAGTTAAGACTGGAAGCCGACCCCAATAAGGTTGGGAAAAGGCTAGGCAGATGATATTCCTCGAAATGGTTCTGTAATGAACACAAATCTTACCGTGCATTTCTTGCCGCACACTTCGCACACGATGTTCTTGTTATACTTCAGCCCCAAGTGAGTCCTGTTGATGTGCGCCTGCAGCTTGGACCGGGTCATGAAGTTTGAGCCGCACTGTAACAAGAAATAAACGACTAAATAACTAGCTTCGGTGAAGGAAAACATCGTGAGGATTGAGGAAACCAGGATGCCTGAGAGATATTTCTCGACGGCATGTAAAGCCAAGTCACCGGGGCTGCGGGTCTGTTCGAAAGAGATACCGCGGCCCTGGAACACAAAGCGCAAAGAAGGAACATGGATGGGTTTTAGTCAGTACGATTCTGAAACTCTCTTCCACTCCGCCCAGAGCGAGAGGGGTCATTAGATGATTTCCCATCCAAAAAAAAGAGGAAAAAAGCCAAGTCAGAGGCCCATGGGCGGCATGAACACTCTGACACCAGGTTAGGCACTAACCGCACGCTAAAAAAGAAAAGAAGAAATAAATATATTTATTTTCACACAACATAATATTATGAAAAATAATAGTTAAAACCGGCACAGTGCAAGTCGCACATGAAGGGTTCCGTACAAACTTACTAGGAGCTCCTTTAATTTTTAATTTATTTTTATTATTTGTTATAATAGCGGCAACAGAAATACACATTCTGTGAAAATTTCAACCGACTACCTATTACGGATCATGAGATACAGCCCGCTGACAGACAGACAGACAGACGGACGGACAGCGGAGGCGAAAGTAAGTTTGTTTGTTACCTTTTCACGCCTAAACCACAGCCTTTCATCTCGAAAAAAAGTACAGTTCCCGAGGAAAACAACAATAACTTTCTTATGATAATAGATGGCGCCACGTGTTTTTCGAATCATGATTGAATTATACCATTACAAGCAGAGTACAACCCGAATTGATAGTCAAATTCTAAATTAACGCGAGCGAAGCCGCGGGCAAAAGCTAGTCACAAATAAGGCCAATGTATGCTTACCTGATTACATCTAAATATCCGCTCTTTGGCAGTAGCGGGGGGTTTCCTGCTCCTACGCAGAGCCTTAGCGTGCTCCTTCATATGCGTTTCCAAAGACACGTTGCCGACGTACTTCCATAGACAGATAGAGCAGGTTTTACTGAAAGAGGTTTTAACATTAACTATATTAACTAAATATCACGCCTGTATGCAGGACGAGCTAGACAGAACCAACGATAAGGGTTCGATTCCCAGGTCGGGCAAAGTGTTATTGGGTTTTTCGATTAGAAATTAAGCAATAGAAGGCGAGCTTTGGGACAAGCCCGAATTAAGTGATCGACACTAGAATAGTTTAAAAAAAAACTTTATATAGATGAGCCGCATTACAGTAATGAAGATAGTAATGATCTTTTAATAAAGAGACATTTATTTATAAAGGGTGTAAAAAGACCCTTAACGAAAACGAAAACCACATATTCTGCCCATCATTGGGATCATTCCAAAGTCAAAGTTCCAATTTTTTCACAAGTTTTTTTTTAAAACCACTTTTTAAGATTTTAACTTTACTTTAATTAACTCCATGACCCATTAACTATTCAAAGCATCCATCAGGAGTAAGTTTTGAGTGCGTAACATTGAGTTTTACCGTGAAACGTGATTTTTCGCACCAAAAAAAAAGTCGTTTCCCAGCAATAATTTTTGCGTAGAGTTACTTAGTTTGATGTACAGAATGCTTAGTTGACGGCTTCGTGAAGGGTCTGTTTACACCCTGTATTTAATTATTACTAAGTTAACAATATTCTTATAGACTACTTATTTGCTACTTTGAGGTCGAGGGGGATTTGCTGATAAAGCGAATAGTGTTGGGGTCATCACACTTAACTCCCACCACACTATTCCCTGCCCACAGTAACTCCTGTGCGCCAGAACCAACAGTGGCGACCACCAGAAAAGCGCAGAGACAATGAAGCTCGACGAAGTCCCAGAGAAACAATTTAACTGTCTTGGATCCCGCAACGAAATTAATCAGAAAAGAATAGCGGAGGGGTAGGAGAAACATAATTTCCACTTCCCTCCATATCAGCAGGAGACAGGACGAAACAAGGCCAATAGGCACAAAGGGACGACAATTACAATTACTGGGATAAGCCAAATAACGGGCTAGTGTCCACAAATGAACGTCCAAAGCGCTTATTTTGTTCGGGCTGCTTGGTGTGGCGCAAGCTAGTGATGTGCCGGAACGTCAAAAATGTATATCCGCGGACACGGATCCGGATATTTAGTGTCAAGATCCGCGGATACGGACACGGATACGGATCTTTATTTTCTCACTCTATCGGTGTCGGCGCGTGACCTTGAAACGATAGTTGACGTAACGCCGCGTGTAATATTGATCTCATAAGATAGTTGGTTTAGTATCTTTGAGTTATATACTATTGGTATGGTAACTTACTAGAATAAATGTTTGCAATTAAAGGTGCCAAATATTTGATTTTAAGAAATAAAAAATACTCGGAATGGTTTTTTTTTAAATTATACTACTTAATCACATAATCTAAGTTATTATGCAGCATTTTTTTTTTTTTTTTTTTTTTTTTTTTTAATTTAAGGATGACATGTTTGTTTCGATTTGTATTATTGATTGTTTTTTTTTTTTTTTTTTGTTTTTTTTGACATTTTATATTTGATTTGATATGACATATTTATAATTGCTTGTTGTGAATCTATGTGGCAATGGGTGATAATTACCTGAAAATAAATGAATTTATTATTATTATTATCCTGTCAATTGAATTTTAAAATTAATAAAAGATCCGTAAAAGATCCGCGAGAAAAGTGACGGATACGGACACGGACCTCATTTCTCCCGCGGATATCCGCGGATACGGATACCCGGAACATCACTAGGCGCAACCCTTAATGTCACTTCAGTGTGTGAAAGAGAAGTCCTATACAGGACGTGTAGCTTTATTTCTTTTCCACACTGACATAAGCTTAAAACAATACTGTTACTTTTACTGCTAAGAGGGATGTGCGGTGTAATGCGAATTGATAAAATAATAAATTAGTACATAAGAGGAAGTCTGAAAGGGTGCGCCGGTGACTGAAAACTATGTATGTATTATAATATATATTAGTTTATTTCATTTTATTTGTATATATATGTATTAGTATGTGCCTATTTATGTATTTCAATTTATGTTAACAAAATGATATTTTTCTTATTTATTTTTTTGTACTCTATCACAATGCTGTCCTATTTGAACCTAAGGTTGTCTGGTAGAGAATGCCTTGTGGCATTAAGTCCGCCTATGTACCACTTTTGTACATGAAGCTTAAATAAATAAATAAATAAAAACTTGTGTGGTAATCGGTTGTCGTGGTATGGACGGACATGTGATGCGGAAAATGTCGTGAGGAAAGTTTTGAGTACGAATGTGGATGGCTATAAGAGTAGAGGAAGACCAAAGAAACGATGGATGGACTGTGTAAAGAATGATATGGCTAAAAAGGAGGTGTCTGATGAGATGACGAGTAACAGAGAAGTATGGAAGAAGAAGACATGCTGCGCCGACCCCAAATGAATTGGGATAAGGGCAAGAGAATGATGATGGTAGGCTACCAAGTCTTACCTTTCCTCAGTCTTCAGAGTATGCTTGACAGAGCACAATATATGTCGTTTCCAAGCTTCCGAATTATAGAACTGTATGTTACATTCGGCGCAGAACCTCTCAGGACCGGGGTCATTGGGGTCGTTGGGGTCCACCATCTGAAATGTTACGTCACGCCTGTTATAACTGAAGGGTTCGGCTGTTGCTTTTTTAGATCAGAATCATCTACGGCTGGGTATAGTTCTGTCCAAACTTAATGACGGCTCGGAAGTTAGCTGCGAGTGACATTTGGTATGTAACACGATATAGTTTGAAAAACTTTTTATTTTCATTTTCTTATTTACCCCCCAAAAGTGGCCCACATGTATAAAATTCATTAATTTACTATACACGTCCGTCTTTGGGTCACCGACTTACTTATGTGTATTTCAACTCAATCGGTCCAGTAGTTTCGGAGTAAATTGGCTGTGACAGACGTACAGACAGACACACGCGAGTGATCCTATAAGGGGTTAAGTTTTTTCCTTTGGAGGCACGGAACCCTAAAAATGATCCCAATGACGGGGAGAAAAAAATGCCTTTTGGCTTCATTAAGTGTATTTTTACACCCATTATAAAACTCAAAACTCAAAGCATTTATTTCAATTAGACCATTACAGGCACTTTTGAATGTCAGAAAAACAAAGAAGGCGAAGCTACAGTCCCAGACACAAGGCATAATAACTTGTGAAAGTACTGTAGTTGCCCATTCCAAGGCGTAGATCTCTATGGAGAAGAATGGGCAAGAAACTCCATGGACACTCTTTTCAATCAAATATTTTTATAATAAACATGAGCTGGTCATATTAGCCGTAGAACCGATAACCGTTGGGGTAGACGTGTTCTTGAGTGGAGACCGCGAATCGGCAAACGTAAGTTGGGACGCCCAGGCTCGGTGGACTGACGACCTTCGGAAGGTGGCTGGTAGCAACCATGGACGTACCCAGCATTTTTTAAGGGGTGGGGCAGAAGTAAAACAACTAAATAGGAGGAAATTAAAAATGCTTTTTATTTACTGCACTACACCTTATTTCAATAATAACCAGCGAGGTTTCTGCCTAAATCTAGCTAAAATTTTGTTTTCAAATGTATGCTGTGCTTCCAGTACCCTCTTTCTATGCACACCCATCATACAGAGGCCGACGCAAGCAAGTTTTTATTTTAATGTGAAAAATGTTAAAGTACCCAAATGAATATAATTTTGTAATTATATTAATTTTGCTTAAAATTCTTAGCTTCGGGCCAGAAAGCAGGGTGGGGCAAGTGCCCCATCCTGCCCCACCGTGGGTACGCCCATGGTAGCAACTGGATGAGAGTTGCTGAGAATCGAGTTGAGTGGCGTGCGATTGAGGAGGCCTATGTCCAGCAGTGGACTGCTATGGGCTGATGATGATGTTGATAATATACAGCAACATAAGATACCTTTTCCCCGTTGATATGAGTCTTCCTTTTATGCATCTGCAGGCCATGTTTTCCAACGAAGGTCTCTCCGCAAATATTGCAGACGTGTTCTGTCGGGTGTCTCTTGCGCATGTGAGATAGGTATGAGGTGGGTTTCCTGAATAGTAATAATTACAGATTAGAATAGGTACAGTTATTTTATTTATTTGCGTTTTTCTCAATTCGGATGTTTTTTTTTACCTCATAACTTCGTCATTTATGAACCGATTTGAAACTTTGTTTTTTATGTGAATAGATAGATATACTTTCCGGCAGGTCCCATAGAAATTTCATCAAAATTGGTTCAGTAGTTTGGTTTTTTTGAGGTATACTACAGCTAAAAAACCATTTTGCAAAAAAAAACCGACTTTCAAATGAACACGAAAAAAGTCTAAAATAATTTTACTTTCGGAAGTCGGTGGCAAAAATATAGCAAGCATGCTATATACAAGATTGGGGCGTTCGATCCGATTAAAGAAAGAACCATGCAGTACTATAATATAAAATGTGATAAGTAAGTATATCATACCTGAACGTATGACTGCATAGTTGACATTCATAAGTATGCCCGTCGTGCCATTTCTCGTGAACCCTGGCTTGATTACTAAAAAAAAAAACATTATTTTTAAACCTATACAAGGTGTAAACGGACCCTTCACGAAGCCGTCAACCAAGCATTCTGTACATCAAACTAAGTAACACTACGCAAAAAATATTGCTGCGAAACGACTTTTTTGCTGGGGTGAAAAATCACGTTTTACGGTAAAACTCAATGTAGCACACTCAAAACATTGTGCTGATGGATGCTTTGAATAGTACATGGGTCATTGAGGTAATTAAAGTAAATCCAATATTTCCATAACTTGGGAGGTTCCCAGGTATGGTCTATAACAAAAAAAAATCGCAATGACGGTGAGAACAAATGCCTTTCGGCTTCATTAAGGGTCTTTTTACGCCCTAAAATATTTAGATAGCCATCGACACGCTGTGAACAAGAAGTTCTTACTTACCCCGTATGCGAGACATAACCACATTTGTTGCATTTAAAAATGCGAGAGTGTGCATTGCTTGCGTGCGTCCGCAAAAGTTGCACAGACCTGTATCGCATATGGCATATGTCACAGACGTGTGGTCCGCTGCGCTGGAAATAAGACATAGGTATTATTAGTAAACTAGCAGTTGCCCGCGACTTCCCTGTCTTTCAAGTTTGTAGCACAAAAAATAAAGGACTTTCATATAAACTTGCGAGAGCCCTTTAGACCTCCTTAATCCGGCCCTGTCGCAAAATCCGTTCTTAGCGGACGTCTACTAACTATAGACTACCTCCCTGCCAAATTTCATGTTTATACGTCAAGCGGTTTTCGATAATTCGTGATGAGTGAGTGAGTGACCTTTCGCTTTTATAGATTTAGATTATATCACGGCTAAAGATGGGTGAGGTTAAGGTGTAGCGCCAGGATAGTCCGCGAAATTCGATATTTTTACATTTTTTGCAAAGTGGCCATCATCATTCATCATCATCATGTCAGCCGAAAGACGTCCACTACTGGACATAGGCCTCCCCCAAGTATCGCCACATTGATCGGCCCCGTGCGACTCGCATCTAGCGGATCCCCGCAACCTTCACCAGCTCATCGGTCCACCTAATGGGACGCCTTCCAACGCAACGTCTTCCGGTTCGCAGTCGCCACTCCAGAACTTTTCGGCCCTAACGACCATCCGTTCTGCGAGCAATGTGCCCTGCCCACTGCCACTTCAGTTTGGCAATTCTTCGTCGGTAACCTTGGTTCTCTTGCGGATGTCCTCATTTCAATGGCGAATTTATGGACTCGGCTCGCACATGGTTGAATATTACATGGTTCTACTTGTTACCTACCTAACTCTAGTTCGAACCTAAGACGGCGTATTTTATAATTATCACTTGCTTCGGTGAAGGAAAAACCGTGAGGAAACTAGCATGCCTGAGAGACATTTCTTGACGGCATGTAAAGCTAAGTCAGAGGCCCATGGGCGGCAAAATAACTCTGACACCAGGTTTGATACTAACCACACGAAAGAGAAGAAGACCTAACCCTAATTTAAAAAAATCTGTTCAAAAATCATCATTCATTATCATTTCAGCCGAAAGACGTCCACTGCTGCACATAGGCCTCCCCCAAGTGTCGCCACATTGACCGGCTTTTCGGTCCCATCGGCCATCCGTTCTGCGAGCAATGTGCCCCGCCCACTTGAAGAAATCATTTGAATCATTTTTGATTATCAGCTCGTAAACATTTTAGCCAAGCCTAAGGAGTTGCAGTTACCGAGATATTCCTGGTGGAAAAACATAATAACACGTTGCCGGACCTGCGTCGGATCCAGACCGTACCCAGGACCTCAGATTCAGCAGTCGCACTAGCAACCACAAGATCAACGAGGCCGGAAGTCCGGTTATTATTAATTACTACCTATTGTCCGCGATATTCGCCCATGTGAAATTATTATAATAATACAGAAAAAAATATTAATTCCCTATAAGAATCGGAATGTGTTAACAATTTCAAGGTTTTTAATTTCTTGGCACGGAACCCTATTTTTTTTATTATTATCAAATGATACCATCAAACACAACCCAAATGTTTTGTCATCACCTATTGCATCCGCATCAAGCACGTGCAGTTCGCTAATTCACTAATGAATTATTAAATCAGCCTTTTACATTATATTTTAAGGCTGATTTCACAAAAATTGATGATATTCTTCCAAAGAATAAGGTGACCTCTCAGTCTTATTCTCAGTCTTTAAGTCAGGGTTGAGAGGAACGGTGACTGACTAAGTAGTCGCCGGTGTAACGAAACCATAGCGCGATGCAGGAATGACGCACAACGCCATCTATCGAGCTGGAGCGACAACTTTCGGCCGGGTTTGGTTTGGATGTTTTACATGAAAAAAAACTTTTTGCGAAAAAAAAAACGGCTTCCAAAAAACGACTTAAGAAGTCCAACATAACTGCTTTCGGAAGTCGGTGATTTGGTTTGTTGCAATGACTTTTTTGCCACCGACTTCCGAAAGTAAAGTTATTTTAGACTTTTTTTTTTGTTTTTTTGGAAGTCGGTTTTTTTTTCGCAGAATGTGTATTTGCAACAACAAAAACTATATAAAAATTTAAGGGGACTTCCCTACTACGATGGTACGAAACCCTTCATGCATCGCATGCATGCGAGTCCGACTCGCGCTTGGCCAGATTTTTTTTACCGTTGTTACAGAATATTTGCCTTTTTGCACGACTTTTAAAGGTTGAAGTGTAATTTTTAATAACTACTTAATCTTCCTAAAGAATATGACTATTAAATGTAAAAAGAAGTAGGTGGTCCTAAAAACAAGCGCGTTCAAAAAAAAACAAACATTTCAGCTGTAATATTTATTATTATATTACAAGTATAGAAATAAAAAAATAGAATACATAAATAGAGACAAGAATGGACGGCTATGGGAATCCTTTGCCCAGCAGCGGGACAATACAGGCTAAAAAAAACGAGTGTGCTTTTGACCACACGACTGAAGTGAAACTTCTGAAAATTGCTTAGATATACGGAACGTATTTGGCTATGAGAGGAAAAGAGAAAGAAAATGTGCGCACGCACTGCTGTCTCTTGTTTATATCCCCCACTCAATTCCCGTTCGCCTCACCCGATCACACTTTTCGTAACGCTTACGTCACGCGTTCGCCAGCTTACTCCCCAAGTCAAGCGTGCGTAAAGAAGTTTCACTTCAAAAAGTCTAGAAATACATCTATTGCTACTCAGCAGAATAAAAAGGTTGTCTCTGTTTCCTTATTTTTATTTCTTTCTTTTTAGTTCCTCTGCACCGAACGCCAGCTGAGTGCAACCGCCGTCGAACGGTGGTGGACGACACCTGTAGCAAAGCCGACAAGTCTTGGATACGTAGAGACGTGTTGTTCTGGACCAGGTTGACCAGTTCCGTGTCCTGCGCGGCGGCTGTCTTCCGTTTCCGGCCGCCAGACTTGCGAGATGCTACGTCTCCTTCCTCTGTCCACCTTTTGAGCCAATGGTAGACTGTCTTTCTCTGGGAAACAATAATTTGTTTATTTTATTTATTTATGTACTTACACACAAAAAAAAACAACATAACATAACTTTCAGTACAAAGGCACGGCTTGCTCAGAAATTAAAAAAAAATTTTTTTTTTTTGCTAAATAGACTTGCGTTTGGCCGCAACTCGCCTGATGAACGGATGATGCGGCCTAGGGTGGAGTATGCTAGCCTAGAACTCCGTCCTTTTTTTTTGACCTATGGGAAATCATCAAATAACTCCTCCCGCTCTGGGTGGAGTGACAGGGAGTGTCAGACTTTTACTGACTAAAACCCATCCATGTTCCTTCTTTGCTCTTTGTGTTCCAGGGCCGCGGTATCTCTTTCGAACAGTCCCGCAGAGAACTCCGTCCTTACGTCTGTTTGTTTGTCAGCGTTGAATTTTTCACAGAATGTGTATTTCTGTTGGCGTTATAACAACAAATAATAAATTATTTTTATTTTTGAACTGTATATGATCATTTTACTCTGGACGAGCTTGCACTTCTTTATACATCGTTCTCACACAAATGTGTAGTCTCCACATGAATGATGTAACCAAGATTTTTATTTTGATTGAAAAGAGTGTCCATAGAGTTTCTTGCCCATTCTTCTCCATAGACATCTACGCCTTAGAATGGGCAACTACAGTACTTTCACAAGTTATTATGCTTTGTGTCTGTGACTGTAGCTTCGCTCTTTGTTTTTTTGTGACATCAAAAATGCCTGTAATGGTCTTATTGAAATAAATGCTTTGATTTTGATCAAAAATTAAAGTGGGCTCTCCTACTACGATGGTACGGAACCTTTCATGCGCGAATTCGACTCGCACTTGGCCGTTTTTTTTTATACTAAGCAGGCTTGCGTTTGGCCGCCACTCGCATAATGTGAAGCGATGACGCAGCCTACGGTGGAGCACGCTTGCCTAGAAGAAATCGATTCACTCGATTTCTGAATAGATCCAGATTATAATGTATTGGTAATTTCTTGAGAAAGACGTTTGAATATTTTTAAACCTAGCCTGTCTATCTTCCATTTTTCTTTGAGACGAAATCTTCTAAAGCGTCACGTTTCTGAAATATCGCTATAAAGGGTGTAAAAAAGATCCTTAACGAAGCCGAAAGGCGCTTGTTTTCCCCGTGCATTGCGATCATTTTTTTGTTCTAGCTAGACTATACCTGGGAATCTTCTAGTTACGGAGGTATTGGGGGTCAAAGTTCCAAATTTTACGCACGTTTTAAAAAAATAAAAGTTTTAGATGTTATAACTTTACTTTAAATATGTCCATGACACCTGTACTATTCAATGCATTCATCAGCACAATATTTTGAGTGCTACATACACTAAGCGCTTCAGAAAGAATGTTTCTTGAGACCAAAAAAAAACTATTCTTAACATTTTGCCCGTGTAGGTAGGCACTTTTGTAGGAAACAGCAGTGCAAAGTGATATGTCTATACTAACATTTTTTTTTTCTTCGATATGTCTGAACCGATTATGATACAATTGCAAACTAAAGTAAGAGTGAAAAAAGCTACGCTGCACTACGTATCTTAAATTCTCAAAACACAGTCTATGACAAAAATACACCTACTTGAAGTAGTGAAACCGACGGCACAATGAAACAGGTGTTTTGACACACTACCCTATGAGGTAATATGCAACTACAAGTACGGTTTTGAGGTACGTAATTTAACAATAAATCCAAAAAAAATGGAATGTTATGGCGGAAGCTAGGAGGCCGAAATATTCAAAATTTTAAGCAATTGTTAATAGAGGAGCTCGTGGCTTAATAATAACAGCTACGCGGCATCTATCTTTGGGTTAAGCCGCGCTTGCCTAAGTTTTACCGAGTTTTCTCCGTGCCTCGGAAAGCCGTTGGTCCCGGCTCTCATTTGTAGATCTTTGACAGTCGTTACAGGTGCTTTAACCACCACCAGATATTAATATATACAGGTAACAAGCATGACCGCAACTACGTGAAAAAAAAAACAAGATGGCGCCAAAATCCGCCATTTTGTTTCTTGACAAAACAGTGATAAAAAATGGAGTACTTACCGTAATTCCCACTTCATTGGCGATATCCGTAATCGAGGTCCCCTGTTCTTTCAACAATATAATCCTACTCTTTTCGTACGCAGAAAGACGATACACGGTAGCACTACCCGGGGCGGAGCACTAGAATGTGAACGAAGAATTTGTTGAGAAAAAATAAATCCGTAAAATTCAGAAGATAAAAATATATTAACCACTATTTTTCTGGCCATAAGGGCGGAATTTATTTCTCAATTATTTTAAATGCTACCGTTTTTAGGTATAACCTCTTCAACACAAAAAAAATGTATGCGTGATCAAGTGATCGTTCATAAAAAAACATACGCGTCGATTTGAAGACCCGTTTTAGGGTTCCGTACTCGAAGGTATACTAACGACCCTATTACTAAGCCTCCAGTGTCCGTCCGTCTGTCTGTTAGCGTTGAAATTTTCACAGAATGTGTATTTCTGTTGCCGTTATAATTCAGAATATGTTTAAGGCGCGTCGCTCACTGGTAAGTCGAGGCGACGTCGCGTCAGCGGCGGTGCGGCGTCGCACCACGGGTGAAGATAGGTCTCTGCGTAGAGTCGAGGCGCAGGCGGCTATGCTTCCTTCACATTTTACGTAATTCATTCACCATGTTGTCGTCAGAAGACTAAGACGTCATAAATACAAGGATTTAATTGAACAATTTCAATGAGTTTTACGTTGGTTTCAAAATCGTCGCGCATATTTAAAACGTATAAACGCAGCTACGCACGAAACCAAATGACAAAATGGCGGTGGAGTCGTGGCTTGGGCACACTTGAGCGCCCCTCCTGCGCCTGCACCTCGCGTCCGCCCCGCCTTCACCTCGCCTCCGCCCCGCCTTCACCTCGCCCGCGCCGCAACTCTTGTATATGAGCGCACTGCCATTCATTTGTAAAGAAAACTTTGTTGCGGCGTGCCTCTTAACCGCCCGCGCCTCAACTGCACCTCGACTGTTAATCGTGTGAGCGACGCTCCTAAGGAAAAATCCGGCCAAGTGTGAGTAATAAAAATAAATTAAAAATTAAATTGGGCTCCCCCACTACGAAGGTATGGAATCCTTCATGCGCGAGTCCGACACGCACTTGACCTGTTTTTTTTTTTATACTAAGTAGTTTTGCGTTTGGCCGCTACACGCCTGATGTGAAGCGATGATGCTACCTAGGGTGGCGCACGCCTGCATTCGAACTTCGAATAGATCAAGATTATAATGATCAGGGAACAGAGAAGCCGGTTAGTGGAAGCAAAGCGCTTTGCTCGTCCGATGATAGAATTATGAAAAAAAGAAGAAAGAAAAGAAAAAATATTTATTTGTCGCAGGGACATGACGTGCATCATACAAAATGACAAAAACAATTCAATAAACATACAACGCATAACAAATATTTATAAATTCAACAGACCAGGACAAAGATAAGAAAAAAATACGTTAACATCTTGCACGCCGTGACTGCGACAAGCAGGTTACCACTCAGCTATATGTAGTAAATAAATGAACACAAGCCAGTGAAGAACAAGTAGCGCCATCTAGTTCTACTAAGAGTAACTAGCCTAGATGTTTTTTTGTTTCCTTCTTCACTGTTCTGTGCCGGCCCCACGTTCGCTTGTAATTTTGTTAGTTTTCAATATATTTACTTTAAATTAAACTCTAGCTCCGCTGTTTTATTTCCAATGGGTGAATTAGAATGTGTAATTCTAAAGCACACTCCCCGAAATGCCCCCTCATTTTTTTTCTTCGGATAAAAATGAAAGGAGTTCTATCCCGAAATTGGATAAAAATCACGTTTAAAAGTAAATGTTTAGGGAACCCGCGCTCAAGGTATCCTGGCTGCTGCAACCTAATTAGTAAACATGAACAGCCAGTAAGGGTGATACCACAGCAATCGGTCGATCGTCGATCGAGGCCATCGATGGATGGTAGAATGGATAAGTCGACGTCGATCGACAGTTTCTACTACACCAATTTATCGATCGTCGTCTTATCTACCATCGATCGATTGGTGATCGGCGATCGATTGATTGGTGTGGTAACACCCTAAAGTCGACGTCCACATCAAATAGGTTCATCATCATTTTGTTACAATCAACAGTTTCGGAACACAAATCACGTCTCTCTGCTACGTCAAATGCGCGGGGACAAAAAAATTGTTTTAAGTCTTCTTAATCTATTACATATTCATAAGAAAGTAGGACCTATACAACAAAAAAATGCACATTAATAAGAAATGCTGTTTAAAAAAAAAACAACACGACAGAATCTGTTCTTCTTCTTTATTTTAATGTAAAATTACATTCCCTGTAGGCAGCACTCCATTTATGTAAATAATACGGCTTAAATAAATAACCAACAATGGATGTCGAAATACTCTAACAAACAACGCGAGAAATCAGCTGTTCACTTCCTGCCTAGCTACAGAGTTCATCGAACTCGTCGTCGCGCTTGCCGTTCGCTACGTGCGTTTTGCCACGGTACCGATAAATTACGTATGAGGAAATAAAACAAATCAAATTTATTGGATTCCCATAACATTCCCGAAATAATTTCTTGTACCGGTCATCTTAGTATGATATACTGAATTCACCCCATCAGTTTGTGGAGGGCTGGGCCTTTCACTCTGTATGTAATGGTTACCACAACGATCTAAGTTTAATGTCATTGTATCAAGACTACGGCAGGTGACGTCACCTTGGAATAGCCAATAGGATTGCAGTTGTCACTCCCCCCGCGCACCGCGTGCTTACCGCAAAATTTGGTGAATACGAATACAAAAAAAATATTTATCAAACGAAATTTAGAGCAGGTTATCTATGCTACAAACAAATAAAATTGACCTGTGTTTGTAATTCCAAAATAACAGTTTTTTACTGATATGAAAGTTTACGGTACTTATGAAAAAAAGAAACACTTTTTTTAATTTTTGTCTGCCTGTCTGTTTGTTTCTTCCGGCTAATCCCCGAAACGGGTGGACCGATTTTGTCGGGACTTTTACTGGCAGATAGCTGATATCACTACTTTTTAATCGACTTCCGACCAAAAGGAGGAGGTTATCAATTCGTCTGAATGTTTTTTTTTTAAAGATTAGGGTTCCGTGCAAATAAATTAAAACCCTTGAAATTGTTAACAAATTCCGATTCAAATCTAGAATAGTTCCGAAGTCATATTTTTATAATAATTTCACGCCGAAAAAGACATGCTGCGCCGACCCCAAATAAATTGGGAAAAGGGCAGGAGGGGTGTAAGGGGTCCCAACTAACATCTTTCGGGACTCAAGCCAACCTCACCTACACGTGGTACACCCTGCTAACAAACAAACGAGGTTATGGCGACCCGCCAACACGCATTGGACCAGCGTGGCGGGTTATGGTCCAACCCCCCTCGCACTATGGATAGAAGAGTAAGAGACAGGCCCCAAGTGCCCGGCGTCTCCAGCGGTTGTGCTGGCGTGGACGGGCGCAGGTTCAACCCTGGAGTCAGGGGAGCTAAGAATCTCCGGGCGAGATCGCTCCTCGCGATGGTTGCCGGAAGACGGAAGGCACAGAAAGAGGTCGCGAGATGATCTGGACGCTTACTGCGAGGGTTGGTTCGAGGTGGCACGAGAAAAGAGCACGTGGAAGGAATTGCCTTTGCCCAGCAGTGGGACAGTACAGGCTAATAAAAAAAAAAGGGCAGGAGAATGATTATGATGTAAAAGTAGAAGAACAAAGATTACTTACCAAGTCATGCTTCATCTTATGGTTGTCATATGCTCTGGCGTCCACGAATCCTTTGTAACAGGAACTGCACTTGAAAGGCGAGTGTAAATAGTTGGAAGACTTCGATCTAGCCAGCAGGTTGTCCTGCTGTTCAGTCTTACTTAGAAGAATTACGCTACAATCTGGTTTTCGAGCTGAAACGGAAATAATATCACATTAACAAAACATAGCTCGTGGCTACATAAAACCATCCGCGCGGATCGATCGCTTGCCAGAGTCGGTTCAAGTGTTCGAGTTTTAATCGAACAATAAGCGAAAATGCATAATAATTTATTTATGATTCACAAAATCCACAACTCTTTGAAATTTTAGCTTAAAATATATAACTAATCTTACAGCCAATTATGGATTTACAATTTAATACTATACAATAGCATTGCTAAGTGTACAGTGTGGATGAGTGTATAGGAGTGTGCCTGAGGAGTTGCAAATGGGTGTATGAGTATGTTATTGTGGTATGTAGTGGTGTGTGTGGTGATTGTCTGTATATCTTGTGAGATTGTCTGTATTAACAAAACATTGCTCGTGGCTACATAATAACATCCGCACGGATCGATCTTCAGGTTAAGAAGCACTTGCCAGGGTAGGTCCATATGTTCGAGTTTTAATCGAACACTAGGCGAAAATGCTTAAGGGAACGTCCCCATACTACGTGATCCATTTTTTTTATCCCCCTCCCCCCCTCGTTGACCACCCGTTTTATATGCCAAGACACCCCCTCCTCTAGTTTTAACGTAGTAATTTATAAATATGGTTTTAAATCATTTTTTGCCGAAAGAAAGTTAAAAAAAAATCATTTGGCTCATATTTGTCTTTATTAGCCCGAAATATCCGATGATCCCAGCGATGCTAATCGTTCACCTCGCCCGCCTCGCCCGGTTTGAGACGGAACGCTCCCCTCGCTCTCCCGCCCGCCCCTCACTCTCCCACCCGCCCCCTCGCTCGCCCATCCGCCCGTATTCGTAGTTTTCGGTGTGAACCCTATGTAGTGAAACTATGTAGTGAAACTATGTAGTGAAACTATGTAGTGAAACTATGTAATGAAACTATGTAGTGAAACTATGTAGTGAAACTATGTAGTGAAACTATGTAGTGAAACTATGTAGTGAAACTATGTAGTGAAACTATGTAGTGAAACTATGTAGTGAAACTATGTAGTGAAACTATGTAGTGAAACTATGTAGTGAAACTATGTAGTGAAACTATGTAGTGAAACTATGTAGTTTAGCTCGCCGCATCTTCGCGTAGTTTATATAGTTTCCATCGCCTCGCATCGCCCGCCAGCTCGCTCGCTAGCTGGCGGTGTGGCCTACACTCAATGCGCAGACCGTCACTCGCAGCTAACTTCCGAGCCGCCACAAAGTTCGAACAGACCTATACTATGGCAAAACTTACTTTTATTCTTATTCACTTTCTTCTTCTTAGGTACCTCTTGTTCTTTCTCCACTTCCGTCTTAAGTTTCATCAGAGGTACATCATCTTCAGAATCTGATGCAGCCTGGTGCGGTGGTATGTCTACTTCATGATAGCTGTCTAGATTTTCTGGTTCTGAATCTGTAAGGAAAAAACGGATTGTTTCTAAGAATTAAAAAATCGTACTTAGCTCTACTAAGTAAAGGTCATGTTTGTTTAAAAAGGGGCCTGCAAGTCCAATAATAAGCGTGGCTAAATAATAACAGCCGCTCGGGTCGATCTTTAGGTTAAGCCGTGCTTGCCTAGGTTGGTCTGTGGATGGGTGATCAACCATTACATACCGAGTTTCCTCCGTGCCTCGGAAAGCATGTTAAGCCGTTGGCCGGGTGGCATTTGTAGATCTTTGACAGTCGTTAGGTAGTCAGTGGCCCAAAAAGTCTGACAACCAGTCTTACCAAGGGGTATCGTATTACCCAGTACTAACTGGGTTGTGGAGGTCAGATAGGCAGTCGCTCTATGTAAAATACTGGTATTCAGCTGCATCCTGTTAGACTGGAAGCCGACCCCAACATAGTTGGGAAAAGGCTAGGCAGATGATGATGTCTAAGAAGAAGCTAATAAACAGGGACCGAAAAGATTACCCGTACAGAAGTTTTAATCGGGTTAGGTGAAAAACCCTAGAGTAAAGGTTAACCCGTATAATTGGGTTAATCAGGCTATAATAATCGGTTCACGCACGAATTTGATTTTTAATAATAAATATGCAGGAAAGTAACGGAGATAGCCTGCGCTCGGTGCTTTTCTCTTTCATTCTGGTTAATCAGCAATAATTATATGATTAACCCATATATTATAAGAGTTAACCCTTTTGACCGCCACTGTCACATGTTCGTGACAAACAAGCGCGTGCCCTGTACGCCAAACGACACAAATGTGACAAAATGGTAGGTGAAATTGTGGCTTGGCGTGGCGGGTACGCGAGTGCATTTATGCACTGGCGTTCAAAAGGTTAAATGGTTCACCCATATATTATAAAAGTTAACCCATATATTATAAAAAGTTAACCCATATATTAGAAAAGTTAACCCATATATTAGAAAAGTTAACCCGTATAATGCTTAATCATACAAATGGGTTAATTGCAAATTGAAAGCATAAACTACGACAGACTCTACATACCATCATGGTGAAGTTCCACCTTGAGCTCAACATCATCACCTCCATCACAATCAGCAGGCAGTTCTTGCTTGATATCATCGCTTTCTGTCTGATCACCAAGTATACTCAAATGTTGAATCGATGTCGTGATGTATCCACCAAAATTATCCAGTTCCCCTTTTATTTTTACTGGTGTCACCTGTAAAAGAGTATGTGAAAACATTATAATAAAGGAAGTGTATTACATAACATAACATCACGCCTGTAATCCCCGTCGGGTTAGGCAGAGGTGTTCTTATTAGTTACACCCACATTTCACCATTTAGGTATGTCGATCTCCCAATAATCCTTACCAAGTAATAGAATTATATGTTTTATTTGCTTGTTAATTTTATATTATTATTGTGTTTTGTGAATTATATTTAATCATTTTGTTTTTTCTGTATAATTTTATTTTAATTTTTAGCTCTGAACAACTGACATTTTAAGTTTTAAGTATATTGAGTAATTTTGATTTATTTTGAAGGATTATTGTTATTTTTGCGAATTTAATTATTTGATTTCCATGTATATTTTATTTTAAATTTTAGATTTCACGAATTAGATATTTTATGTATCTTTTTTTTAAATTTTCTGTGCCCTGACGGGGTCTACAACAGCTCGTAGCTCTAAGCATTTTGTTATAAACACCATGTTTTACCTTGTGAGAAGCAAATAAACGAATATGAATATGAATAATAAGCCTCCAGTCTCCCACAAGCCGTGGGACACCCACCTGCACAATGCAATCCTTTGGGCACAAGTCGGGGGAGCTGTAACCGATTTCAGTTTGATATAAACGAATACACCTCAAGTGTGTGAGTTCCATGTAATAGGGGCCGAGCCTTCTGCCATCAACTGGCGACAATCACTGACCCTGTGGCTCCTATTGCGAAATTTCTGATGGTAAAACCCAATAACACTTTGCCATACCTGGGAATCGAACCTAAGACCTCATGTTCAGCAGTGGTGCTATTAGCCACTAGACCAGCGAGGCAGACTATACAAGGTGTAAATGGACCCTTCATGAAGCCGTCAACCAAACATTCTGTACATCGAACTAAGTAACTCGACGTAAAAATTATTGCTGGGAAAGGACTTTTTTTTAGGGGTCAAAAATCATGTTTTGTGGTAGGACTCAAAATAACACACTCAAAACATTGTGCTGATGGATTAATTAAATAGTATGGGGGTCGTGGAGGTATTTAAAGTAAACTTATAACATTAAAAACTTGTATTTAAAAAGAAACTTGGTGAAAATATCGGAACTTTGACCTCCAATATCTCCATAACTAGAAGGTTTTTGGTCCAGAACAAAAAAAAAATCGCAATGACGGAGAAAACAAGTGCCTTTTGGGTTCATAAAGGGTCTTTTTACACCCATTATTACAGGTGATCAATTCAGTTCAATTCGATCAAAAGACACTAATCTGTATGGTCCTCGTGTGCGTTGACCAAGATTATGACTGGACCTTAAAAGAGTTCGACCTCTGAGTTTGTTTCGGCTGTTTCTTCTCAGAGTAGTCAGATAGGAAACACCAACGTAAGCTAGTTTTTTTTTTTTAATAGCCTGTTCTATCCCACTGCTGGACAAAGGCCTCCCCTAATTCCTTTCATGTAGTTTTTGCCCATGCCTCCTCGAACAAGCCCTCTTTCTATGCCCGCCTAGGTGGCACCGTTCGTCAATACTCAATATTTTTATTGCATTCCACATGTAGGTACACACAGGTGGTAAACTTATAATTAATTCCTAGCTAGATATTTTCTTATTATAAACTAGCTGTTGCGCGCGACTTCATTCGCGTGGTTTGATGACTATGAGTGAGGAAAAAAATGATAGCCTATGTCCTTCCCCAGGATATAATCTATCTCCTTGCCAAATTTCATTACGATTCGATCAGCCGTTTCAGCCGTCAATATTTTTTCAATCTGGAAATGTCTTTGAGACTAGCTGATCTTTGTTGGCGGGCCATATTTTGGGCCGCAGGCCTTGGGTGAGCAGCCTTGGTCTAAACTTTACAATTAAGAAGACATTCAATGGAACTATATCCAAGAACTGAATTAAGCATCCCCTACCGAATATACCCCATCCAACATCTGAGCGAACAGCTTCTCGGCTTCCACACATTTCCTCTGCAACTGGCAGCATTGCTTCAGTTTGGTGTAGCAGAAGAAACAAGCGAGCATCGGTCTACTGTCTTCAGTTACAAACTGAAACAAAAAAAATTAAAAAATATAAAGTAATAGTCATAAAACTAATAATTAAAACTATAAACGGAGATAAATGACAAGTAACCAATCTTCTTCTTCTTTTTCTACTATCTTTTATTATTCAACCTTTTTGTTTAAAATTTTTCAAAATTGTGATCTAAATTTAACCTTATGTAATTGCAATATTATTTTGTTGTTTATTTTGAAATATCTGGCCTTAGTCCGTTCTCATGTATTATACATAAATATTCCAGTTATACAGGGATACCTATAATTGGCCATAATAACATGCATATTTTGCTGTTGTTTACCTAAATAAATAAAATTAAATAAATTAAAAATATTTTTTTAAACTTAGACTGTCACATATGGGATATCTTCCGTGAGGCACATGGTGCTTGCAACAGCATCAAAATATTGGGAGCTCAAAATATTTGATAATCACAGAAGATATCCCGTAAGTGACAGTATAAGTTTAGTTTTAAACCGTGAAAGCTTAAAGCAGTACTGTAAATCGGGGTGATTAGAAATGCAGGGGTGAATCGAGACAAAACTTTGAGAAGGATTTTAACATTGAATTAATATGATATGTTACCAATAAGTAATCTATTTTAGTAACATACCATATTAATTGAACAATAAAATCCCTTTCAAAGTTTTGTTTCAGTTCACCCCTGCATTTCTAATTTAATATTTTTTGCTTGTAAATATTTTTAAATGAATGTTTAGCTACTTACTGGAATATCAGTCAGCTTCTCATATGTTTCCTGCAGGTTCTTATTGGCGATGACATGCATGCGAATATTCTCCATTAAACATATTCTACACATCTGCAGTTTATCCATCTTATTTAATAAATTATTTTTTTCTGGATAAATGCTGGCGTGTTTTAATCATGGCCTATTATTACATTATTGATTAAATATAACTTTTTAAAGTTTTCTTCACTGGACCATAATACACACTATTTTTTTAAAGAAATCCAGTGTAAGTTTAATGAAAGATTTATTTTCCTATTAATTATACTCCAGTCAGGCATTTGATTGGCTTTAATTAAAATATATAAACGTTCGGGTGTTCTTCGTTCAGTATTTTATCGCATTAAATATATAAACATTCGTAGGATTTCGTCGGAATTATTCACCGAAAAGCTAAAACGCGAAACATGCAACAAACCAACCAAACCAAACAAATTTGACATTTCATTTAAGAATGCGTTCTTATGAGACTGATATTTAAAAATAAAACAACATTACACTACGACCTTGCATTTTGTTTCTTACAAATATAAAATGAAAATTAAAGAAAGAAAACACGACTTATTTACTTTACAATAAGTAATTCTTTTTATTTTAAAGATACCTTTCAAAAAAAAAGATTTCTGAACAATTTTACAACATTTCAACTATGAACGCAGATATACTGCAAACTGTCAACAGTACGACTACGAAATCAAAATCAGAAAAAAACTAAACTCGTTTGTTCTCACGATACAATAAACAATTCATGATTAGAAATGAATAAAACGAATAAAACCCCAAAAGTATACTACTTGTAAAGATAATTCTAGTGATTAGACAAAACTGCTGTTTAGTTACTGCAATTTAAAAGCCTTGTTTGCTGCAGACAAATGAAGCAAATTGGTTCGAGTTCGAGTTTTGGTTTTGTGTGTGTTTTCTTGTTACCACTGCATCAAAATGAAGGATTACTTGATGCAAAAATGCAACTGCGATCGCTAGTAAATGTAGAGTCTGTTTATTAATTGCCAAAGGTAATATCGGGAACGAGAAAAGACTGAAATATAATCAGAAGCGTCTCAGTATTGGATTTTAATGTAAGTTTTGTTTCACTACTTTCACTAGTTTTTTGTTTTCATTCTATGGACAGAAACAGCCCAATATTAAATAAATCATACATATCATTGTATATTTCTGAATACTTTCGGCGAAAGTATATATAATATTTACGTAAAATACTACTTGGACGATATAATAAGTTGTATTGAGGGATTCCTACATACACACCCAGATCTAGATGATTTTTGTAAGTAGCTATAACAAAATTAAATTCATTTTAAGTAAGAAATGAATAATTCTAGCATTTAATTATATTATTATATTATAGCTAGCCCATATTGTCCCATTGCTGGGCAAAGGCCTCCCTCCATTCCTTCCATATGTCACGATTCTGTGCTACTTCTTTCCAATTCTGAAGGAAGACATCCAGTTTGTCCCGCCATCTCCTATTATTATCATCTAGCATTTAATATCAGTAGAAAATGTGCGGTGATAAGTAATATCTTAAAACATAAATTTTTGAAAGGTTTTTTTGCTAAAGGATATCGTGAAGTCCAGTATCTGTATTGTTGAGGTCAGATAGACAGTCACTCCATGTAAAATACTTGTGTTTAGCTGCATCCGGTTAGCCTGGAAGCCAACCCCAACATAGTTGGGAAAAGGCTAAGCAGATGATGATGAGTCCCCTAAGAATTTAGCATTTTTTTTAAAAACATTAAAATTCACTTTGAAATCTCATCTCGGCAACAATAAATGGTATTCATCATCATCCACAGCCCGAACTCATCCACTGCTAGGTATAGGCCTCTCTTTTCTTGTGCCAATCTCCGCGGTCCAGTACCAGCTTCATCCAGGTTTCTCCCCCAATGACAACTATGTTGTTTGCCCATCTCGATGCTGGACGACCCACAAATAATAGTATAGGTCCTGTCACATAAAAAGAATGCTGACCGATCAAGTAAACATTATTGTTTTTTGAACACCAGCCTATTCCAAAGTACTAAGTAGCTAGTAAAGTACCTATTATGATTCTACAATAAAACAATTACACTTATATTATAAAACAATTAGCCTAGTTCTTTAGGATGCGACTATACGCGTGCAAAGACACATCTGCTCCACTGCCACTCAGAGTTCTATTTACATGACGGGACCTGTATTAACTTGTTGAAAATGTTAAATAAAGGTTAATAAGATATTTGTTTGGCAGATTAAGACTCGAATTCACAACAATTATTGAAATAAAATAATTATTGTGAATTTTAAACTATCAAAAGATAAGATGCAATGCAATTCTGGGTTAAGCTCGCCATTGTACATAAGCTATATTATTGCAATTTGTATGTGTATTTTTTTTGTTGTTTTGTGTGCAATAAAGAATAAGAATAAGAATAAGGATGCACCTTTCTGGGTTGGTTGTTCCCTATGGTATGGAGAAGATTTGGCAAGAATCTCCATTTTTTTTAGAAACAACTTTTTAATGTTTTAAGTTTACTTTAAATCCCTCCATGTCCCCTGTACTATTCAATTCATTCGTTCCAATGTTTTTAGTATGTACCATTGAGTCCTAACGTAAACCATGATTTTTCACCCCAAAAAAGGTCATTTTCCAGCATCCATCATGCTATCATTTACTCTTTCATATCATTCCTTACACAATCTATACATCTTTTCAGCTTACTTTCAACACGCATCATCATCTGCCCAGCCTTTTTCCAAGCTTCCATTCTCACCCAATGCAACTGAATATAAATTCATGATGCGACTGCCTATCTGACCTCCACAACCCAGTTACTGCTTAAGTTAAGCATCAAGACATGTATTAAATCTATTCAAATAAATAAAACTGAAATTTCTGATGACTAAACCTTATGACACTTTGCCCGACCTGGGAATCGATCCCAACACCTCACGCTCAGCAGGAGCGCTTGTGACCTCTATACCAACAAGGCAGACTTCGAAGTATCTTCGAAAAATAATGTTATATTTAATCTGTTTCAGGACTCAGCTACATCCAAATATGTGAAACTAACCGAAACAAGCAATTATCATCATCTGCCTGCCTTTTCCAACTATGTCGGGGTCGACTCTAGTCTTACCAGATGCAGCTGAATACTGCTTTACCTAGAGCGGACTGCCTATCTGACCTCCTCAACCTAATAATTGGGAAACACAATACTACTTGGTAAGACTTGTCGGCAAGATGTACACAAATCAACTGGATTATGTTTGTGACTACTGTTCGAGGACTTTCACAAGAAAATATAACTTACAGACGCATATAGAAAACTGTCATATTAACTCTTCGTGTCACTGTGACATTTGTGGCCAGAATTTCGGCAGTCCAGCCGGATTACTCCAACATTTATCCCGCGGACACAATAATTATGGTCAGCCTTTTCCAGAATGTGAACTATGCGGCCGAATTTTCACAAGAAAACAGAATATTAGTTCTCATATGATTACTGTCCATCTACAGGGGTTAGGATACGAAATTCGCTGCCGGTTATGTGAGAAAACTTTCACAACGGAGAGGAATTTAAAAAGACATATAAATCAATTGCATAATCCCGATGTTGAATATCCTACCTGCAATGATTGCCATAAAGTTTTTAAAGGGAAACATTCGCTTATAGCTCATATTCAATCAGTTCATAATATCAGCGAGAAAGACGCTATTAAATGCCACTTGTGCGAAAAAGTGTATACTAACAATAGGAACTTGAAAAGGCATATAGAAATGTTTCACGGTGTAAAGGGGGAGTTCCGGTGCGACATCTGCCCCAAAGTGTATACTTCGAATCAGAGTTTACGGCGCCATGCCCGAACGAGACACAATACTGATAATCAAGAACATTTAACGTGTAACTTTTGCATGAAAGTGATAATAGGACGCGAGAATTTCGAGAGCCATGTGCAATTTCATCACCAGGACACCGAAATGGATAACAAAAACGTGGAATACGTCTGCGAATCGTGCGGTCAAAGTTTCGATGAAGAACCTTTATTGCGCCAGCACGTCAAATCGGAGCATTCTTTTAAAACCTTCTACAAGTACTGCAAGAAATCCTTGCTGAAACAGTACGGGATGGACACACAAAACATATACAACTGTGAATACTGTGATAACTCTTTTTTAACGGTCTACGAGTTGAAAGATCATATGCGGGTGAACCATGATATAGAGTACTCTCTATCAACCTGCAATGTGTGCTTCAATAAGTTTTTCAGTCATGAAACGAGACGCGCACATAGGAACATCTGTCTACCGCCGCCAAACGTCAACACCTGCAGTTATTGTGATAAGTTATTCACTGATATATCTAGCTTAGAGTTCCATACGAGGATCTTTCATCCGCAATCTCAAATCGCAGACTCTAACATTTCATCAACGAATATTGATGAGGAGATCCTCTCATTTAAATGCGAGCATTGCGATCGCATTTACTACAGCGAGAGATCCCTCAAACATCATATTAAGCTAAAACATACGACGGATGAGGAAGTAGAATGCCAACTCTGCGGCAAAATCTGCAGCAACAAGTACTACTTAGCGTCGCATACAAAAATAGTCCATAACAACGACTCTTGGTCTCGCTGCGAATATTGTGATAAACAGTTTAAATCCAAAAGAAATATCCGAAGACATATTGAGTACACTCATTTAGGCATGCAAAGATACAAATGTATTGAATGCGAGACCTTGTTTAAAGAAAAACGGAGCCTAAGAAAGCATGTGCGGACGAAACACCCAAATTCTGCCGCATTCCCGCAATGCCATATTTGTCACAAACGGTTTGAATCTGCAAAATCTTGTAAGATACATTTGAAACTGTTGCATTCTTTCAATATGAACACATATCCTTGCCACTTATGTTCAGTGTCGTTTAGTTCCAACGAGGCTCTGACTATACATCTCGAAACGAAGCATTTAGCCGAAGATCAGATCTACAAATGCGAAGAGTGCAACTTGGTCTTCAAAGGGCAGGAAAAATTCGACGCTCACAACGAAGTTTGTCACGTCAATCTAGTCCCTACGATCAAGCAGAAAGTCCTACCGAGATGTATACTCTGCATGAAAGATTTTAGCACGCGAAAAACGTTGAAACGCCACATCAAAAAATTCCATGAAGAATTTGACGTAGATGAATTGGCGACTTTTGGATCTAGACGCAGAACTTTCACAGTCGATTGCGAAGACTGTATCAAGAATTTCAACGACGATTTTCATTTGAACGTCTATAACAAGCTGAAACATTTAAGGGACACTGAAATATTTAAGTGTCAAACTTGTTTCGAGTCCTACAATTCCCTAGAGTACGCTATACAAAGGTATAAACTGACGAACGCAGACGCTTGCAAATCCAAGATGATTCTAAGCGAGCTTTGCACAACTGAGATGAGCGAAGAAGAGAATGACTTCTCTCATTTTGGAGAGTTACATGACATGTTGCCTGAGAGCACGACAAGTGAACTTATCATCAAGTCGGAGCCTCTCGAAGATTCTGAGTCAGAGGTGAAGATGGAACCGGCTTCGCCGTAAATTCCTGTGCCGCTTCTTCGTACTGGTGGCACGACAGTATTTTGTTGGACCAAAACTCCGATGGACCGTTGTGGTAGACGTGTTCTTGAGTACTTTAGAACGCCATTGTCACATATACGTGACAAGCCAAACGCCACAAATATGTGACAAAATGGTAGGTGAAATTGTGGCTTGGCTTGGAGGGCAAGCGCGTGCTTTGCTTTTATGTTCTGGCTTTCAAAAGGTCAAGGTGGAAGCGCCAGTGTAGCCCGCGAAATTCAAATTTTCTTACGTTTTTTGCAATTTGTGGGTCAGTGTCAGGTTGTATGTTGAACAAAATATGATATCAATGAATGAACTTAGAGGGTTGTATTCTGCGGGACTGTTCGAAAGAGATACCGCGGCCCTGGAACACAAAGGGCAAAGAAGGAACATGGATGGGTTTTAGTCAGTAAAAGTCTGACACTCCCTCCCACTCCACCCAGAGCGGGGGTTATATGATGATTTCCCATCCAAAAAAAAAGGGAGCACCATAAGAAAATTTGAATTTCGCGCGCTAGGTACTTTAGCGCATCTACCTAAAGTACAGGAAAAATATTTTTGAATGATCGGCTGTTTATCAATTCGAATCTCAAAGAATCTTGGTCAAAAATCTCAAATAATAGCTCGTAAATCGTAATTAGTACCTACTCCAATTCTGTATTGCAGAAGCATATAACTAAATTATATTTGGAGTCCTATGTAGACTGTAAGTTCGACTGATAATCGTAGAGATAGAAGTTACTCAATCTTTAAATTAAGTCATTTCAAACACATACAGCCCCAAAAAGATGTCGACATAGACAGCCCCAAAAAGATGTTAACACTGACAAGGAATCATTTTATTATTATCTACAACCATTATTCCATAATTGTGTATACAGAGTGAAGCTACAAAACCTACTAAACTATTAATTTCACCAAAGCCTCCTACACAGGCCGGAAACATGATAATATAAACACCCTATGTCCAGGCAGGAAAATCTACACAAGTCTCACAAATATGTAAACTGCATTCGTTTAAAAACGAGCTAAACATATCTAAGAGACTTAGAAATAAGTATTTAATTGAAAATGCTGTATTGGTATGTTCAGCGCTTCTCCACGTTTATTATGCGCAAAGCCAAGATGTGTAACTCTGCCGGCATCTGTGTTCCATACCACATTTAACCCGTCTACCTTCAAAGCAAGAGTGAACAGGCATCTTCCATCATATACCTCATCTATCGCTTTCCATCAGGCGTGATCGAGGTCAAGAGCAGGCCCATTTTGTAATTAAAAAAATTGGTGAAATTAATTGTTTACTTACTATGTTTTGTAGCTTTACATTGTATACACAATTATGGAATATTTACTGTGGACAATAAAATGGTGTTGTGCGTGTTGGTGTTAACATCTTTCTGGGGCAGACTGTGCCTATTTCGAGCTCGCTTGCACCTTCCATACAGTTATTGAACCCTCTGATTTTCATCAGTGCATCACTGTTAGTATCGTATACAGGGTATAAACGGACCTTTCACGAAGACGTCAACCAAGCATTCTGCACATCAAATTAAGTAACTCTACGTAAAATTTGTTGCTGGGAAACGACTTTTTTTTGGGTGAAAATCACGTTTTACGGTGGGACTCAATGTAACACACTAGAAAGATTGTGCTGCTGGATGCGTTGAGTAGGTCTAGAACAAAAAAATGCACGTGCATTTTTTTGACAAGTGCCTTTAGGCTTCGTTAAGGGTACTTTTACACTCATTAGTAGCCGCGGGCAAGGCCTTTAATCATATTTCTACAGTAAGAATATAGAAACAACTGTAGTAGTGTACACGTCAATAACGCTTGAACAACAAAACCAATGTTAAATTGTAATAATGTATGTTAACAGTCACGAGCTCCAATATGTAAACACTTGACAACTTTTAAAAGTGTTTTTGTCCTACTGTTCCGATTAAAATTTCATGTTGTTATGCACGTAGTATTCTGAAACTAATATTTTTTTATGAAAAATATACTATATCCAAGTTAAAATCGTTATTTCTCGCGAAAATTGCTTTTAAATTTAGCAAAGTGTATACATATTGGTGCTCGTGACTGTACATGTAATTATGTTGTCATCACGTATACATTGCCTATGGTTAATAATATTCGTATACATATGTATAGTTACCTAAATAATTATGTAACCCGTGTATAAGACTTCACTTTTAAAATAAATGATGTTTAATGCTGTATTTGTTATTTTATTTTAACACACATTATGTGAGGAATATGAAAGAGAAAGGAATAAATAATGCCGTGATGTTTGACAGGGGAGAATGGATGAAAAAAACGTGTTACGCCGAGCCTAAAGCCGCAATTATATTTAGCCCACGCCGCGTGTCGCAGAGCCTGCTGACGCCATGCAGACCGAGCGATTTCGATCGGCGTGGGGTCGGTGGTGGGGGTTGTGACGCGGCAGCTCAGTCGGGTCTAGTGTAATAACGCGTGGGCACGCGCAGACAGCCGAGTGGCGACGTAGAACGTGGACGTGAAAAATGTCAGACGAATTAATAGAAGTCGTGAGAAAATATGACATTTTGTATAATCAAAAACACAAAGATTATAAAGAATCTTTTTTTTTTTTTTTTTTTTTTTTTCTTAGCCACTATTGTCCCACTGCTGGGCAAAGGCCTCCCCCATAGCCTTCCATTCTTCTCTCCGTGCGGTTTTTTCTGGCCAATCTCTCAAATACGCGTCGAGGTCGTCACGCCAGCGTTTTTTAGGCCTCCCTCGGCGACGACGCCCGTCTTCTGGCACCCACTGCGTGACGACTCTGGCCCATCGGTCCTGATCCATTCTATAGACATGGCCCGCCCAATCCCACTTCAACCTAGCAGTCTTGTTCCCCACATCAGCGATTCCAGTTTTGGAGCGTATTGCGGTATTGCGAATTCTGTCGCTGAGCTTAATTCCCAATATGCTACGCTCCATCGCCCTTTGGCAAACCTTGAGTTTGGATTTTTGCGATTCGGTCAGGGACCAAGTTTGAGCTCCGTAGGTTAGGATGGGCAGAATGCACATGTCGATGAGTTTGCGCTTCAGGGATAAAGGTAGGTCACCCTTCATCAGCGACTTCATGGACCAGTAGCTCTTCCAGGCGTTCTCGACTCGGCGGTCGATTTCTCGGTCTTGCCTGTTTTCGAAGGAAACTAGCTGGCCCAAATAAATGTACTCATCGACGTAGTGGATTTCTTGCCCATCTACATCAACCCTACTTTTTGTGCTGTTGGTCATCACTTTAGTCTTTGACCGATTCATCATTAGTCCAACATCAAGGCTTGCTGTGCTCAGATTTTGGAGCATCTGCTGTAACTCGGCAGCAGTCGGTGCAAATATGATGATGTCATCAGCGAAACGGAGGTTGGTAAGTTTCTTGCAACCGACTGTTATACCTTTTCTGGACCATAGGTCTGTTAGGTTCTTGAATACCTCCTCAAGGGTGCTAGTAAATAGTTTGGGAGAGAGCGGGTCACCCTGTTTCACGCCTTTGTGTATTTTGAAATTTTGACCGGGAAAATATAAAGAATCTAATATAAAGAATCAAAATCAATAAATAAAATAAAATCAATTCAAAATCCGTATCAGAGTCTGAAGAAAACATTGTAGACGTTTACTCCAAAGGCCACCACTGCATGGGCGTACCCAGCATTTTTGAAGGGGTGGGGCAAAACTAAATAAACTTAGTAGTAGGAAATTAAAAATGCTTTTAATTTACTGACTGATACTTGCACTACACGGCCAAATCTAGCTAAAATTTCGTTTTCAAATGTATGTTGTGCTTGCAGAACCCTCTTTCTATGCACAATCATTATACAGAGGCCAACAAGAAAGTTTTCTGTCATTGTTGAACTTAACCAAGTTTTTATTTTAATGTAAAAAATGTTAAAGTATCTAAATTTTGTCATTATATTAATTTTGCCTAAAAAAAATTAACTTCGGGTCAGAGAGCAGGCTGGGGCAAGTGCCCCACCCTGGGTACGCCCATGCACCACTGTACTGACTGAGACGATTTTTTGTGAGGCCGCGTGGCGACACGACACGCAAATGTAATAACCCGCCGTTGCGTCAGGCAGCGTGGCGACACGCGGCGTGGGCTAAATATAATTGCAGCTTAAGTAGAATGGTACAAGCACAGATCTTCATATGATGATGTCATATTATTTTAACATCAAGCCAGCAATCAGGTTAGGCAGTACAAGGGTACCTATAAAGGGTGCAACAAAACCCTTAACGAAGCCGAAAGGTACTTGTTCTCCCCATCCATAGACCATAGTCTAGAACAAGAAATAATTGCAATGAAGGAAAAGAAGGTCCTCCTTTTGTCGGTTAAAAATGGATCATGAATATTATGAATATTCAGCATTAAATTTAAAAAGATAAAATACGAAACACTAGGTACGCTGCGCTCAAAAACCGGAATTGCAGACGTAGGCAAAAAGGCTGCCAGGCTCAAATGGGATTGGGCGGGTCACGTGAGCCGCATGCATAACGACCGCTGGGCAAAGGTTTCAACACGATGGATGCCTGACGATGGACGGCGCCGCCAAGGCAAGAGAAGAAGGCAAGGAAAGAGGTGGCGAGATGACCTAGACGCGCATCACGAAGGCTGGTTCGAGGTGGCGCAGGAGAAGATTACCTGGAAGGATATGGGGGAGGCCTTTGCCCAGCTGTGGGACATGCAAGGCTATTAAAAAAATAAAATAAAAAGATCAGAATAAAACTACACAACATAACATTAAACACGTTTATTCAAAACTTCGTACTTTTCCTTCTCAAAGCCGGTCGGTTCAATGGTATCTTCAACTGAGCAACTTTCTTGGCACCCACAGCTACTAAAGTGGCACCGGTTAACGCAACCTTCGAGGTAACCGTCCGCTGTGTCAACCTCAACTCCTGGCACAAATCGTTAAAATTAAACTTATAATTATTTATTAAAAGAATAAAAACTAACGCATGACATAAAGATTTATCCTTAAACTGCGGTGAGCGACCACGTTTACCATTTATATTACTCAAGAAATTGTTTAAGACAATCTCGTTAAGAGTAACGGAGTACGGACAGGCAGTAAATGTCTTTTTGCTTATGTCTTTCATCAACGTAGAGTATAACTGTAGCAACGTTTGTGCATAAACTAATAAGACCGTGTGCTGTTTCGACAGTTCCTTTGTTGCAAGCGATTTTAGGAACGGGTTCAAATCTGACATGTACTTCGTCCCTTCTATTTCGGAGTAGATCTTTTCACACTGTTCAGGAGTCAGTATAGCATCGATATCATAGACTTCTTCGACTGTAGATGCTTCTCTGTTTATCGGTGGTATGTAGAACTCGTCAGAATCAGTCTTGTTGTAAGATGACAGGTCTAATTGGTCTTCAGTGATGCTGTCCGTTACATTTTGCATCTGTTCAGTAACCGTTTGAACGTTTATCTTCAATTTTTCTCGTTGCTCCATTATTTGCTTATGTTTCTTTGATCCGAACTTTCTGCTGAGCTCTAGATAACTCGTGTCAGTCGCTTCTGTTGTGTCAACGCTAGATTTCATTACAGGTTTTAGTTCAATGTTCTCAGCTTCGATTAGACGGACTTTTCCCGTCTTATTGTTACGAGCGATTATCAAAGTCTTGCCTAGATCTTCTTGCTCTTCTTCTCCACTGTATATTAAGTCACATAACTCTGTAGCGACAGTTTTTTTGCCAGTATTTTCGTCTTCTAATAGTAAACAATCATTTGTTTTGAATTTTTGGGTTACGTACCCATTTTGGAAACTGACTACCATTGGGTACACGGTGTCTTTTGGACACACCTCGTCTATGTGGAATTGAGGCATAGTTTTAGTGTGTATGCTTAGTGATAATATCACATGCGTCTGTATTTAGAAACGTACTCAAGACATCGAAAATTAGGTTAGAACAATCTGTCACTGTCATGTGTCAAAATGAGGATTCGTTCTGAAACTTATTTTTTTAATCATACTGATGCACCGCTGTGCCATAGAGAATACGAGATGGAGCGGAAAAAGTTCGGTGGTTTGCCATCCAATTATTTTGTCTGGTGAAGACTGATTCAATATTTTTCCACGTTTCGTTAGGGGTTAGGAATTTCAAAATTAATAATTTCGTATAATTCATGGCTTTTTGTTTATTATGACAAAGCAGGTTAAAAAAAAACAATGAAACTGGATCAAATCAACATTCATGCAAACGCGTGCCCTGTACAGTCACGAGCACCAATATGTAAACACTTAACAACTTTTAAGTGTTTTTCTCCTATTGTTCTGATTAAAATGTCATGTTGTTACGAACATAGTATTCTGGAACTCATATTTTTATAAAAAGATCCAATCTCCAAGTTACAATTGTTATTTCTCGCGAAAATTGCTTTTAAATTTAGGAAAGTGTATACATATTGGTGCTCGTGACTGTACGCCAAGCGACACAAATGTGTTGCAAAATGGTAGGTGAAATTGTAGTTTAGCGTGGAGGGCACGTGCGTGCGAGGTTAAAATACAATCATGCATCACGCAAAGTAATAATCGATTCTTGATTGAATTACATGGACACCCAAAACAGTAATGAAACTATGTGAAACCACTTTACCGCCAAAAAATAGGTTCTGATATTCAGATTCTAGTAGGCTAAGGTCTCACATCACAGTCACAACTATGCTGCCTTAAATAGTGTCATACTTTCTAGCGGTGACAATGTCATCGTATGGACTTCTATGTAATATAAAAAAAAATACGAGAAATGGACAAATTTGTACGCTAAATTTAAAAAAAGTATTGTAATACAAAGAATTACGAGAAATAATCAATGTGTCACCGCCAGGAGGGCCTCCGTCCCCAATTCTTCCCTTTACCTCCATCCCCATTTCTTCCCCTTCAAGTTTTATGCAAAAAGAAGTAGCTCAACGGTAGTAGTAGTAGTGTGGTAGTAGAGGTAAAAGTAAATAATTATTTCTAATCTAATGTTTTATTAGGTAATTAATGTACCTACGAGTACAGACAACACAAAAACTGTTATAGAAATTGAACATACACTTTCCGTACATTTTTCTTAGCCCATAACAAAGTCTAACAGCCAGTTTCTTCATCGACAACTAAAGTTAACAGTAAAAGTATTAACCTTTACTTGACTATTGCTGATATTATAGGAAATGTGTTTCTTCATCCAAGTAAAAGCAAAACTAAAAGTCAATAGAGTTGCCACAACACAAACGTCGTAATTTCCCCAAATACTCGTGGGGAGGTTTTTTTACACATGACAGCACCGCAATAGCATTGTCAAGTAGTGTCAAAAGACAAGTATAAGTTCTTTAAAAATAGGTAAAATGAATAAGGATTTATTGTAACATTCGTAAAAACTCACTTTCACTCGTAAAAATACTCTCAAAAGATAGACCTCGATCAAACTAAGATAAAAGCCAATCACAGCATATGTTTTTATGTTTGGGTTTGGCTGGAATAACATGATTTATAATCACACATATAGCGTGGGCAAATTCAGAACTAAAGCTGCTATTTTATTTTTTCAATACATTCCACAAATGTCTACTAATAGCGCTGTCCTGTCAACCTCTATGAAGCGCCAAAAGATCTTTATAGCACTCAGACCATATCCTGGATTAACACATAGGATACTGTTTGTCCTGGGTAATTAAGTAGTTGCAGAGCAGGTTGGCAATAAATATTACCTACCAGGTGATTTACTTTTGGTGTACGGTCTCATCAAACGTACATTTACGTAAGAAGTTTAAGTAAGAAAACGGAATAATGGTTTTATAAAGTTTTATTTTCATAAAATTTCATGTTAAAAAAAAACACATTCGGGCACCATCTGTGCAACCTCTATATCATCCAGGGTCGATGGTACTGCATGCTGGGATGCATACAGCGAGAAAGACGTAAGAGCGCCCGAATAATACACATATTGTTTGCACGTTGTATGAAAATACACCTTTCCTATTTCTGTACAGCTCTGCGCTTTCACCTCCTGGAACAAATATTATTTGTAATAATGCATATTTTGTGAAATGTGAATGTTAGTAGAGATGTTAGGACATTTTGTATTTTGTTAGGATTTTGCTTTGAAAGGGCACACACACAGACCATGTCCTGGATTAACACATAGGATACTATTTGTCCTGGGAAATTGTTGCAGTGTAGGTTAGCAAAAAATATCGCCTACCAGGTGCTATAATTACTATATGGGTACAGTCAATAGCTCCAATTACTTTTGGAAATCTGGCTATGTCGTAAACTTGACAAGATATGCTTTCTAGTTCTTCATTTCTTGGCATTTGTACAAACATCCCTGCTAAAGAAGCTATAGCGTGTGATACTCTGATAATGTACTTTTATGTACGCCAGCTATATCGCCCACAACTTGTTGCATTGATCCAGTTGCATAAAATCGTAAAGCCAGCAATAATTGTTCTTTCACAGATAGAGCTTGATTCCTGTAATTATCAAAAGGTTATGAATTTAGACTATTCTTGACATTTCCAAGGAGAGATTTTTTGTGGAAATAGGACCTGCGGGTAGCTGTTTACATAATAAGTGCTGGTAGTAATACAAAATACAAACTGAAGATGAACTTACTTTTCTGTGGTTGGCGTCAGTTTATCTTGTAACATCATGCTGAGGTAAGCAACGGTTTCCTTTGAAATTCTGTATCGGAACAGAAAATCAGCCTCGTCCCATAGGAAATGATCTTTGCGAACATTAAACTTTTTACGCCTATACGTTAAATAACTTACGATAGATTCATCGTCTGATGAACTTGAACTTTCACTGGACGAAGATTGTGATAACATTTTAATATTACAATAAAATCTAGGAAATAAATGCAGTGATATCTATATGACTTATGTCAAAATAACAGTGACTTTTGCTTTAGCAGCTCCCTTTTGAGCAGCAAAAGATAAAGGCAAAAGTAACAGTTAAACCAACGGCTAAAATTGTGAAGAAACGTATTTAACCGTTACTTTTACTTTATGACATTGCTTTGACTGTTACTTTTGATGAAGAAACTGGCCGTTAGTGAAATATATAGCGCCCGCTAGAAAGAATACTTCCTGGCGGTGACACATTTATTACTGTTTTCTCGTAAGTTTTTACGCTAAATTAAAAAAAAAGTAGTACTTTTTTTTTAATTTAGCGTACAATTTTGTACTTTTCTCGTAATTTTTTTTGATATTACACAGAAGTCCATACGATGTCATGTCACCGCTAGAAAGTATGACACGAAGAATCAGCATTGGCTTCACACCTAGCAATGTTGCCAGATTTTTGGGCAACAGACGTCTTTTTTAATGTCCTATTATATTCTCCTTTTTGACACGTATAAAGAGTGGAAGGGACACTGATGCTAAATCGGTTACCACGTATTCCCCCCACATAGAAATGTTCATCGGCAATTTAAAAAAAAACCAGCTGTTCCATACATTTTGAGCGTGAAGGTATTGTAGTAGGAAACAGTTGTTTTTTTTTAATGCATCGGTTTCCCTTCCACCTTATATATATTTTTGTTATTATTTTAAGTTTATAAGCTTGTAAATTATTTTTTAAATCATAATCAACTTTCAATACGTTTTTTCTTAAATTAAAATTGCCATTCTTCTTCAATTGTCAGAAGTTAAAAGGGAAAATATTTTTGAATAGACATTATACAGTCCTTTCACAGTTATTTTACTTTAATTGTATTGTTGTTAATCTCACGGTGTCTTTTTATACTAAGGTTGTTGGTGGCAGGTTACTATCACTAGCAAGTCTGCCAACTTTATTCCCTGGACTCTACGTTATGATACTCTGTGTCGTACACAGAGTATCATAATGCAGAGTCCAAGGAATTTGCAATAATCTAGCGCTAATTTAGAGAATGACTATTTCATGAAAATGTAACTCAATGGGGTTAAATTAATTTAGATGGTTGTATTGATGATTATAGTTCAGTAAAGCCATATTTGTAAAGGTCGCGAATCATAATTTAATCAACATATATAACTCGACACTGACCTGCAAATTGCAAAAAAAGTAGGAAAATTTGCATTGCGCGGGCTACTCTGGCTCTTTCTCCTTGAGGCCTCCTCTGTGTTTAATTTATCACTAGTTGTCTTATATTGTACCGTGTTTTTACTGAACAGAATATAGTTATTATGTATTTATTTTATGAAACAAACTTGTTCTTGGACTGCAGCTGTCAGAGGTATATAGGCTGACTGGTAATTAGTGACCGATACTTAAACACGCGATTGTACTCATGATAACAAACAACTTTCCCAAAGAAACTTTTTTTTAATACTCATTCACATTTATCACAATAACACAGCAGCAGGCCGTATGAAATCGCGCACGCGCGCTTGTGATCTATCAGCTGTTAGCCGCATGACGCCGTTCTTTCTCATTACTATCTTACCGTGCAACAGTGAGTAGGGAGAGACCCGCGCGACTTTTATCACAATTAGAAAACAGCCATATGAAATTCGCACGCGCGCACCTGTGACCTACGAGCTGTTATCCGTTTAAAATTTTTTTTCTTTGAGAATGTTGTTTGTTATCATGAGTACAATCACGTATTTAAGTATCGGTCACTAATTACCAGTCACCCTATATAAGTGTGAAAGGACTATACCTCGCAATTAAAACATTAAAATTAATGTCCTATTCTTGTAACGTGCCTAGACAAATTATATTTAGAGTGGCTACCATAAGGACATTTATCACATCTGTAGATGTTGCCCTTATGTTTAGACATATGTGTGGAAAAAACTTTACGAGAACAAGTTTTGAAATTACACATATCACATGTTTTTGGCGAAGGGAAGTTAGTCCTCGCAGAATTACTTTGAAGGGTATTTTCTTTATTTATTTCATGTCGAATGCAATGCCTTCTAAAATTCCTTCCATAATTAGTCTTAAACGAACAATTCTCACAAGAAAATTTAAATGTGTTTGTATGTTTTCCAACGTGCTGTTTAAAAGGATAAATTTGATTGCTTTTGTACAAACAATATTCGCAGTTATACTTCCAGATGGTAATATGTTGTCTGTTAACGTGTTCTTTTAAATTTCTTGGGCTTGAAAACGTTTTTTGGCAATTTTCGCATTCGTATCTGGGTTTTGAAGCGTTTTCTTTACAATCTTTATTATTTTCATCATGTGCTATTTCTTTGAGTTCTGTACTAAGAATATTAATGTTTTTGTTAGCCTTAGTAGAGATTTTGTTACTGTCGTCCTCATCAACATTTTCGTCGATAAAATGAAAGTGATCTGCACTCAAATAGTCTTCTAGTATGTCATCTTCGTTGTGACGAAGGGGTTTAGTAGGAGTACCTTAAAACAACATCAAAACGTTACCTATGTTTTGCGAAAATACTTTTGTACAGACGCCAGCATATCAAGCTAGACGATACTGTCAAATTTTCCCTATCAACCGTTAAACTCAAACTCAAAGGATTTATTTCAATTAGACCATTACAGGCACTTTTGAATATCAGAAAAACAAAGAAGGCGATGCTACAGTCCCAGACACAAGGCATAATAACTTGTGAAAGTACTGTAGTTTCACATTCCAAAGCATAGATCTCTATGGAGAAGAATGGGCAAGAAACTCCATGGACACTCTTTTCAATCAAAATATTGTTACAAGATCTTGGTTACATCATTCATGTTGAGATAATGCATATATGTGAAAACGATGTAGAAAGACGTGCACATTAAGACCAACCTAACCTAATGCTATAACGATAAAGTTTAAAATCTATTAAAGAAAGACAACTTGTAGGAGCTTGATGTGCTGACGTCTGTACACAGGACTTTTGGCACGTGGCATAAATCGCCGCCATCTTGTTATTTCAATAAAATTTCATGGTGGCCTAGCGGTAACGGCCCCGACTTGGTAATTGGTAGGCTGTGGGTTCCAGGCAGACGCCATACTTTCTGTAATTCGTTTCATCATCTTTGCACTGCTCTCAAAACTGTGTAAACCAGACAGGTCTTTAGATCAAAAATTTTGAAGACTGGGTCCGCATGATGGAATACAGAGTGGATGGGAAACTGATGCACAAATGGTTACCACGTATTTACTACATCATTCTGAACCCCCCACATAGAAATTTTTCGTCGGTTATTTAACAAAAAGCAGCTGTTTTTTACAAAACTACAATGCCTACACGGTCAAATGTATGGAGCAACTGATTTTTTTTAAATAACCGATGAAGAATTTCAGTTCAGGATGATGATGTTTTAGCGTCGCTGTTCCGTCCACCTTGTATAGCCCGCTCTCATAGAGAGGAGGAAATTGTCCCAGCATTGGGAACATCATAGGCTTTTTTTTTTTTCTTATAGAAAATCATCAAATGACCCCCCCCCCACTCTGGGTCGAGAGGGAGGGAGTGTCAGACTTTTATTGACTAAAACCCAACCATGTTCCTTCTTTGCCCTTTGTGTTCCAGGGCCGCGGTATCTCTTTCGAACAGTCCCGCAGCCCCGGAACAACATCATAGGCTGGCTGTGCTATGCCCTCCTGTCAATATCATTGAAGCGTCAAAAGAACCATGCTCTACTGTAGATGTAAGACAACACTCACTAATAATTTCTGTGTAATACTTGGCTGAGTTATATTTGCTCAGGTTGATGTGTAAGGCGTTCGCAAACTCGCTGCCGTAGAACACCATCAGCTCCGTGTAGCGAGGAATTATTTTTATGGTCCTGGAACGTTGAAAAAATATGAACAAACGTACTCATGCCGTTTACCCATGAAGGTAGGCGGAAATAAATAAAAAAATCTTAAAAAAATACAGAAAATTGGGTTTACAAAGTTTTATGTCCGTGCTGGTAACCGTTGAGGAGTTCTCTCGTGAGGAGGCGACCCTGGCTGCAGAACCAAGTCATGTATGTCATAAAAATGTGTTGTCACCAGAACCAAAGGTGTGTGCAAAATTTCAGCCCAATCGGTTTGGGGGAACTGTTTCGAAATTCAGTTGCACGATTTGGTCCATACATACTAACAAACTACCTGACAAGGCAAGTTGAACAAAGAAAGAAAATATATTTATTTGGCACATGCCACAGATGCACGCAAACTAAACGCACGTACGTACCCTCCACGCCAAGCCATAATTTCACCTACCATTTTGTCACATTTTTGTGTATGGCGTACGAAGCACGCGCTTGCTTGTCACGTATACGTGACAGTGGTGTTCAAAAGGTTAATAAAATCTCTATGATAGATACCTATAATACAGCTCGCCTTTGTACTGGTACGCAACAAGATTCTGTTCCTTCCAATGTCTTGCGCAGTTGACGTAGCGCAGCCAGTTGGAGCGCTCGCAGTCTGCCGCGTCCACTACGTGCGACCGTCTGTTGTTACTATCGTAGATCTAGAATTGAGCAGTGAGGGTTAAGTAACTCTTGCCGAGGTCCATTGACCATCTATACTCACAGAGTTCCATGAAAGCACGGTAAGGACCGGGGAACCCGCCCCGGACGGCAGTTTCAGGGGGCGCCAAAATCATAATATAGTATTCTTAAAAATAAAAAATTGCTCCACAAAACGCCTAGCACACGGAAGCCTGGTTGGCTCACCGTCGACTTGTAAAAAAAGGCCCCACACAGGCCCACACCACAAGTGAACTTGTGGACTTGACAAGCCGATTTGAGATTTTTCGTGTCAATAATTGACGTATTTTTATTGAAATTAATAAGGGTGAATATCAACAACGTGCATTTTTATTCAATTTTGGTGGCGAAATTTTTTCTTCATTATTCGTGAAAAATAAGGGGCTGGTATAAGAATAGAAACTCCAAGCTAGAAGGATCTTCAAGAGGGCTCAGAAAATCTCGATATCTTTTTGAGATATTTTAGTTCAAAGTCTAGTGTGGCCACCAAAATTGAAAATCACCCACCAAAATCGAAAGAGCCCACCAAAATTGAAAATCAGTGGCACCAAAATTTCATTTCTCCGTCACAAACCTCAATCTCACTAATAAAGCTCAATGTAATCTGATCTAAATCATCTATCAATCGAAATCTAATCTCTAATTTCACAAATTCTCATTCTCATCAATAACTTCATCGGTTAATAAAATTCTCAGTTGTTAAAAAATATTTATTATTATTTATCTGATCTATCATTATGAGTTTATAAACAAAAACAAAATGAAAACAAAAAAACATAAATATTTTCATTGTTAACAAAATTCAAGAAACCAAGATTCAAAAGACCAAGTGGTAGTACAGACCAAATCTAGTGGTGATAAGGTCGTTTCGAAGCCGGAGATTCTGTCGGAAGTCGAAAACTTCTACGGCAAGTCGTACGCATCGCATGCATCTCGACGAAATCCCGAAAATAAGGATTCCAAATCCACCTACCAGAATTCAGCCAAAACAAAATCGGGGCGTCACTTAGACAGCTTAAAAATGGAAAAGCGCCTGGTGAGGATGGGATAACGACTGAGCTCGAAAGCGGGAGGAAGTCCTGTATTAAGATAGCTACGGGAGCTTCTCATCTCGGTCCTGTTCTCTGGGAGAACTCCAGAAGCATAGTGAAAGACCGTGATCGTTCTTTTCTTTAAAAAGGGGTTCAAGACCCTATTCAAGAATAACTGACCCATTTCGCTCCTTAGCCACGTGTATTAGCTGTTTTCAAAAGTCATCACAAATCGTCTAGCGCGAATATTCGACGACTTCCAGCCACCGGAGCAGGTCGGGTTTCGAGGAGGATTCAGCACCATAGACCACATCCACACAGTGTGGCAGATCATACAGAAGTTCGAAGAGTAAAATTGGCCGCTGTGTCTTACATTCGTGGACTACGAGTAGACATTTGACTCTGCCGAGACCTGGTCAGTTCTGGAGTCCGCTCTGGGCGGATTGGAAGGGAGTGTCAGACTTGTGTCCATGTTCCTTACAGTCCCGCAGCCCCTCACCAACGCACCTGGCATTAACATCAACGGCGACTACATCTCACACTTGAGATTTGCATTGCAGTTGAAATCGTCAAACTGGCTGAAGCGATGCTCGACTTTGCAGCACATGCTGGATGGCCTAATTGATTCATCAATACGCATTGATCTCAGGGTGAACTTGGACAAAACCCAGGTTATGTTTAACGAACACGTCACCCGGAACCAGGACCTATTGTCAATGGCGGTTCTCTTGAGGTTGTTCGAGAATATGTTTATCTCGGGCAAACTCTGCAGTTTGGTAAGAACAACATTAAGAGGGAGACTGACAGAAGAATTCAGCTGCGCTGGGCAACTTTTGGGAAACTTCGTCGGTTCTTCTCGTCGCGTATTGCACAGAGCCTAAAGACTAACGTCTTCAACCAGTACGTCCTGCCTGTTATGACTTATAGGGCTGAAACTTGGACACTCTCGGTACGGCTGGTCCATAAATTCGAGGTCGCTCAGCGAGCTATGGAAAGGGCTATGCTTAGGCTCAATGCTTTATGATTTAATTTTTTGTTGTTTCAAACAAAATAAAAAATATTAAATCCAAGGAGAGACACAGTGAAACAGCAAACAGATCATTACCATTTCACCAACGCTCTAGTGACTACGCTCTGCAGATTTCAGTTAAACTAAAAAACCTTAACTCAATATTTGGATGCTAATCACCAGACTAGATTAATGATTTCTACAATCAGTCTTTAAATCTAAGAAAGGAATTTGTAGTTTTCAAATATAAATCTTCTCTCATCGTATGCCACCCTTATAATAATTGGCCTTACTTACTGCCAAGTACATAACATTTATTTGTTTGTTAATAAAACTGTCCTGCAACGTAAAAACTGGCTATATAGGTACAAACCATACATATACAGTACATACTTAAAATTTGGTGGCTCGTTTTCAATTTTGGTGGCGGGAAAACGCCACCAAAGCCACCAAAATTGAGCCACCAAAATTGGGACCAGGCATAAAAAAAATCTTTAAAAATAGGGGTTTTAAGTTCCGATTAAATTGATGTTACTAATTTATACGAAACCCTAATCACTAGCTATAACGTGAAGCTTACTATTAAAACACTTTAAAATCGACAGCAAATCGATCCACCAAAATTGAACAATTCTTGTTCCCCTTCCCACCCCAGGTGAGTACTTACGTTTTTGGGGGGTAATCACAGCACTAATCACATACCTGTTACGCGAAAGTGCTGGTTCAAGACTTAGAGATGCGAAATAATAAAACACGATTGATCACACACGCCCGAATCTTCATGTTATAGTAAATTGAAAAAGTGCCACGAAAATTTTGGTTTTTGCTTGGACAAACTTTGATCGAGTGTCCTGTGCTTTTAAATTAGATTTCCTAATATGGTTTAATTGTTTTTAGATAGTGTGTCTAATGCATATACGAAGGAAATTGTTTATTTGCTATTTTACCCCAAATTGTTACTTTTGTGAATGCAATTATATCAAAAAATGGAACTGGGACAAGCCACCAAACTTGAATTTTAAGGTGATTTTTTTTTTCCTGATTATTTATATATACTTATAAAAACAAAAAATGTGCCCCTAATTGAACCAAGTTACGTAGTTCACTATAAAAAAAAATAAGAAACATCCTATCATTTTACACCTCGATTCTCAACGTGGACACGTAAAATTTGCTGCTGTGATATTCACCCATAAAATGAAAATGTTTAGAACTAAAGATTGTAATGTCTTTCCTAGTATAATATGTTTCATATAACCGGGAAAAAATAGAATAGATCTATTTAAAAAAAAAAGGATTTATTCGTTCATGAGCTTTCAGAAAAGTATCAGTTTAATATCCTGAACGGCGTAGATTTATCACAATCAGCAGTTTGTGGTGGAGAGGTGGAAAATTTCCAAAAACATTGAAGTTCGATATTTCAAAAACAGCCCAGTTTGGACCCCAAATTATCGGGGTCAAAAATATTGCAACTTAGGTCTAGTATCACCCATTTGAAGGTATGTACCCAATTATCAATCACGCTGTATAGCAATGTGGGTATCCTAACTACTAGGTACACCTCTGCCTAAACTTTCGGGATTACAGACTAGGCACAAACTCAAACTCAAACTCAAAGCATTTATTTCAAACTAGCTTCTGCCCGCGACTTCGTACGCGGATCCTGTTGCTTATGCCAGCGACAACGGGGTCGTCAAAATTGAAGATCTGAAAAGTCTGATGTCGAATTCTAAGAGGGGGACGGGAAAACAACGGGATGCGCGAGGCGATTCGAGATCTTTCATTTTTGTAAGTCAGAAGTCGATGCGTATATACGCTTGGAACTCAAGCGTAATTCTCTATCCGTGAACGTCTTCGACTTGCGAGACAATGCGTGACGTTCACGATCAGTGGTCAGTCGCGCATCACGTTCCCCACTTGTCTCTAGAGACCTAGAAGTCGATGCGTAGATACGCTTGGAATTCAAGCGTAATTCTCTATCCGTGAACGTCTCCGATTCGCGAGACAATGCATGACGTTCACGATCAGCGGTCAGTCGCGCATCATATTCTTCACAGTTCTCTAGAGAGCTGGATGTAGATGCGTAAATACGCTGAGAACGCAGGCGTGCTTCGTTATCCAAGAGGAAGTGAAGAGAAGAGAAGAAGAGGTTTCCACGGAGCGAGTTGCAGCCTGATGTGCTCGAACAGCATCAAGTTTCTCCTGACGTTCTTCGTTAGATTCTTGGGATCTTATGATCCTCAATCTTTTAGCTCCTTTGGAACATTGGGAAAGATTTGACCTCTTTCTAGGCATGGTTATAGTTTTATTGTGAAGATACCTGATCAATTAAAATCTAAGTGACTGCTCCCCTGCGTTACCGGGTAGGCTACCGTGTCACGAAGATAAGTGGAAAAAGTCTAAAACACTCAAATAACATAAGCCCGAAGGCATATTTATTCGATAAAATAAAAAAATAAATAGGAGTTTTGTCCAGAAGAGTCAAATTTTCAATGATATACCGTCGTCATCGAATATCAGTCCTAAACTGTTACCGCCTTCACCGCGTGGAGGTACTCCCAGCTAATGTTATTTTATAAGTATACAGTGAAATTAGTGATAGCTTTGATTTTCACATCAGATGTTTCTGATCTTCGATTTTTATAAGTCAACAGGAAATGCACATCAGACCGAACAACTTTTGCTAAGACGTCATTCCTATATGTGTTATGGTGTAGCTGGGCTCTTGGAGTTCCACAACAGGTGTTCCAGATCTTCGATTTTTATAAATCAACAGAAAGTGGTCATCAGATTGAACAATTTTTGCTAAGACGTCATTCCTATATGTGTTATGGTGTAGCTGGGCTCTTGGAGTTCCACAACAGGTGTTCCAGATCTTTGATTTTATAAGTCAACAGAGAGTGCTCATCAGATTGAACAATGTTTGCTAAGACGTCATTCCTATATGTGTTATGGTGTAGCTGGGCTCTTGGAGTTCCACAACAGGTGTTCCAGATCTTCGATTTTTATAAATCAACAGAGAGTGGTCATCAGAGTGAACAATTTTTACTAAGACGTCATTCCTGTATAATAATATGTTATAGTGTAGCTGGACTCTTGGAGTTCCACATCAGGTGTTCCAGGTCTTCAAATTTATTCTCTCAGCAGAAAATGCTCATCACGTGGAACAATTTTTGCTATGGTACCATTTTTGTATCTCTTATAGTTTAGCTATTCTATTGCGGTTCTGCATCAGGTGTTCAAGTTTCCAAGATAAATTATAGCCTATATGTTGCCCAGACTTAATACCTATACAACAAAAAAAAATCTTTCAAATCCGTCTAGTAGTTCCGAAGATTAGCGTGTACAAACAAACAGACAAACAGACAAATAGACAAACAGACAGAATTTTTTTTTTGGATTCGTGCTCTATTACTGTTTCTAAACCCCCCTCAAATTTTTTTTTTTAAATATATTCAATGTACAGACACAGTTTTTTTACTGTCTTATTATATGTATATATAGATAGACCCATGACAGGCACTTTTGCATAGTCAAAAATAAGCTACCTACAGTCCCGCCACAGGCATAATAACTGTGAATGGACTGTAGTTGCCCATTCGAAAATAGTAGATCTCATGGAGAAGAATGGGCAAGAAACTCCATGGACACTCTTTTCAACACAGATATTTTGTTTACCTGCCAACTATACATAGAGTCGACGGTTTGAGTCCGTCGTCCACAATATGGACCGAAGCGAACATCGCGCGGCAGTGTCAGCGTGCTGAACACACCCAGCCCTGCACCTAAACCACACCATCAAATCTAAACTTTACGCAATTATCGGAGAAAATAACAGAACACCCGAAACTTTGCGGTACTAACTTTGGAGTACATATTTTTAATATGATTATATTATTTGTCTATAGAATACTGACTGTGCCATATTTCAAAGGGAAGCCGGTAGGAATCGAGTTCTATGGAACCTTCGCCACTGGTATAGGTCCCGTCACGTAAAAAGAACGTCGACCGTTCAAATAAATTTTCTCTTTTTTTTATTCCAGCCTTTTCCAAAGTCTAAGTAGCTAGTAAAGTACCTATTACGATTCTACAATGAAACAATTATACTTATATTATAAAACAATAGCTTATTACTTTAGGACGCGACTGTATAACGTGCGCAAACACATCCCCTCCACTGTCGCTCAGCGTTCTTTTTACATGACGGGACTTATACTAACTGATTTTTAGGTTAGCTCATCAGACTCCTCGGAATTATGATCCTAAGAAATCTTAAATTTCTGAAGATAACTTACCAGGTATGATAGAGGGCGCCAGATGTAGGAACACGTGAGGTATAGTCAGCGCGGCGCGGGGGACGGATGATGGGTAGTCTGTCTTCACAGGTACCTAGATTGAAGGTATAGTAAGTAGCTGTTTCCAGCGGTCTTGCCCAATTATTGATGCTCGTTTTCCGACCGACAGCGTGGGTGAACCCGCGGGATAATGTTTCGTAATTTGCACTTTTCGCGCTAAGAAGGTACAAATGAATTATGACGTGGCGTAACATCAGATGAAAAAAAAAAATCGAGCGTAAGTTCATTATAACCCAATTCAATAACTATTTCATGAAAAAGTCATTCAATAGGGTTAAATCAACGAACTTAGAGGGTTGTATTGATGATTTTAATAATTATAATTCCAAAAAACGTAAGAAATATGGCCGCGATACAGTCGCTGACTGTGTACCTTCGCCTACGAGATCACAATTCTGTATAGCCATTATCGGCGATTTAGCATCGATGCAGAAATGCCCGTGAACGCTACACTAGCAAGATGGACTCCGTGGAGACAACAGTCCCGTTTGCATCTGTACTGATACATCTATTCTGGCGCACGTTGTAAGCATGGGTGGCCAGTGGCGTAGCGTGGTGGGGGGGAAGAGGGGCCATGGCCCCGGGCGGCGCGTTTCAGGGGGCGGCAGAGACCAAGAGCCAGGACGCGGAGAGCGGATAATTAATTAGGGATCGAACTAACTCTTTATTACTCGTCATCTAATCAGACGCCTCCTTTCTTGAATAAAATTGTGTATAAAAAAGATTTTACTTTGCAAAATAAAGATAAAGAATAACATTTTTAAATAATTTAGGAAAATGCTGTATTTTGACTCTTTACTACGTTTCTTGATTAATTATGAAAATAGAGGGGGCGGCCAAAATTACAGTCGGCCCCGGGCGGCAAAACCCCAAGCCATGCCAGTGTGGGAGGCGCCAAGTTGACTTAAAAACAATGCTATACGGGGTGTAAACAGACCCTTCACGAAGCCGTCAACCAAGCATTCTGTACATCAAACAAAGTAACTTTACGCAAAAATTTTTGCTGGGAAACGAAATTTTTTTTTGGGGTCAAAAATCACATTTTACGGTAAAACTCAATATAATGCACTCAAAACTTATTGCTGATAGATGCTTTGAATAGTAAACGGACCATGGAGGTAATTGGAGTAAAGTTAGAACCTTAAAAAGTAGTATTTAAAAAAAAACTTGTGAAAAAATTGGAACTTTGACCCCCAATATCTCCGTAACTAGAAGGTTCCCAGGTATGGTCCATAACAAAAAAATGATCGCAATGACGAGGAGAACAAGTGCCTTTCGACTTCGTTAAGGGTCTTTTTACACCCTTTATAAAAGAATGATAAAGAACCTTATCGTCTGGTACAACCAGTAGCGGACCGTGTAGGGCGCAGTAGTCGTACACGAAGTCGGCGCACCGCTCGCAATCTACGAACAAGTAACGCAGTGAATGTTGTTGAAATGTCAAATTAAATAAAATAAGTTTATTTCATATCATTTTGGATTACGTTGCATGTCGAGGAGTCTCCATGTAGGCATAGAAGATGAAGGCTCCGCTCTTCCCTTACATTATAAACTTACAAATAGGTGAATAACAAAAAAAGAAAATACCATCAATTGTATTTTAGTGTGTGTGTGTGTGTGTGTGTGTGTGTGTAAGAGAGAGATAGAGAGAGACAGATTTTGAGTGTACACGGGTGAATAAATGACCAATAACATCACATTTTATTAATTATTATTAAATCACACGTTGCAAAAGTAACTCAGTATCATCATAATTTAAATTGTGTAACAAGGAACACTTTCAAAGAGAAAAAACTTATTATAAAAATAGACTCAAACTAGGATTTTTCAGATTTAGTGAAAAGGCCACAATAACTTCGATTGCCTGTTTGTTTCGATTTGGATCAGGCCTACTACGGTGAGATGGAAATCAACGTTGCTGAACTGACCGTTGTTAGTTTTTGGCCCTTTTTGAAAACTGAAAGCATCTCTGCCCGAATGACTCCTGTCTGAAACTTTTATGCTGAATGCTCGCTGAGGCCTCTGGACTATACCTAAAGTCTGTTTTTTAATCTCGGAGACTAAATTGACAAGTACAAATGGCAAACTGACATAGATTTCAATAGCATTTAAGTCAGTTTTGACATTTTCACTTGTCAATTTAGTCTCCGAGATTAAAAAACAGACATTAATCATATTTTACAAAATAGTATACTTACAAAGATACTGGTCGAAACTGGGTTCTTCAGGCTCATAATAACTTAAACGAGTTCTCTTTCGTAAATTAAAAGACATATTTAAAATATTTATTCAAGAGCTAAGTAAACACCATTAAATCGTTTTTTTTTGTCCAATTTGCCGCGATTTTTTTAAAGTCAGGTTTGCATTCAGCCTAATACTAAAGCTATATTAATAATTGTCTATGCCTAATACATCTTTCCATCTTTACCTTACTAATCTTACTAATATTTTAAAGAGAAAAGATTTGTATTTTTATGTGTGTGTATGTTTGTAATGAATAAACTCAAAAACTACTGAGCCGATTTCAAAAAAAAATTTCACCATTAGAAAGCTACGTTATCCCTGAGTAACATAGGCTATATTTTATCCCAAAATGTTTAAAAAATAAATGACCACCCGTGCAAAGCCGGGACGGGCCGTTAGTTTCTAATATTCTGAGATCCCGCCTAAGATCAATCTTCAACCATTTGCTATCTGAATAAAAAATAAAAACATTGACTATTTTTGGTATCGTTATTTGTTTTTCGCTGATAATTTAATTCCTCTTTTTAATTACAATGATTTAATCTAGTAATAAGAATTCTTAAATTCTCCGCATTAAAGAACATATAAAAATATTTGTATTTATTTCGATTTTGTATTTTTTATTATACTTGTTTTTATTCACTCAAGAAACGTCACGTCATTGTCATGCATGGAAGTATTATGTACTAAGTGCATTACATTCCAACATTATCTTCAAACTTACCATTAAATCGCTTAGGTACCATTTTATTCAGGGTGGAGATCTTTCCACAACATAAGAGGACTTATTCGATTGTACTGTCGATCGATTGTATATGCCCATTTCAACCGCGCGGCCAACTCATAAAATTTGATGAAACTGCCAGGAATTAGTGGTAATTTGTTACTAAACACACCTATTTTCTGAATTTTAGACAGTTAATTGAGTGATTGTGAAGAGCTACGCTGGTCGACGGACAAGGATGGAAAAATGTGATTCTTCCGTGCAGTTAGATGAGCCGCAACCCGAAGTCTCCGCTAAGATTAGACGCCGTAGTCGAAATTCCATTTGGAGGACTATGATTACGACAGTAGAGGTAATAAAAATAAAACACATGCGTAATTTGTATGACAATGGTTTTATTGACAGTAAATTTTAATCTACCAATAATATTACATCTGCAGCCTGTTTGATAACATTGATAACTTAATTTATACTCTACCAGCTTGAGCCCGCGGCTTCGCTCGCGTTATGGTAGGGATTTGTGGATGAATTTTCGGAATCAGATAAGTAGTTCTAAATCCAACCTAGGTCATTTAACCCTTTTTAAGGTAGAGGCAATATACGTGCCACCAACAAAAATACTTTTTATACAGAAATATCAGCACTTTAGTATGGACAGTGGCACATATACTGTTATCAAATTTTCCACATATTTTCCGGCGATTTAAAAACAAAAACAAAAAAAAATGAAGTAGGTACTTATTTAATATTTTTAGTTTTTTTTTTAAATCTTAAAATTCATATAAAAATTTCCTTATTAACATACATTAATTTCGTATTCCTATCACTTCCGGTTTTCTCTGCCTTATAAAGGGTTAAGCTTTTAACCGCCAGAGCATAAACGCACGCGCGTGCCCTCCACGCCAAGCCACAATTTCACCTACCATTTTGTCACATATTTGTGTCGTTTGGCGTACAGAGCACGCAATTGCTTGTCACGTATATGTGACAATGGCGTTCAAAAGGATAATGAAAGTGAAAATATACGGTTCACGAGAACACTATGTGTATTTAAAGCTAGGCTAAAGTCATTGCTCCTAGAAAAATATAGTATCCAAAAATTTATGGAAAATAAAATGATTAAATAGAGTTCAAATACCGTAAAACGGGGCTATTTGGGTTTTTTGGGGGTATTTGGGACGACCCAGAATTTCGAACAAAAATATCGATATCTGTCAGTTGGTGTATAGTAGAATTTATTTTACAAACTCTAGCAACACTTCGATAGTTTAAGTCAAATTGTCACGTGTCAGTGTCAGTCTTTTTCACAGTTTAGTTTCAAATTTTATTGAAAGTACAGCTTGGCAAAAAAGAGTCTGACGCGGTGACAGTTGGAACTAAAAATCGATAATTGTGGCTACATTGCTTTACTTGTCAACAGCGAGTACATTTTGTGTCAAAAGTGGTATAATCATAGTTGTTTTTCAAAATTTTCCAAAAATTATCAACTTATGTTACACAATTAACCATTTGTCATGAATAAAACTATTCGTAGTAGTGGCAGAGCAGTCATTTACCACGTCTTTTCGCGGTGTTTGGCCGAATATCAAGCGGGACAAGTTTTGTCCGATATCGAGAATGTTTATCAAAGAACTGCCGATATGATAGGTATTTATGCACCCTAAATAAGTTATTGTACCTTAAATAAGTTTTTATAAATGTTTTCAATGCGTAGTTTCGTGGATATTCAGACTTAAGTAACTTTTAGTCGTGTTTACAGAAATTGAAAATTAAGGTTATGTTTTGTAGTTTGACAAGTCTCGTATACGCTAATCTCCATAGTTGATACTTGGAGATAATGAACATGGAATTAATAATAAAGTACTGTTATTTTTTTTTAGCTAAATCTGTGAACACAGTAAGAAAAATCGTTAAGGAAGGTGAAAAAAATAACGGTATTTTTTCAACACCAGGAAAACATCGCAAAGGTCGCCCGAAGAAAGATTTAGATGATTTCGATTTATGTGCAATTAGGTAAAAGATTCATTTCTTTTACACTGTGAAAAAGCAGGTACTTTTTATTCTTTCAATACTCTTTCAATACAATATAATAAAAAAAAACAAACAAACAAAACGTGTTTTTTCATTATCCCTGTAACCAAACGATAAACGTCGATTCTTAACAATCCCATGTTAAGACTTCCCTCGGGGCATGATTATCTGTCTGGGGTACCTGCTACACCGCTTTTGTGCAAGGCTTCAGCGCCCACTATTAACATTGTTAATACTGGACATTACTAACAAAAAAATTCATTGAAGGTTTCAATGAATTTTATTGTATGCGTAGTCCATGGTGTATGCGTAGCGTCCGAGGGACTGAACCACCCACTTGGGATTGGAATCGTTTCCCCAAAATTAACAAGTATCAAAAACTGTTGAGTCGTAGTATTCCGGGTTGCCACATGTGCGATATTGGCGACCTCATTTATTCCACACTCTTTTTTGCCAAGCTGTAGTCAGATACTGTTTTTTAATCAAAAATTTAGGTGTCAAAACTTCTTCCGCAGTACAAAATTCTGGCGGGTTAGAGTGTGGATGTTTTAAAATTACGATTATATAAATTATCACGATTTTTCCTTGCTAATTAATAATTTTGTTATGCTTATAGTTTTTGATTCATTATTGAAAATGTGTCTGGGGCTTTTTGGGATACCGGTGCGGGGCTTTTTGGGACAGTGTCCAAAATAGCCCCTTACTTTCGTGCATTTGTAAACAACCTATTTTTATTTATTATTATATTTATCATTATATATTTGTAAGGTTTATTGTGGTTTTCAGATAAAATACATTCGTATAATGGTTCGAAAATATACAAGAACATATAGAAACTTGAGAAATGGTAAACGTTTTATGCCGTACTTCTCTTATACTCATGATGATTTGAGCAAGACTGTATCAGGTGTTTAACACCGCGGAACAGAGATATGGCGTCCCCAAAAGTACAATTAAAAGATAAAAACTTACTGTATTCAAGACCAGGGCACCCTACATTATTTTCTGAGGTAGAAGAAAAAACGTTCGTCGATTATGTTAAACATATGGGAGAATGGGGATTCCCCTTAGATCTAATGGATTTGAGAGTATACGCCCAAAAATATTTACATAGAATAGGAAGGACAGTCTATAGTTTGAAAGAAAATTAATTAATTAAATTAATTTTATTTAATTATTAAATTAATTAAAATTATTTTTTAAGAATTTATGGTTAATGTTTAGAAGTTTGGTTTTGTTTGGATTTAATCAAAGTCTTTATTATGTGTGGATAAGCTTTAAGCTTAGAAAACGTTGATTTATAAGAGATTTTGAGACTGATTTTGTAATAAGAACATGTTTTGTATCCATTTTAATCTTGCTTAACATGCAGTTTGTAACAAAACTGTAAGTTAAAACATAATTGTTACCATTAGTAGAAGTTAACGCTTGCAATAAACAAAAGCATTTGAAAAAAAATTTTTTTTTCTTTCGAATTCTACCAATCCTAAAAACAAAAGGATTATTTTATGTGGTATTAGTTATTCTTTGTCCCAAATATCGATATACTTGTTTAAAGTGACTGTTTTGGCTCATAATATGGGTTACAGAATCGTTTTCCATTGCTGTCCATAATAGCCCCAAATGTGCGATATTTGGGACAGTCTCTTCTTTTTTTTTTTTTCATTACCTGTTGTAAGTAGTTACTTCAAACGTATATCTGCATAAGTAAGGGGTTCTCCAAGACCCAAATAATTTTTTTACCATAGCATTTTATGCGATATAAACGAGATATTTGCTAAAGTATGTCACAATGTGTCCCGAGTAGCCCCGTTTTACATATTTATGTGTTAATTTTAATATTGGTTCTTTTTATGTATAAAGCTAGATATAAGTTTAATGAATATAATATTTTTAATGTGAAAGTTATGTATAAAGTTATGTGATACTAGATTATAAATAACACTGACACGGCAATAATTTTAGCTTTAAGTTATCTTGCTGCGCCCTAACAGGGTCATGTACTCACTAGTTTTAAGCCTAGCGTGTAAAATTGGTTGAATACATTGTGCATTAAATAAATAATAAACACTGAAACTTTTTCTGTGGAAGAAACATACAATCGGTAAGAACAATTGGATATCATTAAAAGTCGGTCGTGGAGGCTTTGGCAGATAACTTTGGTAACAAAGTTGTGCTAATCAGCTGCTGAGCTACGTCATATTATGAAGCGGATTTTTTGACATTACATAAGGGCTAGTATGATGATTCACCTCCTCCACTGCCAAACACTTTGTGTGGTTGAAAATCCCTGCCAGATACTTTAAAAGTATGTTAACTTGTATGTGAACTACTTACATAATTTTATTAACCATTTGAACGCTAGAGCATAAACGCACGCGCGTGCCGTTTACGCCAAGCCACAATTTCACCTCAAATACAGACAAAAAGAATAGGGATTCCAAAATCTATTTAATTGTTTATTTCGTGTTATAGTGCACCGCATTTTTTGTCACATATTTGTGACGTTGGCGTACAGAGCACGCGCTTGCTTGCCACGTATATGTGACAATGGTGTTCAAAAGTTTAAGACTGAATTTTCTTGAGCAATTATTTGGAGCGGTTTCCCCAAGCCGCCAGACAGTTTTGATGACGTATACATAATACATTTCCCTTACCTTTTGCTTGCAACAGGTGATCTACTATAGGTCCCGTCACGTAAAAAGAACGCTGACCGCTCAAATAAACTTTCTCAATTTTTTTTATTCCAGTCTTTTCCAAAGTACTAAGTAGCTAGTAAAGTACCTATTACGATTCTACAATGAAACAACTATAGTACTAAGCTATTGTTTTATTATATAAGTTTATGATGCGACTATATAACGTGCGCAAACACATCCCCTCCACTGTCGCTCAGCGTTCTTTTTACGTGACAGGACTTATACTACAGGTGAACTATGTCTGAAAGTGGGAAGGAACCATCAAAACTGTCTAATACAAAATAAAGCTTCGTTCATATTAAAATTTCAGGGTGTGATTCAGACCATCAAAGTTATACTTTTGTACTGGACAGCAGATTTTTTTTATCCTGATTTCCATTGTAGTGCCATGAAGAAAGTTATTCAGTTTGATGCTCTGAATCACACCCTAAAATATGACCACACCTTTCTGGTATAACCTTATACAGCATAAGGTTTACCGTCCCGGAAACTAACAAAATGGGTGAGCGAAGTGAGCTCAAAATGGGCGAGCGAAGTGAGCTCAAAATGGGCGAGCGAAGTGAGCTCAAACATGTTAGTACCTCGGATAGATTACATTTTCTCTTAACATAACACAAAATCACGCATGTTATTTCCACTTAGTTATACAGAGGTTTACCTTATAGTTAAATATAGCTACTATTTGTGATATATTTCAATTCTGTTAGTCTTACACTCAGATTTCATAGAAAATAGTCCGTATCATATAAGTTTAAGTAGGATGCAAGAGCGAGCGAAGCGAACTCTAATCTCGAAATGGCTGGACAGCAGATAGCCGATGTTATAAGGAGTAACTTTAGTTTTTGTATCAGAAAAATGGATTAGGGTTCCGTGCAAAAAAAATAAAACGCGTTAAGTAGGGAGAAGAAATAGGGAAGTAATATTTTTTATAATAATTTCACGCAGACGAAGGTCGTGAGCAACATATAGTCCATAAACAGTATATATGGTCATATTTGAAACATATTATCGTTTAAAAAATTACAGGATTAACTGAATAATTCATTTTTAGGTTAGAAACGCTTCAGAATTGTTAATATATCAACTACAAGTGCTGTAAAATCATCCTTTTTACCAAAACTATAAGGTTTCTAACTAGTTAGTGTGTATTCGAATATGTTTTGTTAAATTACCCTCATTTACAAAGTTACGCTGACATACATCACACTTGTAAGGTTTATCGCTAGCGTGTTTTCGTATATGTTTGGCTATAAAACTCTTGTTTCTAAAACTACGCCAGCATAAATCGCACTTGTAAGGTTTCTCGCCAGTGTGTATCCGAATATGATTTCTTAGACTCCCCTCATTACTAAAACTACGCGGACATACATCACACTTGTGAGGTTTTTCGCCAGTGTGTATTCGAAAGTGATTTCTTAGACTACTCTCATGATTAAAAATACGCTGACATACGTCACACTGACGCCGTTTTTCACCTGTGTGTATTATAGTATGTCTTTTTAAGTGATACATTTGACTGAAAGTATGCTGACATACATCACACTTGTAAGGTTTTTCACCAGCGTGGAGACGAATATGTCTAGTCAAACTATCCTTGCCACTAAAATTACGCGAGCATACATCACACTTGTAAGGTTTTTCACCACTGTGTGTTCGAATATGCCTTATTAAAGCATTATTTCGACCAAAACCACGCTGACATACATTACATTTGTAAGGTTTTTCAACAGCGTGAAGACGAATATGTCTTGTCAAACTATCCTTGCCAGTAAAGTTACGCGAACATACATCACACTTGTAAGGTTTTTCACCACTGTGTGTTCGAATATGTCTTGCTAAAGCATTACTTCGACAAAAACCACGCTGACATACATTACATTTGTAAGGTTTTTCTCCAGTGTGTATACGACTATGAGATTTCAGAGCATTCTTTCGGCTGAAACTACGCTGACATATATCACACTTGTAAAGTTTTTTACAAATTTGTGCAAGAGTACATTGGTCCAATTTCGTTTCTCGATTACATTGGGAAGGATCTACGAGATATGTGTCACGATTGGACGTCCGGATATCTGTCAAGTTTGGTTTTTGCTCTTGCTTTACCTTCACTGTAATTGCATCTTCTAATTTTGTCCTTCGTGTGTCTATTTCTGGTTTCTTCTCGACGGACGTCCCTGTGATTATAAATTTGGTAAGTACAATGTTAAAATAGGATTAACATACACTAAAACTGCAAGAATTTTTAATACTTTTGTTATTAACTCATGGCTCTTTTAATTTGGTAACAGGTTTGGACGTATAGTCTGTTTTTTAATCTCGGGGACTAAATTGACAAGTGAAAATGTCAAAACTGACTTAAATGCTATTGAAATCTATGTCAGTTTGCCATTTGTATTTGTCAATTTAGTCTCCGAGATTAAAAAACAGACTTTAGTTATGATTTTTTAAAGTTCTGGACAATTTTTGAATTTGATCGTTTATTTTTCTTTTGCTCGGCTGTTCTTATATCTTCTAGTTTTGTTCTTCGTAATTACAATTTTCAAAGAACCAACGGTGGTTTGCAAGAGTTGAAATATGGGCCGCGGCAGATTTTTTTTTTTTATTTGTAGTATTTGTTAACACAATTAAAAATGCCTTAATAATCGAGAACCTATCGGACGCGGGGTGCTAAAATTACCGAGCCCGTTTCGCTTGTTCTTGCAAGATTGTACTTGGAATTTTCTGCAAAATTTGAAAAGATATTCCTATTTCTTTGAGAATGGCGCAAAGAAATCCAATTTCATTTCGGGTGGGTTTGCTCTTCAAGCTCACTTCGATCGCTTTTGCATCCTGAATTCTCTTGATTGTGAAGCTTTTCTGCAAAACTCGACTAGGTTATTCATATTTCCGCGGCGTGACATAGCACACCGCTCTCAAAAAATGTGAAAAAATTTGAACTTTGACCTCCAATATCTCTGTAACTAGAAGGTTCCCAGGTATTTATTTATTTATAGATAGGAGAACCAACAGCTATGACAAATGAATAACAATTGTATAGGCAACACAGAGCCAATTACAGGTCCTCACGAGTAAACACAGAAAAGATAGTAGAGATCTTAGGATCACTAGTTAACAAGCACGATACAAATAAAATAAGAGTAATTAGAATAAGATACAATAAGCACTATAAACACTCAGACACCAGGTTAAGTATAGTATGGTTCAGAACAAAAAAATGATCGCAATGACGGGGAGAACAAGTGCCTTTCGGCTTCGTTAAGGGTCTTTTTACACCCTTTATAACATTTCAAAGGTTTCTCAACAGTGTGTATTCGCATGTGAGTTTGAAGATGTCCGTTATTTTTGAAACTGCTCTGACATATCTGACATTTGAAACGGTTATTCCCCATGTGTATCTGAATATGATTTCTTAAATTTTTCTTAAGATTAAAACCACGCTGACATACATCACACTTGTAAGCTTTCTCACTAGCGTGTATTCGCATAATATGAATTTTAAGATTTGCGTTGCAACGGAAACTCCTCTCACATATATGACATTTGAAAGGTTTCTCACCCGTGTGTGTTCGAATATGTCTAACTAAATCACCCTTTCGACTAAAACCACGCTGACATACATCACACTTGTAAGGTTTTACACCAGTGTGTATACTAGTATGTTTCGATAAAGCATACTTATTTCTGAAACTACGCTGACATATTTCACATTTGTAAGGTTTTTCACCAGTGTGTGTACTAGTATGTTTCGATAAAGCATACTTATTTCTGAAACTACGCTGACATATTTCACATTTGTAAGGTTTTTCACCAGTGTGTATACTAGTATGTATCGATAAAGCATACTTATTTCTGAAACTACGCTGACATATTTCACATTTGTAAGGTTTTTCACCAGTGTGTATACTAGTATGTTTCGATAAAGCATACTTATTTCTGAAACTACGCTGACATATTTCACATTTGTAAGGTTTTTCACCAGTGTGTGTACTAGTATGTTTCGATAAAGCATACTTATTTCTGAAACTACGCTGACATATTTCACATTTGTAAGGTTTTTCACCAGTGTGTATACTAGTATGTATCGATAAAGCATACTTATTTCTGAAACTACGCTGACATATTTCACATTTGTAAGGTTTTTCACCAGTGTGTATACTAGTATGTATCGATAAAGCATACTTATTTCTGAAACTACGCTGACATATTTCACATTTGTAAGGTTTTTCACCAGTGTGTGTACTAGCATGTTGCGTTAAAGCACATTTATTTTTATAACTACGCTGACATACATCACACTTGTAAGGTTTTTCCCCAATGTGAATTCGCATATGAGTTTTAAGATCACCGTTAAGAATGAAACGTCTCCGACATATATGACACTAGCTGTTCCCCGCGACCTTCGTCCGCGTAAAATCCCGTCCCGTTTTTGCAACATTTTTCATTGCTGCTCCGCTCCTTTTAGTCGTAGCGTGATGTTGTATAGCCTATAGCCTTCCTCGATAAATGGACTACCCAACACTGAAAGAATCATTCAAATCGGACCAGTAGTTCCAGAGATTAGCGCGTTCAAACAAACAAACAAACACTGCAGCTTTATAATATTAGTATAGATTTGTTAGGTTTCATGTGCGCTCGAATATGTTGTCTTAAATTATCCTTATTACTAAAACTACCCTGACATATATCACACGTGAAAGATTTTACACCAGAGTGTACTATAATATGTTTAGTTAAATAATTCTTACGACTAAAACTACGCTGACATATTTTACATTTGTAAGGTTTTGTGTGTATAGATATATGACTTCTTAAGATACTCTTTCTTCTAAAACTACGCTGACATACATTACACTTGTACGGTCGTTCACCAGTGTGTATAGTAGCATGTTGCCTTAAAACAGATTTATTTTTATAACTACGCTGACATACATCACACTTGTAAGGCCTTTCACCAGAGTGTACTCGAATATGTGTTGTTAATCTACTTTTTTTTTCAAAACTACTATGACAAGTATCACATTTGAAAGGCTTAATACAATCTTGATATCCTTTATTTATTTCTGTACAAATATAATTACATTTTTAAATATTCCTTAGAAAAAACAATATAAAAAACATTTAAAAATATAAAAAATTGTAGCCCACCGGTATCGGGAACAGGGTCCAAGCTACCGGCGGTCAGGGCTCCAGAGAGAGGAACCTCCTAACAATACGAGCCGTGTCCAGGAGTACCGCTTTCTGAATCAAGCCCTTGATCCAGCTGCCTAACGAGAGCCTCCTCAGATGTTGGTCGAAGCTCTTGGCAATTAAGCCATGGGCTGATACAACTATCGGCACAATGATCGCTGAGTCCACATCCCACAAGTCGACAACCTCGTGAGCCAAATCAAGATACTTGATTTGCTTATCTTTCTCGGCTTTCACGAGGTTCTCATCATGTGGGACCGTTATGTCAACAATCATTGCGCGCCGCTCTGATCGATCCACCACCACTATATCAGGCTTATTGGCTACAATAGTCCTGTCAGTGATGATGGATCGATCCCAGTACAATGTGATACAGCCATTTTCGAGAACTGGGTCGAGCACATACTTATAGTACGGCACTTCCGATTCCACAAGGTTGTATTTTAGAGCAAGTTGCTGATGAATAATCCTGGCTACAAGGTTGTGTCTATGCAAGTACTCTCCGTTAGCCAGACGAGAACACAATCTTGATTACTATTAGTAGGACAATCCGTATCTACAGTAGTATTATGAACACTATTTTGAACTAGAAGTTTTGTACCAGTGAAAGTTTTGAACATATGATTTTGATTGTTCTGGGTTAGTTTCTGATCTGTATTGTTTTGCTCCCCTGTAATTGTATCTTCTCCTCTAGTTCTTCGAGTGTCTAATTTCGGTTTCTTCGCGACGGGCGGCCCTGGTTGAATAAATCTGGTAAGTGCAATGTTCGAAGAAGATTGGACATGTACATTGTACACGAATTGAAATAATAGTATATTGAATGATTCGAAAAGCACCTACACACCGGGACTTTTTAGTCGTCATACAAAAGTTGCAGCAACGATATAAATATAATAAAATAATCTACTTATTTTCCAATTTCCTTTAGTCTTACGGAATACGGAAAAAACCGTTTAGGTTTAAATAATAATAATAAAAATGCACCCATTAAATAAAATATAACTGGAATATCATAATATTACAAATTATAAATAGATAGAATAAAGAAACGAATGATATAATCAAATAAAATAATTAATTTCTAAATAAATAAAAGATATAATTACAATAAAAAATAAATGTTTTAGTGTTATGGTAAGTTGATAAAAGCGCTCTTCCTCTCTCCTACCTATTTTATCTAATTTTGCTGGGCCCTACTGGGTCCATAATTGTTTCTTCTTAATTGTATTTTACCACCTGTATATGTACATTATGGATTGCAATAAATAATTTGAATTTGAATTTGAGTTGTACACTCAATGTACCCGACATAAAATAGCTCTATTCGCGATTTTTTTTTACCTACCACAAAAGATGCAAAGAAAAATAAATAATACATTAGAATAAAATTATGAAACATCCTGTTCATGATGTTTACGGGTCAAACGGGAGGACATACCTACCCAGCGCTCGAGTCCAGTAGATTATCGCTCGCAAAAGGGTGTTTTAAGTACGTCATGCGTCATAATACTGAATAATATTGTTATTTTTAAATTAGTAAAATCTCATAAATACCTAATTTTTTTTTTGAATGCTTAGTAGTCATTGGTTACATGAAGTGGGCTGCCGTTGTAAGACGACTAAAAAGTCACGGTGTATATATAGTTAGCTCCATTCCTTCCAAAGGTCACGGTTCTGTGCTACTTCTTTCCAATTCTCAAGAAAGACATCAAGGGAAGTGGCCTTGAAAATCTTAGCACCCTGCCTCAATAGCATTTGGTTTGCCTTTTTATATAGATCGTACTTATTTTATCGCAGAGAACCATAGATGAAGGATGCAAGAGCGAGTACAGCGAGCATGAAATAATTTTAGCACATCGCCTCGGATAGCTTAGAATCTGTATTATTGGGTATCTTTTTTTTTTCGGATGGGAAATCATCAAATGACCCCCGCTCTAGGCGGAGGGGAAGGCAGTCTGATTTTACTGACTAAAACCCATCCATGTTCATTCTTTGCCCTTTGTGTTCCAGGGCCGCGGTATCTCTTTCGAACAGTCCCGCAGCCCCGGCAGGCATCGGCCCTTCCTTTTTGCTGACATCTCTTTGAGGCGCGCGTGGCACACGAACGCGCCGTCGACACGGCCTTTCGTCATAAGACAGACGGATGGCGAGCTAGCCCATTACTCACCGTCCACAGGCCCGCGATTATTGGGTATCTACAGTAGGTTTTTCATTTTTATTTCTGAATGTTTTCATACATTCTATTTAAAACCGGGGGCTCCCAGCGCCCATGCATACGTTAACCAGTTCCCATCAGGTCTGGGTAGACCGATGGTTGATCGGTCTTACTGCACGCGTAGCATGACCACCGTAGAAACGGGTTTCTTTGACGGAAGAATCGACAAAATGACAGATTTTGAAAATAAATTCATTTTGTCGACACAACCTGTCATTTTGTCGACACAATCGTCATTTTGTCGACGCAATCTGTCAATTTGTCGACAGAATCTGTCATTTTGTCGACACAATCTGTCATTTTGTCGACACAATCTGTCATTTTGTCGATTCTTCCGTCAAAGAAACCCGTTTTTACGGCGGTCATGCTACGCTTGCTGTTCCCCTATTGGCCTGTTCACTAACCTATTGATAAACAAACAAATACTTACTGTTTGTATTCTCAGCTTTTCGTTTATTTTGAGATACTTCTTGTTCTTCTTCAGGTTCAGTTTTAAACTCCATTAAAGGTACATCATCTTCTGAATCCAGGTCAGAACGGTGTGGTGGTATATATTCTATATCCAGATAGTTGTCGTATAGATTTTTGACTTCTAGACCTGTAAGTAAATAACAATAATCAATCATTCGTTTTGTTTAAATAATCAATTTTTGTTGAATTTAATAAATAAAAAAAATAGACACAAAACGTATGTGAATGTGTGTGTGTGTGTGCGTGCGCGTGTGTATGTTTGTAATGAATAAACTCAAAAACTTCTGTGCCGATTTCAAAAAATTTTCACCATTAGTAAGCTACATTCACCCTGAGTAACATAGGCTATATTTATTGCTAGCAACGATAAGGAATCCTTACTAAAACTTTAGTTACGTAACCCAAGGTGTAAAAAAATGCCATAAAACATCTTACGTCACAAGCGCTGCGGAAACTATTGATGATAGAACAAAAGTATGTTCTACAATATTAAAGAACATATCAATAACTACAAAAAACTTCTTGATACTATATGTCCAACTATTTATCGTTATGTCACAATAACCACTTTTTACATTTTGAAAGTTGATAGAAATACCGACCAAAATGGTCAGGGGTGGCCAACTTGATTGGACCCAAGATCTCTTGTTCACTAACGAGACCCTGTGCGATCTACCAATTACATACTGCCTAATACAGGCGTGCCTAATACAAAGTCTAATCGTGATTTACATTGATAATCGTTGAAACGTCGCCGTCGTAACCCCGGTAGTCTAACCGACTCCGGTAACTGACTGACTGAGACCCTCCCGTCCCTCCCCCGCGTCCCACACGCTTCCCGCTTATTGGTCATCGCGCGCCGAAAACAAAAGAATATACTGCGTAAAAGAGAGGATAAATACCGTGACGGAACAGCGATTGAAAAATTATACAAGATGATGGGTCCAGCAGTAGGTGATTACGTTGGGCAGTCTGGTCTACGTATTTATATTTTTTGCCTTGCCACGATCGACTGGACTAACAGTCGCGATCGACCTGTTGGTCATACTTCTGTTTAAATCCTTATCCAAATAAATCATATTGTTTTCAAGACTGTTTCAATTCATGTAGATTACTTTTTGAATTGTTCAAATCGGCTATTCCAATCAATAGATATTGCGTAAGTCATAGAAATAGAAAAAATAAACGCTGTCGCGTCGTGCATGTTATACCCGTACGAAGACGGGACGGGCCGCTAGTATTTAACTCTTTAATTCCCAGTGTCACTTGTAGGTTGCAGAAGTTTAAAGATTGTTTTTCTACCACAAGACAATTAAACAAAAAAAAATAGTAATTAATTTCTACCTAAAGAATAATAAAAATTACATAGGACATATTTTTATTATTCTTTGGCTACCTAATTAAAATGAAATTGGCTTATGGTAGAAAAAAATCATGAAACTTCTGCAAACTACAAGTGACACTGGGAATTGAAGAGTTAATATTAATGTTGCCTACGTTACGCCGATGAGCTAGGCTGTGAAGCGTAGCCACCAACGTCTCGTCGCCTAGAAGACTTTTAGCTCTGCGTTCCACAGAGTCAAGTGCGACAAGCTGGTATTTTGCTGAGTCATCCCATAAGTGGCTGCAATACTCCATACAGGATGTGAATGTGAAGTATCACCTCATCCTATTCAAGAAGCCCAGCTTTTTGACTGTGGTCTGAGCTTTTGATTCGATGGTTGAGCCGAAGCCAACTTCGGCTCCACCATCGAGTCAGCCGTTGAGTGTTAACCAAAACAAACTATCTCTTTCAAAACGAAGTTTCTTATCTATACTAATATTATAAAGCTGCAGGGTTTGTTTGTTTGTTTGAACGCGCTAATCTCTGGAACTACTGGTCCGATTTGAATGATTCTTTCAGTGTTGGGTAGTCCATTTATCGAGGAAGGCTATAGGCTATATACCATCACGCTATGATCAATAGGAGCGGAGCAGCAATGAAAAATGTTGCAAAAACGGGGAAAATTGTATTTTAAATAATTTTACGCGGACGAAGGTCGCGGGGAACAGCTAGTTTGTTATAAAAATGTTTTGGTCACGTTAGTTGCGGAGAAAGGAAACATAAGCAACCCGTCATGCGCAGCCTACCTTACTCACATACTGGCATCCCTACACCTTTTTTTTTTTTTTTTTTCTAATGGGAAATCATCAAAAATGATCCCGCTCTGGGCGGAGTGGAAGAGAGTGTCAGACTCATACTGAAAACCCATCCATGTTCCTTCTTTGACCTTTGTGTTCCAGGGCCCCGGTATCTCTTTCAAACAGTCCCGCAGCCCCGGATCCCTCCACTTTTTAATTATTTTTTTTTTCGGAAATCATCATATGACCCCAGTCTTACCAAGGGGTATTGTATTAGCCAGTACTAACTGGGTTGTGGACATCAGATAGGCAGTCGCTCCATGTATAATACTGGTATTCAGCTGCACCCGGTTAGACTGGAAGCCGACCCCAATATAGTTAGGAAAAGGCTAGGCAGATGATGATGCTTGTTTTTATATAGCTGTATTGGTTTACGTGGGGCACAAAAATAAAGCTCCCAGTCGACATGTTTTTACCGACATCTTTAACAATTATCATCATACTAGCTGTTCCCCGCGACCTTCGTCCGCGTAAAATCCCGTAAATCCCGTCCCGTTTTTGCAACATTTTTCATTGCTGCTCCGCTCCTTTTAGTCGTAGCGTGATGTTGTAAAGCCGATAGCCTTTCTCGATAAATGGACTACCCAACACTGAAAGAATCATTCAAATCGGACCAGTAGTTCCAGAGATTAGCGCGTTCAAACAAACAAACAAACAAACAAACCCTGCAGCTTTATAATATTAGTATAGATTTCAACCAATGTACACAGAACCTTGATGAATTATACACCTACACCTTCCTCATGAATCACTCCTCTCGCTCAGTCTCTAAGTTTATCTTGTTCCAACAGCAGTGATGACGGACTTTCTTTTATAATATCTACTAGCTGTACCCAGCATGCGTGGCAATGCAATTTTTTCTACCTAGTACACCTACTTGTATTTTTTACTACTAGGCCCACCTGCCTACTACCTACCGACTACCTTATAAACCATCCCTGACCTATGTAGAACAACTGTGTAAAATTTCATCAAAATCGGTCAAGCCATTTCTGAGTTTTAGCGAGACAAACAAACAGCAATTGATTTTTATATACGGGGTGTAAACAGACCCTTCACCAAGCCGTCAACTAGGCATTCTGTACATCAAACTAAGTAACTTTACTCAAAAATTTTTGCTGGGAAACGAAATTTTTTTTTGGGGTCAAAAATCACATTTTACGGTAAAACTCAATATAATGCGCTCAAAACTTATTGCTGATGGATGCTTTGAATAGTAAACGGACCATGGAGGTAATTGGAGTAAAGTTAGAACCTTAAAAAGTAGTATTTAAAAAAAAACTTGTGAAAAAATTGGAACTTTGACCCCCAATATCTCCGTAACTAGAAGGTTCCCAGGTATGGTCCAGAACAAAAAAATGATCACAATGACGAGGAGAACAAGTGCCTTTCGGCTTCGTTAAGGGTCTTTTTACACCCTTTATAGAAGATAGATAACTGATTCGCTGGCAGCTACAATTAGTTACTTTTCTTAAAAACATACCGTCATCACTTTGTTGTTCCTCCGTTGGCTCAATAATATCTTCAAGTCTCTGAAAATCAGTTGGTGATTCTTCTTTCACAATCATGCTTTCGTTTTGACCGACGTCCACTATATTTATGATCTGTATTGGAGACTTAATAAACCCATGGAACAACTCGTAGTGGTCTGGGTTTATTAAAGGTTTTGGCTGTAAAAAGAAGATTAAAGTATTACTAAAATACAGGGTGTAAACAGACTCTTCAGGAAGCCGTCAACCAAGCACTATGTACATCAAACTAAATAACTTGATGCAAAAATTATTGCTGGGAAACGACTTTTTTTTTGGGGTGAAAACTCGCGTTTTAAGGTGGGACTCAATTTAACGCACTCAAAAAATTGTGCTGATGGATGGATTGAATAGTACGAGGTCGTTGAGCTGTTTAAAGTAAAAATCTTATATTAAACACATGTATTAAAAAAAAAAACTTGTGAAAAAGTTGGAACTTTGACCCCCAATATCTCCGTAACAAGAAGGTACCCAGGTATGGTCTAGAACAAAAAAATGATCGCAGTAGCGGGGAGAACAAGTGCCTTTCTGCTTTGTTAAGGGTCATGTTACACCCTTTAAGTTGATGATCATGAGGGCATTACTTTCACATTAGAGATTATATCTCTGTTGAAGAATATCTCACCTCATAATTCCCATCCATGATCTGAGTGAACCACTCTTCAGCTTCCAGACATTTTGTCAGAAATCGGTAGCATTTCTTCAGTTGAGCACAGCAGACAAAACAAGCGAGTATTGGTCTTCTGTCTTCAGTTACAAACTGCAACAAAATCATTTGTTAATTAAATAAAATAATGAGTTCCAAATATACAGGATGAGTAGCAAACAATACAACAATAAATTAAACCAGTCTGCATACAAAAATTCATTCAAAAACATCCAGTAGTTTAGTCACAGGACATTATTTGTCTTTTTCAACATTTTTTACATGATGTTGATTCATAGGCTATAAACATTAAACACATGTTGCCAACTCGCTACTTCAAAAACCTTTGCCAAAATTCATTCCTTAAATTTTATTTCCAGACGCGAATTAGTGCAAATTATAAAATATATATAACTTAGTAGACCAATATTTATAAATGGTTATCTATTTATTTCATTAATACTTTCATGCTATATGTCGATGTTAGTATTTCTTTGACAGTTTAAAAATGTTCCTATGTACTAAATTGCTAGTGTTTTTATTTATTGTTGTATTGTCGGTGCCATCTTATATTGTAAAATACTGTTGAAATGCACATGTGGAGTGACAAGAATGGCTGTCCATACATGTCACTCCAAAGAGTATATTAGAGAAAGTTTGAAAGTAGCACCAATTACAGAAAAGGAGTTATCCGTTTTGGTATGGACATGTGATGAAACACAAACAACTAAACAAGTGCACACATGTGTAACAATAATACGAAAGGAGACGGAATATAATGGTACTGCCTTGCAGATCCGTACATGTAGACGTGCAGGTACTTGTACCACGTAACTCTGCGCATGTAGTCTACTCACACGTGTGTGTCACGTGAGTGGTGTGCTATGTCTCTATAAAGTTCCATATATTACAACGTCATGGTATGTGCACATGCACATCTATGTGTACTGACTAAGGCCGGAACACCGGTGTGTTCCGGCCTTAAATCACCGGAACTGCCAGCATCAATATCAAGAATATCAGATAATATCAGAAACATAATATATTTGCCTGATTTTGAACAAACTGGATATTGTATTTCAAAGCTACTATACCTTAGTTGGTCATCATCATCTGCGTAGCCTTTTCCCAACTATGTTGGAGTTGGCTTCCAGTCTAACTGGATGCAGCTGAATACTAGTATTTTACATGGAGCGACTGCCTGTCTGACCTCCACAACCCAGTTAGTACTGGGTAATATGATACCTCTTGGTAAAAATGGTTGTCAGACTTTTTGGGCCACTGACTACCAATAAAGACTCGAAGATCTACAAACGACAGCCAGGACCAACGGCTTAACATGCTTTCCAAGGCACCGAGGAAACTCAGTAGATAATAGGTGGTAACCCACAGACACACAACCTAAGCAATTATCTATATCTATTAAAATTATTATCTAGCCATGAACTCCTCTATACCTTAACACGTTAAGCTCCATGTGTATAAGTCAATATACACCCTAGTGCAACTCTCACAGGTTGGTGTATATCTAGTTATACACCTCGAGTACTCAACTTCACAGGCCAGTGTATTGGTAAAGATACACCGCTCTGAACATTTTCTTTGGCAATTTTGTAGGTCTGGCCCTGACAAATCGTTTGGTGTATCTGGGGTATAGAGTTGTTTAGTTTTTGCCTCAGAGGTGCCTTGTCGTTGAACATGTTATATCATCAACTTACTGGAATATCAGTCAGCTTCTCATACAGTTCATGTAAGTTCTTGTTGATAACTACGTACATCTGAACATTCTCCACTAAACATATTCGACACATTGGTAGTTTCTCCATCTTTGATCTCAAAAAGAATCACTTGTATAATATTACATCTACGAAATTCAGTAGAGTATAAATAACTGTCGTATGTTGTATTATTACGACGAATTCTTCTTCTTAATTGTCTACAAACATTTAATGAATAAAACTATAAATATCATTTATACTTCTTTGTTGAACCTAGTAGACAGGGCATAAGTCAAGTCTAGATAGTGAGACTCATGTTTTCTCTCGTAGGGAGCTCGGTCTGTCCTGGTAATCCGTAAACACGATCACAATTTCACAAACAACAAATCACAGCCAATGTCATGTAGGTGTACCCAGTGCCGGTAGCGGTAGTTAACCTTTCGAGTTACCGCAGCTGTTTGCACTTCTATTTTATTTTCCTTCGATACATTGAACTTTTCGATAATTATAGAGTATCTTAATAAACACCACGTTCAATACATGAATAGCTACAATTTCGGACACTAAATAATAACACTAACTGACGGACGAAATGAAAAGAGTGGAATTCTTACATCAAAAGTAAATAAATGACATTCTGTCTGTTCGCTGTCTAAATACGGTCTGTACTAGAGGTTTGCACCGGAGCAGTGAGTACCGGAGAATAACCGGTGATTTACCGGTAAAAGTACTCGATTGAAATAACCGGTAATTAACCGATTGATCTCCGGTGATCGTCGCATCTTATTTTTTGTTTATATAATAAATTTACACAAATAAAAGACACACATTTAAAGCCTTTAGACGAAATAGCCTTTAAATACCTACCTGTGCTTTACTTCTGTAAGGTCAGAGAGAGTATTTTCGGCGACAGGACAAACACTAAAATATCGTAGAAGAAACATGTACGCTATGACGCTGTTGACATGTTGTGTTTCTTAAATCAAAATCAGCATTATTTTGTTGTTTTTATTGAACTTTTTTTTTTAAAATAAATGATTATATAAGTATATCAATTGATTATTCTTATTTCTTCATCTTTAATGTATAAATTAAAAAAAGAAACAAAATTTCTTTATTCTCCGGTGATCTCCGGTTTTTCACCGGAGATTGCCCAATCACCGGTGAATTCAATCGGTTGTTGAAATCTCGCTCCGGTGCAAACCTCTAGTCTGTACCACAGAATATTAATACTCTATGGTCTATTTTTTAATCCCTGAGACTAAATTGACAAGTGGAAATGTCAAAACTGACATAAATCCAAGGAACTTATATACTAACTGGAATGAGCACGAACAATATTTACATATCAAAAAACCGTTCGAAAATGAACTTTATTTCAAAGTCATAGAGTTCGTATTACTTTGATTAATTCAAAGGGGGAAGAAAACTTCAGAGCGAGAAAGCGACGAGAGTGGATTGTGTCCTTGTCTAATAATTGCCAGTAATCAAAAAATAAACAAATATTTTTCCTTTTTTTTTTATATAGCAATCGGAAATCACGTTGATAGCTAAACTAGCACATAAATCGTAACGGGAATTATTTGATATTTAAATACCAAATATTAAAATAATAATTTCTTGCGAAATTGAATTATTTAGCAGTTACTTTCATTTTATGAATGCCAAAATTAATGAACGATTTAAAAAAAAAAAAAAAAAATGGCCGATACGGTTTCGCGTTGCAGTCGTATTTTTGCTTTCTCAGGTGCTTTTTATTGTATTTAAGTGAAATCTTCCACTATAATATGGTGAAATCGTGTTGTTTGAAGGGGTTTAATAGTGTGAGGGGTTGATGGATATGCAATTTCTTTTTTCAGGTACGTTCGTTTAACTTTGTTTACAAATTACGACTAGGGTGACAATGTTTTACATTTGTAAACGGGGATTATGAAAATATTGTAAAGAATACGCCTTTTCTATTATCTATATCGGTATTTATAATCTTGTGCACATGCGTATAAAATACAAAACATTGTTATTTATTATGCAGTAGCAAAACTTAATCATTTACTCAATTTAATATTAGCAAAAGTAACTTCTTGAAAATAAACATTTGAATTTAATCTTTACATTTTTAAACCTTTCCATTTTGGCGGCAACTTTCGATTCAACCGATTTTTTTTCATTGGACACAAAAGTCTCTAGTCAAATCCAAAAAGTCTAAATAAACTCCTTGGTCAAGTAAAATACTACTAATTTATTTGAAAAAATCACAGTAATGTACGTCGCGTAATACACTCTCATTTCGCGAGTTATGGAAATCATGGCAATATAAATCACTTTTAAGCATTACAAAATAGTTAAGTTCATATTTTTTTTCATAAATGAGAAAAATCACTGTTCGGAGATCACACTTGTTGCGCGCAGTAGTTTGCTGTAACATATTAATAATACTGTTCTGTTTCCATGCAGACTCCGCAACAATGAGAATCTTCAGCAACGGTGGCTTGAAGATGTCCCTTTAAAGAAAAAGTATTCAACCTATTGCCTAGTTTGCAACCGTCATCCATCATCAGCATATTATGTTTAATAACGTATAGTGTGATTAATAAATTTATCAAATACTATTAAGTTGTTTGAATATGTTACATGCTCATGCTTAATCTATGCGAGCATTGCAGCTCTGTACGCTTTAAAATCTCTATTTACAAATGAAGGATATGACCTAACATTTATACCACCGTGAACGAAAATAATTGTACGTATTCTTCACATCATCAACCTATCCCACTACAGAGTTTTTTTAACTGTGGCACCCTTGGAAAACTAAAATGGGTAAGGTTTAGAATCGCGTCCTCCGAATTGGGAGGTGTGGGAGGTGGGAGGGGGAGGGGGGGGAGTTTTAGACTCACCCCCCACTTCCCCCCCCTGCCGGAGATGCATAGTTTTTTTTTATAATTTTTTTAAAATCTCAATTTGGTGTTATGTTTGCTTAATGTTTTTGACATTATAAACCTGATTTATAGGGGGGAGAGATGAGTTAGTTGTTGCCAGTCAACGTGGCGCAGTCGAGCGGAAGCCCGGTCGACGGAGCCCCGCTTCGCGGGGCTCCTACTTCTGAATGGTTTACAAAAAAAATAACCACGAAGGGGATGGCGGGGTCTAATCGCTCGCTTCGCTCGCACACTCGACCCCGCCATCCCCTTCTAACCTAACCTGTCCGAGTCGGGGTGCCCCAAGTCCCGAGCTCGCTTCGCTCGCTCTTGCACTCAATGAAACACGAAAATATTGACTTTTATAATTACTTGAATTTATAAACATAATTTATAGCATCCGCGATTTTTAAAAAAGGATCTTTTCGATATTTCATTCAAAATCATATATTTTACGCATTTTGAGATGATTTTGACACATGTAACGTCAAAAACGTTAGACTTTAGTTAAATATTCGTTCCGTTTCACGTTTAGTTAGTGATTTACTAATATTTTTAGAAAATAATTTAAAAAATTTCCGGCAGCTAAAATCGCATGGGGGCGCTTCAGATAAACCCCCTTGACAAAATCATCGAATTCAGAGGACGCGATTCTAAACCCAACCCACTAAAATTTATGGAGATACGTTACCGCTGGTACATGCCGGCAGCAGTCAGATGAGGTTTTTTAGTATTATTATACCTTAAAATAAAGTAGATTTTTTTTACAAATGGCTCTGCCTTAGATGAACAGTATGCGTAGGTTTCGGCATCGCCCATGCAAAGCGGGGAGCGGGATACTAATAAGGTATAACAGAATAACTGTCCCAAATGTAAGTACAATTAATGGACACCCTATTAGAAAGGGATAACATCCACTCTCGATGTTCTCTCACTCGGAACGGCTTTGCGTTGCACGTAATCATTCCAGTTAGTATATAAGTTCCTTGCATAAATCCTATTGAAATCGATGTCAGTTTGCCATTTGTACTTGTCAATTTAGTCTCAGGGATTAAAAAAACAGACTATAGGAAGTCTGTACCATTGCCTTTTCTTTCTTTAGATTGCAAAGTTGCAAGCAAACTTCAACCATAGAGGAGAGAGCTTATTCCTCTATGACTTCAACTTATTAAACTATGGACTTAGTAATTCCAAAATAATAAACATAATAGTTCAACCAAATACCAATGTTGCCAGCTTATTTTTAAAGACGAGTGCACAACGTGCAGAGAGAAAACAATGTTATTCTCTACTGGAGTTCTTTTCTCAACCAACTTAATTGTGGAGGAAGCGGTAGAAAAGCCCGCGAAATTCAAATTTTCTTACGTTTTTGCAATTTCCAGGTCAGTGTCAAGTTGTATGTTGATTAAAATAAGATTGAACAAAAATGGCGTCATCATCTGCCTAGCCTTTTCCCAACTATATTGGGGTCGGCTTCCAGTCTTAACCGGATGCAGCTGAATACCAGTATTTTACGTGGAGCGACTGCCTGTCAGACCTCCACAACCCAGTTATTACTGGGTAATACGATACCCCTTGGTAAGACTGGTTGTCAGACTTTTGGGCCACTGACTACCTAACGACTGTCAAAGATCTACAAATGACACCCGGGACCAACGGCTTAACGTGCTTTCCGAGGCACGGAGGAAACTCGGTATGTAATGGGTCACAAAAATGGCGTCACAAAGTTATAATCATTAAAATCGTTCAACCCCCTTTTGAATTGCCTTGGTATTTGAAAATCTATTAAAGAAAATTGTCAGATTTTAGTAGCTTGATGTGTTGGGCGTCTGTACACTGAGGCGTTAAAGATAAGTAGGTTCTACATATTCCGCTTTCAAAATTTTGACCATGACACTTTCATTTTAATAAGGGTTTTTTTCTGTCTGATTATTGTACCCTAGGTCCGCGCCAACGCATTTGAAGTGGCCATCCACCAGCAGTCATCTGACGAGTCTATAGACAACAGATTTCAGAATTTCAAACCCTATCGAAGCATTATTTTGCTTGTTATGAAACCAATCTTCAACAAGCCAATATCCAGGTAGTGAACCCATCCTCAACAAGCCAATATCCAGGTAGTGAACCCATCCTCAACAAGCCAATATCCAGGTAGTGAACCCATCTTCAACAAGCCAATATCCAGGTAGAAATGTTAGAAATCCAAAAACTATACTTTTACATTACAATTTTTATTAATACAGCATACAATTTTTTCTGAAAATACTCACAATAATTTACTTATTTAATTTAATTTACTTATTTATTTTATTTGTTTACAACTAATCACAGTAACTAAAATTATAAAATTAAAGAGACAATTATAACACATATTAAAATATACAAAATAACAAAGTAAAGTATTTGAAGTGAAAACATAAATGCAAGAAGGTTAACAACACGTTCATAAAGGGGAATGCCGATTTTAGGCCCAAGAATGCCCAAGTTTGTTTTTATTAAAAATTCTTAGGTAATTTTACGTAATTAACTCTGCTATTCACGATGCGATAGAAGTTGGAATCATATTTGAAAAAAAATTGAAACAATAACGAAATTCTGTATCTGATCTGTGGCTGTACTGAATAAAGTGACATTACGTTTTTTTTGTGCAAACAGAAAATCTCAGTTTCATTTAAATAGAACCCTAAACCTTATTAGAGAAAAATTTTATGATTTGTTGCAAAAAAAATTAACTTAAGCGTTTACACATACACTTTACTTATTTGTCCTTTTGTGTAAAGAAATTCCAAAGCATTTTATGTATTAAATATATATTTACAATCGACTTACAATAAATAATATAATAAATTCAATGATCTACAATAATCTACATAATGCGCCGATCGAAAAAAAACTTTAAATTAAAAAAAAAGAAACTTATAATTTGGTAACAGAGTTTTTTCAATAATTTTCTATATCAATAAATTATTTGTGGTGTATACTAATATCAGCATTCGTTCTTACATGTGGGCACTCAAGGCTTAAATTATCGGCCTGGCATTTCCCTTCCTCTCACAGTACTTCTGACATACCAATAAAATCTTCGTCCATACATCCGCGTATTTTTACCCTTAGGCCAGGGCATGGCCCGGTCCTTTTATTTTCTAGCTCGCAACCCCGTATTTACTTGATACAAGCACTTTTATAGCCTGCCTGTACCAAAAAGAAAATCTAACATTTTCAGGGTGCTTAAAATTTTCGAGCTCGTTTCGCTCGCTCTTGCATCCTAATATCTCTTGGTTATTCTAGAACTTCTATGCAAAAGTCTAATAAGTTATTAACCTTTTGACCGCCATAGTCACATATACGTGACGAGCAAGCGCGTGCCCTGTACGCCAAATGACACGAATATGTGACAAAATGGTAGGTGAAATCGAGGCTTGACGTGGAGGGAACGCACGTGCGTTTATGCTCTGGTGGTCAAAAGGTTAAATACCAGTTTTTGCACGCGGCATCGCTCCCGTTTTGATTCAAAGTTTCGATACAAGAGCAAGTAATAGTATATGCCACCAATGATATAAAGAAAGATACGCTACGTTCATACTGAGCGGCGTTCAATATCGTTGCGTTGTTACGACTGCGACAGATAATACGGAACGTATGATACAGAAAGAGATAGCTATTGCGCTTGAAGTACTTAAATTACGACAATTGTCTTAATTTGTCTGGAACAATTTACGCCCGCTAGTGCGATAACTTCCTCTTTTTATTTTATATATGTATAATATCATTGATCTGCCACGTAATTCCCGCACCAATTTTTTATTTTTTTATTAATTTACATTTAATTTTTTTACCCATTTCCTAGTTACCTATAACGATAACTGGGATACTTACTCTGTAGTTCCGAAACATTACAATACAAGTAAATAATTTAACGTGTAAATGCTATTGACTTGCCTTCAAGAATCGATATGTAATAGTAGGTACTCACTTTTACCCACAATAATGTAAAAATTGTCTACCAATTACCTTCTTCATAATTATTAATTCTTATATTTAGTTTTGAGATTAACTTTTATTTCTTAAATTAAGTAAGGGATAGTAATAAGAGCTTCGAAAAAAAAAACAAAATGGGCATACTCAAAAAGGGTTTGACGCAGAATGTGCAATATGCAAAATGTGCACTTGACGCAAAATGTGCATTTCGCAAAATGTGCACTTCGCAAAATGTGCACTTCACAAAATGAGCACTTCGCAAAATGTGCACTACTCAAAATGAGTGTGAATTTTATCACAATGTAAATATCAAAATATATGTATAACCTAAAGTCGGGGTGCCCCAAGTCGGAAACTTAGTATTTTTTTCGCTAGCTTGATATTTTTTTCGCTAAATTAGTATTTTTTTCGGAAATTTTGTTTATTGTTTTTCGTAGAATTTTAATTTGAATAAGCTCATGTTTGTTTCTTAAATACAACGTTTATTACCGGTTTATTTTGTATTCATTTTTCGGTAATTCATTTTAAAGAAGTTTTTTTTACAAGACTTGTTACAAGATTAGGATTTTCTTCGGTTTGTCCCTTCTACCTAATAATTTATATGTATATATTTGTAATTATACACCCAATTAAATACATAAAATAATTTATAATTGCTACTTAGCCCGCCCACCACAATAGAGCGGGTTAAAAATCTCGTTTGACGTCACAATTTCTGTTACTTTTTACTGTCTTGTGATGTCACAAGCCCCCTCTCTTGAACTTTGATGCGCTGTATCGTCGTCATTTTTTGATTATGTGACAAAAGAAAAAAACACTTGTCCAACATTTTTTGGTGATCTAACTGACGGACTAAATATATAGGGTAATTACTGGGTAACCGATACTTAAACACGAGATTGTATTCATGATAACAAACGACTTTTCAAAAGAAACATTTTTTTAAGCGACTAACAGCTGATAGGTCACAGGCGCGCGCGTGCGAATTTCATACGGCTGTTGTGTTATTGTGATAAAAGTGTGTGTATAAAAATGTTTCTTTGGGAAAGTTGTTTGTTATCATGAATACAATTACGTGTTTAAGTATCGATCACTAATTACCGGTCATCCTATACAGGGTGTAAACGGACCCTTCACGAAACCGTCAACCAAGCATTCTGTACATCAAACTAAGTTACTTTATGCAAAAAATTTTGCTGGGAAACGACTTTTTTTTTTGGGTGAAAAATCACGTTTTACGGTAGGACTCAATGTAACGCACTCAGAACATTGTGCTGATGGATGGATTGAATAGTACGGGGGTCGCAGAGATGTTTAAAGTAAAAATCTTACTTTAAAAACATGTATTTAATAAAAAACCTTGTGAAAAAGTTGGAACTTTGCCCCCCAATATCTCCGTAACTAGAAGGTTCCCAGGTATGGTCTAGAACAAAAAAATGATCGCATTGACGGGGAGAACACGTGTCTTTCGGCTTCGTTAAGGGTCTATTTACACCCTTTATATTTTTTCGATGTTATCAAATAGCCTATTATTGACATAAAAACATTCATCAGCTTTGAATATTTACACTCACTCTACAACTAAAACTAACTGTCGCACTTCTGTTGATTGTGTTCAACCGCTTCTCTCCATCTCGAAGCGCCAGGCGGCAACTCCGACTCCATGTTCTTCATCAGCACTTTCGCCAGAATGGACCTCAAGTTGTTGGGTGAAAAATCTGAAATTTTAAACAGTTATAAATACAACTAGCTTATGCCCGCGGCTTTGACCGCGTGGAGTTTGGTTATTATCCCAGGGGATCGTACTACCGGGATAGAAAGTATCCTATGTGTTAATACAGGTTATAAACTATCTGTGTGCCAAATTTCATCCAAATCTGGTCAGACACAAAGCACACCGAACACATTTAAAGTGGTCGTACTATAAATAGTAGTAGTTTTCTATTTTGGCTATCAGTACTTTTTTTAGGTGGCATTAAATGGTATATAGCAGCTGGTCTCCCAGTGGTGGCGGTCCCGATTTAGGAGTAAGTCGGGTAAGTTACGTGTAAGTCGTGGGTTCGAACCCAGGCAGGCGCATTACTTTGTATTTCATCACCATTGCTCTCAAAACGGTGAAGGAAAACATCGTGAGAGACAGTATCACAATGCTGTCCTATTTGACCCAAAGGTTGACTGGTAGAGAATTTATTGTGGTATTAAGTCCGTCTATATACCACTCTTATACGTGAATTTTAAATAAATAAATAAAACACTACAAACTAAGTGCCTGCACGCTTGCGGCACCCCCCTGTAGGATAAGAGCGGCGGCTTGGCGCGTCGTCGCTGCGAGAGGACAGCAAGGGTCAGACTGGCTGGATCGGATCAAGTAATCAACAAACTTACACGGTCACTTACTGGAAATCTTTCGTGTTTTTTTGTGTTATCTCTTTTGAAACACCTCCTAAAGAGTTTATTATGAATATTTACATTATTTACAAACTACAAATCTATAATAGTAATCAAAATATGTACAAGTATCAAAACGGTTACAGGGCGCCAAAAAAATCGTCCACATCGCTGTCAACAGGAAAAGTGCCCAGAAGGCTGGCAGCATTGCCACGTTGGATGGCAGTACTGATTCTTTGGCTAAAAAATAGGCCCGCCCTCTGGTCATGAGAAGAGTCGACCAACCGCTTGGTGGTGAGCGATATTCTTCAGCGATTTTCAATTATTATGAGCTCCCGATATTTCGACGCTGTTGCAAGCGCCATGATCGCGGGATGACCGGAGAATGCGGGTGGATGGTATCGGGAGCTCACAATAATTGATTATCACGAGAAATATCTAGTAAGTGACAGTATAAGTTTAGTTATAAACCGTGAAAGCTTAAAACAGTGTTTGAAGCAATCAACACTATTTTTCTATCGTAGTTTTTACTTTCTATAACAAGTAGGAAGAGCTCGTGGCTAAATAATAACAGCCGCTCGGGGTCGATCTTTAAGTTAAGCCATGCTTGCCTAGGTTGGTCTGTGGATGGATGACCCCTCATTACATACCGAGTTTCCTCAGTGCCTCGGAAAGCACGTTAAGCCATTGGTCCCGGGTGTCATTTGTAGATCTTTGACAGTCGTTAGGTAGTCAGTGGCCCAAAAGTCTGAAAACCAGTCTTACCAAGGGGTATCGTGTTACCCAGTACTAACTGGGTTGTGGACATCAGATAAGCAGTCGCTCCATGTAAAATACTGGTATTCAGCTGCATCCTTCTGGTTAGACTGGAAGCCGACCCCAATATACTAGTAGGTAATTAAATAAAATTGTGTTATTTCGCTTAAGAATCGTTAAAAAGACTTACATTACTGTCTGTGCCTGCGGCGAAATTCTGCAGCACGATTTTCCTGGTTCTAGAGCAAAGTTAGAAATTTTAATTAATCGTTTATAATCTACAACTAATTATTGAACTATAAAATTACACATTTAAGTATTTAAGGTGCAAGCGCCAGGTACTCCGTGAAATTCAAATTTTCTTACGTTTTTTGCAATTTGTTGAACAAACGTATTTATGAAATAGGTATTCAATGGGATTAAATGAACTTAAAAGGGTTGTATTAAGGATTTTAATGATTCATCATCATCATCATCAGCCTACAGCAGGCCACTGCTGGACATAGGCCTCCTCAATCGCACGCCACTCAGCTTGATTCTCAGCAACTCTCATCCAGTTGCTACCAGCCACCCTGCGAAGATCGTCACTCCACCGAGCCTGAGGGCGTCCCACCTTACGTTTGCCGATTCGCGGTCTCCACTCAAGAACACGTCTACCCGTCATCGGTTCTACGGCTAATATGACCGGCCCATTTATTTTAATGATTATAATCCTGTAAATACATACTTGTTATGGTGGCGAATCATATTTTTATCAACATCCTTACTTCCTTACTAATGTTATAAATGCGAAAGTAAGTTTGTTTGTTTGTTACCTTTTCACTCTTAAAACACTGAACCGATCATTCTGCATATACGTTGTCAGGTGTACAGAAACAGACCTAGGGTACCTTTTATCCCGAAAAAAGTTACTATTACCGAGGAAAACAACAGTAACGTTCTTAAGATAATAGCCGGCGTCACGTGTTTCGAATCATGATTGAATTATATTATTACAAGTAGAGTACAACCCGAATTGATTGTCAAATTTTAAATAAACGCGAGCGAAGCCGCGGGCAAAAGCTAGTATAATCTAACCGACCTGCAAATTGTAAAAAAACGTAAGAAAAGCAGTGATAGCCTAGTGGTGTGACCGTCGGACTGCCAAGTCATAGGTCTCGAGTTCGAATCCAAGGCACGCACCTCTGATTTTTCGGATTCATGTGCGTATAGTATAATTATCACTTGCTTTTCGGTGAAGGAAAACATCGTGAGGAAACCAGCATGCCTGAGAGATATTTCTTGACGGCATGTAAAACCAAGTCAGAGGCCCATGGGCGGCATAAAAACTCTGACACCAGGTTACGAACTAACCACACGATAAAGAAAGAAAGTAAGAAATTTTTTATTTCTCGGACTGCCTTAGCGCACCCCCTTAAACGGTTCCTATATTGATTTGGAAGTTCTTCTTCAATTCGAAATAACTTAAGGAGATAAATGTTATACAAGGTGCAGTTTTGCATCCTGGTCAAATTCAAGGAGGTATCTATGCTAATGATTCTCGACACGAATCAATAATAAAATGGGTAGGTATTTTTTATTATTTCCGGAAATCGGTAAGTGCGCACAGCGGCGGCGGCGCGACGCCTCGCATAGATCGTCGACACTCACGCACACAGTGACATATCGCGGGTGGGTGATTCTGTTTGTTTTGTTGAAATGTAAACACGGAAGTATTCGTGTTATTCTGAAATACTGTCAAATGTAAACAATTTAAAATAGCAGCTTTATTAATTATTGACCAGGTACCGTAATTTAAATTGATTATTTAAGTCTTTTGTGACAACCTCCTGAATTTTGACGAGGATGCAAAACTGCACCTTGTATTGCGTATTACATAGACGTACCAGGTGGTTATTATACATTGCAATTATGGCGTCCATTATCTCACACTGCCTGTCAATCTTAGACATCTGCTTGCGTTTTTCGTCGAGATGACGACGAGCATCCGCAATTTTAGCATCCATCTCCCGCTCGCTGCGAAACACATACATAAGTTATAGAATCAGGGGTTATTTTGCAGAAATCCATGATATTAAATGTTATGCAAAATATTTAGTTTTAATTCCACGATTTCACGGTTTCCTCAGAAGTCAGTGCGTCAGATGAAAGATGCGAATTGTGGAGGAACAGACATCCCACCTCACTTCATCAATCCAGCAGAACGTCTTCCTCCTGGACAGGAACTACAGTGGCCAATCTGGAAATCTCTTAACCGTTTGCGGGCCCAGGTTGGCGGCTGTTGAAATAATCTGGCCAAATGGGGTACCATCGTCCCGTCCCTAACACAATGTCAATGAGGGGCCCGCTGCAGGATATGCCCCACCTCATTTCTTGCCCATCCTGCAAAGCCACCTGCACCTTCCAGGATTTAAGCGAAGCCAACGACAGAGCTGTGCAGGCTTCTACCGTGAAACGAGATTTTTCACCCCAAAACAAAAGTTGCTTCCCAGCAATAATTTTTGAGTAAAGTTACTTATAGTTGCTGCCAGTTAAGACCAGGCACTCTAAAATAATTTCCACGCAAGCTCCGCCCACATGCACCCCCACTCCCCGCACTCTATTCCCCCGAGCGACCCAAGCGTTGAGACTACCGAACATACTAGATGGAATAGAGACGCCTTTATTTATTTTAGGAAATAAAATAGTTTACGTATTTTTTTTTTTTAATACACACTAACTACTACATACTATAGAAATATCTAGTTATTGTACACCATTGTTTATTAAAGGTATCCGTTACAAAAAAAGGAGTGATAAAAAGTTAGAGAGGTAAACAGTTTAAAATAAAATTTCTTTGTAATAATAGAATTCGGCAATTTAATAAATTATTTAAATGTATTATATAATTGCATAGCACATAATATGTGAGTACTATGTACTGTAAAGCTACCATTTACATTTGGTTATATCTTTCATTGACTCGAATTTGCCCTGGCGGTTGAGAGAATGTCATGCTCACTCAAATGTCTCGCTGATGGTGGCGGGTGTGTCGGATCATTTAGTTCCCTTCAAAATGGTTGAGTTGAATGGTGCTGATCCATGCGTCATGTTCGTGAACGGGCGCTGTCAGTAGGGACTGGTCATCTCTCAGCTGCCATGGTTTATTTTATTTTTGAACTGTATGATCTTTTAGCCGAGTGCAATTAGACAAAAAGTACTCAAAAGGTGGAACGAAGTTTATAGTGGCCGGATTTTCATGGGAATTTTTTTATTGAGTTCCCAGAGGTGTAGAGAAGAAAGTTAAAAAAAAAAAATTTCGCCGCTCGCAACTTTTTTTTTTTAATTTCTTTTGTACTATTTTTTGTTCTTTTATGTATAACTTGAAATTCGACGAATTTATATTGAGGCTTTATAGAAAGACCTATGTGTATCCATTAAATGCCAATTTGGTCTGTTTATTTGTTCAATGTTCATATTTCAAGTTTTTCTTTGAAAATATCCTATTTCCTTCAATTATTTCTAAGTTACCGAATTTAAGACTAAGATTTCTTTTGAAATTGGTAACAGATTCATTTTTACAGATAACTGGAAAAGAAAATGTTCAAGAAAACCATATACACGCGTTTATTGACTTAAAATTCATTCGCAAAAATCAGAAAATCGTCTATGTTAATGAAGGTTTTTTTTTTCGAAATTTGTCAATGTAACTCAATGTGCAAATTATTCTCCAAAACCTCATTTTAGTAGCAATCTAATATGGTATAATAACTAGTAAAATATTCAAGAACTAGCTGACCCGCGCAACTTCGTCTGCGTCACATAAGAGAAGGTTAGAGGGTGTGGGTCGTAGGCACCTATTATACAATTCTAAAGGAGCACATCACTCACATTATAATGAAAATGCGAGCGCGGTACCTGACCATTATTTTGCTGCGGAATTATTTTAAAACTGTGATATCTCCTAAGATATTCATTGGAATCAAATGATGTTAGAGCAATTTCGTTTAAAATTAAATACTTGTGATGAATAACGTATTTATTTGGATAAGGATAAATACCATGTTTACAAAAACACCTTTGCAAAAATAATGCATAATTTTTGAAGAAAAGTGAGTGAGTAAGTTAAAAGATATACATATGCTCTCACGGACTTTTTTTAGAACTTTTAAAAGGAACACCTCCGTCATACATTATTGCTGCGTAACTTTAACCGTTTACGCAGTGGACGCAACGGAAGCTCTCAAAAGGAATTTCCGCGTTTTTTATTTTGTGTGCAATACAGAATAAGAATCACTAAACTATTCTTATTATGTTTTTCCAAATAAGGGCTGCCCTCGACAGCCTTTACGACTTCATCCTCAGACACTCGATGACAACCAGAGCCCAGCTAGATCTACAGTTCTCATCAAGGTGCATGAAATGAGCCCGAACACGATATAGATGCTGTAAACTTTTGAGGTCCTATTGCAGCTGCCCTCCGCTCCATCGTCAGACCTTCGATGAATGTCATACTCCAGCTAATTCTAAAGTTCTCATCAAGGTGTATGAAATGAGCCCAAACACGATTTTTAGGGTTCCGTAGCCGAATGGCAAAAAACGGAACCCTTATAGATTCGTCTTGTCTGTCTGTCCGTCTGAATGTCACAGCCACTTTATTCCGAAACTATTCGGACTAAACCGTTGAAACTTGGTAGGTAGATGTATTCTGTGAACCGCTTTACGATTTCTATACAATAACAAAAAAATAACAGATTAAGGGGGGCTCCCCACAGTTGCGATAGTTGTTGAGAGGATCCGGCAATTGGGTCTCGAGGTGGCTTTGTACAAATCCGAGGCCATGTGCTTTCATGGGCCTCGGAACGCGCCACCGTCGGGATCCATGCTGACGGTAGGAGGGGTTCCCTTCGGGGTCGAGTCGACTTTGAAGTACCTAGGACTCATCTTCGACAGCCGGTCGAACTTCGTTGAGCATTTCCGACGTTTGGCTCCCAAACTGGAACGGGCTGGGGCTGCCTTCAAGCGGCTCTTGCCCAACCTGAGGGGTCCAAACGCCTTCTGCCGTAGGCTCTACGCGGGGGTCGTGCGGTCCATGGCCCTTTACGGGGCCCCGGTGTGGGCGCGTTCAATTAAGCGGCGTGCCGCCCACTACCTGAACGCGCCCCAAAAGGTGGTAGCCGTAAGACTAATCCGGGGGTACCGCACGGTCTCCCGCGAGGCGGCGAGCCACCTGGCCGGATTGCCTCCATTGGATCTGGAGGCGATAGTCCTCGCGCGCCTACATGAATGGCGCGCGGAGGCACTACGTCGGGGGGAAACTCCGCTGCCGTGGCAAATCACCGCTCAGCGGACAGACCTCCGACGCGATCTCATGGCGACATGGAGACAGTGACTGTCGCAACCCAGTGCAGGGCACGCCACAATAGTGGCGATAAGTCCCCTCTTTGAGGAGTGGCTAGAGAGGCGCCACGTCGCCCTCACCGGACACGGTTGTTTCGGGAGGTTCCTGCACCGAATCGGGCGGGAGGAAACGCCCGGGTGCTATCATTGTGAGGATCGTCTGGAAGACACGGTGGCGCACACCGTGGAGGTCTGCCCCGCTTGGGCGGAGCTCCGCCGTGTCGTCGTAGCGAGCTCGTAGTATGGCCCTGGTTCAGGCCATGGTCTAGAGCGAGAGGGAATGGGAAGCCGTCACCTCCTTCTGCGAAGCAGTCATGCTAGCGAAGGAGGTGGCGGGACGTGAGAGGGAAAGAATCTCTCGCCCCAGCAGCCGCGGGGGACGCACCGGGCGTCGGGGGCCACGTGGTGGCTACCGGCCACCGTAGGCGCGGGCCTGTGGACGGTGAGTAATGGGTTAGCGTCTGAGCCGCGCGGGTACCATACTCATAGATCTAAATTCCCCTCCCGCACGCGCATCCCGCCTTGGTGACGCCCACTTCGCAACGGGCCGTGCAGCAGAAATCGTAATATTTTAATTTCGCCATAACTTCAAAACCAAACGTCCAATTTTAATCATTTAAAGACCAAATATTATTTACATAAACTGTACTTAGTGATGAAATAATTTATTTTGATAAGGATTGTAGCATGAGTAAAATAAATGCGTTTAAATGTAGTCCAAAAAAAATTCAAGATAAAAAATGGTTGTTGTGCCTCACTCGACATAGATAGGTATAGTGTGTCACGGACTTTTTTGTAGATATTTATAAGATCTATAATTAATTAGAACATTTTGTGGTTCTATCTTTTATAGTTTAGGCAGCGTACGCAAAATAAGTAACTTTTCTGGTTGATTTTTTACACCTTGTGTCCGAAAAACCCAAATATCTTACGGAACCCTATTTTTTTCCAAAATAAATTTTAGCCTATGTTACTCGTGGATAATGTAGCTTTTGAATGGTGAAAGAATTTTTAAAATCGGTCTAGTAGTTTTTGAGCCTATTCATTACAAACAAACAAACAAACAAACAAAGTTTTCCTCTTTATAATATTAGTGTAGATACCTGTTAAATATCAGTTTCTGCTGAGAAAGTAAAACATGACAAAAGGGATCTATCGCTAAGAATTGGGAGCGGTATCGGTATTGATATAAAATGGGGCGCAGAGAACCAAGCTTGCATCTAATTTTAAATATAAATTATGAGAAATGGTTACGTTACAATTACGATAATTTTCGTGAGTTTACCAGCGGCCCCATTCCACCTTCATCAGCAATAATCAAAATTTATCGAGTACCACCGAATATTTTTTTTATTTTGTATTCTCTGTAGATAGCTAATATAATAAGGATATTTTCAGGATAATATTTACAATGACCACCAAAGAAATATTTTGAGAAAAATGGCCTTATTTAACTTTTATATAGACGATTTCCTGATATTTGCGAATGATTTTTTAGTCACTTCACTCGTAAATATAGATTTCTTGAACATTTTTACGTCCAGTTATCTGTGAAATAGTATCAGTTACCAATGACAAAATAAATCTTTGTGAAAAAACTCGGTATTTTAGAAATAATTGAAAAAATAGGAAATTTTCATTAAGAAACCTGGAAATATGCATTTCGTCGACAACAATGAACAAGGAAACAGACCAAATTCGCGTTTAATGGATGCACACAGGTCTCACTATTACGACACAATATAAATTTGGCTAATTTAAAGTTATTCCAATACGAAAAAAAAAAAATTCAAAAGGAAATTAAAAAAAAGTAAAAGATAAGTCGCGAGCGTCGAATTTTTTTTTTTAACTTTCTTCTCCACAGCTCTAGGAACTCAATAAAAAAACCCCATGAAAATCTGACCACTATAAACTTCGTTCCACCTTATAGTCTAATTGCACTCGACTATTTTGACTGAAATGATCTTTTTACTCAGGACGCTCTTAGCTTGCACTTCTTTATACATCGGTCTCACATAAATGTATAGTATCCACATGAATGATGTAACCAAGATTTTGTAGGGAGTTTCTTGCCCATTCTTCTCCATAGAGATTTACGCCTTGGAATGGGCAACTACAGTACTTTCACAAGTTATTATACCTTGTGTGTGTGACTGTAGCTTCGCTCTTTGTTTTTTCTGTGACTTTCAAAAGTGCCTGTAATGTAAAAATATAAGCTAAAACACAATACACAACTGTTATACCACTTATAATATATAATGATATTTTTATAAAATATTTATTTATAATAATCAAATCGCCTCCACAGCATGCTATGTTCTCACAATGTCAGACGCAACGTTGTCATTGAACAGATGATCGACAATATTATGGCTGCATACTAATCAAATTTATTTTGCTTTGGTATGTATGTCAATTGTGATCATTTTTGCGTACCCAATTGAAGTAAATTTGGTATTAGACGTTACGTCAAAATAATATTTAGAAATTCATAAAATACGTACCGTTTTGCTTCTCTCATGATTCTTGCAATATTTGTTAAACGTTCGACGTTCTTTCTCTTTTGAACATATCTTTTATTGTCTTCGTTTCCCATAATATCGCAATACGTTATAATATGAAATAACTGTTAAATAAATTACGTATTGAGCGCGGGTGCGAGCGAAACAGACCCTCCCTCGACGGCGCACAGCGCGACACTGAGAAACCGGTTCGGCCGTTTTGTGCTAAACGCTAACGGATCAGAAATAAAGTTGAATATCGCGTGCGCTCTTTGATCGTTTCGAGTACGAAACTAAACGTCGTAAGTCTCAATTCTTATTTCGTTAATAACTTAAGTAATAATGGGCCTAGAGAAAAAATGTATTGTGGTTGGATAATAAACTATATTGTCTTACTGTGAATGCTTATTTTAGACATAAAAGACGAGATAGCTTGAAAAAAAATGTAAAAATCTTTAAAAAAGACATGATTTTCGAAAGAAAAATGAATCGAGCGAAAATGCTCCAATTACGTAACTGTCTTGCACATGAAAAGAAAATGGATCCAATAAATCATATGCTTAAGTTCCATTTTGATAGTATGCGTGACTGTTCCAGAATATGTCTGCAAATTAACATAACATTTTGGGAGCCTCCTCTTAAGATCGCAGTGGCGGTCACTGACCCACCTACATTTATTAATCTTCTTACCTTTGAAATACAAAAATAAGCCAGTTCATGTCTTGAATCGTCATCTATCGTGATCTTCCAAGATTTTTTCTAATGAAAAACAATACATGGTGCATTTTTTTTGGTTCGTACGAAGAGATATTATGGAAAGAGCAATGACCGCTATTGCGATCCGCGATTAATTGTCAGCAACTATAGTTTGATGTACAGATTGCTTGGTTGATGCCTTTGTGAAGGGTCCGTTTACACCTTGTAGGTTTGGTGCATGGCGTGCTAATTTTATTATTATTGCTTTTCCTGCACGTGTATATTTTTACGAGCGGGAGAGCGGTGCTGCATCCTGCAACCATGCCTGGATCCTTTTTCGCGGAATTAAAACTAAATATTTTGCATAACATTTAAATACATTCATGTCAGAAATTTTGTGCGCAATGCATAACATTATATGAACACAATTATATGTCGTAAAATAGCATGTGCTAAGAATTATAAATAATGAAAGAAATTGCTGTGACTTTGCTGCCATTATTGCTTGGCTTGTTTTCATTAATATGATATTTAATTTCGCATTTGTACTCTTTTTTAGAACGATTAAAATGAGTATACACGGCGACACATCAAGCTTTACATATCCAGTATAACATAGCCTTACTTTATATAGATTTTTCGTACAATGAGAGATACACATAAACTGGTTTTGCATAGCTTGATTGGTTACTTACTTACCTTCTTATTTGAACGCAATCAGGTGGGACAGACAACCATGGGAAAGAGACAGAGCTATACAGGTCGACTACCGCCATCTCTTTCCCACACTGGAAGTATTCCTGCTTTAAGACGTCATAGTCACCCCCAGGTTACAGTAAAGCGCTGGTCACACATTTTCGGATTCCCATCTGCCACCCTGCCGTGTTCCGTAAAGGACGGGGAAAAAATTGGTTACACACGATTTGAACGAACTTGTTCACATAGGCCCGTGTGAGGCGCATCTGGGCTGTCAGTGTCACGGAGCACGTTCTGACAATCTATTACTGTCAGAGCGTCAGAGCACGATTTTTATCCACGTGGCTGACATTTTGTGCAAGTGCAACATGTATACAGAAAAGTTGATAGAACTAAAAGTTGATAGAACTAAAAGTTGATAGAACTAAAAGTTGATAGAACTAAAAGTTGATAGAACTAAAAGTTGATAGAACTAAAAGTTGATAGAACTAAAAGTTGATAGAACTAAAAGTTGATAGAACTTGTACTACAGAATAATTTCATTTATACTATTACTGATAGTTTTCTAGGTGATCTGTTACTTCTTCTTCATCTAGCGCTATTTCAATCATTTCCAATTCTTCTGTGTAAGGGAGTAACCACACTTATTCAGCTCTGCTTAGCTTTTGACCATAGAAAACAACGATTTTTTATGGAAATGCGTACGCATCCGTTCATCTTTCCGCGTCTATTCAGATGCGTACGCATTTCTATATATAACTTGCAGATTAGTGTCACGTTGTATATTGAACAAATTATTCTAAGAGAATTGTATTGATGATTTTAATATGCTGTGCGAATGATTATAACTCAGTAAAGACATATTTTTTACGTCCGCGAATCATATTTTAATCAACATACAACCTAACACTATTGCAAAAAACCTAAGAAAAAAATAATTTAGCGGGCTACCCCGGTGCTTCAATCTTTTTTTTCCTTTTTTTTTTGGGTGGTAAATCATGAAATGATCCCTCCCGCTCAGGGCGGAGTGGAAGGGAGAGTCCGACTTTTACTGACTAAAACCCATCCATGTTCCTTCTTTGCGCTTTGTGTTCCAGGGCCGCGGTATCTCTTTCGAACAGTCCTGTAGCCCCGGCAGGCATCGGCCCTCGCGGACCCCTTTCTGGTTGCCGACATCTCTTCTCAAAGATGGTGCTTCCATTTAAACAAGGATCGGGTTGTGTGCGTATCAACCACCGAACCGGACTACACTGTTACCGATTTCCGTGATATGAGTGAACACGGGTGACGGATGGCACATTCCTGACGGGGACACTGAAACGACCAACTCGGAACTCGGATAGCCTTGACCCGGAAATGTGTGAGCAGCGCTTAAGAGGGATCAGGGTCTGCGAGCAATATGAATAATTGTGAGGGCCGGGCCCGCTGCCGCCGACCGGCGCGTGTGCCGGTGGCGGCTCGCGCTGTCATAGTATTGCTACTTTTTTTGTCATTACTGTTTGAACCAAATGTATTAAACAAGCGCTAATCCCGCCGACAAACTGTTACGCAGTTTGGTGGGTATACAAAATTTATAAAATGTTTGGTCCTGATTAAATGATTTATTTGTTATTAATATGAAAAATAGGTATTTGAAGAAACTATTGTCGTCACTCTGCGTCAAACCTGCCCCCGTAGATTTCGATAGGGACACCTGCAGTTTAGACCGATTATATCACAAAAATTTTGACGAGGTCGACGTTTCGTATTCCCCTTTTTTCTCCTCGAAAACTGAGCCGATTAAATTATTTTTGAAATAAAATTTTAAGAAAGAGTATGTCTAGATTCCTATCAATTTCTTTCATGTTAAAAACTTTTTGAATTGTCTTGTAGTCCTCTTAACCACGGCCGTAAAAATGGGATATTTTTTGGTTTTTTTTAGTAATATTTTCTTTACATATTAGTTGTTGACAAAAAAGAAAATGACAGGGACGTGTCTACAGTAGACTTTGATTTTAGAAAAAAATGATTGCTGTAAAGGCATTATTCAGGAAGAAAAAACGGGAATACATTTGTGTGGAGAGTCGCAGCCTCTGTACCCTCTTAAGACCAAACATCACATACATACAAAAGCTCAGCGGTAATACCTACTATATTCATGCCACATCATAGAAAAGACAAACACATTTTAACTAGCCAGCTGTTTGGAATTCGCGGTGAGGTCAATTCATATTATAAACTAACACACAGGAAATAAAAATATAGGGATACAATACAATATAGGGTGACTGGTAACTAGTGACCGATACTTAAACACGTGATTGTACTCATGATAACAAACAACTTTCCCAAAGAAACATTTTTTTAAACGGCTAACAGTGATAGGTCACAGGCGCGTGCGTGCGAATTTCATACGCTGTTGTCTTATTGTGATAAAAGTCTGTGTATAAAAATGTTTCTTTGGGAAAGTTGTTTGTTATCATGAGTACAATCACTTGTTTAGGTATCGGTCATTAATTACCAGTCACCCTGTATAATAAGAAATATCTTCATTTCACAAAAATACAGATAATTGTACTTTTAAGTTTACAACAACATTTACTGCGGATGCTACAGAAATTTGTATACAATAGATTGAACTCTGTCTCTTAACCACTCGTATGCCGCCTATACAGACACAATTAAAAAGTCATTGTGTCTCGTGTAGATCTACGTTCAGGCACACGAAAGGTTAAACGAGGGTATATCTACCGAGACAGTGTTTCGCAAGAGGTTCCAAATTAATATAATTATGTATGAATGGAATGTGTTGATTTACCTTCAGAAGGGAAAAAAGTAAGTTTACTGCAGTTTTTCAATTATGTATGAGTATGTGAGAGGTTGAGGGTAAATTAATGTGATTGTAGGTGTGTAGGTGTTTGTGTGTGAGTGTGGATGTGGTGTTGGTGTGTAATGGTGGCACTACACTTGGCAGATCTGGGCAAATATTCGCCTTCTACCATTAAAACAAAGTGAACTATATCGGAATAGGCATAAAACACATTTTGTTTTGATCCAATATCGCGAAAATTTTGACAAATACGCCAAGTGAAGTGCCAGCATAAGGAGTTGTATGTGCACTGTATGCACGCGAGGGTAGAAGTATTCGTGCAAGCATGGAGATGGGTGTGTGCTGATCAGGCGATGTAGGTAAGTAAAGTCTCCGTTGTGTCATAGACAAACAAAAATGTAAAAAATGTTTTTGTGTCTATATCTATACAAATAAATAAAATTGAAGTGTCTGTTTGTAATTTCGAAATAACAGATTTTTACTGAATGCATATGAAAGTATACAGGGACACCCTCGCTTAAACGGATAACACGTATTCAGTACATCGTACTGAGCCCCCCATAGAAATTTTTCATCGATTATTTAAAAAAATCTGCTGTTTCCTACAAAAGTGCAATACCTACACGGTCAAAATGTATGGAACAGCTGATTTTTTTTTTAATGACCGATGAAAAATTTCTATTTAGGGGGGCTCAAAATGATGTACTGAGTACGTGATAACCGTTTTCGGGTTTGTTCCGGCTAATCTCCGAAACGGCTGGACTGATTTTGACCGGGCTTTTACTCGCAGATAGCTGATAATAAGAAGAGTAACTTTGGGTTACTTTTATTTTATAAAAAGATAGTATTCCGCACAAAAAAAAAACCCTTGAAATTGTTAACAAAACCCGAAACAAATAGGGAAGTATATTATAATAATCTCACATAGGCGAAAGTCGCGGGGCACAGCTAGTAAACATAACACAAAGCGTAATAGCAGACTTGAGCACATCATCTACGCATGCGCCAATATAATGCGATCATAAACACTGGTGTACATTATGGTCAGTAGATGCTCTAAGAGATGCAGAATGATACCTTTGCTCTCTACTAGGGCATTTTTGGCATCTCTTTGCTGAGTCGGTGTCGCACGTGGAGCTCCCGGCTGGAGACAAATCAACAAATAAATACATTCGCGGGAGCTATGTATGCAGTAGTAGGGGAGCCCTAGAAGGGATTTCGGGATTTACTGAAGCGCGGCAGATTAATATACAGGGGGATACCTTGTACCCGGTTAAGTACCTCCACCAAACATGAAACCCATATATAAGGCCGCCCGTGAAGGATACAGGATCAGATTAGTAAAAAAAAATTGACCATCAGAAATTCTCGAGCGCGTCAGATTAAAGTAGGGTGAGTTAATTACATCCTAAAAAGTGTATATTCCACTAATCTGACAATTTGAAAGTGACGTAAAGAAAGGGGAGGGCAGCAAAGTTGTAAAAAAAAAACGTCATCTCGACATTCTCGAGCGTAGCTAAATTTTTTTTTATTTTATAGGAAATAATTCAAGAATAATGAAAAATATATAATCTGACGATTTCCGCAAGCCGAAATAACAAAAATTCGTCGATTAAGTTAAATGCGTGCAGCTGCGTGATGCCTACATTTCCTTCTCCGCGTTTCTATTCCTCTCTCACTCTTTCTCTATCTATTACTCTCTCACTCCGTCCCCACTCTGGTTTCTGCTGCCATGACGCCATCACAGCTGATCATAAAGACTCGTTCGTGGCATACTGTTTACAACGTGTTTCCAACGTTTTGGCTTTTTTGCTATTTTAATATTATTTATGTGAATTAAAGTTTATAAATATTTAATATGAGTGATATTAATTTAAAATGTGTATTTTGTGGTGAAAGTACCTTACAAAAAACAATTAAATTTACAGTAGAAACATTAAAAAAATGTGTAAATATTTTGGAATATCGGCGGAGCAAGCCGGTTATCCGAAAGTCTCGAGGAACATATGATAACCTCGAATTGTCGATGGAATCATCATTAAATGATTTATATCACGCACAGTGCTATAAAATATTTACTGCAATTAAAATACCGCGAGACTTTCAGTATTTACAAGATCAAAGTGTAGTGGAACATGACAATGCACCGGAAGTTTCGGGAAATAGCTCCGAAACAGATGCCACATGTCATAAGTACAATTTTAAGCGCCCAGGAATGGAATTAGCGGGAAGTTACAGGGATGACCTTTAGGGTGAACCGTTTTTCTAATTTTTTTTTGTCAGATCAGGCGAATCCCTCTAGATAATCGTCAGATTATGAGACAGTACGTTTAGAACATAAAGATGAACCATATATATCTTAATCTGACGCGCTTGAGTATTTCAAAATGGCGAATTTTTTTTGCACATTATGAAAATGGCCGCGAGTTTGCGTCCCATCGAAATCGTCAGATTAGTGAATGAGAGCTTTTTTTTGGTGCACTTAACACTCCCTTAGAAAATCTGACGCGCTCGATTAATTTTTTTTTTTTTTCATTTTCAACCTTTACATACAACCACCCGCATCATGCAAACGATCAGATTAACATACGTACATTATTAAAAATACGTAGGGCATTGATGCTATCAATATCTGACGCGCTCGAGGATGTCCATGCAACAGTTTTTTTTTACATATTTAAAAATCTATAGCCGCTTCCCCCACCGATGAAAAGGTATACATCAATAACATTTTTTTCTTCTTATCATCTAAGCTTTGCAACCCAATAGGTCTCTACGACGCTCGAGTAAATCCCCATTTAGCATCGTGGGCTCCCCTACTACAGTGTTCACATTCAGATTCAGGATTGTGGAGTACTGTTATTCCGACCCGCCAAAAGATTTAATAATGGGTGTAAAAGTACCCGTAACGAAGCCGAAATGCAAACTCAAACTCAAAGCATTTATTTCAATTAATGTCACAAAAAAACAAAGAGCGAAGCTACAGTCACAGACACAAGGCATAATAACTTGTGAAAGTACTGTAGTTGCCCATTCCAAGGCGTAGATCTCTATGGAGAAGAATGGTGAAGAAGATATGGAGATATGAATGGTGATATGGAGAAGATGCACTTGTTCTCCCCGTCATTGCGATCATTTTTTTGTTGTGAACTATACCTGGAAACCTTCTAGTTACGGAGATATTGGGGGTCAAAGTTTTTCACAAGTATTTTTTTTAATACGCCTTTTTAATGTTATAACTTTACTTTAAATACTTCCATGACCCGTTTACTATTCAGTGCATCCATCACCTTAATGTTTTTAGCGCGTTACATTGAGTTTTACTGTAAAACTTGATTTTACACCTCAAAAAAAAAATGCTTTTCCCAGCAATAATTTTTACTCAGGGTTACTTAGTTTGATGTACTATATCTGAAACATGAATCTGCTCATTTTTAAAAACAAAAATCCGTGCACACGATGACCACATCTGTTTACTGTGCGGACCAAAAGTAGTAAAACAAAAACTGTACCCTTTTTGTGAATAGTAGTAGACCCAAAAATTCGAGAGCTTTTTTTATTATACAAGGTGCAGTTTTGCGTACAGCACGCGTAGCATGACCACCGTAGAAACGGGTTTCTTTGACGGAAGAATCAACAAAATGACAGATTGTGTCGACAAAATGACAATTTCTTTTCACAATCTGTCATTTTGTCAAATTCAAGGAGGTATCCTATGCTAATGATTCTCGACTCGAATCAATAATAAAAAAGGTAGATATTTTTTTTTTCTTATTTACGGAAATCGGTAAGTGTGGACAGCGGCGGCGGCGCGACGCCTCGCACAGATCGTCGACACTCACGCACACAGCGAAATATCGCGCGATGGGTGATTCTGTTTGTTTTGTTGAAATGTAAACACGATAGTATTCGTGTTATTCTGAAATACTGTTTAAACAATTTAAAATACTAGCTTTATTAATTACTAGCTGTTGCCCGCGACTTCGTTCGCGTGGAAATTTTGGTATGTATGTGTAAGACTGCCTCGAGTGGTCGCAAGCGTGACTACTAAGTATGAGGTCCTGGGATCGATTCCCGGGTCGGGCAAAGAGTTAAAAAAAAGAATGTTTATTTCAATTAGATACATAAAGTTATGACACACATGATTTGGAGATCACCTTTTAAGCAAGGAGATGCTTGGGTTAGGGGGCGTCCATTAATTATGTGAGGCAATTTTGGCGATTTTTCAAACCCCCTCTTTCCCCTTGGTGAGATGTCGTGAGATTTTGCTTTTAATTTACAACATTAAGAGAATTTTTACGAGAGCCCTTAGACCTCCTTAATCCAGCCCTGCCGCAAAATCCGTTCTTAGCAGACTTTTACTGACTATTTATTACCTCCCTGCCAAATTTCAAGTTTGTAGCACAAAAAATGAAGGACTTTCATACAAACTTGCGAGAGCCCTTATACCCCCTTAATCCGGCCCTGTCGCAAAATCCGTTCTTAGCGGACGTCTACTAACTATAAACTACCTCCCTGCCTAATTTCATCTTTTTACGTCAATCGGTTTCGATATTTCGTGATGAGTGAGTGACCTTTCGCTTTTATATATTTTTGCTTTTATTTTTTTAATATTTTACTCTGAAGTTAAAATGCTAGTGCAGCCACATCTAAACGTTAAAGACGTGCCGCGAGTAAAACAGTTATAATCTCAGTTATTAGTTATTTTCGTTATTTCTCTTCACTCCACAATTGTAAATAAAGCCTGCTTATTATAGAAAAAATGCCTAATACAGCCCCCAACTGTTCACCGAATGAAAAATATGTTGAATATACATAAAAAAAACTAAAGTCATCACAACAAAAAGTAGGGTTGAGGTAGATGGGCAAGAAATTCACTATAAAGTCGATGAGGACATTTGAGTTTGAGAGTTGCCGAGTCGAGAACGCCTGGAAGAGCTACTGGTCCATGAAGTCGCTGATGAAGGGTGACCTACCTTTATCCCTGAAGCACAATCTCATCGACATGTGCATTCTGCCCATCCTAACCGGTCAGGGACCAAGTTTGAGCACCGTAATGCTCGAACTTGGTCCCTGACCGAGTCGCAAAAGTCCAAACTCAAGGTTGGCCAAAGGGCGATGGAACGTAGCGTATTGGGTATTAAGCTCAGCGACAGAATTCGCAATACCACAATACGCTCAAAAACTGGAATCGCTGATGTGGGCGATAAAACTGCTAGTTTGGAGTGGGATTGGGCGGGCCACGTCTGTAGAATGCATCAGGACCGGTGGGCCAGAGTCGTCACGCAGTGGGTGCCAGAAGACGGGCGTCGTCGCCGAGGGAGGTCTAGAAAACGCTGGTGTGACGACTCAGAAGCGTTTGTGACAGATTGGACGAAGAAAACCGCACGGAGAGAAGAATGGAAGGCAATGGGGGAGGTTTTGCCCAGCAGTGGGACAATAAAGGCAAAAAAAAAAGATTACATAAAAATTATAACGAATGGGTTGCCTAATCATTAAGTCGAGAATATTTAAAACTGCGACAGACGCTAGGCTTGACCGCTTTTACTTAGACAACGTTATACTTTCCAATCACATTTAAGCGTTAACTTGTCGATCTGTGTATCCTGCCTAACCTAACCTATGGTACCCAGACATGATCTTTGACGGAGGCTGAAAAGTCCAAACTCAAGGTTTGCCAAAGAGCGATGGATTTTAAACATCAAAATCACCGATTGAATACGCAACACCACAATGCGCTCCAAGATAGGCATCGCCGATGTTGACGATAAGTGTAAGACGTTCAAATGGGACTGAGCGGGTCACATTTCTAGAAGGGGTCAGGACAGATGGGCCAGAATGGTCATACAGCAGGTACCTGAAGACTGTCATCGTCAAAGAGGCAGACCCAACAAACGCTGGTGTGACAATTTGGACTCGTTCCTGACTGATTGGCCAGAGAAGGCAAAACACCGGGAGAGTTGGAAAGGAAATGGGGAAAACCTTTGTCCAGCAGTGGGACAGAATAGGCTAATTAAAAAAAAAAACGTTATACCATCGTGTTTGTTATAAAATTACCTATCTGTTTTTTAATACATATTTTAATGAGAAAACAGATGAGTGTATGTAGTACCTAGTAGTACACCCACATTTTGTCAGTTATGTTTAACTCCCATGAAATATTTAGCGAGCCTATTGCCATTTTGTATAAAGAACAGGTTGTAAGGTTCTTCATCCCCCATAGAAAAGGGAGGATAGTCCGACCAGACGGGTGTAATGTCTGGTGGGCTATAACTGCCCAACAGTTGTTGTCGGGTACTTCTATATAGTCTTAAGTCGCGGATAACTTTATTTGGGCGATTTATTTGACCCAGGCAGAATTTAGACGTATTTCGATGCTTAGTTCATTACCTGCGTCATAGATGGCGCTGTAGTACTTTTTGTTATATGTTGCTTTAGTACTTTTTATAGTGCCGATACACCATCAACCGGGCACAAAACCAGGCTTCGTAGTTGCTACTGAGAATTTGCTGGTGGAATAACTCAATAACACATTGCCCGACCGGGAATCTAACCCAGGACCTCATGCTCGCTTCTGAACACTATACCAATCTATACTGAAACTGAAACAAACTGCGATTGATTATTGATATTTTGCAAATCGAGAAGGAAACAGACTTCTAGTAAAGCAAGAACTTTTTGTAGACATCATCATCATCATTCTCCTGCCGTTATCCCAATTTTTTCGGGGTCGGCGCAGCATGTCATCTTCTTCCATACTTCTCTATTACTTTTTGGAGAAACGTTTGAAGAAAAAAGGAGAAAAACGGAAATGCAAACAAAAAAAAATATGGAAATCTAAAAGCATCAAAAAAATATTCAAACAAATTACAAAAAAGTGAAAGTAATAGTGAGGTTTGAACTTGCGACCAGTAGCTTACAGAACGTTCAAGAACCCGCTAGGCTGTTTTCTCTGTTGACATAAGCTTTAAATAGCCATTCTGGTGCTTGTCATGACTCAAACGTCAAACAAATGAAGGATACTGACATAATGCATTATTGCTCACCCCCTCAAGTGAGTAGCGTGATAATATATAGCCTAACATGTGAAGAAGCCTGTAAGGAATATTTGTGCAAAATTTGAACAGGATCTATGCAGTAGTTTTTGAGCCAAGTCGGAACATAAAATTGGATTTTTACGATTTTATTATATGTATAGATTGACCAGGTACCGTAATTTAAATTGATTATTTATGTCTTTTGAGACAACCTCCTGAATTCTGACGAGGATGCAAAACTGCACCTTGTATTAAAAAGTCTCAAGCTTTGTTTATGATCACAGATGTTTGACCATTTGGACCAATAGGAATGAAACAAAAAAAGGACCAAGGAAATGAAAGTGGTGTTTTAGCGGCCCTGCAAGCGAGAGGTCCTTACGGTGGTCAGAATATTTTTTTGGTGATAACACAGAATGCTTGGTTGACGGCTTCGTGAAGGGTTAGTTTACAACTTCTAGATCATAATTCGGTATGTAAAGTAAAATTAACCTATGCTGATTACGAAACCTGAACGTCCTCCACGTAGGTCATCCTCCGCCTCTCTTATATTCAGGTAGTTGCACTGCCTTCTTCAGTACATGTTCCTCGTCTCTTCACATCACGTGACCATATCATCAGAGACGGCTCTTGATTAGTAGCTCTTTTTGCCTTTATTCATTATCAGGAGATGTTGTCTTGGCTATGTAGTTTCATGACTGGCTGCCGCCTGACTCCTTGGTTGTCAGTGTTGTAACCTTCCTGGAGAGCCTGGGAGCTCCTGTGGTTCCTGAAAGCCGCCGTTGATCATCGGTTCCTCCGCCGCCATCCCTGCTGTGTTCTCCAACCTAAGAGTTCAGTACACTAGGGGTCTTGGCCCCAGGTCTTGGCCAGAGCATCCCACTGTCGAGGTTTTTTTACGAAGTGTCCTTCTCCGGCCTTGTGGTCCACGGGAGATATATTATTTTTCTCCTGCCCATTGGTTTGCCGTACTCCAGGAGTTTGTCAAACCGCCGGGATTTCCCCTATCCGCCACCTGGGGACGCGTTCTCTGGGGAATGAGGCTACCCCGAGAAATATACAAAATAAAAGTATAAAGGGTGTAAAAAGACCCTTAACGAAGTCGAAAGGCACTTGTACTCCCCGCCATTGCGATCATTTTTTTTTGTTCTGGACCGTACCTGGCCCTGCAGTCTCGACAATGGATAGCGACAAAAATCGTTCGCGAAGTCGTATCGTTGTCAAATTCCTTTAATAGATTTTCTACTTTATTTCGAAAGCATAAGGTTGAAAATCTATTAAAGAAATTTGACATCGATTACACTTAACGACCGATTTTTGTCGTTATATTTGTCGAGACTGCAGGGCCTGGGAACTTTCTAGTTACGGAGATATTGGAGGTCAAAGTTCCAACTTTTTCACAAGTTTTTTTTAAATACATGTTTTTAATGTAAGATTTTTACTTTGAACATCTCCACGACCCCCGTACTATTCAATTCGTCCGCCAGCACACTGTTTTGAGTGCGTTACATTGAGTTTTACCGTAAAGCGTGATTTTTCACCCCAAAAAAAAAGTCGTTTCCCAACAATAATTTTTGCGAAAGTTACTTAGTTTGGTGAACATAATGCTTGGTTGACGGCTTCGTGAAGGGTCCGTTTACACCCTGTATAAAAATACCCGAAAAATACTTTACATACCGAATTGAGACAAAACTAACTCTGTTTGCTACGCCATAAGAATCAAGATTCACAAAAAGAAAAGTTAGCAATAGACATTACTCTGGAAGTATTAGATGGGCTTGCTTTACCTTTAGAACCACGGCTGGGTAACGGTCTTCTAACAGCCGGGACGGGTTTTATGAATCAGGATTTTATAGCGATTCGAAGTGCGTTGTGCGATCTGCGAGTATATACACCGTGACTTTTTAGTCGTCTTACAAAGGAGGTCCACTTAATGTATTCGACATAAAATACCTCTAGGCGCGATTTTTTTTTACCATTAATTAAGATAATAAGGTACAAAAAAACTCAGCTCACGAGTCGAGTAGATCATCGCTCGCAACAGGGAATATCAACAAGGTCATGCGTCATAATTTTGAATAATATTTTTATTTTTAAATTAATCAATTGAGATTTGAATAATTTAAAAATAAAAATATTACATACCTACTTTTTTTAAATTAATTTTTTTATAGTCATTGGATACATGAAATGGGCTGCCGATGTAAGAAGACTAAAATGCCACGGTGTATACATGTATATTCTTTAATCGGGTTCATTTGTTTCAATTTCCTGTCTGAATATGACGACCAACTACTTACCTTATTTTCGTGTTGAAAGTTTAATAATCGCAATAATGGATGATTTGATAATATATTTAACTTTTGGGTACGAAATGACTGATATCGTTACACAAATATTTAGGTATGGAAGAGCAGTTTGCTAACACACGCTTATTGGCATAAAAGGAGGCTCCAATCACGGACTACTACTTAAAATAATAAACCATTTTTCATTTTCGTAACATAAAATAATGGGTATGCAATAGGGAATATGCATGTAATTTTTTCTTCACTTAAACCAATAAAATACAGTAAAATCAACCCAAGAAAATAATTAAGGGTTAAGTTCAACTACTGCTTGTCGCTCAAAAAAAAAAAACTACAATTTTCTACGATAGTTCAAACGTCCGTGACTGTCGCGGCCATTCATGACGTCATTTACCTCCATATGCCTTGTTTACATCATTTTTTTTGCCCTTAATAGGATAATTTTACTAACTGTATGTGTTTTATTCAAGCAAAAATTGCAATATAAGAATATTGTAATAAAATTTTAGTGAAACTTTAAGTACTTACTTTTCTAATAAAAGTGTTTCTTTGACACATAGTTTTTGACGTCACAACCGGCGTTATCGAGGACGACGCGTTTTGAGTTTGCGTTCCGTTTCACCAAAATCACGCTACATAAAATAAGTGTTGTTTTAGAAAATTAAAAAAGGCATTTTTAAGAAATGAAAAAAGTTTTTTATTTTTTGCATATTCCCTATTAAAGAAGTACTAGTAGTAGAAGTAATTTTAGCATATAAATATGCACAAAGAGCATAACCCTACACACTTGCATAACAAACCTTTTTATTTTTAAATCACAAACATTTGTTTGTTTTCAAAGTATCAAAATGGTTTATTACTTCAAGCAAAAATACATTTGCAGTTTTGCAGACATATTATTTTATGTTTTTTAATAGACAGTATCAAATACTTACTTACCCTTATCTTTACATAATATAACAATTTATTATTCGCAATGGCTTTGGTTTATATTCAGGCTGGTAAGGGGCCATCCATGAATTACGTCACAAATTAAGCCCCCCTTTGGGGGGGGGGGTTATTTGATGATTTCCATCAAATAACCCCTTCCCGCTCTGGGTGGAGTGGGAGGGAGTGTCAGACTTTTACTGACTAAAACCCACCCATGTTCCTTCTTTGCCCTTTGTGTTCCAGGGCTGCGGTATCTCTTTCGAACAGTCTCGCAGCCCCGGCAGGCATCTGCCCTTGCGGGCCCCTTCCTGGTTGCTGACATCTCTTTGAGGCGCGCGTGGAACACGAACGCGCCGTCGACACGGCCTGTCGTCATAAGACGGACGGACGGTGAGCTTACCTATTACTCGCCTTCCACAGGCCAAGTCCCCCTTGACGTGTAACATAATTTATGGATGGCTGTCGACGAAGTGTGACAAGGGGTGGGAGGGATCCTAAATTTCGTGACGTCACATTTCAAAATCTAATATACAGGGTGTAAAGGATAGCCCTCCGCAGACTGTTGAGGTGAATTCAATATATCATACTAAGATGACCGGTATTTCTAGAACATTATGGGAATCCAATTTGTTTTATTTCCTCATACGCAATATATCGTTATCGTGGCAAAACACACGTAGCGAACGGCAAGCGCGACGACGAGTTTGATGAACTCTGTAGCTAGGCAGGAAGTGGACAGCTGATATCACGCGTCGTTCGTTAAAGTATTTCAACATCCATTGTTGGTTTATTTTTATTTTAGCGGTATTATTTACATAAATGCAGTGCTTCGTACAGAGAATGTAATGTTACATTGAAATAAAGGAAAAAAAAAGAAAAATTTCTAAACAAAAATTCCGGTGTATAATATGATTCAAAATAAGGAGCTGAATGCACCCTGTCAATTTGCGGAGGGCAGTGCCTTACACCCTGTATCTAAGTAATAAAACACGAAATTTGAACTATTAACGAAAATCTAAAAAATATTTCCAACTCTTATCTGTATGAACTTATAAAGTTGCAAAATCTGTGATGTCACACTAGGGAGGGGGAGTCTCACACATGTGATTAGCTGTGACAAGGACGAAGGGGGTGGCGGGGGTGGCAAAACAACATGAAACTTGTTGCCCCCTAAGAGGAAACTTGGAATAAAATTAATAAGTTTTTTTTTTTTAAATCGTGATACTGACCTCCAGAGAGAGAGAAAAAAAAATGATGGATGGAGAGGGGGAGGAAGACCAAAGAAACGATGAATGGATTGTGTGAGGAATGATATGAAAGATAAAGGAGTAAATGATAGCGTGACGGTTGACAGAGGAGAATGGAAGAAAAAAACGTGTTGCGCCGACCGCAAGTAACGTGGGACAAGGGCAGGAAGATGATGATGACTGACCTCCAGAGACACAAGCAGGACATCGGATATCATCGTGAAATATTTGGTATGTTAAATAAACGTTTTTAACAGCAGGTGATTTTAAGTTCTCACTGAATCGCTTAGGTTAGATAGTTTCACATTACACAGATTATTAAGACCACATTCGCTGCAGTAGCAGAGGCAATATTGTGTTGAAGTACATACCTTCATCGCTCTCGCGCCACTCAGGATTCTGAGAGGAAGTGCTTGTGCCTGGTTGTGCTCTGATGTCTGGTGCACTTCGTTCTCTGGCGGCTTCCGCATTGTACCCTACTGCCACGGGTGTGATGCTTAAATGTGAATATTAAAACCCGTGAGACCCACTTGTCAGAATTGGAGTCTGTTTGTAATTTCAAAATAAAAGCTTTTTATGAAAATATACGGTACTTTTGGCAAAAAAAAAACAATATTTTAAATTTTTGTTTGTGGCTGTTCCGGCTAGTCTCCGAAACGGCTCGACCGATTTTGACGGGACTCTTACCGGCAGAAAGCTCATGATATAAGGAGAAGTTACTCCTTCAGGCTTTTATTTTAGAAAAAGAACTAGGGTTTGTACAGTACCCCAATTATTATTCTAAAATAAAAGTTGCATTAGGTATTCCTTATAACATCAGCTATTTGCCAATAAAAGTCCCGTCAAAATCGGACCAGCCGTTTCAGAGATTAGCCGGAACAAACATACAGATAAAAATTGTTTTTGTTATTAGTGCCGTATATATTTTCATGCATATATGCATTCAGCAAAAATCTGTTATTCTGATATTACAAACAGACACTTCAATTTTGTTTATTTGTAAAAATTTGAAAGCGAGTATGTATAATTGTGCGGATTGTGTTGTTTGTCATACGGATAGATCTGGGTTAGGACAAAGTATTCTTTTTTTTGGCATCAGAAGAAAGACTTACTTACCATGATATTGGGAGAGGTGGTGGAGGAACAGTAAAATTAACTGTAGGCAGTTCTGCTGATGCCTCTGAAATAAAAATATCAATAAATATATTTTTTTAGCTAACCTGCTGTCTTGTAAGTAACATAATGTTGGCCCGCAAAAGGGATGAATGGAAGGCATTTGCATGTGGATGAGATGAGAATGATAAGGGGGATGTGTGGTGTTACGCGGAAAGATAAAATAAGAAATGAGTATAAAGGGCGTAAAAAGACCCTTAACGAAGCCGAAAGCCACTTATTCTCCCCTTCATTGCGATCATGTTTTTGTTCTAGACCATACCTGGGAACCTTCTAGTTACGGAGATATTGGGGGTCAAAGTTCCAACTTTTTCACAAGTTTAAATGAAAGTTTTTAATTTTATAAATTTACTTTAAACACCTACACGACCCCAGTACTATTCAATCTACCCATCAGCACAGTGTTTTGAGTGCGTTACATTGAGTCCTACCGTAAAACGTAATTTTTCACCCCAAAAAAAAGTAGTTTCCCAGCAATATTTTTTGCGTAGAGTTACTTAGTTTGATGTACAGAATTCTTGGTTGACAGCTTTGTGAAGGGTCTGTTTACACCCTGTTTAAGAGGACGCCTGGAAGTGGCGCAGGTGACTGAAAAGTTGTGTGGTAATCGGTTGTCGTGGTATGGGCATGTGATGCAGAGGAATTAGGAAAATGTAGAGAGGAAAGTTTTGAGTATGAATGTGGATGGGTATGTGAGTGAGGAAGACCGAAGAAATGATGGATGGAGTGCTTAAAGAATGATATGGCAAGAAAGGACGTGTCTGATGAGATGACGAGTAAGAGAAGTATGGAAGAAGAAGACGTGCTGCTCCGCCCCAAATGAATCGGGATACGGGCAAGAGAATAATGATGCTATTTTTTTTAAGCAGTGAACAGATCAAATTAAATGGAGTTACACCCCTATTACCTTCAGACTTTGGTGGTGGCGGAGGAGGAGTAACAACACTGGATTCCTTCCAATGAGCTATTGTATGAGGCGGTAAATATCCAGTCCTGTAGTAATGTCCTTTTTCGAACTGTGTGGCGTGAACGAATTTACACCTAGTTAGAGAACATCCGACATTCTGGAAATTTCTGCAAAAAGTGTAAACTTCCGGCAACTGGGATAAAATTATTTCATGTTTATATAAACACGCCATCCCCTTTCTGCACCTTCCGCGTGCGAAGTCTCGGCACATCGTTATACTCGACTGTGCAGTAGTAGTTACTGGAGCGACAGCCTTTAATTCTTCCTGCTGGTTGAATTCTGTTAGACTTTCAGTGGAACTGCATATACTTTCATTTCTTGGTGGTCGGTTAGGTGGTAAAGGTGACTGCGCTGTGTCAGTTGCCTCTTTCTTTATGCAGTTCTGTCCCAAGGACGAAACATTTGAACTGGAAGCATTTTCTTCAATTGACATAGCTTCGGTAGCAGAGAACAATTTTGGATCGAAGTGTATTCGTTTATCACTCTCGCGCCACTCAGGATTCTGAGAGGAAGTGCTTGTGCCTGGTTGACCTCTTAGGCTTTCTCGTCTTCTTCGTACTCTGGCGACTTCCGCATTGTATCCTACTGCCATGGCCGGGGGGCTTAAATGTGAATATTAAAAACCAGTGAGACTCATTTGTAGCATAATAAAAGTATCAGTTAAAACTTTTTAAGGTTCTGATATAATCTTGGATGTTAATCATTACACTTAACAAAACTTTTTTGCAAAAAAAATAACCGACTTCCAAAAAAAAAAACTAAAAAGGGGAAAATAACTTTATTTTCGGAAGTCGGTGACTTTTGTTTATTTCATTGACTTTTTTACCACTGATTTTTTTTGTTGTGGTATCTGACATGTATTTTTTTAGTTAATATGAAGTATTTTAAGAAACCAATTTAAATATTTTTGAAATTCAATGGGTAGTTTAATTTGTATTATATTTTAAAGTTTTAGGGCTGATGACGTCATTACTAGAAAAGATTCTATTGCTCATTTAACGATTTAATAAGTGAGCAAAGGGCTCGTTCGTCTGATTCTCGCGTGTCTACGCGAGAATCGCGCGATTGCAAATCGTGCGGTTTGGAACCGCAAAAAGCGTATTACACGATATTCCTTCTTGAAGTGACGTCATTCAAGGTCAAATAAAGGTTAACCACATTTCTTCAAAAACACAAATGAATAGGGAGCATTTTTCATTTTAACGAGAAATAAATAATGAGGGCCTTATTCCTCGAAATGGTTTCGTAAAATTAGCACAATTTTTGAAAAATTGTCCACAATCCCCCTTATACATTGTAGGTGAATAGAAAATATTAGCCCATCATCCACATAGATAGACGAAGAAGTATGAATTAATATTATAGAGGATAACTCATAAAGTACCTAACGGCCCGTTCACGACTTCGGTCTTAGCGGGGAGCGGCGCGGCGAGCGGGGCGGCGTCGGTAAGCGGCGTATTTTCTCTATGAGCGGCGTCTCGTGGCGTGCTTCAAACATTTTATACTTTTGATTTTACCGCTCGCCGCCCCGCGCTTAGCTGCCGGCTCACAGCAGCAAGGTCGTGAACGGGCCGTAAGCGAAGTTAATAAAATTGATATAGAAATACCGCGCAAGATTCCTCTACCAAATGAAAAAAGAATCACTCAAATCGGACCAGTAATCAAGGAGTAAACTGAGAAAACACATGAAAAAAAAAATGTGCTGGTGGAATAAATAACCTCCTCCTTTTTAGAAGTCGGATAAAAAGGACAAAATAACATATCACTAACATGCAGCTGCAGTCGATGGAAAATCAGAGCTCAGTATTAATGTTGCAAAGTTTGATGTTGCCATAACAACACTAAGGGCTGATTTTTCAATAGTCAGATAACTTTTATCTGAGGAATAATAATAGCGGTTTGACATATTTCCTATAGATAAGCTGTCAAACCGCCATTTTAATTCCTCAGATAACAGTTATCGACTATTGAAAAATCAGCCCTATAGTCTGTTTTTTAATCCCTGAGACTAAATTGACAAGTAAAAATGGCAAACTGACATAGATTTCAATAGGATTTATGTCAGTTTTGACATTTTCACTTGTCAATTTAGTCTCAGGGATTAAAAAACTGACATTAAATGATGGAACAATGGGGAAGTGAGTATTTACTTGTGCGGATTGTGTTGTTTGTCACACAGCTAGATCTGGGTTAGGACAAAGGATATTTTTTTTTGGTATAAGAAAGACTTACCATGATATTGATGGGGGTGGTTTTAAAATATTACATTTAACTATGGGCTGCGATGCTGATGCTTCTGAAAAAAAAAATCAACAAATATATTTTTTTAAGCTAATATTTAACAAGTTTTATGAACAGGTCAAATTAAATGGAGTTACACCCCTATTACCTTCAGACTGTGGTGGTGGACGAGGAGGAGCAAGTACACTAGATTCCTTCAAATGAGCTAGAGTATGAGGTGGTAAATATCCAGTCCTGTAGTAATGTTCTCTTTCGAACAAAGTAGCGTGAACAAATTTACAGTCATTAGAGCAGAGTGAATTCTGGAAGTCGCGGCAAAAAGTATAAACCTCCCGCAACTGAGAGAAAATTATTCGATGAGCATATATACACGTCGCCCCCTTTTGGCAAGTTCCGCGTGCGAAATCTCGACACATCCTTACACTAGGCTGGTCCTTAGACTGGGCAGTGTTAGTTACTGGAGAGGCAGCCTTTAAATCTTCTTGCTGGTTGAATTCTGTTAGACTTTCAGTGGAACTGCATTTACTTTCATTTCTGGGTGGTCGGTTAGGTGGTAAAGGTGACTGCGCTGTGTCAGTTTCATCTTTTTTTAGTAAGTTCTGTCCCAATGGCGAAACATTTTCTTCAATCGACATAGCTTCAGTAGCAGAGAACAATTTTGTATCGAAGTCCATTCCTTTATCCATCTCGCTCTGCTCAGGATTCGGGGAGGAAGTGCTTGTGCCTGGTTGTGCTCTGAAAGTGTCTCGTTTACTTCGTTCTTTGGCGGCTTCCGCATTCCCTTTTGCCATGGGCGGGATGCTTAAAAGTGAATATTAAAACCAATGAGTCTCACTTGTAACATAATAAAAGTATCAGTTGAAACTTTTTATGGTTCTGACATGATGTTAATTGTTAGGGTCTTAACTTGGACTTTAAATAAAATCAGTGGACTGTAAAAACTGACAATGTTTTAAAAATTAATATACAGAATCAGAAATAGCAGCGCGTGTGCGTCGTCGGTTGTTCTCGGTAATCAATCAAGTGAGCTCGGCCGGCGGCCCCTTTTGTACCGCTCGCGCCGTCGCCCGCGCAGCCGCACGACTACTGACGAAGATAGCCGACGGCGCCCGAACATAATCATTACACTTAACAAAACTGTTTTGAAAAAAATAACCAACCGTCAAAAAGAAATACTAAAAAGTGAAAAAATAACTTTACTTTCGGAAGTCTGTGAATTTTGTTTGTTTCATTGACTTTTTAGCCACTGACTTTTTTAGTTGTGGTATATCTCACACAAATCTTTGACGAGTATCAATGGCCATTGTACAAAAAATCTAAACTGAATGAAACTTGTTTGAATATTTTTGAAATTCAATGGCTATTTCAATGTATATTTAATTTTAATGTTTTAGGGGTAATGTTATGGTAGAGAATATTGGAAGGCTATCGGGGAGGCCTTTGCCCAGCAGTGGGATAATAGCGGCTAAGAAAAAAAAAAAAGGGGGTTAATGTCAAAACTGGAAAAGATACCTTTGCTCATTCAACGATTTAATACGTGAGTGACATGGAGTGACACTAATGACAGTTTATTTTTTAATGGCATTCACATGAAGCTAAGGGCTTGTTCAGACATGCGAGAACCGCGCGATTGCAAATCGTGCGGTTTGGAACCGCAAAAAGCGTATATCACGATACTCCTTCTTGAGATGACGTGATTGAAGGTCAAATAAAGATTAACCACATTTCTTCAAAAATATACATGAATAGGGAGTATTTTTTCATTTTAACGAGAAGTAAATAATTAGAGACCTTTTTGAAAAAACTTTTTTTAGTTTATAGTTTAATTTTTTTTTTTGGTTTTGTAAATAGCACAATTTTTGAATGAATAATCCCCATTTTACATTGTAGGTAGCAAATACACATCACACATCATCCACATAGACGAAAAAAACAGAAGTAGTAAATAGTACCTAGAGTAAGTATAGTTTTTTTTTTCTTATATTATTTTTGTTTTATATTGTGTATGCAACAGCATAACAATGCTGGTCATCCTCTTTTTTAGAAAAAATGCAACATAACATAACAAGCATGCAGTTGATGGAAAATCAGATCTCAGCATTAATGCTGCAAAGGTTGATGTTGCCATAACAAAACTAAATGCCGGGAACAAGCAAAGTGACAAAAATCCTAACTCATATTATAAATGGGAAAGTGAGTTTGTTTAATTGTGCGGATTGTGTTGTTTGTCACACGGATAGATCTGTGTTAGGACAAAGGATACTTTTTTTCGTATAAGAAGAAAGACTTACCATGATATTGGTAGGGGTGGTGGTGGAACAGTAAAATTAATTGTAGGCAGCGCTGGTGGTGCTCCTGAAAGAAAAAATATCAACAAATACATTTTTTAAGCTAATACAGGGTGTAAATAGACCCTTCACGAAGCCGTTAACCAAGCATTCTGTACATGAAACTAAGTAACCCTACACAAACATTATTGCTGGGTGAAAAATAACCTTTTACGGTAAAACTCAATGTAGGGCATTCGAAACATTGTGCTTATGGATGCATTGAGCAGTAAACGGGCCATGCAGGTGTTTAAAGTAAAGTTATAACCTTAAAAATTTGTATTAAAAAAAAAACTTGTGAATAAGTTGGAATTTTGACCCCCAATAACTACGTAACTAGAACGTTCCCAGGTATGGTCTAGAACAAAGAAATGTTCCCAATGACGGAGAGAACAAGTGCCTTTCGACTTCGTTAAAGGACTATTTACACCCTTTATTAAACAAGTTTTGTGAACAGGTCAAATTAAATGGTGAGGGAGTATTACCTTCAGACTGTGGTGGCAGGGGTGGCGGTTGCAGTAAACTCAATTCTTGTAAATGAGCTCTGGTATGTAGTGGTAAATATCCAGTCCTAAAGTAATGTTCTTGTTCAAATACTGTGGCGTGAACGAATTTACACTTAGGTAGAGGACATAATGAATTCTGGAAATGTCGACAGAATGTGTAAACAGACGGCAACTGGGACAAAATTATTTCATGTTCGAATTTACACCTTTCGCCCTTTCTGCAAACGCCACGAACAAAATTTCGGCACATCTTTACGGTAGCATGATTCTCAGATTGGGCAGTTGTAGCTACTGGTTTAATTAATTCCTCTTGCTGTTTGATGTCTGTTATACTTTCTATGGAACCGCATTTATTTTCATCGTCTTCAATGTCATGTTTTAAAATATCGATCATGGGAGGTGGTGGGCTCGGTGGTAGAGGTGGCTGCGCTGCTGCAGATGTAACTGTCTTTTGTGTGTTCTGTCCCAACGACGAAACATTTGAACTGGAAGAATTTTCTTCAATCGACATAGCTTCAGTAGCAGAGAACAATTTTGTGTCGAAGTACATTCCCTCATCAATCTCGCTCCGCTCAGGGTTCTCAGAGGAAGTGCTTACGCCTGGTTGTGCTCTAAAGGTGTCTCGTTTACTTCGTTCTCTGGCGGCTCCCGCATTGCTTCCTACTGCCATGGTCGGGGTGCTTAAATGTGAATATTAGAACCAGTTACTTGTGCGGATTGTGTTGTTTGTCACACGGATAGATCTGGGTTAGCAAAATGGTTTTTTTTTTTTGGTATAAGAAGAAAGACTTACCATGATATTGGAGGGGGTGGTGGTGGAACATTACAATAAACTGTAGGCTGCCCTGCTGGTGCATCTGAAAGAAAAAATATTAACATATATATTTTTTTAAGCTAATTTTTAACTTACGGGGCCGAAACGCGGACTCTCACGGTACGGCTGGTTCATAAATTCAAGGTCGCTCAGCGAGCTATGGAACGCGCTATGCTTGGAGTCTCTCTGAGGGATCGCATCCGAAACGAGGTGATCCGGCAGAGAACCAGAGTTGTCGACATAGCTCACAGAATCAGCAAGCTGAAGTGGCAATGGGCCGGTCATATTAGCCGTAGAACCGATGACCGTTGGGGTAAACGTGTTCTTGAGTGGAGACCGCGAATCGGCAAACGTAAGGTGAGACGCCCTCAGGCTCGGTGGAGTGACGATCTTCGCAGGGTAGCTGGTAGCAACTGGATGAGAGTTGCTGAGAATCGAGTTGAGTGGCGTGCGATTGAGGAGGCCTATGTCCAGCAGTGGACTGCTATGGGCTGATGATGATGAATATTTAACATGTTTTGTGAACAGGTGAAATTAAATGGTATTACCTTCAGACTGTGGTGGTGGTGGAGGAGGAGCAAGTACACTAGATTCCTTCAAATGAGTTATTATATTACGCGGGAAATGTAGGCTCCGCTTTTTCTTAGACTGGGCAGTTGTATTTCCTGGAGCGGCAGCCGTTAACTCCTCTTGCTGGTTGACCTCTGTTAAACTTTCAGTGGAACCGCATTTATTTTCATCGTCTTCAATGTCATGCTTTAAAATATCGATCATGGGAGGTGGTGGGCTCGGTGGTAAAGGCGGCTGCGCTGCTGCAGATGTTTCTGTTTTTATTAAGTTCTGTCCCAACGACGAAACATTTGAACTGGAAGAATTTTCTTCAATCGACATAGCTTCAGTAGCAGACAACAATTTTCTTTTGAAGTACATTCTTTTATCAATCTCGCTCCGCTCAGGATTCAGGATTCCAGAGGAGGAAGTGCTTGTGCCTGGTTGTGCTCTGAAGGTGTCTCGTTTACTTCGTTCTCTGGCGACTTTCGCATTGTGTCTTACTGCCACGGTCGGGGTGCTTAAATGGGAATGTTAGAACCAGTGAGACTTACTTGTAACATAATAAAAATATCAGTTACCACTTTTTAGGGTTCTGACATTATCTTGGATGTTAATCATAAAATACACTTAACAAAACTTTTAAGCAAAAAAAATAACCGACCACCAAAAAAAAAACACTAAAAAGGAGAAAATAACTTTACTTCCTACAGGAAGTAAAGTTATTTTCTCCTTTTTCGTCGTTTAAATTAATAAAAGTCGGTTTTAAGTAATTGCACAAAAGTTTTTTAAGAAACCAATTTAAATTGCACTAACATGCAGCTGCAGTCGATGAAAAATCAGATCTCAGTATTAATGTTGCAAAGTTTGATGTTGCCATAACTCTAAATTCCGGGAACAAGTGACAAAAATCCTAACTCATATTATAAATGGGAAACTGACTATGTCTAATTGTGCGGATTGTGTTGTTTGCCACACAGATAGATCTGGGTTAGGAACAGCGAGAATCAGATATTGGTATAAGAAGAAAGACTTACCATGATATTGGGGGGGGTGGTGGTGGAACATTACAATAAACTGTAGGCTGCTCTGCTGGTGCTTCTGAAAGAAAAAAAAAATTAAGCTAATATTTAATAAGTTAATTTGTGAACAGGTCAAATTAAATGGAGTTGCAGCCCTATTACCTTCAGACTGTGGTGGTGGAGGAGGAGGAGCAAGTACACTAGATTCCTTCAAATGAGCTAGTGTATGAGGCAGTAAATGTAGGCTACGCTTTTTCTTAGCCTGGGCAATTTTATTTCCTGGAGCGGCAGCCGTTAACTCCTCTTGCTGGTTGATCTCTGTTAAACTTTCAGTGGAACCGCGTTTACATTCATCGTCTTCAATGTCATGCTTTAAAATATCGATCATGGGTGGTGGTGGGCTCGGTGGTAAAGGTGGCTGCGCTGCTGATGATGTTTCTTTTTTTATTAAGTTCTGTTCCAACGACGAAACATTTAAACTGGAAGAATTTTCTTCAATCGACATAGCTTCAGTAGCAGACAACAATTTTGTTTTGAAGTACATTCTTTTATCAATCTCGCTCCGCTCAGGATTCAGGGAGGAAGTGCTTGTGCCTGGGTGTGCTCTGAAGGTGTCTCGTTTACTTCGTTCTCTGGCGGCTTTCGCATTGTTTCCTACTGCAATGGCCGGGGTGCTTAAAGGTGAATATAAAAACTGTATTTCTTAATTATTTTTTAAATTAAAATGTAGTATTTTAAGAAACTTGTTCGATTATTTTTGAAATTCAATGACTAGTTTAATTTATATTTAATTTTAAAGTTTTAGGACCGATGACGTCATCACTGGAAAATATTCCTTTGCTCATTCAACGATTTAATACGTGAGTGACATTCTTATGACAGTTTGTTTTATTGGTATTCACATGAAGTTAAAGGCTCGTTCAGACACGCGAGAACCGCGCGAGTTCAAATTGTGCGCGATTGTAAATCGTGCGCGTTTGCAAATTGTGCGTGTTTGCAAATCGTGCGGTTTGGAACCGCAAAAAGCTAACTTCACGATATTCCTTCCTGAGATAACGTCATCGAAGGTCAAATAAAGTTTAACCATATTTCTTCAAAAATATAAATGAATAGGAAGTATTTATCCATTTTAACTAGAAATAAATAATTAGAGAAATTAGTCCTCGAAGTGGTTTTGTAATAAGCACAGTTTTTGAACAATGGATAATCCCAATTTCACATTGTAGGCAACTGGAAATTTACACATCATCCACAAGAGTAAAAGTTTAAATGAATATTATAGAGGAAAACCGCGTGAACTTCCTCTACCGAATGAAAACAGAATCATTTAAATCGGAACAGTAATCAAGGAGCAAACGGTGAAAACACCTGAAAAAAAAATGTTGGTGGAATTTTTAAGATGTCTGTTAAAAAGCACAAAATAACATAACGCTAACATGCAGCTGCAATCGATGAAAAATGAGATTTCAGTATTAATGTTGCAAGGGTGAATGTTGCCATAACAGTAAATTCCGAGAAAAAATCCTAACTCATATTATAAATGGGAAACTGACTTTGTTTACGTGTGCGGATTCTGTTGTTTGTCACACGAATAGATCTGGGTAAGCAAAACGGATATTTTTTTTGGTATAAGAAGAAAGACTTACCATGATATTGGAGGGGGTGGTGGTGGAACATTACAATAAACTGTAGGCTGCCCTGCTGGTGCATCTGAAAGAAAAAAAATCAACAATTATATTTTTTTATTCTAATATTTAACAAGTTTTGTGAACAGGTGAAATTAAATGGTTTTACCTTCAGACTGTGGTGGTGGTGGAGGAGGAGCAAGTACACTAGATTCCTTCAAATGAGTTATTGTATTACGCGGGAAATGTAGACTCCGCTTTTTCTTAGACTGGGCAGTTGTATTTCCTGGAGCGGCAGCCGTTAACTCCTCTTGCTGGTTGACCTCTGTTAAACTTTCAGTGGAACCGCACACATATTCATCGTCATCAATGTCATGCTTTAAAATATCGATCATGGGTGGTGGTGGGCTCGGTGGTAAAGGTGGCTGCGCTGCTGCAGATGTTTCTGTTTTTATTAAGTTCTGTTCCAATGATGAAACATTTGAACTGGAAGAATTTTCTTCAATCGACATAGCTTCAGTAGCAGACAACAATTTTCTTTTGAAGTACATTCTTTTATCAATCTCGCTCCGCTCAGGATTCAGGATTCCAGAGGAGGAAGTGCTTGTGCCTGGTTGTGCTCTGAAGGTGTCTCGTTTACTTCGTTCTCTGGCGGCTTTCGCATTGTGTCCTACTGCCACGGTCGGGGTGCTTAAATGGGAATATTAGAACCAGTGAGACTTACTTGTAACATAATAAAAATATCAGTTACGACTGAACATATAAAATATAAGTTACCACTTTTGAGGGTTCTGACATAATCTTGGATGTTAATCACAAAATACACTTAACAAAACTTTTAAGCAAAAAAAAAATAACCAACCACCAAATAAAAAAACACTAAAAAGGAGAAAATAACTTTACGTCCTACAGGAAGTAAGTTACCACTTTTTAGGGTTAATCATTACACTTAACAAAACAAAATTCCAAAAAAAACTGACCTCCAAAACAAAAACACTAAAAAGAGAAAAATAACTTTACTTCCGGAAGTCGATGACTTTTGTTTGTTTCATTGACTTTTTTAGTTGTGATATCTCACACAAATCCTTGAGAAGCATCAATGAGAATTGTCCAAAAAATCTAAACTGTATATTATAATTATTTTTGAAACTTGTTTGAATATTTTTGAGATTCAATGGCTAATTTAATATATATTATATTTAAAGTATTCACATGAAGCTAAGGGCTCGTACAGACACGCGAGAACCGCGCGATTTCAAATCGTACGCGATTGCAAATCGTGCGCGTTTGAAACCGCAAAAAGCTAACTTCACGATATTCTTTCTTGAGATGACGTCATCGAACTCATAAAGTTCCTTAGCAATGTTAATAAAATTGATTAATAAAATTGATAGATTGATTGTGTTGTTGGTCACACAGGTAGATCTGGGTTAGGACAAAGGATACTTTTTTGGTATTAGAAGAAAGACTTACCATGACATTGGGGGGGGTGGTGGTGGAGCATTACAATAAACTGTAGGCTGCTCTGCTGGAGCTTCTGAAAGAAAAAATATCAACAATTATATTTTTTTAAGCTAATATTTAACAAGTTTTGTGAAAAGAACAAATTAAATCGAGTTACACCCCTATTACCTTCAGACTGTGGTGGTGGCGGAGGAGGAGCAAGTACACTAGATTTCTTCAAATGAGCTAGTGTATGAGGCGGTAAATATAGGCTAGGTTTTTTCTTAGACTTGGCAATTTTATTTCCTGGAGCGGCAGCCGTTAATTCCTCTTGCTGGTTGACCTCTGTTAAACTTTCAGTGGAACCGCGTTTACATTCATCGTCTTCAATGTCATGCTTTAAAATATCGATCATGGGAGGTGGTGGGCTCGGTGGTAAAGGTGGCTGCGCTGCTGCAGATGTTTCTTTTTTTATTAAGTTCTGTTCCAACGCCGAAACATTTGAACTGGAAGAATTTTCTTCAATCGACATAGCTTCAGTAGCAGACAACAATTTTCTTTTGAAGTACATTCTTTTATCAATCTCGCTCCGCTCAGGATTCGGGGAGGAAGTGCTTGTGCCTGGTTGTGCTCTGAAGGTGTCTTGTTTACTTCGTTCTCTGGCAGCTTTAGCATTGTTTCCTACTGCAATGGCCGGGGTGCTTAAAGGTGAATATAAAAACTGTATTTCTTAATTATTTTTTAAATTAAAATGTAGTATTTTAAGAAACTTGTTCGCATATTTTTGAAATTCAATGACTAGTTTAATTTATACTTAATTTTAAAGTTTTAGGACCGATGACGTTGTTTCGGGAGGTTCCTGCACCGAATCGGGCGGGAGGAAACGCCCGGGTGTTATCATTGTGAGGATCGTCCGGAGGACACGGTGGCGCACACCGTGGAGGTCTGCCCCGCTTGGGCGGAGCTCCGCCGTGTCCTCGTAGCGGCGATCGGCGGCGGCGACCTCTCGCTCCCGGCCCTGGTTCAGGCCATGGTCCGGAGCGAGAGGGAATGGGAAGCCGTCACCTCCTTCTGCGAAGCAGTCATGCTAGCGAAGGAGGTGGCGGGACGTGAAAGGGAGAGAATCTCACGTCCCAGCCGCCGCGGGCGAAGCACCGGGCGTCGGGGGCCACGTGGTGGCTCCCGGCCACCGTAGGCGCGGGCCTGTGGACGGTGAGTAATGGGTTAGCTCACCGTCCGTCCGTCTTATGACGACAGGCCGTGTCGACGGCGCGTTCGTGTTCCACGCGCGCCTCAAAGAGATGTCAGCAACCAAGAAGGGGCCCGCAAGGGCCGATGCCTGCCGGGGCTGCGGGACTGTTCGAAAGAGATACCGTGGCCCTGGAACACAAAGGGCAATGAAGGAACATGGATGGGTTTTAGTCAGTAAGAGTCTGACACTCCCTCCCACTCCACCCAGAGCGGGAGAAGTCATTTGATGATTTCCCATCCGTAAAAAAAAAAAAAAAAAGGACCGATGACGTCATCACTGGAAAATATTCCTTTGCTCATTCATCGATGTAATACGTGAGTGACATTCTTATGATAGTTTGTTTTATTGGTATTCACATGAAGCTAAAGACTCGTTCAGACACGCGAGAACCGCGCGATTTCAAATTGTGCGCGATTGTAAATCGTGCGCGTTTGCAAATTGTGCGCGTTTGCAAATCGTGCGGTTTGGAACCGCAAAAAGCTAACTTCACGATATTCCTTCCTGAGATAACGTCATCGAAGGTCAAATAAAGTTTAACCATATTTCTTCAAAAATATAAATGAATAGGAAGTATTTATCCATTTTAACGAGAAATAAATAATTAGAGAAATTAGTCCTCGAAGTGGTTTTGTAATAAGCACAGTTTTGAACAATGGATAATCCCAATTTCACATTGTAGGCAACTGGAAATTTACACATCATCCACAAGAGAAAAAGTATAAATGAATATTATAGAGGAAAACCGCGTGAACTTCCTCTACCGAATGAAAACAGAATCATTTAAATCGGAAAAGTAATCAAGGAGTAAACGGTGAAAACACCTGAAAAGAAAATGTTGGTGGAATTTTTAAGAAGTAGGTTAAAAAGCACAAAATAACATAACGCTAACATGCAGCTGCAATCGATGGAAAATCAGATTTCAGTATTAATGTTGCAAGGGTGAATGTTGCCATAACAGTAAATTCCGAGAAAAGTGACAAAAATTCTAACTCATATTATAAATGGGAAACTGACTTTGTTTACGTGTGCGGATTGTGTTGTTTGTCACACGAATAGATCTGGGTAAGCAAAACGGATATTTTTTTTGGTATAAGAAGAAAGACTTACCATGAAATTGGGGGTGGTGGTGGTGGAACATTACAGTAAACTGTAGGCTGCTCTGCTGGTGCTTCTGAAAGAAAAAATATCAACAAATATATTTTTTTCAAGCTTATATTTAACAAGTTTTGTGAACAGGTCAAATTAAATGGAGTTACACCCCTATTACCTTCAGACTGTGGTGGTGGTGGAGGAGGAGCAAGTACACTAGATTCCTTCAAATGAGCTAGAGTATGAGGCGGTAAATATAGGCTAGGCTTTTTCTTAGGCCGGGCAATTTTATTTCCTGGAGCGGCAGCCGTTAATTCTTCTTGCTGGTTGACCTCTGTTAAACTTTCAGTGGAACCGCGTTGACATTCATCGTCTTCCATGTCATGCTTTAAAATATCGATCATGGGAGGTGGTGGGCTCGGTGGTAAAGGTGGCTGCGCTGCTGATGATGTTTCTTTTTTTATTAAGTTCTGTTCCAATGACGAAACATTTAAACTGGAAGAATTTTCTTCAATCGACATAGCTTCAGTAGCAGACAACAATTTTGTTTTGAAGAACATTCTTTTATCAATCTCGCTCCGCTCAGGATTCAGGGAGGAAGTGCTTGTGCCTGGGTGTGCTCTGAAGGTGTCTCGTTTACTTCGTTCTCTGGCGGCTTTCGCATTGTTTCCTACTGCAATGGCCGGGGTGCTTAAAGGTGAATATAAAAACTGTATTTCTTAATTATTTTTTAAATTAAAATGTAGTATTTTAAGAAACTTGTTCGATTATTTTTGAAATTCAATGACTAGTTTAATTTATATTTAATTTTAAAGTTTTAGGACCGATGACGTCATCACTGGAAAATATTCCTTTGCTCATTCAACGATTTAATACGTGAGTGACATTCTTATGACAGTTTGTTTTATTGGTATTCACATGAAGCTAAAGGCTCGTTCAGACACGCGAGAACCGCGCGATTTCAAATTGTGCGCGATTGTAAATCGTGCGCGTTTGCAAATTGTGCGCGTTTGCAAATCGTGCGGTTTGGAACCGCAAAAAGCTAACTTCACGATATTCCTTCCTGAGATAATGTCATCGAAGGTCAAATAAAGTTTACCATATTTCTTCAAAGATATAAATGAATAGGGAAATTTATCCATTTTAACGAGAAATAAATAATTAGAGAAATTAGTCCTCGAAGTGGTTTTGTAATAAGCACAGTTTTTGAACAATGGATAATCCCAATTTTACATTGTAGGCAACTAGAAAATTACACATCATCCACAAGAGAAAAAGTATAAATGAATATTATAGAGGAAAACCGCGTGAACTTCCTCTACCGAATGAAAACAGAATCATTTAAATCGGAATAGTAATCAAGGAGTAAACGGTGAAAACACCTGAAATAAATTTGTTTGTGGAATTTTATGAAGTCGGTTAAAAAGCACAAATAAAATAACACTAACATGCGGCTGCAGTCTGATCTCAATCAAATCAGATCTCAGTATTTATGTTGCAAAGGTTGATGTTGCCATAACACAAAATTCCGTGAAAAGTGTCAAAAATCCTAACTCATATTATAAATGGGAAAGTGAGTTTGTTTAATTGTGCGGATTGTGTTGTTTGTCACACGGGTAGATCTGGGTTAGGACAAAATATTATTTTTTGGTATAAGAAGAAAGACTTACCATGGTATTGGGGGGGGTGGTGGTGGAACATTACAATAAACTGTAGGCTGCTCTGCTGATACTTCTGAAAGAAAAAATATCAACAAACATATATTTTTAAGCTTATATTTAACAAGTTTTGTGAACAGGGCAATTTAAATGGTGAGGGTGTATTACCTTCAGACTGGGGTGGCGGTGGTGGCGGGGGTGGAGGTTGCAGTACACTAAATTCTTCTAGATGAGCTAGTGTATGAGGCGGTAAATATCCAGTCCTTAAGTAATGTTGTTGTTCGAACACCGTGGCGTGAACTAAGTGACATTTAGAAAGCGAACATCTTCCATTTTGAAAATTGTTACAAAATATATATATCCCCGGCAACTGAGACAAAATTACTTCATGTTCAAATTTACACGCTGCTCCCAATTTGCAAAGGCCACGAATAAAATTCTGGCACATCGTTACACTAGGCATTTTCTTAGACTGGGCAATTTTATTTCCTGGAGCGGCAGCCGTTAATTCCTCTTGCTGGTTGACCTCTGTTAAACTTTCAGTGGAACCGCGTTTATATTCATCGTCTTCAATATCATGCTTTAGAATATCGATCATGGGAGGTGGTGGGCTCGGTGGTAAAGGTGGCTGCGCTGCTGCAGATGTTTCTGTTTTTATTAAGTTCTGTCCCAACGACGAAACATTTGAACTGGAAGAATTTTCTTCAAGAGACGTTTCAGCAGAGAACAATTTTGTATCGAAGTACATTCCTTCATCAATCTCGCTCCGCTCAGGATTCTGAGAGAAAGTGCTTGTGCCTGGTTGTGCTCTGAAGGTGTCTAGTTTACTTCGTACTCTGGCGGCTTCCGCATTGCTTCCTACTGCCATGGCCGGGGTGCTTAAATGTAAATTTATTTTATTTATTAATTTATAACCAACTTATACTAACAGTTTACACCACACATACAAGTTATTGGTTGAACATAAAAATCAAGTAAAACTACATAAAATTAGAATTAAAAACAAAATAAAATAGTAATGGAAGTAAACAATATGGTAATTGTAAGAATAAAAGTAAACAATACTTTTTAGTAGACAGAATTAGAATAAACACAATGAAATTACAATAAAATGACCAAATGAATTTAAAAACCAGTGAGACTCACTTGTAACATAATAGAAGTATCAGTTACCACACTTAGGGTTCTGACATAATCTTAGATGTTAATCATTACACTTAGTATTTTAAGAAATTTGTTTGAATATTTTTGAAATTCAATGGCTAATTTAATTTATACCTATTTAATTTTAAAGTATTCACATGAAGCTAAGGGCTCGTTCAGATACGCGAGAACCGCGCGATTTCCAATTGTCCGCGATTGCAAACCGTGCGTGTTTGCAAATTGTGCGGTTTGGAACCGCAAAAAGCTAACTTCACGATATTCCTTCTTGAGATGACGTCATTGAAGGTTAAATAAATTTTAACCACATTTCTTCAAAAGTATAAGTGAAAAGGAAGTATATTGCATTTTAATGAGAAATAAATAAATAAGAGATCTTATTCCTCGAAACGGTTTTGTAATTAGTACAATTTTTGAAAAATGGATTATCCCCATTTTTGCGGATTGTGTTGTTTGTCACACGGTTGTATAAGAAGAAAGACTTACCATGATATTGGGGGGGGTGGTGGTGGGATATTACAATAAACTGAAGGCTGCTCTGCTGGAGCTTCTGAAAGAAAAAATATCAACAAATATATTTTTTTAAGCTAATATTTAACAAGTTCAATTTAAATGGTTTGGGTGTATTACCTTCAGACTGGGGTGGCGGTGGTGGCGGGGGTGGAGGTTGCAGTACACTTAATTCTTCTAGATGAGCTAGTGTATGAGGCGGTAAATATCCAGTCCTTAAGTAATGTTGTTGTTCGAACACCGTGGCGTGAACTAAGTGACATTTAGGAAGAGAACATCTTCCATTTTGAAAATTGTTACAAAAAATATATACGCCCGGCAACTGAGACAAAATTACTTCATGTTCAAATTTACACGCTGCTCCTAATTTGCAAAGGCCACGAATAAAATTCTGGCACATCGTTACACTAGGGTTTTTCTCAGACTGGGCAATTTTATTTCCTGGAGCGGCAGCCGTTAATTCTTCTGGCTGGTTGAACTCAGTTAAACCGCAATTATATTCATCGTCTTCAATGTCATGTTTTAAAATATCGATCATGGGAGGTGGTGGGCTCGGTGGTAAAGGTGGCTGCGCTGCTGCAGATATAACTGTCCTTTGTGTGTTCTGTCCCAACGACGAAACATTTGAACTGGAAGAGTTTTCTTCAATCGACATAGCTTCAGTAGCAGAGAACAATTTTGTATCGAAGTACATTTCTTCATCAATCTCGCGCCACTCAGGATTCTGAGAGGAAGTGCTTGCGCCTGGTTGTGCTCTGTAGATGCCTGGTCCACTTCGTTGTCTAGCGGCTTCCGCATTGTATCCTACTGCCATGGCCGGGGTGCTTAAATATGAATATGTAAACCAGTGAATTTCTCAATTCGTCGGAATCTTTTTTTAATGTATTTTCACCGATTACTCGAAGACGCCTGAACCGATTTGGAAAATTCTTCCCAAAGGGTATACTTCCCATGAGGTCCCATTTAAATTTTATCGAAATTGAGCGGTTTTTACAAAACCAACAAAAATAAAAAAATTGTACGCATCGATGATATTTTCATTTATTCCGAAACCTCGCTGTCTCATTGGAGCAGTGCGCAAATATTTGTATTGGATATAACTAAAAATGGAAAAATAAAAAATCTTTTTTGCAAAAAATAAAACCGACTTCAAAAACAAACAAAAAAAGTGAAAAATAACGTTAACTTCAGAAGTCGGTGGCAAAAAACTGAATCAAACAAACAAAAGTCACCGAATTCTGAAGCTACAGTTATTTTTCACTTTTTTGTTTTGTGATGTCTTCACACAAATCCTAAACTAGTAACTAGAAAATAGCACATCATCTACATAGAAGAAAAAGTATAAATGCTTATTACAGAGGATAACAATGATACCAAGCGAAGTTAATGAAACTGATATGGGACCACCGCGCGAGGTTCCTTTACCAAATGAAAAAAGAATCACTAAAATCTTATCAGTAATCAAGGAGCAATCGGTGAACAAACATGAAAGAAAAATACTAGTGGTATACATAGCCTCCTCCTAGAATAACATAACAGTAACATGCAGCTGCAGTTGATAGAAAATCAGATCTCAGTATTAATGTTGCAAAGATTGATGTTGCCATAACAACAATAAATGCCGGGAACAAGCAAAGTGACAAAAATCCTAACTCATATTATAAATGAGATAGTTAGTTTGTTTAATTGTGCGGATTGTGTTGTTTGTCACGCGGATAGATCTGGGTTAGGACAAAGGATGCATTTTTTTTTGGTATAAGAAGAAAGACTTACCATGATATTGGGGGGGGTGGTGGTGGAACATAACAATAAATAGTAGGCTGCGCAGCTGATACTTCTGAAAGAAAACATATCAACAAATATATTATTTAAGCTAATATTGAACAAGTTTTGTGAACAGGAAAATTTAAATGGTGAGGGTGCATTACCTTCAAACTGTGATGGCGGGGGTGGCGGGGGTGGAGGTTGCAGTACACTAAATCCTTCTAGATGAGCTAGTGTATGAGGCGGTAAATATCCTGTACTGTAGTAATATTCTTGTTCGTATACTGTCGCGTGGACGAATTTACATATAGGTAAAAGACAAAATGAATTCTGGAAATCCTTACAAAAAATATATACCCCTGGCAACTGCGACAAAATTATTTGATGTGCAAATATACAAGCCAACCCCCTTTTGCATGTTCCACGTGCAAAGTCCCGGCACATCGTTACACTAGGCTCCTTAAACTGGGTAGTGTTAGTTACTGGAGCGGCAGCCCTTAATTCTTCTTGCTGGTTGAACTCGGTTAAAGCTTCAGTGGAACCACATACATTATCATAGTCTTCAATTTCACGCTTCAAAATATTGATCATGGGTGGTTCTTCTGGTGGTGGTGGGTTAGGTGGTAAAGGTGGCTGCACTGCTGCAGTTGTGACTTTCTCTAGTTGGTTGGGTCCCAACGATGAAACACTTGAGCTGGAAGATTTTTCTTCAAGCGACATAGCTTCCTCGAATCTTGATCTTAAGAACTTCTTATGTTTGTAGATTGTTGAGGGCTTTGAATTTTTTGATTCTTCATTACGGGGACTGTTGGCTTGAATTCCTGAAAATTATTTAATATATTATAATTTACGTACATGACATTCATATTCATTTATTTGCGTTCTTCAAGGTAAAACATGGTGTTAACAAAAAGGCTTAGAGCTAAGAGCCGTTGTAGACCTCGTCGGGCCACAGAATAATTTAGTTTAAGATACATAAAAATCTAATTCATACTATCTAAAAATTATAATAAAATATACATGAAAACCAAAGAATTACATTCGCAAAAAATTAAATCTATACATATAATAATCAATCAAAAATAGTCAACATAGTTAAAAATTAAAATGTCAGTTGTACAGAGCTAAAAATTAAAATAAAAATTATAAATGAAAAACACAATTACATAAAGGGTGTAAAAAGACCCTTAACGAAGCCGAAAGGTACTTGTTCTCCCCATCATTGCGATCATTTTTTTGTTCTATACCATACCTGGGAACCTTCTAGTTACGGAGATATTGGGGGTCAAAGTTCCGACTTTTTCACAAGTTTTTTTTTAAATACATGTTTCTAATGCAAGATTTTTACTTTAATCACCTTCACGACCCCCGTACTATGTAATCCATCCATCAGCATAATGTTTTGAGTGCGTTACATTGAGTTTTACCTTAAAACGTGATTTTTCACCCCAAAAAAAAAAGTCGTTTCCCAGCAATAATTTTTACGTAAAGTTACTTAGTTTGATGTACAGAATGCTTGGTTGACGGCTTCGTGAAGGGTCTATTTACACCCTGTATAATTCACAAAACACAATAATAATATAAAATTAACTAGCAAATAAAGTATTTAATTCTATTATTTGGTAAGCAGGTAGCTATTTTCTTTTTAAGTTCAATTAAATAATCATCTTGATAATATATTTAATTATAATCTTTCATTCAAGTATTCGTTCACATTATAATAGCTTTTGTTTAATAGGAATAATTTTAATTTATTAATAAAGATGTTGTATTTATTTAGACTTTTTATTTCTTCCGGTAACTTATTATATATTTTTATCGACATGACATAGGTACTTGAAGAATGCATTTTTAATCAGGATGAAGGTATGTTTAATCTATTCTTATAATAACATTGACATTAATACATTCATACTCTTTATTTGAGTTTCCAAGTATTTCTACTACTGTGAAAAAGTACAATAAAAATATTTTTAGTTCATATCATTACATTCAACAGCAAAACTATTTGATAGTATGTTAATGAAAAACAAAGTTACTGCTGCAGATTGATGAAAAAGTCCAATATATGAAAAAGTAAACATCAAATCTTATTCAAACGAATTTTCGTTGAAAGTTTTTTTATGTTCTACAATTTTACATTTTTTCAGAATTTTCCTCCTCTTATTTTAGAATCTAGGGGAGGGAGGGGGAATTTACCATTTTAGAAGTGTCTATGTTACAAACGATTGACTTTGAGAAACAATGGTTTCTGTGTCCAGTACTGCTTTTTGAATCAAGCCCTTGATCCAGCTGCCAATCGAGAGCCTCCTCAGATGTTGGTCGAGGTTATTGGCTATTAAGCCATTGGCCACCACAACGATAGGCACAATAACTGCTGTACTCAGGACCCACATGTTGACAACCTCCCAAGCTAGATCTACATATTTAAATTGCATATCGTTCTCTGCTTTCACGAGGTTTTCGTTATGAGGGATGGCTATATCAATAATCATTGTGTGACACTCCAATCTATCTATCACCACGTCAGGCTTATTGGCAACAATAGTCCTGTTAGTGACGATAGGTCAATCCCAATACAACGTGATATTACCGTCATGGAGAACTGGTCTACTGCATACTTACAGCATGGCAATTCAGTTGTATTTCAAAGCAAGTTGCCGGCGGATTGTAGTATCATGTCCCATTTTAAATAATTAATTGTTACCAAATAGGAATCGATTTAATACATTTTTTTATGTTTAATTGCTAACTGTATGCATGATTCAGATTAATCATTTTTTCTTATGACATTAAATAATTATGCATACTTAATTATAAATGCCAATATTAATGGCAGAATAAGAGATGTATACTTTATCTTTAAGATCTCTCTGTACCTTATTTATGCAAATTAAATGATTTGATGATCCTAGCAACGAGGTTGTGTCTTGAAAGGACTCTCAATTATTAGCCAGACAAGAACACCCGGAGATAATGTGTCAGATTGAATTTCCCGGATCCCCGTGGCATGTTATTAATAATTTATTATTGAGATTGGTTTTAATATAATATATTATATTATAATAGATATTTTTTAATAATTGTTGAGATAAATTTTAGATAATATATCATTATCATAATTTATTACATTACTTTAACGCACCACATATTCTGTCAAATGGTTGTTTTTACCCGACTGCGCGACGCAAAGGAGGGTAATGTGTTTTAAATATTGTATTGCATTTTATTATTTCCTTTATTCGTTTTAACACATGTTATTTACAATTTTAAATATTCTAATATAAAACAAAATAAAAAAACATTTACATTTTACATTTTTATTATTAGAGTGATCTAATTCATCGAGAAAAGCATAAGCGATATATTCTGGTTGTCCTAAAAAGTACTCTCATTATGTTATACTTACTGACTAGAAAAGAAAAAAATTGCATCATTTTTTTCTACATTAATTCTGCAATTGATACGATAAAAATTGGAGCGTATGTTTTTTTCATAAGTTGTACTTACAAATTAAAATTACAGCATAATTAGCAAAAACAAAAGAAGGTTTAGCAAGTAGGTTTTTTGTTTACCTGTCTCTGGAACCTGCATTTTCTCTCCGTTTTAAAACTTACGGACTAATATTTTATTGAATCAATGTTATTTTTCAAACAGTTGTACTAAAAATCACTTCACGCACGCAATCAGCCAATAAGCTTGGAGGAACAACAAGTTCACAGAAGATTAATTGATTTCTAGTGATAACAAAATGGCTCGGACCCCAGACCAAAGACTAGAATTTTATAGAATACCTATACCCACCCCAGGCCCTAAACTCAAAGACTAGAATACTACTACCAAACGGAAAAGAGGGCTGTCTCGCACAATAATTTGATTGCGAATATTGAAGGGTGGTGACATCTATTATTCTGTACAATATTTGTGTTTTAGGTAAAGGAGTCTAGTCGCACTGGAGCTGGAGCTGACGAGGTGTATGTACAGACAGACAGCACATCAAGCTACTACAAACTGTCAAATTTCTTTAATAGTTTTTCAACTGTATTGCTTAACCATAAGGTTCAAGGTTTTTTGGGAAAATTTGACAGTTTCAGGTAGCTTGATGTGCTGGCGTCTGTACCTACACTAAAGTCCTTTTTTTAATCCCTGAGACTAAATTGACAAGTAAAAATGGCAAACTGACATAGATTTCAATAGGATTTATGTCAGTTTTGACATTTACACTTGTCAATTTAGTCTCAGGGATTAAAAAACAGACATTATGTACTTTGATGCTTTGAGTTGTCTTGGGTCGGTTAGTGAGATATTAGCAAAATTGATCAAATATTAGCTGTTGCCCGAGACCTTAGTTCGCGAGAAATTATTAAGTATAAAAAATATTACTTCCCTTTTTGAACCGTATCTTGTCACTTAGACCTTATAACATCAGCTATTTGCCAGTAGAAGAGCCGTCAAAATCGGTTTAGCCGTTTCGGAGATTAACCGGAACAAAAAGAAAGTCCAACAAAAATGGAAAAAAATGTGTTTTTGTTATAGTTGCCGTATGCCTTGCGTCTCGACCTGCAGCAACGCGCGTGTGCGCATGTTTCTGCGCTTGTAGGCGCGTGATCTGAATGAACGCGCGTGGATGCATTTTCTGTGTGTTGGACTGTGCGTGTTTTCTATACAAACAGAGATACTTACAAGCAACGTTAAAACACGCATTCACACGCTACGCTGCGTGGTGCGTGGCAGTGTAGTAATCACCATACCTACATATATTTTCATAAAATATACATTCAGTAAATAGCTCTTATTTTGATATTACAACAAACACACTTAAATTTTATTTATTTGTTTAGATATGTTACAGCTAAAAGCCGAAGTAAGGTTACACCTAGTTCTAGCCAGCTATACCTAGGTGCGGCCGGTATCAGTTTGTTATAATGCAACCAAGTTGGAGGTCACAGTTCTAACCTAACCTAATCCATTTGTTCGGTGTGTCCAAGCAATAAAAAGGATAGTTACCAGCCGCACCTAGGAATAGCGGGCTAGAACTAGGTGTAACCTTACTTCGGCTTTTAGCCGTAACTGATACACCAAATCCAATTATAAGACAAAAAAAATGTATACCGACTATTTTCAATAGGTAGGTACTCTAAAAGATTAGATTAGAGTTCAAATATATATATTTACTAGCTGTTCCCCGCGACCTTCGAACGCGTAAAATTATTAAAAATACAATTTTCCGTTTTTGCAACATTTTTCATTGCTGCTCCGCTCCTATTAGTTGTAGCGTGATATTTTATAGCCTATAGCCTTCCTCGATAAATGGGCAATCCAACACTAAAAGATTTATTCAATTCGAACCAGTAGTGGCCGAGTTTACCGCGTTCAACCAAACAAATAAAATCTTCACCTTTATATATTAGTATAGATGTGTTAATTTTAATATTGGTTCTTTTTATGTATAAAGCTAGATATAAGTTTAATGAATATAATATTTTTAATGTGAAAGTTGTGATATTAGATTATAAATAACACTGTCACTGCAATAATTTTAGCTCTAAGTTATCTTGCTGCGCCCTAACAGGGTCATGTACTCACTAGTTTTAAGCCTAGCGTGTAAAATTGGTTGTGTACATTGTGCATTAAATAAATAAATCTATACTAATTGTAAAAAATTAGTATAGATCTATTATATTGTAGAAAATTGTATTTTTAATAACTTGACGCGGACGAAGGTCACGGGGAACAGCTAGTAATAAATAAACTTGTTATGTGCTCGTGCTCCACGCAGCATTTTAGATTTGGTATCGAATGTAGTTTATTTTATTCCTTTATTTAAGTTTATCTGCAACAAAACATTTAATTTGTTTTTAGTATTATATATTTTAGCTATTATAAACTTTAAATGTGTGTGTTTAAGTGTTTTTGTGAAATTTTTTCAATTGTATCCTATTATTTCGACTGAAGGACTTTGTATCCATGGTCATGCATGAACAAAAGAAAAACTTTCTCTGGTGCCTGCTGAGTGTTTTTGCCATAGACCTAGAAAAAATAAATTGTATGTCTATGTCTATGGTTTTATTGATCTGTCTAGTGTCCTGTGTCTGTCAGGTCGGCTGTCACTGTTAAATGCAATAAACATAAATATGTAGCACTTCCAATTTTTAAGCAGTCTGAGCTGAGCTATCTGTTTTTCGCTAGCTAATTTCCTGATTGCGTTGAGTGGTGTTTGGTTTTACTGTTCGAAAAATAACAATAATTCAAGTTGTGGCCGTTTCACGTATGTGTTTCTATGAAGTAAAATATTCGTCTCACGTATGTTTTATAAAGGAGAGGAAATGCAGGTTTCAGAGGAAGGTAAATACGTGCTAAACCTTGATTTATTTAGCTAATAAGATGTTAGTTTAATTTCTACAAGTTATGATATTCTTTTATCGTATCATTTGAAAAATGTAAATGTGGGTTTAGAATGATGTACTGAATATGTGCTAACCATTTTAGTGTTGGTGTCTCTTCCACCTTGTATATCTATTAACTTTCTCGTCTTCATTTTGGATTAAGGATATAAAGAAAGAAAGAAAACATGTTTATTTAGCACATGCCACAAAAACAATAACACAATATGCAATAAAAAGAATTAAATCAAAACAACAACAAAAACGAAAAAAAAGTGGATAATATTGTGTGTCTCACGGCTGCGCTAAACAGGCCCAGTCCAGCAAACTGCCGAGCAACTAGTGCCAGTTGCTGGTTTTCAACTGGACCTAAGTTTGTGACGAGATGGACGTAAAACATTTTTGTTCTTTGTGTTAATATGTGTATGAATAGGTACTTGTATACATATAACAGAAACCAACATTCTTTTCTTGACTGGATTACTTGGCTGTCAGTTGCCACATTGATTGTGGCTCAGTGGTCAGTGGCGTTCTTGACAACATCAAAGCACTAGAGATACTTTGGGCACTGAAACAAGAGTACCATTGTCTGCCCATGCATTAATGTCATGTCTGTCAAATTTCTTTAATAGATTTTCAACTTTACCGCTAAAGCATTAGGTTCAAGGTTGATTGGGAAAATTTGACGTGATAGCTTGATATACATAAATATTTTAATTTTTTATTAGCCTACATCCTGCGCCTCCCCTTTCTCCGTCCACACCTCTCTATTCTGTGCAATCTCTGGCCAAGTGAGCCTCACAAACATATAAAATCATCACGCTACTTTTGCTGTGGTCCGTTGAGTGACAATCTTTGCCCATCTCTCTGGGTGCGTCTGTGCTACATGGCCTACCCACTCCCACTACAGCCTGTCTGTTTTTTCTTCAGCATAAATATTAATCTGCCGAGCTTTTTCCCAACTATATTGGGATCGGCTTCTAGTCTACCGGATGCAGCTGAATACCAGTATTTTACATGGAGCGACTGCCTATCAGACCTCCACAACCCAGTTAGTACTGGGTAATACGATACCCCTTGGTAAGACTGGTTGTCAGACTTTTTGGGCCACTGACTACCTAACGACTGTCAAAGATCTACAAATGACACCCGGGACCAACGGCTTAACGTGCTTTCCGAGGCACGGAGGAAACTCGGTATGTAATGGGTGGTCACCCATTCACAGAAAAACCCAGGCAAGCACGGCCTAACCTAAAGATCGACCCCGAGCAGCTGTTATTATTAAGCCAAGAGCTCCTCCAGCATAAATTCTAATATGTACATTATTAAATCATTTTCAGAAATACAAGCCAAATGTCGCAGTGATGAACCAAACTTCAAGCATAAGAAGTACTTGAGATCAAAATTTGAAGAAGCAATGATGATTGAAGCAAATTATCCCTCCGTGGAACCAAATGTTCCGTTGTTGGGACCCAACAAACTAGAGAAAGTCACAACTGCCGCAGCGCAGCCACCATTACCGCCTAACCCGCCACCACCGGATACACCACCCATGATCATTCATTTGAAGCAGGAAATCGAAGACGATGAATATACATGTGGTGGTACCACTGAAACTTCAACGGAGTTCAAACAGCCAGATGAAATAAAAGCTGATGCTGCAGTTACTAAAACTGACCCATCTGAGGATAAGCCTGCCCAGTCCGAGGATAAGCCTACCGTTACCATGTGCAGAAACTTTGCACGTGGAACTTGCAAGAAGGGTGCAGCATGTATATTTGCACATGAACTAATTCTGTCTCAGTTGCCAGGGGTTTACACATTCTGTCGCAATTTCCAGAATTCAGTCTGTTCATTTCCTAAGTGTAAATTCGTTCACGCCACTGTGTTTGAGAAAGAACATTTCTACAGGACTGGATATTTACCGCCTCATACACTAGCTCATTTCAAGGAACCTAGTGTAGTTGCTCCCCCTCCGCCACCACCACAGTCTGAAGGTAATAGGGGTGCAACACCATTTAATTTGACCTGTTCACAAAACTTGATTAATATTAGCTTAAAAAAATATATTTGTTGATATTTTTTCTTTCAGAAGCACCAGCAGAGCAGCCTACAGTTTATTGTAATGCTCCACCACCACCACCCCCAATATCATGGTAAGTCTTTCTTATACCAGCTTTTGTTCGCAGCATCTCTCTCGTGGAGCTCAGATCATCATCATCTTCCTGCCCTTGTCCCATGTTACTTGGGGTCGGCGCAACACGTTTTTTTCTTCCATTCTCCTCTGTCAACCGTCACGTTTATTTACTCCTTTATCTTTCATTCATTCCTCACACAATCCATCCATCGTTTCTTTGGTCTTCCTCTCCCTCTCCATCCATCAACGTTTATATTCATCACTCTTTTAGTCACATGCGATTCGTCCCTCCTCATCACATGTCCATACCAAGACAGTCGATTCCCTTTCAACTTTTCTGTAACTGGCGCAACTTTTAAACTTTCTCTAGTATACTCGTTCCTTACCTTATCCATGCTTTTCATTGTGGAGCTCAGATATTATTCAAAAAGTGTCCCTTCTCCTAACCCAGATCTATCCTTGTGACAAATTTCAACACAATCCATGCAATTAAACCAATTCACTTTTACATTTATAATATGAGTTTAGATTTTTGACAATTTTCTTGTTCCCGGCATTTAGTGTTGTTATGGCAACATCAAGCTTTGCAACATACTGCCGAGTTCACTCACACACTCACTGTCGTATGATTTTCCATAGACTACAGCTGTATGTTAGTGTAATGTTGTCCTTTTGCTAAATGTAATTAACATACTACAACATCACATCAGAACATTAAAAACTACTAAATTATACTTTTACTAGCGTCCCGCCTCGGCTTCGCACGGCTTCAATATACATATAAACCTTCCTCTTGAATCACTCTATCTATTAAAAAAAAACGCATCAAAATCCGTTGCGTAGTTTTAAAGATCTAAGCATACATAGGGACAGACAGACAGACAGCGGGAAAGCGACTTTGCTTTATACTATGTAGTGATAACGCAACAAGTGGTTCTCACTAGTTTTAAATTTTTAATATTCACATTTAAGTATCCAGCCCGTGGCAGTAGGATACAATACGGAACCCGCCATAGAACGAAGTGAGCCAGACATCTTCAGAATACAACCAGACACAAGCACTACCGTTCAGAATCGAGAGTGGAGCGAGATTGATGAAGGTATGTACTACCGCGCTAACTGCCGGTCGATCACTTTTCAAGGTGAAAAGTGAGGGGCCTGTGGACGGTGAGTAATAGGCTAGCTCACCGTCCGTCCGTCTTATGACGACAGGCCGTGTCGTGTTAAAGAGATGTCAGCAAAAGGCAGGGGCCCACAAGGGCCGATGCCTGCCGGGGCTGCGGGACTGTTCGAAAGAGATACCGCGGCCCTGGAACACAAAGGGCAAAGAAGGAACATGCATGGGTTTTAGTCAGTAAAATTCTGACACTCCCTCCCACTCCGCCCAGAGCGGGGGGGTTATTTGATGATTTCACATCCAAAAAAAAAAAAGAGTGAAAAGTGGTTGACCGTCACTGAGTGAGGTAGTACTTCAAAATAATATTATTCTCTGCTACTGATGCGAATGTGGTCTTTATTATCTGTCTAATGTGAAACTATATAAGCTAAGCGATCCAGTGAGAACCTAAAATCATCTATTGTTAAAAAACATTTATTTATCTAACAATCGGACAAGCGTACCAAACATTTGACGATGAGAACCGATTTCAACCGCTGCCATGCTCAAATGGGGTTGGGTGGTTCACGTGAGCCGCTGGGTTTCAACACGATGGATGCCTGAGGATGGACGGCGCCGCCGAGGCCGGCCTAGAAAGAGGTGGCGAGATGATCTAGACGCGCATCACGAAGGCTGCTTCGAGGTAGCGCAAGAGAGGAGTACCTGGAAGGATATGGGGGAGGCTTTTGCCCAGCAGTGCGACATTCAAGTTTATTGAAAAGAAAAATAAAACTGATGTCCACCTTCTTGTCAGCCACTGGTAGTCAGTGACATGACTTTAAAGAAAAACTATTTATTCCCTTTATTTATTTTCATACATATTTTTAAATTTTTTAAATATTCTATACAAAATACTATAATACTACTACAAAATATAATAATATAAAAAATAGTAGGCCACCAGCACTGGGAACAGGGTGCGAGCCGCCGGTGGTCAGGGCTCTTGAGAGAGGAACCTCCTAACAATACGCGCCGTGTCCAGGAGTACCGCTTTCTGAATCAAGCCCTTGATCCAGCTGTCAAGCGCGAGGCTCCTCAGGTGTTGGTCGAAGCTCTTGGCAATTAAGCCATTGGCGGACACGACTATCGGCACAATGACTGCTGTACTCACATCCCACAAGTCGACAACATCGCGAGCCAGATCTAGATATTTGAATTGTTTATCTTAAAAAAAAAAAAACTTATCATCATGTGCTGTGCTAAAACACAGTGTAGAACTTGAAGAAACTGTAAGTAAATTCGCCGTTATATGATAGTCTATGGATAAAACTTACCAAATTGTCTATGGTTCTATACTTGTCTCTGTCTTTCACCAGCGTGCGTCCTTTTCTAACTAAGAAGGACGATTGATGCGACGGCGACGCAGGACGCTGTCAATCAATGTCATAGCGTGTGAATTTTGCCGGTGAAACATGGAAAAAATTTCGAAGTTGATAAAATACAATAATTTGCGTTATTTAATTAGAACACGGTAGCAATTTCAAAAGTTTTAGTATTCCAAAATGATTGCGGACAAAACTGTGCCGGTAAATGTTGGAGGTGATCAGCATTGGAGTAAGAGGCGATTTGAGGACTCGTCCTCATCTTCATCTTGCTCATGCTCGGAAGATGAAGTAGCCACTGCATCACCTCCTCACAACAAGAGACGAAAAGTTACACGTAAGTACAAACACGTTCAGACATTTCGGATCCTCGTGTTATTTATTTATTTATTTATAACACCTTAAACTATCATTACAGGGTTTACCCTAATGCGACAGCTAAGAACTTAAAATAAACCTAAACCATGCACTTAAAAAAATTAGAAAAGATTAAACTAACAACATTATTAAAATATTACATTATTTAAAAACACAAAAACATAGCATAACATAAAGTCATAAACATAGTACACAAATAAAGTTAACATTATATTTTATTTCGTCTGTTGTTCGTCGTGTTGAAACTCTTATTCAACAAGTTGGGTTTATATCCTCTTATTTAACTAATCTACCTCTACTATCATACGACAATGCACGAACAACAACAGAGTAATCCGATCCCATCTTCATAAAACTTTTTGAATGGTATGACAACATCCAAGGCTAGTCGAAAGCTCTCTTTAGGTGTACGCACGACGGCCAATCGAGCTTTACAAAACCAGTTTATGCGGATCTCCCTAACCCTGTTAGGACTAACGACCAGGCTCTTGAAGGCTCTTGTCAGCCACTTACCTCCCGGGAGGCTAAACGGAATTTCGGATTGGCTTTTGCGAGGCCGCAAAGTACCAGAGTGGCATCTTCTGCCCCAAGCCGCGGAGGCAATATTCAAAGTGTGGACCCCAGACGTAGACCTGTTCGCGTCAAAAAATACAGCTGTAGTACCAAGGTACGTAACGCTAGATACCACAGATTGTTCCGCAGTCTTTTGCAACGGGTTTAGCAGACAATGGGACTATCAGCTGGGCAGGGTGTTTACCCCACCCAGCTTAATTACAAAAGTATTAGGTCACCTATACAGTGCAAAAGGAACTTATATACTAATAACACCGGAATAGACCAAATGTTTCTGGCTGCCCGGCCTGAGAGCGAGGGCCATAGCAGAGCCACTTCCAATAAAGGACCTGTGGAAGGTTTTAATAGATTGGACGACAGGCAACTGTCCAGCATAAGTGGAAAAGTTGTTCCTAGTTGCCTGGAAAATTGGGGGTCGGCCGATAAAGGCGCTCACTGGACCACTGACGGACAGAATTTATTAAAAAGTAGCTGGCAGACATCTACTTTAACAACTTATAGTGCTCCAATTAAGAGATGGTTTCTATGGTGTGATGCCAATAAAATTAATTCAAGAGCACCTGACGGCCAGCAAGTTGCTAGGTTTCTGGCGAAATTATGTTTAAAAGATATGCTAGCTTATAGAACTATTCTTTTACATAAGTCGGCTGTTTCAACTTATTGTGCAGCATCAGAAATAGATATCAGGTTCTAAAAGCCATTTCTCTTGCCAAACCGGTAGCACCAAAACTGCCAATATGGGCACACATCACACCACACACCACAGTTTACCACAGTTTTATTTGACTGGTTGGGGACTTCAACAAGCACGGGTTCTTTATTTGAAATCGCAAGACGAACAGCTTTAATTCTCTTGCTGACCTCAGGTCACAGAATCCATGATCTCACTTTATTGGAAAACAGCCCTGAGCCTGAGCTGCTGATCTCTTCAGACGATGAGATAACTCTGTGGCCAAGGTTTGGTTCAAAAACTGATTCAAATTTATACAGACAGTCAGGTTGGTTGTTGCGGAAACACCCTGAAATCTACAAATAGAAGAAGCACAGACAGAACTGTCACAAGCTTTTAATTTCCCTATCTGGAAAGTTAAAACCTGCTTTAAGAACAAAGAGATTTAAAACAGATATAGAGAGGACATTGGGAATATTGTCATACAATAATTTTCATCCTGAATATTTTCGAGTTTGACACGAATACTACCTGACAAGCGGGCGTATGACACAGATGACACTAGACAGAACGAATTGTTACTAAGTAGTAACAAGTTTTGGATTACAATTTTCTTCGTCATGCCCCGTCTATAGCTCGGAAATATTTGAGTGTCTTTGTGTCATATGAATGCTACCTGACAAGGCGACGTATCGCACTGGACTGATCGACTTGTTACTAATTTGTAACATGTTTCGGAATAGTCAGTTTCTTGGTCTTGACCCGTCTATAGCTAGTTATATTTGAATGTCTTTGTTCAAGAACAATAATTGCAGGTTGGATACATAGTATTTTAAAAGAGGTTAACATTGATGCCCCACCGGGCAGTATTAGATCAGCTGTAGCCTCTAGGAGTTGGTTGGAGAATAGACAATACTTGACAGAGGAAACTGGAAAAGTATTAAAACACTAGCTGACCCTGGCTACCACCTACCTACCACCCACCTACCAACCACCTACTTACCACCTACCTATTACCTACTTAATTTTTTCTTTCATAAGAACCTTCTCCTGACAATAACAATCACAACAAAAAAAGAATTAGCAATATTGGTCCAGCCAATAGGGATTCATTTTTATATATTTAGATTTCAAAAGTTTTACTGTCGGCCAGTGCACAGGGTTGATAATTCCAATTCTAATGTTGATTTATTACATTCAAATTTTTCTAATATTTGTTAAATTAAATAATGTTTAATGGGGTGTATTTTAAGTTTGTTTCTTGAGATAGGATTAAGACAGAAGAAGTTCTGTTTTTTATTTTTGTTGATTTAGAAAACTTATAATTTTTGTTGCTTAGTTTTATAGAAGAAATATAAAACTAATTAATATTTCAGAACAGCTGTAAAATTTATTCATCATAGCGTTTGTAGTTATCACCAGCAGATACCAAACAGGTCTTCAAGTTCAACACTGTGTTTTAGCACAGCACATAATATGACTGTTTTGCATTAAAACAAAACAGGTATTATGTGCGGATACAACACACAGTGTTGCAGCAATTCTCTTGCTGGTGAGTTGAACTCTGAAGACTCTATGACCTTGACAGCTTCGCGTCAAACGTCCTTCATCATCATCATCTTTCTGCCCTTATCCCATGTTACTTGGGGTCGGCGCAACACGTTTTTTTCTTCCATTCTCCTCTGTCAACCGTCACGCTATCATTTACTCCTTTATCTTTCATATCATTCCTCACACAATCCATCCATCGTTTCTTTGGTCTTCCTCTCCCTCTCCATCTCATCCTTTTCTTGGTTAGAAAAGGACGCACGCTGGTGAAAGACAGAGACAGGTATAGAACCATAGACAACTTGGTAAGTTTTATCCATAGACTATCATATAAAGGCGAATTTACTTACAGCTTCTTCAAGTTCAACACTGTGTGTTTTATCCGCACATAATACCTGTTTTGTTTTAATGCAAAACAATCATAATTTTATTCCCAGTAACTAGCACTTTTAAATATTTTTATTACTTTCACCAAACACATCGAGGACGGGTTTGAAACTAAGAAAGTGACGGAGGCAGTATTTGTGGACTTGTCGGCAGCATACGACAGTGTAAACATAAAACGTCTATTATGGAAAGTGACCAACCTGATAAAGAATTTCAAGTTTACGCGAATTATCCGAGAACTGCTCTGTAACTGACGATTTCAGGTGCACCTCCTTGAAGATAAAAGTAGATAGCGAGCCCAAATAAATGGACTACCTCAGGGTAGTGTATCGGATCCACTACTATTTAAACATCTACACGAAGATACCAACTTTAAGTATATTGAAGCCGTACTTCCACAGCTCTTAGTGACCTAAGCCACCTTTATGCTGAAAACACTTTGGAATCAAACCCCTCAAAAACGCAATCGTACGTTTTCCACCCCCGAAACAGTCAAACGGATCGTTAACTAAACATCTCTTGGCAGAGGCTACCAATCGCCCACAGTGATCACTCGAAATACCTCGGTATAACTTTAGACCGTTCGCTTACCTATAAAAATAATGAGTCACACTAACATCAAAATATTACTATAAAAGTAACATTTTGATACTACTACGTTTAATGCTGGTACTTGTGCAAATAATAATAGTTTTTATTTAATAGAAATCGGGCCAGGATTTCCAAAGTTACAGCGACGTAAAGATTCACCGTTTTTTAAATTTGCGTTCCTTCGCACGCTACTGCGATGACGTCACGCTGCGAGTGTCATGTCATTGCCATTGTCTATCTAACCATTGCACGGAGGAGTATTTGACCCAACACTGGCCAAAAGTCCAATACCCAAATTATGGTAAAACAAAAAAAATATCCATTAATTATTTCCCCACCCCTCCCGCGTCCTTCGGCTTATCGCAAACGGCACACAGTTAGTCAGAAGTCAGTCGTCGTCCATTACGCTGTATTGTATCCTCGACAGTGCAATTTTTTTGTAAATTACACGTGGTGTTTTGGTTGTTTTAAGTGCAGTTTGTGAAATGAAATTGATGGATATGAAAAGTGAAGGTATGTATTTTAATATTAAATTACATTACATTTCGTTTACACACCCATATATTTAGTTTTATTTATTTATACTTCATGTACAAAAGTGGTACATAGGCGGACTTAATGCCACAAGGCATTCTCTACCAGTCAACCTTTGGGTGAAATAGGACAGCATAGTGTTAGAGTACAAAAAAATAAATAAGAAAAATATCATTTTGTTAACATAAATTGATATACATAAATAGGCACATACTAATACACATATATACAAATAAAATGAAATGTCTAAAAAATATGAAATATTTTCATGTCCAATTCAAAGTTACAAAAAATATTCATTATTTTTGGTAAAATTATTCATAGAAAGGTCTTTTAGTAGATATTTCAGGGACTTCCGAGCTATTTACTCTTTTACACTATTAACGATGTGGCGTTCCTAAAGATAAATAGCGAAGAAAAAGTTCCGCCATTTTGTTTTACAGCTATAAAACAAAATGGCCGAAAAAAGCGGAACTTTGAAACATGACACTATTTAATTTGGTATTTTACACGTTTTGCAAAATAAATTCTGTTTAATTTTAGGTTCAATTGGAATGTTTAAAAATATGACAAAAAAAAAAACAGTTATACGACATAATACAAGAATGTCCGAATAAGAAAATAGATAAAAAGATTTTATTTTTGGAGAAAAGGCTGATGAAAATTAACGAATTGTCCAGATAGTAAAATTCGCCAACTTAAACATACTTTGAGTCATTTCAAGTCTGAATTGAAACAAAAATGGATAGCTGCAAATTATAAACGCGACCGTTTTATGAGAAAGAACGACTTATTTATTTATTTATTTAAACTTCATGTACAAAAGTGGTACATAGGCGGACTTAATGCCACAAGGCATTCTCTACCAGTCAACTTTGGGGTCAAATAGGACAGCATAGTGATAGAGTACAAAAAAAAAAAAAAAACATTTTGTTAACATAAATTGAAATACATAAATAAGCACATACTAATACATATATATACAAATAAAATGAAATAAACTAATATATATTATAATACATACAAATACAAACAAACAAACACATACAAATACTTATGGCTTACTAACACAATTAAATTTGACATTTGGACAGAGACACAGGGTCGACCAACAAAAGAAGTCGGGGAATCGAGCGATAGGACTAAGCGAAGAAAGACAAAGGATTTGAGAGAGAGCGTTTCTGCAGAGCAGTTAACCGACGCTGCGGGTAAGGAATATAAAGGGTGTAAAAAGACTCTTAACGAAGCCGGAAGGTATTTGTTCTCCCCGTCATTGCGATCATTTTTTTGTTCTAGACCATACCTGGGAACCTTCTAGTTACGGAGATATTGGGGGTCAAAGGTCCAACTTTTTCACAAGTTTTTTTTTAATACATGTTTCTAATGTAAGATTTTTACTTTAAACACCTACACGACCCCCGTACTATTCAACCCATCCATCAGCACAATGTTTTGAGTGCGTTACATTGAGTTTTACCGAAAAACGTGATTTTTCACCCCAAAAAAAAAAGTCGTTTCCCAGCAATATTTTTTGCGTAAAGTTACTTAGTTGGATGTACAGAATGCTTGGTTGACGGCTTCGTGAAGGGTCTGTATGATATAATTACAAATTATCTAATATTTACAAGATATAACAACTGAATCTATAATTTTATTTGATATAATGATCAGTTAATATAATCAACGATTGATATAATTTTAAAGTAACTAATTTTTATAAGCATAACATACATTGAATATAAAATCGTTTGTATATCAAACGATTTTACCACTCAAAAGACATAAAACCTATTAAGTCTAATTTGATAAAATGCCTAGTACAGTTAATATATGTGGTTTATATTTCCCTGTAAAAAAACATGCAAACAAGCATACACCATGCATGCAGCAGGCATGCAATCAAGCATACACCATACATGCAGCATGCAAGCAAGCAATTAGATTCTTTGAGTCTTAACTACATCTGTCTTACAAACTAACCATTAAAAAGTGGCAAATAAAATAGTAAGAGAGAGGATAGAAGAAATCCAAAAAGCATTCAGCGAAGAAATGGGTCTACTGGTTGATATCCCAAGGGCAGGATGCGGGAACACCAACGATGGTAATACATCCCGAAGATTTTTTTCTGATACGGAGGCTGCTTCCCGAATCACTGGAATAGACTCAACTTTGATCCACAAGTTTAAAGTGATCTTCCACCTGGGCACACGTTGCCCTGGCCGACTTGGAAATCCTTAAACAGTCTTCGAACGCAAGTCGGCCGGACCAAAGACAATCTCTGCAGATGGGGGTTCATGGACGGCTCAGACCTCAAGTGCGTATGCGGCGTCTCCCCACAAACAATGGCCCACCTTCCATCTTGCACCGCATGCCCTATCACCTGCGCACTCGAAGATCTGCTTACTGCATCAGTGAGTGGGGTTCGCGTGGCTGAGTTTTGGGCTAAACATAATATCTGAACTTTTTGCCATCGACACGCTAAGAAGAAGAAGTGATCTTGGGAACGATTTCAAGTGGCCATAAGATAGATGTGAATAAAGAAGAAGGATCAAAATTAACCCACGTTCTACAGCAAAGAGAAGTATCTCAAAAATATGGGTATAAAAAGATGGCATACTTCCAAACTCCATCCTTACAGTCTAACATATAAAAAAATGCTATGAAAATTCCTTCAGGGGCAATAATGTCTACTCTGGATATAATCTAAGGATTAAGGGGTGGTTTCCCATACGTGGAACTAAAACAAAAAAAAAATGTTTTTCATCAAACCTATACGTACGGGGTGTTTATAAATAGGTCTTTAAAAATGACATTGAGGTTCCTAAAACCATTTTTTCTTAAAGTCAATCGTTTAAAAGATAGACGCTTCCAAAGTGGTAAAATGTATGCCCGCCCCCCTCTAATTTCTAAAATAAAAAAATTCTGAAAAAAAAAATAGGTTTGTAGAACGAAAAAAGAAACTTCCAACGAAAATTGGTTTGAATAAGATTTGACGTTTAGTTTTTGAGATATGGGACTTTTTTTATCAAACTGCATCAGTAACTTTGTTTGTGATTAACATACTATGAAAAACAATTTTAGTTTTGCTGTCGAATGTAATACAATACAACATAGGTAGAATATTTATTATAGTTTAGTATGTAAGCCTTATTATAAACCTGTAATATGTTACTGTTTGTTTTTCCTAAATAAATAAATTAAATAAAACATATGAATGAGCCTTCAAAATATTTTTTATTATATTGATTGCTGCTATGGAACCCTGTGTATTTTTTCCACGTTTTATAAGGGTCAACTCACACCGAAAGAGCGGCGAAGGGCAGCGACCCGCTCGGTAGAGAAGGCTCCATTTATAGAATTCGCCGGAACTCCCGCGGCGCCGCGGGCATCCGCGCGACTCGTTCGAGTTTCTCATGCGATAATAAGTATTATAGTAATGAAAATAAAGTTAAAATTCATATGACACTGAAACTGCAATGCTCTTCGACGCTCTTGTGGTGTGAGTTGACCCTAAGTGCCCACGTAGGCCTATGTGAAATGAAAGTTTTTGATTTTTGAATTGAATTGACAGAAGGAAGGAACTTAATGTGAACACTGCATGCTCTGCGACTGTATATAATACTAGCTGTTCCCCACGACCTTCGTCCGCGTCAAGTTATTAAAAATACAATTTTCCCCATTTTTGCAACATGTTTCATTGCTGCTCCGCTCCTATTGGTCGTAGCGTGATGTTATATAGCCTATAGCCTTCCTCGATAAATGGGCTATCCAACACTAAAATAATTTTTCAATTCGAACCAGCAATTCCCGAGTTTAGCGCGTTCAACCAAACCAACCAACTTAGTATAGATATGTTGTTTTTGTTTTCAGTGAATAGCCCGACGCACGACCGCGACTCCGATGAACCGCTGCCAAAGAAGTGCAAAAATTGTCCTACTAATGAGCTCAGGTATTATTTTGCGTCTCTTAGCCGCGGCTGTTCAGAATACGGGGTCAAGTATTCGCTTGTTGATATATAAAGGGTGTAAAAAGACCCTTAACGAAAACGAAAACCACATATTCTGCCCATCATTGGGATCATTTTTTCCTTCTAGACAATACCTGGGAAACCACAGGTTCTGGAGATATTGAAGGTCAAAGTGTCCATTTTTTTTCTACTTTTTTGCAACATCGAATTCTAAGCGTTAATACAAATTTTTCTTCCAAACAAACATTAGTAAAATTTTAAAATTTTCTTAACAAATTACGCGTTTGAAGTTGTTACGATGCAATGCAATGCACGCAAGCGCTCACCCACATTGACAAAGCAGCGAGTTTGTTCCACGCACACAAGCGCGCGGCATCAGCTGCTCGCATAACCTCCTCGCATAACCTCGAGTCATTCCGAGTTCAACGCATAAATGCGAGCGGCCGTGTTAGAATAGGTACCCGCGCACTCAGCTGATCGATTAAAGGACATTTTATGTTTGCATTTAGTAGTTTTTTATTTCAGATGTCTTTTAAAAACATTGATTATGTGTTATTTGCTCTACGATATTACACACGTAAGTTTAGTCTCCGGATTGTTGTGATACCGCAAGTTTAATTCATTCATTTAAAAACTAAAGTCGTAACTTTTTGCAGATTCAAACAAAATGTCAAATTATTTTTATAATCATTGGGACTTAAAACACAATTTGCGAATGTTCTATTCGGTACACCCCTGCCTCAGCCTTCGGGGACTACAGGCGCGATGTTATGTTATAATTGAATCCTGCCTAAAGAATAATTTGTAATTAAAAGTCATACCACAACCCAAAGATAAGTCTTGAAATTCCTTGACAAATGTGGAAGTAATCTGTCGCACATAAAAACGTGTGCGATACGTCTTTTCACAGGCGCTTAGTAAGCAGATATGCCTCATTCGATCTAACTACACAATTAGCTGAGAATTTATCTGTTTCCTTAATCAGTTAATACCAATAACACTCATGTTTTTTAACTTACTTCAAATAAAATAATTTTTAAAGCAGGTTTTTAAATAAACTACTTTATTTTACCAAACAATGAACGCCTTAGTGAAATTGTTTAGCAATTTCTCGCTAAGTGTGAGATTGAACGATTTCTTTTTTTATTAAAAGATCGTGATTGTGCTTGCATCTTAGAAGCTTTCACAGGTACTGTTACTAGCTACTTAACTAAGAAAGCTACGAACTCAAAGACAATGCTCTTATTGATTTTAGAATCGCTTGTCATTTCGCTTGTCAAGGAAATACGGAATTTTAGCTACACTAACATACCTACAGGTACGAAACATTTGTAAGTAGCACGTAAATTGACTTCGTAGTTAGCATAGTGCGAATCCCTCGAAGACCACAATAATGAGGACGATGATGATAGCCAGAGGAATAGGATTCGCGGCGCCGCGCCGGCTCCGGCGCTGGGCGGAAATTTCTTTAATAGATTTTCAACTTTATTACTAAAGCATTAGGTTCAAGGTTGATTGGGAAGAATTTCAAATTTCTTCAAATGATTTTAAACCATAAAATGTTGAATGTCAAGTTCAAAATCGTATGAGAAAATTGGACCGGTGGCGAGTCGGCGTGCGTCTTTGTCGAAGTTCAAAGATGCCGCGATTGCCGCGCCTCGTCAAAGAAATTTTATTTCAAGAAGTTTAAGGATTATTATTTTTTACTTTTATTAGTTCCGTTTCATGCGCCGTCGAGAGTGCATGTGTATTTTTATTACGCAACTTTTTATTTACCTTCATGTCAGTACAATACCATAATCGTGCGTGTTTCGTGTTGTGTGATACTGATTACGTTAGAGAGGTGATAGTAGAAGAGTGTTGCTATTGTGAGTGCATTGTGTTTGTGAGCGAGTGTGTTTTAGATGATTGGTTTCGTTCTCGGATGATGCCGGTTATCATTATTTATCGCAGGAATACGTAAGTACATGTTTAACTGTTGCGGTATGGCCTATGGAATTACGATCGAGGTCATTCGAGGCCCTATGCTGAATAGACAGACGCACGCTTTACGCGTCCGTTTTCTGTGTGCCCACCGATACTAGATCAGCTAGGTAGATGACAATAAAGCGTTGGGCAGTAGGTACGTAGGCACCTACTTTCAAACAAGTATCTTTTCGTGTAAGTAGTTTAATCGGATTTAGTTTACCTAATACTTTTTGCTAGGTAAGTACGCTGCGTAGCGTTGGTTCTTAACGTGAAGTTATCTACCGACAGGCCGGAGGCGGCGGGCCGGCGCGCCGCCGACGGCTGTGTGCAGTGTGCCGTGTCCGTATAGGCACGCACAACGCACACATTAGAACAGTCGCTTGCGCGCAACCTATTGCGCGCTACAAAAATCAGATTATTTTTTAGTTCCAAAAAAAAATTTCATTTCCCAGTAATTCTTTTTGCGCAGTGATATTTTATTTCATGTACAGAATGCTTGGTTGACGGCTTCGTGAAGGGTCTATTTACACCCTGTAGATATGCATAAAAATATGCACTAAAAATGGGCGAAATAAGTAGAAAAAGCACTATCAAAATTTATTATATTTCCTTTATTCATTTTTCATATATATTTAACATATTTTAAAATATTTCTTAAAAAAAAATATCAAAATAGTGGTCCACCGGTGTTGGGAGCAGGGTCCAAGCTACTGGTGACCACCACCGACCCTTCACGAAGCCGTCAACCAAGCATTCTGTACATCAAACTAAGTACGCAAAAATTATTGCTGGGAAACGACTTTTTTTTTGGGGGTGTAAAATCACGATTTACCGTAAAACTCAATGTACCACGCTCAAAATATTGTGCTGGTGGTTGCATTGACTGGTACTGATCGTAAATAACTTCTGAAAAAGTTAGAACTTTGACCCCCAATATCTCCAACTAGAAGGTTCCCGGGTATGGGCTAAAAGAAAAAAAATATCGCAATAGCGGGGAGAACAATTGCCTTTCGGCTTCGTTAAGGGTCTATTTACACCCTATTTTGTTGTATGTTCATATGACAATGTTATGCATTGCGAACACAATTTACTGACATGCCTGAATTTCACAGTGAGCGGTTACTTGATGCTCAAATTGAGCAGGCTCGGCGCCGTAAACAAGAACGCGTCGAGATGATAACTCAGTTGGACAAGAAGATTAAGTTAATTAGCAGCGTGCTCGCAACTGTTTTAAAGTCGGTAAGTAATCTTCTAAATACGGGGTGTAAACAGACCCTTCACCAAGCCGTCAACCAAGCATTCTGTACATCAAACTAAGTAACTTTACGCAAACATTTTTGCTGGGAAACGAAATTTTTTTTTGGGGTCAAAAATCACATTTTACGGTAGAACTGAATATTATGCGCTCAAAACTTATTGCCGATGGATGCTTTGAATAGTAAACGGACCAAGGAGGTAATTGGAGTAAAGTTAGAACCTTAAAAAGTAGTATTTAAAAAAAAACTTGTGAAAAAATTGGAACTTTGACCCCCAATATCTCCGTAACTAGAAGGTTCCCAGGTATGGTCCAGAACAAAAAAATGATCCCAATGTTGGGCAGAATATGTGGTTTTCGTTTTCGTTAAGGGTCTTTTTACACCCTTTATATAAAAGCGAAAGGTCACTCACTCACTCATCACGAAATATCGAAAACCGCTTGACGTATACAGATTAAATTTGGCAGGGAGGTAGTTTATAGTTAGGACACGTCCGCTAAGAATGGATTTTGCGACAGGGCCGGATCAAGGAGGTCTAAGGGCTCTCGCAAGTTTGTATGAAAGTCCTTCATTTTTTGTGCTACAAACTTGAAATTTGGCAGGGAAGTAGTTGTCGCGGACGAAGTCGCGGGCAACAGCTAGTAAGTAATATAACCACAGATATACAAGAATCAGTTTAGCATCCTCGTCAAAATTCAGGAGGTTGTCACAAAAGACATAAATAATCAATTTAAATTACAGTACCTGGTAAATCTTACTTATATTATAAAGAGGAAAGATGTGTATTTTTGTGTGTGTATGTTTGTAATGAATAAACTCAAAAACTACTGTGCCGATTTCAAATTTTTTTTCGCCATTAGAAAGCTACATTATCCCTGAGTAACATAGGCTATATTTTATCCCAAAATGTTTAAAAAATAAATGTCCACCCGTGCAAAGCCGGGACGGGTCGCTAGTAAGTAATATAACCACAGATATACTATAGGGTGACTGGTAATTAGTGACCGATACTTAAACACGTGATTGTACTCATGATAACAAACAACTTTCCCAAGGAAACATTTTTTTTATCATCATTCGATTTTATCACAATAACACAACAGCCGTATGAAATTCGCGCGCCTATGACCTATCAGCTGTTAACTGCGTGACGTCGTTCTGTCTCATTACTATCGTACCGTGCAACAGTGGGTAGGCAGAGCACCCGCGCTCGCAAGCCCGCTCAGTAAGTTTTATTGTGATAAAAGCGAATGAGAATTAAAAAAAATGTTTCTTTGGGAAAGTTGTTTGTTATCATGAGTACAATCACGTGTTTAAGTATCGGTCACTAATTACCAGTCACCCTATAGATATACCTAGATAACGCATTAATTGACATTTCTTACTTTGTTCTAGAATACTTCAAATCATGCTCCAGAACTGCAAATCGCTGCGGAGCCAGATATTAATGTAAGTCTTTTTTTTAACAATTACTCAGCGAATAATTTTTTATTACCTACCAGTTATAGAAATTAAAAAGTACGATACAAAAATAGTGTTGATTGCTTCAAACACAGTTTTAAGCTTTCACAGTTTATAACTAAACTTACACTGTCACTTACGGGATATACAAGGTGTAAACGGACCCTTCACGAAGCCGTCAACTAAGCATTCTGTACATCAAACTAAGTAACTCTACGCAAAAATCATTGCTGGGAAACGACTATTTTTTTTGGGGTGAAAAATCACGTTTTACGGTAAAACTTAATGTAACGCACTCAAAATTTAGTGCTGATGGATGCTTTGAATAATAAACGGGTCATGGAGTTAATTAAAGTAAAGTTAATACCTATAAAAGAGGTAATTAAAAAAAAACTTGTGAAAATGTTGTAACTTTGACCTCCAATATCTCCGTAACTAGAACGTTCCCAGGTGTGGTCTAGAACAAAAAAATAATCGCAATGACGGGGAAAACAAGTGCCTTTCGGCTTCATTAAGGGTCTATTTACACCCTTTAGAAATTAAAAAGTAAGATACAAAATAGTGTTGATTACTTCAAACACAGTTTTAATCTTTCACGGTTTATAACTAAACTTATACTGTCACTTACGGGTCATCTCCCGTGATTTTCAATTATTGTGAGCTCCTAATACCGTTCACCCGCATTCTCCAGTCATCTCGTACCACAGAAATTTTTCATCGGTTATTTTTTTTTTTAAAAAGCAGTTCCATACATTTTGACCGTGTAGGTATTGCACTTTTGTAGGAAAGAACTGTTTCTTTTTTTTAAGCCAATGTTAAATGTCTATGTAAGGCTCAGAATGATCTGCCGGGGCTGCGGAACTGTTCGAAAGAGATACCGCGGCCCTGGAACACAAAGGGCAAAGAAGGAAAATGGATGGGTTTTAGTCAGTAAAAGTCTGATACTCCCTCTCACTCCGCCCAGAGCGGGTGGAGGGGGGGGGGGGGGGTATTTTTCCCATCCAAAAAAAAGGCTGAGAATGATATACTGAATACGTGCGAGGTAACCGTTTTCGAGTCGGTGCCCTTCCACCCTGTATATGGCCCGCCTACTTCGACTTCCTTTCGTTACTTGCCGGCTCACAATTTGACGCCAAATTGGAGAGGTTATCTTTACTTCCTTACTAATATTATAAATGCGTAAGTTAGTTTGTTTGTTTGTTACCTTTTCACGCCTAAACCACTGAACCGATCATCCTGAAATTTTACATATACTTTGTCAGGTGTACAGAAACGGACATAGGGTACCTCTCATTCCGAAAAAAAGTACTGTTCCCGAGGAAAACGAAAATAACGTTCTTATGATAATAGATGGCGCCACGTGTCTTTCGAATCATGATTGAATTGTAATATTTCAAGCAGAGTACAACCCGAATTGATTGTCAAATTCTAAATTAACGCGGCAAAAGCCAGTAAACAATATTTTTGTAAACTTATACTGTCACTTACGGGTTGATAACCCGCGATGCGTCGAAATATCGGGAGCTCAAAATAATGAACAATGCTGCGGGACTGTTCGAAAGAGATACCGCGGCCCTGGAACACAAAGGGCAAAGAAGGAACATGGATGGGTTTTAGTCAGTAAAAGTCTGACACTCCCTCCCACTCCGCCCAGAGCGGGGGGGGGGGGGGTTATTTGATGATTCCCATCCGAAAAAAAAAGAAACAATTAAATAATGAACAATCACGGAAGATATCCCGTAAGTGACAGTATAAGTTTAGTTGTAATCCATCATCTGCCTAGCCTTTTTCCCAACTATATTGGGGTCGGCTTCCAGTCTAACCGGATGCAGCTGAATACCAGTATTTTACATGGAGCGACTGCCTATCGGACCTCCACAACCCAGTTAGTACTGGGTAATACGATACCCTTGGTAAGACTGGTTGTCAGACTTTTTGGGCCACTGACTACCCGTAACGACTGTCAAAGATCTACAAATGACACCCGGGACCAACGGCTTAACGTGCTTTCCGAGGCACGGAGGAAACTCGGCATGTAATGGGTGGTCACCCATCCACAGACCAACCTAGGCAAGCACAGCTTAACCTAAAGATCGACCCGAGCGGCTGATATTATTTAGCCACGAGCTCCTCAAGTTTAGTTGTAAACCGTGAAGGCTTAAAACAATATTTTTGTTGGTGGTTTATTGTATTTATAAAAGTCTGACGGACGATTTATAATTTCAGAGTTTGTCTCCCAACAACAACTTGAGGTCCATGCTGGCCAAGATGCTGATGAACATGGAGTCGGGCTTGCCGCCTGATGCTTCGTGATGAAGATAGAACTGGTTAACACAATCACCAATTTGGTGTAGACCTAGAATGATTGTAAATGTTCAGAGCTGACAAATGTTGAAATGTCAATAATTTTTATTTTTTGTCTTGTATTATTTTTGTTTTATATTGTGTGCACTTGTGGCATGTGCCAAATAAATGTATTTTCTTTCTTTACTGGTCTGACCATGAGCCAAAGATATTTAGGAAAATGTATACGTCATCAAAACTATGTTTTCATTGTCACATTTGTCTACTCTGAATACGATAATATTTAAATGTTGACGAAACAGCAAAATTGTTTAGATTTTAGAATTATTGTAGTAAGTTCAAGTGTCTCATTAATCTTTTGGAACGCACGAGCATAAACGCACGCGCGTGCCCTCCTCGCCATTCCACAATTTCACCGCAAATACCTACAAAAAGAGATTCCAAAACTATTTAATTGTTTATTTCGTGTCACCCCGCATTTTTTGTCTTATATTTGTGTCGTTGGCGTATCGGGTACGCGCTTGCTTGTCACGTAGGTATATGTGACAATGTCGTTCAAAGGGTTATCTAATTGATTATTAAAAAATTGTAAAAAAAAAATGTGCATTTGAGATTCCAAGACGGTTCTATGTTCTTGTATGTTTTCATTCAAAAATACTAATTATAATTTCGATAAAGACGATCAATATAAATAAATATGTTTGAGAACCTAGACTCGAATAGGTCGATTTATTTTTTTTAAACATATCTACGATATAAAATATGTTAAAAATTCCTGTCCGATCCGAAACAATTCTGTATCCCAACGACATGACCAAATAAAAAAAAAAAAAGATCTCATATTTAAATAAAATTTTTGAAATACATGATTTTTGTGTCCAAATTACTAACATCCCCAAAGTCAAGTATTTTTTTAAACATGACAACACCATAATCGGTGACAGTATGTTCGATCGTCAATTGTTTGTTTATGACGTCACTACCCGAGAAGCGACCGGATTGTCGCCGCCCGCGGCCCTGTGTTGCCATGTAAGTAAGTTTCCTCATTTTAGTACATTTCATTTTTATCGGGATATTTTTTTTACTTGTTATCTAAAAAGAATTGGATCGGGATACTTAATAATACCTCCACGGATCGGACAGGGATTTATAAGACCACTGCGATAGTGTTAGATAGCGTTATTTAAATAAAATAAAATTTATTTATTTGTATCAGACAACGATCCATCATTTAGTTAGTAAGTAGACTTCAAAATAATGTTAGTAGGATATCAAGTAATCAGAGACAAATACACACCATAAAATACTATTATAACTTATTTGTACACAAAATAAATTTAAATTAAATTAATACAATCATTTTTTATCAAATAAAATGTAGAATGTCCGTACCTAATCAAATGTAAAAATAAAATTAAAATAAGTAAATTTCAATACATAATCAACCATTATTATAAAATTAAAATAAGTTACATTCAATTCATATTAAAAATGAATAAATCAATAGATATAAATTATTTGTTATTGTAAGGACTAACGAACTGTAAGAACAAATGTGTTAGCAAAAATAAAGCAAATAATAAAGAAATAATATTGTTGTTTTTTTTAACCTTTTGCCCGCACTGTCACATATACGTGACAAGCAAGCGCGTGCCCTGTACGCCAAACGACACAAATATGTGACAAAATGTTAAGTGAAATTGTGGCTTGGCATGGAGGGCACGCACGTGCGTTTATGCCCAGGAGTTCAAAAGATTAATATCTTGTTTTTACGTGTAGAAGTTCCTCAAGGCTGTCTTCCACACTTGGGTAGGTGAAGGACTCTTACATACTCCTACTGACTAAAGCCTCCAGTGCCAGAGGGAGGTTGAGTCCTCCAGCTCCTGGTCCGATGCCTCCTTTGTGACCATCACTTCTTTGCAAATGGAGGCGGTGGCAATAAATCACAGCTGCTCCACAGTGGGGTGAATGCCCTGAAGACACGGCTACTGTGCCCTCGGGGCAAAGAGATTGATGAATGAATGAGCCTAAGGAGAATCGACGTGCGTCTAGACACGCCAGTGTCAGGGCCGGGCGCTCGTCTCCGTTTTGGTGGACCCCGGGCCTAACTGATTTCCTTTGCGTGACTGTCGCATGTCGTCGTCTGGTGACTCGTGGTACGCTCAAGCAATTTGTCTTCGCTGTCGTCGTCGGAGCATACGTGTTGCCTGAGCGAGTACCCCGTGCTGTAGGTACCCTTCACAGTTGGGTCACGTCCGACAGCAGCCAAAAACTACCTTTTAGTAATGAGAAAAAAGATCGCTTTCTTTTGACCGACTTATTAGTTGTACCAGTCGAACAAAAACGTTATTGGAATAGGAATAAAGATCATTATAACATCACGCCTATGACACTTGAAGAGTTTGGCAGAAGCGTATCCATTAGTACATACCATCTGGGCTTTCCTAGCTACCCGGTCACCTGCCAGCAAGCTGCCGGCGGCGGTGAGGGAACGTTCTGCGTACGCATCCAACGCTGTCTGCCCCTCAGCTCCCAGCATCAAGACGTCCATCCCCGGCAGGCAGCCGACTCAGTAGGAAAAACATGTATTAGCCATGTGTTTTGAGATCATAATTATTATAAACTAGCGACTTAAAATAAGATTTTTCAATACACTTCCTCGAGAACTGGCTCTAATCGCACTACGATAAGGTTCAACATGCAATGTATCTCACACACGTTGGTTTTTTTCATTTATCTCTACTATAGTCCGTTTTTTAATCTCGGAGACTAAATTGACAAGTGAATATGTCAAAACTGACTTAAATGCTATTGAAATCTATGTCAGTTTGCCATTTGTACTTGTCAATTTAGTCTCCGAGATTAAAAAACAGACTATAGTGTGAAAATATGTTTCCACGGATAACTAACTATACTTAAGAACTTACCTGATACAGGTTCCGTTCGTTCGTTAATTCGGTATCAGAGGATTCCATGCTAGAAACTTGTATACTAAGCCTATTATATCATCTAATATGTTATTGTATCATTTTTTTTTGTGCAATAAAGATAATTATTCCCTTAAACCCTTACTGCTACATGGTTCTTTTGGCGCGTGGCTAAAGTCGGAACTAACGCCGTCATCTTGTTTTCTTAAAACAATTTCACAAATGTTTACCAATAGCGCGCTCCTGACAATGCCATTCATGGGCCAAAAGAACGGAACTGACTTTTTTAAATAATAAAATAATAGTATTATAACTATTATAACACATGACAGCTTCCTGATTCTGTCCCACAGATTAGATATACCTAGATAACTCGCAAGAGCACCTACTTCGCGTGCCCGGCTACTGTCGCAGCAAGCTAATTTATTTAAAACTACAATGTTACAACGTCACAACTCAAGAACTTAATGCTAGACTTGTAAAAAACAAAAACGAAGTCTATTTTGTGTAGTAACTAAGTAGTAGAAAGAATGAAATAAAAAAATTGGAGAGAAAAAAAAAACTAAATAGTGCTTAATGCTTATGACGTCATAGTGGGTAGTCAAAATGGCACGCTTGTTTTCATACGGATCGTGATACTTGCGTTATCTATGGTTACCACCGTAGCAAAGTGATCATTACCGTAGCAACATAAGGCCATATCGTAGCAGCACGACCTACGCCGTAGCAAAGTTTTAATGCTGAGGCCGCCGTAGCAACATGTAGGTTACGCCGTAGCGACAAGGCTACGCCGTAGCAACAAGAAGGCTACGCCGTAGCAAAGCAGTAATGCCATCTACTCCGTAGCGATATCGATGCCTGGATGACGCTGGAAAACCAAGGAATACAGTTCTTTCATATCTATTTAACCCTTGATTTTGCATAACTTTCGAAATATCAGTGAGCTTTATTCTCGTTGCAATAAGGATGCTATTGGGGTGCAGCTCCTCTGCCTAGCCTTTTATTATGTTAGGGTCTAACCGGATGCAGCTGAATACTAGCATTTTACATGGAGCGACTGCCAATCTGACCATTACAACCCTTCCTTGACAGTCGGGTAAAAAATATATGTTTATAAAAATGATTGAATTTCGCGGGCATTCATCAAACGAATGAAAGGAACGAATGTGGCAGATTCGCTCAGTTGCCACTACGAAAAAAAGAAATAAAGTTTTAGTAGCCACACTAAGCAGAGGTTCATTCAAATATCGATTACTCTAACGCGCAGACTCCTCACTTGATATAACATTCTATTAGTGAACCCATCAACGAAGAAACAGAACATTTTGTACGCAATAAAAATAGTAAAATTAAAAAAAAATCATCGGTGCCAACAGACTGCCACAAAAACCATTGTTCCTTTAAAAAAAAATCACGAAAATGTTGTGCGTTAATCCATAAATTACAACAAAAAAAAAACACATCGGGAATTGTCTTTTTCTAAATAACATTAGAAGTGGGATATAATTATCGGTTTGAATTAAAAAAGTTTCGCAAATTAGTTAAAACGGCGTCTTTAAGGAGTATTGGTAATTTTAAACAAATGTATAATACGGCTAGTGCCGTTAAAAAAAGTGCTTTAAAGTTAGAGTGTACGGAATCTGAAGACCACTTTCATTGTATATCGTTGCCTCCTGATATCAAAAAGCGAGAATGTCTCTGCCCAGAGAGTTTCACTTTAGTCAGGTAAGTTCTTTCATCATTATCCTCGTATCATTATTTTGCCCTTTATCCTAGTTTATTTGGGGTCGGTGCAGCATGACTTCTTTTATCCATATTTCTCTAATACTCGTCATATTTAAGTAAGTAAGCCTTTTTTATTTACTAAATTTTCCTCTTTATCATACTTGGTCTTCAATGCTGAGGTTCGTGACCAATCTTGACCAATTTCTTGGCCTGACTACCAGAAATCCTGGGCAATTATTGAGAACTGGAGAATCTGGTCGGTCCATCATTTTGGTTGTCGCCCTCTCGGTCTTTTTTTTTCTGATCAAGACTACCCAGTAGAGTATTTTATGAAATACATTTTTTAACATCAAAAATACCACAGAAATTGGTAACCTAAGCAAAGGAATTCAAATAATGCTTATTATGTCATAAATTACGCGCAATATATATTTTTTTCAATTACAACAACTTTTTTATTTGTTTAAAAATAAAAGGCATATGCAAAGGAAGCACTGCATTCTTCCTCTTATGTCAAATGCATTTTCTGCGTCATTTGTAGTGGTGCATCAATACGTACGCGGTGACCTAGATCCTCGTACATTGCTCTCTGCGCTGTGGCTTCCTAATAGTTTTACATCTAGCCACAGAGGATTTTTGAATAAAGATTTTATAATTCATTATATTATAAATATTCGGTTAAGCAGAGGAAAATCTCCTTGGTTGACATGCAAGATGTCATACAAAAAATGCTTTTATGCCTTCAAAACGAAACGGATTTGTGTGAAATTTTGCAACATTGGAAAATTCCCGACTTTCACACGAGCATTACAAAATGAAAAGCAAACTTTTTAATATCAAACTCCTTTGCTGTTTAAGTATTTCAAAATATTTTGTCATATTGACTGTTAAACGTTAAAATTAGGTCATGGCTTGTTTTCTGTCACGTTCACGTCTGTTGCTAGAAAATTCTGGCGGCGCGGACTTCTGCGGAAATAATGTGGGTAGGTATTTAAAAGTTCATTGCTAAAAAAAACTTGTATTTGTTTGTATTTTAAATTGAATCATCATCGTCATCTGCCTAGCTCTTTCCCAACTATGTTGTGGATGCAGCTGAATTTCAATCTTTTATATGGAGCAAAATACGCAAAAGGAGGTTAGATAGGCAGTCGCTCCATGCAAAATACTAGTATTCAGCTGCATCCGGTTAGACTGGAAGCCGACCCCAATATAGTTGGGAAAAGGCTAGGCAGATGATGATGTCATAAGTTCTCCGGCTTAACCCACCTTCGGCCAAAGAAACCACCTGTCCAACGTTCGGCGGACGGTCCGCGCGGACGAGCGGTTTCGGGTAAGAACTGCCTAAGCGGTAAAAGCGATAAATTAACTTTAATCTTTAGCGGAAATCTCGAACCATGTCCTAGGGTAACACGGCTAAGTGGGTTAGTATTTCTTCGGCTATCAAATTGCAGTGGACTGACCGCATTTCACACTCAAGGCCGTAAGTTCAATAACCGCATAAAAATAATAGCCTTGAGCCTTTACTTGGTCGTAGTTCTTCATAAAGGCGCTGTAGAGAATTAACCTTAGTCCTAACTTATATTATACTAGCGGCCCGTCCCGGCTTTGCACGGGTGGACATATTATTTTTGGGATAAAATATAGCCTATGTTACTCAGGGATAATGTAGCTTTCTAATGGTGAAAACATTTTTGAAATCGACACAGTAGTTTTTGAGTTTATTCATTACAAACATACACACACACACACACAAAAATACAAATCTTTCCTCTTTATAATATTAGTAAGAAATGCGAAAGTAAGTTTGTTTGTCACCTTTTCACGCCTAAACCACTGAACCGATCGACCTGTTTGCATTTACATTGTCAGGTGGACAGAAACGGAACGGTACCTTGCATCCCGAAAAAAAGTAATGTTTCCGAGGAAAACAACAATAACGTTCTTTTGATAATAGATGGCGCCACGTGTCTTTTGAATCATGATTAAATTGTATTATTACAATCAGAGTACAACCTGAATTGACTGTCAAATTCTAAGCTAACGCGAGCGAAGCATCATTGGTCTACTGGTCGCAAAGTGCTACTGCCAGGAGTTCATGGGTTCGGTTTCGGTCGAGAATAGTGTTACTGGGAATTTCCATCAGAAACGCAGAAGCGTCCCGGAGTTTGGAGTTGTGCCCGTTTGATGGCAATAGGCTTGACCCCTGTAACATTAAACATAAATTCTCACCTCTGCCTTACGCTAAGAGAATAAAGCGTAGGCCACACCGCCAGCTAGCGAGCGAGCGAGCGAGGCGGGCGAGGCTTCGTTTCACCTCTTTATTAAATTCATAATTTGGTTGACACCGCGAAATACTGAAAGAGCCGAATGAAGTATGGAAACACCACCACTTCATTCGCTCGCGCGTTAGCTGGCTGTGTAGCCTGCGTTTAACAGGCGTTTTGGTAATGTAACCCCAGAGTCCCCAGCGCACCGAAAGCAGATAGTGTCCCGCTACTATCACTAATAACCTTATCTTCTTATGTAATACAAATAAATCATTATTATCTCGTGGTTATTTTAAAGCACATAATTGTACCAACTTCCACTTCTTAGGAAAGGTTAGCACTCGCTGCCGGCGTGCGTGTGTGACCAAATGTATGAAGCTGGATGAGGCGAAAAGAGTATGTGGCATTCTGTAGTTTCCGTATACCAACATGAGAAAAAGGGCTTAGTTTCTGTATGTAAGCAACCAACCAACTTTGTAGTAATAGCGGGACTTTTACAGGTTATAAAGCCTATTATGGTTTTAATGGCGCCCAACTGGGACTTTAATATACTCAAAAAACCTTTAAATATGTACCGATTTACATCAAAAAGGTTAAAAACTTGTAAATATTCCAATAGTTGATAAACTCTTCAATATTTTCGATTGAGTACCATGAGGTTGGGCGCCATTTGAACTATTGGCGCCCACCAGAGACATTGAAATAAAATAATAATAATAAATTACTTTATTTTCAACTAGCTTTTGCTCGCGGCTTCGCTCCCATTGTATACGGAATGTACTCACGGGAGCGTTTTAAAAGGAACCTATAACACGCGCGGATAATGCAGCTTTCTGGTAGTGAAAGATTTTTTGGAATCAATAAAAACTAAATTACAAACAAATTTTACCTCTTTATAATATTTGATTACAATTTGCATGTTGATGGATGGAGAGGGAGAGGAAGGCAATAGAAAAGATGGATGGATTGTGTGAAGAATGATATGAAAGAGAAAGGCGTATTTAATGATACCATGACGCCTGACAGGGGAGAATGGAAGAAGAAAACGTCTTGCGCCGACCCCAAGTAGAATGGGACAAGGGCAGGGAGATGATGATGACCTCGATGACCATGAATGATGCAAACAGTTCTGTTAAAGTCTATTTACAGTCACGAGCACAAATAGGTATACACTTTCCTACATTTAAAAGCAATTTTCGCGAGAAATAACGATTTTAACTTGGAGATAGGATCTTTTTCATAAAATATGAGTTCCAGAATACTATGTTCGTAACAACAGGAAATTTTAATCAGACCAGTAGGAGAAAAACACTTTTAAAAGTTGTTAAGTGTTTACATATTGGTGCTCGTGACTGTACAGGTGAGTATAGACTACAACATTTACTTGTAACAGAACAACGAGCCGCTCTATGATATGTTCTAGTGTATCATCCTTTTACGAACTAAACGTCGAGCACGCTCGCCTCTTTGTTACAAACCAACGAGCGTATTGGTGTAACATTTCGTCGAGCGTATTGGTGTAACATTTCGTCGAGCCACGAGTGCGGGCGATGCGCGGTTGCGGGGTGACGCGCCATCTTCTATTTCTATTTTTCTTTTTTCTTCTAATATAATTCATCAAGATAAACGCAGCACACGCAGCTTGTAGGTCCGACATTTCAAAAAAGAATGAACGCAAAGTACAACGAAATGTTGGTAAATGCACACTCACTGTGAACATTTACCCGTAACATAATGCCGAGCATTCGCAGGAACGTTACATTACATGGAAATGCTTTGGAAACTGAGCTTTTGCCTGTATCGTACCATTCGTAAGAACGTTACATTACACAGAAATGCCCCAGAAAATGTTGTAGTCTATACTCACCTTACAGGCAAACTGTGACTCAAATACTGGGGGACGCCATTTTTATATTTATATTTGTAGTCTACATTTAATGGCGTCCGATAAAGCCTCACTATGAGTATTTCACAGAAAACATGACTCATCGCTACAATACTGTTATTGGCGTGATTCTACAGCCATTCTACAGTCATACAACATGACTCGTAGTCAGCCAATAGTTCAGTAACCTATGAATATGATTCTATTATTGAAAATTTGATATTGCCTTCGCTATAATACAATTCATCATACACTTATACCGTTTTCGTTTTTGTTTATTTCTTTACATAAATTATAATTCTGTAGGCACAGGATCGTCTGATTATGAGCGTAGTAAAAATGCTGATTCGATCACGACATCGGTATCAGGGTTAGAAACATAAAACCAATTGAAATCGACCTTTCATTTTGATTTCGTTATTTTGTTGATCACAGAGCAAGGAGACGCTTCGGTTTTTGAAAAATGAATTCAAATAACATTCTGACTAGTATCGCATATTAATTTATACAGGGTGTAAACTGACCCTTCACGAAGCCGTGAACCAAGCATTCTGTACATGAAACTAAGTAACTTTACGCAAAAAATTTTGTTGGGAAACGACTTTTTTTGGGGTGAAAAATCACGTTTTACGGTAAAACTCAATGTAACGCACTCAAAACATTGTGCGGATGGTTGGATTGAATAGTACGGGGGTCGTGAAGGTGATTAAAGTAAAAATCTTACATTAGAAACAAGTATTTAAAAAAAAACTTGTGAAAAAGTTGGAACTTTGACCCCCAATATCTCCGTAACTAGAAGGTTCCCAGGTATGGTCTAGAACAAAAAAATTATCGCAATGACCAGAAGAACAAGTGCCTTTCGGCTTCGTTAAGGGTCTTTTTACACCCTTTATACTAGCTGTTCCCCGCGACTTTCATCCGCGTGAATTTACTATTAAAAAAAAATTACCCGTTTTTGCAACATTTTTCATTGATGCTCCGCTCTTATTGGTCATAGCGTGGTGTTATATAGCCTATAGCCTTCCTCGATAAATGGGCTATCCAACACCTAAAAGAATTTTTCAATTCAAGCCAGCAGTTCTTGAGATTAGCGCGTTCAACCAAACAAACTCTTCAGCTTTATAATATTAATATTATAGATTTTTATATATATACTAGCTGTTCCCGGCATGCGTTGCAATGCACCTTTTTCCTATCCTACCTACCTATCCTACCTACCCTACCTACCCTACCTACCTACTTACCTACCCTACCTACCCTACCTACCTACTTACCTACCCTACCTACCCTGCCTACCCTACCTACCCTACCTACCCTACCTACCCTACCTACCCTACCTACCCTACCTACCCTACCTACCCTACCTACCCTACCTACCCTACCTATCCTACATACCCTACCTACCCTACCTACCTACTTACCTACCCTACCTACCCTACCTACCCTACCTACCCTACCTACCCTACCTACCCTACCTATCCTACCTACCCTACCTACCCTACCTACCCTACCTACCCTACCTACCCTACCTACCCTACCTACCCTACCTACCCTACCTACCCTACTATAATTTGAGATTTAAACTATCCTATCTCTCAAGTTGGATCGAACTGCACATGGTGTGCGAATTTTATTATAATCGGTTAAGTGGTTTAGGAGTCCATTGAGGACAAACATTGTGACACGAGATTTATATATATTAAGATATATTTTTTTCATTCAGTTTACGAAGAGAATGTACCAGCGGGCGAATTGAGATAGAGTAACTTCGACCGAGGCTCGCAAGGGTTAAGTTTTCATTGAAGAGTGAGCGAAGCGATTTATACAGGGTCTAAACGGACCCTTCACGAAGCCGTCAACCAAGCATACTGTACATCAAACTAAGTAACTCCACGCAAAAATTATTGCTGGGTAAACACTTTTTTTTTAGGGTGAAATATCACGTTTTACGGTAGGACTCAATGTGACGCACTCAAAACGTCGTACTGGTTGATGCATTGAATAGTACGGGGTCGTGGAAGATTTTAACTTGTGAAAATGTTGGAATTTTGACCCTTAATATCTCCTAAATTACACAAAAAGCACACATACTTAATAACACATAACAAAACAAATTAATAAAATATAAATTTTATTAAAAATACAAATTAATAAAATATCATAATTCAGATTGATTACGCAATTAAGGCTAAAAACCTGGGGGTGACTATGGACTCCTACTTATCTTGGACTGCCCATGTTGCTGAAGTTAGTCGTAAAGTGCATTACACGTTCCACTCATTGAAATGCCTCCAGAGCTTCCTGCCTTTGAACACCAAAATTTCCCTTGCGCAAACTCTCATTCAACCCATCATAGACTACGCCGATGCCTGTTATTTGGATTCCACCGAGGAGCTTTTAAATAAACTTGAGCGCTTGCAAAACATCTGCATTCGTTTTGTATTTAACCTTAAAAAGTATGATCATGTCTCTAACTTTCGCAAAATACTCAAGTGGCTCCCAATTCGACTTCGCAGGAACTCTCGGATATTATGTTTGCTATTTAACATTCTCCATAACCCTAAAACTCCATCCTACCTGCGGGAACGCTTTTCCTACTCCCGTCCCTCTGATGCACCTTGCAGGTCCCATCTTAGGAACCTCCTTAAATCCCCTCCACACTCTATCGACTTCTACTCCTATTCCTTCACTGTTCACGCCGTGCGGCTGTGGAATTTACTTCCGCCCGACATTAGGGACTGCCAAACTGTTGCAGTTTTCAAAAGAAGAGTGAAAGAACATTATCTTTCCATTTCGTCATAGTTGCATAAGTATTTATCAATATTAACCTTAATTTTATAATAATATCCTAGTAATATAAATTTTATAGATAATAATTATATTTGTTTAACAAACTTGCAATCCAGTGTACCTACTCACTGGATGCTTGTTTTGTCCAATCTAATATGTTACCGTGCCGAACCGGGTTTCATGTTTTAACTTACTGACATATATGTAACAACTAAATGTACACATGAATGCAATAAACAGTTTGAGTGGGGGTGACCACTCATTACATACTAAGTTTCCTCCGTGCCTCGGAAAGTACATTAAGCCGTTGGTCCCGGCTGTCATTGGTAGACCTTTGACAGTTGTGACAGGTATAACCGAAAGTCTAACAATCAGTCTCACCAACGGTATCGTATTACCCTGTACTAACTGGGTTATGATGGTCAGACAGGCATTCGCTCCATTTAAAATTCTGGTATTCAGCTGAATCTCGTTAGATTTGAAGCCGACCCCAACAGCATTGAAAAAAGGCTAGGCAGATGATGATGAAACGGACAACAAGTTAATATTTACTTCACAAAAACGTAAAACCAAATACGAAAAGTTCATAAAATTGAAGTACATGGCCATGAATTTAGATGGCCTACCCTGCTCTGTGGTGCTGGCCTTGGGTGAGTCACGGAACGACATTACTGTGCAGGTAGGTAGTTACGTTTTTATTGGTATCATTTAAAATTGCTTTGTAAAACGAACTTCCTAGAGTTTCATGAGCAAATTGTTTTATTTCTCATCAGGTAGGTACCCACTGTAGTTTGTACCTTTACAAAGTAATCTGAATTTTATAGACTAATTTTTGCCGGTGGCGTCACTCGTGTAACACGTAACACGAGTATAGATGCAAAACGGGTTTTAAACGTTTTAAATCATTTGGTTTTAAACCGTCTTTTTGGTTTAAAACGATTTAAAACCACAATTAGCGGTTTAATAATGGACTAAAACGTTTTTGTTTTGTTTTTATTGTGTGCACTTATGGCATGTGCCAAATAAATGTATTTTCTTCTTCTTCTTTTTTCTTCTCTCTCCTCATACACTACGTTACGATTTTGGTAGCAAATTGCAAAATAAAAATACGGCATTGCCGTTATATTTTAATAAACACGCATTTCATGATTGTTTTCAGTCTATCCAATCCTAATAAGTATGATAATATATGACTTCACATATATTAATAAAAATGCTAAATGATTTCAATTAGCCTTTTAAAATAATTTATAATCAATGTACGGCCGACGTGGTCGTGGTTTTAAACCGTTTTAAACCAATTTAAAACCGGTTTTAAACTACGGATTTTGGTTTAAAACGGTTTAATTACAACTATAAACACGAGTGACGCCGCCGGCAAAAGTTCAGCAAATTACAGCTTTCTAGTACTAAGAATCTTTGAGCTAAGCTGTGGACCGATAGACGGACATGGCGAAACTATAAGGGTTCCTTTCCTTGTTGACTACGGAACCATAAAAACCTCGCCTTCGTCGGAATCCATTGGGCCATTACTTAAGACGTGAAAAGGTATCAGACACTAGACAACCAGAGTTAATTTCACATTCTAACCTAAACAAAAAAAAAATGTACTTAAGGAGCTAACTCATAAACTACTAAAGCAAAGTTTATATACAGGGTGTAAACGGACCCTTCACGCAGTCGTCAACCAAGCATTCTGTATATCAAACTAAGTAACTCTACGCAAAAATGATTGCTGGAAAAACACTTTTTTTTGGGGTGAAAAATCACGTTTTATCGTAGGACTCAATGTAACGCACTGAAAAAATTGTGCTGCTGAATGCATTGAATAGCACCCGGGTCGTGGATGTATTTAAAGTAAAGTTATAACATTAAAAGGCGTTTACAAAAAAAAAAAACTTGAAACTTTGACCCGCAATATCTCCGTAACTAGAAAATTCCGAGGCATGGCCCAGAACAAAAAAATCGTCGCAATGACGTAGAGAACCAGTGCATTTCGGCATCGTTAAGGGTACTTTTACACCCAGTATAGCATTTTTCATTCTTCCTCGTTCCAGCAGCGTATAGTCTACTAGTCTGTGTCGTATCGACCGGCGAGGTCATTGTCCCAGCTGTAGTGTTCGTCTGGAGAGCTTCTCTGTCCTGATGGCGGCTTTTAAGTGTAACATATATTTTATACAAGGTGTAAGGGACACAACATACATTTTGACCGTGTAGGTATTGCAGTTTTGTAGCAAAAAGCAGATATAAAAAATTGCGGTGATTTTATTGATTCACTTAACTTTAAATTCTGTTATGATTTGTTGACATTATTTTGTTTGTATTAATATTTAAATTTATGTAATAATTTGCACGCCGTAAGGTAGACTGTAGCCGCTCTTAACAACATCTCGCATGTTAGGGACAAAAATGACATAACTCGAAAAATAAGCAATAAGTACAGAAATCTTTTTTTTAAGTTAAAAATATTTTCATTATATTACTCATTTTTTTTTGCGTAGAATCCTTTTATCAAAAGATGAAAGGTTTAATTTACGTATTTCGTTACTTAATTTAATACTTACTTTCGTTAATTTTATATTCAACTACAAACAACATCGAAAAATCTAAATTTTTGAGTTACATATGTCATCCTTGTCGCAAATGAGCGATCTCATACCTGTACCTACATTCAAAGCAAATTTATAAAGTTCTGATTCTGATTCTAAAAAAATTCCTTGGGGGGTTCAGAAGGGAATGATATAAGTTATTAAACTGTCATGGTCACTAACATTATAATATTATGGAGGAGCTCGTGGCTAAATAATAACAGCCGCTCGGGTCGATCTTTAGGTTAAGCTGTGCTTGCCTAGGTTGGTCTGTGGATGGGTGACCACCCATTACATACCGAGTTTCCTCCGTGCCTCGGAAAGCACGTTAAGCCGTTGGTCCCGGGTGTCATTTGTAGATCTTTGACAGTCGTTAGGTAGTCAGTGGCCCATAAAGTCTGACAACCAGTCTCACCAAGGGGTATCGTATTACCCAGTACTAACTGGGTTGTGGAAGTCAGGTAGGCAGTCTCTCCATGTAAAATACTAGTATTCAGCTGCATTCGGTTAGACTGGAAGCCGACCCCAATATAGTTGGGACAAGGCTAGGCAGATGATGGTCACTAACATTATCATTAACTCTAGAAACAGGATATTTACCATGTTTACTGTTTGTGTTGAGTTCCCGATATTTTTTTTTCTAGAATTAATGATAAGGTTCAGAATGATTTACTGAATACGTCGTACGAGTTTGTGCGTCGGTGTCCCTTCTACGCTGTATAACTTCGCGCTCATAATTCTCCAAAGGGGACGGTAGAGGCATAGGTAAGCTTAGTAGGTTTAGTTTTTGCCAGTTTACTTAATACCATGATAAATAACATCACATCTGTTTACTCCAAAGGGTTTATTCAGAAGTGTAGGTACCTATTGATTGAACACCAGCCAGTTCGCCAGTTATGGTAATGCAAAATTTCAGGTTGATCGGTTCAGTGGTTTAGGCGTGAAAAGGTAACAAACAAACTTACTTTGGCATTTATAATATTAGTTAGGATATTGGCTGATAAACACATTACCCTCCTCCTGCGGGGTGAGAACAAGATGGCTGGTGTTAGATCCGACTATGGCCGCGTGTCAAGTAAAACTCATATTGAGAACATCATCTTCTGCCCTCCTTTTCCCAACTATATTGGGGTCGGCTTCTTTTTTTTAATCCTCTTCCTTTTTTTTGGATGTCCTCTGCCCTGGGGAGAGCGGAGGGGTCTGTCAGACTCGTACAGACTAAAACCACACCGGTGTTCCCTCGCACACTTGCGTCGGGGGCAGCGGGATCTCATGCGACTTCCGCTGCCCCGGAGTCGTCCCGGGGAGGGCGGGGAGTACACTCTAACCGAATGCATTTTGCATGGAACGTCTACCTATCTGGCCTCCACAACCCAGGTACTACGGGGTCATATGATACCCCTTGGTATGGACTGGTTGTCAGATTTTCGGGCCATTGTAACGACTGTCAAAGATCTACGAATTACAACCGGCACGACGGCTTAACATACTTCCCGAAGCACGGAGGAAACTCGTTATGTAATGGATGGTCACCCATCCGCGGACCAACCTTAGCAGCGCGGCTTAGACCTTGAAGATCGATTCGTTCGGCTTTTATTATTTAGACACGAGCTCCTCATATATCAAAGAATCTAGGCCAATACAGAGGAATACAAAAGTACTGTCTGCCTATACCCACGAGAAAAAGCCGTGAATTATAGTTTGTATTCTCATCTAACTTATTTAACAAAAATATAGTGAAATAGATGATTGTCTTTGCTACTTCTGTAGACTTTTTTTTCGTATCGGTTTCTATAGCCTCAGTTAGGACTAAACTTAGTATAATAATTATGTTTTTTTTTAATTTTTTATATTTAATTTTTCTTTCCCATAACTTTTTCATTATTTTTGTAAAAGTTCACAATTTGTAAGTATTGTAATTGTTGTTTTTTTTTTAAATAGTATGTGCATGCTAGATTCACATCTAGTAGATAATAATATGTCAAACATAAATATTGTTTTGTAACTTTTTTTTGCAATAGTGATTGTACATCAGTTCTGTGTAAAATGAAAAAAAAAGACAGTTTCTTATTCACTGTCTGGCAAGCTGCCTACGTAGGTAGGTACTCAGCACGACAGGTACCTTCCTCGAAATAAAATCGATAGTAGTCTTCATTGCATGCGACCGTTACAAACTTACGTCGAAAAATAAACTTAGCAGTGACGTTGAAATATTGAATTTAGAATGTCAAAGGTATCTGTATAATCACTGCAGTGTTTATGGTTGAAAATCGATATTGACCGGTAAAGAAGTAAGAGTAAAAGGGTGTACATACTTAAGGGTGTGTAATATACCATCAAACTGAACAACTATCTTCATAGGACTAAAAAATATCAGCTGTATTGGGCAGATAATTATATCACCTGCCTAGCCTTTTCTCAACTATGTTGGGGTCGGCTTGCAGTCTAACCGGATGCAGCTGAATACCAGTATTTTACATGGAGCGACTGCCTATCTCACCTCCATAACCCAGTTAGTACTAGGTAATACGATACCCCTTGGTAAGACTGGTTGTCAGTCTCGGGCCACTGACTACCAGTAACGACTGTCAAAGCTCTACAAGTGACGGCCGGGACCAACGGCTTAGAGTGCTTTCCGAGGCACGGAGGAAACTCGGTATGTAATAGGTGGTCACCCATCGACAGACCAATCTGGGCAAGCCCGGCTTAACCTGAAGATTGATCCGAGCGGCGGTTATTATTTAGCCACGAGCTCCTCCGGGCTCCTCAAGGCAGCTGATTATAATGGGTGTAAAAATACCCTGAATGAAGCCGAACAGCATTTGTCCTCCATACCTGAGAACCTTCTACTTACGGAGATATTAGAGATCAAAGTTCCAACTTTTTCACAACTTTTTTTTTTAAGTTCAAGTTTAACGTTATAACTTTATTTTAAATACTTCCGCGACCCCTATACTATTCAATGCATCCATCAGCACAATGTTTTGAGTGCGTTACATTGAGGCCTACCACGATTTGTAACCCCAAAAACAACATCGTTTCCCAGCAATAATTTTTGCGTAGAGTTACATACTTAGTTTGATGTCCAGAATGCTTGGTTGACGGCTTCGTGAAGGGTAAGTTTACACCTTGTATTTTTGCGATTCTTCTTCTTCTTCTTCGTATCGCTGGCACGACAAATTATATATTTTGTTAGCCCAAAACATCGCATCTTCCAACGCGTCGTCGGTGGCAGCGCAAAGGTCACTTCGGCTGCATGTTTTTGGGCTAAGAGGACAGGATAGGAGGTGGAGCATAGTTTGCGTCACCCCGCTGCTGTTTAAGTTTTGCGATTAAAATGCTGGTCCCACAGAGAAACTGGTTCAATTTTCTGGTCTGCAGCACACAGTTTTATTTGACCTTACACTTTCAGTGACACACTGTAATTGACCTTTGCACCATATCTGCCAAATTGCCAAACGCCCCACGCATTATCCAGAAATGTGTGAAGAAATGTGGAAAGGTTCTGCCCACCGAGTGGGTGTTGCAGCCCACTCCTAATCTTTAAAAAAGTGCTAAAGATCATAACCTACCTATGCGGAGTCTTTATACTTCTTTATTTTAGTACATACAAGCGACCTGCCCCGGTTTCGCACGGGTATAGAGCATAATTATTATTACGTCACTTCATCGGTGTGAGAAACGCGTGTTAGTTTTTTGCGATAACTCCTAAGATATTCATTGAAATTTTTTGGTGTATAACATTATAATAATGTGGATAAAATCCTTAAGGTAACTAACGTATTAAGTTGATCAGGATTTATACTGCATCCGTTTAAATAGCTTTCGAATGACCGCATTGTACGTGACCATTTTTTAGGGTTCAGTAGCCGAATGACAAAAAAGAAACCCTTATAGATTCGTCATGTCTGTCTGTCTGTACGTCACAGCCACTTTATTCCGAAACTATTTGGACTACACAGTTGAAACTTGGTAAATAGATGTATTCTTTGAACCGCTTTACGATTTTTATACAAAAGTTAAAAGATAAAGGGGGACTCCCCATAAATGGATCTGAAGCTAAAAAAAAGTTTTCTCGCAGAACGTCTAAAAGTTTCTTTTTCAATTTCCTCAGTCGCCAAGTTCTTGAACAGGAAGTAACTCATTAGGGCAAACGAATGACTCAGTTCATTCATTCACTCATCTGTCATTCATTCCCGATATGGCCAGTATTTTGCGAGACAAATGCCTCGTGACCTTTTCAACGTGAATGAAGACCTCATTGCGTAACTCACGGAATCTTAACACTTTTTCCCAATCTTACTAATATTATAAAGAGGAAAGATTTGTATTCTTGTGTGTATGTTTGTAATGAATAAACTCAAAAACTTCAGTGCCGATTTCAAAATTTTTTTCATCATTAGAAAGCTACATTCACCCTGAGTAACATAGGCTATATTTATTACCAGAAAAACAAATGGGGGAGGAATTAGGGGAAAATAAATGTCCACCCGTGCGAAGCCGGGACAGAATATAAAAAGATACGCTACGTTCATACTGAGCGGCGTTCAAATATCGTTGCGTTGTTACGACTGCGATAGGTAATACGGAGCGTATGATAACGAATCGATTGACCCCTTATTCATCAAAATCGGATGAATAGTTTAGGCGCTATGGAGGAACATACGTAAAAACAAACATTGACATACATACATAGACTGCTAAAATCATAACCCTTCCTTTTGGCTTCGCCGTAGTCGGGTAAAAAACAGCTGTTTCCTACAAAACTGCGATAGCTAGAGTCAAAATGTGTGGAACAGATTTTTTTATTGCTGACGAACCATTTCTAAATGGGTGGGTTCAGAATGTTGTACTGAATACGTGGTAACCGTTTAAGCGTTGGCGTCGGTGTCCCTTCCACCTTGTATATCTAATAAACCGACCCTCATCAGTTTGCTCGGTGACGGATTTTCACAAAACCATTCAACTCCTATTTCACCAGCTTGCTTAATCATCCTATAATGTTCCCATAGTTGGAACACACGTCCTCTTTTGTATGAGAGAGAAGGGGAGCGGTTTCACCAGCTTACGCGTGTTCAATTTTCCAAAGTCTTAGCGTATGCTTACGTCATAATAGCTCTATCTGTATGCCAAGTTTCATACGGGTTGCAGACCGAAAACTAAGCTCACTTAGTTTAGCTTAGTTCGCATAGCTGGCGCAGTTTTTCTTACTTGTGTACATACTGCAAACTAAGCTATTTAAGCTAACTAAAATATGCGAAGCTTAGTAGTCGTGTATGCCGATACGTAGCTACACGAGCTAAGCACCCCTTCGCACCATGAAGGGGCCCGCAAGAGCCTATGCCTGCCGGGGCTGCGGGACTGTTCGAAAGAGATACCGCGGCCCTGGAACACAAAGGGCAAAGAAGGAACATGGATGGGTTTTAGTCAGTAAAAGTCTGATACTCCCTCCCACTCCACCCAGAGCGGGAGGAGTTATTTGACGATTTCCCATCCTTAAAAAAAAAAAAGCGCCCCTTCGCACTTCCTTTGCAAAGGAACTGCACAATTGTAAGCGAGCTTTTCGCTTAGTACTTGGTGTGCAAGGAACATATTTCTAGTTCAGCTCAGATTAGCTTATCTGGCTTAGTTAAGCTTCGGAACAGCTGAGTTTCTGGTCTGCAACCCGCATTAGCTCGAACCGTCCAGTTGTTTGAGCTGTGCGTTGACAGTGAGTCCGGACAAACGATTTTATAATTATAGCAAGATAGGTAGGTAGATTGATGAGCTTCGAACAAAGCGGCACGGCAGATCGATACGCTGGCATTGTGCGATGGTTATCTAACGATCTCTAGTTTATTATCCAGTAATGTCCTATCATTAGGCCATGGCTCAGTAACTACAACACCGGTCGATCGAAAAAAACAAAATGGTTGTGTGAGCTCCGATTAAAGCTTCGCGCTAAGTGATCTGACATCATCTGCCTAGCCTTTTCCCAACTATTTATTTATTTAAACTTCATGTACAAAAGTGGTACATAGGCGGACTTAATGCCACAAGGCATTCTCTACCAGTCAACCAACTATGTTGGGGTCGGCTTCCTGTCTAACCGGATGCAGCTGATTATCAGTACTTTACATGGAGCGACTGCCTATTTGACCACAACTATCCAGTTAGTACTGGGTAATACGATATCCCTTGGTAAGACTGGTTGACGGACTTTCGGACCACTGACTACCTGAAACGTCTATCAAAGATCTACAAATGACAGCCGGGAAAAACAAAAATTCACCCTGTATACAAGGTGTAATCAGACCCTTCACGAAGCTGTCAACCAAACATTCTGTATATCAAACTAAGTAACTCTACGCAATAAAAATTGGCGGGAAACGATTTTAATTTTTGGGGTGAAAAGTAACGGTTTGTGTTAGGACTCAATGTAACGCACTCAAAACATTGTGCTGATGGATGTATTGAATAGTACGGGGGTCGTGGAGGTACTTAAAGTAAAGTTATAACATTTAAAACTTGTATTATAAAAAGAAACTTGTGAAAAAGTTGGAACTTTGATCTCCAATATCTCCATAACTAGAAGGTTCCCAGTTATGGCCTAGAACAAAAAAAAAATCGCAATGACGGGTCGCAAGAACAAGTGACTTTCAGCACAGGTCTTTTTACACCCTTATAAATGGTGAATGAATGACAGTGGCCTTCTACCCCTCTTATCGATTTACTGGCAAACTGTCACTATTCGTAGAAAGTTAATCTGTTATTGATTGAGGGCGCGAGGGCGTGGGGATGCAATTTTAATGCGATATTCAAAGTAAGGTAGGTTTCTATTAAAAATAACTTAGGTTTATAGGTAACTAGTTTATGCCCGCGACTTCGCTCGCGTTAATTTAGAATTTGACAATACAATTACAATACAATTTGTGTTGTACTCTGCTTGGAATAATATAATTCAATCGTGATTCGAAAGGCACGTGGCGCCATCTATTATCATAAGAACATTATTGTTGTTTTCCTCGGGAGCAGTACTTTTTTAGTGATGAAAGGTACTCTATGTCCGTTTCTGTACACCTGACAACGCATATGCAAAATTTCAGTATGATCGGTTCAGTGTTTTAGGCGTGAAAAGAGGTAAAAAACAAATAAACAAACTTACTTTCGCATTTATAATATTAGTTGGGATTAGGATTTGGCTAAATAATAACAGCCGCTCGGGGCGATCTTTAGGTTAAGCCGTGCTTGCCTAGTTTGGTCTGTGGATGGGTGTCCACCCATTACATACCGAGTTTCCTCCGTGCCTCGGAAAGCACGTTAAGCCGTTGGTCCCGGGTGGCGTTTGTAGTAGTGGCCTAAAAAGTCCTACTATCAGTCTTACCAAGGGGTATCATATTACCCAGTACTAACTGGGTTGTGGAGGTCAGATCAGATAGGCAGTCGCTCCATGTAAAATACTGGTATTCAGCTGCATCCGGTTAGACTGGAAGCCGACCCCAATATAGTTGGGAAAAGTCTAGACAGATGATGAGGATAGGATTAGGAAGGATGTATACGAATATTGTGTAATTCTAACGATATTACAATACCGATCGAATTGATATCCTTCGTTTTTTTAAATCGGTTAAAAATGAATGGAATTACGATTGTAAGTCTCTATTACGCAATAACCCTGCAGATCTATTTTTAAATACATTGTAAAGTAGTGTTAAGTAAATCAACGTCAAGCGAGTAGCGAGTTATATTCAGTTGAGAATCCATAGAACTTTATTGGTTAGAGCGGTTTCAGGCTTGCAATCGCAGTATGATATATATACTATGAGGTGTAAACGGACCCTTCACGAAGCCGTCAACCAAGCATTTTGTACATCAAACTAAGTAACTTTACGCAAAAATTATTGCTGGGGAACGACTTTTATTTCTGGAAAAATCACGTTTTACGGTAGGACTCAATGTAAAACACTCAAAATATTTTGCTGATGGATGCATTGAATAGAACGGGGGTCGTGGAAGTAATAAAGTTAAAACCTTAAAAAGTAGTATTAAAAAAAAACTTTTGAAAAAGTTGGAACTTTGACCCCCAATATCTCCGTAACTAGAAGGTTCCCAAAGAAAAAAAAATATATATCGCAATGACGGGGATAACAGGTGCCCTTGGGTGTCCCTTTATACGAAAAAAACATGCTTTTCAGAATGCGTTAAAGGGAGACCTCCCTTTATACGCATTCTGAAAAGCATGTTTTTTTGCTAGGAAAGGCATTTAAATACAGCGTGTCACCGAAAAACACATTTTTCCGTTTACAACGGATCACACCGCACAAAATAATTTGTGGCGAACGACTTTTTTTTTTGGTGTGTAAAATGACGTTTTACGCTAGCGTTCAATACATTGATTGATTGGATTCAAAACATTGTGCTGGGTATTGAATAGAACATGAAGTCATGGAGTTATTTAAAGTTAAGTTACAACCACGGAACAGAAAAAGCGTAGACGTATGTTTTTTTCTTTTCCTTGAAAAAAAATAACTACAGGGTGTAATTTTCGAAAATCTTTGAATGCAGATTAGTTTCTTAGTTTCCTTCGAGGTTATCCAGTATTTAGAGTAGAGGTTGAAAAATTCCACCTAGTATAGAATCAGCCTTAATTATTGTACACCTTATAGGTATGTTAAAGCGATCCTTTATGTAATAATCATAAGATACAGGATGGATGGAAGGGACACCGACGAGAAAACGGTTACCACTTATCCAGTACATCATTCTGAGCTCCCGATTTATTTAATTACGGATGAAAAATTCCTATGTGGGGAGAACCTACATAGAAAGTCGAAATCATAATTTCTATATAGGTCCCCCCACATAGAAATTTGTCGGTGTCGGGATTCCACCCCATATATTTTCACTCGTTCCACTAACAATGAATGAATTTGAATTAAAACTATCTATATTTAGATTTATTTAGATAACGATTAATTACTTGACAATACACTTATATTTTTATTTCGTAAGATAGGGATAACGCTCCATAGGTACAGAACCAAAAAATCGAAGACTTGTGGCATCTACCAACCTGCACTGGGCCCGCGTGGTGGATTACAGCCCAATCCCTATCATAGAGAGGACGCCTATGCCCAGCAGTGAGAACATTATATCCTGATTATGCTATGTACATAGCGTTACAATCTAAAAGCTGTATTTTATTTGCAGGAGCTGTCGAAGATTGAGACCCAGGTGCTCGGCTCTTCAGCGCCCCCGACAACTACAGCGCTGTCATGTTCCATCGATCTGCCGACGGATGTCGTCACAGAGGTGAGAGGTCCACAGAAAACCCACACGTTGGTGTGGGCTTTGAACGCTGGTTTGAAATGGCGGGGAAGAGTACCTGGAAGGATATGGGGGAGGCCTTTGCCCAGCAATGGAACAAACAAAAACAACCGTGCGCAAAGGACCAAGGCTTTCTACGCACTGTACTGTTTTCCTCGTCTTTGACTGTTGTCTGCCTCACTAAAGAAGCCTTGTTCGCTTTCCAGGCCGTCCTGTCCCCGGAAAAGGCGGGCTCCCTGCTGTCAGTGCAGTCGGCCCCGACTGAGCAGCGGGAGCGGCCCGCTAGCTTGCTGCTGGAGCTTCCACTAGCTACGGTGAGCATCATGGTCTTTCTGCCATCGTAATATCATCATAATGATTACCATTTTGAGTTAAATATACTGTCGGATTGGTCTAGTGGCTGCAAATGGCTACTGCTGCGCATGAGGTCCTGGGTTCGACTCCCAGGTTGGGTAAAGTGTTATGAGAAGGGCGGGCGTTTTGGGGGACTGACGATTGTAAACTGTGACGTTCAAAAAGTCTGCAAGCCTGATTTGATTTGAGTGGGTTTTTTCAATATGAATTTCATTCTTCTTCTTTTTTTTCGAGCTTCAATGTTCGGCGCTTGTTTGGTGGTCGCCACTGTTGATGCTGGCTTTCGGCGGTTTCGGCGGGCTTGTCCCAAAAAAAAAAAAACAACCTTAGCGAATTTATAACATAACATAATTTAGAAGATACCATCTCCTGTCCCACAGCAAGTAGGCGCCTACCTGTCAGCCATGTCCCCCACGGAACAAGAGGAGGACTCGCTGCTGACGCTCTCGTCGGTGACGGCGCGCCCCCTTCTGGCAGCCTCCAGGAAACTGCGGCCCGCGCCTGACTCCACGGCGGAGTGAGTAGATGCTGTGTAGCTTTGTAATTGAGGTGGTAGGCCTCAAGGAGAGGTCAGCAAAAAGGAAGGGGCCTGCAAGGGCCTATGTCTACCGGGGCTGCGGGACCGTTCGAAAGAGTTACGCGGCCCTGGAACACAAGGGCAAAGAAAGAACATGGATGGGTTTTAGTCAGTAAAAGTCTGACACTTCCATTCCGCCCAGAGCGGGGGCGGGGCATCATTTGATGATTTTCCATCGGAAAAAAAGGTGGTAGGTTATGATGTGGTGCTGGTACGTTGGTGCCGAGGAAGATAAAATAAAACGGCGGACAAGTTAAGTTCATGTCTCTATTGGACCAGAGTCGCTGATGGAAGGGAAGAGTGTTGCCACAGTTTACATAATCATTTATATTTTAATGTTGGTGTTGCAATAATATTAATTAAAATCTCCAGAGGACGCCTCACTGGACTAGATAAAGGCTCATGTTTGTTCTTTTAGGTCGATTCTTTTGAAAGTCGTTGCAGAAAAAACGAAACGCTTTGTAGGGGTCCATATTGGCTCACCTAAAGTTCTTTTCCCGAAATTGTTCTTCCTAACGATTTGTAATCCGCATGATCACTCTTCCTAAAATTTTTCATCCTAAAGTTTTCATTCATACTATTTGTAGTGCTACCGGCGATGTTCATAACACTCATGTTTCCGAAAATTGTAATTAATAATATCATTAATGTAAATATATTTAAACTCCTACTATTTTTTATCATAACGCTTTTATCCCTAAACATAAGTACAGGTCAGTGTCGTCTTGGGGGCACTATGAAAAAAAAACTTAGAAAAATTTCGCAACCAATTTCGAAGTAGCGCTCGCCGGCCGCTGCCGCGGCACCGCTCGCTCTGCTCGCTCGGCTCGCGCGTAGTTGGTCACAGTTCTAACCTAACCTAACCTATGGATCCCTTCCACATCGTTTTTACGACAAACGGTTAGTCGGAGACAAAAAACACCAAGAAACTTTTATTCTTACGTTTAGGTGTTTTATACGTTAGAATCGAGAAAATAAACGGTTTGCAAAAATAACACTTTTTTGGCTAAATTTTTCTAAGTCTAAACAAAGAAATCTAAACAAAAAATACATGACTTTGAATAATAGTGTAAAAGATGGTTATGTTGAGAAAATATAGGAAAACAAATAAAAGTATAACAGATGTTTATTGCTACTGACATTATGAAGTTGAATGCTTCGGAATTATAAAATTAGAGACAGAGTAGTTAGGAATTGTGATTGTTAGGATGAAAAATGTTAGGAAGAACATTTTCGGATTTCCAATTATCGGACTTGAAAATTTAGGTGAACTTTGGCGCACCCGCTTTGTAGATTTTTAATTTAATTTAAACTTTCATTTGTCATTTGGCCATCCAGAGGGATGATTAAAACAATACTGCTTTAGGACGTCGTGGCAGGCGATCATGTATGGAGGTTCACCTTTATTATTCGTAGAGGGATCCTAATAATGCTTGTGCTTCTTTTCACCAGGATTACGCCCCCTCCCCCTCGGAGTTTAAGGAACTTTATAGCTTATAGTCTATTTCTAATACTTTAAATGCTCCTTGTTCATTCCACAGAAGCACCACCCCGGGCTTTAAAGAACTTTAAACCCTATTTCTAAAAATCTTAATTGCGTTTTCTACATTCCACTAAAAGCACAGCCCCTCCGGAGTTAAAAGAACTTTACACCTTATTTCTAATAAAGGGTGTAAAAAGACCCTTAACGAAGCCGAAAGGTACTTGTTGTCCCCGTCATTACGATCATTTTTTTGTTCTAGAGCATACTTGGGAACCTTCTAGTTACGGAGATATTGGGGGTCAAAGTTCCAACTTTTTCACAAGTTTTTTTTTAAATACATGTTTTTAATGTAAGATTTTTACTTTAAATACCTTCACGATCTCCGTACTATTCAATCCATCCATCAGCACAATGTTTTGAGTGCGTCACATTGAGTTTTACCGTAAAACGTGATTTTTCACCCCAAAAAAAAAAGTCGTTTCCCAGCAATAATTTTTGCGTAAAGTTACTTAGTTTGATGTACAGAATGCTTGGTTGACGGCTTCGTGAAGGGTCTGTTTACACCCCGTATAAAGGGTGTAAAAAGACCCTTAACGAAGCCGAAAGGTACTTGTTCTCCCCGTCATTGCGATCATTTTTTTGTTCTAGACCATACCTGGGAACCTTCTAGTTACGGAGGTAATGGGGGTCAAAGTTCCAACTTTTTCACAAGTTTTTTTTTAAATACATGTTTCTAATGTACGATGTTTACTTTAAACACCTTTAACGACCCCCGTACTATTCAATCCATCAATCAGCACAATGTTTTGAGTGCGTCACATTGAGTTTTACCGTAAAACGTGATTTTTCACCCCAAAAAAAAAAGTCGTTTCCCAGCAATAATTTTTGCGTAAAGTTACTTAGTTTGATGTACAGAATGCTTGGTTGACGGCTTCGTGAAGGGTCTGTTTACACCCCGTATAAAGGGTGTAAAAAGACCCTTAACGAAGCCGAAAGGTACTTGTTCTCCCCGTCATTGCGATCATTTTTTTGTTCTAGACCATACCTGGGAACCTTCTAGTTACGGAGGTAATGGGGGTCAAAGTTCCAACTTTTTCACAAGTTTTTTTTTAAATACATGTTTCTAATGTACGATGTTTACTTTAAACACCTTTAACGACCCCCGTACTATTCAATCCATCAATCAGCACAATGTTTTGAGTGCGTAACATTGAGTTTTACCATAAAACGTGATTTTTCACCCCAAAAAAAAAAGTCGTTTCCCAGCAATAATTTTTGCGTAAAGTTACTTAGTTTGATGTACAGAATGCTTGCTTGACGGTTTCGTGAAGGGTCTGTTTACACCCTGTATAATCTTAAATAAAGGGATGGAGGGAGGCCTTTGTTCAGCAGTGGGATAATTTGGGCTAGCTATAATAATAATAATATAATCTTCAATGCTTTTTTTTCCAACCACCAGGAGCACGGCTCCTCCGGACGGCGGTTACGGCTGGGTGGTGGTGTTCGGAGCCTTCATGGTGCAGTTCTGGGTGGCAGGGCTGTTCAAGTCGTACGGAGTGCTGTACGTGGAGATCATGGAGACTTTCCCGGATTCCTCCGAGTCGGTGGCTTCTTGGATACCTGCGGCCCTCTCGACGCTGTGTTTGGCTCTCGGTAAGAAAAAAAAAACAACTTCCGGTTTTATAATTTGAGTATTTGTATAGCGAACTTGTCAAACTCTACTTATGGTGATTCTTTCAATATCTATACTTAATATTATAAAGCTGAAGTGTTTGTTTGTTTGTTTGTTTGTTTGAACGCGCTAATCTCTGGAACTACTGGTCCGATTTGAATGATTCTTTCAGTGTTGGGTAGTCCATTTATCGAGGAAGGCTATAGGCTATATATCATCACGCTACGACCAATAGGAGCGTAGCAGCAATGAAAAATGTTGCAAAAACGGGGAAAATTGTATTTTTAATAACTTGACGCGGACGAAGGTCGCGGGGAACAGCTAGTGATAATATAAAGATTGGCACTAACAAAGAGAGGCCCACCAATGGATGACGTCGGGCTGTGGATGAATACACCGTGACTTTTTAGTCTTCTTACAACGGCAGCCCACTTCATGTATCCAATGACTACTAAACATTCATAAAAAATAGGTATTTATGAGATTTTAATAATTTAAAAATAAAAATATTAATCAGTATTATGACGCTTGACGTAGTTAAAACACCCTGTTGCGAGCGATGATCTACTAGACTCGAGCGCTGGGTAGGTGTATGTTCTCCGGTTTGACAAGTAAACATCATTCAACAGGATATTTCGACATTTATGTCGGGCACATTGTGTGGACCACCTTTGTAAGACGACTAAAAAGTCACGGTGCATATAAATGTAGCATATGAAATTCAAAACTTAGGGCAGTATCAGAACTGTCTAAACCTATCTCCATGTGTACACTTTTGCATGAGGCCATTTTTGATCTTGAATTACCTATATTTCATCTTATATTGTTCGTGAAATGGTTTCAAAGAAGATTTTTGTTCTTCCAGCGCCGCTATCATCAGCGCTGTGCGAGAAATACTCGTGCCGACTGGTGGTGTTCATCGGGGGCCTGTTCTGCGCCACCGGCCTGGCTCTCTCCTACTTCAGCAAGGGGCTGCTCCATCTGCTGCTCAGCTTCGGAGTCATGACTGGTAGGTCCACCCTCAACAGTCTTTCAAAGATAAAATTATTTCCTCATCATCTTCCTGCCCTTGTCCCGTTCTACTTGGGGTCGGCGCAACACGTTTTGGTCGTAGCGAAGTTGCACGTAGCGAACAGCAAGCGCTACGACGAGTTCGATGAACTCTGTAGCTAGGCAGGAAGTGATCAGCTGATTTCACGCGTCGTTTCATTAGAGTATTTCGACATCCATTTTTGGATTTTTTATTTTAGCCGTATTATTTACATAAATGGAGTGCTGCGTACAGGGAATGTTATTTTTGAAATAAAAGAATAGTAACAGAAAAAAAAAATCCGGAGTAAAATTCCCGAGGAATATGATTACAACCTGTCATTTTGCGGAGGGCTGTCCCTTATATCCTGCATAAGACATTCGTTTCCATATTCAAGTCCTAGAGTGATTATAAAATCACATTATTAATGTGTGTTTGGTTACAGGCATCGGCGGAGGTCTATCCACAACTCCTGGTATCGTCATCGTGTCCCAGTACTTCGATAAACACAGGTAAACAATACAATGGTAATACCACAGGGAGTACCTAAAAAACATCGACGCTCAAAAAGTTACCATTATCTCAGCACCAAATTCTGGACCTTGCTTACACCCTTGTAAATTATAATGGGTGTAAAATTATAACCATAAAAACTAATGTTTAAAAAAACTTGTTAAAAGTTCGAACTTTGATCCACAATATCTCCGTAACTAGAAGGTTCTCGGGTATGGTCTGCAACAAAAAAATGATTGCAATAACGTGGAGAATAAGTGCCCTTCGGCTTCGTTAAGGGTCTATTTACACCCCTTATACAGGGTGTGAGGGTCAGCCCTCCACAAACTGATGGGGTGAATTCAGTATATCATACTAAGATGACCGGTACAAGAAATTATTTCAGGAATGTTATGGGAATCCAATAAAATTGATTTGTTTTATTTCCTCATACGCAATGCATCGTTACCATGGCAAAACGCACGTAGCGAACGCCAAGCGCGACGACGAGTTCGATGAACTCTGTAGCTAAGGAATAGTAGCTGAAAAAAAATGCGGAGTAAAATTCCGGTGGAATATGATTGAAAATAAGGAGCTGAATGCACCCTGTCAGTTTGTGGAGGGCTGACCCTAACACCCTGTATTGTTCCATACTTATTATTTTTGATCAACTGTTCTAAATATTGTCATCTCTTTCCAGGGCACTAGCTAATGGCATATGTGTGAGCGGGACGGCAGCCGGCAGCTTCGTGTTCCCGATGCTGATCGAGAAACTAGTGGATATGTACGGGTTACATGGAACTGTGCTTCTATTGGGTGAGTTGATATTAGATAGATAGATAGATAAATTATTTATTTAGTGCACACAAAAGACATAGCACAACACACAGAAGCACAATTAAGTAATAAAAATTACACGACTATATGTATAACTATACACCATGACTTTTTAGTCGTCTTACAAAGGTGGTCCACTCAATGTGCCCGACATAAAATAGTTCTAGGCGCGATTTTTTTTTTACCTACCGTAGTAGGTACAAAGAAAAATAAATAAAACATTTGAAAAAAAAATGAAACATCCTGTTAATGATGTTTACGTGTCAAACGGGAGAACATACCTACCCAGCGCTCGAGTCCAGTAGATCATCCCTAACAACAGGGTGTTTTAACTACGTCATGCGTCATAATACTGAATAATATGTTTATTTTAAAATTATTAAAATCTCATAAATACCATTTTTTTTTCATGAATAATTAGGAGACATTGGATACATGAAGTGGGCTGCCGTTGTAAGACGACTAAAAAGTCACGGTGTATAAAGGCGCCAGTTGACAAAAAGAAAAACATATTTACGAATATGTCATGGTGTCACTAAATTAGTAACACCATGACACCACATATTACATGTATTACTCATGTTAGTATTATCTACGGGGTGCAGTGGAAGGGACACCGACGCGAAAACGGTTACCACGTATTCAGTACTTACATTATTCTGACCTCCGAAACGGCTAGACCGATTTTGTCAGGACTTCTACTGGCAGATGGCTGATGTTATGAGGAGTAACTTAAGCTACTTTTATTTTAGAAAAAGGTGTAGAACTTCGTGCAAAAAAAATTTCACGCAGACGAAGGTAACTTTTTTTTTTTTTTTTCTTAGCCCCTATTGTCCCACTGCTGGGCAAAGGCCTCCCCCATGCCTTCCATTCTTCTCTCCGTGCGGTTTTTTCTGCCCAATCTCTCAAATACGCGTCGAGGTCGTCACGCCAGCGTTTTTTAGAAGGTAACAACTAGTAAAAATTATAATGCGACTGTGATCTACAGGAGGCGGCATGCTGCACGTCTGTGTGTCGGCGACGCTGTACCGGCCCGCGCCCGTCAGCTTCAACACCTCGAACTTGGCAGACCGCACACCAGCTACCACCACCACCACTGAACACACCACGCTGTTGCACGACATACAGGAAGGTGAGATACTATTTGTGCCCGTCTTCGTGACGAGGGTGCATTTTGAAAGCTGGCAACGTAGCAAATAGCGGTCAATTATGTGGCTATAAATACATCCGTGCTTTTTTTCTTTTCTAAAGTTACTCTCTTTTTTTTCTTTTTTTTTTACGGATGGGAAATCATCAAATAACTCCTCCCACTCTGGGTGGAGTGGGAGGGAGTGTCAGACTTTTACTGACTAAAACCCATCCATGTTCCTTCTTTGCCCTTTGTGTTCTAGGGCCGCGGTATCTCTTCCGAAAAGTCCCGCAGCCCCATCCGTACTTAACCCGCTAAGAAAATCTACAAACCACCGCCTGACCCTTGCTCTACGAGCCAGCCCGCCGCTGATCCTGTAGCTTTAAATTCCCCAAATAATAATAATTCGACCCAGCCTGTCCCTAGCTGCCCTCCCCTCAATGACGCCCTAAGCCGAGGCCCGAACCCCACAGAGGATGCCCTTAGCGAGCGGTCATTTACTTGTATACCTAGTTTGTAAGTCCTGACGGGGGGTCTTTTTTCTTCGGATAGGGTTTGGAGTGGAGCCTTAGGCGCTTTTTAGTTTATTTTCGGAAATTTCCTAATTTTATTGCAGTATCAGGTTGACCTAGACCATAGAAACCATTTAGGTTCTGAGACGCATAGTCCTCCGACGCACCGTTTCCAAATTATGGGAAAACTCAAAATTTTCTAAGAAATTTCCCAATTTCTTTCTATCAAAAGTTTTTTTTTTTGTTTTCTTTGCTGCTCATAATACCCCTAACCGTATACTCCAACTCCTACAAATCTGCCCCTAAAACGACCCACTGACCCGGATAGGTATTCATCAAATGACCTCTCCCGCTCTGGGCGGAGTGGAAGGGAGTGTCAGACTTGTACTGACTAAAACCCATCCATGTTCCTTCTTAGCCCTTTGTGTTCCAGGGCCGCGGTATCTCTTTCGAACAGTCCCGCAGACCCTGGCTGGGGGTCTTAAATTCATTTCAGGTCACCACAAGATAGTCCGGTTGAGCAGAATTACAACCTTATCGAGCTGAACTACCTAAAAAAAAAGCCTATAAAACCAGCGTGATGTTCACACATTTCTTTCCCACAGACCAAGGCATCATGTTCAAGTCTGACTCCACGAAAGACAACCGGCTGCAGAGTCTGTTCCACCCGGAGAACGAGCTGGTGCTCAACCAGAAGAACTTGATGCTCAACGACGACGCCAAGAGGGGCAGCCTCATCACCGAGATCATGCACCCCAGTCTCATTGAGGTACAGTTACATCAGAAACAGTATGTGCTTATGTTATAAAGGGTGTAAAAAGACCCTTAACGAAGCCGAAAGGCACTTGTTCTCCCCGTCATTGCGATCATTTTTTTGTTTTGGACCATACCTGGGAACCTTCTAGTTAAGAGATATTGGAGGTCTAAGTTCCGATTTTTTCACAAGTTTTTTTTTTTAAATACTACTTTTTAAGGTTTTAACTTTACTTTAAATACCTCCATGACCCGTTTACTATTCAAAGCATCCATCAGCACCAAGTTTTGAGTGTGTTACATTGAGTTTTACCGTAAAACGTGATTTTTCACCCCAAAAAAAAAGTCGTTTCCCAGCAATAAAGTTTTGCGTAGGGTGACTTAGTTTGATGTACAGGATGCTTGGTTGACGGCTTCGTGAAGGGTCTGTTTACACCCTGTATTACCGATGAAAAATTTCTATGTAGGGGGTTCAGAATGATGTACTGAATATACGTGATAACCGTTTTAGCGTCGGTGTCCCTTCCACCCCGTATAAGTAGTAGCCCAGGGTCAGTATTTATGCCCGTTGATGGATTACCATTTACCATTAGTCTCATGCAATAGGTGATGGGCCTATTAAAGCTCATCACCTAATGCATCAGACTTAAATTGGGGATGGTGAACTATTGATTCATCTAATACCCGCTGTAATTTTAGTTGTAGTTTCTTTTTAACTAAGTACCTACTTGAATGGATCTAATTCTCTAAATTATGTAGTCGATGATTTTGGTGCACGGTAAAACTGTAATGAGTTTATGTTGGCACCAACTTAAATGAATAAATGTATGTGTACTACTCAATAAATAAATAATAATCTTCAGGTTTCAGGTCATGCGAAACTTTATTAATTTAAAAACATATCATATCATAACGTCACGGCAGTAATCCCCGGAAGGTTAAGCAGAAGTGCATGTAATAGGGGGCGAGCTAAACCATCAACCGTGCACAAATCCAGACTCCGTGGCTGCTACTGAGATATTCCTTATCGAAAACCCAATAACATTTTGGACTCAGGAGCTCATGCTCAGCAGTCGCGCTTGTGACCAATAGACCAACGAGGCAGTCATTCTTTTATTATTTTGCTTTGCAGGTCGCCCGTCAACAAATGCAGTCACAACATTCGGACTCCGAAGACTCAGAGGGTCTGGATGTCTTAGGAGTCGTAGGTGAGTCATCATCTGCCTAGCCTTTTCCCAACTATGATGGGGTCTGCTTTCAGTCTAACCGGATGCAGCTGAATACCAGTATTTTACATAGAGCGACTGCCTATCTAACCTCCACAATCCAGTTAGTACTGGATAATAAAGAAAAGAAAGTAAAACTATTTATTTGCCTCGCACAGGACAAAATAATATGATTAAAATTAACTTAAAACAAAATATTAAGGGTGTAACAAGACCCTTAACGAAGCCGAAAAACATTTGTTCTCCCCGTCATTGCAATAATTTTTTCGTTCTTGACCATACCTGGGAACCTTCTAGTTACGGAGATACTGGGGGTCAAAGTTCCAACTTTTTGTCAAGTTTTTTTTTTTAATACAAGTTTTTAATGGTATAACTTTACTTTAAATACACCATCCACGACCCCCGTACTATTCAATCCATTCATCGGCACAGTGTCATACATTGGGCCCTACCGTAAAACGCGATATTTCACCCCCCAAAAAAAAGTAGTTTCCCAGCAAAAATTTTTGCGTAGAGTTCCTTAGTTTGATGTACAGAATGTTTGGTTGACGGCTTCGTGAGGGGTCCGCTTACACCTTGTATTTGTAGGTGCGCGTAAGTGTACTAGTGCGTGTTTAATGAAGTAACTTTCTTCTCCAGGTTTGCCCAAAGAGGTGGTTCGTCTTCGCCTGCGTCCGACGCGATCGTCTTCCATCCTCCACTCGGTAGAAGACCTGTCTACTGACAGTACTTGTGTCTATAAAGCCAGACGGAACCTCAGCAGGTAGGTGTTCCGGAATCTTAGGGCTAAAACACATACACACGATACGTCCTGTTGGGGATATCTACGACTTGCATTGTAAAAAGCTACATCCAAGTTGCATCATCATCTGCCTAGCCTTTTCCCAACTATATTGGGGTCGGCTTCCAGTCTAACCGGATGCAGCTGAATACCAGTATTTTACATGGAGCGACAGCCTATCTGACCTCCACAACCCAGTTAGTACTGGGTAATGCGATATCCCTTGGTAAGACTGGTTGTCAGACTTTTTGGGTCACTGACTACCTAATGACTGTCAAAGATCTACAAATGACCAGTAAGATATTATACATGTATTTCTAGTCCACTGCTGGACATAGACCTTCTCAATCGCACGCCACTCAACTCGATTCTCAGCAACTCTCATCCAGTTGCTACCAGCCACCCTGCGAACATCTGATGTTAATTAAGTACCTAACTAGTGTTTCTCCGCAGCAAATCGCTATACATCCGCCCGCCGCCAAGCCGACTGATCCCCAGCAAGCTGGCTGAGCCGATCGTGATCAAACAAGAGGAGGTGCAGAAGGAGGACGTGCAGGTTCAGAAGAAGCGCTCCGGATGCGTTGAAGTCATCTCTAGGTACGTCAATTTCGAGACAACTAGAATTTTTATCTTCAATCTCCTGCTTTTATTCTATTTTAAGTTGGGTTTGCGCAGCATGTCTAATGTCTTCTTCGATACTTCTCTATTACTCGTTGACCCGCCATTCACTTGGAACCTAACCTGTCCGGGGTGCCACAAGTCCCGGGCTCGCTTCGCTCGCTCTTGCATCCTATGTTGTACTTGCCGCAATGCCTTTTTTTACGATCAAAACATGTTGCAAAAATGTTTGTACGCTCTGGCAAATTTGATGTGCAATCAGTAATTTTGATGTAAAAATATTTAATTGATGTTAATAAATTGACGGGTGATAAGTTTTTTAATGTTGTACATTTAAAAATAAGTCAAATAATGATAGTCAGTGACGGCACTTTCATACAAGCCCAAAAACCTGGCTTGCCATTTTAACTTACTACTCATCAAGACTTAAAGGTTTCCATTGTGATGCATGCCATTTGGGCTTGCCCGTAATGTTGGCCTTTGTGCACTGAATAGTTCGTAACGTTGCGTTATTACTCTCCAGGTACCTAGACGTGTCCCTGCTGAAGTCGTGGCGCTTCGGGCTGCTGTGCGCGTCGGTGGCGCTGATGTCGTGCGGCTCGCCGTACGCGCTGTACTACCTGCCTGCCTACACCGTCGCCGCGGGACACAGTAAATCTGCTGCCGGTGTGTATAGTGTTCCCACAGTTGGGACAAGCTTCTCCCATCTGCCTAGCCTTATCCCAAACTACGTAAGGGTCGGCTTGCAGTCTAACCGGATGCAGCGGAATACCAGTATTTTACTTGGAACGGCCGCCTATTGGCGTTCCGCATGCCAGTTTCCAATGATATTATAAATAAAAAGATGTAGACATTACACTAGCGCGCACAAATTGTTGCAGACAAATTCAGACAATTGTCGTAATTTAAGTATTTCAAGCGCAATAGCTAATAATAGCTATCTCTTTCTGTATCATACGTTCCGTATTATCTATCGCAGTCGTAACAACGCAACGATATTTGAACGCCGCTCAGTATGAACGTAGCGTATCTTTTTATAATATTCTTAACTTATAACAAATAGTAAACTGCATGGTAAATATCCCGTTTTTAGAGTTAATGATAGTATTTTTGTTAAGTTTCTTATATTTTAGTGAACTATGTATTTTCTTTTTGAGAAATAAATAAACCGAAAGAGTAAAGTTTGATCAGGCTTTTTAGAACCCAGCCTAAAATCCCCTCTTAAAGACTTGGTTTTCTAAATTTCCTTTTCATACAATTACAGGTCACCTGGTAGCCATCAGCGCGGTGCTGGATCTGTGCGGACGCCTCGGCCTGGGCTGGCTGTGCGACCTGCATCTATTCTGCAGGAGAAAGGCTTATATAGTCAGGTCAGCTGTAGTATAACATAGTAGCAGTGGCGAAGGTCATACAACTCGATTCCTACCGGCTTCCCTTTGGAAACTGGCACAATCGATATTCCATAGGCAAATAATAAAATCACATTAATGATACGTACGTGCTTACCTCTTAAAAAAAATCACCCTTCGCTACTGCATAGTAGTTGCCTTTTCAAGGAAGTATCCAAACGTTTAGTTGACGCTTCCCGTGACCCAAGTGCTGGCTTTTACGTTGAGCAAAGCCAAAGTATTGTCATACGGCGTGGCAATTCCGCCAGACTCTAGGTCACATTACCGGTTGACAGCGTTTAGGAGAAGTTTTTTGATGCTATATTTGTATGACATACTGACATATGGTGCACAAACTTGGTCTTTGAAAAACATCCAGAAGTCTAAACTCAATGTTTGCCAACGGGCAATGGAGCGCAGCATACTTAACGTTAAACTTACCGATCGAATAAGAAACACCACACTGCGCTTCAGAACTCAAATTGCTGACGTGGCTCAAAAAGCTGCTAAACTGAAATGGGACTGGGCAGGCCATGTCTGCCAGCTGCAAAGCTGTGGGCCCGCATATCACAAAACTGGAGTCCTGAGATAGTTAGACGGGGTCGCGGCAAACCGAGGAGAAGATGGCGGGACGCCTTGGATGTCTTTCTCGTTAATTGGCGAGAAGAGGCGCAATATCGAGAAAAGTGGAAGGAATGGGGGGAGGCCTTTGCCCAGTAGTGGGACAATTCAGGCTGATAAAAAATGTTTTTATGTGTTAATAATTGAATTTAATATTATTTTCAGTATCTTGGTGGCTGGGATTGCTGTCCTGACTCTACCTAGCCTTAAATCCTGGTGGGCGTTAGCCATCGCTTCTGGTGAGTTAGAATCTTATCCCCTTTCGCCATTTATTTTGAAATACTTACACTTTTTTACTTTTAAAACTAGCCGTGATAGCCTAGTGGTGTGACCGTTAGACTGCCAAGTTATAGGTCTCAAGATCGAACCCAAGATATGCACCTCTGATTTTTCGGATTCATGTGCGTATTATATAATTATCACTTGCTTCGGTGAAGGAAAATATCGTGAGGAAACCTGCATGCCTGAGAGATATTTCTCGACGGCATGTTAAGCCAAGTACCCATGGGCGGCATGAACACTCTGACACTAGATTAGACACTAGCCACACGATAAAGAAGAAGACTTTAAATACCTAATGAATTGAAACAAAATTGGGCATATCATAGTCCAAATCTGTGGCAAATGGCGCGGTTTTGAAAGTGCCTAATACAATTCTGACTGTCTGAAAGTACCTCACGCTAGACGTCCAGGCATTATATCTTATTTTTACATTTTCCATCGTTTCGTTCGCTCGACTTCGTCCGAAATCTCTTGTTTCGATTTTTCTAAGGTTTTGTATGTACCTCAGTCGGCAAAAATGGGACCCTTATAGGATTACTTTGTTGTCCGTCTGTAAAGACCCTTTTTCTCAGAAACGCGTGGAGGTATCAAGCTAAAATTAATGTCAAATACTCAGGTCTGCTACCCCTTGGAGCAGTGAAAAATTTAACTTGTTTATGTCGCATATTTTGTGATTTCACAAGGGAATCAAAACCTATAGGGTACTTTTTTTTTTAGCATCGGAAATCATCAAATGACCCCTCTTGCTCTGGGCTGAGCGGATGGGAGTGTCAACCTACAAGGTGCTTCCCGTTGCCTGCCCAGTGTACGTCCAACTCGCACTTGGCCTTTTTTCCTAGGTTACATATGCTTTAAGACATTGCTTCTTGCCAAATTTCATGATTCTAGGTCAACGGGAAGTACCCTATAATTTTTGATTCACTTGAGAGAGTTGAAATATACGTTTTTTGCGACATAAATGGCCGTATATTTTTTTTACGTTAACTTAGAAGTTTGGTTTTTTAACAGCTTCAAGGAACTGTAGACCTAAGTATATATAGTTTTAATTTCAACTCGATATCTCCACGCGTTTCCGAGATAAAGGGTCTTGACAGACAGACGGACAGCAAAGCGATCCTATAAAGGTTCCGTTGTTTCCTTTTGAGTTAAGGAACCCTAAAAACTGGTAGTATTTTATGGTGGCACTACACTTGGCAGATCTGGGCAAATATTCGCCTTCTATCATTAAAACAAAGTGAACTTTATCTCAATAGTCATAAAGGACATTTTGTTTCGGTTCAAAATCGCGAAAATTTTGACAAATACGCCATGTGAAGTGCCAGCATTACATGACGCGACTGCCTATCAGACATCCAGAACCCAGTTACTGGTAAATTCGATACTCCTTGGTAACAGGTATCAGGCTTTCAGGATACTGAATTACTGACTAATCTTAACCATAAATAAAGATCTAAAAATGACATCAACGCAATGGTTTAACCTGCTTTCCAAGGTACTGAGGCCAGGACTTAAAACTCCCGCTTACTCTTCCAGGTGCGTACGGCCTGTGTCTTGGCTGCTGGTTCCTCTTGGTGCCTGTACTCCTGGCTGACACCTTCGGGACTGCTCGCATCGCCTCTTCGTACGGACTCGTCAGAATGTTCCAGAGTCTTGCTGCAGTGTCCGTACCACCTACAGCTGGTAAGAAGTAATAATAACTAGCTTTTGCCAGCGGCTTCGCTCGCGTTAATTTAGAATTTGACTGATTTTTTAAATATAATAAAATTAAATAAATATAAAAAAAGAACAGCTATCAATTTGGGTCGAGTAGGTATTGAAATTTTGTATGGGACAGCTGATATTTTTTTCGCATTTACGATATTGGACCCATGGAGAAAGTTGTTCAGTTTGACGGTCTGCAGCATATCCTTTCATATGACTATACCCTTTCTGTTACACGTTGCATATTTTCATATAATTATGCATTCAGTAAAAAGCTGTTATTTTGATATTATTACAAACAGACATTTCAATTTTATTTATTTGTATAGATGATAAAACAAAAGAATGCTGGGATCATCTTGTGGTAGAGGATCCCAAGGCGTTTATCAGCAATATTTTTTTTCAGAATCATAACTTATAGCATAGCAAAGCTGAGTAGGTAGGACATAATGAGAGAACAATAAAATTGGTCAAGGCAATAAGCCGTTGGTCGAAGCAATGAGCCGTTGGTCGAGGCAATAAGCCGTTGGCCGAGGCATGTAGCCTTTGGTCGAGGCAATAAGCCATTTTCCGACACGACTATCAGCATAGTGGCAATATATTTATAGTATTTTATATATCCTCGGCAAACGTAAGGTGGGACGCCCTCAGGCTCGGTGGAGTGACGATCTTCGCAGGGTGGCTGGTAGCAACTGGATGAGAGTTGCTGAAAATCGAGTTGAGTGGCGTGCGATTGAGGAGGCCTATGTCCAGCAGTGGACTGCTATGGGCTGATGATGATATATCCTTGTAGTTTATCTTAGTATTCTTTTTTTTTTTAATGCAGATAATACGCCTACCACTGTTTGTCACTGCATCACCCAAAGGTTTAAAGGTAGAAAATGCCTATGGCATTAAGTCAGCTTGAAGTTTTAAATAAATAAATAAATGACTGCTGTACTTACATCCAACATGTCAACAACCTCGCGTGCTGAATCAAGATATTTGATTTATATCAAATATCTTGATTGAATTTATATTTTTACAAATTAATTATATTTTTAAATATTCCATAAAAAAAAACAACAAAAATATTGAAAAAATTATAAAATAGTACCCCACTGGTATAGGGAACACGGTCCAAGCTACCGGCGGTCAGGGCACCAGAAAGAGGAACTCCTAACAATACGCGCCGTGTCCAGGGGTAACGCTTTCTGAATCAAGCCCTTGACCCAGCTGCCTAACGAGAGCCTCCTCAATACATATAATTTCCTTTATTCTTTTATCAACACATTTTTGACATTTTAAATATTTCTTAAAAAAACTATATTAAAAACATTTAAAAATATAAAAAATAGTGGTCTGCCAGTTTCGGGAGCAGGGTCAAGCTACCGGTGGTTAGGGCTCCAGAGACAGGAACCTCCTCACAATGCGAGCCGTATCGAGTAGTACTGCCTTCTGAATCAGGCCCTTGATCCAACCGCCTAAGATGGTCGTCGAGGCTCTTGGCCATAAGGCCATTAGCCGTCATGGCAATCGGCACAATGATACATTTATACATAGTTATTGTTATCATTTCCAGGTCTCCTCCGCGACGTCACCGGCGGGTACTCCTGGTGTTTCTACGGCATGGGCTCCTGCATGGTCCTAGGTTCGATTCCGGTCTTAGCATTCCATCTGAGCACCAAAAATGAAGACTCGGACTCTTCCGTTGATTGAACAACCTTCACAAATACTCAACAACTATGTAAACAAGAAAAACGCTATAAATGGTGTTATAACTATATTGGAGTATTAAGAACTGTTGAAAAACGTCGTATTGGTTAAAATAATTGGTTTTGAGGGTCTATTAATGTTGATGTAGGTAATTTTTGGGGTCAAATGGGTCGAAGTCTTGTTGATAATTGTTCTTGATCTAAATGGTGATAATGTGTCTGTTATCTGTATTATGTATGTATGTATAAATATGTATAGTTGACCTCGTAATCACTTTATCACTTTTGACAACAATTTTCACTAAATTGCAACTTCACTAAGGTCGAGAATATCTTACCGTCACATAGACCGTAAGATGTAGAGAAGCGACATTTTTTTTTTAAATCTTTTCGCATTTCTACAACGTATTTGAACAAGATTGACGCAAGCTTTTCGGTAGCTCAAATCAATCAATCCACTTTTGACTTCTCTGTTGTCGTTATGGGGCGTCCATTTTATGATGTGTGGCAATTTTGGTGATTTTTCGACCCTCCCCCCCTCCTAACTTGGTAAGATGTCGTGAGTTTTATCCTAATCTCACGTGAGATTTTCAAAATGCATATTTATAGTGCATGGATGGCTGATGGCGGCTATACAATCGAGGGTCTACTGTGCTACTTTGTGGCGTTTGCATTTAACCCGCGATAAATATTACTTTGTGAGATTTAGTAGTTTTTTGGTGGAGCAACAGGTTTTACTAAAACCCAGTTTTCTCGCAATTTTACACAGTTTCTTACGGAAACAAAAACATGATATTTGCCGAGACCCCTCTCTCCCTCACGTGAGATTGTATGAGATTCAGCTCGACGCCCTCCCCCCTCTGTAATCGCTTCACATAATTAATGAACGCCCCTTATAGCTCAAAGAACGTCACTTCGTTTAGTATCTCCCGTGACAAGCTTGGGGTGATAAAGCAATTGCGAGTTCTAATGTACTATACTCAGCCAAAAATAGGTGACAATCGACTTTAAAAAAAGAAAAAGTTCGCGTTTGTATGACTGTCTGTTTCTTAAACTCGATGCCTCATAATTAACTCATTTAGTTAGAAATACAAAAAAAGGTTGATGAAAATTTCCGAATAGGTATTTGAAATATTATTTAAATATCAGGCTGTTTCATACTTTTAGTACCTGTCGATACACGTCGCGTGTTTTAGCTAAATCTTTCTCAGAGAGGCCTATCATCACCTCTTTTAGCAGTACCTTCTTTTAATGTTACTTTACTGTGGAAAAGAGATGGAGCTAGAGGTCCTGTATATAATAGCTCTGTCTTTTTCCCACACAAAAGTGACATTAAAGTAATCTATAGGAAGTCGTCAGCGCATCAAGTTACCACAAACTGTCAAAATTTCACAACATGCGATTTTGAACTTAACCATCGACATATTTTTGTTTTTTTTTTAATCTTTTGGAAAAAATTGACAGTTTGTGGTCATTTGAAGTGCGGCGCCACCATTTCGTTATAAATTGATGATTTCTTAGGTGAGGTTAAAACAGTTTTTCTCAGTTGTTAGGTTTCCGGCAAAAAAAATAATAACTACTTGACCGACAACTAGAAACTTAAAAGTCTTAACCATTTAAAAAATTCTTGGAGGCAAAAATCTTAAATCTTTTCAAATTGCGAAGGCATGGCCGGTTATTATTGGCCGTATCAATCTACCTACTTCGAGCCTTGCTAATGACGTAAAGAAACTGACGGCTCCATAAGTTGTGCGCTCACTTTGGAGCCACAAATTTTATTAGCACTTCTCTAGAAGCCAGCCGGCCAGCGATTCCGTACTCTAGGGTGTAAAGAAAAAAAAGCAGCTGTCAAACCGACCCATACTTTGGACAAAAAAGACAGAAGAAAGAATAGAGTCCTGTCCGGTCCGGATACAGAACCCTAATATGTAAAACGGTTTAGGGTGACTTTTCAATGGTCGGATTCAATAGTCTAGAACTTTATTTGACAATTATTTTTGGATTTTTGGCAGTTTTTCTATATCTACCTAGCTGTTTCCGTTTCGGTTTCGGCCGAAAATCGTGTTTCGGTCTGACACTACGATAAATTATAATATATCCCATCATGAAGAGTCATTTGATTCATTTAGATTTTTGAGTAAACTCGTAGTATCGTCACATAATCATCATTGTAGATAGATTTAATACTATTATTGTGTTATGATCACATAGTTATTCTGCTTGTATAAAACGTAGAAGACAGTTTGTTAAACAATCCACTACTATTCATATGTGAAAAGATTAGTGCCATTTAACAAAGATAATATTTTTTAAATTTGTAGTAAAAAGTAACGAAAGGCGATAAATAAGAATTTCCCGCCGTATTTTGACGTTTAAGCTGTCAAATTAACTTTAGTACAGGCATGGAAATATTAAGTCCTTAGCTATGGGTCAAGTAGGCACCTAAAAAATAAAGAACGGCCCATGGCCTACATTTTTGTTGATCTAGGATATAGTTATCAAAATATTCATTTGAAAGGTATAAATTTTATTCCTATTAAGTTACGGAACGGATTCAGTTTGCATCCGTTATTCGTAATATTAAAAAAAATAAGATTTTTCTTCTTTTTTTCAAGATTGTTGCCAGCACTATGTCTTGTGTTACAAAACTTTAAACACTAATGGCCCGACCACACGTTCAATTTTATTTGCGTTCCATTGCAACATATTCTAGTAAGCATCGGGAATTATATACCGCACACAACTTTTAATTCTATTTTAATGAAAAGTTAAATAATATAAATACCTACTGGTATTATATAAGCTAAGTACTACCTACTTAGCATGTGGACAAAGTGTTATCGGGTTTTTCCATCAGGAAGGTCTAAGTAGCAGCCATTAAGTCTGGATTTGTGCCCGGTTAACGGCAATAGGCTCGCCACCTATTGCATGGGACTTAAACAGGTCGCGAAACGTGGGTGTACTATTAGGTCAAACTAACCCTTTGGGGATTACAGGCGTCAAGCGTGATGTTACTTTAATTACTTATTGTAATTTCCCGTTTTTTTTGGATATTTTTTTTTTTAATTTGTTTTGAAACTTTAAAATATTCGTTCGTAAAACAGTGGAAATAATAAAAAAAATGCTTTGAATGGATTATGGTAACTCCACTTGATTGGTAAATGACACGGTTAAAATCGATGTTGCTTTAGGTGTTGTAAAGAAAAAAAAAGTTGTTGTTTAGAAAAAAAAGGTTTATTGTTAATACAGTAGGCCACACCACATAGAGGATGTAGGATCCATCACAACGTCGTTTACCAAGCGTTAAGTACATAATACTAAGTAGCTGACACTGCGCAAAAAATATTGCTGGGTAACGACTTTTTTCTGTGTGTAATCACGTTTTACGGTATCGCTCAATGTGACGCAGTCAAAACATTATGCTGATGGATGCATTGAATTTCTTTTCAATGCATCCATCAGCATATTTGAGTCATGGAGGTATTTTAAGTAAATATTTAATAATAATTGTGTGAAAAAAATATATGAAAAAGTTGGGGCTTTGACCTTCTATGCCTCCGTAAGTAGGGGGTTCCCAGGTATGGTTCGGAACCAAAAAAATATCCCAATGACGGGGAGAAAAAGTCTATCTTGACTTCGTTAAATGTGACGGATCCTTCACGAAGCCGTCAACCAAGCATAAAGTACATCAAACTAAGTAACTTTACGCAAAAATTATTGCTGACAAACGTTTTTTTTTTTGGAGTAAAAAAATCACGTTTTTTGGTAGGACTCAATGTAATATACTCAAAACATTGTGCTGATGGATGGATTGAATAGTATGGGGGCCGTGGAGGTGTTTAAAGTAAAAATCTTACATTAGAAACATGTATTTAAAAAAAACTTGTTAAAAAGTTGTAACTTTGACCCCCAATATCTCCATAACTAGAAGGTTCCCAGGTATGGTGTAGAACAAAAAAATTATCGCAATGACGGGGAAAACAAATACCTTTCGGCTTCGTTAAGGGTCTTGTTACACCCTTTATGTGTTCAGTGGCCTACTGTAAAACAAATGTTTTTAAATGTCTGTGATTAAGAGAAAAAGAGTAGGTATACTGCTTACCCACTTTTTTCTATGTGTTAAAGTGATAGTCACTGAGTGGCAAGAATGGATCAGTTTGTGAGAAATAATTGATATAAAGGTATGTTCATGTCTCCGCGTTCGCGAGCCAGTATAGTCCTTTCTCACTTATTTTACACCTACAGCCTCTGACAGCTGCAACTCAAGAACGACTTTATAACATTGAGGATAAAGATGAGTTTGGTTTAGACTGTATTGCAAAAGAAGAGGTAACATAAGAGTGAGAGGACTGTACATCAAAAATGTATAATTTGACTATAAGTAGGTAACTAAAATTATGATTATTTTTTTAATTCGTTGTACACCAGTGATATAGATAGAGTGAGCCTTTATTTTTAATTAGGGAATATGATTACAATGTAATTTAGTTTAGTTTTGAGTTTAAAAAAACATGTCTTCTATTCGTTGTGCATGAAAGAACTTGGGTACAACTGATTTTTTTGCAATTTGAAAACAGCCAGTGTGTACGAACGTTTTATAAAAAAGGTGAACCCCATATTCAAAATTGATTTATTTACGTTACACGACCATGTTTTGGTCACAGAAATTCTTAGGTGTAGGTACCTGTCAACTGAATCGGTCACACGAGGGATTCGTTTATTCATTTGGACATACGGAACTCTTAAATGTAACATTAGAAGAGTGATGTATTTCCTATAATTTTGAGACAATCAGAAAACTGTTGATGAAATGATTATGCCATAAAGCAGGCCACACGCGTATCAATAAAATTATGAAAGTAACTAGCAAAGGTATGCATTAACTGTGGTACTCGCAATCAGCGCGCGCGTAACACCAGTCAACAAAGCAAAACGAGTACTTATGTAAGGATCGTAATGTTCTGCAGTTCTGGCCTACCTCCGTGGGACGAAGGCGTTAACATGATTGTATGTCTGTAAGCAAGCATTGGTGGCCTACCATGACGTTACAGTATTGTTTTAATCTTATTCAAGAGTGGGAAAGAGATAGCGCTAGACGTCCTCTGTAGCTCCATCTCTTTCCCACACTGAAGTGACATTAAAACAATACTGCTCTAAGACGTTCCCGAGTTCATATGATCCCAATATATTTAAGTCGCGAGTTAATAGGCTTCTTTTGGGTTAGCTGGTTCCATAGTCGACCGCATCTCTGTCCTCAGGACAAGATTGAGGCCAAGAGTAGTCCCACTTAATATTTAAAAAAAAATATAGCAGTGTTTTAATGTTACTTCAGTGTGCGTAAGAGATGGAGCTAGACGACTTGTATAGCTCTGTCTCTTTCTCACACAGAAGTGACATTGCAGAAATACTGCTTTAAAAGGTTGTGGTACAGGCCCTGGGCGTACACCATTTGCGGATACTACGGCGTCACGCAAACTATATTGTGACGAGTGTGGCCTACCAGTTAAGTTGGCTCTATAACTTGAATTGTTTAATTTAGCTTAGATTAAAGATAAAAGTATATTTTTGTTATTGAAAAACGGTAGTTATCTACTTGGAGGGATTGGAACGAAATATTTTTATTCAGTAAGTACTCAGTTGATTAACATAAAAAAAATGTTGTGTATTTTAACAAACATTGTGAATTATTTCTTTACTGGATATGTTTTGTATTAGAATGGACGGACACATAATATAAAAAATGAAGATTGTATTCTTTCAAAATTGCACAAAACTTATGTAAAGGGCTATTTTAAAACGTTATGTTTTTTAAATAATAACAAAAAGTATTAGTACCTATACTTTATGATCAGATACTAAAAAATACAACTTTTAACACAATAATTATTACTGTTCGTAGCACAAAAGTTTGCAAGTAGCTTGTATTCCACTTCAAAGTACCCAAGTTAGAGGCAGACTAAAGAAAAGATGAATGGATTGTGTGAGGAATGATATGAAAGAAAAAGGAGTAAATGATAGTGTGACAGGGGAGAATGGAAGAAAATACGGTTTTGTGCTGACCCCAAGTAACATGGGACAAGGGCAGGGAGATGATGCTATCATAACAGCATTAAATACAAAATACACGCTACTTGCATACTCTTGCAAGTTACAAATACGTACATAATTATGCGACTATATTAATAATTTTATAAGTGCTTGTACCTATACTTTTATATCAGCTGAAGTATTGAAAGAAAAAATAGTGATTTGTTTCCAAATTAAAGATTAAAAACTAGCTTAGATATTATTTTGATTAGAGGGTTATTCAATAATGTAGGTGACTGTATTGACATTTCTTTTGTGTTCTAATAATTTATCTTTATTCTCCTGCCCTTATCCCAATTTGCTTGGGGTCGGCGCAGCATGTCTTCTTCTTCCATACTTAGCTATTACTCGTCATCTCAGCAGTCACCTCCTTTCCAGCATTTGTTTCTTAATTTATTGAAATAATATTATATTGTTTTAATTTATAAAATATGATACACTCGTAAGTAGCTAGATGTCACAACAAATTCATTTATTTACTGAATGTTACTGAAACATATAGATGTTTAAAAATGTACGGTATATAGCATAGAAATATTGTTACTTTTTATTTTATGTTTATAGTAGTACGCAAGTACCATTATAAGGGTTGTAAATGAGCTAAGTTCTATCAAAAAGTACCAACCTAACCTACATCAAATTTCTCCATTTTAAGTAATTTTGGATAATTACCACTGATTAATTCAAATTCATTCAACACACACTCATTGAAACTGATTTTACTGGACAGTAATACAGGGTAGAAAAGCCATCGACGCTAAAACGAATACCACGTATTCAGTAGATCATTCTGAACTCCCACATATAAATTATAATAATATAATATGATTTTTTTCTTAAATTACCGATGAAACATTTCTTTGTGGGGGGGTTCAAAATGATGTACTGAATACGAGGTAACCGTTTCAGCTTCGATGTCCACCTTGTATACCACATCTGAACTATTGAGTTCATTTTACGTATTTAATTGAATTAATAAGACTTAGGTTGGTAAATTTTGGCAAGACTACGCATGGTACTTGCAAGGAACGTTTCCTACTTTCGCAAGTAAATGCTGTACTAATCTTCCTTGCATTCCTAGTTGAAATGTGTCAAAGCACTATAAATTAATCCGCAACACTGTATTAAAAAAAAATATATAAACTTTTACCATAAAGTTTCGTTACATATTTTTCAGGGAGGTTTTAATGCACGCTTAATATATAGCTGGCCCATATTTGTCTTTAAATTGTGAGGGACTATACCACCGCCTCTTTTTAGTGTTACTTCTGTGTGGGAAAGAAATGGAGCTATACGTCTTTTCTAGCTCTGTCTCTTTTCCACACTGTTGGTAGATTATTAAGCTTATTCTTCAATATTATGCTTTAGAGGTGGTGGCCATGTCTTAATAACTTAATCAAGATGTAGAAACCCTTAGTTTTGCTCGGATCCTCTCTGAATAATTATGTTCGAAATATGGAAAATGAATAAATTGTAAAAACAAAACAAAAAAATCAGTAGATGTAACGTGGTATACAATAATATCATCATTCTAGTCGTAAGAGGTGTCGACAGTCGTCTTTTATTTGTTCTGTAGGCACGTAACGACTTTGATCAAGTTGTGACTACGTCTGCAAGTGAGCGCTTGTAGAGAAATCAATTATTTTTATTTAATGAATACTGAGAACTGAACACAAAATCGTTTACTTTGAATATTATTTTTACAAAAAAAACGATCGTAATTATTAAAAAAACCAGTATAATTTATAAGAGAGTATTCTTAGGTTCTGCATAGATCTTTTGGCGCTTGATTGACATTGACAGGAGAGCGCAAATTGTCTGTAGAAAATGTGTTGAAAAAATAAGAAGGTACCAGTAAGTAAGACTTTGGCCGCGCGCGAAAAGAACCATGCAGTACTACATGAAGCAACTTCTGAAGTAAACGCCATCTATTACCGCTTAACAGAACTACTTTGTTTCTAAATAGCGCTAAGAGATGGCGCTATATAAAGTCCACACGTATCATAGATCATACTATCAAAGTATACATATTCAATGAGTTTTTGGATCTATTTTAATAAAAATAAATAAATGTAACCTAACCTATTCTAATTGATGTGTTCAGACATTTACAGGTGAATCCTCTTAATGTGGGGTAGAGAAGTAAAAAAAATGATTGATGAAGAGAGATGAATTCAAAAATTCGACAAAATGACAGATTTCTTTTGTTGATCTGTCATTTTGTCGATTCTTCCGTAGACAAAACCCGTTTCTACGGTGGTCATGCTACGTGTGCTGGGTATGCGGTTGAGTAGAAAAGTTTTGATATATTCGAAGTTTGAAAGCTATAGGTACAGTAAATATTAAGCAGTGATAGCCTAGTGGTGTGTCAAGTGGACGGAAAGAAAAAGATAAGAAGGAAAAATTAGTACCTAAATGATACTGTGACGTCTGACAGGGGAGAATGGAAGAAAAAACGAGTTGCGCCGACTCCAACTAACATGGGACAAAGGCAGGAAGATGATTTGGAAGAATGATCCTGTATGAGTGTCTTTTTAAAGTTAGACGAGACATAAATATGTATTTACGGCCAGGGCCTGCACCACCACCTCTTAAAGCAGCATTACTTCAATGTCACTTCAGTGTGCGAAAAAGATGGAGCTATACAGTATGTCTAGCTCTGTCTCTTTCCTACACTAAAGTAAGCTTATAACAATACTAATGTTTTGTTGGATACGATTGTTTTTTTACTCCTCTACCCAAGCTCAAAGAAATAGATTGTAAATGTTTTATAAAGAGAAAGTGATCGAAGAGGCGTTTGTGAAGATTTTTTAATCCGTGATTTTTTTTTTCTAATTGTTTATGGAATTTCTTATGTGTATTATGGCTGTTAAAGAAAAAAAAACTTAGGAATGGATTTGTGTAAGAAAAATCGATTCAATCACGGATTAAATAAAAAAAAACTGCAATGGCGTGTAAAAAGTGCTTCAAAATAACAGCTTTGTGTATATTATTGCTGTAAAAAGCAACCAAAACTATGTGACTATGGCAGTGATTTTTATATTCTAAAATAGCCTTTAATTTCTTCACTAAATAAACTCGTCTGGTTTAAAAAAAAAAACGGGAATATTATCCAAGCACAGTGCTGCCATAGTGACTTAACGGCGTTTCACTGAACTAACATAACGACTGCAGTGTGTAGCTTGTAAGAAAATTGTATTAATGTCTATGGTGACTTTTAAAAACATTATTCCGTTTTTAAGGGCTTACGTACTACGCTTTTACATTAAGAAAAAAAATGTTACAAAACCATGTTACAAACAATTTGTACCTTTTGATTTTAAAATAAATTCATTTAAAATAAATACTATGTTTGGGAAGACCTTTCAGTTTTTTTTTTGCAAATATTCGACGTCTGTTAACTTTTTAAATTAAATCACGTAAAGGATAATGTTTTTAAAAGTAATGAAACTAAAAACTATCATTCAAATGAAAAATGAAATAAACTGATAGCTATTAAGTGTAATCAATGTTTTATTTATATTCTTCTTACTCCTACATTCAGGGTGTAAACGGCCAGCATTCTGTACATCAAACTAAGTAACTTTAAGCAAAAATTTTTGCTGGGAAACGACTTTTTTTTTGGGGTGGAAAGTCACGTTTTACACTAGGGCTCAATATAACGCCCTCAAAACATTGTGCTGATGGATGGATTGAATAGTACGGGGGTCGTGGAGGTGTTTAAAGTAAAATCTTACATTAAAAACATGTACCTATTTAAAAAAAAACTGTGAGAAAGTTGGGACTTTGTCCCACAATATCTCTGTAACTAGAAGGTTCCCAGGTATGGTCTAGAACAAAAAAATTATCGCATTGACGGGGAGAACAAGTTCCTTTCGGCTTCGTTAAGGGTCTTTTTACACCCTTTATTATAAGACTCGGATTCCATCAAAGCGGAGATGTGCGAAGCGGAGAAGAAGGGAACCGAAGCTGCGCGGAGAGCAGAGGAGGCACACCGCACATAGCACACCGCTCACCGCTCACCGCACACCGCACACCGCTCACCACACGCCGCTCACGTCTCTTCTCGTCTCCGTTGGCATAAACAATTACGAGACTTCTCCTCTCCTGTCTGCTCAATCGTTGTCACAAAAGCGAAGCGGAGACGAAGTGTAAAGGTGCTTATAGACTCCTCCTTATTGTTGAAGTCGGTTAAAATGTAGCCGATGTTACCCGGGCCATAATAACGAATCGATTGACACCCTATTCATCAAAATCGGATGAATATTTAGTTTAGGCGCTACGGAGGAACATACGTAAATACAAACATACATACATAGACTGCCTTTCCTTTCGGCTTCGCCGTAGTCGGATAAACATGACGTGAGACCGTACCGAAATGGTCCAACCCTTTACATAGGTCATCATCTGCTTAGCCTTTCCCCAACTATGTTAGGTTCGGCTTCCAGTCTAACCAGATGCAGCCACCAGTATTTTATATGGAGGGAATGCTTATCAGAACTCCACAACCCAGTTAAGGCGAAGGTTCTATACAACTCGATTTCAACCGGCTTCCTTTTGAAAAATGCCACAGTCAGTATTCTATCGACAAATAATATAATCACATTAAAGATATGTACCTCTTACAAAAATTGACGCTTCGCTACTGTACGATACCCCTTGGTAAGACTGTCAGCCTTTCGGGCCACTGACTATTTGTAACGACTGTCAAAGATCTACTAATGATAGCCGTCACCAACGATTTAACGTGATTTCCGAGGCATGGAGGTAACTCGGTATGTAATGGAAGGTCACCGAAACTGACAAATTTTCCCAATCAACCTTGAACCTAATACTTTAGCAATAAAGTTGAAAATCTATTAAAGAAATTTGATAGATTGTAGTCGCTTGACGTCTGTACGTAAAATTGCAGAGAGCCGAAATAAAACATTTGTGATTTTGTTTTTGGCTTCACTACCGAATTCGTATTTCACTTTTGATACATTTTATGATCATACGTTACACTTCGACTGAAAGTTGCCGAATGAAGATCTTCAGGTGATGCAGCGTCTGATATCGGCTTAATTTTTTATACAGTCGTTCCGTCCACAGACATTTTTTTTTTTTGGGGCTTCTTTTGATTATGGTATGGCATGTATCGGTTCTCGCATGTTATTATTCCGTTTCCTTACTGGAGACATGGTTATATTTCGAGAAACAGGCCAGTATTGTGACGGAGGGCAAAAACTAGGAGAGTTATAAGTACCAATCGTCTTTGGTTTAATGTCGACGTGCATTATGTTCGATAAGCACAACTTTCTACAGTAGCTTTCGTTTATGGTACGGCTCACAATCACTGGCTTATATCGTGATTTTTCTGTAACAAAACAAAACAAATTGTCATAAGATTCGATTTCTATTTGATTTCGATTTCGATTCGATTTCGATTCGATTCGATTTCGATTCTAGAAGTCGTATGTCTATCTTTTTTGGCATTATGTGGGCAAGCGAGATAGAAATACGAATTCTCGAATCGAAGCGTTTGTGAATAGGGGGCTGGAGGCCTACAGACAAGGCGTATGTGTACCCTTCACCAAGCCGTCAACCAATCATTCTGTACATAATATATCAAGTAAATCCCGCTACGCAAAAATGATTGCTGTGAAACGACTTTTTTTGGGGTGAAAAATCACGTTTTAAGGTAGAACTCAATGTAACTCTCTCAAAACATTATGCTGATGGCTGCATTGCATAAGTACGGGGTTCGTGGAGGTATTTAAAGTAAAGTTATAACCTAAAAATTTAGTACTTATTTTAAAAAACTCTTTAAAAAGTTGGAACTTTGACTTCCAATATCTCCGTAACTAGAAGGTTACCTGATATGGTCCAGAGAAAACAAATTATCGCAATGACGGGGAGAACAAGTGCCGTTCGGCTTCGCTAAGGGTTTTGTTATACCCTTTATACATTTTCTATAAAAATAAATAAAATTGTAGTGTCCATGGGCGTATCCACGGTGGGGCAGGTGGGGCACTTGCCCCACCCTGCTCTCTGACCCGAAGCTAAGAATTTTTAGGCAAAATTAATATAATGACAAAATTACTTAAATATTCATTTGAGTAGGTACTTTAACATTTTTCACATTAAAATAAAAACTTGGTTAAGGTCAACAATGACAGAACATCGTCTTGTCGGCCTCTGTATGATGAGTGTGCATAGAAAGAGGGTTCTGGAAGCACAACATACATTTGAAAACGAAAGCTTTTTAGCTAGATTTAGCCAGAACCCTCGCAGGTTATTATTGAAATGGTGTAGTGCAGTCAATAAAACGTATCAGTCAGTAAATAAATAGCATTTTTAATTTCCTACTATTTAGTTTATTTACTTCTGCCCCACCCCTTAGAAAATGCTGGGTACGCCCATGGTAGTGTCTGTTTGTAATACCAAAATAACATCTTTTTACTGAAAAGAGTTTTGTTGTCAAAAGTAGTTTTGACTGATTAACATTGGTCAAAAGTAGTTTTGACTGATTAGCAGCGGTCAAAAGTAGTTTTGACTGATTAGCAGCAGTCAAAAGTAGTTTTGACTGATTAACAGCAGTCAAAAGTAGTTTTGACTGATTGACAGCGGTCAAAAGTAGTTTTGACTGATTAACAGCAGTCAACAGTAGTTTTGACTGATTGACAGCGGTCAAAAGTAGTTTTGACTGATTAACAGCAGTCAACAGTAGTTTTGACTGATTGACAGCGGTCAAAAGTAGTTTTGACTGATTAACAGCAGTCAACAGTAGTTTTGACTGATTGACAGCGGTCAAAAGTAGTTTTGACTAATTAACAGCGGTCAAAAGTAGTTTTGACTAATTAACAGCGGTCAAAAGTAGTTTTCGGCTAATTAACAGCGGTCAAAAGTAACAGTTTTGACTATGACATAAATGTTTATTTACCTTTTCTGTTTTCTAGCTTCACCGACTGGTTTTCTGCGCTTGAAATAGAACTGCAGGGGTACGTCGGCTCCCTAGGCACTCTTATAACGGGTTCTGCGCTTTTTTTAACCATAGTCTGCTTAGCCGGGGGAATACTCTTTGGTGGTGTATTCTTTGAGAATCTCTCTATCCTTGACTGTCTTTCTGGCTTTGTAAATAAAGGTCTGTGGAATAAACAAAAAAATATAGCTAAAAGTGTAGAGGAAGACCAAAGACACGATGGATGGATTTTCTGAAGGATGATATGGCTAGAAAGGAGGTCTGATGAGATGACGAGTAATTGAGAAGTTTGGAAGACATGCTGCGCCGACCCTACATAAATTTGGGGTAAGGGCAAGAGAATGATGATGATGGTCTGTGAACGGCTCAGGTATAGTTCTGTTCAAACTTTATGGCGGCTCTGAAATTAGCTGCGAGTGACGGTCTGCGCATTATACAGTCAAGACGATGCGTCCCGGCGGTACCTAAAATTGTGTTCTGCGTAGCTTTACGTTAGAAAGAGTTGTCAGAAAGAGGGTAGACATTTGTCTGTTCTTAACAATTTATATTCCATCCACTCGCATTCTTCAGACAACCTGCGATCATGGTGCTTGCAACAGCGTGGAAATATTCGGAACTCAAAAGAATGAACAATCACGGCAGATATCCCGTAAGTGACAGTATAAGTTTATATGTAAAGGTGCTCAGTGCCGCAGACCTGGGTATCGGGCCTCGTCGGTTGCGAAAGACGCCATACTTGAGATGCGGTAGGGTGGGGTCCGGCCGGTCGGGGAACTGTTGGCTCCAGGTCCGGGGCGAATCTGTTGCTCTCTTGGTCCTGCAGAGGAGACTGTTTTCCTATCAGTACTGGCTTTTCACAGTGTATTTACCGCTAAGTCGGTTTGCCAGTGCGTAATGGAGTGCAGCATTCTAGGCGTCAAGCTAACCGACGTATACGCAACACCACACTGCGCTCCAACACACAAACTACTGACGTTGCTCAAAAAGCCGCTAAGCTGAAGCCGAACTGGGCTGGCCACGTCTGGCCAATGAGCTGTGGGCCAAACACTTTGTGGGGCCTTTACACAGCCAGAAAGCGGTGTGGCATATAGCAGAACTAGCACTTCGCCCGCGACATCGTCCGTATTTTTCCATTTCTTTGTTTGGTGTAATTTATTTCAACACCACTGCATTCAAAACGGTGAAGGAAAACATCGTGAGGAAGCCAGCATGTCCTAGATCCGAAAATTCCAAGACATAAGACTGCGTGTCCCTCTGATGGAAGACTTCCCTTTCATAGAGGCCTTTGTCACAGCTGCAGTGGGGGCAGTTCCAGGCCGATTATACCTTACACTATACACTTACTTAGGACCCCTGGATCCTCCCAGGTTTTTGTCCCTGTTTTTCTTCATCAGCAAAGGCAAGACATCAGGCTCCCAGGACTGGGAGTACGGTGCCGGGTACATTATCTGTCTGAAATGGAAAAAAAATAACTGGCAAATTAGCTCTGTTTCCGCACTCAGTGTCGAGTGCCTAACAGTGTAATTCAATTCTCTTACAACTGCGCAACTAATCAACAAAGATGTAAATGAAAATCTTTATACACCGTGACTTTTTAGTCGTCTTACAACGGCAGCCCACTTCATATCTAATGACTACTGCACATTCATAAAAAAATAGGTATTTATGAGATTTTAATAATTTAAAAATAAAAATATTATTCAGTATTATGACGCATGACGTAGTTAAAACATCCTGTTGTGAGCGATGATCTACTAGACTCCAGCGCTGGGTAGGTATGTTCTCTCGTTTGACACGTAAACATCATTCAACAGGATTCATTCATTTTTTTTTTAATGTTTTATTTATTTTTCTTTGTACCTATTACGGTAGGTAAAAAAAAAATATCGCGCGTAGAGCTATTTTATGTAGGGCACATTGAGTGGACCACCTTTGTAAGACGACTAAAAAGTCACGGTGTATATTATGTTCATGATACATAGGTACAAGTACTATGAATGTTATATCTAAAGATTTTCTTATATGTGTAGCACTAGCTGTGCACCGCGAGCTTCGTCCGCATGAAATTAACAGTGTGAATTTTACTTTACGACCTATTCTCATACCTACCAAATATACATAAAAAATTTCATAAAATCGGTCGAGCCGTTTCGGAGGAGTGCGACCACAAACATCGTGGCACGAGATTTTTATGGTGTGTTTGGCTACTGGCTACCGATACTTTAAGGGTATATATTCTAATTTTACTCATTTCTATCGACAAATACACGTTTATAAATACTCCTAGTACCCTACACCCCGCGAATGGCAGCCATCTTGTTTTTTTAATAGCTTGATCTAGGGTATGTTCAATGAAATGCTAATATCTTTGAATCTAAGAGACCTAGAGACGCGCAAATGATATTATTGCAAGGCTAAACGCCGAGGCTATCAAATTGTTAAATACATTTTCCTGAAAAATAAACAAAAAGAGTCTAAAAAAATTATAAATCACGAAATTTTACATAAAAATTACTTTTTTTTACATTTTCTACGCTAGTGAAAAATTAACCCCTGAATGTTGCATATGTTTTTGTGTTTAATTAGAAGTATTTGAGTCAACCTTCAAAATTATAACAAAATATTGACTCAACACCAATTATTTTAAGAGTTACAGCTATTTGAACATACCCTGTCCCAGCGCATTGCCTCCTTTGTTTTAGCAGGTAGATAAGTCACCAAATGTACGAGTGGGAGTGAGACGGCAGAAAGGTAGGTGTCTTATCTATGTGCTGCTGGGGTACCTGCGACATTGTGGAGTCAAGGCGCTGGCGCACGGGTATATTCAAATGGCAATAAGTAAAGCTAGTATTCTATATTTTTTTCCCAAAACTACGGAACTACCACGGCGTTGTCGGTGGCAGATATTAGTAGCTTGACAGATTGATCAACTCTGCCTATCTTCGAAGATCACAGGCGTGACGTTTTGTGATGAATAATTATTGTGTGTGGATGTACAATTAACGTTCTTATCGCTGATAACCAGACCATCCCAGGTTGAAAAGAAAATACAAAACAAATTTTGGGGATCTCCGTGTGTAACAAAAATAGCAATTTATACACTAACATGTAATTAATTCAAATATCCAATATCGATTTTTAATTTAGTTTACTCACAAAGTTTGCTTTTTCTTAGATTTAGATACTGGTAAGTCCATTGTAGCCTTGTAGATAGTGTATTTTATTTTATTTTCATTTCCTAATTTAACGTCGCTTTGCCTAAATTATTTATATTACGTCATTCAAAATGACAGGTTGTCCCGGTCGTGGAAGTCAATTTTTGGTCTATGTCAAATGTATTCTACTCTTTGGTCCAATAAAAAAACACGGAAGGCACGGTTTTTTAAAACTTTACTTTTTTAAATTTACCGCGCTATTTTACTTTTATACGTTTCGTTTAGAAATCACTTGAGTCATTTATGACTTTTGTTCCGTGGTGAAGAAAATAAAAAGATCTTATTTGTTGGTTCTATTACAGTTTCACAATGATGGTTCTAGTTGAAAAATTGTTTTTATCAACATTATTGAATAAAAAATAATGATATATAAACGCAATCGCGTTAGATAACTTTTAAATGATTCTGTATTTCTGAACGTTGAATAAAGACAAAAGACAGCTAGACCGTTTTCCTGGAAATGCCACGTGGAGTTGCCAAAGTATTAAACTTACCCATATTATTGAAATGGTTCTCAGGGTGAAAGAAAGATTTCTGAATAAAAAGGCATGATGCTTCATTATATTTTCAGATACTTGACTGCTTCTTTGATTTTCAAATATTCTCTACAAATTATCGAGTGTTTTTTTTTGTGTGAAATGTCTTTAAATGATTAATTTTATTTTAAAACACTTGTGCTGATATCTCACAGTTGAAAAAGTTTGTTTCGAGATGCAAATATTAACGTAGGGGTTCAAGGACGAAAGTTATTCGAGAACACAACAGTTTACTTTAAAGAATAACATTTGAACACAAGCAGCTGTTGCGTCGGTGCGCAGCGGTGACTTGTTGAATAATCGATGAGTCATACGGGAACTAAAATCTGAAGAGGAGAGGTCAATGACGTCATACAAATACTTGGGAGTTTTGTTTGTTGGCGATGGTATCACTCGAACTGTCAACCAACCCAGCGCGGGTGGTGGGGCGGTATGTTTTTGCATGAGTTTCCTTGAAGTTAAATTTTTTGTCATCAGTTTTTTGTCTCCCTCATTCTGTTACCGGTGTGCAATTTTACATAAGAATAATGTTAAACAACCACTTATGGTTTATGTGATGACTAAAACAGAACAAAAGTGATTTATCACGACATATTTTGATACGGGAAGAGTAAGTAAATACGTGGTACCTAAAATTAAAATTGTTTATGGAAGTGTGCGTTGCGTTGTGTATTCGTGTTGAGTGTGTGCGTCGAAATTTCTTGGAATTAGCTCAGGGCGTTCAATACAGGTAAACTGTCGGGTCAACTCACCCCTGGAATTGCATAGCTATGAAAAAGTTGTCAGTGCTGGTGGCATTTTGGAAAGGTGTCCTTTGCCTAGTTTTTGCTAGACCGTCATAAAAGTGCATGTGGTCAATTTGCGCAGTTAAAGTGGCAAAAAGTTTTTAAACTCGCATTTTGTGATGAAATGTGCTTGTAAAAGGTGTTATTTCAGTAAGTGTGGATTTTTCTTTATTGTAAAGTGCTCTAGTTATTCTGAGCAATATGTGGAAAATGCTGACAAAGGGATTTCTTTTACTAATATCACTAGTTACATCAACATGTTTATTTAGACCATTTTAACCAAATTCTTGACTTTTAGATATGTTATTAGCTCCTCAAAATTCAATTTTCAGTGGTACTATAGAGACAAATGTGATACTTAGTGATTTCATAGCTATATTGCATTTAAATAATCCATGCATCATGTCATCTGGTGTTAACAGATGTTCAGCATTACCTAGACAAGGAAAGCTTTATGATCGGTTGTCTATGTATCTAGCATGGTCATCGTCATCATCTACCTAGCCTTTACCTACTAAGTTGGGGTCGGCTTCCAGTTTATGCAGCTGAACATCAGTATTTTACATGAAGTGACTGTCTACCTGACTTTACCTGAATATATCCCTTCACATATATTCCCAGCATACTGATAATAGCAATTTTTCAGTTTGATGTTTCTTTGTATTTTTTATTACAATTACATTTTGCAGGTACTTTACAACCTAATATTTTAATATCCTAATGTCTGTTTTTTAATCTCGGAGACTAAATTGACAAGTGAAAATGTCAAAACTGACTTAAATCCTATTGAAATCTATGTCAGTTTGCCATTTTTACTTGTCAATTTAGTCTCCGAGATTAAAAAACAGACTTTAATATCTTAAATCTTTTTAGATCTAAGATATTATAGAGAGGTTACTAGAGGAAATGTTGTAGAACAACAGCGACCCCATGTCTCGCTTTCAAGCAAAATGACATAACTGCCAAGTTTAATGTACAGATGCCAGCAAATCAAGCTACCCGATACTGTCAAATGTTCCCAATCAACCTTGAACCTAATGCTTTAGAGATAAAGTTGAAAATCTGTTAAAGAAATTTGACGGATTGCAGTACCTAGCTTGATGTGCTGGCGTCTGTACACTTGTACCAACACTATAATCAGTTAGTAAATGCAAGTTGATTTCGACATTGTTTGCTTTTTCTGTCAATCGTCAGTGTATTTAAATGTGAATTGAGACTCTAGATGAAGAGGTTAAACTTATACTGTCACCTACGGCATATCTTCCATGATTCGAACAAGAAAGAGGGTAGATAGATTTGTCTGCTCATAAACACCCACCTAAGATAACTTCAGTTTATCCGTGATCATGCTTGCAACAGTGCTTGAAATATCGGGAACTCAACACAAATAGTAAAAATGGTAAATATCACGTTTCTAGAGTTAATCTTCCATGATTGTTCAAAATTTTGAGCTTCCGATATTTCGATGCTGTTGCAAGCACCATGATGGCGGTTTGACTGGAGAATGCGGGTGGATGGAAAATGAATTGTTAGGTGCAGACAAATCTGTCTACCCTCTTTCTTTTTTTTAAGTGACAGTATAAGTTTAGTTTTAAACTGTGAAAGCTTAAAACAGTGTTTGAATACTGAGGTTATTACACAATGGCACAGTAAAATCATAATTTTTCCATTCTTCTTCTTCTTTGTGTTGATGATTCCCAGGGTTATTTAATTAAATTGGTTTGACCGGAACTCAGCCACATTGACGGCATTGGCGTTGGCTTCGGACAAGTCCCTTAAAGTGCAGGTAGAGTTGTACAAAGCAGGTCGGTAGCTTCGCTCTTTGTTTTTTTTGTGACTTGCAAAAATGCCTGTAATGGTCTAATTGAAATAAATGCTTTGAGTTTGAGTTACCCCCACTAGACCAAGTTGTACCTGCAACGGCCCACCTGGCTTCAAATACCCCTCAGCAACGCCAAGCCAAGGCTCGAGCCCACTGGGGTTGCCCTTAGGGCGCTGTCGCTTAGTTTATAAGTTTTTTACCCAAGTCCGGTTCTGGTTAAGCAGAAGCAAGCCTCATAGGTTGACCTGCGCAATGCAACAACAAAAAAAAAAAAAACTAACTTCACATGGTCGAAACCGGAGGATGGTATTAAATTAAATATAAAACTACATTACAATCCAGTTTGTCTTACTTTCACGAAGCTTTGTTTGCATAAGAAATAAAGAACTGGTTTTTTGTTCATTAAATTTGAAGTGTAGAGAAAAAATATCTGGCTCCTTGTGTGGTTAGATTTTGTTTTAGAATTTGAAAATGTCAATGCACCTTATGTTTATATATAGTATAACATTATCAGAGGAGCTCGTGGCTAAATAATAACAGCCGCTCCGGTCTATCTTTAAGTCAAGCCGTGCTTGCCTAGTTTGATCTGTGAATGGGTGAACGCCTATTACATACTGAGTTTTCTCCGTGCCTCGGAAAGCTCGTTAAGCCGTTGGTCCTGGCTATCATTTCAGATCTTTGACAGTCGTTACAGGTAGTCAGTGGCCCAAAAAGTCTGATAACCAGTCTTACCAAGGGTATCATATTACCCAGTACTAAGTGGGTTGTGGAGGTCAGCTAGGCAGTCGCTCCATGTAAAATACTGGTATTCAGCTGCATCCGGTTACGCTGGAAGCTGACCCTAACGAAGTTGGGAAAAGGCTAGGCAGATGATGATTAAATCCCCAGAGAGATAGGTAGTTTGTCTATAGTACACCACCCGAGAGTCTTCAGAAGTCTGACAACTTACCAAGGGGTATACAAGGTGAAAAAAAAATGGTTACCACGTATTCAGTACATCATTCTGAACCCCCCACATAGAAATTTTTCAATGGTAATGATACTGTTAGCCTGTGTCATCCCACTGCTGGGCAAAGGCTTCTCTCCAAGACTTCCAAATTCTTCGATCCAGAGCCTATGTGGACCACTGGTCGTTAGTTTTGTCCAGCTCGTCCCGCCATCTCCTGCGAGGTCTACCGCGTCGCCTTCTGGCTGTGTCAGGGCTCCACATCGTGGTTATTTTGGCCCACAGCTCTTCGGGCATGCGGCAGACATAGCCAGCCCAGTCCCACTGTAGCTTAGCGGCTTTTTGAGCAACGTCAGCAATTTCAATGGTAATAAAAAAAAAACTGTTCCATACATTGCAGTTTTGTAGGAAACAGCTGTTTTTTTTAATAACCGACGAAAAAGTTTTTATTCAGAATGATGAGCCACCAGATGTTAAAATAGCTGAACCCAAAATATAACACATGTTCATAATCACAACACACGTAGCATCAACTTCAGAATCAATGTTTACTTTATTAGATTTTAAAAACTTTGGGTGTAACTATTGTAGGAAAAGCTTGTGGCTAAATAATAAACAGCCGTGGGCCGACCTTCAAGGTTAACTCGCGCTTGCCAAGGTCGGTCTGTGGATGGGTGACCACCCATTACATACCTATAGATCTTTGACAGCCGTTACAGGTAGTCAATGGCCAGAAGTCTAACAACCAGCCTTACCAAGGGGTTTTGTGTTACCTAGTACTAACTGGGTTGTGGAGCTGGAGGATTCAGCTGCATCCGGTTAGACTGGAAGCCGACTCCAACATAGTTGGGAAAAGGCTAGGCAGATTATGTTTATTCATTTATATGCATATGCTTTACATTTTTCCATATAAAAAAAATAAATAAATAAAGATATTAGCTATTATTTATTTATTAACTCATATCTTACTAATATTATAAAGAGGAAAGATTTGTATTTTTGTGTGTGTGTATGTTTGTAATGAATAAATTCAAAACGTACTGTGCCGATTTCAAAAAAAAAATCACCATTTGAAACCTACATTATCCCTGAGTTACATAGGCTATATTTTATCCCAAAGCCGCTAGTTCTTTATATTTTTACAAAAAAAAACATTTAAAAATATTAACTATTATTTATTTATTAACTCTTATTATTAATAAAATAGTTAAGAATAAGCTGTGCAGATGATGATGCTATGTAGTTACCAAGTTAGATACATTAAATGCAACAGAATAAGAATACATGAATAATAATGTCATGACAAGCCTGCATACAAGTCTATGAATTAAATATAACATCGACGGACTTAGTTTTATAATGATTTATTACTGAGCTCTCGAATGCATAATAATTTATTCTGTAAATGCCAAGATTGTATAAATTAATGAGCATTTACTTGGTGTAGAGGCTTATTGATAGGTAGGTAGGATAAATAGGTCTTATTAGGTATTTTCTTTTTTTTAGGAGGAGCTTGTGGCTAAATAATAACAGCCGCTCGGGTCAATCTTTAGGTTAAGCCACGCTTGCCTAGGTTGGTCTGTGGATGGGTGACCACCCATTACATGCCGACCGAGTTTCCTCCGTGCCTCGGAAAACACATTAAGCCGTTGATCCTGGGTGTCATTTGTAGATCTTTGACAGTCGTTAGGTAGTCAGTGGCCCAAAAAGTTTGACAACCAGTCTTACCAAAGGGTATCGTATTACCCAGTACTAACTGGGTTGTGGAGGTCAGATAGGCAGTCGCTCCATGTAAAATACTGGTATTCAGCTGCATCCGGTTAGACTGGAAGCCGACCCCAATATAGTTGGGAAAAGGCTAGGCAGATGAGATGATGAGGTCTTTTCTTTTTTTTTTGGCTTATTTTTTTTAACATTGTTTTCTGTTTCTTTTTTATTTTGGTTTTTTGGTGTGTTCAGTGTGTAGGAAATGGCGAAGTTAGACGTCGCTTAGTGTTGGTGAAAACGGACGCTAGGCATTCAGTTAGGGTAGGTTAGTGTTGGTGAAAACGGGCGCTAGGCATTTAGTTAGGTCTCGCTTAGTGTTCAAACAAAAGTCACCGACTTCCGAGTGCTCAGTAAAAAATGTACTAAGAAAGTTCAGACTGCCGTTTATTTTTTCATACATTTTGAACTTGACGCTCACAGTCGGCGGCTGTCTATACGCTGTGTTTGAACACGACCTAAGTTTGCTGACTCGCTAACCCTCGCTAACCATCTCGGGTCCAGTTGAAAACCAGCGTCGGGCAGTCGCTGCTCGGCAGTTTGCTGAACTGGGCCTATTTGTCGCAACCGTGAGGCACACAATATTGTCTCTTTTTTTTCTATTTAATTTATATTTTATACTGTGTAGATTTAAGTTTTTTATTTTATTTTGATTTGTTTGTTGTGTGCACTTGTGGCATGTACCAAATAAATATGTTTTCTTTCTTTCTAACTTTACTGAACCAACCATGAACTTATTTATTGACCCTCAGATAATATTTGTATTTTCTTTCTTTCAAAACAGATAAAGAAGTTCTGGAGGCCATTATTAACGACACTAGATAAAAAAAAAACTGGTGAGTTTTATTTTATTACTACTTTGACAGTCACTTCTTTCATTATACTATCTCCGTTTCATTACTAAAGCCGATCGCATAATGATAATTTGTAAAAAGTATTTATTTGACGCTGGCGTGACGACTTAGAAGGGTTTGTGACAGATTGGCCGGAGAAAACCGCACAGAGAGAAGAATGGAAGGCTATGGGGGAGGGCTTTGCTCAGCAGTGGGACAATAAAGGCTAAAAAAAACAATAAGACATATCTACTTAGAGGGTCCACCGAGTGGTGGCCAAGGTTTGGCCACGGTAATATTATAATACAGTAATGTAACTCGGCCGCATGATAGAAATAAATGCCTACAGCCGCGCGGTACGTAAACATGCGTTAGGGCTGCCCGAGTGCCCGTCTCCAGCATTTTAATTACATTTGCCTACTTTCTGTTTCTATTTAGTTTTGTGATTGTAAATATCCTTTTATATAAATAAATGAAATACTTTGTATATTGAATAGGAAGTGTTCAATAAAAATGCGTGTTGTTTTTTGATTGGTAGATTTAATTAAAAAAACATGTTTTTGTTTGAAAAACAAATCGGGCTTATAAATTTGCGACCGAAAAATATTTGCGCCTCGACTGATTCGTACGAAATGCTTTATTGTTAAATTTTAAAGTATAATAAATCCGCATTCTTATATAAAGCTTAATTAAAAATTGTTTTGGGAAACATGGACAAGGTGGAGAAAATGGAATATCTTTTACTTGGTAATAGATACCTGCAGCTACTTTACAATTTACATGTTTGGTTTTAGGTGAATTTCGGAATATTTCCTCCATTTTTTCTATATATTCCACAAAGTCATCGTTGGGTACAATCAAAAAAGCGTTATTGACGAATTCATACAACCAAAAACAGCAAAATATTTCCTACTCGTCATATTAACTGATTTTTAGAGAAAAAATCGCGCGGTTATTGTTAAAAAAACAACACACCGTCCGTTCGACACTGCGGTACAGCCGTGACTGTCTGCGCCGCGAGCGCAGCCCGAGATCGAGGCGCGTAGGTATAGCTCGCGTTTCGTCCGTTTGTATGAAGTTGGAGTACTGTATTATAATATTACCGTGGTTTGGCCAAAGAAATCAGGGCCGTCCTAAAGTTCGTTGGGTTGACGATATCGTCAAAGTCGTGGGAAACACCTGGATACGGGACGCACAGAACCGGGAAGTGTGGCAGAAAAAAGGAGAGGCCTGTACCCAGCAGTGGGTGATTCCGGGCTGATATGGTGATGATAATGATGACTTAGGGTGAAAGCGCCAAGGTAGCCGAAATTCAAGTTTTCTTACGTTTTTTGCAATTTGTAGGTCAGTGTCAGGTTTTATATTGATGGAAATATGATTCGAAAAAAGTATAATTTGTGTTAATCCAGGTCATAAGCTATCTGAGTGCCAAATTTTATCCAAATCCGTTCGGTAGTTTTTGCGTGAAATATTAACAAACATCCATACATCCATCCATCCTTAAAGTTTCGCCTTTTGTAGTATTAATAATCAGTAAGTTTCCTGTGAATAATGATCGTCTCCTTATTGCAGATTCAACATGTCTCTCTGGGCTAGAGCTCAGCAGCTACCACCCGAGAGCCTGCAGAAGGTAAGCTAGTCTCGATTTATTATGCTAGTACTGGAACTAGATAGTACTGGCCGCTAGTACTGGTCGCTAGCACTGGCCGCTAGCACTGGCCGCTAGCACTGGCCGCTAGCACTGGCCGCTAGCACTGGCCGCTGGGACTGGCCGCTGGGACTGGCCGCTGGGACTGGCCGCTGGTACTGGCCGCTAGCACTGGCCGCTAGCACTGGCCGCTAGCACTGGCCGCTAGTACTGGCCGTTAGTACTGGCTGCTAGTACTGGCCGCCGATGGTGGATTGTATGTAATAGATGACTAGACGAAATGGCTTCAATGATGTATTGTTTTGCCTTGTATTTTGAAAAGCAAGATCGGATTTGACGTCAGAATTCGTCACCTTAATTTATACGGATTGCAAGCTAGACCGGAAGCTCAGACTCAAAGAATTAACAGCTAAACTTAATGACGTCTTAATGGCTACAACCATTGTGTGCATACGTGGACCATCTACGTCCAACATTGATAAATTAATGCACCCACAGTTTTGAACACTTCATGTGTCATAGTTAATGGAGGAGCTTGTGGCTTAACAATAACAGCTGCGGTCGATCTGCACGGTTAAGCCGCGCTTGCCTAGATCGGTCCGTGGATGGGTGACCATGCTGAGTTCCCTCTGTGCCTCGGAAAGCACGTTAAGCCGTTGGTCTCGGCTGTCATTTGTAAATCTTTGACAATCGTTACAGGTAGTCAGTGGCCCGATGACAAGTCAAACAGTTTAACCGAGTTTAGGGGAATCGTACTATCCAGTACTAACTGGGTTGTGGAGGTCAGATAGGCAATCGCTCCATGTAAAATACTGGTGTTCAGCTGCATCCGGTTAGACAGGAAGCCGACCCCAACATATTTATGAAAAGGCTAGGCAGATGATGATGATTTCTTCACTTTTGTCACCAGGTACGCACCATCTACGGGGACCACTTCCCCATTGAAGTTCGCCACTGCCTCGCACCATGGATCGAGAGCCGCATATGGTGAGTGCATGACATGACCTGAATATGTAAACACCAATATTTGTATGATGCATCGAGTCGATCGATTTTTCTGGGAAACCGGCTAGAGAGGAAAATGTCTGAATTATTTATTTTTCGTGTGCATAATTTATTGTGGAACATGGATTATAAAGGGTGTAAAAAGACCCTTAACGAAGCCGACAGGCACTTGTTCTTCCCGTCATTGCGATATTTTTTTTGTTCTGGACCATACCTGGGAACCTTCTAGTTACGGAGATATTTGAGGTCAAAGTTCCAATTTTTCACAAGTTTAAAAAAAAGCACTTTGTAAGGTTTTTACTTTACTTTATTTACCTCCATGTCCCATTTACTATTCAAAGCATCCATCAGCATTAAGTTTTGAGAGCGTTATCACGTTTTACCGTAAAAGGTTATTTTTCACCCTAAAAAAAAAGTAGTTTCCCAGCAATAATTATTTTTGTGTAGAGTTACTTAGTTTGATGTACAGAATGCTTGGTTGACGGCTTCGTGAAGGGTCTGTTTACACCTTGTATTACCTGGACGGGGTGGTAGGATGCAGTTTCATGAATTCCTGAGTCGAGTGTATTGGATTTTCAGTAGCTAGTTTAGAGTTCTCAGAATTACCCCGGGAGCTTACAATTGCGGGTTCACGAGAAACGCAATCGATACAGTTCTGGGAACAAGACTTCGTGTTATGTCTTGTTCATTTTCAACTATCGCTACTAGAGAGCAGCATTTCCTCCGTGCCTCGGAAAGCACGTTAAGCCGTTGGTCCCGGGTGTCATTTGTAGATCTTTGACAGTCGTTAGGAAGTCAGTGGCACGAAAAGTCTGACAGCCAGTCTTACCAAGGGGCATCGTATAACCCAGTACTAACTGGGTTGTGGAGGTCAGATAGGCAGTCGCTCCATGTAAAATACTGGTATTCAGCTGCAGCCGGTTAGACTGGAAGCCGACCCCAATGTAGTTGGGCAAAGGCTAGGCAGATGATGCTACTAGAGAGCTTCAGAGAGAGCTCGTGTGGGGCTAGGCAGAGATATACTCAAAATCTAAGCATTTATTTCAAGTAGGCCAGTTACAGGCACTTTTGAGCTATCGAAACAAAGATAACAATGAAATCTAGCTACAATAGGATATTTGACTGAAAAAAACTATTTAGTCTGTCAGTTAGATTATCAAAAAATATTGGACACGTATTTTTTCTTTCGTCACATAATCAAAAAATGACGACGATATAGCGCGTTGAAATCTCGCGTGACGTCACAATTTCTGTTACTTTTTACTATCCAGTGACGTCACAAGCCCCCTCTCTTGAACTTTGATGCGCTGTATCGTCGTCATTTTTTGATTATGTGACAAAAGAAAAAATACATGTTTAACATTTTTTGGTGATCTAACTGACGGACTAAATATTTTTGTTTTTTTTTTCGATGTTGTCAAATAGCCTAATATAAAAACTTATAAAGTACTGTAGTTGATTATTCCAAAGCGTAGATCTCTATGGAGAAGAATGGGCAAGAAACTCCATGGACACTCTTTTCAGTGAGCGTATTGTTACAAAACCTTGGTTACATCATTCATGTTGAGATGGTACAGAGAATTTTATGAGGTTTTATTATGTAGTACAACAAAATTTTATACGACGCATCGTTTTCGAGATATAAGCAAAAAACCAAAAAACGGGACCTTCTTTGCCCCCCCATCCCTCGGGCTCACCTCGGAGGGGTCAGGACTTTTAATATGTTTATCTTCTAACTAGTCCAAACAAAGTTCATAAGTCAGATTTTCTGCTTTCGACTTCTCCAACCACATACCCCTTTTGAGCACTCATTTACCAGACTATATGTGAGAACGATATAGCAAGATGTGCAACATCGTGTATAGTTGCTATCACTAGTACACACACAATACACACTAGGCTGACTGGTAATTAGTGACCGATATTTAAACACGTGATTGTACTCATGATAACAAACAACTTTCCCAAAGAGCCATTTTTGTAAATACTCATTTACTTTTATCACAATAACACAACAGCGGAGCACTACGGAACGGGCTTGCGAGCCGCGCGGGTGCTCTGCCTACCCACTGTTGCACGGTACGATAGTAATGAGACAGAACGGCGTCACGCGGCTAACAGCTGATACACCACAGGCGCGCGCGCGTGCGACTTTCATACGGCCCGCTGTTGTATTATAAAACTGAATTAGTATTAAAAAAAATGTTTCTTTGGGAAAATTGTTTGTTATCATGAGCACAATCACGTGTTTAAGTATTGGTCACTAATTCCCAGTCACCCTATATGATACACCCACATTTCGCCAGTTACCAATGTTTAGACGTCATTTATTAGAGGGCGAGCCTAATGCCGTTAATTGGTTAAAATCCAGACTATGAGCTACTATTGAGACATTTTTAATAGAACATCCTAACAAAATTGGTCTGTCTGTTTGTGTATGTGAGTTTAAATGTTTGTAAACGCACCCACGATACAGGAGAAATGCCTAGTGCGTGGCAAAGTTTAAAAAAAAAAATCCCCCGTTCGCACTTGCGACCACGAGACTAAAATATCAATGTAAATATTTAGCCCGTGGCTTCGCTCGCGCTGTGGTCGAAAAATATCACACGAGAAAATCATAAAATAATGGGTGTTAACAATACCCTTAACGAAGCTGAAAGGCTATTGTTCTACCCGTATCTTGCGACCATTTTTTTGTTCTGGATTATACCTGAACGCGTAGCATGACCGCCGTAGAAACGGGTTTTTTTTTCGAAGGAAGAACGGACAAAATAACAGATTTCTTTTGTTGATCTGTTTTTTTGTCGATTCTTCCGTCGACAAAACCCGTTTCTACGGCGGTCATGTTACGCGTGCTGGGAACCTTCTAGTTACGGAGATATTGGAGGTCAAAGTACCAACTTTTTTTTAATATTTTTTTTTGTGTTATAACTTTATTTTAAATACCTCCACGACCCCCTTTTTTCTTTTTAATTTTTTAATGTTATAACTTTATTTTAAATACCTCCACGACCCCCGCAATATTCAATGCATCCGTCAGCACAATGTTTTAAGTGCGTTACATTGAGTTTTACCATAAAAAGTTATTTTTCACCACTTTTTTATTTTACCACAAAAGTCGTTTCCCAGCATCAATTTTTACGTAGTGTTACTTAGTTTGATGTACAGAATGCTTGGTTGACGGCTTCGTGAAGGGTCTGTTTACACCGTGTGGTAGACTAGCACAACCATAAAAATACCGTCATCCAACCAAACCAATAACCAGGCCAACTATCCCCAACAGGACAGCGGAACCTGATGAGCAGCAACGCTTCTTCGTGGACGAGCTGGTGCAGGAGATCCAGGCGCACGCCGACCTCATGCTGTCCCCGGACATGTTCGTCACCAAGATGAAGCTCCTGGACGCTGCCAAGAACTTCCACATGCAGTACAGGTGAGTGAGAGTAGGTAGTACTAGACGCCAGTGGCGAAGGTGCCATACAACCCGATTCCTACCGGATTCCCTTTGAAAAATGGCACAGTCAGAATCAGAATCAGAAATATTTATTTGTAAGAATGAAGTTTTACACAGTATGGCTATGGTGTGATGGGTTTGTTTAAACATGCTACCACAACATATGTACAAAACTTCGAAATTTGATTTGCTGTAAGAAAACCCAATTCGGGGTTAAGCTCGCCATTGTACATAAGCTATGTTATCGCAATTTGAATACTTTTTTTTGTTTTTTGTGTGCAATAAATAATAAGAATAAGAATTAAGAAACTTATATATAATTTTTATACAACATACAATATTTAATATTCAGATGTCACTCTTAAATAAATTAAATAAGTAGTAAAGTTATTTTATGATTTGTGATTTACAATAGGTTCAACATGAATTAATATTATTATAATTATGTAATCGTTACTTTAAAATCAATTGCAAAATTAAGTGCTTATAAGTAAGTTAAGTAGTTCTTGGATTTTTACAATATTCCATATATTCTCTAATGTCGTAAAAGAAATTATCCAATAACCAACTTGTCAACTTTTTCTTGAACATGGGGAGGGGCAGTATTCTATTGACAAATAATATAATCACACTAAAGAAGTGTACTCCGGCTTACCGCTTACAAAAATTGATCCTTCGCTACTGCTAGAGGCTGGTGCTGGATGCAAGTCAGCTGGTGATCAGCAGGAGGTCCAGGTGGCCTACTATGACGTGTTAGCAGATCTTTTTCGTGAGTGGGAAAGAGATGGCGCTAGACGTCCTCTATAGCTCCGTCATTTACTCACACTGGTGAAACTGGAGTGACATTAAAACGATTGATTTAAGACGTCATGGGAACTCCCCAGGCATCAGGTCATAGTAAACCTAACATAGTCAAGTCGGCCAACTTTTTGGGAATTACTTAACTTACGGGATATCTTCCGTGATTGTTTATTATTTTGAGAGCTTTATATCGGGGGCTCAAAATAATGAAACATCACGGAAGATATCGGTAATTACAATATAAGTTTAGTATTCCTATATTTTTAAATATTTTTTTTAAGAATTATGAAAAAACTTAAAAAGTAAGTAATCAAAATGAACAAACGAAAATAAAAAATAGCTACCGGTGAAATACGTGTGAATGGAATGTGCAGCTGAATGCACCCCGGTGGTAATGAAACCAGGATTAGCTTGCTGCCTATTGTATTAACAGATAGTCGAGTGCTGTGACCGTCGGACTGCCAAGTCATAGGTCTCGAGTTTGAGCCCAAAATTAATTAATATTCATTTATTTCGGACAACAGTGATCCATATTTAGTTAGTATTACAAACAGCTTATATTCTAGTGTTATTAACATTGATATACAAATATATTATTAAAACAAAGGACGACCAAGCAGGAAGACATGTTTCCTACCTAATCAACCTCCGCACAAAATGCCTGATATTAGGCGTATAGCTCTCCGCCACAGCTCTCAGGATATAGTTGCGACTACTCCGCACTCTGCACAGCAGCGATGCCGTTTTTTTGCGTAGAATAGCATGAAAGCCATCCGTGTGTGTCTCAGCAAACATTTCTGAAGCGCTACAGAACCGGGGAAGTCGCAACAACATACTGAAAGCATTATTATATTGAACCAAAGCACGCACCTCTGATTTTTCAGATTCATGTGCGTATTGTAAAATTATCACTTGCTTCGGTGAAGGAAAACATCGTGAGGAAACCAGCATGCCTGAGAGATATTTCTCGACGGCACACTGGCTAAAAATCGCTAAAAGTTGTCAAATAATCTAACTTACAAATTACACGTAATCTGGGTTCTATTGTTTAGGGGACACCCTCAGTACAATGGTAGCTACCTGCGCAAGCGCCGCGCTCCCCCGGATCCCCACTTACTTAGTACCCCAGTACAAAGTTTGGCTCGTTAAGCAGCGGATGTGTTTTGTTTTATTTAAACTTAAAATTTAACTGATAATATTAATACGTTGTTCGGTGGAAAAAGTGTTTGGTTATGGATTCTTCTCCTGACTGCGGGAGGTAAGGAACTATTATTTATTATACATATACTTTTGAATTGTATTTCTATGTTATTTCGTATTTCTTCTAAAAGTAGTCGCTATTTAAAGAGTAATCAAACTTCTCATAGAGTAAAAGTACTCTCAAGTGGACTCAAGCCCTCAAATGTACCTCAAAATGAGCATTTAGTTACTTTTGAATTGTATTTCTATGTTATTTCGTATTTCTTCTAAAAGTAGTCGCTATTTAAAGAGTAATCAAACTTCTCATAGAGTAAAAGTACTAACTCAAGTGGACTCAAGCCCTGAAATATACCTTAAAATGAGCACTAAGTTACTTTTGAATTGTATTTCTATGTTATTTCGTGTTTATTCTAAAAGTAGTCGCTATTATAGAGTAATCAAACTTCTCATAGATTAAAAAAACTAACTCAAGTGGACTCAAGCCCTCAAATGTACCTTAAAATGAGCACTTAGTTACTTTTGAATTGTATTTCTATGTTATTTCGTATTTATTCTAAAAGAAGTCGCTATTTAAGGAGTAATCAAACTTCTCATAGAGTAACAGTACTTACTCAAGTGGACTCAAATGTACCTTAAAATGAGCATTACACGGAACTTTCGGTCGGACACTAACTAAAACTGACCATTTCTCTGATCGTTTTTTTTTCGCAACAATGAATCCTCTTGTAAGCGCTATAACTTGCAAGTTGCAGTTGCAGTGCAACCACTGAGAGCAGGCAGACCGACATCGTTCACATTAGGGGATTACTCTACAAACCATAAAAGTAAATCTAACCGTATCCATGATCGTTATGAAAAATCCCGTCACCTCTTAGACTACTAGAAAAAGACGCTCGTTTTTGCGCATCATGAACAAACTTTGTCAATTTTAGTCCTAAGATAGAATTTCATAAATTCTAATTTTGTTTTTTTTTTTTTTTAATTACAAAATGGGCTGCTGTTTTTTTCCAGGATCAAACTCTGAAGAGATTTATATTAGTAGTAGAACTCTTTTTGAGTATTATAGAGTCTACTTCTAGAAAATACTGAAATATCTTTAAAACATGACGATTAATAAATTATTTGATTTGATTTTTTATTGATTTCCACTTTATTGCAATTAATAACCCTAATAGCACCAGTTTTTCTATTCAATTTGCTAATAAACTCCTATAAATCAGTTAAAAAAACTGCAAAATAGATTTTTGCAAACTCTTTGTGATATTTCGCCAGTGTGCGGCATGTAAAACCAAGTCAGAGGCCCATGGGCGGCTTAAATACTCTGACACTAGGTTAGGTACTAACCACACGTTAAAGAATAAGATTGTATTAAAACTGCATACAATGGTGGGCCAGCTTTAGGTCAAAATTTAAGAGCAAGGACACAGGGCCGCCCGACATTACTTTTTTTGACATTAGCAAAATGTGTGGCATCGAATAGTGCTGGTATGTACTGTGAACTAGAGGTGGGCAAAGTGAAATCATTTTTGCGATCTGCATCTCGATCACTGATGATCCGAAACACTGATATGTTTCATTTGGCTCATTTGGATCATCGGCTCAAAGGATATAAAATACACAATGTTACGTATACATTACGTTGCGTCGCGGGCGTTTACTACTGAGTCAGACAAATGTTATGTAGCGACAATGCTGAATGTTTTATGTGTACAAATTTATTGTTAAAAAGTTACATTATAAATAAAATCGTATATTCATACTTTATCCGGGCTTAGGACTAGTGGCTATTCCTTAATTAATAGCCAGCTGGGGCGTATTTAAAAATCGATTCTATTTACAGTTTTTTTTTTAGTTTTTTTTTTTGTATTTAAATGGTATACAGAACTATAATGTTTTCGAAAATTGGCACGAGCGAACATAAACAATCGACCGCGTGACGCATCAACGTCAGAGGCTCAGTCTCCCTCTCTCGCTCGCTCACCGCTCAGTCGCCTCGCGAGCGATGCGTCGCGCGGAATGAGCCAGAGCAAAGTAATGTTTCAGATCCAAATGATGCGTTTGAAACGTAGTTATTGAACCAATCTTTTGAATCATTTTAATGATCCGGATCAGTGAGTCGGTTCCGTAAAGATTTACACACGCCTACTGTGAACGTATGCATACCCGCCAGTGGCGAAGGGTCCATACAACTCGATTCCTACCGGATTCCCTTTGAAAAATGGCACAGTCAGTATTCTATAGACAAATATATACTCACATTAAAGTTATGTACTCCGGCTTACCTCTTACAAAAATTGACCCTTCGCTACTGGTATCTGCTAACGGCCAATTTTTCAATATCAGTTGCTAAAGTTGCGTAAAAAATAATAGTAACTTTTCTTTTAAGCCTGGGTGCTGATTTTTTTTGTATTTTGTATAGAAGATTGTCAAAATTCAACAATTTATGCTGCCTGACACTTCGGTATGTTTTCCAAGCTTAACAGCGTCGTTAATTGGGGCTGCGGGACTGTTCGAAAGAGATACCGCTGCCCTGGAACACAAAGGGCAAAGAAGGAACATGGATGGGTTTTAGTCAGTAAAAGTCTGACACTCCCTCCCACTCCACCCAGAGCGGGAGGAGTTATTTGATGATATCCCATCCCAAAAAAAAAGGCAGTGTTATTAGTTATTAAATTTTGACAATATTTTCGTGACAAGAGGGCGGGCCTATTTTTTGGCCAAAGAATCAGCATTGCCATCCAACGTGGCAATGCTGCCAGCCTTCTGCGCATTTTTCTTGTTGACAGCGATGTCGACGAATTTTTGACGCCCTGTAACCCTTTTGATACTTGTACATATTTTTATTACTATTATAGATTTGTAGTTTTTAAGTAATGTAAAGTTCTTTGAAATTAAATTCTTCATTTATAGCCTATAGGAGAAGAGTACCTGGAAGCATATGGGGGAGGCCTTTGCCCAGCAGTGGGACATACAAGGCTAACAAAAAAAAATAGCCTATAGCTCCCACGAATAATGTAGCTTTCTGCCATTGAAAAAAATTTAGAATTGTATCATTAGTTCCGGAGATTACACCCTACATACAAACTAACAAACAAATTTTACCTCTTTATAATATTCGTATTAAAGATTGTTTATAGTCATTCAAAAAAGGTTATTTGAAACCGCATCACAGTGAGTAAGACCGAGTCCGTGAATGAACCAATCATTCAGGCTAGCTGAACATTTATTATGTCATGATTATTTCAGATTTATCCTTATTTTGTTTGGTTTACAAACACACGTATTCTGTTGAGCTGAAAAGTTCATTAACCTAATTTGTATCTTTCGCAATGTCATACAGTGTAAGGGACCCTCCACAAAGTGACAGGGTGCATTCAGCTCCTTATTTTGAATCATATTCCACTAGAATTTTACTCCGGAAATTTTTATTTAAAAAAAACTGTTACTATTCCTTTATTTCAATGTAAAATAACATTCCCTGTACGCAGCACTCCATTTATGTAAATAATACGGCTAAAATAAAAAATCCAACAATGGATGTTGGAATACTCTGACAAAAAATGAAAATTTGGTAATAAAATTAAATAGGAAAAATAAAATTTAAAAAAATGAAATTAACAAGTCATAGTAGCAATTAAAAAATGAAAACACATTTAGTACCTAATAAAATTTGAAAAATAAAATTAAAATTAAAATAGTTATTAACAAATAGATATTTTTTTTAGCCATTTTTATAATTTGCGAGAGATTCACAGATCATATTGAAGGGTGCGGTAAAGACCATCAGACTGAACAACTTACTCCATGGGTCCTACATCGTAATCTCGAAAATATATCAGTGGTCCCATACATTACCGTCATTAGTACCGTCGCTTGCGAACGTATCCGTTTCTGCGCTTAGTCAAATACATCGTTCCATTTCATTCCTACCGTGTCGGATACGATGACAGGCGAACGGAGCCGATCGCGCGGCGCAGCATATTTTCGACAACGATCGCGACTTCGGTCAAGCTACTGTGCGCGGCTTGGTAATATAGACTTTAAACACTGTGTACACGATTTAATATCGTTTAAAGATTGTAAAATCCGTTCCGATCTGATGCGATGCGATGCGCCTAAAGGTTGATTTCCAATCAACCTTTAGGCGCGAATTACACAGAAAGGGCGTAGGGTGACGGTGCGGCGCAGGCGTAGAATTTATAAGGAAACGAAAGAACTACGCTGCGCCGCTTGAGTGTAATTCACGAAACGTCGCCCACGTACATTTTGTATGAAAACGTTTTGAAGCGACATCATGCCTGCGCCGCGCCTTCACCTTACGCCGTTTCTGTGTAATTCGCGCCTTAGAGTCGACGCAGACAGATCATCAAACTAAAACTTCAAAGTCACACAGTAAATGTTATGTTTTTTCAATATTGACAGCCACGCACCCCACGAGCTGTACGCGTACATGCGCCGCTCGCTGGCTCTGGAGATGGACGTGATACAGAACGCGATGGGGGGCACCCCGTACGTGGCGCAGCCGCAGACCGAGAGGAAGTATAGCGAGGTGAGTGGCTTTATATTTAAGTACATAATATACAGGGTGGGATACCGACGACGCGAAAACTGTTATATGTCCCGTCACGTAAAAAGAACGCTGACCGCTCAAATAAATTTTCTCATTTTTTTTTATTCCAGCCTTTTCCAAAGTACTAAGTAGCTAGTAAAGTACCTATTACTAATCTACAATGAAACAGTTATACGTATATTATAAAACAATAGCTTAGTACTTAAGGACGCGGCTGTATAACGTGCACAAACACATCCCCTCCACTGTCGCTCAGCGTTCTTTTTACGTGACGGGACTTATACCACGTATTCAGTATAATTATCATTCTGAGCCCCCACAGCCACACATAGAAATTCTCCATCGGTTATTAAAAATAAACAGCTTTCCCATACATTTGGACCGTGTAGGTGTTGCATTTTTGTAGGAAACAGCTGGCTTTTTTTAAAAGCAAAACAGGATATAAGTGCATTTAAAAACTTTATCTTAATTAATTTCCGATAGGTACGCAATTTAAATAAATAAAATACATTTATTTCTGACCGACATTGTCCATTTGTTAGTAACAAAGGTCTTAAAACTATGCTAGTATTGCATCAATCAATAAACAAACAATTCAATATCTAACAAGAATGTGACTACAACTAAAAAACCCGACTACTGAAAAATCAGGATCTAATTAAAATCGCGGTTTACAAGTTAAAATCGACTCCTCCTATTGATTAAGTCGGGTAAAATGCAGCCTATGTTACCCGGGCCACAATAACTATAGATATAATAATAAGATAATATATAATATAATATAAGATCAGCGCGCCGCGTAATGATAGTCGATGTTACCATCCCGCATAATGAGAACCTCGTGAAAGCTGAGAAAGAGAAACAAATAAAATATCTTGACTTGGCACACGAGGTTGTCGACATGTGGAATGTGAACTCGGCTATCATTGTGCCGATTGTCGTAACGGCCAATGGCCTTATAGCCAAGAGCTTCGACGACCATCTTTCGAAGCTCTCCTTAGGCGGTTGGATCAAGGGCCAGATTCAGAAGGCAGTACTCCTCGATACGGCTCGCATTGTGAGGAGGTTCCTGTCTCTGGAGCCCTAACCACCGGTAGCTTGGACCCTTCTCCCGATACCGGCGGACCACTATTTTTTGTATTTCTAAATGTTTTTTCTTTTTATATGGATTTTTTAAGAAATATTTAGAAATGTAAAAAACGTGTAGTGTAAAATAAATAAAGGATATAATAATAAAAAAACTAATGTTAGTTACAATAGCCTTAAAACTACGTTAGTATTGTATTAGTATTGTATATCTCAAATAATAAATAGTCAAAATCTTATCTTCTTTCTTTCTTTCTAATCTTTTCTTTTCTTCGATCTTCTTAATTTAGCTTTAGGCCCCATTTTATAGCCAACTGCAACATATAAAAGTAAATAACAAGTTGGGAACAACTTCTATTTTAAAATTTGGGTGTGTATTGATGCCGACCGCATTGATAACAACGTAACTGATAACGCCTTGATAACGAATACTATGTACTACTGTTTGCTATCTAATGATTCAGTACTAACCATATAGATTGAGGAATCTTAACTAGCTATACTTATATAGGGTGACCGATACTTAAACACGTGATTGTACTCATGATAACAAACAACTTTCCCAAAGACACTCATTCACTTTTATACTCATTCAATGTTATCACAATAACACAACAGCCGTATGAAACTCACGCGCGCGCCTTTGACCTATCAGCTGTTAGCCGTGTGACGCCGTTCTGTCTCATTACTTTTTTTAAACTTCGCATACTCTTGTACGTGAAGTTTAAATAAATAAATGTTAATGGACCAATGTTGTCAAATTAAATAAATATATGTTATGTGAGGGGGGGATGGGGTCCATTAATTACGTGAGGCAATTTTGGCGATATTTCGACCCCCCCTTCCCCCTTGGTGAGATGTCGTGAGAATTGACTTGGACCCGTCACTCCTAACAACCTAATCTCACACGAGATATATTAATATGCGTATTTAAGTGTAAAGACGTTAATCTGTCGTTGGATTTATTTTAAAATCCATAATTAATTTGCTTGATTATTTTCATTGAATATTTATTATTATTGTGTAGGATGTTTTTAGTGCAGAAACATGGTCACTTAAACCTAGTTTTCACGCAATTTTATACTTTAACTTGCGGGAAAAAAAAGTTACGTTAAATTTGCCGAGACACCCCCTCTCTCCCTCGTGAGATTGGGTGAGATACGGCTCGAACCCCTCCCCTCTTGAACTCCTCACGTAATTAATGAACGCCCCCTTATGTATTATAACATTACGGTCTTTTTCCACAGTTAATAACGGGTCTACAAACAGTCCGTCAGAAGGTGAACATTGTCGGCGAAGAGATCCGCACTCTGCAGGCCAACATCGAGTCCTTCTCGCTGCAGTACCACGAGTGTCTGAAGAACAAAGGTAACTCATCACAGCTGTAATCCACGAAGGGTTTATTTATTTATTTAGAATCTCCAACAAAGGATGTACACAAACAAGAAATAAATAATCGACGACAAAAGTATCACGTAGGTGTACTCCTTCACTTACAGGAGACCACGGCATGCATCATAAAATGTATAACTAAGCTAACAAGGGTTAGGCAGAGGTGTACCTAATAGTACACCCATATTTCGCCAGTTATGTTTAAGTCCCATGTAATAGGGGGTGAGACTATTGCCATCAACCGGGTACAGCTACTGAGAAAATTCTCCTGATGAAAAACCCAATAACACTTTGCCCGACCTGGGAATCGGACCCAGGACCTCATGCTCAGCAGTCGCGCTTGTGACCACTTGACCAACGAGGCAGTGCAGTTGATTAATAAGACTGCCCCATATTCAAACAATTTTGAATTAAAACGATTGTTAATCAACCCTCCTTGTAACCGTAATTTGACGGCACGGTTGGCGCAGTGGCTGAGCGATTGGCTGCTGCGCTTCGTGTCGCGGGTCCGATCCCCGCACGGAACAAATATTTGGTTGATCATAATCAAATGTCAAAGCTATTTAATTTGTCTCAAACCTCAATATTTGTAATTCTGAATTAATTAGTCATTTAGATATTCGTCAGTAAAATAACATTTGTCAATTAAGAACAATTAATTTTTTTTCTAAAATTGTGTAAAATTTAATTCTTTTAAGGCATCTGGTATTTTATAATAAACGCTATGACCTACAGGTAGTTGTTCCGGGTCTAGCTGTTTGTGTATGTGAGTTTTAAATGTTTGTAAACGCACCCACGATACAGGAGAAATTCATAGTGTGCGGCAACGTGTCTTTAAAAAAAACAAAATGGACATTCAAGTTGATGTTTTACCTTCCAGGTCACATGAACTACCTGCAGCAGTCGATGACGAACGAGCGCCGCGACTTGGTGGCGTGCCTGCGCGTGCAGATCGAGGAGACGGAGAGGAAGCTCAACGCTCTGGTACGCACACTTCTTATCTACTTAATAAATGGAAATATTGGGTAAAGGCTTCTCCCCGCGGGCCTGTGGACGGTGAGTAATGGGTTAGCTCACCGTCCGTCCGTCTTATGACGACAGGCCGTGTCACAGGCGCGTTCGTGTTCCACGCGCGCCTCAAAGAGATGTCAGCAACAGGAAGGGGCCCGCAACGGTCGATGCCTGCCGGGGCTACGGGACTGTTCGAAAGAGATACCGTGGCCCTGGAACACAAAGGGCAATGAAGAAACATGGATGGGTTTTAGTCAGTAAGAGTCTGACACTCCCTCCCACTCCACCCAGAGCGGGAGAAGTCATTTGATGATTTCCCATCCGTAAAAAAAAAAAAAGGCTTCTCCCAATGGCTTCCAGTTTTTCCGATCTAGGGCTGTGATGGTCCACTGGTCTTTGGTTTTGTCCAGCTCGTCCCTCCATCTTCTACTAGGTCTGCCGCGACGCTCTCTGGCTAACAGTTTTACAAGGTGTAAACGGACCCTTCACGAAGCCGTCAACTAAGCATTCTGTACATCAAACTAAGTAACTACTCAAAAAATATTGCTGGGAAACGACTTTTTTTTTGAGTTGAAAAATTACGTTTTACGGTAGGACTCAATGTAACGCAATCAAATATTGTTCTGATTGATGATTGAACAGTACGGGGGTCGTGTAGGTGTTTAAAGAAAAGTTATAACATTCAACACTTTTTATCTTAAACTTGTGAAAAAGTTGAAACTTTGATCTCCAGTATATCCGTAATTACACAAAACTGCAATACTTACGAACAAGTTGTATGGAACACCTGATTAAAAAAAATCACTGATGAAAAATTTCTGTGGGGTTTTTTTTTCTTCGCAATCATCAAATGACCCCTCCCGCTCTGGGCGGAGTGGAAGGGAGTGTCAGACTCGTACTGACTAAACCCATCCATGTTGCTTCTATCTTCTTCAAGGGGAGGTTCAGAATGATATACTGAATACGTGGTAACCGTTTGAGCATCGGTGTCCTAAAGCCCAATCATTCATCAAAGGGATCAGTTTAAATTGCCGGCTAATATTAAATGTTTGCCTATTCCAGGTGGCACAGATCAGCCAGTCCCAGATGGAGCTGGTGGACCACATGAAGGAGAACATCGCCAACCTGCGCCAGCTGCAGAGCCAGGTGCTGGACGAGGAGCTCATCAAGTGAGTCACATAACACCTGCCTGCCCTTGTCCCATGTTACTTGCGCTCGGCGCTACATGTTTTTTTCTTCCGTTCTCCTCTGTTGGCTGTTACGCTATCATTTACTCTTTTTTAACCAACTTTTTTAAAAAGAAGGAGGTGACGTATTTCGCCAGAATCTTTTTTAGGGTTCCGTAGCTCAAAAAGAAAAAACGGAACCCTTATAGGATCACTTTGTTATCCGTCTGTCTGTCTGTCAGAATCCTCGGTGAGCGAAACCGATTCGCACTGTCCCGTATTTTTTTTGTAAGAGAGAAAAAACAAAGAAAGGAAGCGTATTTATTAGTCTCAAACAAAATGATAAAAATTAACAATAAAACAAAAAGTTAACAAGAAAAGCTTAATAATAAGACATACTTTAAACTAAAATTCTGTGTCGGCATTGGGGGGGCGGGGGGGTGAACTTAAAGGGTTGTATTTACGGGTTAAATAATTGTAATTGTCTGTAACAGCCGCTCGGGTTGATCTTTAGATTAAGCCATGCTTGCCTAGGTTGGTCTGTGGATTGGTGACCACCCATTACATACCGAGTTTCCTCCGTGCCTCGGAAAGCACGTTAAGCCGTTGGTTCCGGGTGTCATTTGTAGATCTTTGACAGTCGTTAGATAGTCAGTGGCCCAAAAAGTCTGACAACCAGTCTTACCAAGGGGTATCGTATTACCCAGTACTAACTGGGTTGTGGAGGTCTGACAGGAAGTCGCTCCGTGTAAAATACTGGTATTCATCTGCATCCGGTTAGACTGGAAGCCGACCCCAATATAGTTGGGAAAAGGCTAGGCAGATGATGATGAATTGTCTGCAACTACATTATGTGCTACTTGCGCGATTCATATTTTCATTAACATACAACCATACACTGACCTGCAAATTGCAAATATTGCACCACCACCAAAGCCTTCCACCTGGAACAAGGAACATGGATGGGGGAGGGGGGGGTATTCTACTTCTCCCGCTCTGGGTGGAGTGGGAGGGAGTGTCAGACTATTACTGACTAAAACCCATCCATGTTCTTTCATTGCACTTTGTGTTCCAGGGCCACGGTATCTCTTTCGAACAGTCCCGCAGTCCCGGCAGGCATTGGCCCTTGCAACCAGGAAGGGGCCCCCCTTCCTGGTTGCTGACATCTCAAGCCTTCCACCTTAAAAGCATGTCCATTTGTGTAGCTAGGACATTACGACATTTGTGCAATTGTTAACCCCCTCACCAATCAGGACACCTCTGAACTGTCTCCCTCACCCCCAGATGGAAACGCGAACAGCAACTGAGCGGCAACGGCGTCCCGATGCAGTCGAACCTCAACACCATCCAGGAGTGGTGCGAGCTGCTGGCCGACCTCATCTGGCTCACGCGCCAGCAGGTCAACAACGTGGCGCGCATCAACACCAAGACCATCGTCGAACTGCGACAGCCGCATCTCGCTGAGATGCTGGATGAGATGAGCAAGCAGGTACGTCATCAATCTCGAAGCATTTATTTCAAATACAGGGTGTAAACGAGGACGTGTCTGATGAGATGACGAGTAATAGAGAAGTATGGAAGAAGAGGACATGCTGCGCCGACCACAGATACAGATAAGGGCAAGAGAATGATGATGAATGATGACAGGGTGTAAACGGACCGCCTCACAGTCCCAGAGCAGCAGTTTCCTGCTATTTTGTCCCACAGTTTGTCCGGCATGCGGTAGACATGACCTGCCCGGTCCCATTTGAGTTAGGCAGCCTTTTCAGCCACGAGAGATAGAATCTAGGCTATAAAGTAAATACTTAATTAAAACAGGTAAATATTTCACAGCTATTTGCGACGTTGCCAACTTTCTGTATAAACGCTCTTAACACCTAGTATACTGAAAAGTCTGACAACCAGTCTCACCAAGGGGTATTGTATTACCCAGTACTCACTGGGTTGTGGAGGTCAGTTAGGCAGTCGCTCCATGTAAAATACTGGTATTCAGCTGCATCCGGTTAGACTGGAAGCCGACCCCAATATAGTTGGGAAAAGGCTAGGCAGATGATGACTCGTCATCTCATCAGACACCTTTCTTGCCATATCATCCTTCACACAGTCCATCCATCGTTTCTTTGGCTTTCCCCAACCCTTATAGCCATCCACATTCTATTCAATTCAATTCATTTATTTTGCAAAAACATGTGTTGATAATATACATGGTATGATGCTTATTATAGGTGTTACAAGGTACTCTTTGGCTCAACATGTTTGACCATGGCTGGCGTACAAATTAGGTCGAAAGACCACCCAAAGACCACCCAAAAGATTTCAAAAAAATAAGAATACAAAGAATAATAATATAAATAATCAACAATTCACATTAATATTAAATTAAAAAATTAGGTAAATAGTCATACAATTCAAAATAACAGAAAAAGATTCAATAAGTGTACATTTCCTATCTCTAATATATTTCTGTTCGTGTTCTGCAGGTGACCGGTTTGCTGTCAACCCTGGTGACGTCTACCTTCGTGATTGAGAAGCAACCTCCGCAGGTCATGAAGACCAACACACGGTAAGAAGATAAGAGTTCATAATATCCATACAACTATCTCTTTATTATAAGTTTTTAAATTGTCATGGTCACAAACAGTAAACATGGTAAATATCCCGTTTCTAGAGTTAATGATAATATCTCTTATTCCTTTTATTAATTTCTCTAACATATTATTTACATTTTTAAATATTTCTATACAATTTAAAGTAATATAAAAAAAACCTTTAAAAATATAAAAAAATAGTAGCCCACCAGCATCGGAAACAGGGTCCGAGCTACCGGTGGTCAGGGCTCTTGAGAGAGGAACCTGCTAACGATACGAGCCGTGTCGATAGGAGCTGCCAAGCGAGAGCCTCCTCAGATGTTATATCTCTTTATTGTTATGAATTTTAAACATTAATCATTTTTGTAAATGGGCACAATATTCTTTTCATTTTGTTGTTTAAAAAAAGAAAAAGCCAGAAAGTTTATTAAAATTACAATTCATTAATATGAATTACTAATACAATACAAATAAGTCGTGTCACGATGCAAGTTTGCTGATGATTAAGTCTCAACATTTCATTCGAGATGATACTAAATTTTTAGATTTTGTACAAGTAGCCGAAGTTATTTCTTAAAAGTTTTGTACCGGTCCAGCCGTTTCAGAGGTTAGCCGAAATGTTTTATTTTAGAAAAAAAAGGGTTCCGTGCAAAAAAAATCCCATGACATTGTCAACAATCTGTTGGTGAACCTATATTAATAAATAAATAAATAAAATAAAATAAAACAAAATTCTATTCAAATCGGGAATAATGTTTTCATAGTAATTTAACGCGGACGAAGGTCGTCTGTCGTCGAAGGCAGCTTGTGTACAATAAAGTATAACGTGTTCGTGTGTTTGTGGCAGCTTCACGGCTACTGTCCGCTTACTGGTTGGGGGTCAGCTCAACGTGTACATGACGCCTCCCAGAGTCAGCGTGAGTATGGACTACTCCTCTTTATATATTTGACTAAAACATGTTTAAAAAAAATAGATTTATTAAGAGAAAAAGGGCAGGACATGTCTGTCGCATGCCGAACGCACTGTGGGCCCGAAAAACTCAGGATTGGTGCCCTGAAACAGTGACACGGGGTCGTGGCAGACCACGAAGGAGATGGCGGGACGAACTGGATGTCTTCCTTGAGAATTGGAAAGAAGTAGCACAGAATCGTGACCTTTGGAAGGAATGGAGGGAGGCCTTTGCCCAGCAGTGGGACAATATGGGCTAGCTATAATATAAAGAGAAAAAGTAAGAAAAGGATCACTTAAGACAAAATTAAAAAACTTTATACATGACAGCAGTGGCGAAGGTACCTCACAACTCGATTCCTACCGTCTTCCCTTTGAAAACGGGCACAATGAGTATTGAATAGACAAATAAATAACATTAAAGATATGTACTCCGGCTTACCTCTTACAGAAATTGACCCTTCGCTACTGCAGTGTAGTAAACAGAATTAAATACATTTTATAATGCTTATACTGGTATTCAGCTGCATCCGGTTAGACTGGGAGCCGACCCCAACATATTTGGGAAAAGGCTAGGCAGATGACGATTTTCCTCATTCCTCCGCATCACATGTCCATACCACGATCACCGATTACCACACGATGTTGCTACAATGTTGTTTATATTATGAATACTATGTCGACTAATTGTGTTTAACTGTTAACCATTATTTTATTTAATTTTCAATGCAGTTGACAGTTTCATAAATGTTTGCATGCCTAAGATAAGGTAGATTGTACAAGGCTCACCCATATTAATGTTACATCTTATTTTATGTACCTGCAATCTATGCAAATAAATTTTACTTTACTTTACTTTAATACAAACATTGTCATCACCAGGTCGTAATAATATCGGAGCAGCAAGCTCAGTTGCTGCTGAAAAGCGAGACCCAGGCCGGTAAGGGCCAGCAGCCGGTGGAGTGTGGCGACATCCTCAACAACACGGGCACCATGGAGTACCAGCCCACCAGCCGTCAGCTCAGCGTTAGCTTCCGGTGAGTGGCACCTTTTTATGTAGAGAAGTATAGCGTGGCAGCAACTAAATTATTATTTTGTACAGGAATATTACTTTTTTAGTATGGGCAGTGGTATACATTGCTACCAATTTTTCCACATAATTTCCAGAGCTATAAAAAAAACTTTTTTTACCAAAATATTATAATTCCTTTATTTATATCTAAACAAATTACCTTTTTAAATATCCTTAAGAAAAAACAATATGAAAAACATTTAAAAATATAAAAAAAATACTAGCCCAACGGTATCGGGAACAGGGTCCAATCTACCGGTGGTCAGGGCTCCAGAGAGAGGAACCTCCTAACAATACGCGCCGTGTCCAGGAGTTGCCAAGCGAGGGCCTTCTCAGATGTCGAGACTCTTGGCAACTAAGCCATGGGCTGATATGACTATCGGCACAATGATCGCTGAGTCCATATCCCACATGTCGACAACCTCGCGAGCCAAGTCAAGATGTTAAATATATCCTTATTAACATACATACATTTCGTTTCCCTAACACTTCCAGTTTTCTCTACCTTGTAATATAAAGCATACAGATAGCTTATAACCTTGATTAACATATAGAATACTTTTTATGCCGGTAGTATCTTTTCTTTATCGTGTGGTTAGTACCTAACCTGGTGTCAGAGTTTTTATGCCGCCCATGGGCTTCTGACTTGGCTTCAGATGCCGTCGAGAAATATCTCTCAGGCATGCTGGTTTCCCCACGATGTTTTCCTTCACCGAAGCTAGTGATAATTATACAATACGCACATGAATCCAAAAAATGAAAATCGAAAAATAGAGTAGGATCACTGACGAAACTTCGTTTAAATTTAGTTTGTTTGCGAAGTTTCGTTTCGGAGAAAGAGAGTAGACCAGACCCCCTGAGGCGTGCCTTTGGTTCGAACTCGAGACCTATGACTTGGCAGTCCGACGGTCACACCACTAGGCTATCACTGCTATGCCGGTAGTATGATCCCGAGGGACAATTATCGAACTTCACACGGGCCAAGCCGCGAGCAACAGCTAGTATTTATTAAAAATGCCTACATTTGCCTGCAGGAACATTTCACTTCGCAAGATCAAGCGTGCCGAGAAGAAAGGCACGGAGAGCGTCATGGACGAGAAGCTCACGCTACTGTTCCGCTCGCAGTTCAACGTGGGCGGCGGGGAGCTGGTGTTCCAAGTGAGTACTGTGTGCAGGGTGGAACAAGCCCGGGGCTGCGGAAAAAAAAATCATCTCGGTTCTTGTATCCCTCGCTCTGCTCAGGATTCTACTCTAGAATCCTTCGCTGCTCTCGGGATCCAACTTAGTCCCTCGAATTAAATTCCTTTTTTTTCACTTGTTGTATAATCTACTATTTTTCGTGTCATTTTGAACATATTCCTTGCCTGGTTTTAAATATTAATTTTGCTTATGATTACCACATTTTATACACACTGTATTATGTAAGAAATACCGCGATCCTAGAGAAAAATTGGCATTTTAAGAAGCCTCTTCTATACTTTTGTACCCTATGCAGCAAAAAAAACGTACTTTTAGATAAATATGCATCCGAATATCCGATCTCTACACATTACCCTCCTTTGCGTCGCGCAGTCGGGTAAAAAGACATCCTCTTACGTTCTTATCTTCGGGATATTTCAACAACTATTTTTTTCTGAAGTCGTCGCTAATGCCATGACTGGTTGCAGGTGTGGACCCTCTCGCTGCCGGTCGTGGTGATCGTGCACGGCAACCAGGAGCCGCACGGCTGGGCCACCGTGACCTGGGACAACGCCTTCAGCCCGCCCGGACGGGTGCCCTTCGCTGTGCCCGACAAGGTGAGCCCACCCGAATATATAGGGTGACTGGTAATTAGTGACCGATAACAAACAATTTTCCCAAAAGTTTTTTTTTTTTTTTACTTTTTCAGTTTTATCACAATACACTTTTGGGAATAGGTTTAATAGTCAGAAGTTCAGTACATTAACCATTGTTATATGATTAACTAGCTTCTGCCCGCGACTTCGTACGCGGATCATGTTGCTTATGCCAGCGACAACGGGATCGTCAAAATCGAAGATCTGAAACGTCTGATGTCGAATTCTAAGAGCCCGGGGACGGGAAAACAACGGGATGCGTGAGACGATTCGAGACGTTCCATATCTTTCATTTTTGTAAGTCAGAAGTCGATGCGTAGATACGCTTGGAACTCAAGCGTAATTCTCTATCCGTGAACGTCTCCGATTCGCGAGACAATGCATGACGTTCACGATCAGCGGTCAGTCGCGCATCATATTCTTCACAGTTATCTAGAGACCTGGATGTAGATGCGTAAATACGCTGAGAACGCAGGCGTGCTTCGTTATCCAAGAGGAAGAGAAGAGAAGAGTTCACGTTCGTGAAGAAGTTCTCGAACAGCATCAAGTCTCTCCTGACGTTCTTCGGTAGATTCTTGGGATCTTATGATCCTCAATCTTTTAGCTCCTTTGGAACATTGGGAAAGATTTGACCTCTTTCTAGGCATGGTTATATTTTTATTGTGAAGATACCTGATCAATTAAAATCCAAGTGACTGCTCCCCTGCGTTACCGGGTAGGCTACTGTGTCACGAAGATAAGTGGAAAAAGTCTAAAACACTCAAATAACATAAGCCTGAAGGCATATTTATTCGAAAAAATAAAAAAATAAATAGTCAAATTTTCAATGATATACCGTCGTCATCGAATATCAGTCACCGCGTGGAGGTACTCCCAGCTTATGTTATTTTATAATTATACATTGAAATTAGTGATAGCTTTGATTTCCACATCAGATGTTTCTGATCCTCGATTTTTATAAGTCAACAGGAAAAGCCCATCAGACCGAACAACTTTTGCTAAGACGTCATTCCTATATGTGTTATGGTGTAGCTGGGCTCTTGTAGTTCCACAATAGGTGTTCCAGAACTTCGATTTTTATAAGTCAACAGAGAGTGCTCATCAGATTTAACAATTTTTGCTAAGACTTCATTCCTATATGTGTTATGGTGTAGCTGGGCTCTTGGAGTTCCACAATAGGTGTTCCAGAACTTCGATTTTTATAAATCAACAGAGAGTGCTCATCAGATTTAACAATTTTTGCTAAGACGTCATTCCTATATGTGTTATGGTGTAGCTGGGCTCTTGGAGTTCCACAACAGGTGTTCCAGATCTTAGATTTTTATAAATCAACAGAGAGTGGTCATCAGATTGAACAATTTTTGCTAAGAAATCATTCCTATATGTGTTATGGTGTAGCTGGGCTCTTGGAGTTCCACAACAGGTGTTCCAGATCTTCGATTTTATAAGTCAACAGAGAGTGCTCATCAGATTGAACAATGTTTGCTAAAAAGTCATTCCTATATGTGTTATGGTGTAGCTGGGCTCTTGGAGTTCCACAACAGGTGTTCCAGATCTTCGATTTTATAAGTCAACAGAGAGTGTTCATCAGATTGAACAATGTTTGCTAAGACGTCATTCCTATATGTGTTATGGTGTAGCTGGGCTCTTGGAGTTCCACAACAGGTGTTCCAGATCTTCGATTTTCATAAATCAACAGAGAGTGGTCATCAGATTGAACAATTTTTGCTCAGACGTCATTCCTATATAAGTTATAGTGTAGCTGGACTCTTGGAGTTCCACATCAGGTGTTCCAGATCTTCAAATTTATTCTCTCAGCAGAAAATGCTCATCACGTGAAACAATTTTTGCTATGGTACCATTTTTGTATCTCTTATAGTTTAGCTATTCTATTGCGGTTCTGCATCAGGTGTTCAAGTTTCCAAGATAAATTATAGCCTATATGTTGCCCAGACTTAATACCTATACAACAAAAAAAAAATCTTTCAAATCCGTCTAGTAGTTCCGAAGATTAGCGTGTACAAACAAACAGACAAACAGATAAACAGACAGACAGAATTTTTTTTTTGGATTCGTGCTCTATTACTGTTTCTAAACACCCCTCAATTTTTTTTTTTTAAATATTAAATACATGTTTTTAATGTAAGATTTTTACGTTAAACACCTCCACGACCCCCGTACCATTCAATCCATCCATCAGCACAATGTTCTGAGTGCGTTATATTGATTCCTACCGTCAAACGTGATTTTTAACCCCAAAAAAAAAAGTCGTTTCCCAGCAAAAATTTTTGCGTTAAGTTACTTAGTTTGATGTAAAGAATGCTCGGTTGACGGCTTCGTGAAGGGTCCGTTTACACCCTGTATAGGGTGACTGGAAACCTTCACGAAGCCGTCAACCAAGCATTGTGCATCATACTAAGTAACTCTACGCAAAATTTATTGTTGGGAAACAACTTTTTTTGGGATGAAAATCACGTTTTACGGCAGGACTCAATGTAACGCACTCAAAACATTATTGTGTATTGGCTCTATGTTAAGGATGATTTCCACCAAACGGCTCGCATCGGATCTGAAAGGATACGAACGGATGTCGACGCATACGATCGGCTCGCTTGCGAACGTATCCGCTTCTGCGCCTAGTCAAATAGTTTCATTCCTACCATGTCGGATACGACGACAGGCAAACGGAGCCGATCGCGCGTCGGAGCATCGATCGCGTGTCGCGGAAGACGCCCGCGGTCAAGCTATTGTGCGCGGCTTGGTAATATAGACTTTAAATACTTTGTTTATGATTTAATATCGTTTATAGATTGTTAAATCCGTTCTGATCCGATGCAATTGAGATAACTTTATGTGTTTAAACATGTGTGTACATACAATTATAAGAAAAAGATGCATGCAAGGTGTTATTACAGTCACGAGCACCAATGTGTAAACACTAAACTACTTTTAAAAGTGTTTTTCTCCTACTGTTCTGATTAAAATTTCATGTTGTTACGAACATAGTATTCTGGAACTCATATTTTTATGAAAAAGATCCTATCGCCAAATTACAATCGTTATTTCTCGCGAAAATTGTTTTTAAGTTTAGGAAAGTGTATACATATTGATGCTCGTGAGTGTACATCGATGGCCGATGTGAGCCGTTTGGTGGAAATCATCCTTAGGCGCGAATTACACAAAAACGGCGTAAGTCGTAAGGTGCGGCGCAGGCGTGGAATTTATAAGGAAACGAAAGAAGGGCGTGCCTGCGCTGCGCCGCTTGAGTGTAATTTACGACATGTCGCCTACGTACATTTTGTATGAAAATGTTTTGAAGCGGCATCATGCCTGCGCCGCGCCTTCACCTGCCGCCGTTTCTGTGTAATTCGCGCCTAAAGTATGTATCTATTAAACATGTGTTGTTTGACCTTATTCCCCACACCCCGGATGCAGACGTCGTTGCACCTTACCCCGGTGAGTGGCCACACTTGCCTTTTGGGCGGAAACGGAAACTATGAGAAATAGACGAAAAAAAAATAGTATACAGGGTAGAAGGGACACCGACGCACAAACCAGGGTTGTTGCGAACATCAGCATCAGCATCAGCATCCGCTGATCTTCAGCATCATTTTCAACATCAGCATCCGCATTGATCGATGCTGATTATTAATGCTGAAGTTCGAGTCGTGACATGACCGCAGAGAGGATTATATCACGTGTAGTTTTTGCCTGCGACTTTGACCAATTAAAAGATCGTCTGCGGGGATCGTGATTGCAAACAAACACGAACTTGTCTCATAACGTTAATTCGTCATAACGCGTGAAAGTTTTTGTTTTTTTTTCCCGTAAACTGTCGAGTGTTATCCGTTGAACAGTGGAATATGGACGTATTTTAAATTAAGGAGTCAAAAAACTGCAAACTGCAACTTATGTAACAAGGATTATTCACGAAAAGAGCGTACTAATACGGACTGATTTAACTTTTTCCCTGTTTTTTTAAGAAAATAATTAAAATCAGCATCAGCATCAGCATCCGCTGATGTCAATGATAAAAGATCAGCATCAGCATCCGCTGATGTGAAAAAAATATGCATCAGCAACAACCCTGGCACAAACGTTTACCCCTCGTTCCGTACGTCATTCAAAACCCCTAACAGAACTTTTTCGTCGGTTATAAATAAAAAAACAGCTATTTCCAAGATCCATTTCTCATAATTTCAGTTCCCTTCCTAATCCCTTGTCATCATCAACTCACTCTCCTCTCTCTCTTGTCCGAAGGTGACCTGGGGTCAGCTAGCCGAGACCCTCCGCATCAAGTTCTGTTCAGCGACAGGCGGAGATCTCTCTGAAGACAACCTGAGGTTCTTGGCTGAGAAGATCTTTAGGTAAGACCTCTTATTTTCAGGGTTTTGGAGGCGTAACCTTGGAAGGATGATGGTGAGGAGTTTTGGTTGGACAGGTCAGCTCAGCAACCAGTTATTTCAACTGTTTGTGTTAATGGTACTGACTACATGGTTGTAGGGACATTATACGGCGCCCAACTGCCAAAGCAGCGGCTTAAGAGCAGGCACAGTTTTTTAAAAACCGCAGCGTCCCTACCAGGAGACCCGGGTGACGCCCGATGTGAGCTGTGGGAAAATAGCTGTCCCCCTCCCACTCACTACTTACCACCAAGTGAGCATCTTCCTGCAGGGTCTAACCTTCCGTGGTCCACCTGGAAGTCCTTGAACCGTCTTCGGACTCAAGTGGGAAGATGTAACTCCAACCTCGTCAAGTGATAAAATAATTCAAAGGCAAGATAAGACACTCGCCCAAAACGCCCTACATCATCATCATCCACTGCTGGACATAGGCCTCCCCCAAATGTCGCCATATCGACCGGTCCCGTGCGCCTCGCATCCAGCGGATCCCCGCAACCTTCACCAGGTCATCGGTCCACCAAATGGGAGGCCTTCCAACGCAACGTCATACGCCCATCACCACTTCCTTATGTTTTAGCGGGGATACAGCGCCCCCTATCGGCTTTTGGACGTATGCTATATGTAATATGAAGTATATGCGCTGTTCCCAGGACCTGCCTACCTCTGAACACCATGGAGCTCAACGCTATGCCAGTCTCCTGGACTCAGTTCTGTAAGGATGCTCTCCCGGAGAGGAACTTCACTTTCTGGGAGTGGTTCTACATGGTGGTGAAGGTCACCAGAGACTATCTGAGGACGTTGTGGTGTGATCAGTAAGTATTTTTTTAAATTTAATTAATTTTTACATTCTCTGTACGCAGCACTCCATTTTTATAAATAATACGGCTAAAAAAAAAACCAACATTGGATGTTGAAATACTCTAACGAACGTTGCGTGAAATTAGTACTGTGTAATAAGACTGGTTGTCAGACTTTTTGGGCCACTGACTACCTAACGACAGTTAAAGATGTACAAATGACACCCTATACCAACGGCTTAACGTGCTTTCCGAGGCACGGGCAATGGGTGGTCACCCATTCACAGACCAACCTAGGCAAGCACGGCTGTTATTATTTAGCCACGAGCTCCTCTCCCCTAACATCCTGCTTAATAAATAAAGGGTGTAAAAAGACCCTTAACGAAGCCGAAAGGCACTTGTTCTCCCCGTCATTGCGATCATTTTTTTATTCTAGACCATACCTGGGAACCTTCTAGTTACGGAGATATTGGGGGTCAAAGTTCCAACTTTTTCACAAGTTTTTTTTTTAAATACATGATTTTAATGTTAGATTTTTAAACACCTCCACGACCCCCGTGGGTCGTGGAGGTGTTTAAAACCCTTAACCCTTACAATTCAATCCATCCATCAGCACAATATTTTGAGTATACGTTACATTGAGTCCTACCGTAAAACGCGATTTTTCACCCCAAAAAAAAAAAGTCGTTTCCCAGCAATAATTTTTGCTTAGAGTTACTTAGTTTGATGTACAGAATGCTTGGTTGACGGCTTCGTGAAGGGTCTGTTTACACCCTGTATAATTTTGCTATATTATTATTGCAGTCTAATCATGGGCTTCATCCAGAAAAAGCAAGCTGAAGAGATGCTGTCCAAGTGTCCGGCGGGCACTTTCTTGTTGCGGTTCTCCGACTCCGAACTTGGAGGGATCACCATCGCTTGGGTTGGCGGTAAGTGGGGATGTTTTAGACTGGCTGGTGACTTCAGAATTTGGGTACCGTGTTTTATTTTTCACAGAGATTTAAGAGATAGGAAATCATATATGTGTCAAAGTCAAAATTGTTATTCAGTCAAAACTACTTTTGACCGCTGTTTTTTAACAATAGCTAACATTTACTTAGAAATTTATTAGGTTGTTAAGTTTTTTTGTGACCCTTTGAAACATTATGTTGTAGTAATTCTAGGACTAGTTAATTACAACGTTCTGAAACAACATATTTTAAATGGAGAAAACGCATTTTAACATAATAACGATTTTGACTGACACCAGTCAAAAGTGGTTTTGACCGATTAGCAGTTTGGACTGTAACATATATTTATTTGTTTATACTTCACTTGAAGCACAAAGTACAGAGGCGGACTTTAGAGCGTTTACGACTTACGGCATTTCATACTAACTTCCAAGTCCTTTTTTTTCGAAATTAATGAACCAATTTTAATTAAACTTCATACGTATAAGCAAAATACATAGGTCTAAAAAGTTAAAATAGTGTTACAGCTTAATTAGACCGATTTTAGATTTTCCACAGAAATAGAAATTTCCAATTATCTTTTTTTTAAAAGACATTTCGAAATTTTTCACATTTAATTTTTTTTTCTTTGTTAAAAAAAACATCTGTTTCCTACAAAAGTGCAATACCTACACGGTCAAAATGTATGGAACAGCTGTTTTTTTTTAAATTACCGATGAAAAATTTCTATGTAACCGTTTTCGCGACGATGCCCCTTCCACCCCGTATACCAGTGGCAAAGGGTCCATACAACTCGATCCCTACCGGCTTCCCTTTGAAAACGGGCACAATCAGTATTCCATAGACAAATTATAAAATCACATTAAAGATATGTAATCCAGCTTACCTCTTAAAAAAATTAACCCTTCGCTACTGCTGTATACTACTGTTTGTTTTTGTTCCTTTAACCCTTTATAAGGCAGAGAAAACCGGAAGTGATAGGAAAACGAAATTAATGTATGTTAATAAGGAAATTTTATATGATTTTTAAGATTAAAAAAAAAAAAAACTAAAAATTTTTTTTTTTTTGTTTTTTTTTCTTTTAAGTCGCCAGAAAATATGTAGAAAATTTGATAACAGTATATGAATCTATACTAAAGTGCTGATATTTCTGTATAAAAAATATTTTTGTTGGTGGCACGTATATTGCCTCTACCTTAAAAAGGGTTAAGTAATAAAATAACAATGTCTTATCCCAGAGGGTAACGAGGTGTTCAGCCTGCAGCCGTTCACGTCGCGCGACCTCATGTTGCGCTCGCTGGCCGACCGCGTGCTGGACCTGACGCAGCTACAGTTCCTCTACCCTAATATCGCCAAGGATGACGTTTTCTCCAAGTACTATACTAAACCCGGTGAGTGGCCGTCTGATCAGCTGTGCTGGCATTTATACCGTCACATACGAATTAAGATATATTTATTTGCTCAAATATATGTACACATACTTACAAGAATTTTGAAAAAAATCTGTATGCAGGATCACATAAAAACCACACATTTTCCATTTGGGATGTGTCTAGCTTTCAAACGATGGACTTTGAGAAAAAATGGTTTTAGGAACCCCAATGTCATTTTTAAAGACCTAACTATAAACACCTCGCACGTATAGATTTAATGAAAAAAAAAATGGATTTTAGTTCTTTTTTTAAATTTTTGTATAAAAATAAGTAAAGCGGATCACAGAATACACCTACCTACCAAGTTTCAACTGTGTAGTCCTAATAGTTTCGGAATAAGGTGGCTGTGACATACGGACGGCCAGACAGACAGACATGAGGAATCTATAAGGATTCCGTTTTTGCTATTCAGCTACGGAACCCTAAAAACAGTTTCAGACAAAACTGCAATACCTACACTGTCAAGATGTATGGAACTGCTGATTTAAAAAAAAAATAATAACCGATGAAAGGGTTCCGTAGGGCTCAGAATGATTTACTGATACTTGTATCTTGGCCACAGAGAACGAGATGCTGAAAAACGGCTACGTAAAGCCGGTGCTGGTGACGACGCTGCCGCCGTACATGTCCTCGTCGCCGGCGTACGCGCACTCGCCCGACTCGCACCGCAACACGCCCAGCGTTCAGAGCAGGTGAGTCAAGCTTTTGTACGATACGGAGAAATAACCACGAGCTCGACATTTTTTGGTCGTGAATAATTTTGACCTGTCTCATACTTGTATCTACAGGGTGTAACAAGACCCTTAACGACGCCGAAAGGAACTTGTTCTCCCCGTCATTGCGATATTTTTTTGTTCTAGACCATATCTGGGAACCTTCTAGTTACGGAGATATTGGGGGTCAAAGTTCCAAATTTTTCACAAGTTTTTTTCTTAACAAGTACATGTTTTTAATGTTGTAGCTTTACTTTAAACAACTCCACGACCCCCGTACTGTTCAATCTATCGATCAGCACAATGTTTTAAGTGCGTTACATAAAACGAGAATAATTTTTGTGTACAGTTACTTAGTTTGATGTACAGAATGCTTGGTTGACGGCTTCGTGAAGGGTATGTTTACACCTTGTATAGTCTAGTTTAAGTAATTACTTATGCAACCATTTTTATGCAATATTCAATCATTTGAACACAGTAAGAACCGTCAAACAAAGCAAAGCTAAGAATTCTAACTTTTGACAGTTGTAAGTTCAAGCAAGTACTCTCTGTTAATTGATACCAATATCATGGGGGTGTATAAAAAATAACTAGTCCGCCATCTTTTGGAGTCCGCCATATACAAGGTGTAAACGGACCCTTCACGAAGCCGTCAACCAAGCATTCTGTACATCAAACTAAGTAACTTTACGCAAAAATAATTGCTGGGAAACGACTTTTTTTTTCGGGGTGAAAAATCACGTGTTACGGTAAAACTCAATGTAACGCATTCAAAACTTAGCGCTGATGGATGCTTTGAATATTAAACGGGTCATCGAGTTAATAAAAATAAAATTAAAACCTTTAAAAGTGGTATTTTTTTAAAAACTTGTGAAAAATTTGGCACTTTGACATCCAATATCTCCATAACTGGAAGGTTCCCAGGTACCGTCTAGAACAAAAAAATTATCGTAATGATGCAAGAAAGAGAGAGATGAGTGGAGAGCAAGTGCCTTTCGGCTTCGTTAAGGGTCTTTTTACACCCTTTATTTACAATGACGTTACTAAGCTAACCATGCAATGTCATCCAACCTAAACGTGATTGCAAAATTTCAGCTCAATCGGTTGGGGGATAACTGTTTTAAAATTCAGTTTTGATCTTTAACATTGCAAGTTCTATTAAAGCTTGTAAAAATCATTCACTTTAACACACACAATTTCACCTGCCATTTTGTCACAAATTTGTGTCGTTTGGCGTACAGGGCACGCGCTTGCTTGTCACGTATATGTGACAATGGCGGTCAAAAGTATATAATGTAGTAATTTTGCTTGACGATCAAAATTATTCACTCAAAAATGTAGAGTGCGTGGTTTATTTGGTGAATTCTATAGTTTATATTTTCACGTTCTTTTTTTATTTTCCTTTCTTTTTCATGTTTTTTTAATTTGATTATTTTCTTCCCTTAGGTACATGATTGATTTTTGAAAGTATTTTTTATATTTTTTTGGACGCCGAACTGAAGTGAAATTTAAATTAGTATTAATAGTTTTAGTTTATTCGTTTTAATTTTTTTTTAATAGTCACATCCTGATTTATTTAAGTGAGTACCTATTTTTTATTATTTTTAAGTTTTTTTTTTTTACTTATATTTTAGTTTTTATGTTTAGTATAAGGTTGACTATATTTTCTTGAAATAAGTTAATATTTTTATTTAGTGTTGGAAATAATTTTATTTTAAGCTGCACTTATATGTTTCCTGACTTGTAAGAGGCCTAGCTTTGGTTTAAAAATTAATTAGGCATTTTAAGACGTAGATAGGGTATTCTATGGTATTTTTTAGGCTTCAGTTTTTGGCTAAAAACTGAGGTCAGACAAAACGTTGCCCAGAAAAATATTGAGAAATGATATTTCTTCATAGATTACTTTTACATAACATAACATCACGCCCACAGATATAGATAGACCTAGATAACGCAAGAGCAACTGCTTCGCGTGCCTAGCTTACGTACAAAAATCGTAAGTGGCCACTTTCGCGCTCAGTCTGCATCGGTGTATAACATGTTGAATGGGTTATTGTGCTGATATGAATTATAAAAACTGTATATCTGTACAAATTTGAGAAAAACAAAACATTCGTATTACATTGCGGCTTAGAAATAGTGCTTGTGACGTCATAAGAGGTAGTCAAAAAATGGCATGCTTGGTTTTCATACAGATCGTGATACTTGCGTTATCTAGGTCTATCTATATCTGTGATCACGCCAGTAATCAATCCTGTCGCAAGCACGACTGCTGAGCATGAGGTCCTGGGTTCGATTCCCGAGTCAGGCAAAGTGTTATTGGCCTTTTCCAGCAGGAATTTCTCAATAGCAGCCACGGAGCCTGGATTTATGCCCAGTTCATGGCAATAGGGTCGCCCTGTTACATGAGACTTATAACATAACGGCCGAAATGTGGCTCTGCCTAACCCTTCGGTGACGCGTGATGTTATGTTATTTCTGTCTCGTTTACTTTCACTAATGGGTCCTTATCATAAACATACTCTATCAATGTTTTAACAAATATTTCAAAAAAAAAAAGACAATTAAAAAAAGTATTATTTGATGCTAAAAGGCTAGGCCTTCTACAGGCCACTCTTGACAAAGGCCTTTCGAAAATTTGGCCACAAGATACACAGACAGTGGTACAACGATCTTTTGGCTCTTAAATGACATTTAAAATCAAGATGGCGATTTATATTTAAGACGCTAAAGTTTGAAAAATTCTAAGATATATTCTTCAATATATCTTAAAAAAAAAACAAATTGAGAGAGCGTGTTAATGTGATTTCATCCTTAACACGTTAACTGACAAGGTATATTTTCTGTGTCTTCCAAATTTAATTTCTTGCGTATCGATTCCAAATTGAATGAATACAAAGTGTTCAATTTCCTTTGGGCCATATCAGTCATTTTTAATAGAAAAGAGCACTGTAAACGTGCCAGTGCGGTCATTTGAATTTGATGCTTGGTGTCAGTCACCGGTGACTGACATGGCCTGAACTGATAGTGAGTCTGTCAGGCACCGGTGCCTGACAGTGCCTGACAATGGGCAGTTAACGTGTTAAGCTTATAGATATAACACATTTTCTTCTTTTTAGCTGCGGCACAACGATTCTACAACTGTAAACGGATTGATTTTCGACTAAACCTATAAGCCATGACTCAACATTTGTCGTTCTTAAATTTAGATGAAAAATCGAAATTTTTTGTAAAAAAAAATATTTTGGATCACAATTTTTATCAGTCATTTCGCAGAACTCATAATTTTTATGAAATAGCTGATTTTATATTTTTTGGCTCTTAAGTAACAGTTGTTCGTAATGATGTATACAATGAGACCTTAAGACGGGTTTCAGTGATTTTCAAAAAAAAAAAAATGTGTATATGGTGAGTCTGACATAATTGTAATCCAAAATAAATAATGTCTCAGTCACTCTTGGTACACCAGTTTAAAAAACACAGTGAATTTCAACAGTAAAGAGGCGCCATTCATTTATTACGTAAGACGATGTAGGGGGAGGGGGGTCGGCCATGTCTTATTTTTTCTTACAAGGGAGGGAGTCTTGATAGTTCTTACGTAAGATCACAAAAATGCACTAAGTTAAGATAATACTTTGAAAAAGCGCGGGAAAATTTGTAGTAACTTTGTAGGTACAAATTAACACTCCTGAAAATTGTTACTTTGATAAAATTAAATTTTAAAAACCCCCAACGAAAAGATGAAATATAAATACCCACTTTCATCCCCCTTATCTAGTAAATGGTTGCAGCGATTTTGATAAAACATGTCTTATTTTAATATACACACCATGCGCTTTTATTTGATACCCCACTTGGGTACATTTGAAAATATTAGATTTTTCATACCCACTTTCATTCCCCATATCTAGTAAATGACTGCGCCGATTTTGATGAAACGTATCTAAGAACCATTGCCAAGAAACTAGCTTTTAAAAAAAAACTGCATCCAAATCGGTTCACTCATTTAAGAGCTACGGTGCCAGAGACAGACACACACACACATTGCGGTCAAACTTATAACACCCCTCTTTTTTGCGTCGGGGGTTAAAAATAAACATTAAAACAAACCAAACGTGTATTCATTGTTTTAATCAGATTCTTTCGGGTCGGCCGGGTTATTTTTTCTTATACACCGTGATTTTTTTATCTTCTTACAACGGCAGCCCACTTCATGTATCCAATGACTACTGAACATAATAAAATGGTAAAAAAAAAATCGCACCTAGAGGTATTTTATGTTGATTACATTGAATGGACCGTCTTTGTAAGACGACTAAAAGGTCACGGTGTATAGAGGGGGAGGGGGTCAAAAACTAGCAAAAAATTCTTACGTAATAAATGAATGGCTTCATAGTTAACGCGCCTGTTCCACCGCCGAGTAGATCTGTTACTGTTAGCCCACGTCATCCCACTGCTGGGCAAAGGCCTCTCCTCATGATTTTCCAGGTCTTTCGATTCGAGGCCAGTCACACTTACAGGGAAACTAAAACTGCATCATTAGATTTTTGGTAAATCAATATCCCTAAACAGGAATCGAACCCGTTGATTTCGGAAAAAAAAACACTCTGTATACATCATTCGATATCGTCCCTATTAAGGTCCAAACTCTGGGAAGTTTTAATGCTGCGTTTTAGTGAGAGAGTTTACTTGCCTACTCGTTACAGCTAGTGCACTGGAATAGGTGTTTTGAAATAGTATGTTCTAGTGACGTAAACAAGTGTACCAAGAGAGCTAGACAAAAGTGCGAATTGGCACAAATTACCAGTATTATAAATTCGATATAGTTTCTAACGTATTGGCATTTATTTTTAATTAGCCTTAGTGTTTCGTCTATAACAGTATTCTTTTTAACCGACTTCTAAAAAAAGGAGGTACTTTTATTGATAAGTTTGACTGGCGAAATATGTAGAAAAAAATGTATTTATATTGCTTAAGATTTTAATTCCAAATCGACGCTTTTATTCTTGTTTATATCTGTAAACAATCGAAATATATTTTATGAAAATAATGGTGTAATTAAAAATAATTGGACAACTAAGAAAATTGTAAGTTTTCTGAAGTATTTTGCTTTGAATTATAATATTTTTGCCAAATAACAGAAGTTATATATTAAGATACTTGATGCTTATTCCTTTAATCCAATATTTACGGCCACAGTCTTCATTTAAGGGGAAACCGTCAGGGTGGGCCGCGGTTTTTGCAATTCGCAGGCTGTTTGTTAAACAAAATATGATTCACGTAAGTAACACGTATGTAGTAGTTTTATAAGAATTATAAGTACGAAAATTTGAATTTGGCGGGCTACCCTGGCGCTTTCACCTTAAGGGAACATTGATTTTTTCCACAAAATATTCTGAGTACAGAATTAAAACATTCTTAATTGTCGTTTGGTATTCTTAATAAAATAACATATCACATTATTACGACCAAATTAAATCATAATCATGACTCAGGGTTTTAAAAACGAATTTACAACAAAAAAAAAGTCATCGTTTTCAATTGCGTTGTTTTACTAAAAAAAACATCCTATATTGTATATAGATTTATATCAAAAATATAATTTTCTTTTTCAATATTAAATACACAAAAATATTGGACGTTAACTTTTCTCGTTAAATATTCACGTTTGTCCCATTTATATTTAATTAATTCTAAGTAATTTTACTATAAAAAAAACATTGAATTGGCAATTATCGCGTTATATTTGAAAATTATGAAATTATATTGAATATTTAGTGCCGTGGAGTGCAATTAAAAATTGTCTGTTAAATTCTATAGAGATAAAAGAAAGAAAAATCGAATGTAACTCGAAGTTTTACAGAATTTGCGAAAATACTTTCATTAAGAGGGAACAAGGCCTGCGAGGAATTTGAAAATAGGTATTTGAAGAAACTATTGCCGTTGCGCTGCGCCAAGCCAGCCGCCGAAGAGTGCGATAAGGACAGCTGCAGCTCAGACCGATTATATCACAAAAAAATGACGAGATCGACGTTTCGTATGCTCCTTTTTTCTCCTCGAAAACTGAGCCGACTCAATTATTTTTGACGTTTAAAAATTGAGTATTTCCAGGTTCCTATCAATTCTTTTAGGTTAAAAACTTTTCGAATTTGTCTGGTAGTCCTCAATCACGGCCGTAAAAATAGGGCGTCTTTTTGTAATTTTTAGAAGGTCATATTTTCTTTACTTATCAGTAATTTAAAAAAAGGAAATGACAGGGACGTGCCTACAGTAGACCTTGATTTTATGAAAAAGATTGCTGTAGAGGCATTATTTAGGAAGAAAAAATGGGAATACATTTGTATGGAAAATCGCAGCCCCTGTCCCTCTTAATGGTAAGCTTTATGGTCCCCGAGTGTCATAGTCCATATTTAAACGCCGGCGACGCCGTGAACATAAGCTATCATTATAGAAAACCGTAGTTGTCTATTCTCGTCGGTTGAACTCAGCTGTTCCATACATTTTTATTGCAATTTTGTATGGAACAGATGATTTTTTTTTTATAAACTGACGAATAATTTCTGCCCTACAAGGTCTTGTATGAGATGATGATACTGCCAATGCTAGCCGATTTTGGCCATAGCGACTGTATTCGATGGCTTTCTAGGGCGGTTGTCGAGGGCTTTCATGTGCTCTCAAGTGACTACCACAGCCAATTTTGGTCGAAAAACTCAGCTTGAATAAACAGAATCTTTGGTAAATGTTTGTGGCATGATATCTTTCCAACGTGTTTCTGTATAGCAACAAGAGTTTCTGTGGTATACTACAACTAAAAAACCCGACTACTGACTGAAAAATCACGCTCTAATTAAATTCGGGGTTTACAAGGTAATATCGACTGCTTCTATTGTTGAAGTCGGTTAAAATGTAGCCTATGTTACCCGGGCCATAATAACGAATCGATTGACACCTTATTCATCAAAATCGAATGAATAGTTTAGGCGCTACGGAGGAACATACGTAAATAATAAGTTACCTACATACATAGACTGCTAAAACCATAACCATACCTTTTGGCTTCGCCGTAGCCGGGTAAAAAAATCTCTGAAATTATAAAAATAAACTAGGCAAACACGGTTTTTTCTCTGTAAAATACATCACTCCTAAAAAATCATATCTCAAAGATAAAATCTTATTTGGTCTCAAATTAATTATTATATTTATAAAAAAATTAAATAGAAACATCATTGTCAATGTTATACCGTCCTTCTCTATGTATTCTTTCGAAAATTGTATTTCTATATTTAAAAATATATTCTGAAAAGCGACTGATATTACAAGTTAAAACTTTCCTAAAAATCTATATTTATTCTATTTTTGAACTTGAGGATTGATCGACGTTTTTCTGTTTTGACCAATGAGCTTGTAGTTGGAATTGTTTTTTACCACAGATAGAAAATAGTCGATCAGTCATTGACGTTGATTTTTTATTATATTAAAATATATTTATAAAATAATCTCTTTTACTAACATGGGGTCCATGAAAATGCATTTTTAATTTTCCTTTTATTATTATAATTAAATAAATAAATTTGTTTAAACGTAAGTTAAGGTTTAGCAAAATATTATTATAATCAAGTTTTTTTTTTGTGAGAAGTGGTAAACTTATATTGTTTTTTGTTATATTTTTACCACATCTTCCCAAATTTATAAGTTAATTCTAAGTCTCGATATTTTTACCTAATCATTCTTATTTTGATTGATTCAAAATACTGCTCATGATACAGTAAAAAAAAGAAAAAAAAATGTTTGTGATTATTTTTTATTTGAATTTTTTCTTTGTATAAATTCGGTGCTAATTTTCTTAAATTAATTCTTTTATTTTATTCGTATTTTAAGTAAGTACATTTTTATAAAACATGACATTTTATTTAAGTTTAAGTTAAGTAAGCGCTTTTTTTGTTTGAAGACGAGGCACCGGTATTCGAAAATTGAAGTCTTTGGTATTTCTTTTTCTCTAGTTCAGAACAGCTTGAAAAATATTAGTCTTAGAATATACGGTCTATCTGTCGCCATCGAATAACCATATGAACGCACAAGTTGTTTTGCAAACGGAAACTAAATACATTATAATCAATGCTTAATTAGCTTAATTAACTTTTCTGCTATTCATATTAAAAAAACCGCATTAAGCACCCATAATATGAAAAACTACTTGCGTCGAGGATACACCGACGTACTTTTAATTTAAAAAAAAAAACAAAGATGGCGCGCTTTATTAAACTGACAGCTGTCACTTAAACGTCAAGCAACCAAATAAACGAATAGGCTAGTTATATTGAATGTTGTATTTATAAGTATTAAATCGGTCAATTATTGATAAAAAACGAAAATGTCGTCGCCAACGTGCCGAAGGAATTTTTTTCAAGTTTATTTTTAGTAAATGTTGACCAAATTAAAAAAAAAAAATGTATTTTTTCTTTTTTCTTTATTCAGAAAGTCCTTCGGGTAAACGCGTTGGCTTGTTTATTTTCTGATCGGTTCTTTAAAATGAATAGTTAATAAAATTAACGAATTTATGTGAAGTTTATCTTAAATGGATGTGACTATTATCTCTAGATAGGTGTAATTTGATAGAAAAAAAATCAATAAAAAAATGTCGGCCCCACACATGATAAAAAAACTATCGCTCAAATAATTGCTAAATCTTGTATACGTGACGGCTTTCTATAATTTTCTTAGATAGTTATTTCAATTTAAGATTCAACAAAAGAATTGGAATTTCATTGAAAATATTTGGATTGTCACTGAAAATGTTACATAATGAGTATACGGGCTTTTTACGTGTCAAAATGTTATCGTCACAATCGGTAAACTATTTTACTGTAAAACTATGCTTTCTATATGTGTGCGGCCAGGCATTGCAGCTTTGGTAAATCAAAACTCGAAATCAAAAAAAGGTTCTCACCAAAATAGCTTTTATGCTAGGTGTAAGGGACACCGACGCGAAAACGGTCACCACGTATTCAGTAAATCATTCTGAGCCACCAGAAAGAAATTTTTCATCGGTTTTTAAAAAAAAGCAGCTGTTTCCTACAAAATTGCAATACCTACACGGTCAAAATGTATGGAACAATGTTTTTTTTAATAAGCAGTGAAAAAATTATATGTGAGAGGGCTCAGAATGATATACTGAATACGTGGTAACCGTTTTCGCGTCGCTGTCCTTTCCACCCCGTATAGGGTGGCGATATAGTCACCAGCTATTTGTCAAAGTAGTGATTCACCCACCTTACAAATTTTTTTTTGACAAAAAAAAAACTCTTATCCTTCTTTTTCATAAATGAATTTGTATTTTTTTGAAAACTGTGTATTAACACGTTTCTCATCAGTTATGTATAGGCAAAGCTTTTTTTTTTTAAGAATAAAGGGTATCTTAAAAAAATAAGAGAAAACGAAGTTTTGATGTATCAAAGTAGTTTTTATCTCGACATGACAATGTTACGACGTTGGACGCATGTATGTATGTTTTGAATCAATGTATTTGTAACAATATTATATGTGAGAAAAATTAACAAGAGATTTTTATTTATTTTGTTGAGAAAAAATGTCTCAAGTAACAGTACTTATTTTTTTTACATTTTGAAGGTCAAAAATCAACTTGTTCAACGACATTTTTTCTTAATAGTGAACCCATCGCGAAAATGCAACACAGACGGTCGTTTTTTTTTGTTTTGTTAATTTACTTTTCTTTTTAATAATGAAAAACATTTTATTTTCCCGTACCATAGACTACAACTGCGTCTATCTTGTCTGTGCTGCCTTTTTGGCGACGGTTGTAGGTTTTTTTTATATTTTTTTAACGACCGTCTTCCTCTGAATAACGTGTTGCATTTTCTCTCTTTCCCGATTTTCCTGATTGGTGGATGCTGAACAACAAAAAAAAAATTGAAAAAAAAAAAAAACATTACACAAATAAAAAATAAACCACTTGGTTCAAATCACCGTTGAAAAATAATCACCGCTTCACAATCACCGGCGGACAATCACCACAGCTACTTCAGCGCGGCCACGCCTGCACAAACTGACAGTTTCATGGATAGTGAACTGTTCGAGCAGATCCGAGCGTTCGAGCCCGAGAGCATGGACGAGTTTGACATCTATAGTAACATGAGCATGAAGTAGAGGTGAGTTGTGCAAGTTGTGCTCTTGTGTTGATACTGGCTTTCAGGAGTTAGTTTGGGAATAGTGTGGCGGGTTTGTTCCAATAGCAAAAAAAAAGCTTAGTATACTTAAATAGTTTTTTCAAACAAGCTTTTAACCCTTTTTAAGGTAGAGGCAGTATTTTTGTTAATAATTTTGGCAATAATTTTGTTGGTGGCACAACCACCAACAAAATTATTTTCATACAGAAATATCACCACTTTAGTATGGACAGAGGCACATATACTGTTACCAAAATTTCCACACATTTTCCGGCAAAAAAAAAAATTAAGTAGGTACTTATTTAATATTTTTAGAAAAAAAAAATCTTTAAAATCATATAAAAATATCCTTATTTCCTACCACTTTCGGTTTTCTCTGCCGTATAAAGGGTTAAATATAGGTATGAAGTCATTTTTTTTCTTAGTCTTCTCAGCGAACACTTTTAATTGATACCCATATCATGGGGGTGCATAAAAAAAAACTAGTCCGCCATCTTTGGGAGCTTGCCATATTGAATTTAGAATGACGTCACTTAGCTAACCATGCATTGTTATCCAAACTAAACGTCTATGCAAAATTTCAACTCAATCGGTTGGGGATAACTGTTTTAAGATTCAGTTGTAAGATTTGACCTAAATAATCAAAATTCTGTTGCAAGATTTGACCTAAATGAACAAACATACATATAGGTATTGCACTTTAGTAGAAAACAGCTGATTTTATTTTTATTACCGATGAAAATTTTCTATGCTGTTGTTCAGAGGGATGTACTGAACACGTAGTAACCGTTTGTGCGATTCCTTGTATGGACATCGCGAAAAAAAAAAAGCCTGAAAATCTATGACGAATTGTCTTTGATTATTTCTTTTCTTTTTTTTACAGATGAAGAAGTAAAAAAAAAACGAAAATTTTACCTTTTTTTAGTTTATAAGAATAGTTGTAGACGAGTCAATTTTTAAATAGATTATTTTGATTGGTACTCCTTACGTCTTCAGTTCAATAATGTGCCATAGGATATAACATGTTATGGGTTAATTATCATATTATATTAAATAAGTCATACAACACTATTTTTAATAAGTTGGTGAATTTTCGCATCTTTGCCTTGGAATGGGCAACTACAGTACTTTCACAAGTTATTATGCCTTGTGTCTGTGACTGTAGCTTCGCTTTCTTTGTTTTTTTGTGACATTCAAAAGTGCCTGTAATGGTATAATTGAAATAAATGCTTTGACTTTGACAGACAATGTATTGATCATTAAATTCAAAGCATTTATTTCAATTAGACCATTACAGGCGCTTTTGAATGTCAAAAAAAATACGACGCCAGTCACATGGCATAATAACTTGTGAAAGTACTGTAGTTGCCCATTCCATAGCGTTGATCTCTATGGAGAAGAATGGCATCATCATCTGCCTAGCCTTTTCCCGACTATCATTGAGTCGGCTTCCAGTCTAACCGGATGCAGCTGAATACCAGTGTTTTACATGGTACTGCCCATATCTGCCCACTACCAGTTACCGAGTTATTTTTTTTTTTTTCCTTAGCCTGCTCTGTCCCACTCCTGGGCAAAGGCCTCCCTCCACTCGTTCCACTTCTCGCGAACCCGCGCGTCCTCCTTCCAGTTCGGACGGAACTTGTCCAGTTCGTCCCGCCATCTCCTTCGTGGCCTGCCGCGAGTTAAATAATAATTAGGATTTAATAAAACACTCAAAACAATTACGTTTTTAATTTTACGAAAGTTTTAAGTTTTTTTTTATACGGAACTCGGAACGTGTTAATTTATAATTTGGCAATCAATTCGGGTTGTACTCTGGTTCAACACATTGGTCACACACACGAAAAGAGACTGCATTTTAAATTTTCGCCAACTTGTTAAAAATACTGTTGTAAATATTTGAGTAGGTCGTACCTTTTTATTAAATACATTGTAGAAGCTTTTAAAATGTAACATTTTAAATAAATACCAATAGATTTAATTTTTATTTTTTAGTGATTTTTTTTTATTGACGCATTATGTTTAATCAAAATAGATTTTGTTTTATTAAAATCCATGTCTTCGATTTATTTTAATTATTTTATAGAAAGATAATAAAATATACATTTAAAAATGGGGAGCTAGTGGCGTTAGCATAGGTAGCTTTAAGCGTCCTCTTTGGTTAAATAATAACGCCATTTTTTTTTTAAATCTCTTGACCTCATTTACCAAATTGGGACCTAGCTATGGTGGCGCCATCTATTATGTGATTTGACATACCTTCCTCATTAAAGTATAATGATTTTATTGCATTTTTAATTTGTTCTGTTATGATCATTATACAAGGTGCAGTTTTGCATCCTGGTCAAATTCAAGGAGGTATCTATGCTAATGTTTCTCGACCCGAATCAATAATAAAATGGGTAGGTATTTTTTTTCTTATTTACGGAAATCGGTAAGTCGACACTCACGCACACAGCGACATATCGCGCGATGGGTGATTCTGTTTGTTTTGTTGAAATGTAAACACGAAAGTATTAGTGTTATTCTGAAATACTGTCAAATTTAAACAATTTATAATAGCAGCTTTATTTATTATTGACCAGGTACCGTAATTTAAATTGATTATTTATGTCTTTTGTGACAACCTCCTGAATTTTGACGAGGATACAAAACTGCACCTTGTATTGCTTCTATATGTTGGTTTTAGTTTAAGGTGCATCCTTTACCGAAATTACCTTTTGTAGAGCAACTTTAACAAGTTTTTGTAATCAATATCGAAAAACTAAAAGCTGATTAACTCACTCAATTATGTTGGGGTCGGCTTCAGTCTAACTGGATGCAGCTGAATACCAGTATTTTACATGGATCGACTGCCTATCTGACCTCCACAACCAATTGCTGGGTAGTACTATACCCCTTGGTAAGACTGGTTGTCTGTGTTTCGGTTCACTGGTTACATATAACGACTGTTAAAGATCTTACCGTGCTTTTCGAGGCCCTACGTATTGTTAGCATGTTGCTATACAATAGAAATGTCAGTGCGGATGCATCTTTAATATTTTGAACGCCATTGTCACAAATACGTGACAAGCAAGCGCGTGCTCTATACGCCACCGACACAAATATGTGACAAACAATGATGTGCACGAAATAAAAAAATCAAGAGTTTTTTTAGAAATTGTTGCTTGGCGTGGAGGGCACGCGCTTGCGTTTATGCTCTGACACAAGGTTCAGGTCAACTGATGCAGACCAGCTGTGGACTCCGGACTTGATACAGACTTCAGTACGTTATCATCAAGACATTCAAATATTACGATCAGAATTTTGTATATGGCAATATTTTCAATGGCCGCTCTGTAACTCTGTAAGTCCGTTGTCCGGAGTTCTGTCCTTAAGGTCACGTTTATTTTATACTAATCAGTTATTTTTATTAATATAAGCCTTAAATGCAATTTAAATGATAAATATTTGCTTTTTAAAAGCTTAATAAATGTGTCATAAAAGCACGGTGCCATTTACACGGTTGCAAAATTAGTTGCGTTTAAATTATGTTGCAAAATTTCGCACACTGGAATAGTAAGTATCGCCGTAACGGTATCTAATTAGAATTAACCCTAGGCACCTAACGTTCGCATATACCTAACCATTCGTCGAAACGACGAGTAGTGGGTGATAATTTCAAGAATTGTGCACTTACCCGCCGAACATGACTGCCTCCGCAGTGAGCGTAGCAAGCACATAGTTATCGGCACGCACTTTTAAAAGAAACAATTAATTTTCTTTCGCACAATCGTCGATTCGACGAAGGTTATGTGTCACCCAGTTTGTGAAGTTTTGCCAAAAAAAAAACTAAAGTGACCGTTATACGAATAATGTAATAAAAAATGTATAAAGGGTGTAAAAAGACCCTTAACGAAGCCGAAAGGCATTTGGTCTCCCCGTCATTGCGATCATTTTTTTGTTCTAGACCATACCTGGGAACCTTCTAGTTACAGAGATATTGGGGGTCAAAGTTCCAACTTTTTCACAAGTTTTTTTTTAAATACTTGTTTTTAATGTAAGATTTTTACTTTAAACACCTCCACGACCTCCGTACTATTCAATCCATCCATCAGCACAATGTTTTGAATACGTAACATTGAGTTTTACCGTAAAACGTGATTTTTCACCCCAAAAAAAAAAGTCGTTTCCCAGCAAATTTTTTTGTATAGAGTTACTTAGTTTGATGTACAGAATGCTTGTTTGACGGCTTAGTGAAGGGTCTGTTTACACCCTGTATTTACAATCAATAATTATGAAAATGGTCTTGTTATTTTGAAAAATGTAAATGTCATCAATGGAGTTATCTTAGCTTAAAAATTAATTTAGATGGAAATAGTAACACAGTTTTGCACTACCGTAATAATTGTAATATATGAATATGACGATTTTGTCAAAATGATAAATGTAATATGTTATAGTTCATCGCTCCGATACTATTTGCTGTATTATTTCTCCGATACTAATAGCCTACCGGTGGCGAAGGCTGCTTACAACTCGGTTCCTACCGGATTCCCTTTGAAAAATGGCACAGTCAGTATTCTATAGACAAGTAATATTATCAGATTAAAGATATGTACTCCGGATTATCTGTTACAAAAATTGTCCCTTCGCTACTATAGCCTACGTCACCCCACTGCTGGGCAAAGGCCTCTCCCCATGACTTTCAGTTGTTTCGATCCAGGGCCAATGTGGGCCACTGGTCGTTGGTTTTGTCCATCTCGTCCCGCCATTTTCTACGAAGTCTGCCGCGACGCCTTCTGGGTGTGTCAGGGCTCCAGAAAGTTGTAGTTTTGGCCCTCGGCTCATTGGGCATGCGGCAGACGTGGCCAGCCCAGTCGCTCTTCGCCATAGATTTTGCGTGAAAATAGAACGATGTGACGTCATAATTATGTCAATTCATAGACTCCCACTATTTTTTTTTATTTCTAAGCAACGAAACATAATTTTACAATTAATTGTTTTTTTTTTTTGTGAAGTTCTATCTTGTTTATTGGTGTCAACTACCTGAATATCGGAGTGATAATAAAATGTATCGGGGCGATTATGATAATTATCGCTGTTATCGGCCCTTTTTGTGTGAATATTCATTTAAATTCGGCTTTAATGTTTACTAAATGTTTGAATGTTGTCAATTGTGATATGTGAGGCCTTACCGTTCAAAATTTAGAATAAATGGATTTTACTAAATGTTACGTTACCCTTTGCACTATTGATGTCTCCCTCTCGACTCAAGCCTACAAGCTAGCAGTGGCGAAGGATCCATACAACCCGATTCCTACCGGATTCCCTTTGAAAACTGGCACAGTCAGTATTCTATAGACAAATAATAAAGGGTGTAAAAAGACCCTTAACGAAGCCGAAAGGCACTTGTTCTCCCCGTCATTGCGATCATTTTTTTGTTCTAGACCATACCTGGGAACCTTCTAGTTGCGGAGATATTGGGGGTCAAAGTTCCAACTTTTTCACAAGTTTTTTTTTTAATACAAGGTTTTAATGTTGAAACTTTACTTTAAATACTTCCAAGACCCCCGTACTATTCAATGCATCCACCAGCACCATGTTTTGAGTGCGTTACTTTGAGTTATACCGAGATTTTTCACGCCAAAAAAAAAGTTGTTTCCCAGCAATAAGTTTGATGTACAGAAGTACAGAGGCTTGGTTGACGGCTTCGTGAAGGGTCCGTTTACACCTTGTATGTACTCCCGACTTACCTCTTACAAAAATTGACCCTTCGCTACTGCAAGCTTGGCCATCTGTTTTAACGTTGACGAGTAGCGAGTACAGCTACCAATTAAGAGGGAGCGGGGCCTGCGAGGAATTTGAAAAATAGGTATTTGAAGAAACTATTGCCGTCGCGCTGCGTCTGCCCCGTAGAGTGCGATAGAGACAACTGCAGCTCAGACCGATTATATCACAAAAATTTGACGAGATCGACGTTTCGTATTGCCCTTTTTTCTCCTCGAAAACTGACCCGATTCAATTATTTTTGACATTAAATTTTTAAGAAAGAGTATAGTAGGTTCCTATCAATTTATTTTATGTTAAAAACTTTTCGAATTTGTCTGGTCCTAATCACGGACGTAAAATGGGTAGTTTTTTTGTCATTTTTCGAGGGTCATAATTTTCATAACTTATTAGTTGCTGTACAAAAGAAAATGACAGGGACGTGGACGTGACTAGCAGACCTTACCTTTACGAAAAAAAAGGATTGGAGGAAGAAAAAATGAGAATACATTGGTATGGAAAATCGCAGCCCCTGTTCCGTCTTAATTGTAAGCTATATGATCCCCGAGTGTCATAATCCATATTTAAACGCCGGATACGCCGTGAACAGAAACTATCATTATAGAAAACCCTCATTGACTATTTTCGTCGGTAAAACTCAGTTGTTCCATACATTTAGGCATAGCATACAGGCATTCATCAAGAAGAAAAACGGGGAATACATTTGTATGAAGAATCGCAGCCCCTGCACCCTCTTAAACCCAAGTTGTTTGTCTGAAATGAAAACCTCCCCACCAGCGCACACTGGATTGAAAATCACGTTTTAAAAACATACATACATACAATGTCGCCCATGCGCATGTGACCGCCCGTAATTTTCTGAATATTCATGAAGAAATGTCGAAACTTTAAAAGGGGGGGTAATGATTAAAAAAGTCGTCCTATCGGGATAATTTATGGACTTACACTAGTTTTTTTAAAATAAATACTCAATTTTTCACCGAAAAAATTACTTCGATTCCGTTTTTTTTTCGTCGTCAATAATTTTTAGTAAAAATGTTAATTAACCTGTTAAAATAACTCATAAGCTTTTAGAAATAATAAACAGAATCCTAATCGACCCATAAACTTCGGAGATGTGTCAAAAAATAGAAAGCAAATCTACAATAGTTTGTAGATGTTTGTTTTAAGTATAGTTACTTAAAAAAATAAAAATTGAATAACATGAAAAATGTTGTAGATAGACCCCCCCCCCTTTTAAAGTATATTTTCGACATTTCTTCATGAATATTCAGAAAATTACGGGCGGTCACATGCGCATGGGCGACATTGTATACTCACGCCGGTATACGGCAGGCAGAAACCACAGAACGTCACCTGCTACGATCCTTACATACTCCCTATGCCTCGTCCACGGTCATACATCAGGCGCTGCAGTCTCGAAATTAGATTGCGACAAAAATCGTTCGCTAAGTTGTAACGTTGTCAAATTCCTTTAATACATTTTCTACTTTATTTCGAACGCATAAGGTTGAAAATCTATTAAAGAAATTTGACATCGATTACACTTAACGACCGATTTTTGTCGTTATATTTGTCGAGACTGCAGGGCCAGGTCATACACGCTCGCACCTGACCTTTCCGAAGAGCCTCACAAATAAGTGGGATAGAGAATAAGTAATCGATAACTCGTCGTCTTTTCGACGACGGTGGAACAGAGATGCCTTAGCAGGGGTCATCAGGATTAGTGATATCATATCACATCGTTAACAATACTGCTAGGTATAGTATCCACAATCGGAATGATGTACTGAAGACGTGGTTTGTGGGTCGATCTCCCTTCGACCTTGTATGTGAAGCTGCACGCTGTGGACTGTAAGCGCCACTGACGAAGTGATTCAGTTTGAAAACTTTTCAATAAAATGTACTCACTTATTTCGAACCTCGTCGTATAAAGGCTGTAACAAGACCCTTAACGAAACCGAAAGGTACTTGTTCTCTCCGTCATTGCAATCTTTTTTTTTTCTAGACCATACCTGGGAACTTTCTAGTTACGGAGATATTAAGGGTCAAACTTCCAAGATTTTTAGTTTTTTTTTTTAATACATGTTTTTAACGTAAGATTTTTACTGTAAACACTGCACGACCGCCGTACTATTCAATCTATCCATAAGTACAACGTTTTGATTGCGTTACATTGAGTTCTACCGTAAAAAGTGATTTTTCATCCCAAAAAAATGTGTGTGTGTTCTACCCGTCTTTGCGATATTTTTTTGTTCTAGAATCTGATAATGATACCTACTCTTACTGTTAGCCTGCGTCATCACACTGCTGGGCAAAGCCTCTCCCCATGACTTCCAGTTGTTTCGATCCAGGGCTAATGTGGGCCACTGGTCGTTGGTTTTGTCAAGCTTGTCCCGCCAACTTCTACGAGGTCTGCCGCGATGCCTTCTGGCTGTGTCCCGGCTCCAGAAAGTGGTTATTTTGGCCCAAAGTTCATTGGGCATGCGGCAAACGTGACGTGACGTGGCCTTCTAGAGTCTAGAACAAAAAAAAATATCGCAGAGACGGGTAGTACTGGAATGTTCCCAGGTATGGTCTAGAATCTAAACCATACTTTCTCGGGAACCTTCTAGTTATCGAGATATTGGGGGTCAAAGTTTCAACTTTTTCAAAAGTTTTTTTTTTTAAATACATGTTTATTGTAAGAACTTTACTTTTGACTCCACCACGACCCCCATACTATTCAATCCATTCATCAGCACAATGTCTCGAGTGCGTTACATTGAGTCCTACCGTAAAACGTGATTTTTCATCCCAAAAAAAAAGTCGTTTCCCAGCAATAATTTTTGCGTAGGGTTACTTAGTTTGATGTACAGAATGCTTGGTTGACGGCTTCGTGAAGGGTCTGTTTACACCCTGTATTTTTTTTCTAGCCTTTGACAGGTATCGTAAACAAAAAACAGGAAAACTTGTTTATACTTCAACCAACTTATCTTTGCAAGCAGGCGGGAAAACACAGAACTAAAATAAATGTACATGTGAAATAAAGTTTGACATATCGATGCATTTTTCTTGACAAGCAGCGCTTCGTTGAACTGCAAACTTAAAGTGGACATACTGTATGAATATGTCACCATAAAATTGTAAAATCCGTTAGATTATAATCTATCTCGCGAGATCGCAATCTGTCGAAAGATCGTGAACCGTAACATACTGCTTACAATTTAACGCACTACTTTTCGGTAGATTATAATCTATCGAAGTGAAACCGTCAAATTGTGAAATGGCATGCGACGGAACGTACCTCGCGCTCTGGTTGGTTGAACGTCATGTGCCCCGCGCCGCCATATACATATTCATTTCTCGCTCGATAGATTATAATCTAACGGTATTTACAAATTTACGGTTACAAATATAAACCTACCTGTGTGACTTCGGATTGGTTTCGATTGTTCTAACAAAAGGGTCTCCTCGTGCACGACGCACAAAGGTCTAAAGTCTGTTTTTTAATCTCGGAGACTAAATTGACAAGTACGAATGGCAAACTGACAGACATTTCAATAGCATTTAAGTCAGTTTTGACATTTTCACTTGTCAATTTAGTCTCCGAGATTAAAAAACAGACTATACATAGAAATTTAACACGTAAAAGCTAACACGTATACGTAGCTTATGTTTTCGCAAATCATATTCTATAAGCGCGATTGTGCTGTAATATCGGTACCTATTACCATTTATTATATTATCATTCCGATAAAACATTACCATTTATTTACCGATTCATTGAATGTAGCGAAGATTTTATCGAAATAGTAATGGAAGTAAATGAGTTCTATCGGTGCTATAGTATGATTGGTACTTAATCATAAGCTTTATTGTGGTTATATTTCACTTTAGAATATATGTTTAGAAACAAATATAATGATTGTTGATTATTTTGTTTGTTTTATTTTCCTATTTATCCTTAAACCTCAGGTTTTTCAGAAAAGCATATTCAGAACAAAAACTTGAGAGCGTTGACGACTTACGCCATTTCATACAAACTTTCAAGTATTTTGTTTTTTATGACTGAACTGATTATAATGCAACTTCATAATATGCATAAGCAGGATACATAAGTCTAAAAAATTGTCAGAGAACATTTTCGAAATGTCTTTTCGAATTATTTAATTTTTTTCTATGGAAAACCTAAAATCTGTCTAATTTAGCTGTAACACCATTTTTCGAAAATAAAAATCTGATAACTTTATTAGACCTATGTATCCTACTTATGCGTATGAAGTTTCATTAAAAACGGTTCAGTCATTTCGCCAAAAAAAGGACTTGACAGTTTGTATGAAATGCCGTAAGTCGTCAGCACTCATAATAGCTGAGCCTGTAGGGCGCCAAAACTACATTTAAAAGGTTCAGATGCAGCCAGGCAGGGTCCCAATTTCCAGGCCAAAAGCTAACATCGGGATGTTCAGCCACTTTGATTTCCATAACATCGTACGGGGCTTCCACCAAAACGACTCAGCGCGTAGGTACGATAAACACTGAGCCCGCTCCGGAATTAGAAAAAATATCGCACGGGCCTTTGTGCACTGCGCGTACTTTTAACAATACAGACAAGCGAGCGTCGAACGTGCCCATACGCATGCGTATTTCAGCGGACGCCCTCTGAACCAGGCAAAGTGACGAAATATTTTGCGCTTTCACTAAATTTGTAGAATCTCACTGTGAATTTAAATATTTTTGTAAAGAATATTCAGTAGAGATGAAACGGATATCCGGTAACTATCTGATATTCGGCCTATCCGGCCAATTTTTACTATCCGGCCGGATACCAGATAGTAACCCAGTATCCAGCCGGATACCAAAGATGAAAGATATCAATAATTTCTCATTAACACCAGATAAATCGTGCGACATTAGCTTGTAAACACCAAGTATTTATAATTAAAAATGCAAAATTGTAATGTATTGATAATAATTTGTTACTCAAAATTAACAAGTAGAAAGTTATGGTGAATAAATACAAAATGTACAGTATTTGAGGGTAAAAAGCGAATCCGCTTGGCTTCGTAGACACAGCACTTGTGCGACAGCGTTAACTCAATCCGAATCGAACGAATATCCGGCCATCCGGCCTCGAAGCTTGCCGAATATCCGGTATCCGGACAAGTTACTATCCGTTACATCTCTAATATTCAGCATGAATAAAAACTGATTCTCTTACCCTTTTGAACGCCAGAGCATAAACGCACGCGCGTGCCCTCCAAGCCAAGCCACAACGCAAATACCTACAAAAAGAACAGGAAACCAAAACTATTTAATTGTTTATTTCGTGTAAATAGTGCACACCGCATTTTTGGCGTACAGGGCACGCGCTTGCTAGTCACGTATATAGGGTGACTGGTAATTACTGACCGATACTTAAACACGTGATTGTACTCATGTAAACAAACAACTTTCCTAAAGAACTTTTTTTTAATATTCATTCACTTTTACGGACGGACGGCGTCACGCGGTTAACAGCTGATAGATCAAAGGCGCGCTCGCGATTTTTATACTTTGTTGCGTTATTGGAACAAAAGTGAACGAGTTGATATACTAAAAAATGTTTCTTTGGGAAAGTTTTTGTTAGCATGAGTATAATCACGTGTTTAAGTATTGGTCACTAATTACCAGTCGCCCTATATGTGACTATGGCGGTCAAAAAGTTAAGAAAATTGTATCGGTCCTTCTTCCACATCGACTGTATGTCACCACAGACGGAGTATTCTATTTTTATTCAACCATCTACATCCCACACCCTCGTGAGTCACACACTGCACTTCAGATTCTGGAGAAAATTGATAAAAAGTAAATAAAAAAGGTAATGATTGTGTTTTTTATTCTTTATTGTATAATATACACAGACATTGCTACAATAACAACTTATGTACAAAGGCGGGAGAACCTAGTCCTCAGTTTATGCCGCTAGCTATACAGGGTGTAAGGGACAGCCCTCCACAAACTGATGAGGTGAATTCAGTATATGATACGAAGATGACCGGTACAGTCGCCATCAGATATATCGTAGCGGGCGAGGTACTCAAATATTTCGGAGCAGCATTACTTTTCAATAAATTCGGGGCACATAACGAGCAAAAAATATCAGAAAGCACAGACCGTCAAAGGTATCGACACAGTCAGGATGATCATAAAGATCGGAACATTTATGGAAAATATACCTTAAGTCTGTATCACACAGTTTAAATTACACTATATTATGCTTGTCGATCTTCGATCTTTGATTCGAATTTATTGAAAAGTCGCTGCTCTTATGTTTGTGACAAATTGCATGTTCCGATGTTATTGACCAAATCTAGTGTAACGAATTTATTGAAAAGTAATGCTGCTCCGAAATATTTGAGTACCTCGCCCGCTACGATATATCTGATGGCGACTGTACAAGAAATTATTTCAGGAATGTTATGGGAATCAAATAAATTAGGCGGAAATACAACAGGACGGAACAAAAAAGTTGACAGCTTGCACGTCGTGACTACGACAAGCAGGTTACCAGGTATAAGGTTATTCAACAGTGTGTATACGACTATGCTTTTTTAAATTCCTTCTATCATGAAAACTACGCTGACATATAACGCATTTGAAAGGCTTTTCACCAGTATGTGTACGAATATGTTTTGTTAAATCTCTCTTGTCGTTAAAACAACGTTGACATAAATCACACTTGTAAGGCGTATCACCGTTATGTGTCCGAATATGCCTTTTTAAGTTACAGAGCTGGCGAAAACTACGCTGACATATCTCGCATTTATTAGGTTTTTCTCCAGTGTGTATCCGAGCATGTTCTGTTAAAGTATACCTTTGACTAAAACTACACTGACAAATATTACATTTAAAAGGTTTTTCACCAGTGTGCAAACGCATATGATTTGTTAAATCACACTTATCATTAAAGCTATGCTGACATATTTCACATTTGTGAGGTTTTTGTCCAGTGTGTAGGCGAATATGTTTGTTCAAATTACCTTTTTCACTAAAACTACTCTGACATATGTTACATTTGTAAGGTTTTTCACCAGTGTGTATACGCAAGTGTTTTGTTAAGCCGCACTTATCATTAAAACTATGCTGACATATTTCACATTTATAACGTTTTTCACCCGTATGTATTCGAATATGTTTGTTCAAATTACCTTTTTCACTAAAACTACGCTGACATATATCACATTTATAAGGTTTTTCACCCGTATGTATTCGCAAATGCTTTGTTAACTCACTCTTATCATTAAAACTACGCTGACATATTTCACAGCTATAAGGTTTTTCACCAGCATCTATTAAATCCGTCTCATTATTGAACATACGCTGACATATCTCAGTTTGAAAAGGTATTTCACCATTGTGTAATCGAATATGTTTAATAAAAAAAGAGAAATAACTAAAAGAACGCAGACAAATCTGACACTTGTAAAGTTTATCTCCAGTGTGTATCCGAACATGTTTTGTTAATGCATGCTTTTTAAGAAAACTACTATGACAGGTGTCACATTTAAAAGGTCTCTCACCAGTGTGTATTCGAATATGTTTAGTCAAATCGCTCTTTTCATTGAAGCTACTATGACAAATATCGCATTTATAAGGCTTTTCACCAGTGTGGATTCGAATATGTCTTTTTAAATTACACGAGTTACTAAAATTGCGCTGACATATGCGACATTTCAAATGGTTTTCTTTGATACGTAATCTGCGATCTCTATTTATAGTATCACGTCCTACAACTTTGTTCTTACGTACTTTATTATCATTGTTTTTGTTATTTTTACTACTGCAGCTCAAATCTGCAGCAGAATTACCAAGACTGATATTGACGCTAGGTTTTGTATCTTTGAAAGGCTTTGGAGTGTCCTGGATAATTTCGTTCGAGTCTGATAGTTCAATTTCCTTTTGTTGGGTTGTGACTGTATCTTCTAGTTTTGTCCTTCCTGAGTCCAGTTTTGGTTTCTTCGCAACGGGTGCATCTGTGAGTGTAAATTTGGTGAGAACTTTGAAGGAATGCACATTCATCAAAATATAAGGGTTTGATTGATTTTAGTAAAGATTTTAGGTACTGTAAACCTTTGGATTTGAGATAAAAACGGATATCCGGTAACTATCCGTTATCCGGATACCAGATAGTAACCCACTATCCGGCCGGATACCGAATATGAAATAAATCAATAATTTTTCATTAACACGAGACAAATAAGGCCACAGTAGCTAATAAACACCATGTACTTATTTATAATTAAAAATGCATTTTTTTTTTACTGACTATAATTATTTCCCAAACAATATTATATTGATAATAATTTGGTACTCAAAACTAACAAGTGGAAAATTATGGTGAATAAATACAAAATTTTCAGCATTTGATGGTAAAAAGCGACTCCGCTTGGCCTCGTAAACACCGCACTTGTGCGGCAGCGTCAACTCAAATCACACTCGTCACAACATGTAACGCGACAAAGGGCCGAATATCCGGCAGCTGAATATCCGGCCATCCCGTCCAAGCTTGCCGAATCTGCTGAACTCCGTGGCTGCTACTGAGAAATTCCTGATGGAAAAACCCAATGACACTTTGTCCGCCCCGGGAATTGAAACCAGGACCTCATGCTCAGCAGTCGTGCTTGCGATCACTAGACCAATGAGGCAGCACTAATGATTACTTCTCGTAAAACGATGTATTGACTGTGTGAAGATGATTATGACTGCTGAGATGACGAGTAATAGAGAAGTATGGAAGAAGAAGACATGCTGTGCCGACCCCAAATAAATTGGGATAAAGGAATAATGATTAACACGTTAAGCCGTTGGTCCCGGCTGTCATTTGTAGATCTTTGACAGTCATTACAGGTAGTCAGTGGCCCAAAAAGACTGACAACCAGTCTAACCAAGGGGTATTGTATTACCCAGTACTAACTGGGTTATGGAGGTCAGATAGAGTCGCTCCATGTAAAATACTGGTATTCAGCTGCATCCTGTTAGACCGGAAGCCGACCCCAACATAGTTGGGAAAAGGCTAGGCAGATGATGATGGTAACTTACTTTTTGTGTCCCTGGCTGTCGGTGTCGTCTTAGATACTTCTAGTTTCTGTTCCACTTCAGTTTTGAACTTCATTAAAGGTACATCACCTTCTGAGTCTGATTCAGAATGATTCAGTTGTATATCTTCTACATCTAGACTGCTATTGTCTACATTTTCCAGTTCTTGATCTGTAAGTAAACAAAACAGTCGAAAAATATTATTTATTTCATTTCTATAAATAAGGTTTTTTTTGGGAGGAGCTCGTGGCTAAATAATTACAGCCACTCGGGTCGATCTTTAGGTTAAGCCGTGCTGGCCTAGGTTGGATCTGTGGATGGGTGACCACCCGATACATACTGAGTTTCCTCCGTGCATCTTGTAAAAAAATTTGATTGAAAAGTGTCCACGGAGTTTCTTGCCCATTCTTCTCCATAGAGATCTACGCTTTGGAATGGACAACTACAGTACTTTCACAAGTTATTATGCCTTGTGTCTGGGACTGTAGCTTCGCCTTCTTTGTTTTTCTGACATTCAAAAGTGCCTGTTATGGTCATAATCAGCCTATAATGTTCCCACAGCTGGGACCCACGCCCGCCTCTCTATGAGAGGGAGTGGGCTATAATCCACCACGCGGGCCCAGAGCGGATTGGTAGATGTCATATGTCTTAGAATTTTTGGTTCTGGGACATGTCGGTTTCCTCGCGATTCCTTCACCGTTTTTAGAGCAGTAGTGATGAAATAAATTACACAAAGTAATGCGCCTGCCTGGGTTCGAACCCACAACTCACTGTTCGTAAGTCGGGGCCGCCACCACTGGGCCACCGCTGCTCCCCTTGTTGTGGTCTAATTGAAATAAATGCTTTGAGTTTGAGTTTGAGAGCTCAAAACTGTGTTAAAAAACTTACCATCACATTGAACTTCCTCCTTCACCTCAATTAAATATTCTCGTCTCTCACAACCAGCTGGTAATTCTTCTTTGATAGCAATGTTTTCTGTTAGAGAAACATCAACTGTGCTGAAGTTCTCTACTGGAGTTTTTATAAAGCCATGTAAATGCTCTAAGTGGTCTTGATTTAATGAAGGATTTGGCTGCAAAATGATGATTACAGTATTAGATAAAATATGCTCATCTAATATTTGTATTAAAATTAAATTTAAAATTCAAAAAAACCCCCAACGAAAAAATAAAAGATGAAAGATAAAACCTACTTTCATCCCCCATATCTAGTAAATGGCTGCACAGATTTTGATAAAACGAATCTAAGAACCATTGCCAAGAAACTAGCTTTCAAATTAAAAAACTGCATCCAAATCGGTTCACTCGTTTAAGAGCTACGGTGCCAGAGACAGACACACACAAACATTGCGGTCAAACTTATAACACCCCTTTTTGCGTCGGGGGTTAAAAAATACCCTTAATGAAGCCGAAAGGCACTTGTTCTACCCGTCATTGCAATCATTTTTTATTCTAGACCATATTGATCCACATTTCGCCTGTTATGTTTAAGTCATAAGTAATAAGTAAGTAATAGGGGGCGAGCCTATTGTCATCCAGGCATAAATCCAGACTCCGTCGCTGCTACTGAGAAATTTGCTTGATAGAGACAACCAATAAAAATTTGCCCAACCTGGGAATTGAACCTAGGACCTCATGCTCAGCAGTCGCGCTTACGACAACAAGACCAACGAGGCAGTCCAACCCATTATCTTTTTCAAGAACGAAAGAAGTATCCAAAGAAAAAATAATTTTTCATATTTCAGCTAGTTCCAGAGATTAGTATTTTCAAACAATAAACAAGCAAGTCTTCAGTTGTAGCACCACAGATATACATAGGGTGTCTGGTAATTAGTGACCGATACTTAAACATGTGATTGTACTCATGATAACAAACAACTTTCCCAAACGATTTTTTTTTTGTACTCATTCATTTTTATCACACTCACACAACAGCCCAGCCGTATGAAACTCGTGCGCGCGCACCTTTGACCTATCAGCTATTAGCCGCGTTCTGTCTCATTACTATCATACCGTATTTTAGGGTTTGAAAAATATCTAAAAAAAATACCTTATAATCCTCATTCATCAAACGGGCGAACATCTCTTCTGCTTCAAGACATTTTTTCTTGAATTGGCAGCATTGCTTTAGTTTAGCGCAGCAGAAGAAACAAGCAAGCATCGGTCTTCTGTCTTCAGTTACAAACTGCAATTAAACTCATATTTTAATACATTTTGGTTTAACCTTTGGTATGCTGGAACCTGGATCCGCGCAATCACGTTGTACTGCTGGAATGCAGATCCTTGATTAAATGGCATCTTGCATTTCTTCTTTTCAGATTATTTTAGCTCATGGATTAAATACTTCTGGTTGCCTAGGTTGGTCTGTGGATAAGTGACCACCCATTACATACTGAGTTTCCTCCGTGCCTCGGAAAGCATGTTAAGCTGTTGGTCCCGGCTGTCATTTGTAGATCTTTGACAGTCGTTAGGTAGTCAGTGGCCCAAAAAGTCTGACAACCAGTCTTACCAAGGGGTATTGTATTACCCAGTACTAACTGGGTTGTGAAGGTCAGATAGGCAGTCGCTCCATGTAAAATACTGTTATTCAGCTGCATCTGGTTAGACTGGAAGCCGACCCCAACATAGTTGGGAAAGGCTAGGCAGATGATGATTAAATATACTTCAAAATTACCAATTTAATAAATTATGCCCCACATTTAGTTTTAGTGAGCAATATGGAGAAATTCAAGTCCATAACAGATACCTGAGAGGTTTAAGAAGACTTTTTCTCATACTATAATGTTTTTTGTGGTGTTTGTTGTTGATTTGAAGCAGACGAGAGATGTAAACAAAAATATTCAAACCTATTCTTCGGACAACCTATAATTAGCTGCCTCTGCAGGGGCTGTGGCTAGACAACCCTGCATGCTATGTGCTACCCTCGAACTAGAAGACTGACCTACCTACCTGGCTACCACCAGTCACCTATGTTCTGGGAACTGCAGGATGGTGGTTTTCTTTAGGCGGTCTAGAATTCAACACATGCTTGATGTCGAGAACTCACGCCTTCACTGGGGTTATCCTAAAATTCTAATTATAATTATTTTTTCACTGATTATATTTTTGTATGTACCCACTCTCCAGAGTTTCATACTGGCTGAGCCCTAACCATTACACTGGCCTACACTATTCACGTAAGTTGAAAATCCATAAAAATTTGTAGCTCGTAAAACCCTATTAATTAAGGAAATAAGTTGTTTGGCTAACGGCAAGTATTTGCTCAGGCTCAGCAACTTGCCTTGAAATATAAACTTGTGGAATCTGAGGTACCATACTACAAGTTTGTGCATGACCCAGTTCAGTAGTGGGATCGGTCTATCGTCACTGACAGGACTATTGTAAAAAAGGCGTCGGAGATATGTGTTTAATATTTCCTTTATTTACATCTTTACAAATCAATTACATTTTTAAATAATCCATAGAAAAAAAAATTAAAAGCATTTAAAAATATAAAAAATTAATTAATCAACTTACTGGATTTTCAGTCAGCTTCTCATATAGTTCATGCAAGTTCTTGTTGACCACCACAGACATGCGAACATTCTCCGCTAGACATATCCTACACATTGGCAGTTTTTCCATATTGGAACTCAAAATATTAGTTTCGAAGTCGAAGTTATGAAACAAAGCATTGTGTATTTTAAAAAACAATGCTGCGTACAAATAAGCGGGCGAGGCTATTTATGTTCTAATTTAATTTTATAAAATAGGTAGCTACAATGATTTCAAAAGTAAATAGGTAATATCTATGTCAATGGGTAGATAAAAAGATTTTGTGAACAAATGTTTATAATTTTGCGAGAGCTAAACTTATTATAACTCTCGTAGGTATTTCAGAAGGTCCATAATTTACAGTATTTAGTTTATTAGTGCCTATACACCTTAATACTTAATACACAAACATTCTGATAAATTTTACAAAACAACAATAAATACAGGCTTCTTGACATTGACAGGTGAGAGATGGTCCATAGACACTTCAACTTCAAATCAGTGTTGCCAGATGACCGTCTCGCTTTTTCCTCAAACCTTCCCCGAAATTGAGGTTTTGAAGAAAAAATCCTCCATAATTGGCAATTTTTTTTTAAATAGTGAAATATACAATTTTATACTTCCATTACAAAATCCGCAACTTCACTCGTGTCGCGAGTCGCGTTGTCTACAGTACCGTACATTTTTTCTGAGTTAAATCACTTTAACATTATTAATGTTATGTAATAGGGTTGTAATAATGTTATGTAAAGTAAGAGCTGTATCCTCGAGAACAATGCCGACAAAATGTTTTGTAGTTTGGCAGAAGATTTGTGTAATACCCTACCACTTATGTAACTTTTGTTGAAAAAATAATAATGCGAGTGTGGGAGAAATAAGAGAACCCTGGAGAATCGCGATAATGTTTATGATCATTTTTGAGTTCTGGCCCCTCTCGATCCCTCAATCGTGAAGGAAGATACTGAGCCGAGCAGTCGTGAAGTCATGGCTGATCTGATGAAGGTCATCGTGATCCCCATTATGAAGAACAAGATTGGTGATACTTTGGGTGAGGGTAACTATCGTCCCATTTCTCTTGCGACTACAATAGCAAGGTGTTGGACGGTGTGCTTAATTACTTGGCCGCGGTTCCACCAGAGATTTGCGAGGATGCGTTGCGAGCGATCTGTTTGTTAAGAACCAATAGAATCACTTCTTTTACCTAGCCTCGCTCAGCGCAGTTCTAGTGGAAACGGCTCAGCGGAGCGAGGTTTTTGTACATGCAAAACAAGGCAAGGATGTATTGCGAGGGATGTGTGCTAGGGACGGACGCGAGCGAAAAAGTAGCAATCACTAGACGGTCTGGTTACCGCTCACATCTGAAACGAGTCCGCTACACATCCTCGTACCGTTCATCCGCGCACCATTTCACAGCGTCGCTACCTACGCATCCTCGCACCGCTCAGCGGCCTAGCAAATCTCTGGTGGAAACGCTCACACCGTTCCACAGTTTCACTACGCATCCTAGCACCGCGCAGGTGCCTCGCACATCTCTGGTGGTAACCAGCCTTAGTGACTTTACCTACTTCTTCATGATGCACAATTCGGGTTTCGTCACGGGCTTTCAACCGAAAGCGCTATTTTAAGTCTCAAGCATACACTTCAATACTATATAGATCGCAAGATATGCCTGCTCCCTTGATTTCTTAAATGGTTTATTGCAGGATTCGTATGGCAGTCAGACCAATTATGTGAAATAGGACGGTACACCGTTAAGTTGGAGTGTGGGGTGAGACAAGGAGGTCTGACATCTCCCATGCTCTTCAACATCTACGTAGATGATCTCATAGCAGTACTCAGCAGCTTGTCGGACGCCGTGTTGGTGGTGTTAGCATAAACAACATCAGCTATGCGGACGATATGGTGCTGCTGGGTCCATCTGCGACGGCAGAAGGGGAACTACTTAGGACTCGTGAAGCCTACTACGCCGCCGCACATGGTTTAACTAATAATGTTAAAAACTGTGAACACATGGTCTTATAGGTCGGCGGCAAATGCCGAGGAAGGGTCCCGAGCATATAAACGGGTCAGTAATCCAAAGAGCGCGATTCACGCGATTGTTGCCAAAAACAGTGCTTCACTACTTAGGAGAGTGAGAGATAGTCGCCACAATTATAATTTCTCTTGTACAGGGGATAATTGGTACTAATACAGTGTGTAAAAAGATCCTTAACGAAACCGAAAGGCACTTGTTCTCCCCGTCATTGCGATCATTTTTTTGTTCTGGACCATACCTGGGAACCTGCTAGTTACGGAGATATTGGAGGTCAAAGTTCTAATTTTTTCACAAGTTTAAAAAAAAACACTTTTTAAGGTTTTAACTTTACTTTAATTAACTCCATGACCCATTTACTATTCAAAGCATCCATCAGCACTAAATTTTGCGTTACAATGAGTTTTACCGTAAAACGTGATTATTCGGATCCTGGATTACCCAAGGACTACTTAAATGTATGCGCCACAGAGACAATTTGAACAAAAAGCTTAGAGCAGATCCATCAAATGAAGTCCTCGTGGTGTCCTACAGAAGGTACCGTAATTTTTGTACAAATCTGCTACGAAAAACAAAAAGAAATTATGAGAGACTAGAATTTGAAAAAGCAGGTAGAAATTCGAAGCAGGTATGGCGTGTTATTAAGAGTGTCACAAACATAGGACAACTGAAGTCTACACCCCATGATCTCATAGCGAATAATCACGATAAGCAGGCCACTATAAATCAAATAAATGATTATTTCGCAAATGTAGGGAGACGGCTAGCTAATAAAATACATAGAGACCCTCGATCTACTTCGCTACCCGACCCCCAGAAGGAGTCTTTTGTACTGCTTAAGACAAATGAGCAAGAGGTGGAACGCCTAATCCTTACACTTAAGAGTGATTCTGCAGTTGGCTGGGACGGTATTTCTTCTAGTTTTCTAAAACGACATAGAAACGTTATTGTACCTCCACTGACTCATGTTTGCAACCTGTGCCTTGACTCTGGTGTCTTCCCTGACTGGTTCAAAAAGGCAATTCTTCACCCTATTTTCAAATCTGGAGATCGTGACCGTGTCGAAAACTATAGGCCCATATCAGTCCTCCCTGCGATGTCCAAGATACTGGAAAAGATCCTAAATACAAGGCTGGTTGCATATTTAGAGGCACGAAATCTTTTGTCGATTAACCAATTTGGCTTTCGAAAAAATCTATCCACTGCTGATGCTGTTCACAAACTGGTTAATCACATAGCTCAGAAACTTGACAACGGTAAGAAATGTGTTGCATTGTTCCTGGATCTCGCGAAGGCATTCGACACGGTCTCGATTCCCATCTTATTATCTAAGCTCGAATGCCTGGGTATACGAGGTACCCAACTATCCTTGTTACAGAGCTATCTTACAAATAGAACACAAAGTGCTAAAATTGGAACTTACTCCAGCTCTGATCTAAATGTTGCCTTTGGTGTGCCACAGGGCAGTATTCTTGGCCCCAGTTTATTTCTAATTTACATGAATGACCTGTGTTGCCTCAGCCTAGAAAGCGGTACGATATTTTCCTATGCTGACGATACAGCACTTGTATTTGCGTCGGACAACTGGGAAGAGGCATATCGCCTTGCTCAGAAGGGTTTCGATACAGTCAGGGAATGGCTTAAGAACAACTTGCTTACTCTAAATATATCGAAAACAAAACTAGTAAATTTTTCGATTCGAAATACAAATGTGTCAGTTACAAGCTCACTTAAAGTTGCTGCACACTTGATACTATCCAATGGTAATAGCGACGGCAGTGGCACCCAAGATCACTGTAACATTGAACGAGTCACTTCGATAAAGTATCTTGGCATAGTGATTGACTGCAACCTGACTTTCAAAGAGTACATAATACACCTGTCAAAAAGAGTGCGCAAACTAATGTACATTTTTAAACAACTGCGCAATTCAGCAGATGCTGTTGTCATGAAAATGACATATCAGGCGCTGTGTCAATCAATTTTGGTCTATTGTATCTCGTCCTGGGGTGGGGCAGCCAAATCCCACTTTATCCAGATTGAACGTGCGCAGAGAGCGGTTCTTAAGGTGTGCTGTTTCAAGCCACGACTTTATCCCACCGTCAAGCTTTATGAATATTGTCAAGTCCTTACGGTTAGGCAATTGTTTGTACTGACCACTGCTATTAAGCAACACTCTATTTCTAATTATTCACAGCAAACAAATCGCCGTAACCGTATAGTTGCCTTAGCTACTCCTCTTAAAACCTCTTTTAGTCAAAGATTCTTTGTTTTCCTTGGACCCTATCTTTACAATAAATTAAACCAAATTCTTTCCCTACACTCACTGAACAAACATAATTGTAAAATCGCTTTACATGCCTGGCTACAAAGCCAAACATATACTGCCACAGAAGCTCTCTTTAAAGTATTAGTCTAATCAGGCTCATCCACTAACACTCTCTCCAACACAAACACATGCATACGCGCACACGCACACACACATACACACACACATACATACATACAAACACACACACACACACATACACACACAAACTTACTCTCATGAAAATCACTCAACATACTGTTACTTTTTATTGCTCTAATTCTCTCTTATGTCTCTTTTTTTAATAAGCTCACTAATTGTTTGTAACTTTTGTTATTTGTTGTGATACCAGATGTAAGCTATCAAATGTGTAACTTTAAACAGGTGGGGCCCTGGTGACCTGTAATACAGGTGTTACTACCTACCACAGGCACCAGCGATCCACAACCAAAAATCGTTGGCTACTGCTTGTGTGTCATATTGTTTGTATTTTTTGGCTTGTGGTGAGAAATAAACACTTTTATTATTATATTTTATTATTATTTATTATTCACCCAAAAAAAAAAGTAGTTTCCCAGCCATAATTTTTGCGTAGAGTTACTTAGTTTGATGTACAGAATGCTTGGTTGACGGCTTCGTGAAGGGTCCGTTTACACCCTGTATATACACCGTGACTTTTTAGTCGTCTTACAACGGCAGCCCACTTCATGTATCCAATGTCTACTAAACATTCATTAAAAAAAAGGTATTTATGAGATATTAATAATTTAAAAATAAACATATTATTCAGTATTATGACGCATGACGTAGTTAAAACACCCTGTTGTTAGCGATGATCTACTGGACTCGAGCGCTGGGTAGGTATGTTCTCCCGTTTGACACGTAAACATCATTAACAGGATGTTTCATAATTTTTTCTAATGTTTTATTTATTTTTCTTTGTACCTATTATGGCAGGTAAAAAAAACGCGTATAGAGCTATTATATGTCGGGCACATTGAGTGGACCACCTTTGTAAGACGACTAAAAGTCAGTGTATAATAACTATAATAAGTTATTAAATATTAGGTTCCTAACACTCTATAGATCTTTTTGTGACCGAAATAAAATAAATTCAAACAACATACATAATTCGATAAAATTTTATAATGCAATTTACAATACCAATACAATTCTATATTTTTAATATTAAATCATAATTACATTCTATGAGTATCGATATTCCATTCATTATTATATTTTTATAAATTTACATATTTATTAGAGTACATTAAAGATTATTGTGTTATAGTGTTATAAATATTTGTTTTTTATACAATACTATTTTTAAATTGATTTCTTTCATTATAAGATTATTTTTAAATCCATGCTTTCATTTGATTCAATTACATTTTGAATCATATTCAATAACACATTTGTGAACATCAACATTTCTAGGAATTCAGGTTTTATTAATTTTAATGAATTATTTCGGAACACTTGTCTTATTTTACCTTGTCTTATTAATTTTTTTTTAAACGGCTAACAGCTGATAGGTCACAGGCGCGCGTACGAATTTCATACGGCTGTTGTCTTATTGTGATAAAAGTCTGTGTACAAAAAAAATGTTTCTTTGGGAAAGTTGTTTGTTATCATGACTACAATCACGTGTTAAAGTATCGGTCACTAATTACCAGTCACCCTTTATGAGGAGCAACAGGGTCTAAATATTGAAAGTAATAGCTCACAACGTAAACTTTAATAGAAGCCGATGAGGCCTCGGCAACGGCACTGTGGGGCGTCATGAGGTTATGCAAAGGCGTTACTGTTAAATGTACTGAATACGTGGTAACCGTCTGTGCATCGGTGTCCCAACTCGGTGTCACTACTTACCACCAAGTGAGCATCTTCCTGCAGGGTCTAACGTTCCGTGGTCCACCTGGAAGTCCTTGAACCGTCTTCGGACTCAAGTGGGAAGATGTAACTCCAACCTCGTCAAGTGGGACTACCGCAATGAAACCGCGGCGGTGTGTGGTTGTGGAGCTGTGTCACAAACTATGCTCCATCTCCTATCCTGCCCTCTTAGCACAAAAACATGTAGCCCAAGTGACCTCTGTGCTGCGACCGACGGCGGTGGAAGTGGCGAAATTCTGGGCTAACAAAATATAAAAATTGTCGTGCCAGAGACACGAAGAAGAAGATCGGTGTCCCTTCCACTCTAAACAGAAGAGAACTGTGGAAGCTTAAAACAGTGTTTCAAGGAAAATTAGTTTACTCGTGATGGCTCGACAACACCAGCACAATTTAACGAAACACTGTAGCCACATCCCCCTTAACATTTTCACAAAGCTTACTACACCTACAGTCACTTAACGCAAGCTCTGGTATGATTTTCAATTTAATTGCTTTTGCTAACACCCCTTATGACCAGTGATCGGAGTAGGTAGATTGATTTTTGGTACTTGTATCATAAATGCACACAGAAAGAATAACATAGATAAGCCATTTCTCCGGAAAGTAATTCCGGTATTTCCGGATTCAATTAAATATTGTTAATGTTGGTAGTGATATTATTACTACTCAATTCAAAATTTAAAGGAAGGTATCAAAACTAAATATAAAGAATAATAAAGAATAACATTGCTCATTTTATTACAATTCCTACCTTTTTTTGAGGATGGCAAATCATCAAATGGCTCCTTCCACTCTGGCAGAATACAATTCCTACATAAGTTTCGGTTTTTTTTTAATAATCCACCAATTCCGGAGGAATGTCCATAGTAATATATACGTTTCGGATCAATGACCGCAGTTCAATCTACCTACTCCGATCACTGCTTATGACAAAAACTGCGCTGGACTCACACTTGTAAGGTTTTTATCAAATGTTTACGAATATGTTTTCTTAAACTAATCTTTACACTGTAACTACGCTGACATATATCACACTTGTAAGGTTTTTCACCAGTGTGTGTACGAATATGATCTGTTAAATTAACCGTTCGACTGTAACTACGCTGACATATATCACACTTGTAAGGTTTTTCACCAGTGTGTGTACGAATATGTTCATTTAAATGATACTTTTGCCAGAAACTGCGCTGACATATATCACACTTGTATGATTTGTTACCGTGTGTACGAATATGTTTTGTTAAATGACCCTTTTGACTGAAACTACACTGACATGTATCACACTTGTAAGGTTTTTCACCAGTGTGTGTGCGAATATGATTTGTTAAAGAATTCTTTTTTGTAAAACTACGCTGACATGTACCACACTTGTGAGGTTTTTCACCAGTGTGTGTACGAATATGATCTGTTAAATGAGCCTTTGTCGAGAAACTGCGCTGACATGTATCGCACTGGTAAGGTTTTTCCCCAGTATGTTTACGCATATGATTTGTTAATTGAGCGTTCTGCCTGAAACTATGCTGACATATTTCACAATTGTAAGCATATTTTTTAACAGTGTGTGTACGAACATGATCTGTTAAATGTGCCTTTTGACTGAAATTACGCTGACATATATCACATTTGTAAGGTTTTTCACCAGTGTGTGTACGAATATGATTTGTTAAAACACCCTTTTTTGTAAAACTACTCTGACATATTTGACACTTATAAGGTTTTTCACCAGTATGTGTACGAATATGACCTGTTAAATTTACCTTTTGACTGAAACTACGCTGACATATATGACACTTGAAAGGTTTTTCACCAGTGTGTGTACGAATATGATTTGTTAAAACACTCTTTTTTGTAAAACTACACCGACATATATCACACTTGTAAGGTTTTTCACCAGTGTGTGTACACACATGTAAGGCTAAATCACGCTTTCTATTAAAATTATGGAGGCATATTTCACATTCGTGAGGCTTTTTGAATTTAGTTATATATTTGGAAGTTAGATTTTGAGTATTTCGGATAATTTCCGAGTGCGATATTTGGTTTGTCTTTTGGTCGGGTGGTATTGAGTCTTCTAATGTTGTTCCTCGTAAGTGTAATTTTGGTTCCTCCGCAACAGTCGACCCTGCAATAATAAATCCGTTAAGTACAATTTTCTAGGTAGATTGGGGCCAGGAGGTATAAATATAATATCAAATTAACGGTTTCGAATGATTCACACTAGGAACGGAAAAGGGCATAGAGCAATAAAACATATTATATATAATATAATCGCCTAAAATACGATTTTTCGTGGCATAAGGGTACAAGTATGGGAATTGTCAGGATCGCGGATATTTATAAATAATGCAGTGTGTATAAAATGTAAGTATGCTAAATATTTCGAGTAACAGCAGCACAATAACAACTGAGTTTTCTTTCATTTGCAAATAGCCACGTCTGCTAAGTCTGGTCGTTATGATTTTTTTTATAGAGATCAAGCAGAAAAATCAGCTTTTTGTTTAATAATTTGAAAGATTTCACAGACGATTTAACTTCTTGATTTTTTCACTTTTATATGATTTTTCTTTTCGAATATTATGGTTACTTTAAATCTTTATAAATTCTAAATGGGCATTAGCAAAATTATACGAGAAACCTTAATATGGTTTTCAAATACCTATTCAATTGTTTCCTATAACATAGTTCGTCGACTTTAATTTTTTATTTTTCACAATGGCGTCTGGTAACGTGACACTCGCAAGATTAAGACAAATCGATTGTCGTAGGAATCATCAACATCGGCCCACTCCTTGGTCTCTACAGCGCCACAAAGGAACACACATGGGCTGATAAACACATTACCCTGCTCAGTCGGGTAAAATACCGATTAACGAGAGTAATTCTTAAATCTATCTATGATTTTCTTAACAATATAATGACAGATATCGATGAAAGAATTCCCATTAGCGCTAGCGCTATTTATGGACATGACGAAAGCTTTCGATCTAGTTGATCGTATGTACTTCTACAGAAACTTAATGCGTTCGGAATAAGGGGCAATGCACTTTCTCTTATACAATCTTATTTGGAAAATAGAACGCAGTGTACGAAATTGTGTGTGAAATCAGACGGATTTCTATAAAGGATTAAAAAAGAAAATAAATATATTTCAGGAAAACGGAAAATCACTTTTGGCGTACCACAGGGCAACGGTTTGTGTCCGCCGCTGTTTTAAACGTACATAAATGACTTTCCAAAACATTTCGCTTTTCCTATGGTTCTTTTTGTTGATGACAGCACATTAATTTTAACCCTTTCGCTGCCCAGCACCCAGCGTAATATGGGCATTGGACTCATATGCTGGGTGCTAGGCACTGAAAGGGTTAAGACATAATAAAAATAGAACCTATGAATGTGACATCAAAGACGCATTGCAATAATCGATTAACTAGCTATTTGCATGATGTCCTTTGAGATTTAAATCTTTTTGAAATGGCCGCTTGTTTAACGATAAAATAAAATCTTCATTTCTTCTAAATGTGCAATATCCCTAGCCAGCGTTCATGAGTGTATTTTAGTAATATTTCTAAATCTATAAAAATAAATAAAAACCGGCCAAGTGGGTGTCGGGCCACGCACAATGTAGGGTTCCGTAGTTGCCATCAAAATATGCGGACACCTCCTACGGTCCGATTTGCCTCCGAACGATAATTTTTATTATAATAATAAAAAACAAACTTACATTTGCAGTTGAAAAACCTGTGGTCCCATACATTATGTTTAGGAAAATATTATGTTATCCTACACAGCATTTTTTTATATGTTAGACTGTAAAGATGGAGTTTGGAAGTATGCCATCTTTTTATACCCATTTTTTTTTTTTTTTGAGATAATTCTCTTCGCTGTAGGACGTGGGTTAATTTTGATCCTTCTTCTTTACTTGGGGTCATCCCATCTCTCATCCATACTTCTCTTGTAGTCGTCATGTCATGCATGATTACCCATACACTAGCTAGTACTTACTATTGCTCTCCACCTGCCTTTGTTTCTGTTCAGACAGTTCTTTTTCTTCTTCCATTTCAATTTTGACCGCTATTAATGGTACTTCATCTTCTGAATAATTTTGAGAACATGAAGGTTTGAGTAGTATATCTTCTTCTTCTGAATACTCAATTTCTAGAATTTCCTGTTTGATATCTGTACATAAATAAAAAACAGTAAAGAGCAATGCTCATATACTTTACATAATATAGTTGTATACACCGTGACTTTTTAGTCGTCTTACAACGACAGACCACTACATGTATCCAATGTCTACTAAACATTCATAAAAAAAATAGGTATTTATGAGATTTTAATAATTTAAAAATAAACATAATATTCAGTGTTATGACATGACGTAGCTAAAACACCCTGTTGTTAGCGATGATCTACTCACTACTGGACTCGAGCGCTGGGTTGGCATGTTCTCCCGTTTGACACGTAAATATCATTAATTTTTTTTTTTTTTTTTGTACCTATTATGATCGGTAAAAAAAACCGCGCCTTGAGGTATTTTATGTCGGGTACATTGAGTGGACCTCCTTTGTAAGACGACTAAAAAGTCACGGTGTATAGGGTGATTGGTAATTAGTGACCGATACTTATACACGTGATTGTACTCATGATAACAAACAACTCTCACAAAGAAACATTTTTTTTTAAGTCATTCAGTTTTATCACAATAACATAATAGCTGTATGAAATTCGCACGCGCGTGTGACCTATCAGCTGTTAGCTGCGTGACGCCGTTCTGTCTCTTTACTATCGTACTGTGCAACAGTGGGTAGGCAGAGTCTAGGCTTTCTTTGAGAAAGTTGTTTGTTATCATGAGTACAATCACGTGTTTAAGTATCGGTCACTAATTACCAGTCACCCTATAAATGTTCTTACAACCATACCGTCACTTAGATGTTCCTGCTTTGGCTCAATAGTACCATCTAGTCTGGCACCAACAGCTGGTAATTCTTCTTTCACAACAATTCTTTCTGTGAGACCAGTATCTACAATATTTATGCTCTCTATTGGGGTCCTCACAAGGCCACTGGACAACTTGGAGTTTTCTTGGTTTACTAAATGATTTGGCTGTAAGAAATTTATTGTGGTATTAGGTAAAACTCAAAAGAGCCTCCACAAAGATGACAAGTAAGAAATTTACCACATTCTGGACAGGATATGGATACCACCAGTTTGCAGAATAATAGAATAAGACACTGTTTCTTAATTAAGAATTGGAGAAAACAAACTAAAAAAAGAAAAATACCAGCTGAATACCAGTTTTTTTTTAATACTTTGCCCCTTAATAGGAATTTCTCCTGTATTGTGGCTGCGTTTACAAACATTTAAACTCACATACACAAACATCCAGACCCGGAACAACTATCTGTAGGCCATACTAATATTTGTCCCGTGCGGGTTTCGAACCCGCGACACGCAACGCAGCAGTCAATCGCTCAGCCACTGCACCAACCTTGGAAACTACTTGAGAAAAGGTTAGTCAGATGATGAACTTGTCAAACTATACATGAGCATAAAATTTTGCGTGTAGAAGGAATCTTGTTAGGTATTTATACTGCTAAATTAGAAAGGTTTTCAACTTCAAATACTCGAATCAGAAGCGAACTGTTATATTTCAGTCAAAGAACACCTCACCTTGTAATTCCCACTCGTCATCTTAGAGAAAAGCTCTTCAGCTTTAAAACATTTGGTCATCAATCGGTAGCATTGTTTAAGTTTAGCGCAGCAGATGAAACATGCAAGTACTGGTCTACTGTCTTCAGTTACAAACTGCAACAAAACTTGTCTTATACTAATAATTACAGGAAGTATAATAATTTTCAAAGTATCAACTTACTGGAATGCCAGTCAGCTTCTCATATAGTTCATGTAAGTTCTTGTTGACCACCACATGCATGCGAATATTCTCCGCTAAACATATCCTACACATTGGCAGTTTTTCCATCTTGTAACTGAATAAGTACTACTGAACTTAAAAACACTGCTGCTACAAATTACTAGGGACGCTTGTGATTGACGCATAAATGATCGAGAGCCAGTTCATTTGCCAACCACGATAAAAAGGCAAAATTATTGTTGCCTACTGCGTGAATCAGCGTTAATACCGGCACCAAAATATTGCAAAAACAAATCTTATAAAATTAATAACAAAACAACAACTTGACAGTTTAGATTTTCCATAGACTACTTACTATATATATACAGAGATTGAGATTGTCTGTGATTGACACAGACAATAATTCTTCAACTTTAAAAAATGTTGTCGTACGCACTAATTCTAACTAAACGTAACTTATATTCATTCTTATATATTATGTATTCCATTGTAAACCAATCACGAAAGAAAATATTTTTGGACGTAAGACTATAATAGCCTTCGCTTCGGGGTAAAAAAAAGACGTATCTAAGCTGTCAATGTCAAGTTGTTGTTTTGTTTTGTTATTATTGATTTTTGTGCAATTTATGACATTATTTTGATGCCGGCATTCACTTCACGCAGTAGAGTTCCTTAATAATTATGCCTTCTTATCGTAGACCACAAAAGAACTGGGTCTAGATCGATCGATATACAAGCTTTCCTAGTTATTTGTAAGTAGCAGTGTTTTTCAGTTCAGTTTTATTCAGTTACAAGATGGAAAAACTATCAATGTGTAGGATATGTTTATCGGAGAATATTCGCATGCATGTGGTGGTCAACAAGAACTTACATGAACTATATGAGAAGCTAACTGATATTCCAGTAAGTTGATACTTTGAAAATGATTAAATTTCCTATAATTATAAGTTTTAACTACCTCTTATACACCAGAATTCTGATGATAGTCTGACTTGAACAAGAGTGGTAGTCAATGCTAAGCCTTCCTGACGGGGAAGGCCTTAAAGCTTAAGGCTTAGGGCTTAGCCACTACTGTGTGCTTAGACAGCTTTACAGTAAACACTGTTTTAAGCTTTCACGGTTTACAACTAAACTTATACTGTCACTTACGGGATATCTTCAGTGATTGTTCATTATTTTGCACAACCCGCAATCATGGCGCTCGCAGCAGCGTCAAAATATTGGGAGCTCAAAATAATTAACAATCACGGAAGATATCCCATAAGTGACAGTATAAGTTTAGCTTTACAGTATATTTGTAAGATTGAAAGCATTTAATTTAATACATGGGTTTGGTCACCTATACCAACAGCTACACAGGTACCGTACCTTGTATAGTACAGCTATTAAAGCAGCGATAGCAAGCTAGCGTAGCAGGATCGATGTTAGAGTGAGAATAGCGGTGGTGGTGGAGTGGGAACTTGGGGTCGGCGCAACACGTTGTCTTCTCTTCATTCTCCCCTGTCAGATGTCAGCAGCAACATCAAGCTAGGGTAGCACGAAGGATGTTAGAATGAGAACAAAAGATGAAGAATAAAAAATATTATTAACCTTTTGATATCCATAGTCACACATAATTGACATGCAAGTGTGTGCCCTGTACGCCAAACAACACAAGTATGTGACAAAATGGTAGGAGAAATTGTGGCTTGGTGTGGAAGGCACACGCATGCGTTTATGCTGTGGCGGACAAAAGATCAAGCAGCTGTATGATTTACTAAATTCATTAAATATATGAAAACAAAATAGTGTAAGACAAGTTTTGTTGCAGTTTGTAACTGAAGACAGTAGACCAGTACTTGCGTGTTTCATCTGCTGCGCTAAACTTAAACAATGCTACCGATTGATGACCAAATGTTTTAAAGCTGAAGAGCTTTTCGCTGAGATGACGAGTGGGAATTACAAGGTGAGATGTTCTTCAACTGGAATATATCACTTGAAGTTGAGAACCTCTTTACTTTAGCAGTATTCCTTCTAAATGTAAAATTTTATGCTCAAGTATAGTTTGACAAGTTCATCAGTTGCCTAGCCTTTTCCCAACTATGTTGGGGTCGGCTTCCAGTCTTACCGGTTCATAACTTCAAATTCTTAATTAAGAAACTGAGTCTTATTCTATTATTCTGCAGACTAGTGGAATCCATACAGTTATGAGACTAAGACCCAGTTATTCTGTTAGTAGATCTGTACACTGGCCGGGATGTGGTAAATTTCTTATATGCCGTCATTGTGGAGCCTTTTTTGAGTGAGTAAAAAGACTCGGTCCTTTAACACCGATCTGCACATTTTGAAAAATACTGGTATTCAGCTGAATCCGGTAGTACCAGTATTTTTCTTTTTTATAGTTAGTTTTCTCAAATTCTTAATTAAGAAACTAGGTCTTATTCTATTACTCCGCCGACTGGTGGAATCCATATCATAATTTACCATATCATGTCCTGGACGTGGTAAATTTCTTATGTGTCGTCATTGTGGAGGCTGTTTTGAGTTTTACCTAATACCACAATAAATTTCTTACAGCCAAATCATTTAGTAAACCAAGACCACTTCAAGTTGTCCAGTGGGCTTGTGAGAACCCCAATAGAGAGCATAAATATTGTTAGTACTGGTCTAACAGAAAGAATTGTTGTGAAAGAAGAATTACCAGCTGTTGGTGCCGGACTAGATGGTACTATTGAGCCAAAGGAAGAACATCAAAGTGACGGTATGTTTGTAAGAATATATACCACTATAAAGGACGTCCCACGACTATGCTCCACGGAAGGAAAGTACCTTAACCTTTTGGAACGCCAGAACATAAACGCACGCGCGTGCCCTCCGCGTCAAGCCACAATTTCACTTACTGTTTTGTCACGTATTTGTTTATTTGTCGTTTGGTATAGGGCATGCGAGTGCGTTTATGTTCTGGCGTTCAAAGACTAAGACTATTTCTTATTAGACTATGTCTTATTTAAGATACAATATTATTTAGGAAAAAAATATCCTTAAGATTTACCCTTTCGACCGTTATCACAAAATACATGTGTTTTGTTTTTTCACATTTGGTGGGTTAGATTTCCAGTTTAGGCAGACGATTATTTTAAAATCTTTGAACGCAATTCAAATTAAGATTTTTAAAATCCAATTTAAGATTGAACAGGCATCTTCTGGGCACGCTCGTTCCATCATAGAACTCATCTACCGCTTTCCATCAGGCGTGATCGAGGTCAAGAGCTGGCCCATTTTGTAATAAAAAAAAAAAAAAATAAGTCTTCTTTTAGTAAACATCGAATATACAATATTTAAGGTACTTTCATTCCGTGTGGCATAGCTGTGGGACGCCCTGTATAATGTAAAGAATATGAGCATTGCTCTTAACTGTGTTTGTTTATGTACAGATCTCAAACAGGAAGTTCTAGAAATTGACTATGAAGAAGAAGAAGAAGATATACTACTCAAACCGTCATGTTCTCAAAATTATTCAGAAGATGAAGTACCATTAACAGCGGTCAAAATTGAAATAGAAGAAGCAGTATCTAAACAGAAACGAAGACGGGTGGAGACCAATAGTAAGTACTAGCTAGTGAATTGGATGGGATGACCTCTGCTAGAGAAGTACGGATGAGATGACGTCTACTAGAGCAGTATAGATGAGAGATGGGTTGAAGGAGAAGATATGCTGCGCTGACCCCAAGTAAATTGTGGTAAGGGAAATAGAATGATGGATAAGCAAACAGGGAGATGCACAGTGTTCCTGCCGTTGGTCATACAGGTGAAAATCAGTTGTCAAATATCCATTATTTATTTAAACATAACAATTTACCGATATGAGAATTAATAATAATTAATTAATTAATTAACCTTTTTAATTAGTGACTTACATGACTTACACGTGATTGCAGTCATGATAACAAAAAACTTTCCCAAAGAAACTTTTTTTTTACTGTTGCACGGTACGATACTAATGAGACAGAACGACGATACGCGGCTAACAGCTGATAGGTCAAAGGCGCGCGCGCGAGTTTCATACCGGCTAGGCTGTTGTGTTATTGTGATAAAAGAGAATGTGTATAAAAAATTATCTTCTGGAAAGTTGTTTAAAGTTGTTTATTATGAGTATTTCAGGTACCTGATATACTCATAATATACAGGGTGATTGGTAATTGTATGCATTCCTTGAAATGGACTACTAGACCTTATTTGCAACAATTGTTCTGCAACAAGGAAGACATGCATCCAAAAACCTGTATTTCCCAGTCTTATTGAAATACTACCTTCTCAGGAAAAACCGTTGTATTCTGGTCATTTACTTACTAAAAGAGGGTACTGTGGAACTATTTTAGAAAGCAAAAAAATGAATAAAAAAATAAATGAATTTTATTTTATTTATTTAAATCTAGGTAGTCGAGGTAGTCGGTTATTTTTTGCTTTACAGCACATTTTAAACAAAAGTTGGCAGCAGGCGGGGCCCATTCCATGTTCATAATTTTATATTCAAATTGGCCCCGCCTGCTTCCGACTTTTGTTTAATTTAAAATGTGCTTGTTTTTTACTTTTCAGTTTGTTTCAGTCGGGTTTTTTTAGTTTTGTCAATTACTTTTTATTTCCAGCTTTTTTTTTAGTTTAGTAACGTGAAAGATTTCGTAGACGATTTAGCATTTTTTTTAGTATATACGATTTTTTCCCTTTTTAATACGATTGTCACTTCGAGTTACTTTTAAACATAAGTTGGATATATTTTTGTAATCACTTTTTAAAACCCTACATTTTGATGCCCCATTTTTCTTTGTTTATCACTCCCGCCATGTATAATTTATCCAAATCCGTTCAACCGTTTAGGAGTTACGAGGGAACAAAGAAATATACATACATACAGGTCAAACACATAACCCTCCTTTTGGACTTCGCCGCAGTCTGGTAATAAATAAGCTTTGCACTGAGGACTATTACAGAAAAAAACAGATTTTCAACCTTCAAAAACAACGCCGTTATTATTATTGGTCGTAAAGATTAGCTATCATAATAAAAAATGTATTACATAATACCTTCTTTCGAAATATTTACCTACTTAATTTCTTTTGGCTTTCAAATTTTGTTTTTTTTACTCGTAAACATTATTAACAGGTGTTCCATAATTCTAATGTATTATTTATTTTTCTTTGTACCAATTAACTTAATTAATGTTAAAAAAAAAAACGCGCCTAGAGGTATTTTATGTCGGGCACATTGAGTGGACCACCTTTGTAAGACGACTAAAAAGTCACGGTGTATATCCTCAAAGTCTGCTACTAGTAGGTATACAGACTTATGTACTTACTTAGGTATACAGTATGCAGCTGAAATTCCATTGTATTGTGAGTGTACAGAATGATAAAAAATCTTACAAAAATTTCGATGAAGTTGGCTGCATTTTCATAAAACTACAATTTATAAACATTATAATATTATGAAATCGATTTCATATTAATAACCTCACATAATCAAATTGTAAAAAATATTATTTATTATAATAATTAATTGTATTCGCGTATTGTTAGGAGGTTCCTCTCTCAAGAGCCCTGACCACCGGCAGCTCGGACCCTGTTCCCAGTGCTGGTGGCCTACTATTTTTTATATTTTTAAATATTTTTATATTATTTTATAATAGAATATTTAAAAATGTAAATAATATGTGTTTAAAAGAATAATAATTGTATTCTAAATCTATAAAAGGTAGTCGCCCAAAAAGTCTGACAACCAGTCTTACCAAGGTGTATCGTATTACCTAGTACTAACTGGGTTGTGGAGGTCAGATAGGCAGTCGCTCCATGTAAAATACTGGTATTCAGCTACATCCGGTTAGACTTGAAGCCGACCCTAACATAGTTGGGAAAAGACTAGGCAGATGATGATGTATTCAAAATCTATACTAATATTATAAAGCTGAAGAGTTTGTTTGGTTGAACGAGCTAATCCCAGAAACTACTGGTTCGAATTAAATAATAATAGTTTTAGTAAAATAATACTTTTTAAATATTTTTTTATTTTTTTTTATTTCTAGATGTGTTTTCATCTAGGCACAGAAATAAAAGTTCTAAAAAAAGAACTCGGCTTTCTCGGCAGTCAGCTACAGCAAAACGGCTGCGACTCTTGCGCAGCAATGAAACAACGGACGAAAATATGCATAGATTGGCAACTCAACGAGTAATTAATGAACAAAACCGTGCTAAGGAATCAACAACAACATCAGCTGTAAGTGGTTCGTGGTACCAGTTCCGACCCACCATCTACAGACCTTCTTGAAAGAGGACTTATGGCTGAATGGTGACGTATATCGACGTTTCCGAGGACGGCTACGCGAAACCACGCAGCGAAACACGCCGCCGACAACGTTACGTATATAGTTATAGTTTAATAAGGTTTTTAATATGTATTCGTTTTTTATTGGTTAAGATTATTGTGTTTATTATTTATGGGCCTCAGTTTCCTTATAATAAAATGATTGATGTAATCAAGCGTAACGTTCTTAGCGTTGGGCCTCACAGAATTCTAGAACTTCGGGGAACCAACTTCGGGAACCAAGCGTTGAACGATCTCAGCGTTTGGCCTCACAGAATTCTAGAACTTCGGTGAACCGACTTCGGGAACCAAGCGCTGAATGGTCTCACCGTTTGGTCTCACACTCTCTCTTATGTGACGCAGACGAAGTTTCGCGGGTAAACTAGTGTTTATTATAAAAACTGAATTCCAAATATTGAATTTTTGTTAATTTGTATGTAATATCGATTTTAAATTCTTATATTGTTAAATAGTGTATGCCCAAATGGGTAGCTTTTTGAGTTACCATAACCTAGCTGTAGGACCTACTGTATAAATGGTGTAAAAAGACCCTTAACGAAGCCGAAAGGCACTTATCTTCCCGTCATTGCGATCATTTTTTTGTCCTAGACCACTAAGCCGTCAACCAAGCATTCTGTACATCAAACTAAGTATGTTTACGCAAAAATTATTGCTGGAAAACGACTTTTTTTTTTGGGGTGTAAAATCGTCGTGGAGGTGTTTAAAGCAAAAATCTTACATTAGAAACAAATATTTAAAAAAAGCTGGAACTTTGACCCCCAATATCTCTGTAACTAGAAGGTTCCCAGGTATGGTCTAGAACAAAAAAATGATCGCAATGACGGGGAGAACAAGTAGCTTTCGGCTTCGTTAAGGGTCTTTTTACACCCTTTAGGTATAAGTCTATATTATATATATATAATAAATATTGTTATTATTGTTTATTATATTACAAAAAATCACACGAATAAAGTCTTCGACTTGACTTTGACTTGGCCGGTTTTTTATTTCTTAGTAAACATTTACCAAACCTCTAATTATACACAGCAGAAAAGAAATTCCAATACGGATAATCTTTTTCGTGACCAATAATAATACACAGGCCCCAGCACGAGCGAGTGGTGTAAACCTGACGTAAATACGTCGATTTTTGAATTGAAAATGCAATAATTATCCTATAGCATATTACATAAATTATTTGCAACAAGCACAACCAGTATCATTCATAGATATGGAAACATTCTTTAAAATATGAAAATACTAGCTTTTGTCCGCGGCTTTGCTCGCGTAAATTTAGAATTTGACAGTCAATTCGGGTTGTACTCTGCTTGTAATCAACTGCCTAGCCTGTACCCAACATTGGGGTCGGCTTCCAGTCTAACCGGATGCAGCTGAATACCAGTATTCTACATGGAGCGACTGCCTATCTGACTTCTACAACCCAGTTAGTACTGGGTAATACGATACCCCTTGGTAAGACTGGTTGTCAGACTTTTTGGGCCACTGACTACCTAACGACTGTCAAAGATCTACAAATGACACCCGGGACCAACGGCTTAACGTGCTTTCCGAGGCACGGAGGAAACTCGGTATGTAATGTGTGGTCACCCATCCACAGACCAACCTAGGCTGTTATAATTTAGCCACGAGCTCCTCTGCTTGTAATACATAATGGAATTCAATCATGATTCGAAACACACGTAGCGCCATCCACATTATTCCATCCCAATTCAAGCTACCAAGAGCGTCTTCGCCAGCAAACCTCCTTGGAATGCTGTACTTACCCGATTTAATTATTACAGGAGTTTACCGTGTGACACCTGACCACAGAGTAGCACGTATGACTTGCAAAATTACGTCCTGACAACTCCCAGTATACTAATGTTGTCAACATCACAGAAACCCTGTTTCTTAGATTTCTGATCACGCCTCCTGTCCCCAATCTCAAAATTATTTCAAGTGCCACGCAAAAATAACTTTTATGACAGGCGTACCGCTTCTTTTAGAATACCCAATTAGCTAAACCAAATACCTGTAGACATCAGAGACTCAATGAATAGTAAAAACATAAAGCGTAAGCTGAAAGAACATTACATCAACTCGATTATAATTTAACTGTAATAGCGCGTTGATCAAATATCAGGCCATGGCATGCTAAGATAGACCCCAGGGGTCTAATTGTGTGCTTTGTTTAAGTGTAAGGAACCTGTAATTTATAAAATACATAAATATACTTGTAAAATGAATAAAAATAAATAAATTGTTCTTACCGGTTTTATTCTCGCAGGGCCGACTGTTGCGGAGGAACCAAAACTACACTTACGAAGAACAAAATTAGAAGACTCGATACCAGCCGACCATAAGACGGACCAAGTATCCGACTCGACAATTCTCCGAAACACTCGAAATTGTACTTCCAAATCTATTGCTAAACTCAAAAAGCCACACGAATGTGATATATGCCTCTATAGTTTTAGTAAAAAAAGTGATTTAACAAGACATGTACGTATTCATACTAGTGAAAAACCTTATAAGTGTGATGTCTGTCAATGTGTTTTTGGTATTAAAAGGTATTTAGCAAAACATATTCTTACACACATTGGTGAAAAACCTTACAAGTGTGATGTGTGTCAGCGTAGTTTTAGTCAAAGGGCTCATTTAACAGGTCACATTCGTACACACACTGGTGAGAAACCACACAAGTGTGATGTTTGTCAAGTTTGTTTTTGTAGTAAAAGTAATTTGACGAAACATATTCGTACACACACTGGTGAAAAACCTTACAAGTGTGATGTATGTCAGGTTTGTTTTGGTGATAAAAGTGTTTTAACGAAACATATTCGTATTCACACTGGTGAAAAACCTTACGAGTGTGTTGTATGTCAGCGTAGTTTTAGTCAAAAGGCTCATTTAACAGTTCATATTCGCATACACACTGGTGAAAAACCTTATAAGTGTGATTTGTGTCAGCGTTGCTTTAAAGACAGTAGTGATTTAAAAAAACACATTCGTACACACACTGGTGAGAAACCGTACAAATGCGATGTATGTCAGGTTTGTTTTGGTAGTAAAAGTAATTTGACGAAACATATTCGTACACACACTTGTGAAAAACCTTACAAGTGTGATATATGCCAGGTTTGTTTTGGTAATAAAAGTGTTTTAACGAAACATATTCGTACACACACTGGTGAAAAACCTTACAAGTGTGTTGTATGTCAGCGTAGTTTTAGTCAAAAGGCTCATTTAACAGTTCATATTCGCACACACACTGGTGAAAAACCTTATAAGTGTGATTTGTGTCAGCGTTGCTTTACGGATAGCAGTGATTTAAAAAAACACATTCGAATACACACTGGTGAAAAACCTTACCATTGTGACAAATGTCAGCGTAGTTTTAATAATAAGAGTAATCTTAAAAAACATTATTGTACACTCCGGTAAAAACTCTTTCAAAATGTGGTATAATTATGTCAGTTTAGATTTGTTCAAAAGTATTCTAAAGCATGTTTAATTTACCGCCGCCCTGGAACACAAAGGGCAAAGAGCGGGAGGAGTTATTTATTTTATTTTATTTATTTTATTTTATTTTATTTGATGATTTCCCATGCCAAAGCATGTTTAATTTAGTCTTGTAATCCAATCCGCAAAGGAGACGGGGATTTCTGAGCCAGATCAGATCTGGGCTGTATTTTAGAGCAAGTTGCTGATGGATAATCCTGGCTTGTATCTATGCAAGTACTCTCCGTTAGCCAGAGAAGAACACTCGGAGATTATGTGACGGATTGATTCGCCTGGACGGTGGCATGCCCGATACACGTCAACCGTACCGTTCTTCACAGTATTTATAGTATTTTTATGTGTTTTTGTCTTTGTACTTATACTTATGTAAGTATATTCTTATCTACACTAATATTATAAAGAGGAAAGATTTGTATTTTTGTGTTTATGTTTGTAATGAATAAACTCAAAAACTACTGGGCCGATTTCAAAAAATTTTTCACCATTAAAAAGCTACATTCACCCTGAGTAACATAGGCTATATTTATTGCTAGAAAAAATTAGGGGGGGGGGGCGGAATTAGGGGAAAATAAATGTCCACCCGCGCGAAGCCGGGACGGGCCGCTAGTACTGTATAAAAGTTATGTGTAAGAGTGTAAGGGATAGTCCTCCGACGACTGATGGGGTGAATTCAGTATATCATACTAGATGACCGGTACAAGATATATTTCAGGAACGTTATGGGAATCCAATAAATTTGATTTGTTTTATTTCCTCTTACGCAATGTATCGATACCGTGGCAAAAGGCACGTAGCGAACGGCAAGCGCGACGACGAGTTCGATAAACTCTGTGGATAGGCAGGAAGTGAACAGCTGATTTCACGCGTCGTTCGTTAGAGTCAACACCCATTTTTGTTTTTTTTTTTTTTAGCCGTATTATTTGACATTAATGGAGTGCTGCGTACAGAGAATGGAATTTTACATTGAAATAAAGGAATAGTAACTGAAAAAACGTTTAAAATAAATGAAAATTTTCCTGGGGAAAATTCCGATGGAATACGATTTAAAATAAGGAACTTAATGCACCCTGTCAGTTTGCGGAGGGCTGTGCCTTACAACCTGTATTATAAAGGGTGTAAAAAGACCCTTAACGAAGCCGAAAGGTACTTGTTCTCCCCGTCATTGCGATCATTACTATGTACTGTAAAGCTACCATTTACATTTAGTTATCATTCATTGACTCGAATTTGCCCTGGCGGTTGAGAGAATGTCATGCTCACTCAAATGTCTCGCTGATGGTGGCGGGTGTGTCGGATCATTTAGTTCCCTTCAAAATGGTTGAGTTGAATGGTGCTGATCCATGCGTCATGTTCGTGAACGGGCGCTGTCAGTTGGGACTGGTCATCTCTTAGCTGCCACGGTTTATTTTAACTACTTTGTTTTTAAATTGTTGATCTAATCTTTTACTCTGGACGCTCTTAATGTGCACGTCTGTCTACATCGTTCTCACATATATGTATTATCTCAACATGAATGATGTAACCAAGATATTGTAAAAATGTTTGATTGAAAAGAGTGTCCATGGAGTTTCTTGCCCATTCTTCTCCATAGAGATCTACGCCTTGGAATGGGCAACTACAGTACTTTCATAAGTTATTATGTCTTATGTCTGGGACTGTAGCTTCGCCTTCTTTGTTTTTCTGACATTCAAAAGTGCCTGTAATGGTCTAATTGAAATAAATGCTTTGAGTTTGAGTTTGAGTTCATTTTTTTGTTCTAGACCATACCTGGGAACCTTCTAGTTACGGAGATATTGGGGGTCAAAGTTCCAACTTTTTCACAAGTATTTTTTTAAATACATGTTTTTAATGTAAGATTTTTACTTTAAACACCTTCACGACCCCCGTACTATTCAATCCATCCATCAGCACAATGTTTTAAGTGCGTTACATTGAGTTATACCGTAAAACGTGATTTTTCACCCCAAAAAAAAAAGTCGTTTCCCAGCAATAATTTTTGCGTAAAGTTACTTAGTTTGATGTACAGAATGCTTGGTTGACGGCTTCGTGAAGGGTCCGTTTACACCCTGTATTTAAAATAGTTAAACGCTTTATGTTTTATGTATCCCATCTTCTCTTCTTCTTTTACAGTTTACACGCTATGTCTACATCTCTTTTTTTAGTATCTCCTTTCGCAGGTATGCTGGAAGAGATTTCTTTAGAAATAAGCATCACCTTTGTACAATTTTACTTTTATGTATTTAGTGTGTACATAAATTGTTAAATAAATTACTGTGAAAGGTCCGTATAATCCTTACAAATGTAAAATGTGTCAAAGTAGTTTTAATTGCACATATTTTTATATTCCCGCGATATTCGTCAGCTAGGCTTGTACACCACGTGGGCAGACGATGGGCTTGTGCTATGAAGACACACTGGATGAGATACACTGTTTCTAGCAAAACTAACGAATAACTTGAGATTACACCTTAACACAATAACATGGGGCACAATGAATCGGCTACAGGTCCAAGACGTCTCAACTCCGCCGCGATCAGATGTTGACTGTTGCCCTCGCCTCGACCTGAACATCAGGGCTCTGTAGAAGCACGCTGTGGTGACAGATTTGTAAGAAGGTTGCGTGATGTCACCACCGGCGCACTTCTGATTCATTTTATGTCTATAGTAACGACCGGATCCGACATAATTATTTTAGTACATGGAAACAAACAAAAAAGGAAACCATAGTCACCAGAATAATATTACTTCCCTATTTGAATCGGGTTTTCTTTTAATAATAAGTTGCTCCTTGTAACGCCAGAATTCGAAATCGGTCCAGCCGTTTCGGAGAGTAACCAGAACAAACAGACAGACAGACAAAAATTTTAAAATTAGTTTTTTTTTTGTTACAAGTACCGGATATACTTTCCTATGCATTCAGTAAAAAGCCTTTTTTTAATTACAAACAGACATTTCAATTTTAGTTATTTGTAGAAATGTATAGGTATACAATAAAGGGTGTATCCCTTAACGAAGCCGAAAGGCACTTGTTCTCCCCACTATTGTGATCATTTTTTGTTCGAGGCCATACCTGGCAACCTTCTGGTTACGGAGTTATCGGGGGGTCAAAGTTCCAACTTTTTCAGAACGCGTATCTGTGCTCGTCTATTTGTAGTGCCTGTTACAAATTAAATGCTCTGACTACATGAATAGTTATGTATTTTAACTCCGAAATCCTGACTAATATTATAAATGCGAAAGTAAGTTTGTTTGTAACCATTTCACGCCTAAACCACTGAACCGATCATCCTGAAATTTTGCATATACGTTGTCAGGTGTACAGAAACGGACATAGGGCAGCTTTCATCGCGAATTAAAGTACCGTTCCCGAGGAAAACAACAATAACGTTCTTATGACAATAGATGGCACCACGTGTCTTTCGAATCATGATTGAATTATATTATTACAAGCCGAGTACAACCCGAATTGATTGACGAATTCTAAATTAACGCCTGCGAAGCCGCGGAGGCTACTACTAATTTAAATGATGGTCTTTCCATCGATACGAAGAAGAAGTTTGTTGTGTGCTTGCTTGTCACGTATATGTGACAAGGCGTTCAAAAAGTTAACTACTGCTTGCCGAGGTCGGTTCGTGGATGCGTGACCACCATACATACCGAGTATCATACGGAGAGCACGTTAAGCCGCTGCCATTTGTAGATCATTGACAGTTGTCACGAGTAATTAGATGCCTGAAAGACTGACTACCTGGCTTAACAAGGGCCGAGGGGTGTTGTAGTAATTGGGTTGTGCAGGTCAGATAGGCAGTCGCTCCTCGTAAAACTAAGAATTCAGCTGCATGCGGGTAGAAGCCGACCTCTACTCTACACAGTTTGGGAAGAAGCCAAGCCGATGGTGAACATGGATGAAGCTTCTGACTGTTACATTACAATTGACCATTAATTTAAATATTATAATTGTAACCTTATCGTCAATCGAGAAACATGTTCAAGATGATTTAAAAAATTGAATTTCCGGTTGAGATATTCAAATAATCAAAGCAAGGAATCTAATAACTCATACCACAAAAATTGATACTGTGACTCATTACGCGTCTGTCGGCAAATGAATTAATTTTAGATAAGGTGTATGGTCAAATGGCCAATGTACTTTGGCAGAAGGGTAAGCCCATCTGTGTCATGTCTATAGCTTATTCCTCTATCTGTTGAGTATAGTTCAGTCAATTACACTGATGATCAATTTTTTAATTACTTTATTAATTTACTCTATTTTGTCATTATATTTCAGGCTACAAAGGGTCATAGATATATACCTTATCAACTAACATGTATAAAGTAAAAACATACCTACTTGTGATAATAATGAATACGCACGGTTGGCGCAGTGAATGTGGGATTGGCTGCTGCGCTGCGTGTTGCGTTTTCGATTCCCGCACGGAAAAAATATTTGTATGGCCTGCAGGTGGTTGTTTCGAGTCTGGCTGTTTACGTACAGCCAGACAAAAAAGTTTTACTTCTATTTTAGAATAAGTCTATGAATGACATTGCCAAGTTTGACAGAAGTTGGAAATATATGGTTCCGCATTTTGTTTTGATTTTCTGCTTATTCTTTTCATTCCTTTACCGCAGTCCCCAGCCTGTCGGAGCTCTCTGTAGCGTGAACCGCTTGCTACATGCTGCCTCCTATAGCCTTGATATGGTTCGACGAATCACACGAAATCAGCGTGAAAATGAAAAATCCCTTGAATTTGCTTAAATTTCTATATCCTGATGGGATAACAATAAATTTTAAAAGAATCTCTATGACCTATTATCAAACAAATGCTACTACTACAAATTCAGTTACACACACGCCACAAATATTGTTATTAGATTGTTTGATGCTACTGAAGTCGAAGTCGGATTCGCACTTAGCTAGTTTTAATTTTGTGTGGGTTGTCCTGTAGTGTTCTGTATTTGTTTACCTCGCTTTTCGCAATAAGTGGCAGAAAATATTGTTCGGCGATTCGTTTCTAGCTTTTTCTATCGCTTATTCCTCTACGATTGAGAAGTCGCCTATGCCTCTGAGACTCAATGTGTTTGTTCCATGATTAAAACTTACCATGCAAAAAAGAAAAGTTGAAGCTTTATAGTCTGTGCTGTGTCACTGTCACTGTCAGTAGTGTCAGTCTGTCAAGCCGAGTAATATTAAAATTTTTGTGATGTGCAATTCAATGTTATGATAGCGGTATTTGTGTAGTAACTTAGTAAGTGGAGTAGATGTTGTATAAGGACTAATAAATAATTAATTCCTATAAAGTATGAACTGTGCTACAAGAGACATAATAAAAATAGTACTCTCCGGCTGTTTCTGACTTACCGTGGTCCCAAAATGCACATATTCGTGAAGCTTACCTTATAATTACTTATTTTAGTTGTTATTATAATTGACAAGCGGTGCCAGTTATTTGTACGCAGCAGTGTTTTTAAGTAGAAGTAATTATTTTTAATGATTTATATTCAATTACAAGATGGAAAAACTGCCAATGTGTAGGATATGTCTAGCGGAGAATGTTCCCATGTATGTGGTTGTCAACAAGAACTTGCGTGAACTATATAAGAAGCTGACTGATATTCCTGTAAGTTGATACTTTGACAATTATTGAATTTCCGGTGATAATATGTTTAACCTGCATCGCACTCAAACTCGAGAATCTGACATGAATAAAAGTGGTATCAATGTGTATGCCCTCACTGTCAGATACATATGGAAAACACCAACAGTGTGCATGTGCTTAAACAGCTTCACAATATATTTGTGAGATTGAAAGTATTTTATTCATCAAAACAAAAATAGTGATAAGGCAAGTTTTATTGCAGTTTGTAACTGAAGACAGTAGACCGATTCTTGCTTGTTCCATCTGCTGCGTTAAACTTAAACAATGCTGCCGATTGATGATGAAATGTTTGGAAGCTGAAGAGCTGTTTGCTGAGATGACGAATGAGGATTACGAGGTGAGCTGTTCAACTGACACACAACAGTCCGTTTCTGTTTAGAGTATTTGAAGTTGAGAGACTGTCTACTTTAGCAGTACAGCTATCCTACAAAATGCTGAAGAATAGTTTGACGTGTTTATAACTTTAAATTCTTAATTTAGAAACTGGGTCTTATGGAGTCCGCCGACTGTCCAGGATGTGTTTAATTTCTTTGGTGTCATTATTTGTGTAGAGGCTCTTATAAAAAACTTTGCGCTTATACAACTGATCATTAGCCTTATACAATAAACACTTCTAATAATAAACTGATAATTCAATACATTTCTTTCAGCTAAATCCTTTCGCAAAACAAGGCCTCTTACCGTTTTTCGGAGGACTTGTGAAAACTTCACTAGAGATCATAAGTATAGTTGATGTTGGTCTAACAGAATGCATTATTGTGAAAGAGGAGTTACCAGCTATTTGTGAGAGACCAGATGATATTATTGAGCCAAAGGAAGAACATCAACGTGACGGTATGTTTGTAAGAACAAATATCACTTAATGAAGTACATAATTGTATAGCACATGTTGTGTGAGCCCCGGTGGTTGAGAGGATGTCATGCTCACTCAAATGTCTCGCTGATGGTGGCGCGTGTGTCGGATCATTTTGTGTCCTTCAAAATGGTTGAGCTGAATGGTGCTGATCTTTGTGTCTGAAATAAATGGTTTGAGTTTGAAGTAATAATGAGCATTGCTCTTGACTGTTTTTGTTTGTGTACAGATATCAAACAGGAAGAACTAGACATTGGCTATTCAGACGAAGAAGATATCTCTCTCCCATCAAGCCATTTAGAAAAAGATTCCGAAGATGACATTCCATTAATGGAATTAAAAACTGGAGTTGAAGAAGAACAAGAAGTACCTAAGCAGAAACAAAGAGCCATAAAGGCCAATAGTAAGTACTAGTTAGTTAATAGGTTGTCATGCATGCGATGACGACTTATGACGACAAGCAGTGGCGCACCTTCCATACAAGCCTGGCTTGCCTTATAAGAAAAAGAAATAATAGCAATCTACACTAATATTATAAAGAGGAAAGATTTGTATTTTTGTGCGTATGTTTGTAATGAATAAACTCAAAAACTACTGTACTGATTTTAAAACATTTTTCACCATCTTCTTCTTCGTATCGTTGGCACGACAAACTTTAAATTTTGTTAGGCCAAAACATGGCCACTTCCAACGCGTCGTCGGTAGCAGCGCGAAGGAAAGAAATGAAAAAAAAACAGAAATAAAGACATTTTTCACCATTAGAAAGCTACATTCACCCTGAGTAACATAGACTATGTTTATTGCTATTGTTTATTGGGGGGGGGGGAATTAGGGGAAAATAAATGCCCACCCGTGCCCAGCCGGGATGGGCCGAAAGTAATTTATAAAAAAAAAAATTTTTTCTTTGTACATCTTGTTATCGGTTGTAAACCTTAAGCAGTTTTTTTGTGCAGTTTTTGACTGCTGAGGTTCACTCTTCCAGCGAAGAATCTGCCTCTCAAAACTATTTTCTTTTCTTTATTCTATAAAGTCCCATGTGTGGTAGCTTTTGAGCCTTTTCAAAGTTATTGGATCACTTAGGGCTATGGCTAAGGTGTTGGTCATCATCAGTGGCGTACCTACCATACAAGCCCAGAAGCCTGGCTTGCCTTACAATCAGCCTATAAATAAATAAGAAAAAAGAACGTTCCATAATAGCAATCATGTATAAATTTCAAAACAATAATAACGTTTAATTCCGCGCACCAAGCGCCAAACGCAACGTCTTCCCTCGCGCGATTTTACAAGTTGCCAGGTTTCGTACAATCTATTTCATTCATATCATCATGCAGCGACGATGCCAAACCTACACTAGCCGTAAGTGCCACCCACAGTTGCCATCTCGCTCTAACGCAATACACTAAGCATTGAAGTGCGCCCTCTCTCTCGCACTCGTTGGCTTCGCCATTTGGCTTTAAACTTGTATAGAAATGTTAACATTTCATTGATAAATTGGGAGACGATTTTTGACGTTTTCATTGAGATCGAGAAGCGGCCAGAAGCCTGGCTTTTCTGTGGTATTAAGTTCGCGCAAACCAGCGTCCGCGTTTACCGGCCTGAAGTGAGTTGATAATGTCAGTAGCACGCGATCATTATTACGAATGAATGTTATTGTTTTGAAAATTTTGAGAACAATATTGTAAAGTTATGGTTTAGTTTTGTTATTCAAAATAGTGTGAAAGTTATTGGCACAATGTGATTACCTATGATTTTACAAGTTATTTATTGTTATATAGTGGTCTTATTATTAAAATGTGAATTCGGATATTACCGTCGAAAAGGTATGTAATTGAGTTAGCTCTTTACTTCACTGTTAAAGAAGTCCTAATGATAGTTTTTCTCGGAAATGTATTGTTGTCGCTTTACGCATATCATTTTGTAGTTATTTGATAAAGTTTTTCTAAATAAAGGACCATCATCATAGCATTATATATCTCTTTGATAAAAGAAAATATAATACCTAATGTTTTTATCGAAGAGGTTAGGTTCTCGAGTTGTCTTAAAGAAAAGAATAAATAAAATTAGCTATTATTTATCAGTGATTCAAAATGATTTTGTGAGATCATTAATATTTATGTAATATCAAAAACTAACATGTTTAATCGACATTAAATTAAATGAATAAAATAGTGTTTACGGCAATAAAATAACAAATCAATAGTTTAAATGCCATCTAGTGGCCATTTGATTGAAATACTTTGCACGTCTATTGTAAACAGTAGCGTAGCGATCTTACTTTGGTGTCGCAATTCGTACGTACAGATGGCGCGTTTTTCATGCACGCGTATTATGATATTGAGACTAGAAAAAAAAAAATTAAAAACTATAATTTATAAAATTATTTTCCAAAACATCGGTAGTTGACTAATTGGGCTTGCCTCCGTTCTGACCCAGCGGCACGCCACTGGTCATCATCATCTGTCTTGCCTTTTCCCAACTATATTGGGGTCGGCTTCCAGTCTAACTGGATGTTATGTTTAATATTCTAATATATTGTCTTATATTAGAGTATATAAAAATGTAAATAATATGTGTGAAAACAAATAAAGGAAATAATTATTAAAAAATATTCAGTTCACATAACAAGGTACAATATTAAAAACTTAGTAACAAAAGACAAAGATCCATAAGGGATCGATTTTTACACATTCCCTGGACTCCACAGCAGGATACCTTGTGTCGTGGGGTCCAGTCTCGTCCCAAGTAAGGGTAACATGGTAGCTTTAACTGAACTTCTCTTTGCTGTAGGACGTGGGTTCATTTTGATCCTTCTTCTTTAGATAAATAAAAATAATTAAGTTAACAAACTAAAAACTATTGGATAAAGTGCCTCCTATCCCCAATATACCTGGAAAATTGTACTTACCGAATTTATTATCGCAGGGCCGACTGTTGTGGAGGAACCAGTCCTACACTTACGAAGAACAAAATTAGAAGACTCGGCCAGTCGACCAGCCGGCCAAAAGACAAACCAAATATCGGACTCGGAAATTATCCGAAACACTCAAAATCGTACGTCCAAAGATATAGCTAAATTTAAAAAGCCTCACGAATGTGAAATATGCCGCTATAAGTGCCGTAAAAAGAATGATTTTACAAAACATGTTCGTACACACACTGGTGAAAAACCTTACAAGTGTGATAGCTGTCAGCGTAGTTTCAGTCAAAAGGCTACTTTAACAAAACATATTCGTACACACACTGGTGAAAAACCTTACAAGTGTGTTATATGTCAGAGTAGTTTTACTAGAAAGGGTGTTTTAACAACACATGTTCGTACACACACTGGTGAAAAACCTTATAAGTGTTATATATGTCAGAGAAGCTTCAGTCACAAGCATAATTTAACAGATCATATGCGTACACACACTCGTGAAAAACCTTACAAGTGTGGTATATGCCAGAGTAGTTTTACTAGAAAGGGTTTTTTAACAACACATGTTCGTACACACACTGGTGAAAAACCTTATAAGTGTTATATATGTCAGAGAAGTTTCAGTCAAAGGGCTCATTTAGCAGATCATATTCGTACACACACTGGTGTAAAACCTTACAAGTGTGATATATGTCAGAGTAGTTTCAATCAAAAGGGCCGTTTAACAGAACATATTCGTACACACACTGGTGAAAAACCTTACAAGTGTGACATATGCCAGAGTAGTTTCAGTGTAAGGGTTACATTCAAAAATCATATTCGTACACATACTGGTGAAAAACCTTACAAGTGTGACATATGTCAGAGTAGTTTCAATCAAAAGGGCCGTTTAACAGAACATATTCGTACACACACTGGTGAAAAACCTTACAAGTGTGACATATGCCAGAGTAGTTTCAGTGTAAGGGTTACATTAAAAAATCATATGCGTACACACACTGGTGAAAAACCTTACAAGTGTGATATATGTCAGAGAAGTTTCAGCCTAAAGAATAATTTAATATATCATATTCGTACACACACTGGTGACAAACCTTACAAGTGTGATATATGTCAGCGTAGTTTCAGCCTAAAGAATAATTTAACAAGTCATATTCGTACACACACTGGTGACAAACCTTACAAGTGTGATGTATGTCAGCGTAGTTTCAGCATAAAGAATCATTTAAGTCGTCACATTCGTACACACACTGGTGTTAAACCTTTTAAATGTGATATATGTCAGCGTAGTTTCAGCCTAAAGAATAATTTAATAAGTCATATTCGTACACACACTGGTGTTAAACCTTTTAAATGTGATATATGTCAGCATAATTTTACTCAAAGACTTTCTTTAACGCGTCACATGCGTACACACACCAGTAAATAACCTAACAAATGTATTTTTTTTTCAAAAAAAGCTTCATAAGTCGGTGACAAAAAAACTATATCATACAAACAAAAGTCACCGACTTCTGAAGCTTTTTTTGTGTATTTGAAGTCTGTTTTATTTTTTGCAAAAAAGTTTTTTTTCAGACCATATTTGTATACACACTGGTAAAAAACCTTGAAAGTGTGTCACGATGACACGCGATTCTATGGCAGATTTTTGGCGCTAAATTGTAAATCGTTAATATTTTTTTTTCAACCAAACCAATCTAGTAGGGTATCAAAATGAAGGAAATTAAAAAGAGATTACAATTTGTAGTCGATTGTAATTGTTGACATTTTGAAATATGGAATGTTCTTTCTACGTTAAACTTTATGCAAGTTAAAGATTTGTCGTGCAAATGGGCGTAAAGATTAAGAAAAAATTAAATATACATTTTTGTAAACACACATGCACGCACACATAGACTACTCGTATTTAAGATACCTTTGTTGACGTAGGTAAGTCATAGAAATAACTGACAACCTGTGAAGGGCATTTATTAATTTCCGATTGTAGCTAATCTATACTAATATTAATTCTGTGCATTTGTATGCATGCGGAAGGTAATCTCCGGAACTACGGCACCTATTTGAAAAATTCTTTCAGCATTTGAAAGTTATTTCGGGTGGACATGGGTTAATATACCGCGTAGAGATTGCAAACCGGGCCCGGCCGGGCCGGTGGATGTCGAAAAGGACACCGGGCCCGGCCGGGCCCGGTTTGCAATCTCTAATACCACGTGAGTGAAGCCGCACGCAGAAACTAGCGATCAATAAAATAGTAAAAATAACTTCTTCTTAGCACGCTAAGAAGAAGTTATTTTTATGATGGCAATCTAAATGTGTCGGCCCAGAACTGAGCCACTAGTTTGGCGCCTTCAGTAGCGTCCATCAGTTCCTGTAATGAACAAACAACAGGACACGATATTAAGTGCTAAAAAAATATTTAAAATAACTTATGCTTTATAAATAGATCCATGGTAAAGGAGAATGGGCATCGATGTATAGGCATCTGCCCCAAGGTCCAATAGCCATAAGATATACATAATTGAAAAGAGCTTTTTAAGGAGAACCTTTGCTACTAACACGACTTTTGGCAATTCGCAGTACTTTCGGAGTTATTGAGCTAAATAGGTAACTAGTTGGACAACGAAGTTAAGATTTTCTTGGCAACCAATTAAGGTTTTCTGGGTAACCAGTAGTAATAACATATAATCCATTGCATAGAGCTTTTCAAGGAGAACGTTTGCCAGAAACACGACTTTCGGAAATTCGTTGTCCGTTCGGAGTTATTGACTTAAATAGGTGACTATTTGAGAACCGAAGTTAATATTTTCTGGGTGACCAATAGCAATAACATATATACCATAGCAGAGAGCTATTCAATGACAACTTTTGCAACTAAAATAACTTTTGCTAATTCGCAGTCCATTCTGAGTTATTGAACTAAATAGCTGACTATTTGGACACCGAAGTTAAGATTTTCTAGGCAGCCAATAGCCATAAGATATACAACATTGTATAGAGCTTTTCAAGGAAAACCTTTGCCATTTTTCGACTTTCACTAATTCGTATTCCTTTGGAGTTATTGGCAAAAATAGCTGACTATTTAGACACCGAAGTTAAATTTTTCTTGGCAACCAATTAAGGTTTTCTGGGTAACCAATAGTAATAACATATAATCCATTGCATAGACCTTTTCAAAGAGAACTTTTGCTACTAGCATAACTTTAGCTAATTCGTATTCCGTTCGGAGTTATTGACCTAAATAGGTGACCACTTGAGCAGCGAAGTTAAGGATTTCTGAGAAGCCTATTGCAATAAAATATACATCATTTTAGAGAGCTTTTCTATGAAAACTTTTCCTATTAACATAATTTTTGCTAATTCGCAGTCTGTTCGGAGTTATTGACCTAAATAGGTCACTAGTTAGACACCGAAGTTAAGATTTTGTTTAGAACCACTTAATAATTTACGGGCAATTAATAGTCATAAGGTATACCCTATTGGATAGAGCTTTTCAAAGAGAACTTTTGCTCCTAGCACCATTTTTGCTAATTCGTAGTCTGTTCGGAATTATTGACCTAAATGTGTGTCTTATTGAGCACCGAAGTTAACATGTTCTGGGTAACCAATAGCTATAAGACATACACCATTCGAAAGAGCTTTCAATTAGAATATTTGCTACTATACAACTTTTGCTAATTCGTAGTCTCTCCGGTTTTATTGATCTAACTAGGTAGTTGATTAGGCCCCGAACTGTAGCTCCTCTCTGACTCTGAATCGAGAAAAGTTGTCAAAGCAAGAAATATTCTTCTTGTTGAGATCAATCCATTAATACATATCTTAACGCTAATGAGCGTTGGGGTAGTATTAACGATCTGACCAAGATACTGTTACTGTAAGGATTTGCTCCTAAAATGGCATTTTAAGATGTGAATGTTTTGAAAATGACGTTTATAGGCTTATAATATGATGTTTGAAACGTACAGTATTAATGAAAGTTAATAAATTGACGAAATAACAGTATTTAATCTAACTTAATTTCTCAACAATAAACGTCTGTAGCTCCTCTCTGACTCTGAATCGAGAGAAGTCGCCATAATAAGAAATGTTCTTCTTAAAGAGATCTATCCATTGGTATATATCTTAACGCTATTGGACGCCAGGGCAATTCTGCCCATTCTCCTTTCTTCTTTGAATATATGCTATACTGAAGAAATGCATGACTGAACCAAAGCAACACGTGTTTGTCAAATCCACTTTAATACTTTTGCCGACGGGTACAGCATCGCATAGATTGCCATTTTTAACAAATTTTATTTTTATTTTGGTGGACGTTACATTAGTGTCGGCTTCACCCCTCCAATTTTCGACGAAGGAAGGACGATCAGAAGATATTGATTCAGTGACAAATAAAGAAAAAAAAAAAAAAAAAAAACATATAATGCTAATTTGTTCAAAAAAAATAATATTTCTTTTTATTAACAATCATGTTTATCTATGAAATTCAATTTTAAGCTTTATGCTCTAAATTATAAACTTGATATATAATCTATTGAACATTACGTTGCGTTTTCGTTCGTTCCGGTCACTACCGCTTAGTTGTCTTTAATAGATTTTCAACTTTATGCTCTAGGGTATAAAGTTGAAAATTTAAGTTCCAGTTTTCGAGGTAGTGTATTGAAAAAAATATATTTTAAAGTAAATATGTGCGCAAACAAGGGGTAAGGTTTAGAATCGCGTCCTCCGAATTGGGAGGTGTGGGAAGTGGGAGGGAATGGAGGAGAAGTTGCAGAGTCGCCCCCCACTTCCCCCCCCCCTGCCGGAGGTATATTGTAGAATTGTAAAAAAAAAAAAAAAATCTAGTTATCCTGGTTTCATTCACATAACATGGTCACCCTTAACAGCGAAGTCTTAAGCAATATCGAAAAGTTATTTGTTTTTCAGATATCGAATACATACAATGTTGATCTGTGCATAAATATTTAGTAGACATTTATACTAAGTGTTAGTGTCTTTGTTTTTTTTATTCCGTTGTGATCTGAAGTAACTCGAGTATCTTCTCAATACAGTAACGTCAGGATTGAGGAGCCAGTTAAAATGTTTCATATCTCCCAATTCCCTCATTTTGTTTGGCAAAAAGTTCAGATGTTATGTTTAGCCCAAAACTCAGCCACGCGGACCCCACTCACTGATGCAGTAAGCAGGCTAAAAAAAAAAAAAAAAGAAAATAAAAAAATAAATCTAATAAACTTACTACTAAATGATGATGAAATTGCGCTTTAATTGAACAACTGCTTCTTGGAAAAATGACGAGTCATATGTATGGTCTGAGGAGCCACATATAATGTACGGTAACTTTTTAAATTTTAGTACTACAGAGCTCAGATTTTGTCCATTAACTAATCTCAAATGCTACAAAATGATACCAAATTATGATAAGTGTTAATCCATGAAGTTCCGTGTTCCACGTGGCTCCTCAATCCAAACATTTGGATTGAGGAGCCACCTTTATGTTCATGTAACTATTGAACTATTATACTACAAATTCGAGGATTGATCCTACAATATTTTTAAACTTACTACTAAATAAATATATTAATTTCATTAAGATACGAAAAGTGGCTCCTCAATCCTTACGGACATAATTGGTTGCCAAGAAAATCTTAACTTCGTTGTCCAACTAGTTACCTATTTAGTTCAATAACTCCGAAAGTACTGCGAATTCCCAAAAGTTGTGTTAGTGGCAAAGGTTCTCCTTAGAAAGCTCTTTTCAATTATGTATATCTTGTGGCTATTGGACTTTGGGGCAAATGCCTATACATCGGAGCCCATTCTCCTTTTTAAGGTTATAACTTTACTTTAAATACCTCCATGCCCCGTTTACTATTCAATGCATCCATCAGCACAAGTGTTTTGAATGCGTTACATTGAGTTTTACCGTAAAAAAAAATATAACAACCCAAAAAAAAAAAAAAGTATCATGATATCAAGATGGAGGGACCAAACTGATAGACTACCTAACTGGAATGTTCTACCTACTTAGTGTTATAATACCTTCATTCTACCTTAATACACTGGACAGAAATAAACCGAGCCACCCGCTACCTAGGCACTCTAATTCGATTTTCTCAAAAACTAAAAAACCTACAATTATCAAAATTGTACCTACAGAAAGTGCGTTTCATGGTGATTAAAATGAAAAACGAGAAACGCATTGGGTTTAATCAATATTTCAGTGTTTATTAAGGATTTTACAAAGAAGAGTTTTTCCAGTCGTGACAATTGTTAGTAATGATAAAGTGAAAAAAAAATTAAAACCAAAAACAAAGATAAAATCAAAAAAAAGTTTTTGATCAATATTCCGTATAACTGCCAGCATCCTTGTATTCATTACCTTACGAGCCTGACGATAAAATCTTGAGGAATTGTATTCCACTCCTCTTCAATTGCGATTCGCAGCTTTGGAAGCCTTGTTGGAGCAGGTACCCGGGCTCGAACCCGACGTTTCAGCTCATCCCATAAGTGTTCTATCGGATTCAAGTCCGGGCTTCGAGCTGGCCAGTCCATCGTACGAATGCTGACGTCGCGTAGATACTGGGTCACCACATGAGCAACATGAGGCCGTGCATTATCATGCATCAATTGCATATCCTGTCCGATATATCCTGCGTAAGGTACCACATGGTCTGCGAGGATTTCAGTAATGTAGCGATGAGAATTCAGTCCACGTGTACAGCCCGTCGGTTCGATGAAAACTAACGCTGTATGTGCTGTTAATAACGAGATGCCGCCCCAGACCATTACAGATCCTCCTCCATAAGCAACAGTTTCCTCGATACAACACTGAGAATAACGTTCTCCAGGGCGACGATATACTCTCTGACGTCGATCACTTCCATGTAGACTCACCCTGGTCTCATCAGTGAAGAGTACATTACTCCACTGCTCTAATGTCCAATCCCTATGCTCTCGAGCAAATTCAAGTCGTGCTCAACGGTGTGCTACCGTTAATACTGGGCCTGTTGCAGCTCTTTTTGGGGTCAGGTTCCGTTCAGTAAGTCTCCTTCTGACGGTATCTGAACTTATGACCACTTGGCGTTCGTCACGCAGACTTTGTTGGACTTGAACTGCGTTGAGGTGGCGATTTCGCAGAACAGTAAGGTGGATATAACGATCATCTGCTGCTGATGTAGCCCTAGGTCTGCCCGTATCTGGACGGCGATCGAATGTCTGTAAACTCGTTGCACCGAAGATCTGCTGATTCGAAGCCTTCGAGCGACTTCACGTTGCGCAATGCCTGCTTGAAGTAATGCTACAACTTGAGCTGCTTTCTGAGGTGTTGTATCCATTATTAATCGAAAAACGTAGCAAAAACACACGCGTCTGAGCAAACGATGGACAAAAACGAAAGAAATGATAAGAAATATCCGACTACCCTCATTGTAGAGAAAAAGAACGCTAATTTCAAACTCTGGTGAAAACAGAGCAAATCGTTAGCATTGTGTTTGTTGCTTGTTTACAATGTGAGTTGACGGTACTTTCGAATTAATTTGTAGTCATTTTAATCACCATGAAACGCACTTTTTGTAGGTATAACTTTGATAGTTGTAAGTTTTATACTTTTTGAGAAAATCGAATCAGAGTTCCTAGGTAGCGGGTGGCTCGGTTTATTTGCTGACCAGTGTATTATTGATTTTGGCTGCCCGAAACATTTATCGTTTTAAAGATATCGATTATACAATGTCGCCCATGCGCATGTGACCGCCCGTAATTTCCTGAATATTCATGAGGAAATGTCGAAAATAACCTTCAAAAGGGGGGGTCTATCTATAACATTTTTCATGTTATTCAATTTTGATTTTTTTAAGTAGAGTTAGTAGATTTGCTTTCTATTTTTTGACACATCTCCGAAGTTTATGGGTCGATTTGGATTCTGTTTATTATTTCTAAAAGCTTATGAGTTATTTTAACAGGTTAATTAACATTTTTTACTAAAAATTATCGACGACGAAAAAAAAAACGGAATCGAAGTCATTTTTTCGGTAAAAAATTGTGTATTTATTTAAAAAAAACTAGTGTAAGTCCATAAATTGTCCCCATAGGACGACTTTTTTAATCATTACTTGTAATCTACTACATAACAGCTACAAATTCACAGAACATTGTTGATACCTATCTCTAAAGAAAAAACAAGGGCGGGTATAACAAATCATCGCAATCTTCATGTGTGGGCCACTGAAAATCCACACGTCATTAGGGAAACAACTTTCCAGACTCAATTTTCCATAAATGTATGGGCTGGAATGATTGACGATGAACTTATTGGCCCTTTCGTGTTACCAAAAAGACTAGATCAACACGCGTTTTGAGATTTTATAGTCAATACGTTGCCGTTGCTTTTGGAGGAAGTACCGCTGCACGCTGGAAACAAGAAGGCGGATGTATCTGCAATTAGATGGAGCTCCAGCATACTTCGCACGACTAGTTCGTGATTATTTAAATCAAAATTATCCGTGGTGGATTGGCAGAGTGCAGTGCCATTGTTTGGCCGCCGCGATCTCCCGACCTTACACCCTTAGATTTTTATCTTTGGGGCTACATGAAACAGAAAGTGTATGCCGTGCCCATCGAAAGCCGCGAGCAATTAACGGCTAGGATTTTTGCTGCTGCTGCGGAAATAAAAGAAAACCGTGAAGAATTACGTCGTACAATCAAAAGTGTTGCCATGAGGGCTTGGGTTTGTTTACAGGAGGGTGGGGGCCATTTCGAAAATCTAATTAATTAAAATTCTTGTATTTTTTATTTTTTTAGGAAAAATCTGGCTATTGCTTGTTTGTTTTTAATTCCATTATTATCCTCATTATTAGTTTAACCTTTTAGTACTCACTGCTAAGAGCAACATTCAATTATTGACTTTCACATTTTCTTTTCCTAAATTTGAGTTTTAGAGTTTTACCTTGGATTTAGTTACAGTTAGGTATCAACAATGTTCTGTGAATTTGTAGCTGCTATGTAGAAGATTACAAGTAATGATTAAAAAAGTCGTCCTATGGGGATAATTTATGGACTTACACTAGTTTTTTTAAAATAAATACACAATTTTTTACCGAAAAAATGACTTCGATTCCATTTTTTTTTTTCGTAGTCGATAATTTTTAGTAACAATGTTAATTAATCTGTTAAAATAACTCATAAGCTTTGAGAAATAATAAACAGACTCCAAATCGACCCATAAACTTCGGAGATGTGTCAAAAAATAGAAAGCAAATCTTCAAACTCTACTTAAAAAAATCAAAATTGAATAACATGAAAAACGTTATAGATAGACCCCCCCTTTTGAAGTTTATTTTCGACATTTCTTCATGAATATTCAGAAAATTACGGGCGGTCACATGCGCATGGGCGACATTGTATAAGTTAGTCCCTCCAAATTGACGATTCAATTGTTTAATGCAACAGGTAAATGGGCGGTTTATTTACGATCTTCGAAGGATAAATATTGAATACCTATTTACTACCTTCAAATCATGCAAAATTTCATACGTTAAAGTTTATTTTTACGAGCCAAAAAAAAATTAAAGAAATAAGTAGGCACAACGTGCAAATTTTAATCGTAGTAGCATTCATAATTATGAATTCAGCTGCATCCGGTTAGACTGGAAACCGACACCCACATAGTTGGGAAAAGGCAAAACCTTACACGCGTGATATATGTCAGCGCAGCGTCAGTGGAAAGGCTCATTTAATAGATCGTATTCGTACACATACTGGTGAAAACCCTTACTAGTGTGATATATGTCGGCTTAGTTTCAGTCACAAGGTTACTTTAACAGATCATATTCGTACAGACACTGGTGAAAAACCTTACACGTGTGATATATGTCAGCGTAGTTTCTGTCACAAGGTTACTTTAAGGCTCCAGTCTGGCAACATTGACAGCCCGTCGTAATATTCACGTAGCTTTACAACGTTTTTTTGACTAAAGTCACAAAGAAATTGCAATTATTTTTAGTGAACCATAATATTGGTTATATGCTTAATAACTACGTATTTTTTAAAGTTCATAAAACTCGCTCTTGTTTCGTAAATCTGGCGTTGAAAAGAGGTCTCTTGCGCCCAACACGAGTTCGAGAACAGTTTCCGCACTCTTTCCGAGGCAACAGAGGCTAAATCGCAAAATCTATCAAGCCAATTAATACCTTTATATCCTTGTCTTCAAAGTTGCCTCGTTACTTTTTGTAAAAAAAAAAAGTTTTCTTAATCTGATTACGACAATATCGTCAATTTTTTTGGTTTTTGCTCTCTAAAAATTCGTAGTTTCTGAGAAAATTCAATATGGCGCCGACGAAAATATTCGGTTTTTTCGTCATGGGTGTTATTTTTGTGGTTTTCGGGGTCGCTGATAACGAAAATGACGTCAAAATGAGAATTCAAGATGGCGCCGACGAAAACATTTGGTTTTTTCGTCATGGGTGTAATTTTTTAGGTTTTCTGGGTCGCTGATAACGAAAATGACGTCAAAATGAGAATTCAAGATGGCGCCGACGAAAATATTCGGTTTTTTCGTCATGGGTGTCATTTTGTAGGTTTTAGGGGTCGCTGATAAGGGGCCGTTCAAGTATTACGTAAGCAGATTTTTTGCAATTGTTAACCTTACCCCCCCCCCTCCCATGCTTACGTAAACATTGGTACCTGCATTTTTCAATGTGTTTTGGTTTCTTTATTGATTCATGAGCAGCAACAGTTATAAGTCTATAAATAATAAATAGGCTTGAAATATGGCAAACGTTTCTGTATCTAATATGGGTGTTTTGGTATTTTATTCACTAATAATTTTCAGTTTACGTTAATTTTACTGATTTTTTTTATTTTGTCCTATCGTTCAACAGTGGCCCTTCCATAAAATCGAATAATAACACAAATCCACTGTCAGAAACTACGAATTTTTTTAGAGCAAAAACCGAGAAATTTTGCGATATTGTCGTAATCAGATTAAGAAAACTTTTTTTTTTACAAAAAGTAACGAGGCATAACTAGGCTAAATAACTAGGCTCTCGCTTGGCAGCTGGATCAAGCGCTTGATTCAGAAAGCAGTACTTTTGGACACGGCGCTTATCGTTAGGAGGTTCCTCTCTCAAGAGCCCTGACCACCGGTAGCTCGGACCCTGTTCCCGATGCTGGTGGGCTACTAGTTTTTATATTTTTAAATGTTTTTTATATTACTTTGTACATAAATATTTAAAAATGCAAATTATATGTTTGAAAATTAATCTAAAAAACTATCCGATTTTTTTATAACGTCATTGTATGGTGGTTCCTGGAAATAAGAATAAATAAGGGTAAGGGTAGGGTATAAGGGTCGAATTGATAACCTCAATGTTTTTAAGACTGTTAATACGCAGGTAGAGCAACTTTAGCATCATCTCAAATAATGTAAGTACGACTAGGTGTCAAAGGGGGAGGTCCCCGCACATACGATGTGTTTTTGTTTTTGCGGTGAATTTCGGAGCTTTGCACGACAAGACTATCGCCTTAAAGATTTGTCGTGCAAATGGGCGTAAAGATAATTTAAATACTAAGGACCGACCGAAGGTTCGGTTTCGGCTAGTTTCGGCCAAAAAATCTAGTTTCGGCCACAGTTTCGGTTTCGGCCAATAATTGGCCGAACCTTCGGCCCCGCCGAAACTAGGTTTTCGTGAATTGTCGCGCATCTTTCGGCTAACTTCGAGTGAGTAAACGTGATTGCCATTTGAGTTCGCTAGCCGGCGCGATCGTGATGACGTGAGGTTATGTGGTTTTTCTCGCGCAAACATTATTAAACAAATACTTACCGTATTTTTTTTAGATTTATGATGAAGTATTTTTATGGCATTCATTAGAGTCTTGTCCTACAGTGGAAAATAAATAGGTTGTAAGTTGTAATAGAATAGAATTCATTAGATATTTTACTTGGTTCTGTCGAGTTATTCCCTCAAACTTATACAATATGAATTTATGTAGAAATTAATGTAACACTTAAACGATTTCTGAAGATACCTGTGATGTTTGATTCAAACATTACTATATTTGTTTGTAATTGTTTTTTTTTTCTCTTTATTTAAAGGGGCTTGTTCAATTTGAAGATGTCGCCCCTGGTTTGTAATTGTTGGTGTATTAAATTGTGTACCCGTATTCGAACCGCCCCGTAAATCCGATACACAATTACATCCGGTGATTTAACTATTACCGTGAATGACCTTCAGTACTATTAATCATGTCGCAATTTTCCCTTTAGTACGCGAGGTCTTAGTCAATTCGTTCGCGTAGTACAGTAGTATGTGAAAGTTTTCTAGTTAAACTTCATTATTTAGTAGCAATTAAGTTAACCTAAGTATATAGGGTCTAACTTTTTAAACACGAAATATTTCAAGAGTAACTTCTACAAGTCGTAAAGTCGCCATAGCAACGAAAAAAAAAAGTTTTTCTGAACGTTTTTATTTTTACGAAATTATTATAGTTCTAAATATTCTTGCGACATTTTGCATAAAACCTTTACAAACTTTAAACTTACTTACTTACTTTTACTTTTTTAAACTTTTTTTACTTTTTAAACCTTTAGCCAGTGTTTATTTTGTGGGTCAAGTAATTTTAATATATTTATTTTTTATAAAAATACACTTAGATAAAAATTTTTTTTTCGATTATTATTTTAATAAAATTTAATTAGACATGGGTTAATATACCACGCGGGTGAAGCCGCGCGCAGAAACTAACGATCAATAAAATAGTAAAAATAGCTCGAAGTTTTATAAATAGATCCATGGTAAGTTCCAAATTGAACAAGCCCCTAAGACGTTTCCCGACCCTGGGATCAAACTGAAAACCAACTTTGATGATACCAAAGTCTGACTCAAAGTCAAGTCGAGGTAGTCGTAGGCACTCCTAGATATCTCCTATTCCTGTGTTTATGCACTTATTATCCTATTGGAACAACCATGAAATCGTGAATAGATATCTTCCATTCCCTACATTTTGTCGACTTGTGCTGGCATAAATGTAGTTTTTCGCGGTTTCAGGGTTGTCTTTGGTCCCATGTATAAAGAACCTACTACGATCTCTTCTCAGGTTTTCAGTTATGGCACCTGGTAACTGTCACGCTACGAAGAGTATAGTATATGATATTATGGTCTGTTTAATAAATGGCTGTTGAAAATGTAAATAAATGGATCACAACGTGCCTGGCTTTACTAAAATAACCTTAGTTGCCAAACGAGAATCATGTTCAAGATAATATAAAAAAATTGAATTTCGGGTCTTAAGTTATAACAAAATATGTAAATGTATCTAAAACAGAAAATAATTAAAGGGCCTCAAAAACTCGTCCGCATCGCTGTCGACGGGGAATATAAGGCTGGCAGCATTGCCACGTTGGATGGCAATGCTGATTCTTCTTGATTGGCTATTTCGGGTTTGAAGCGCTTCAATTCATAACTCATACCACAAATATTGATACTGTACTGTATTGAGTTTAGGTGTACCTATACTTAATAAAGACTGTAGTTGTTATGTTTATTGTTTCATTATGATTATCAATAAAATAGTTGTCAGTCTAATTATTGTGTTTTATTACCAAGGAATCGGTCCTCGAACTCGGTCCTGTTCTCTGGGAGAACTCCAGAAGCGTGGAAAAGGAGCGTGGTAGTTCTTTTCTTTAAAAAGGGGAACAAAACCCTATTAAAGAACTACAGACCCATTTCGCTCCTTAGCCACGTGTATAAGCTGTTTTCAAGAGTCGTCACAAATCGGCTAGCGCGAAGACTCGATGAGTTTCAGCCACCGGAGCAGGCTGGGTTTCGAGGAGGATATAGCACCATAGATCACATCCACACAGTGCGGCAGATTATACAGAAGTCCGAAGAGTATAATCGGCCGCTGTGTCATGCTTTTGTGGACTCTGAGAAGGCTTTTGACTCTGACGAGACCAGGTCAGTTCTAGAGTCTCTGCAGCGATGCCAAGTGGACTGGCGATATATCCAAGTGCTGAGAAATCTCTATGAAAACGCCACAATTACCGTCCGAACTCAGAACCAGCAAACAGAACATATTCCATGCGTCGGGTGGTGAGGCAAGGGGATGTAATTTCCCCGAAATTGTTCACCAACGCACTCGAGGATGTGTTTAAGACGCTAAAATGGGAGGGACGTGGGATTAACATCAACGGCGAGTACATCTCACACTTGAGATTTGCAGACGAAATCGTCATACTGGCTGAATCGCTGCACGACTTGCAGCAGATGCTGGATGGCCTAGTTGATTCTTCAATACGCATTGGTCTCAGGGTGAACTTGGACAAAACCCAGGTTATGTTCAACGAACACGTCACCCCAGGACCTGTTGTTGTCAATGGCGGTCCTCTCGAAGTTGTTCGAGAATATGTTTACCTCGGGCAAACTCTGCAGTTTGGTAAGAACAACTTTGAGAGGGAGGCTAAAAGAAGAATCCAGCTGGGCTGGGCAGCGTTTGGGAAGCTTCGTCGGGTCTTCTCGTCGCGTATTCCACAGAGTCTAAAGACTAAAGTCTTCAACCAGTGCGTCCTGCCTGTTATGACTTACGGGGCCGAAACGTGGACACTCACGGTACGGCTGGTGCATAAATTCAAGGTCGCTCAGCGAGCTATGGAACGCGCTATGCTTGGAGTCTCTCTGAGGACGCGATCATCCGAAACGAGGTGATCCGGTAGAGAACCAGAGTTGTCGACATAGCTCACAGAATCAGCAAGCTGAAGTGGCAATGGGCCGGTCATATTAGCCGTAGAACCGATGACCATTGGGGTAGACGTGTTCTTGAGTGGAGACCGCGAATCGGCAAACGTAAGGTGGGACGCCCTCAGGCTCGGTGGAGTGACGATCTTCGCAGGGTGGCCGGTAGCAACTGGATGAGAGTTGCTGAGAATCGAGTTGAGTGGCGTGCGATTGAGGAGGCCTATGTCCAGCAGTGGACTGCTATGGGCTGATGATGATGATGATTACCAAGGAATGACTAAATACCGGGTGTATTTTAACCGAATCCCCGAACCGAATTTTATTTATATTTTTAAATGTTCTAATATAAAACGTTAAAAAAAAATTGTAGCCCTCCGGCATCGGGAACACGGTCCGACCTACTGGTGGTCATTACTCTTGAGAGAGGAACTTCCTAACGATATAATTATTGTTTAATCAGAAATAGTTTAGGTAACAAAGTTACTGTACTCTTGGCTATCAACGAAAAATGCTTAAGCAAATACCATTGAAAACAGAAACAACAAATCCGTATCGCTCCCCACCGGATATACTTCTTCATTCAAGTATATGTAGCTTCGAAATGGTGCTGAATAATTCGACAAAAAGCCCGTAAGCTCCGTGAACAACTCTTTTGTTATTCCGTCAGGATACAGAAATAAGCTAATTCAAGGGATTTTTTTTTATTTTCACGCTGATTTCATATGTTTCGTCGAACCATATCAAGGCTATCGGAGGCAGCATGTAGCGAGCGGTTCACGCTACAGAGAGCTCCGATAGGCTGGGGACTGCGGTAAATAAATGACGAAGAACGAGCATAAAATCAAAACATTTAAACTCACAGCACAACAAAAAAGTTAAGATGGTTGCGAAACGCGGAACTTTTCCTACCTGGCAATGTCAAGTTTTCTGTCAAACTTGGTAATGTCATTCATAGACATATTATTCTATAATAGAATTGAAACTTTTTGTCGGGCTGTACTCAAAAATAACTGCCAGACTCAGAATAACTACTTCTAAAATGTAGGCATGTAAATCGTCAAAAAAAAACGTTAAAAGTTTGAATAAAATATGAAATTTATTAGTTTTTGAGATATGGAAGTTTTTCGTCAAACTGCAGCAGTAACTTTATTTTTCATTAACATACTATGAAAAGAAATGTGTAAATATGCTCGCGTTAAAAATCGTCACAAATATTGTTATTACATTGCTTGATGCTACGGACGCTACACAGGGTGTGTTTGAAAGTCCGACTTTACTGTGTGACAGTGACCGTGTTAATTGGCCAGTTTCTTTTTTTTGTGTGTGGTTGTCCTGTAGTGTTCTGTATTTGTTTACCTTGCCTTTCACAAAAAGTGACAGAAAATATTGTTCAGCGATTCGATTCTTGCTTTTTCTATCGCTTATTCCTCTACGATTGAGAAGTAGTTTATGACTCAATGTGTTAGTTCACGGTTCAAACTGCTAAATGTGGTGTGAATTGTTACAAGTTCGTGTAATATTTGAACAGTTATATTTTTAACATGCTTAGTGAATGAGAATTGTCCTTTATAACCAATGTGGTGTTTTCGTACTCTGTGCCTGCTTTGAAAACCTTGAAACACCGTGAAATGTCAATGTCAATCTGTCAGTGTCAAGTTGTCAACGAAAATAAAAGTAGCTAGCTTGTTGTAACTGAATAATAGAAGTTTATTTTCGTTCAGTTACCGGTATTCGTACAGTAGGTGCAGTAGATGCTGTCCTACGAGTGATCTAAAAAGTATAGCACTCTCTGGCCGCTGGCGTCTTACCGTGGTCCTAAAATGGACTACTCACGAAAATTGCTTAGGGTCTTAAATAATACAATTTACAAGCTGTAAAATTAAGCTTAGTCGCGACACTTTTGTATACATACACTAAAAGAAGTCGCAATAATACAAGCATCGCCTGTTATTTGTACGCAGCAGAATTTCCAAGTTGAAGTAATTATCTTCAGTGATACTTAAACAGTTACAAGATGGAAAAACTGCCAATGTGTAGGATATGTCTAGCAGAGAATATTCGCATGTATGTGGTGGTCAACAAGAACTTGCATGAACTATATGAGAGGCTGACTGATATGCCAGTAAGTTGATACTTTAATAATATTTATATTTCTTGAACATTTGTATTTAAATGCCTCTTTTACTCGAGGAATCATATGAACTCTTTGTTAGAGGTTTGGAGAAAAGTGAAATCAACCTTTCACCAATAAGGTGAAAGAAAACTTAATGATAAAGAAACCTGTGCTTAAAATAACTAATAAGTCCACCGGTGATCAATGTATACACCTTCTTTGTAAGAGGTGTTTAAAAAGTGTTACTGCACAAAACCTGTAGCCTACAGTGTTTGCAAAATATTATTCACAAACCCAGAAAACTGAAACTCAAAGTTTTGTTGCAGTTTGTAACTGACGACAGTAGACCGATCCTCGCTTGTTCCTTCTGCTGTGCTAAACTAAAGCAATGCTTCCGATTGCTGAGGAAATGTTTGGAAGCAGAAGAGCTGTTCGCTCAGATAATGAATGGGAATTATGAGGTGAGGTGTTCTTCAACAGATATTTACTGTTTAATGTGTGAGTAATGCCCTTGTGATCATCAACATATTCTATGTAATACTGTAATCATCTTTTTACAGCCAAAATCTTTAATAAACCAAGACCACTTAGAGGTCGCCCATGGGTTTATTATCTCTCCAATAGAGAACATGAGTATAGTTGAAGATTTTCTAACAGAAAGCATTGTTGTGAAAGAAGAATTACCAGCTGATTGTGAGAGACAAGATGATATTCTTGAGCCAAATGAGGAATATCAATGTGATGGTACGTTTACAAGAGTTTATGATTGGTAAAGTACTGTCTTCTATAAAATAAATATACAATTTATTGAACAGAAAACATTTTAGTTTATTGTTTAACTAGCGTCCCGCCCCGGCTTCGCACGGCTGCAATACACATATAAACCTTCCTCTTGAATCACTCTATTTATTAAAAAAAACCGCATCAAAATCCTTTGCGTAGTTTTAAAGATCTAAGAATACATAGGGACAGACAGACAGCGGGAAGCGACTTTGCTTTATACTATGTAGTGATTATATCATTCAAATTATAAACGCAAAAGTGACTGTTCTGCCGTCCGCAAGCTATAATGCCGTTATCCAACAAAATCATATTTCGAGTTAAGGATAAAAATAGGGCGAAAAAATAAACAATTGATGCTGTTTCTTAACTATAACTCGTATGCGAGACTTATTGGTATCAAAAAATAGATATAGTATTGAGCTTTCGCTTTTTTTGATTATTGTGGTATCAAAAAACGAATATCGACCAGATGCGAGATAACGGCATTATAGCTTGCGGACGGCAGTGTTTGTTTGTTACCTTTTCACAACTAAACAACTGATCTAATATTAATGAAATTTGGGAAGGAGATAAGGCCATCTTTTTTTTCTCACAAGTTGCGGGCAACAGCTTTATTTTATTTATTTATTTATTTACACACAGTAGACAACACAGGAAAATAACATTATAATATATGAGTACATAGGTACTGCTTATTTCTTAAGAAATTTCTGCCAGCAGACCTGCAAAAGGAGAAATGAAAAAGAAATGTAGACAGTGTGTGAAAAGGAAGAGAATAATGTGTTTATATGACTCACCTAACTTAACCTATAATATTATATGTAAATACATATTTAAGTAAATGTTAATACACCGTGACTTTTTAGTCGTCTTACAAAGGTGGTCCACTCAATGTACCCAGCATAAAATAGCTCTAGGCGCGTCCATAATAGGTACAAAGAAAAATAAATAATACATTAGAATAAAGTTATGAACCATCCTGTTAATGATGTTAACGGGTCAAACGGGAGAACATACCTACCCAGCGCTCGAGTCCAGTAGATCGCAACAGGGTGTTTTAACTACGTTTTGCGTCATAATACTGAATAATATTTTTATTTTTAAATTATTAATATCTTATAAATACCTATTTATTGTTTATGAATCATTGGATACATGAAGCAGTGGCGAACCTATCTTACAAGCCGGAAAGCCGGGCTTGCCTAAAAATTAAACTCAAGAAATAAAAAAAACATTTTTACAAAAACATAATTTTTTGTCAAACAAGAACAAAATTCGCTATCTCCACAACTGTATCCTCTATGACAGAAATTATTTTAAATTCGCGCGCTTATTCTCCGATGCCGGCCGTGATACTCTGGCTCGCTCTAACACTATACAAAAAAAGAGTTAAACGTAGAATTTTAGTACGCAATCGTACCTACGCGCGCTCGCTAATGCTTTCTCTTTCTCACCCACTGGCTTGCATTTGGCTTCTCTGACCTTTCAGTTTTCCTAACAAAATGTCTCTGTTATTGATAACATTGGTAGGTACTGATTTGAGAATTTGTATAGAGTTTAAAGCTGGGCTTTTCTTTGAATGTGTGCGTGTAAGTCTGTGTAAGTTTGAGAGAGAAGTGTGTTCGCACCGAGGATGCGCGCAATTTATATGCGCTTCGCGCGAATTTTGATAGGTACAAAGTACGATTTCATGATAGTTCGTATTTTAGTTAGTTTTGAGCGATTAGGAACTGGTGCATTTGTTTTTTGTGGTTTTATTTTTTCGATTTCTTGGGATTTAAAGTTTTTTGATTAGTTATTGCCGTAATTAACTTTGTTTTGAAGTGAACACTAAAATTAATTCGGAAACGCAATTTTTCCTTGTGAAGGATTAAAGTGTCTGTAATCGGTACCTACTTAGCAAGATAAATACTTTGAGTTTTACAGAAAAATATAATCTCGTTACTTCACCTAAATAAACCTACCCCTGATTTGAATATTCTCAGAAAACTAAAACCCATATGTGCATTTTAGTCGATCAGCGTAGGTTAGCGTGTTCAATGGCTGTTCGGCTGCTCTCATTCAAACAATTTGAAAATCTATCTAGTAATAGATACGTGGTGCCTTCTGTGTACTTTGTTGTTTGTCATCTGTCCGGGGTAAAGAAGCGAATAATGAAGAGTTGAGTTGTGGCTGTTTACATTGTGAGTAATTACAAACATTTTCAATAATATGTAGTTAGAAACCAATTTATTGTTCGTGCGCCATCTCTATCAAAGCGAGGGAAACAATTACGAATTGACTCGAAGAGTTGAGTTGCTACATTTAAGTCAATAGATGGCTCTTATATCATTTACTTGATACTGACAACTTAATTGAATTAGTTGTTGTAATTTTGTGACGGTATATAAAATATGAAAAGTTAATAACCACTATTTGTATTTTATATTTAGGCATATTTAAATAATAGGAAAATAAAACCGGCGTTATTAAATACCAATGTCAGAACTCGGAACAGATTTTCTCGGTCAATTCCCCCCCCCCCCTAAATATTTTCAGTTGTTTATTCAAGGCTTTGACTCGATTTCATGCCGAGCCCGCCACTGACATGAAGTGGGCTGCCATTGTTAGATGACTAAAAAGTCACGGTGTAGACTGAAATTCAGGAGGCTTTTGAAAGTACAATATGGATTTTCAAATGTTGTAAAAAAATAATGTGATGTATGGTAAAACAAATTCAGTTTAAAATATGTCTTAATGTCATCTTCTCAATAACATGGTAAATGAGTAAACCTTAACTGTTTTTGTTTACTTACAGATCTAGAACTGGGAAGTCTAGAAAATAGCTGTCTAGATGTAGAAGATATACTACCACCCCAGTTTGAATCCGTTTCAGAAGACGATTTACCTTTTATGCTGTTTAAAATTGAAGAGGAAGAAGAACGAGAAGCATCTAAGGAGGAATGCGGAGCCGTGGCGACAACTAGTAAGTATTGCTTATTTAATTAAATGTAGGAGGTGTCCGACCGAAGTTTCGGCTTCGGCAAAAGAAAAACACCTTCGGCTTGGGCCTAAAAACACCTAGGGGACATCGATTAATTACGTGAGCTCAACTATACTTTGATAAACGAACAACTCCTTTTTACCCGGCTACGGTAGAGCCAAAAAGCTATGGCTTGGTTATGGTTTTAGCCGTCTTTGTATTTACTTGCTAGCCCTGCTTTCATTGCCGGCCGTGAGCCAGGACAGGTACCTACCGCAAACTCTGCTTTTCGGTCCGAATGTGCGCAATAACACAGCCTTTTTGTTTTATGTGCATCCCCCAACTTCCTTCGAACATTGTATAATTGAAAACCTATGCATAAATACAAATTTCATTGCACTTACCAGATCTATACTTACAGGTGCGCCCGACACGAGGGACCCAAAACTAGAAGATAGCATCACTGCGGAGCAAAAGAAAATCGACCTATCAGACTCGATAATAATTCAGAAAACCGAAAAGCTACAGTTCACTGGAATAAAATCACGAGTTCATAACAGTATTAATAATACTGATGTAGATAAGGATGGCAGTAGTAATAGTAACAAAGATTTAATTGATAATAAATGTAAGAACAAAGGCATCGGTGACATAAATAGAGATGTAAGATTAAATGCTGAAAAAAAAAATTCAAATGTAAAATATGTCAGCATATTTTTAAGAGCAATTATTGTTTAAATAGTCACATTCGAATACACACTGGTGAAAAACCTTTTAAATGTGATATATGTCACGCAAATTTTAGACGAAACTGTGATTTAACAAAACATATTCGAATACACACTGGTGAAAAGCCTTACAAATGTCAGATATGTCATGGTGAGTTTACACAAAACAGTGATTTAACAAAACATATTCGAATACACACTGGTGAAAAGCCTTACAAATGTCAGATATGTCACGATAGTTTTAGACAAAACTGTGATTTAACAAAACATATTCGAAAACACACTGGTGAAAGACCTTTCAAATGTGATATATGTCACAAGAGTTTTACTCAAAAGAATTATTTAACAAAACATATTCGAATACACTCTGGTGAAAAACCTAACAAATGTCACATATGCCAGCGTAGTTTTAGTAATACGAAAACTTTATCGCTCCATGCTCGAATACACACTGGTGAAAAACCTTTCAAATGTGATATATGTCACGCTAATTTTAGACAAAACAGTGATTTAACAAAACATATTCAAATACACTCTGGTGAAAAACCTTTCAAATGTGATATATGTCACAAGAGTTTTACTCAAAAGAGAAATTTAACAAATCATATTCTAATACACACTGGTGAAAAACCTTACAAATGTGATATATGTCACAGTTGTTTTCGGCAAAAGATAACTTTAACTACACATATGCGACTTCACTCTGGTGAAAAACCTTTCGAATGTGATATATGTCAGCGTAGATGTCGAGAAAAGTCAAATTTAAAAAAACATATGCGAGTTCACTACTCTGAAAAACCTTTGAAAGTGTCGAATTTGAAAACGCATGTTGGTCGTGTGCACCCTAGTGAATAACATAACATGTGTAATATGCGTAGGCTCGGGGGCGTACTGTCGTGCGTAGTAATGCACTTGTGACCTTCACTATTACTCTTGTTCCAACCGTACGATATATAAAGTCGTACGCTAAAACTCGCGCGGCTGTACGCTCGCGTCGCTGTATTCGAGAAGGTCCGGAGCGCAAAAACCATACGTTTAATAATGTATAGTGTGATTAATAAATTTATCAAATACTATTAAGTTGTTTGAATAGATATGCTACATGCTTCATCTATGTGAATATTGCAGCCCTATACACTATAAAATTTCTTTACAAATGAAGGATGTAACTAACATGTAGACCACCGTGAACAAAAATAAGTGTCACGTATTCTTCACATTGTAAACCTATCCCATTACAGAGTTTTTTTAACTGTGGCACCCTTGGAAAACTAAAAGTTATGGAGATACGTTACCGCTGCTACATGCCGGCAGCAGTCAGATGAGGTTTTTTACAAATGGCTCTGCCTTAGATGTACAGTATGCGTAGGTTTCGGCTTCGCCCTGTCTTTTTATACACCTCAATTTTGAATAAACTGCTACCCATGTAAAACGGGGAGCGGGGTGCTAGTAAGTTATAATAAGTTATAACTATTAAATTAGATATCTGATGAAGTTTGGAACTATCTAAAAAGTAAAAACGAAAGTCATTGCAAAGAAGTTTAAGAACCGAATAAACCGTTTGAAGCCTATGGCAGTAAAACTCCTTTGTAGTCCTAGGAAGTTTTGAATTTTCTATAAAGCTAAATGGTAAAAAAGAACCTATAGTTGCTGCCTGTTAAGATGGCAATGGCGGTCATTGACCCACCTACATTTATTAAAGTTCTTAACTGTGAAATCCACAAATAAGCCAGTTCATGTCTTGAATCGTCATCTATCGTGATCTTCAACATCTTTTCTAATGAAAAACGATACATGGTTCATTTGTTTTGGTTCGTACGAAGAGATATTATGGAAAGAGCAATGACCGCTATTGCCATCTTAACTGGCAGCAACTATAGTACCTATTGTAGAAAGTAAAACATAAAATAAAATTAGTTTGAGAAACTTATTGGGTAAGCATAAAAACACAGTGTTACAATTGGGCGTGCTAAAACTGGGCACCAGTATCAGTCTTATGTAGAAACCTAAAAGAAGACTAAGATAGAAACTCTGGGATCTTGCGAACAGTATGCAAGTCATCGCTGATGCCAACCCAGTTGGGGTTGAAGCAGTACTAGTACAAACTGAGGACAATGGTTCTAATAAACTATTAAGTAACTTCAATCCAAGGAACTTATATACTAACTGGAATGAGTACGATAAAAATTTTGATAAAAAAAACCGTTTGAAAATGAACTTTATCTCAAAGACAGAGTTCGTATTACTTTAATTAATCCAAAGGGGGAAGAAAACTTCAGAGTGAGAAAGCGACGAGAGTGGATTGTGTCCTTGTCTAATAATTGCCAGTAATCAAAAAATAAACAAATATTTTTGCTTTTTTTTAATATAGCAATCGGAAATCACGTTGATAGCTAAACTAGCACATAAATCGTAACTGGAATTATTTGATATTTAAATACCAAATATTAGAATAATAATTTCTTGCGAAATTTAATTCTTTAGTAGTTACTTATATTTTATGAATACCAAAATTCAGGAAAGATTTAAAAAAAAAAATGGCCGAAACGGTTTCGCGTTGCAGTCGTATTTTTGCTTGCTCAGGTGCTTTTTATTGTACTTAAGTGAAATCTTCCACTATAAATATGGTGAAATCGTGTTGTTTGAAGGGGTGTAATAGTGTGAGGGGTTGATGGATATGCAATTTCTTTTTTCAGGTACGTTCGTTTAACTTTGTTTACAAATTACGACTAGGGTGACAATGTTTTACATTTGTAAACGGGGATTATGAAAATATTGTAAAGAATACGCCTTTTCTATTATCCATATCGGTATTTATAATCTTGTGCACATGCGTATAAAATACAAAACATTGTTATTTATAATGAAGTAGCAAAACTTAATCATTTACTCAGTTTAATATTAGCAAAAGTAAGTTCTTGAAAATAAACATTTGAATTCTATCTTTACATTTTAAAACCCTTCCATTTTGGCGGCAACTGTCAATTCAACCGATTTTTTTTTATTCGACACAAAAGTCTCGAGTCAAATCTGAATAAACTCCTTGGTCAAGTAAAATACTATTAATTTATTTGAAAAAAATCACAGTAATTCTTATTAATATTTGGAAATCTAACATAACATCACGCTTGTAAATCCGAAGGGCTAGCCAGAGGTGTACGTCGTGTAATACACTCTCATTTCGCGAGTTATGGAAATCATGGCAATATAAATCACTTTTAAGCCTTACAAAATAGTTCATATTTTTTTTCATAAATGAGAAAAATCACTGTTCGGAGATCACACTTGTTGCGCGCAGTAGTTTGCTGTAACATATTAATAATACCGTTCTGTTTCCATGCAGACTCCGCAACAATGAGAATCTTCAGCAACGGTGGCTTTAAAATCTCTTTTTACAAATGGAGGATATAACCTAACATTTAGACCACCGTGAACGAAAATAAGTGTACGTATTCTTCACATCATCAACCTATCCTACTACAGAGTTTTTTTTTAACTGTGGCACCCTTGGAAAACTAAAATTTATGGAGATATGTTACCGCTGGTATATGCCGGCAGCAGTCAGGTGAGGTTATTTAGTATTATTATACCTAAAAATAAAGTAGATTTTTTTACAAATGGCTCTGCCTTAGATGAACATTATGCGTAGGTTTCGGCATCGCCCATGCAAAGCGGGAAGCGGGGTGCTAGTAAGTTAGAACAGAATAACTGTCCCAAATTTAAGTACAAAAATATGGATACCCTATTAGAAAGAGATGACATCCACTCTCGAAGTTCTCTCACTCGGAACGGCTTTGCGTTGCACGTAATCATTCCAGTTAGTATATAAATTCCTTGCTTGACACTGACATATTGACATTGACATTTCACGGTTTTCAAAGCGGCACAGAGTATGTAAACACCGCATTATAAGGGCAAACATGGCGAAATGTTATAATATATCCCTATTAATAAAACATTATATAAAACATTATTGATTTACATTTTAAAAATGACCACTTAGGTCTGAGTATATATTACACGAACTTGTAACAATTCACACCACATTATCCGTTTGAACCGTGATTTTCTTTTACCATTATTTCCTTTATTCGGGAACAGGATCCGAGCTACTTATTTTCAGGGGTCTTGTCTTGAGAGAGTAGAATACAAATACCAAAATAATAGTGTAAAAACTTTAAGTTTGCAGTTCAAGGTGGCGCTGCTTGTCAAGCAAAATGCATCGATATGTCAAACTTAGTACATTTATATTTCAAGACTAAATTGACAAGTGAAAATGTCAAAACTGACTTAAATGCTATTGAAATCTATGTCAGTTTGCCATTTGTACTGGTAAATTTAGTCTCCGAAATTAAAAGACAGACTTAAGTGAGGACAGATCGATCCAATCAATAAAAACACTCAAATAAAATTCAAAACAAATGCAAGTGCTACCAACTTATATCTAAAGGGGAGTGTACATCTTACCGTTATAAAACAACATAAATGTGATTCTCTATACAAGCAAATATTCGACACCAAGGTTTCAGCTAGATGTTTGCGTAATACGCCCCCTTAAGTTTTTAATTCACTTGCCTCAATGCTGACCACGAGTTATTTTATTTAGGATTTGTATCAGCTTAAGTCGTAACTGTGGACCGCATAGTGTTTATAAACTACTGGATTGGACAGAGGCCAATGGGCGGCATAAAAACTTTGACAGGTGGCACTAACAACACGATAAAGAAGAAAACAAGTAAAAAGTAACTTGAACAGTTTGTTTTTGGGATGTCTATCCACATTTATTTAAATTATCCTGGTTATAATTTTTGCTAAATTTTGGACATGTCCTTTTGTGGACATAAAATGATTTTGCTGTGCATCTTTGATTTCAATTGATTTTCATCTAAACCTTGAATACTTGAGAACATTACCGAATTTTGAATATTGTGTGATTTATTCAAATTAATTGCTGACTAAGTTCTCCAAATTAGGCAGAGTATATAAAGATGTGCTAATATGGCATTTATATAATCTGTGCCTGCTGTGAAAAGTTTAGTGACTTTCTTTAGTGTCAAATTGTCAATACTGTCAATGTCAAATTCATTTAAATTGGATCAACAATCTTATGCATTCTGTAAAGAATCATTTGTGATTATATCCTTGTGTTGATACCGGTATTCGTACTACATTTGTAGTAGATGGTGTCCAGGGTCTAATAAACTAATTCCTATAAATTATTGGCTGTCCTAGGAGTGATACAATAATACTTAAACAGTTACAAAATGGAAAAACTACCAATGTGTAGGATATGTCTAGCGGAGAGTGTTCCGATGTATGTGATCAACAAGAACTTGCATGAACTATATGAGAGGCTGACTGATATTCCAGTAAGTTGATACTTTTCTATTTCAAGAACATTTGGATTTAAATGCCTTTCTTACTTTAGGATTCATATGAAGTCGTAATCAGAGATTGATTGGGGAAAAGGGAATACAATGATATTGGTGCAACAATGCTAATTTTAAGAAACCTGTTCATAAAATACTGGACTGCCCCTTTGGTCTAGTGGTCGCAATCATGACTGCTGAGCACGAGGCCCTGGATTCGATTCCCAGGTTGGGCAAATTGTTGTTGTCGATTTGTGCCCAGTTGATTGGAATAAGCTTGCCCCCTATTACATGGGACTTAAACATAACTGGTGAAACATGGCTGTACTATTGGCTGACTACATGGACGAGGTGAGCATCTTGCAGATATGCCGGTCTAATTATAAGGAGGACGAGATCAGCAGCGGAAAACTGTTACTGTTCCAGTCACTTGGAAAGCTCGACCAGATGCCGTCTCGCCGCAGAGATGGAACCGAGAAGAGTATTCAAGATATCATCGATATGTTGAAGAAGACTGACCCGGGCGATGTACCAGATTTCGTGGCGAAGGAGCTCAGTAAACTGCCCCCCGTCACGTTCGATCACGTCGACGTTACGCGGCTGTTAAAGGACATCACTTCCTTGAAAGCGGAGATGACCAAGATGCAGTCCAGAATAGAGGTATCAGAAAAAACTAATACTGAACTACGTGCCGAAATAGCATCACTGCGCAACATGGGTTCGGTAATTAGGTCGCCTGAGGCCTCAAAGGTGAGCACACGACGAGGGGCGCCAAATGCATCCGTCGGCAGTTTTGAGTCGGCGAACACTAGTGCGTCACAAGCTGCCGATAACGCTGAGCAAGCGCCGCCCGCCGCCGCCGTCGCCCGCGCCAAAACACCGGCTGCAGAAACGTCACGCGTAGGTACATCGACCCCTAAACGTGCCTACGCTGCTATTGTCACTAGCGGCAAGTCAGATGCGTCGCAGCCAAAGCGACAAACCAACAAAGGGGAAAAACTGATAAAGGGTACTCAACTTGCCCTGACTGCGGTCCGTAGCTCTTTGCCAAGAGCCAGCCAAGTTGATGAGGAGGGTTTCACGAAAGTAGAAAGGAAGAAGAAGAAGCCCTGTTCTCGTAACCTGTGTGGCACCGCACCGAGTGGGCTGCTGCGCCCTGCTGTGCCTACGACGCAGCTGTACCTTTCGCGTCTGCATCACTCCACGACAACTGAGGAAGTCGTGCAGTATCTGAAGATGAAGACCAACTGGATTCTGAGGGTTGAAAGGTTGGAATCGCGCCACAATATCAACTTTAAGTCATTCGTGGTTCGAGTTCCAACCCAACATCTACAGACCTGCCTGAAAGAGGACTTTTGGCCGAAAGGTGTCGTATATCGACGTTTCCGAGGACGGTTACGCGACACCACGCAGTGAAACACGACGCCGACAACGTTACGTGTATAGTCTTAGTTTTAAGGTTTTTTAAATATGTATTAGTTTATTATTTCATAAGATTATTTTGTGTAATTTATGTATGGGCCTTAGTTGCCTGAAAATAAAATGATTATGATTATGATTATGATTAGGTACATCTCTGCCTTATCCTTCAGGGATTACAGGCGTAATGTTATGATTTTATGTTCAAAAAAAAGATCATATGTTGCCAATCTACTTTGAGCATGAGCAGTGATCAATATACATGCCTTTACTGAGACAGGCTTTTAAATGCTGTGCTGTGTGTTGGCGAAACACAAACCCAGAAAACTGAAACACTAAGTTTTGTTGCAGTTTATAACTGACGACAGTAGACCGATCCTCGCTTGTTCCTTCTGCTGTGCTAAACTAAAGCAATGCTTCCGATTGCTGAGGAAATGTTTGGAAGCAGAAGAGCTGTTCGCTCAGATAATGAGTGGGAATTATGAGGTGAGGTGTTCTTCAACAGATATTTACTGTTTAATGTGTAAGTAATGCCCTTGAGCATCAACATATTTTATGTAATACTGTAATCATCTTTTTACAGCCAAAACCTTTAATAAACCAAGACCACTTAGAGGTTGCCCATGGGTTTATTATCTCTCCAATAGAGATCATAAGTACAGTTGAAGTTTGTCAAACAGAAAGCGTTGTTGTGAAAGAAGAATTACCAGCTGTTTGTGAGAGACAAGATGATATTCTTGAGCCCAAGGAAGAATATCAATGTGATGGTATGTTTTCAAGACAAAAAATTATTGATTAAGTAATATCTTTCATAAAATAAAGAAACATTTTATTGAACAGAAAAGGTTTATCCTAACTAATATTATAAATGCCTAATGCGCCTAAACCACTAAACCATTATCCAAAAATTTTGCATATATATTGTCAGGTGTACAGAAACGGACATAGGGTACCTTTCATCCCGAAAAAAAGTTATGTTCCCAAAGAAAACAACAATAACGTTCTTATGTTAATAGATGGCGCCACGTTACAACCCAAGAGCAGAGTACAACTCAAATTGATTGTCAAATTCTAAGTTAACGGGAGCGAAGCCACGGGCAAAAGCTAGTTGTACAGAAACGGGGTCGAACCGACACCGATGCTAAAACACTTACCATTTATTCAATGCATCATTCTGACCCCACATATCAATTTTTCATCGGATTTTTCATCAATTAAAGATTAAATCAGCTGTTCTCAGGGCCGAAGGCACCTAAGAAGCAGATTCCTGCCGGTTTCCCTTTGGGAACTACGCACTCTGCATAGTGTGTAGGGTCTACTGTAGTCAAATAGTGTATTACGTATACATCTGTGGGTATCACATCACATTTCAGACATTTAAAACATGATAGGATTGAAAACATTATAAAAATCCCAACATTTTTCATGTCAACAAAAAAAGCAATAGGTGGCGCCGAATAAGCCGGTGCTCGGGTGTCAGAATTCAGAACTAAAATCGTATGGACGCGTACACGTGACTTCGCGGCAGGAAGTACCGTTTTGTAGGGAGCCCGGTAAGCCGAAGATTATCGAGTTACAACAGGGGCAGAAAAAGAAAGTATGCAGGGGAGAACGAGATAGAATGAGTAATGGTCGATATCGTATTTAGTACTAACTAGAACTTTTTATTTTGTTGACTTATTTAGATAAGATAAAATCACTTTTTTTATAGTTCTTCTGCATTTTATGGTTTTCGAAGTCGCTGATAGGATAGTGAGGTAGAGATAGGTCAAAATGAAAATTGAAGATGGCGCCGTCGAAAATATTCGGTTTTTTCGTCATGGGGGTCGTTTTCGTAGTTTTCGGGGTCGCTGATAACGAAAATGAGGTCAAAATAAAGATAGAAAAAAACAAAAAACAATACAATTCTCATTTTGTTTCTTCTGCTTCCCCTGACATAATTTTGACCCTTCGCCACTGTGTTCTATACAATTTGACCGTGTAGGTATTGCACTTTTGTAGGAAACAACTGCTTTTTTTTTACAACCGATGAAAAATTTCTATGTTGGGGGGCTCAAAATAATGTACTGAATACGTTGATTTGAAAACAGTGTCCATGTTTCTTGCCCATTCTTCTCCATGAGATCTACTATTTTCGAATGGGCAACTACAGTCCATTCACAGTTATTATGCCTGTGGCGGGACTGTAGGTAGCTTATTTTTGACTATGCAAAAGTGTCTGTCACGGGTCTATTTGAAATAAATGCTTTGAGTTTGAGTTTGAGTCGTAAACGTTTTCGTGCCGGTGTCCCTTCCACCCCGTATGCTGGGGGTTCAGAATGATATACTGAACCCATGGTAATGTTTTGTGATTCGGTGTTCTTACCACCCATTGTTCAATATACAAATCTTAATATGTAGTGAATTAAAACAAATAGAAACAATGCTTTAAAAGATTTTGTCTCATACAATACCATTGTTTGTATTGATGCCAGCTATTGATTTGATTAAGCCGCATTTATGCATGTCTGATATTTTAAAATATAAAAAATAGCAGAAGTTCGGCAGGCCAGGCTCCGTACTAAAGTATTGAAACCTTTTGACTATACAGGGATCTTTGAATGTAAGAGACCTAGAGATTTGCTCGTATGTAGGTGGCTTAGATTCAAAGATATTAGCATTTCATTGAACATACCCTAGATCAGCTGATTAAAAAAACAAGATGGCTGCCATTCGAGAGGTGTTGGGTCAGGAATAATTATAAATGTGTATTTGTCGATAGAAATGAGTGTAATATGCCCTATAAGTATCGGTACCCGTTATCCAAACACATTTTATAGACTGATATTCAGGAGGCCTCCGTTATATTTTCAAATGAAGTAAAAAAAAAACTTTTTCAGTTTATTACGTGATGTACGGGCAAAACGATTTCATGTATTAATATATCTTTATGTCATCTGCTCAATAAAATGGTAAATGAGTAACTCTTAACTGTTTTTGTTTACTTACAGATCTAGAACTGGAAAATCTAGACAATAGCCGTCTACATGAAGAAGATATACTAGCAAGCAGCTCTGAATCCGATTCAGAAGATGATGTACCTTTAATGGAGTTTAAAATAGAAGAGGAAGAAGAACAAGAAGTATCTAAGGAGGAATGCAGAGCTGTGGGCACCAAAAGTAAGTATTAGTTACTTAATCAATAGAAGGTAGTGACCGACCTAAGCTTCCGCTTCGGCCACCTTCGGCCAAAGAAACACCTTCGGCTTCGGCCAAAATGGGCCGAAGTTTTAGCCGAAGCCGAAGGTTTCTAGCAAGTTTTGACTGTACTGTACAGGGGGGAATACTGAGACGGGACAGTAAGGGCAGATACCTTAACTGTTGTTGCTACATGAAAACGATCTTAAGAGACTTACTTAAGCTTGAATTATATGTTATCTATACAAATAAATAAAATGAAGTATCTGTTTGTTATATCAAAATAATAGCTTTTTACTGAATGCATATGAAAATACAATGTCGCCCATGCGCATGTGACCGCCCGTAATTTTCTGAATATTCATGAAGAAATGTCGAAAATAAACTTTAAAAGGGGGGGGTCTATCTACAACATTTTTCATGTTATTCAATTTTTAATTTTTTAAGTATAGTTTGTAGATTTGCTTTCTATTTTTTGACACATCTCCGAAGTTTATGGGTCGATTTGGATTCTGTTTATTATTTCTAAAACCTTATGAGTTATTTTAACAGGTTAATTAACATTTTTACTAAAAATTATCGACGACGAAAAAAAAAACGGAATCGAAGTCATTTTTTCGGTGAAAAATTGTGTATTTATTTAAAAAAAACTAGTGTAACTCCATAAATTATCCCGATAGGACGACTTTTTTAATCATTATTTGTAATCTACTACATAACAGCTACAAATTCACAGAACATTGTTGATACCTATCTCTAAAGAAAAAACAAGGGCGGGTATAACAAATCATCGCAATCTTCATGTGTGGGCCACTGAAAATCCACGCGTCATTAGGGAAACAACTTTCCAGACTCAATTTTCCATAAATGTATGGGCTGGAATGATTGACGGTGAACTTATTGGCCCTTTCGTGTTACCAAACAGACTAGATCAACACGCGTTTTTAGATTTTATAGTCAATACGTTGCCGTTGCTTTTGGCGAAGTACCGCTGGAAACAAGAAGGCGGATGTATCTGCAATTAGATGGAGCTCCAGCACACTTCGCACGACTAGTTCGTGATTATTTAAATCAAAATTATCCGTGGCGGATTGGCAGAGGAGGTGCCATTGCTTGGCCGCCGCGATCTCCCGACCTTACACCCTTAGATTTTTATCTTTGGGGCTACATGAAACAAAAAGTGTATGCCGTGCCCTTCGAAAGCCGCGAGCAATTAACGGCTAGGATTTTTGCTGCTGCTGCGGAAATAAAATAAAACCGTGAAGAATTACTTCGTACAATCAAAAGTGTTGCCATGAGGGCTTTGGTTTGTTTACAGGAGGGTGGGGGCCATTTCGAAAATCTAATTAATTAAAATTCTTGTATTTTTTATTTTTTTTAGTAAAAATCTGGCTATTGCTTGTTTGTTTTTAATTCCATTATCATCCTCATTATTAGTTTGACCTTTTAGTACTCATTGCTAAGAGCAACATTCAATTGACTTTCACATTATCTTTTCCTAAATTTGACTCATCAGAGTTTTAAGAGTTTTACCTTGGATTTAGTTACAGTTAGGTATCAATAATGTTCTGTGAATTTGTAGCTGTTATGTAGTAGATTACAAATAATGATTAAAAAAGTCGTCCTATCGGGATAATTTATGGACTTACACTAGTTTTTTTTAAATAAATACACAATTTTTCACCAAAAAAATTACTTCGATTCCGTTTTTTTTTCGTCGTGGATAATTTTTAGTACAAATGTTAATTAACCTGTTAACATAACTCATAAGCTTTTAGAAATAATAAACAGAATCCAAATCGACCCATAAACTTCGGAGATATGTCAAAAAATAGAAAGCAAATCTACAAACTATACTTAAAAAATTCAAAATTGAATAACATGAAAAATGTTGTAGATAGACCCCCCCTTTTAAAGTTTATTTTCGACATTTCTTCATGAATATTCAGAAAATTACGGGCGGTCACATGCGCATGGGCGACATTGTATATACTATACGGTACTCATAACAAAAATAAGTTCAAAAACTAAAATCCGACTACTGAAAAATCACAATCTAAAAAGTATGAAACGGGAAAATATTCTCGTTTGAAGTTGTTATATACCAACAAACCATTCAATATTTTTAAATAAACAACTGAGGCGTTATATATTTTCATGTATTTGATAAATAATAGTGATGTTCAGAGGATTACCGTGATATTTTGCCAATTTGCCCTATTTGCCTTGTTTTTTAGGGTAGGTGGCATACGACCACGGCTATCCTCTTGAACATCTCTATAAATATTTATTAAATGGGCAATTCTCCACTAAATGAAAAATCGCTGTCCCAAGGTAATTTAATGTAATGAATCTTAATATTTCTCAGTTTTTTGTATCAATACCGATGTAGTATTAGGTATTCTTGGCACGCCACAGCTTATTTATTAATTTAATAATGTAATATTTGAATAAATTAAAATCAAACACCTCAAAACACAGTCCCCTAGTATGTCCTGTTTCCAGAATTACAAATCATGTTACCAATATTTATTTTTTCGCGTGGAAAACCGGTACTTAAGAGGACGACGAATTTTCCATACAAACGTAATACCGAAATCATTTTCAGTTTGAGCATATTCCCACATTATGCTGTTATTCGGAACAAGACAGTATTTACCTAGGTTTTAATTTTTTTTTTTGTAAAATACTTACCTAAAACGAATTGTAAACAAATTGAATTTCTCACATTTTGACGGTATAAATAAGCTGTTTTCATCTCATCTGTTCTATATTAAAACGGTAATATTTTTAATATTGTTTATTTCGAAACATGACTTATATTGTTAAGTTACACAATATTAAAAAAAAATTGGAAAAGCATTGAGTTTTCATTCTTCTTTTTTTGGTATGACGGCTGTGATATACTAATAAACGTAGCGACAGCTTTAAGGTGGTGTCTCGTTCCGTCCTGACTAGTCCTCACTTATCCCGGGCAGCGAGTGCACGTACCCTTAAAGTAGTTCATCTACTTACTGATAATTTGGTGGTTTTATTCTAAACCCTAACTAGTGTTTCTAGTGAACACCACAACGGCAAACATTCAAATTAATCACAAATGTGCAGAGGCTAGTAGCAGCGGTGTCGGTATGTGTGTCGCTTCGACAGGCACTCACACTAGCGCAACGTGCATGTAGACGCCGCGCGCGGCCCAGCGGCCGCGCCGGGCAATACGGTCTTCAGTGTCAGAAGAATACTGGATTATTATTATTTGTTTGCCAATTGTATCGTAATATTTCTGACACTTTTTGACCTATGCTACGGATTTGGAGTAACCTGCCTACCTACTTTATTACGAATGTTTTGTTTACGGACTTCGATATTTGCTTACGATTTGGTTAAATTTAGATATACAAATATACCTACGTTACCAACATGGACTCCGCACGTTGGGATGTATCTCACAGTAAGTGTCTACCTACCTTTCTGTTTTATTTTTTTGTAAAATTAAAAATAAGAATAATTATTATTATTACACACAACACACAACACAAGAAAAGTTCACCCTGTTACGAATAGCCAACATAAATTTTAAAAAATAACATTTTCATTATTTTTCCGTCATGAATCGTTTGTGCATCGTTTGTGAACGTTTGTGTCACTAATGATTTTTTTTGTGACTAATTAGTTAATTAGTAATTAATTTTTTAATTTTCAGCTTACGATTAGCCAACATTTTTTTTAATTCATCGGAAAATAGACTTCCGGGTACTTAATCGATCGGAAATCGTTTGTGAATTCCGAATATGCCAACAAAAATGTTTGTGAATAATTATTTATCGAGAAAATAGGAAAAATAAAAGTTTTTTTTTCATCATATCGCGTTGTCTTTTCTCGTCACTCCTTGTAATTGGCGCTGTTGTCTGCTTTAATACCACCTAGTGTAATACATAATAGCTAACCTTAGAGGAAAATGACAGCACAACAGCTGTATATTATTTTTATTTATAACCTAAAAAAAGAGTGAGATCGAAAGAGAAATGTCATTTCGCATAGAAAATGGTAATTGGATTATTATAAACTAATTGTTGAGTCTCCAAGCTGGACTGATGGCATCAAAAAAAAATGGAATGACACTCATTCTCAATATTCTAGTGAGATAAACGCACAGAGAACTTATAATTTATTTTCGGAAATTTTTGCTGGATTTTTATATCATAAAGCTAAAGCATTTAATCTTTTTAATCCTCCAGAATGCTGGGATGTAAGTTAACAATATTTTAATTATTTTTTTTATTAAAGATGTAAAAGAATTTATCTAAATTATTTTAGAAAGAACGTGGATATGGATTGACAACAGTAACTAGTTGCGAAGGCTTAGCAGTTCCATCATATTTTTATATTCAATTTGTCTGGTGTTTTGCATCTTTGACTGGAATATTATTATTTCTTTATGCAACTCATCTCAGGGAATCTATTTATGGAGGTTTTATAGCCAGTTTAAGTTATTTTTTTAATTTCACCGAACGTACAAGAGTACAGTGGACATCTCCTTTACGTGAGAGTTTTGCTTATCCAATATTGTTGTGGCAAATGTTCTCTGTGACTACAGTTTTTGACAAGAATAAAACTAAAGAGAAGAAGCAATTTCAATGAAAAGATATTTTTGATAATTTTCCTTTTTGGGTGAGAATTTTTGATAATTTATCAATGTATTAAGGAATATTTATAATTTTCATGCTGAAAGGTTAAGATAATTATTTTTATTTCAGAAAATTTTTACTTCTACTACATTAAGTCTAGCATGCTGGCAGTTTTTTCAATTTGTTTTAACAACTCTACTCCTTTGTTAACTTATTCTACATTGGATAAAGATAATTCCATGTGAATTATTATTGAAAATAACGGCAACTCATGGATTATCAATAATCATCAATAGCTTATTAGGAAATCATTGTGCTTTTTCAATTTATGCAGCTTCGGCTGTTGGAATTTTTGTAGTGATAATTTGAATACACAATTAGAGAATACTTTAAGTCCAAAATGGCTTATTTTGATAAATATACTCAGTACAACTATTTTCACTTACTTCCAAAAGTTTACACTTGATATTGCTTACGTGGACTACAGCCATGTTTTTGATATTATAAAAGCCAAACTCACCAAATACAAAGACTTTCATACTTTGCTTTACACTTGCTCAGCAGAATTTAATTTTCTGCCATACGAAAATTATGAAGTGATCATTAAAACGTTTCTGCTTTCAACAGCAATTCTAGCAGGATTTTTAGCAGTATATTTTTGGTATAGAAATTATAATACCCTAGGTTATTCAGATTGTATTGAACCTGGAATGACTTACAATGGTCTACAAACAGGAGCTTTTGTATTAATGGCTGTAATTAAAAAGTGAAGTTTTATTCTTGTCAAAAACTGTAGTCACAGAGAACATTTGCCACAACAATATTGGATAAGCAAAACTCTCACGTAAAGGAGATGTCCACTGTACTCTTGTACGTTCGGTGAAATTAAAAAAATAACTTAAACTGGCTATAAAACCTCCATAAATAGATTCCCTGAGATGAGTTGCATAAAGAAATAATAATATTCCAGTCAAAGATGCAAAACACCAGACAAATTGAATATAAAAATATGATGGAACTGCTAAGCCTTCGCAACTAGTTACTGTTGTCAATCCATATCCACGTTCTTTCTAAAATAATTTAGATAAATTCTTTTTCATCTTTAATAAAAAAAATAATTAAAATATTGTTAACTTACATCCCAGCATTCTGGAGGATTAAAAAGATTAAATGCTTTAGCTTTATGATATAAAAATCCAGCAAAAATTTCCGAAAATAAATTATAAGTTCTCTGTGCGTTTATCTCACTAGAATATTGAGAATGAGTGTCATTCCATTTTTTTTTGATGCCATCAGTCCAGCTTGGAGACTCAACAATTAGTTTATAATAATCCAATTACCATTTTCTATGCGAAATGACATTTCTCTTTCGATCTCACTCTTTTTTTAGGTTATAAATAAAAATAATATACAGCTGTTGTGCTGTCATTTTCCTCTAAGGTTAGCTATTATGTATTACACTAGGTGGTATTAAAGCAGACAACAGCGCCAATTACAAGGAGTGACGAGAAAAGACAACGCGATATGATGAAAAAAAAACTTTTATTTTTCCTATTTTCTCGATAAATAATTATTCACAAACATTTTTGTTGGCATATTCGGAATTCACAAACGATTTCCGATCGATTAAGTACCCGGAAGTCTATTTTCCGATGAATTAAAAAAAATGTTGGCTAATCGTAAGCTGAAAATTAAAAAATTAATTACTAATTAACTAATTAGTCACAAAAAAAATCATTAGTGACACAAACGTTCACAAACGATGCACAAACGATTCATGACGGAAAAATAATGAAAATGTTATTTTTTAAAATTTATGTTGGCTATTCGTAACAGGGTGAAAAGTTCCAAGTCGTTCTAGTTTAGTTTTCTAAATTTGGGATTTTTATGGTTAGACGTTCAACGACGACCTATGCGATCTGTCTTGGTGACACTTACCCTGGGCAGTCAGGCCCAATACCTAATTATATAACTGGCTATGCCCTTATAATCTTCTTATCGAGCAGCAGAACTAGTAAATCGACTTCAATATGATTGATTCAAATATTTTCAGAGCCACGACGATCAAGTAAAAAACGCTTATGGCCATCCGTACCCAGACGAAAATACGGGAAAAAAAAGAAGAAAATAAGCGTCCTTTGAGCTAAGTAACCTTAAGCGCAAGCCACACAGAAAAGACGTAAGACGCGGACGGGGCGCAGACATGTCTTTTCCGCGTCCCTTTCATACAAAATGTATAGAAGCGTCGTGACGCAAAACATATAGAAAAGGCAGGGCGCGGACACGACGCTTACTCGTCTGCGCCCTGTGGTAAACAATTAGGAAGGACGGGCGCGAGCGGACGAGGGGCGGGCGAGAACGGGGGTGCGGGTGGGGTGGGGCTTATATACTTTTTGAAAACGATCTGGATAAATATGTACATGTCATGTCATGTGTTCTATAAATGTAAAGAATAGTTAAAAAAATCGGTTTTGTATAAATATCTTTGTTAGTTATTTTTGTAAATCTCCCATAGATTTCGGCATTAAAGCTATCCGTCATTTGATCAACTACTTATTAACAACTAATACCCATAGATGGCGTTAGTGTTGAGTAGGTAGACCAACTCCCATACATTTTTGCCCATTCTCCTTTAATTGTAAAATGTGTGGCGTCAACTTTATTACAAAAACAGATAGATCTGAATGTAGAATAAATCAACATATTGTGCATGGGATCGTCACTTCAGGAAATGGATTTGCTCAGCTGGACGAATTTTGTGCACACGTTGACATTCCTTGTATGTCTGATGAGCTTTTTATCAAAGAAAACGGTAAAGTGGTATTTGGCGATATAATTAAAGATATTGCATTGGAAAAAATTATCTTATCTTACTTATATTGACATAACTCTGACATTTGATGCATGCAATTTTAATATAGACATAGACGACATAAAATTATGTAATGTTATCGGTTTTTGTTTTTATGTTACGTTATTTGATGATTTTAATTATTTAATTAACCAAATTGCATTGTTATTTATTGATTTTTTAAATTAATTTTTTTTTTTTTGTCGAGCATAGGCACATTACTCGACGACACTACTTTCCGCCTCGCTGCTTCTCTACGCCTAGGCGCTCCATGTTGTTCTCCTCATAGCTGTCACTGTGGTGAAGTTGTCAACAACCTTGGACACCACGGCCTGTCATGCAGTCGAAGTGCAGGCCGTTTTGCACGGCACGCGAACTTAAACGACATCATCCGACGAGCTCTTGTCACCGTCGGCGTTCCAGCTTTATTAGAACCCAATGGTTTGGTGCGCGACGATGGCAAGAGACCGGACGGCATGTCTTTGTTTCCATGGAAGATGGGTAAGCCCTTAGTGTGGGACGCAACATGTGTCGATACACTTGCGCCATCCCATCTTCCTAGCTCGTCGTGCTGTGCTGGGGCTGCCGCTGCGGCTGCAGAGAACCTCAAGCGGCGTAAATATAGTAACCTTATTGGTAACTATATTTTCGAGCCGTTTGGGGTTGAAACTCTAGGACCGTGGGGTCCGAGTGCTCACAGCCTTTTTAAGGAAATATCAAATCGCTTAGTTGACACTTCCCGTGACCCAAGGGCTGGCTTTTACTTTGGCCAAAGGCTTAGCGTTGCCATACAACGTGGCATCGCCGCCAGTCTCTTGGGTACATTACCAGTTGACAGCGTTGAGGAGGAGTTTTTTGACGCCATTTTTTAAGTTAGTTAGTTAGTTAGTTACTTTAGTTTATTTTAATTTATTAATGTATATATATATTATCTGATAATTTTTTTTTGAGACAATTTAATTTCATGTACCTAATTGGAGAAACATGATGCCTAACGGCGGGACATAGATAAATACCAGCCTGTTACTGTCCTATTGCTGGGCAAATGCCTCTTCTCATACAGAGAAGGCACAAGCATTGATCACCACGCTTGCTCAAGACGGGTTGGCGATTTCAGACTTATATTAATTATAAGTCCAGGTTTCCTCACGATGTTTTCCTTCACCGATGTCTGTGATGTCCAAGATAAACTTAGAAAGTACATATGAATTGAAAAAGACATAGATACTTTCTTAATTTTATATATGGGTGTTTCTCTGCTATTTGGAAAGTCGTCCATACAAGACTGTCCTAAGCAAATTTTATTAAATTTTGAGAATGTTTGTTAATAAAATGGAGGGCAATAGTAAATTAAATATACAGGGTGTTTGGTAGATGGGTGCAAAGCCTGAAGGGGGTGATAACTTAGACCATTTAGAACTTATTAAGCTAAACTTGTCTTAGACGAAGTCTGTTCCTTGTATTTTTTTTTGAAACTCTAAGGTTTTTAACAATAATATCCATTTGTTTTCAATTAATTGTTAATAGTGTCCAGTAAAAGCTGTTATGTTATTATTTTTTATTTATGTAATGTGTGATTACTCAAACAAAATAATTCCCAAGCATCTGTGTCATCAGAGAAACATTCTACGCCATATTCAAGTTTAAGAAACTTTTAAAAATCAAGAAAATGTTTTGTTTACGGCATAATAAAAAAAATAAAAAAATAGCCTCAGTTGTTCAAACCTTTTTAAAAACATGCTTGGTTATTGGCCTTTCTTTTGAGGTACTATTTACGCAGATGTCTCATCAACTTTCGGAATTAGGATGTACAAAGCAAATTGAGGTCGAATATTTAATTTTTAAACAGACAAAAATAATGCAACATTTTTGTTAAAATAATTTATTGTTCATGTTCAAAATGTTGACCGCGGTTTCTTATACAAGCGCGTGCCCATCTTCTCACTTCTGTAGTCGTGATTTTTAATTTCATCTCCTGCTTCATGACTTAAAAAGCCGTTTGATTCTTTCTATTAATTCTTCTCTAGTTGAAATTTCAACGTGCGTGTAGACGAGCTCTGCCCAGCCGAGTCGGATTCGACGATTGAGCTCTTTCGCGAAGTCGCACTTCTAGTTCCCTTCGATTCGTTTCGTTGTTTCGCCTTAATCAGACTCGCCGCAAACACGACGGCTATTTATATGCCGCCGATCCTTCGAGAAAGTTCCACAACTTTCTGGAACCTTCTTCACAGTTCCATAGAGGAACATTTTAGGATTACTCTCGAATCTTCTAGTGAAGTAGAAGTCCCCTGGCCAACAGTAATGACAGGGGTGTCATTACCGGAAGACGTTACGTTGGATTGCCTCCCACTAGGTGGACCGATGACCTGGTGAAGGTTTCAGGGAAACGTGAGAGAACATTTGAATAATTGTTTCCCAGGGAGCTGGATTGACAGAGACGGGCCCATCCCTTGGCCACCTCGATCACCCGATTTAACTCCTGTGGATTTTTTCGTTTGGGGACGGGCCAAGGAGCTCGTCTACACGCACGTTGAAATTTCAACTAGAGAAGAATTAATAGAAAGAATCAAACGGCTTTTTAAGTCATGAAGCAGGAGATGAAATTAAAAATCACGACTACAGAAATGAGAAGACGGGCACGCGCTTGTATAAGAAACTGCGGTCAACATTTGGAAACATGAACAATAAATTATTTTAACAAAAATGTTGCATTATTTTGGTCTGTTCAAAAATTAAATATTCGACCTCAATTTGCTTTGTACATACATCCTAATTCCGAGAGTTGATGAGACATCTGCGTAAATAGTACCTCAAAAGAAAGGCCAATAACCAAGCATGTTTTTAAAAAGGTTTGAACAACTGAGGCTATTTTTTTAATTTTTTTATTATGCCGTAAACAAAACATTTTCTTGATTTTTAAAAGTTTCTTAAACTTGAATATGGCGTAGAATGTTTCTCTGATGACACAGATGCTTGGGAATTATTTTGTTTGAGTAATCACACATTACATAAATAAAAAATAATAACATAACAGCTTTTACTGGACACTATTAACAATTAATTGAAAAAAAATGGATATTATTGTTAAAAACCTTAGAGTTTCAAAAAAAAATACAAGGAACAGACTTCGTCTAAGACAAGTTTAGCTTAATAAGTTCTAAATGGTCTAAGTTATCACCCCCTTCAGGCTTTGCACCCATCTACCAAACACCCTGTATATCTTAAGAAAACCCACACATTTTCCTCTTGGTTTTTGAGTTATGGACGGTTTTATACAAAAACGTGACAAGGGACTGTTTTTCTGTACAAAAACAAGTATCTTTGTTTAATAAAAATCTTTATTTTTCTTTGACATTCTTAAAATATGTAAGTTTTGGAATTAATCAACAGTATTAAAACAAATTTTACTTATTATAGTAACTTTTCTTAAGGCTAATTACATTTGTGTTCATCATCATCATCATTTCAGCCGAAAGACGTTCACTGCTGGACATAGGCCTCCCCCAAGTTTCACCACATTGACCGGTCCCGTGCGTCTCACATCCAGCGGATCCCTGAAACCTTCACCAGGTCATCGGTCCACCTAGTGGGAGGCAATCCAACGTAACGTCTTCCGGTAATGACACCCCTGTCATTACTGTTGGCCAGGGGACTTCTACTTCACTAGAAGATTCGAGAGTAATCCTAAAATGTTCCTCTATGGAACTGTGAAGAAGGTTCCAGAAAGTTGTGGAACTTTCTCGAAGGATCGGCGGCATATAAATAGCCGTCGTGTTTGCGGCGAGTCTGATTAAGGCGAAACAACGAAACGAATCGAAGGGAACTAGAAGTGCGACTTCGCGAAAGAGCTCAATCGTCGAATCCGACTCGGCTGGGCAGCGTTCGGGAAGTTCCGCGGTATCTTCTCGTCCAACTTACCGCAGTGTCTCAAGACGAAAGTCAGACCAGTGTGTGTTGCCAGTGATTATATACGGGTCCGAAACGTGGTCGCGGAGTTTCCTTGCATGATCGAATCAGAAATGAAGACATCCGCAAGAAAACCAAGGTTACCGACGTAACCCGAAGAATTGTCAAACTTAAGTGGCAGTGTGCAGGACACATTGCTCGCAGAACGAATGGCCGATGGGCCGAAAAGTTCTGGAGTGGCGACCGCGAACCGGAAGACGATGCGTTGGAAGGCCTCTCACTAGGTGGACCGATGACCTGGTGAAGGTTGCGGGGATCCGCTGGATGCGAGTCGCATGGGACCGGTTAATGTGGCGACACTTGGGGGAGCTCATGTCCAGCAATGGAAGTCTTTCGGCTGAAATGATGATGATGATGAAAAGTGCGATATCTAAGTGAATAGTGATCAGCCAGTGGTGTATTTGTGAATGAGTTTTAAAGGGTTTTGTGATGAATAAAGGTATTTGGTGTTTAATCGCTAGTGTTTAATTTATCCCATACCTAGCTCGTAATAATACATACCTCCTATCCCCAATGTATTTGCAATGTTGTTCTTACCCGATTTATTCTCGCAGGGCCGACTGTTGCGGAGGAACCAGTCCTACATTTACCAAGAACAAAATTACAAGACTCAATACCAGCCGACCAACAGACAAACAAAATATCGGACTCGAAAATTATCCGAAACACTCAAAATCGCACGTCCAAATATATAACTAAATTCAAAAAGCCTTACGAATGTGAAATATGCCACTATAAGTATAGTAAAAAGACATATTTTACAAAACATGTGCGTACGCACACAGGTGACAAACCTTACAAGTGTGATATATGTCAGCGTAGTTTCAGCCTAAAGTACATTTTAACAAATCACATTCGTACACACACAGGTGAGAAACCTTACAAGTGTGATATATGTCAGCGTAGTTTCAGCCTAAAGCACATTTTAACAAATCACATTCGTACACACACTGGTGAAAAACCTTACAAGTGTGACATATGTCAGAGTAGTTTTAGTCGAAAGGGTAATTTACCAAAACATATTCGTACACACACTGGTGAAAAACCTTACAAGTGTGATATATGTCAGAGTAGTTTCATTAAAAAGAGTAATTTAACAATTCATATTCGTACACACACTGGTGAAAAACCATACAAGTGTGATATATGTCTGCGCAGTTTCAATCGAAAGGGTACATTAACAAGCCATTTTCGTACACATACTGGTGAAAAACATTACAAGTGTGATATATGTCAGTGTGGTTTTCCTAAAAAGAGTGCTTTAACAAATCATATTCATAAACACACTGATGAAAAACCTTACAAGTGTGACATATGTCAGAGTAGTTTCAGTCAAAAGAGTAATTTAACAAGGCATATTCGTACACACACTGGTGAAAAACCATACAAGTGTGATATATGTCTGCGCAGTTTCAATCGAAAGGGTACATTAACAAGTCATTTTCGTACACATACTGGTGAAAAACATTACAAGTGTGATATATGTCAGTGTGGTTTTCCTAAAAAAAGTGCTTTAACAAATCATATTCATAAACACACTGGTGAAAAACCTTACAAGTGTGACATATGTCAGAGTAGTTTCAGTCAAAAGAGTAATTTAACAGATCATGTTCGTACACACACTGGTGAAAAACCTTACAAGTGTGATATATGTCAGTGTGGTTTTCCTAAAAAAAGTGCTTTAACAAATCATATTCATAAACACACTGGTGAAAAACCTTACAAGTGTGACATATGTCAGAGTAGTTTCAGTCAAAAGAGTAATTTAACAGATCATGTTTGTACACACACTGGTGAAAAACCTTACAAGTGTGACATATGTCAGAGTAGTTTCAGTCAAAAGAGTAATTTAACAGATCATGTTCGTACACATACTGGTGAAAAACCATACAAGTGTGATATATGTCAGTGTGGTTTCAGTCAAAAGAATAATTTAACAAATCACATTCGTACACACACTGGTGAAAAGCCTTACAAGTGTGATATATGTCAGAGTAGTTTTACTAGAAAGGGTGTTTTAACAACACATGTTCGTACACACACTGGTGAAAAACCTTATAAGTGTTATATATGTCAGAGAAGTTTCAGTCACAAGCATCATTTAACAGGTCATATTCGTACACACACTGGTGTAAAACCTTACAAGTGTGATATATGTCAGAGTAGTTTCAATCAAAAGGGCCGTTTAACAGAACATATTCGTACACACACTGGTGAAAAACCTTACAAGTGTTACATATGTCAGAGTAGTTTCAGTGTAAGGGTTACATTCAAAAATCATATTCGTACACACACTGGTGAAAAACCTTACAAGTGTGACATATGTCAGAGTAGTTTCAGTGTAAGGGTTACATTAAAAAATCATATTCGTACACATACTGGTGAAAAACCTTACAAGTGTGATATATGTCAGCGTAGTTTCAATCGAAAGCTTATTTTAACAGATCATATTCGTACACACACTGGTGAAAAACCTTACAAGTGTGATATATGTCAGCGTAGTTTCAGTATAAAGGTTAGTTTAAGAAAACATATTCGTACACACTCCGATAAAAATCTTACAAATGTGAGTCCAGCGCAGTTTTTTTCATAAGGGAAGTTAGAAAATTAAATTAAATTGAAAATCATACCAGAGCTTGAGTTAAGTGACTGTAGGTGTAGTAAGCTTTGTGAAAATGATAAAGGGATGGATGTGGCTACAGTGTTGTGTTAAATTTTGCTGGCTGTTGTCGAGCCGTGACGAGTAAACTAATTTTCCTTGAAACACTGTTTTAAGCTTTCACAGTTTAAACTTAAACTGTCACTTACGGGATATCTTCCGTAATTGTTAATTATTTCGAGCTCCCGATATTTCGTTGTTGTCCAAGTGCCCGCGGAAGAACAAAAACGCAAGATATCCCGTAAGTGACAATATAAGTTTAATTTTCTTTGATTTCTGTTTGTTTAATATTGAAGAGAACAGACAGAATTGGTAGATACTTCTGATCTGTAAAACTACGAACATGTTTTGATACAAGGATTTTTGTCGCTATATATCCGAAAGTCCACCTGAATTTGTACTTTCGTAATTATTTTCTTTTTCCGATAATTCTTCTTCGTAACCATTATGTTTTATATTCTGTTCTTCCATACAGATTATAAAGGGTGTAAAAAGACCCTTAACGAACCCGAAATGTACTTGTTCTCCCCATACATAAAGTGTGTCCTTTATATATGAAAAATGAATAAAGGATACAAATAATATGAAAGAAATCAATTTAAAAATAGTATTGTACAAAAAAAACAATTATAATTTAAATCTTGAATGTACTCCAATAAATATGTAAATTTATAAAATGTAATAATTAATGGTACTCGTAGCATGTAATTATGATTTAATATTAAAATAGAATTTATTGGTATTGTAAATTGCATGATTCAATTTTATCCAATTATGTATATCGTTTGAATTTATTTTATTTCGGTCACAAAAAGATATATAGGGGTTAGTAACCTAATATTAAATAACATATTATAGTTATTATCTAGTGTTAGTACCAATTAACCCCTGTAAAGACAAATTACAATTAGTACAGTTCTCAGGACGCTGTGGCGACTATCTCTCACTCTCCTGAGTAGCGAAGCACTATTTTTGCGAACAATCGCGTGAAACCAGTCGGTACGAGCTTGCGTAAACATTTCCGACTGCAGTAGCGAGGCAGTCTCAACAAAATCCTGAGGGCATCATTATACTCGACGCGCAGGACATCCAGCGTTCTATTGTTGTAATTGACCCTTAGACTACCTGTGTATAGACTGTCAGTAGGCCTTGAAAAGAGGGATTTTAACAAGGTCCGTACACCGAGCAAATCTACGGACCGACATGTTCCATCGGACGGCTAGTGCCCTGCGCTCTCTTTCTAAAGGGTGTAAAAAGACCCTTAACGAAGCCGAAAGGCACTTGTTCTCCCCGTCATTGCGATCATTTTTTTGTTCTAGACCATACCTGGGAACCTTCTGGTTACGGAGATATTGGGGGTCAAAGTTCCAACTTTTTCACAAGTTTTTTGTAAAGACTTTTACTTTATACACCTCCACGACCCCCGTAGTATTCAATCCATCCATCAGCACAATGTTTTGAGTGCGTTACATTGAGTCCTACCGTAAAACGTGATTTTTTACCCCAAAAAAAAAGTTGTTTCTCAGCAATAATTTTTGCGTAGTTACTTAGTTTGATGTACAGAATGCTTGGTTGACGGCTTCGTGAAGGGTCTGTTTACACCATGTATTTCTACACATGGTGTAAACAGACCCTGTGGTTCGGACAGAGTGGATACTCTTTGGAATACTGACCCGTTTCTACGAAGCTCGGGTCCCTTCTCGGCATTTATCGCCGACCTATCTATAAGACCATGTGTTCACACTTTTTAATATTATAAGTTAAACCATTTGCGGCAGCGTAGGCTTTACTAGTCCTAAGTACTTTCCCTGCTGCACCCGCAGACGGACCCAGCAGCATCGTGTAGTCCGCATCATAGCTGTTGTTGTTAATGCTAACACCACCAACACGGCGTCCGACGAGCTGATGAGTGCTGCTATTAGATCATCTACGTAGATGTTGAAGAGCCTGGGAGATGTCAGACCTCCTTGTCTCACCCCACACTTCAATTTATACGGCTCAGAGAGCGTACCGTTCTATTTCACATGATTGGTCTGATTGCATATCTATCTCTATACTAATCCTGCAATAAACCACATAAGAGATCATGGGAGCAGGCGTATCTTACGATCTATATAGTATATTAAATAATAAAAAAAAGTAAATTGTGAAAACAGACTTATTTTATTTGCTGTGTTCTTCCTGGAAGCCTTTTAACATATTAAGATAACTGCATGTGCAGGGTGTTAAGTTGAAGCGGGCCAAGAGAGGGAGGTTCTCTTTACAGTGATGCTACAATGTTTTGGTCAAAAACATTAAGAAATTGTAAATGTGCATGGGAATAGTACATTTAGATATAAGTGGTGAAACTTTGTTATTGCATTCGAGGCGGAATTAACACCCGAGCTGCAGGCGAGAGTGTTATGAAGCCGAGAACTGCAGTAACAAATCCCCACGCGTATCAAACGATGTTTTGCAATACACTTTCGAAGAAATAAAATATTAGAACGGAAAGTATTTATTTTTATTTTTTATTATTTCATTTAAATTATTTTTTATTTCCGCACGTGTGCGGAAAACTATTGAAAATCCACACGTATGAAATAAATTGCATGTCGAACCTAATCGTAGTGCGATAAGAACCAGTTTTCGAGAAAGGATATTGAAAAAATATATTAATGTAGTTTTACTTTTTGACAAAAAAAACCTTTAGGAAAAATTGATAACATCAATATTTAGAGGTCATATTATTCTCGGTGGTTTACTTTTTAGATTAGTTGGGGCCAGTAAATGGCCAAAAGTCAGTGGTGCTCAGTAGGCCCTCAAAGATGCTGGTGTTTTGAGATTATGACCTTCCGCAAGGCTTCTTGTCCTCCTGAGACTGTTTCAACTTTCTTCTGTGCAGGTGGTCTGTAAGTTATACTAAAACCAACCTCGAAGACGGGTGCAGCCCTTCCAGTAGAGACGGGGGCATGTGTTTGAGTTCGATCACAATAATAAAGGTCTTAGAAGATTTTTGTATGAAGGCTGACCGGCCTATCTTCCGCCATTTTATTTTATTTTCAAAATAGAGACCACTCATAAAACCTACATGAATCGATAGCTGCCATCAATACAAACAAGTTTTGTATGAGACGAAATGTTCTAAGTGTCACGTTTCGGAGATATGAGCTATCAAAGTTTAAGTCCTTACACTGATGGCATCTTCAGGACAACTTTGCTTTGATTAGCCACGCGTGAGGCGTTAGATGGCGCCAGCTATAGATTAATATTTGTTTTACGCGAGGCCATACTTTGAAAAAAAAAATGCGGAAGTTGGACAGGCCATTTAATTCCAACCCAAAATTTAATAACAGAATCAGTTTTTCTTTTGCTCTCTCGTGGGACGAGTTATGACTTCCTCCACTTAAATAGGTATGTTTTGGAGAACTTGGAGAAGTGAGCGAGCGAGAATATTAAGGCAGCGCGCTCCAGATTGCTCGGATAGGATCTTTTTGCGCATTCTTATCAAGGGCGTCACCAGCTTTTGGGCCAGGGGGGGGGGGTCAGAAATATGTAAAATATAATAGGCGTGTAAAAATTAATAAACGAATCATAATAAATTCTTTATTTCACCAAAAGCCATCACATTACAATATCCATAATTATAAGGCTAAGAACATAATTATAAGGCTTATAACTAGGTCACACACTAGGCCTAGGTGCCGGAGATTTTGGAGTCAGTAGTGACTCCGTAAACAAACGAAGCCATATTAATAGTAAATAGGGACGTTTAAACAATAATAAATGGTGGCCAAGATAACAATCTAATTTATACAGGGTGTAACAAGACCCTTCACGAAGCCGTCAACCAAGCATTCTGTACATCAAACTAAGTAACTTTGCGCAAAAAATATTGCTGGGAAACGACTTTTTTTGGGGTGAAAAAATCACATTTTACGGTAGGACTCAATGTAACAATGATGGGTGAATTACAAATCTTACATTAAAAACATTTGTATTTAAAAAAAAAAACTTGTGAAAAAGTTGGAACTTTGATCCCCAATATCTCCGTAACTAGAAGGTTCCCAGGTATGGTCTAGAAAGTCAAATGATCGCAATGACGGGGACTACAAGTGCCTTTCGGCTTCGTTATGGGTCTTGTTACACCCGTTATAAAGAAAAAACAAAATGAAAAAAGTTTAACTGTATGGTGAGGTGTGTTTAAATGTAGGGTGAGTGTGTGTGCAGTGAGTGAGTGTAGGGTATGTGTATGTAGTAAGTGGCCGTTTGTGTGGGTACTAAGAAAGTATAGGGTGTACCATTTATGGTTGAATTTAAATGTATAATTCACCATCTCTGTAAATTACCCAGCAGAAGATCCTCAGTGATATCATAATTTAGTGTTTGGAGATAATCTCTAAGTACGTTTTCGACTTTAAATGTTTGCTTAGTGTAGCTGCTAGGTAGTGGCTGGTTGTGAGAAATGAAGAAAAAACATGAACTTGGTATTTTTGACCATAGAACGGAATGCGCGGGGGGTTTTTGTCGTACGCGTGGAGCGTTCGCGTAGTTTCTTTCACACTGTCCTTGATCCTTGATCTAGCGAAATGGCGGCCGCGGTGGTAGGCGGGGGTGCGCGCATCAACCAATCAGAGCGCCCGTGTGCAGTCCGTTCTTGTTGGCCTTCGATTTAATATTAATAAAAAATGCAACCGTATATAAAAACATACTTTTAGGAAAGACGGGTAAAATATTACTTAAATTTAAAAGGTCGGGCGGACCAGAACACTGTCGTCAACACTTAGGAAGATGTATATTTTAGTACTAATAACATAGAATTGGCGTTTAGCAAAGGTAATTTTATGGCGTTAGTGAGAGAAAACATTATGGTTAAGTCTGCCAGTCGGAGCATTTGGGGGACGTGCAGTGTTTGCGTAGGGTAGACAGGAGCACATAAAGTTGCCCGACTGTGAGTACCTTGCAATCGGAATAACGCTACACAGTGGGATACCTACGTGGAAGAGAGCAGCTTTAAGGACAGTTTTCTAGGCTCTCTCAAGGCGGATAAATACTTTTTGTTTGGCACTATCCCAAACGGGCAAGCTGTACCTATATTAGGACAGACAGGGCAAAATTTACTAGTTTAAGCATTTCATGATCAACAGAATTTCGTAGCTTATTGAAGACATATTAAGCTGGGTACTCACTTAGTAGTGTTGCATGTAACGTATCAGATACTGTATTGTATCAACCTGCAAGTGGGTACGGCTCGTCCACGGTTCACCGTGTATCTAGCTACGAGCTGCCGGATCCGCAGTGCTCGCAACGACGTCACGCCGACAACATGTCTCAAATGGTGGCTAGTGCTACGTTCATATTCATGTACAATATTTTAGATAATTATAAAAGCCTCTTCTTTTGGGTCTAAAATCTTTGGGGTCCCACAATACTGGAGTATTTTGGTAAACCTCAATTAGATTTAATATTTTTTCTTCAGTCCACTCCATAATGAATACGTAAGTTCGTTTGAAGCTCGCGCCTACGTACTCACTACAAAAGCGGTCGTGTCGCCGACCACGAGCACACTGCGAGCCGCCTTTGTGTTCGCAGTGATACCACCACTCGGCGGGTCACTGCGAGCTTACAGCGCTCCACGCGCGAGCGGCTCGCAGCGGGCTCGTGCCTACGAACTCACTTGATACCGTATCTGATACATTACATGCTCCACTGCTAAGTGATTACCCAGCTTTAGCTTACGAATACAGGACGTGACCTTGACTATATGGGGGTACCAGTTGAGATACTGGTTAATGAGTACTCCTTTAGATACCTTTCGCAAGAGGATTTAGCGAGGAGACAGCTTACACGGCGTAAAAGAATCTCAAGCGTGTGTTTTTAGGATAAGGGAATTTGAGGGGCACCGATTTGACGTAATAGCAAAAGGGAACGTATACCGTTTTATCAACGTTTAAAGTGAGCAAGTTATCGGACAAACATTTCATCACGGAGGAAAGCTCAACCTCGGCGTTTTGGTGTCTGGGGCCAGTCAACATAGCAAGGGCAGTATCGTCCGCGTACGTATAGATCTTGCAATGTTCAAGAGTTTGCAGAGTTAATTTAATAAAAACTAGCTGTTCCCGGCATGCGTTGCAATGCACCTTTTTCCTATCCTACCTACCTACTTACCTACCCTTCTCTACCTTCCTACCTACTTACCTACCCTACCTTGGTTGGCTGTTTTAAGGGTTTTTCTAAGTTGGTCCAGGCGTTGTTGAGTTATGCGCTTACCAACACATTTTGCGATTCATTTTTATATTATAGAAGATTAGAAAGAGAGTAGGACCTAGGATGCTGCCTTGCGGAACGCCGTTTGTGATTGGAAGCTCATCACTTTCATGTTGGCCGATTTTTACTTTTTGGGTGCGATCGCTGAAATATTCTTCATAAACTTTCAATGGGTGTTCACCTATTCAAATGCTTTCCATTTTACTGAATAAGGCTGGGGAAGAAACGGTTTCAAATGCCTTTGACAGATCCAGAAAAAAGGTACTTGTGTTTTCTATCTTGCGTCCTAGCTACGTGTTGAGATAAATCCACACCTGGGTTTTCGGTACTTATTCCATTTCTGAACCCGTGGTTGGCTATTGGCTAAGATGTTGTTTGTTTCGAGAGCACCCGTCAGATTCTTATTCAGTTCTCGTTCCAAGATCTTTGACATTACTGCTAAAATCGAAATTGAACGATAGTTATTGATATCATCTCTGCACCCGGACTTATGAATGGGGTGAACTACTGCTTTTTTAAACACCGCCGTCGGGAACACACTTGCACTTATTAAAAATGAAGACATGTGTAATAATCGGAACTAATACGCATTTCGAAGCCTGAGAAATATTTCTTGACGGCATGTAAAGCCAAGTCAGAGGCCCATGGGCGGCCTAAAAACTCTGACACCAGGTTACGAACTAACCACACGATAAAGAAGAAGAAGCCTTTATTATTTTTGGGCAGTATACAATGGTAACAAAGAATTATCAGAACAAGAAAGTAATTACGAAAGTACAATTTGAGATTCGGATAATTAATAAAATAAAAATATTACTATTCGAACGTAACATAAAATAATAAAGTTTATTATATTCTAGGTACCTACTTATGATTACAGGGTGTAAATAGACCCTTAACGAAGCCGAAAGGCACTTGTTCTCCCCGTGATTGCGATCTTTTTTTTTGTTCTGGACCATACCTGGGAACCTTCTAGTTACGGAGATATTGGAGATCAAAGTTCTAACTTTTTCAGAAGTTTTTTTTTTAAATACTACTTTTTAAGGTTTTACTTTACTTTAATTACCTCCATGACCCGTTTACTTCTCAAAGCAGACATCAGCACCAAGTTTTGAGTGAGTTACATTAAGTTTTACTGTAAAACGTGATTTTTCACCCAAAAAAAAAGTCGTTTCCCAGCAATAATTTTTGCGTAGGGTGACTTAGTTTGATGTACATAGTGCTTGGTTGACGGCTTCTTGAAGGGTCCGTTTACACCCTGTATGTATAGATAAAGTTAACTAGTAATAGTCGCCTCTGCGGCGTAGGCCTGTCCTAAACCTTTCCACACATTTCTTTCCTGCGCCTCTCGCATCCATAAGAGTCCACATCTTTCGTTGAAGATGTCGCTCCACCTTTTATTTGGAGATTCGGATAAGTAAAACGGGGTGATTAGAAATGCAGGGTGAATCGAGACATTATGAACTTATGCATAAATATGGTATGTTGCCAAAAAGGTCTCTAAATAATAAATTAAAATTAAGCAAATAAATTAGATTACTTATTGGTAACATATCATCTTTATGCAACTTTAAAATCCTTCTTAAAGTTTTGTCTGCATTATTTGTTTGTTTTGCATTTCTAATCACCCCGTTTTATGGTAGCCAAAAAGAAATGATCAACGATGACGATGAGGACGATAAAATTACCAAAAAATACGACTACGTATTTATGTCCTTCAAATTCAATTAATTAATTTGCATAACACACTCACAGGTTCAGAGGATGTTACTAAAAGTTCATAAGGCACACTGTATTATATCCATGCGAGGTGCGCAAATATATCGGGTGACTGTTAATTAGTGACCGATACTTAAACACGTGATTGTACTCATGATAACAAACAACTTTCCCAAAGATTTTTGTTTGTTATACTCCTTCACTTTTATCACAATAAAAATTAACTTAAAAGCGATAAAACTTTCGAGCCGCGCGGGTGCTCTGCCTGCCCACTGCTGCACGGTACGATAGTAATGAGACAGAACGACGTCACGCGGCTAACAGCTGATAGGTCAGGTATAACAAAAAAAAAATCTTTGGGAAAGTTGTTTGTTATCACGAGCACAATCACGTGTTTAAGTATCACTAATTACCACTCATCCTATATTAGGAACATTATGACACAATTTTCCGTATTCAGTAGTTATTAAATTACATTGATATTCAGAATATAGATGGTCAATTTTATTACACACAGTAATTAAATTTGAATTGAGGTGACAGCGTTGAGGAGTATTTTGACGACATTTTTTTAAGTTATAATATAAAAAAATGTATATAATACTGTAACATAAATAAAATATTCTAACATTTGTGAATTTAGAACACTATTTAAATGAGTAAATTACAAGTTATAATAATGTCATAGTAATTATATTCATCATATTTTATCATTAAAAGTATTTATTATGAATATTTGTATTATTTACAAACTACAAATCTATAATAGTAATAAAAATATGTACAAGTATCAAACGAACAATAGTTACAATAGTTAGTCATATTGAAATATTGTACAAATGCTTTCTATACTTAAAATACATTATCTTTATCTACTAAATAGTCTTTTACATTATAATCACCTTTTTTAATTAGGAATGTGTTTAATTTATTCTTAAAATTACCTACTCGTCCAGCTTCCGGCTTCCAGTCTAACCGGATGCAGCTGAATACCAGTATTCTACATGGAGCGACTGCCTATCTGACCTCCACAACTCCGATACCCCTTGGTAAGACTTGTTGTCAGTCTTTCGGGCCACAGACTACCTGTAACGACTGTCAAAGATGTACAAATGACAGCCGGGACCAACAGCTTAATGTCCACGGACCAAACTAGGCAAGCGCGGCTTAACCTTAAGATCGATCCGAGCGGCTGTTATTAATTAGCCAAGAGCTCCTTAAAAGAAAATAAAGTATGGTAATAAGTTGACGGAGAAGAAGCAAGAGGACAAAATACTCACTAAATGATGGGTTGGCTATTAAGCCATTGGCCGACACGACTTTCGGCACAATGACTGCTGTACTCACGTCCCACTACACAACAATCTCGCGAGCTAGATACTTAAATTGCTAATCTTTCTCTGCTTTCACGAGGTTCACGTCATGCGGGACCGTTATATCAACAATCATTGCATGACGCTCCAATCGATCCACCACAATGTCAGGCTTATTGGCAACAATAGTACTGTCAGTGACGTCAGGTCGATGTCGATTCCAATACAACATGATATTACCATCATCGAGAACTGGGTCGGGCGCATACTATAGTATGGCACTTCTGATTCGACAAGGTTGTACTTCAAAGCAAGTTGCTGGTGGATAATCTTGGCAAAGAGGTTTTGTCTACGCAAATATTTTCCGTTAGCCAGACGAGAACACCCAAAATTCACCAAATGCTACCAGCCACTACAGCAGCAGGTCCTTCCTCACACATCAGCCAATTCCTTGGTGGCCGCGGTACGAGAATGGTTCCACAGTCCCCTACATATAAGGTGGCAGTCCTACCACACGCCGATTACCTAATTCGCTGCATTTGGGGTGCGTATGTGTGTGTATAATATCAATGTGTTCAATTTTTTGTGTCTGTTTGTGAATGTTGTATATCGATTTACATCTGGTTAATAAATATTTCATTTTATTCCATATCACACTTGTCAGGTTTTTCACAAGAGTTTTTACGCACATGTACTGTAAAATTACTCTTTGTTCTAAATTGACACTGGCATATATCACATTTGTAAGGTTTTTCACCAGTGTGCGTACGAATATGATCTGTTAAATGAGTCTTTCGCCTGAAACTACTCAGACATATATCACACTTGTAAGGCTTTTCACCAGTGTGTGTACGAATGTGATTGGTTAAATTATTCTTTTGACTGAAGCTACTCTGACATATAACACACTTGTAAGGTTTTTCACCAGTGTGTGTACGAATATGCTTTCTTAAAGTGACTGTCCGACTGAAACTACTTTGACATATATTACACTTGTAAGGTTTTTCACCAGTGTGTGTACGTTTATGATCTGTTAAATGAGCCTTTTGACTAAAACTATGCTGACATATATCACACTTGTAAGGTTTTACACCAGTGTGTATACGAATATGATCTGTTAAATGAGCCTTCTGACTAAAATTATTCTGACATATATCGCACTTGTAAGGTTTTTCACCAGTGTGTGTACGAATATGATCTGTTAAATGAGTCTTTTGACTAAAACTATTTTGACATATCTCGCACTTGTAAGGTTTTTCACCAGTGTGTGTACGAATATGTTTTCTTAAAGTAACTTTTCGACTGAAACTACTGTGACATATATTACACTTGTAAGGTTTTTCACCAGAGTGTGTACGAATATGATCTGTTAAATGACTCTTTTGACTATAACTTCTCTGACATATATCACACTTGAAAGGTTTTTCACCAGTGTGAGTGCGAATGTGTAATATAAAATGACAGTTTGATCTAAACGTACGGTGGCATATATCACATTCGTGAGGGTTTTTGACTTTAGTAATTAATTTGGCCGTACGAATTTGAGTCGTTCCGATAATTTTCGAGTCCGATCCTTGGTTTGTCTTTTGTTCGGCTGGTATTGAGTCTTCTAATTTTGTTCTTCGTAAGTGCAGTTTTGGTTCCTCCGCAACAGTCGAGCCTGCGAAAATAAACCGGGTAAGTGCAACATTCCCAATAGATTGAAGATAGGAGGTATGTATGTAGAGCCACGATCAATCAAGTATACAACATTTAACATAATTAATGCACAACCTCTTATGGGGTAATTGTACTCATAATTATGAACAACGTTTACACGTTTTACAAGCTAAAATCTCGAAAAAAAAAACAGCTGCTCCCTACATTTATGCTCGCATAATACGTCAAAATGTATGGAACAGCTGATTTTTTTTTCGCGATTTCAGGTTTGGTCCCAAAGTAAAAGTTGTTTATAATGATGAGTATATACAATGACCCCTTCTGAGGGTGTGCGTTAATTATGTTACATGTTGTATATGTCGCAGTAAGATAATTATAGTCGTGATATAGTTATATCCCTAGGGTTATAGATATATCCCGGAAGACGGTAATGTGAAAGCGGTTTATAACTATCTTACTAGGACTTAAAGGCATCGCCAGCTTTTGGGCCAGGGGGTGAAAGGGGGGGGCAGAAGGATGCGCAGAAAAACGAATTTGTAAGGGTTAAATTTACTATTTACGGCTGCAGCTGAAGTTCTTCTAAGAATCTAAAATACGTAATTATATGTATAGAAGTAGAAGTTATTAATTTTGAAAGTTATTTGAAAAGTCTAGGAACTGCACGCGTAGCATGACCGCCGTAGAAACGGGTTTTGCTGACGGAAGAATCGACACAACGAACGAACGACGAATTTTGTCGACACAATCTGTCGTTTTATCGACACAATCTGTCATTTTGTCGACACAGTCTGTCATTTTGTCGACACAATCTGTCATTTTGTCGACACAATCTGTCATTTTGTCGACACAATCTGTCATTTAAGCTGATCACTCCAGAGAAGTTAGCTTTTCTTTAGTCCTTTTATTGTGATTAGTTGGGTAAATAAAACGGTTATTTCGTAGTTTAAAGTGTCCGAAGTCGTGCTACGGCGGCACGACGCATAACTCGTGCTGCGCAATGGCATGTGCGCACGATACGGTGGCGGAAGACGAACTGAACTATCGAACGATTGATTGACCGAGGCGCGTGAACGAACGGCGCGCTTGCAAGTGAACCCGTTCAATTTGTGGTGTATGAACGTTTGAACGTATATGTCGCAGTGCCGGGACCTCGGTACTGATTTATTATAAAAGGAACATAAGATAAATGACAAAGTGTTTGCCGGAACATTGACGTCCAAAAATAAAATTTAGGTACGTCGTATCGTGGGGTATCCGGAAACCCCCATGTATGTTTCGCGTCTTTTTCTATATAATATTTTGGGAATAGCCTCTGGGCTTTAGTGCCATAAAAATAAATTAAACTAAATGTTGTGTTGCCAACAGTGTTTTCTCGCGTGGAACACTAAACGTAACTTCTTCTTGTTGAGGTTATCGACCCCGAAATGGTGGTAGGTACCAAACGTGGTCGCTAGACTCCCCCTCGTTTAGCCTCCTGACATAATTATCCTAACTAATATTATAAATGCGAAGGTAAGTTTGTTTGTTACCTTTTCACGCCTAAACCACTGAACCGATCATCCTGAAATTTTGCATATACGTTGTCAGGTGTACAGAAACGGACATATGGTACCTTTTATCCCGAAAAAAAGTACTGTGCCCGAGGAAAACAACAATAACTTTCTTATGATAATAGATGGCGCCACGTGTCTTTCGAATCATGATTGGTTTATATTATTACAAGGAGAGTACAACCCGAATTGATTGTCAAATTCTAAATTAACGCGAGCGAAGCCGCGGGCAAAAACCTAGTAGTGAATATAGTCCGAATAATGATTAAAGTCCATACAAGATAACCGTTGAATAGATAAATTAAGTTCTTTCATTTTACGAGCACAAATTAATCGTACCCGGTCCCGGAGTGGACGTCCTGCTAACGCTGAAAAATAAATTGGATTTTTTTTTTTTTTTTAATGGATATTAATAATGAACATAAACGAGGCCATTGTTTATCTGCAAGTGTTACAAATTAAATATACCCAATGCAAAAAAGGACTACGCAATACCGAGTTCTACTTTATTTCCTTTGTACTTTGCATGTTTTAATCAATTTATTTATCGTTCATGATTCTTGTTTGTTTTTGTGTCAGTTTTAAATATACAAGGTGTAAACGGACCCTTCACGAAGCCGTTAACCAAACGTTCAGTACATCAAACTAAGTAATTCTGCTCAAAACTTATTGCTGGGAAAAAAAAAATTGTTTGAAGTAAAGTTATAAGTTATAACTTTACTTCAAACAGTTTTTTTTTAATACATTTTTTTAATGTTATAACTTATAACATTAAAAAAATGTATTAAAAAAAAAACTTACAACTTATAACTTATAACATTAAAAAAATGTATTAAAAAAAAAACTTGTGACAAAGTTGGAACTTTAACTCTCAATATCTCCGTAACTAGAAGGTTCCCAGGTATAAACTAATAAATGATCACAAAGACGGGGATAGCCAGTGCTTTTCGACTTCGTTAAGAGTCTATTTACACCATTTATAATCGGAAAGGAAACGCAACTAACACTCGCCGAAACTCTTTAAATAATATCATCAGTAATCATGAGTTACGTTGTAATAGTTTTGTCCATTAGAAAATTCACAACATCCTTAATACCGGGGACGCATAATATTATGACTCAACGCCTGGAGCGCTGTCTCATACACAGATATAGCTACATGCTGACCGGTACAAGAAATTATTTCTGGAACGTTCTCGGAATCCAATAAAGGAGAAAGGGCGGAATTGCCCTGGCGTCCAATAGAGTTAAGATATATACCAATGGATAGATCTCTTTAAGAAGAACATTTCTTATTATGGCGACTTCTCTCGATTCAGAGTCAGAGAGGAGCTACAGAGGTCTAATGTTGAGAAATTAAGTTACATTAAATACTGTTATTTCGTCAATTTTTTAACTTTCATTAATACTGTACGTTTCAAACATCACATTATAAGCCTATAAACGTCATTTTCAAAACATTCACATCTTAAAATGCCATTTTAGAAGCAAATCCTTACAGTAACAGTATCTTGGATAGATCGTTAATACTACCCCAACGCTCAATAGCGTTAAGATATGTATTAATGGATTGATCTCAACAAGAAGAATATTTCTTGCTTTGACAACTTTTCTCGGTTCAGAGTCAGAGAGGAGCTACAGTTCGGTGCCTAATCAACTACCTAGTTTGATCAATAAAACCGGAGAGACTACGAATTAGCAAAAGCTGTATAGTAGCAAATATTATAATTGAAAGCTCTTTCGAATGGTGTATGTCTTATAGCTATTGGTTACCCAGAAAGTGATAACTTCGGTCCTCAATTAGACACACATTTAGGTCAATAATTCCGAACAGACTACGAATTAACAAAAGTGGTGCTAGGAGCAAAAGTTCTCTTTGAAAAGCTCTATCCAATAGTGTATACCTTATGACTATTCATTGCCCGTAAACTATTAATTGGTTGTAAACAAAATCTTAAATTCGGTGTCTAACTAGTGACCTATTTAGGTCAATAACTCCGAACAGACTAAGAATTAGCAAAAATTATGTCAGTAGTAAAAGTTCTCATAGAAAAGCTCTCTAAGCTGGTGTATATTTTATTGCAATATGCTTCCCAGAAATCCTTAACTTCGCTGCTCAAATGGTCACCTATTTAGGACAATAACTCCGAACGGAATACGAATTAGTTAAAGTGATACTAGTAGCAAAAGTTCTCTTTGAAAAGCTCTGTGCAATGGATTATATGTTATTACTATTGGTTACCCAGAAAACCTTAATTGGTTGCCAAGAAAATTTTAACTTCGGTGTCCAACTAGTCAGCTATTTATGCCAATAACTCCAAACGGAATACGAATTAGCGAAAGTCAAAAAATGGCAAAGGTTTTCCTTGAAAAGCTCTATACAATGGTGTATATCTTATTGCTATTGGATACCCAGAAAATCTTAACTTCGGTGCTCAAATAGGCACCTATTTAGGTCAATAACTCCGAACCGTATACGAATTGGCAAAAGTCGTGTAAGTGGCAAAGGTTCTCCTTAAAAAGCTCTATCTAATGATGGATATCTTATGGCTATTGGTTGCCTAGAAAATCTTAACTTCGGTGTCCAAATAGTCACCTATTTAGTTCAATAACTCTGAATGGACTGCGAATTAGCAAAATTTATTTTAGTTGCAAAAGTTGTCATTGAATAGCTCTATGCTATGGTATATATGTTATTGCTATTGGCCACCCAGAAAATCTTAACTTCGGTGCTCAAGTATTCACGTATTTAGGTCAATAACTCCGAACGGAGAAAGAATTGGCGAAAGTCGTGTTTCTGGCAAACGTTCTCCTTGAAAAGCTCTATGCAATCGCTTCTATGTTATTACTACTGGTTACCCAGAAAACCTTAATTGGTTGCCAAGAAAATCTTAACTTCGTTGTCCAGCTAGTTACCTATTTAGCTCAATAACTCCGAAAGTACTGCGAATTGCCAAAAGTCGTGTTAGTAGCAAATGTTCTCCTTAAAAAGCTCTTTTCAATTATGTATATGTTATGGCTATTGGACCTTGGGGCAGATGCCTATACACCGATGCCCATTCTCCTTTGATTTGTTTTGTTTCCTCATACACAATGTATCGTGACCGTGGCAAAACGCACGTAGCGCACGGCCAGCGCGACGACGAGTTCGATGAACTCTGTAGCTAGGCAGGAAGTGAGCAGCTGATTTCACGCGTCGTTGGCCACAGTATTTCAACATCCATTGTTGGTTGTTTTTAGCCGTATTATTTACATAAATGCTGTGATGCGTACAGAGAATTATTACACAGGTTATTATTGTGTGGCGTGGCGAATCTCTCCCATTATCGTAACATTTATGATTATTGTTTTTTATTATCTTTTCATTATTATTTTTCATTTATTTAATTCAATAATATAATTTTAATGGGATTATCTGTTTAATGATTGCATGATTATGATCAATCATTCATTTAAATCTATACTAATATTATAAAGCTGCAGTGTTTGTTTGTTTGTTTGAACGCGCTAATCTCTGGAACTACTGGTCCGATTTGAATGATTCTTTCAGTGTTGGGTAGTCCATTTATCGAGGAAGGCTATAGGCTATATATCATCACGCTACGACCAATAGGAGCGTAGCAGCAATGAAAAATGTTGCAAAAACGGGGAAAATTGTATTTTTAATAACTTGACGCGGACGAAGGTCGCGGGGAACAGCTAGTAAACTAATATATATTATGTAACTTAATTTTATATTTGCACGCAGAAATTAAAGGCAGAATAAGAGAACAATTCTGTACATTTTACCAACTTTTTGTACCTTATTTATGCGAATAAATTATTTTGATTTGATTTGAATGTAATTTTACATTGAAATAAAGATTTTAGAAAAATTTTGCTGAGAAAAATTCCGATGGAATATGATTCAAAATAAGGAGCTGAATGCACCCTGTCAGTTTGTGGAGGGCTGTCCCTTACACCCTGTAGTAGTAGTAATTTGCCATCATTTATACATAAAGGATGTAAAAAGACCTTTAACGAAGCCGAAAGGCACTTGTTCTCCCCGTCATTGCGATTTTTTTTTTGTTATGGACCATACCTGTGAACCTTCTAGTTACGGAGATATTGGAGGTCAAAATTCCAATTTTTTCACAAGTTTTTTTTTAAATACCACTTTTAAGGATTTAACTTTACGTTAATTAACTCTATGATCCGTTAACTATTCAAAGCATCCATCAGCACTAAGTTTTGAGTGCATAACATTGAGTTTTACCGTAAAACGTGACTTTCCATCCCAAAAAAAAAAAATCGTTTCCCACCAATAATTTTTGCCTAGAGTTACTTAGTTTGAAGTACAGAATGCTTGTTAGACGGCTTCGTAGTATTTAAAAAAAACTTGTGACAATGTTGAAACTTTGACCCCCAATATCTCCGTCAATAGAAGGTATGGTCTAGAACAAAAAAAAATGATCGCAATGACGGGGAGAACAAGTGTATTTCGGCTTCGTTAAGTATACTTTTACATCTATTATGTGTAAAGAAATTTGAGCCAAGATCCTTTGCAGGCATATGCAGATGGACTCACCAAAGTTTCATCACAATCGGATCAATGGTTTAGGAATGCATAGAGGACAAACATACAAATATTCATTTTTAAATATATAGATAATAACTTATAATTCAAGCCCAAACAAGTTTCCTAATACCGTTTTCAAGTAGCAACAACGGTTAAGGTACCTGCCCTTACTGCCCCGTCTCAGTATTCCACCCTGTACAGTACAGTCAGCACTTGCTAGAAACCTTCGGCTTCGGCCAAAACTCCGCCCCATTCTGGACGAAGGTGGCCGAAGCGGAAGCTTAGGTCGGTCACTACCTTCTATTGATTAAGTAACTAATACTTACTTTCCGTGTCTACAGCTCTGCATTCCTCCTTAGATGCTTCTTGTTCTTCTTCCTCTTCTATTTTAATCTCCATTAAAGGTACATCATCTTCTGAGTTGGATTCAGAACCATGTGGTAGAATATATTCTTCATCTAGACGGCTATTGTCTAGATTTTCCAGTTTTAGACATGTAAGTAAACAAAAACAATTTTATTGAGCAGATGACATAAAGACATATTATAACATGCCTAGCCTTTTCCCAACTATATTAGGGTCGGCTTCCAGTCTAACCGGATGCAGCTGAATACCGGTATTTTACATGGAGCAACTGCCTATCTGACCTCCACAACCCAGTTAGTACTGGGTAATACAATACCCCTCAGTAAGACTCGTTGTCAGACTTTTTGGGCCACTGACTACTTAACGACTGTCAAAGATCTACAAATGACACCCGGGACCAACGGCTTAACGTGCTTTCCGAGGCATGGAGAAAACTCGGTATGTAATGGGTGGTCACCCATCCACAGACCAACCTAGGCAAGCAGCTCTCGAAAACATACCTGCCACCAAATGACAGACATTTACATATTATTAGTTAAGATTTATAATTTTTCTTCTAAAAGACATACCATCATCACTTGGATGTTCCTCCTTTGGCACAAGACTATCATCTTGTCTCTCAAAATCAGCTGGTAATTCTTCTTTCACAACAACGCTTTCTGTTTGACAAACTTCAACTATACTTATGCTCACTATAGGAGAGATAATAAACCCATGGGCAACCTCTAAGTGGTCTTGGTTTATTAAAGGTTTTGACTGTAAAAAGATGATTACAGTATTACATAAAATATGTTGATGATCACAAGGGCATTACTCACACATTAAACAGTAAATATCTGTTGAAGAACACCTCACCTCATAATTCCCATTCATTATCTGAGCGAACAGCTCTTCTGCTTCCAAACATTTCCTCAGCAATCGGAAGCATTGCTTTAGTTTAGCACAGCAGAAGGAACAAGCGAGGATCGGTCTACTGTCGTCAGTTACAAACTGCAACAAAACTTAGTGTTTCAGTTTTCTGGGTTTGTGAATAATATACTAGTCTACAGGTTTTGAGCAGTAACACTTTTTAAATGCCTCCCTCAGAAAGGGTATGTACATTGATCACTGCTCATGCTCAAAGTAGATTGGCAATTTATGATCTTATTTTCTGAACATAACATTGTAATATCACGCCTGTAATCTCTGAAGGGTTACGCAGAGGTGTACCTAATAGTGCACCCATGTTTCGCCAGTTATGTTTAAGTACCATGTAATAGGGGGCAAGCTTCTTGCCATCAACCGGGCACAAATTCAGACTCTATGGCTGCTACTGAGAAATTCCTGGAGGAAAAACCCAACAAGTTGCCTAACGTGGGAATCGAACCCAGGGCATCATGCTCAGCACTCATGATAGCAACCAGCGAGGCAGTCCGGTATTAGGTTTCTTAAAATTAGCGTTGTTGCACCAATATCATTGTATTCCCTATTCCCCAATCAATCTCAGATTACAAGTTCATATGAATCCTAAAGTAAGAAAGGCATTTAAATCCAAATGTTCTGGAAATATAAATATTATTAAAGTATCAACTTACTGGCATATCAGTCAGCCTCTCATATAGTTCATGCAAGTTCTTGTTGACCACCGCAGACATGCGAACATTCTCCGCTAGACATATCCTACATCTTGGCAGTTTTTCCATCTTGTAACTATTTCAGTATAACTGAAGAGAATTACTTTAACTTGGATATTCTGATGCGAACAAATAACAGGTGACGTTTGTATATAATTATTGCGACTTCTTTTACTAATTTACGAAAGTGTCGCGACTAACGTTAACTTTACAACTTGTAAATAATTATCTAAGACGACGCTGTCACCAATTATCGTGAGCAGTTCGTTTGTGAACCACGGTATGGCGACAGTAGCCGGAAAGTGTTCGACTTATTATACCACTCCTAGGACAGTCAATAATTTGTAAGAATTAGTTTATTAGACCCTGGACACCATCTACTGCAAACGTAGTACGAATACCGGTATCAAAACAAGGATATAATCACAGATAACTCTTCACAGAACGCTTTAAAGTGTTGATCCACTTTGATTGACATTGTCACTAAACCATAGACTACTATGTATACTAGGACTAAACTTTTCAAAGCAGGCACAGATTATATAGAATAGAATACGACATTTATGTTTTTTTTTTGTATAGACGTGACGTCTGTCAAAGTTTCACTGTCATTTTTATTTTTGCATGGAACTAATTAAGTTCTTAATATAACGTTCCGTTATATTACAATTCTACTTTTATTATTGTCTGCTTGCAAATGTTGTGGCTGGTATTCTAGTTGGTGTTTTCTTTTTCTGTTACCACTGATTCTTATTTCCTTCACATTTTTAGGCACCAACGATGGTAACTGTTATTGATATCTCTACCAGCTACAGCGACTAGGTGATTTTATTAGTTGTGTATTTGACTATTGTTTTTTTAAGCAAAACAATAACAGTTAAGTTTACTTTAGTACCTAATTAAGTTCAGTAATTTAGTCTAATATCTGTTTTTAAATCCCTGAGACTAAATTGAAAATGTCAAAAGTGACATAAATCCTATTGAAATCTATGTCAGTTTGCCATTTTTACTTGTCAATTTAGTCTCAGGGATTAAAAAACAGACTATAGAAAGGAGAATGCCCACCCTCCATAGTGTCCTAGGCCCAACAAGGACATCAAATATTATTATAAAAATTGAGTGTTTTAAAATCTTAATAGTATTGGAAATCAAAAAAATATATTCAAATTGACGCCACTATTTTAGAAATATAAAAAAAAAACATTTTTAGATTAATTTTCTATGTGAAAAAGTGTGGGACTGTGAGATAATAATTCAAAAACTTTTCTTTTTTCAACGCTTTATTATTGATTATGATGGGGGAGGTGTTCGTAATATATTTTTATCCAATTGTAGTTTATAGGTAATCAAAAAAACACATCTGCTATTTTAAGTATCTATATTCTCTTCATTGTCATATACAATTAGCAAATCATCTAAAAATGGCGCAGGCGGGCATATATTTGATTCGTATTTTGCCTAACCTATATACCAAAATACAGTCATGGTATGAGCACAACAACCTACCGTGCGTTTTCCTATTATACAATTACAATAATATGCATCAATTGCCTCTCTGCCTGTATTATTATTTATTTTAATGTACACAAAATATACCTTACTCCTTATATGTCTGCTTTGTATTTTGGCACACAAAAGCCAGCAGTTTTCATTGATAATTAATCAATGAAAACTGCTGGCTTTTGCACTTGGTAGGTTGCTATTTTGCTCTCTACATATTTCAATACTATACATACCGTTGGCTCTAATATGTTCTCCATAATATAATCTAGCTTATTTTATTTGAAATGTACCACATGAAATTAATATTAATTCATTCTTTGTTAATTGAGGAAAGTCATTTAAATTGTCAGAGCCAACGGTAATATTAACAAATTGAGCCCTCCTGCGACTTAAATGATATTTATTTACAAAATCTGCTTAAGTATTTTGGATATACATTCTTTGCTTAATTATTGACAATATTTGAGCAGCATCAGGTCGATCTAGGATCCTAGGATGAAACCTATTAATTAATGCTGCACCTACTGCAAAATCTTGCATAAAGTGAGTAGATGCCCGATTAAAAAAATCTTGCCGAAACAATTTAAATGCTTGTTTGAATGTACCATTTACGACCTCAACAACCCAGCGACAAATGGCGACTTTTCTGGAGTTATTAGCGTCAATTGTGGATAATTGGGATTCACCTTCCTCAAGTGATGCTGGAACTTTAACAGAGTACCCACATTCTGGTAGAAGTGGTATTGCGTCCCTAAAACCTCGGTCTAATATAAATACATCACCAGGTTCAAAGAATCTCCTCATTGGTGCATTTTGTGAACTAAATTCATTTCTAAGTATTTGGGCATCTGATGTTGTTGCCAGATAGGGCCCCATCACATCTAATATATATCCATCACAACACGTTATAATAAATGGTTTCATTAAATTCCTAAACTTGTGAAGGGAGTATGTTTGTTTTTGATATTTATAATTTGAGCTTTTCTAGATGTAAACATAAGTTCCATCCATGATTACAATTGGTTTAACTTGGTTTGTGCTTCCAAACAATCCATTAGGCATTATTAAATTCTGGTACAAAATCTTGAGTAAGAAGTTCTCTCGCATTATTCATTAGGCTTTCCAAAGTACTTCTAGGTATCTTGAATAGTTTAGAAAGTCTTTGATCTGAATCACCAGTTCTTAGTTTCGTTAAATATGCTGCCAGTCCAGTAGGTCCTCTGTGGCTATTGTTTAGCCGAGGAACTTCATCCAATATTCGTCTAAAGTGACGTTTAGACATACCAAGCCAATAATAAACTAAGTGATCATCGCTGTCTTCAATATTTTCAAAATCAATATTATTACCTATCTGATTTTTTAGCAATGATATCCAATCTTCAATGAATGCTGCGGTAAAGGTGTGGTTTCCATTTTCCACAATTAAACTATCCCATGTAGAGTTTCTAAGGTGAAAGTTACAAATACGGCAGTTTTGAGGAACATAAAAAGATAAATCACATAACAATCTTACGCGAATTGATGTAGGGATGAGCATTCTTTCAGTTCCGTGGCAGCCCGGAAAAATACAATGTCTTTCTGTATTTGCAGCCCTTGTGTAACTTGGTAGAATTATTTCTGAATCAGTAGCCGCAGCCGAAGACGTTGCTGCGGAATCTTGGCCAAAATGAATAGCAGCTCTGTCAGCTCTCTGCCAGCAAGGATGACAGATGCGACTTGATGATGAAACCTAAAAAGTATATATATTGTTATAAATTGAATAAAAACAACAGTAATAATATATGTATATTTTATCATACATTTCTGAAGTATTTTAAAAACATGCCTGTCGAGGTTGAATCCATTCCATAATGACATTTCTGATGAGAGTTTCTCTGTCTGTATCTGTTTTTAATAAGTGACTTCTTATCCGTCTAACAGACCGTTCACAATTAATGCAGTTGTTTTGACGTACAGATCGTTCCGGTTCTTGTTGAGGAGCAAGGCTAGCAGTTACTACCAGCCAGCAGTTGTGGCAAACAAGGTTATCTCTTGACACCTAAAACAATATTATTATCGTATTAGTAAATAATTGGAGGACGATGTAGGCAATAACAAAATTATTTTATGGTTTGTACGTTTACCTGCCGTGGTGCAACCCACTGCTGTATTACGCTTATTTCTTCGGGTTCCAAGGTATGATTTTGAATCTCGGTCAGGTTAGAACCACAATTCACACAATGTTCTTCACACATTGTATAAGACGTTATTGATCGGTTTACAAAATCGAATGCAGCCGTGATCCTTGAATCCAGAGCCAAAGTTGTCGTTGAAGGTTATAACAAACACCATAAAAAATGCCAGTCTTTGGTAAAAATTCGAATCAAGCCCATATAGCAAAGCCAGGTCGCAGTAAAAGAAATCGAAGAAAAATCAAAACACTTCAACATGGAGCGTCTGCAACAAACGAAACGGAGTGTCAGATTGAATTCAGTGTTGCCACTGCCACTATCACGAAAAAATAATAACATTAAATCGGTTACTTTTTTATAGAACCGATAATCGTTTTTTTATTTTTTTTACGAGTATTCAATGGTTTTCATTTTCATAGACGTTTTCTCTTTTAGTCAGTTTCTGATTACAATACCAGTAAAGTCCCGTGGGTATACCGTTGAGGTTATTGTATTTGTTTTTAAATCGATTCAAATCGATTAATTTTTTAAATAAATTAAGGGATTGTGAATACTTGAAGTATTATTTTGATGCTGGCAATATTTGGCCAGCGTAAAAATCAAAAAACTTCTTGTATTTTTTCAATAGAATTACTTTTTTTAACGAATTGTTGTAGATTGTAGTGGCGCTCACATGGAAGAAAGTAAATACATATTTTTTTATGGCAAAATTAATGCATAAAGTCTGTAGTCTAATGTCCACTGAGGGCCTGAAATGGGCAATGCCCTTTTAATACCATCTATACTTATATGTATTTTTATATTGTTTATGCAAACTATGATCAATGTCGACCTTGAAGATGATTTATTCTCCTGTTCTTCCTCTTCCAGCAGTTTCCTCAGTATGGCAAGTGGTTCTTCCTCCTCTCTGACTCTAGTGATCAGATTTCTTTTTTGCTTACCTACCTCCCAAACAATCTCAACATAGCCCAAATTAATGCTCAGAGTGTTCCTGGCCATTACTCTGATCTTCTGGCTTCGTTCAACAGTGCTCATATAGATGCTTTGCTGATCTCCGAGTCCTTCCCTAAACCCTCTCTTTCATCAGTACACTATGCCCTTCCAGGTTTTGTTCTTATCCGTAATTATAGAAAGGGTGGCGTGCTGATAGCCCTTATAAGGATGTTAGCACATCACCATCCCCGTACTCGGGGTCAGCGGAGCATCTATTTATGGAAATTACACTACACTGCGTTAAAATGCTTCTGGGGGTCCTAACCTCCTAACTAGTCCTAACCTCAGAATCGACTACTTTGACTCTTTTGATTCGCTTTTAAATGATTTCTGTCCAACTTATGACCACGTAGTCTTGATGGGTGATTTTAATACCTTCTTAAAAATGATATTCGTACTAACAAACTTCAATCTATCCTATCTTCTTTTAATCTCAGTATTTTGCCTCTTTCTGCTACTGATTATTTCCTTAATTCTACCCCTTCTCTCCTGGACCTGATAATTTTATCTAATCCTAATAATGTTAATATCCACGGACAGCTTACTTCTTGTTTCTCTTACCATGTCTCGGTTTCTTGCCCTCCTAAGCGCAAGCCGCAATATATTCTCCTCCGGAATTAAAGTCTGTTTTTTAATCTCGGAGACTAAATTGACAAGTACAAATGGCAAACTGACAGAGATTTCAATAGCATTTATGTCAGTTTTGACATTTTCACTTGTCAATTTAGTCTCCGAGATTAAAAAACAGTCTATACAAGGACACCAAAAACGGATGACCGAGCGTCATCCGTTTCTCGCAGATCATACATCAAAGGTTTATGGTGCAGTCCGTAAACACCAATCACACGTTGGCCGAGTGTTCCAATTCGGTTTGTCGGGTGTATTTATTCATTCCTTGGTAATAAAACAAACATAATGATAATGTCAACATTTTTATTGATTGTCAAATACAAGGTGTAAACAGACCCTTCACGAAGCCGTCAACCAAGCAAAAAATATTGCTGGGAATGGACTTATTTTTGGGGTGAAAAGTCACGGTTTACGGTAGGAATCAATGTAACGCACTCAAAACATTCTTCTTCTTCTTAGCGTGTCGATGGCAATCTAAATTGTGTCGGCCCAGAACTGAGCTACTAGTTTGGCGCTTTCGGTAGCGTCCATTAGTTCCTGTTGTGAAGAAACAACAGGGCACGCAGTACAAGATATTAAGTGCCCCATTGTTTGTGGAACAGCACCACATTTACACTCCAGGGCAGAGTCATCAATGAATCTCCACCTGAGCAGGTTTTCCTTGCTGCGGCCAACCTGGGTCCGGAGTCTATTTAAAGACAGGTCAGCCATGGCAACTCGTGTCCAGGTGGGAGATTTTCGGTAGGTGGAACAAATGGGATTGGTAATGATGCACCACCTCGCCACAGCTTTAGTCTTTCCGTGGATCGCTCGCCAGTGAGTGGGGTGATACACTTCAGAAAGCTTTTTCGGCTTTTCAGCCTTTGCAACACGGGAGTATTTAGATGTAAAGGGTGTCGTGTGTCTGATACCATTTTGGCTCTTTCGCTAGAGCTTGCCACTGTTCTGCGAACTACTGGTGGCGCTATTCCTGCCAGTGGGTACAACAACTGTACCGGGGTCGGTTTGAGACAACCAGTGATGATCCGGCACGTTTCATTCAGAGCTGTATCCACTAACTTTGCATGGGCTGAACGGCTCCACACGGGGCACGCAAATTCGCCAGCTGAAAAAGATAGCGCCAGCGCAGTAGTCCGCAAGACATGAGGCGAAGCACCCCACTTAGAAGAGACTAGTCGCCGTAAGAGACTGTTGCGAGTGTGCACCTTCTGCTTAATAGTATTGCAGTTTTTGCTGAAGGTCAATGATCTGTCCAGAGAAACTCCAAGATACCTTGGAAAGTTACTGTGCTCGATAGACACCCCATCCCAAATGATGTTAAGTCTACGCCCAGCCTCTCTGTTTCGGAGGTGGAAAATGCAAGACTGTGTTTTGCTCGGATTAGGTTTGAGTGAATTAGCGAGGTAATATGTGGTTAATTCACCAAGAGCATCTGACAAGCGGACCTCCACCTCCTCAAAGGTGGTGGCTTGGGACGTGAGGGCAAGGTCGTCTGCGTAGAGGAAGCGAGACGTGTTCGGGCTTGATGGTTAGTCGTTGGTGTATATATTGAATAGAAGTGGTGCCAAGACACTCCCTTGGGGCAGGCCGTTCTTTTGTGCCCTCCAGCGACTTTTGTCTGAGAGAAGGTGAACCTGAAAACGGCGGTTGTGGAGAAGTTCGCGGAGTATTCGGATAAACCTTTGGTCGCTGATCAAGGTCTCCACCTTCCACACCAGCCGTTTGAGGTTGACTGTGTCGTAGGCAGCTGAAAGATCCACGAACACAGCGCCTGTGACCATTCCTTCCTCGAAACCATCTTCAAGATGTTGAACAAGTTTAAGGGTCTGATTACTGCAAGACTTGACGGGTCTGAAACCAGCTTGCTCTGGGATTAATTTCGGGTCAATAACGCTCGTAAGACGGTTCAGCAGCAGTCTCTCGAAAAGCTTATATGCATGACACAGTAGAGAGATTGGGCGGAAGTTTTTTGGGTCGTCTGCTGCTTTCCCTGGCTTGGGTATTGCTATGACCTTAGACTTTCTCCAGATACGGGGTACTGAAGCTGATTCCAGACAGTTGTTGAATAGTTGCAGCAACCATGACACAGCAACTGGGCCAAGTTGTTTTATCTGCTCAACTGAGATGTCGTCCATACCGGAGGCTTTACCGCACTTAAGGCCCCTAATCGCTACGACGATATCAGTAAGGTTGAACGGTTTACTAATATCGTCGCAAGCGCCATCAAGGTTTTGTGACTTCGGGACCCTACTGGTACGGCGTGTTGGTTTGCCGTTTGCAAGCAGTTGGTGAGCTATCTGGTTGGCGGTAACTTGGCTTGGTGGTGAGGGATGAGGGGACTCACTAGTCAGCTTTCTAATTGTGCTCCAAGCTTTTTTACTATTATGAGTCATATCGATACTGGTTACAGTGTTGATCCACTTCTCCTGCCTGTTTTTACCTAATTTTGAAAGCGGCATTTCTCCAGCTAGCGTAGTTTCCTCCGAGAAAGGGTCAGTCTGATACAATGACTCATATCGGCTCAGTAGTTCACGAGAGTCTGTCGAAAGCCCTGGAATGTAGGAAGTTCTGCAACCCCTTGGGATGTGTCTTCGAGAAGTAGTGGACACGATATCAACAAATTTATCGTAGTTTAGCGGGGTTGGCAAGACATTCAAGAGGGCGTCATCAATCGAACGCGTGAAGGACTTCCAGTCGGCCTTGTTGTAGTTAAATCGGCGCTTGAAGGGGAAACTTAGAGGTTGGACTACGGGTTTGATGCAGCACATTATAGGTCTGTGCTGAGTGTGAGGAATAGGCGAACATACGCTTTTGGAGCACTGTGAGGAGATAGATGAGCTGACGAAGATAAGATCTGGGTTGTATCCGCGTTTCCAGCGGCCACTATTAAATGAGGCCGGTTGTTTAGCATCATGAATCAGCGTCAAGTCATTGGCCTCAGCCCATTCCTCGACTGCTTCTCCGCTAGCATCCGTGTCATTGTAGCCCCAGTTGGTGCTATGACTGTTGAAGTCACCGATTACAACTCTAAATGGTTGGTTGCCAAAGTTATCTGGGGGAGTGAAACTGAATGTGGCACCAGGTGGCTTATAAACGGAACTAATGGTGCAGTTGCCAACATCCAAGGTGATAATCTCTATACCATTCTCGTTTGAGCACTTGGTGGATAGTATGCTTACGCCGGGAGCAGCAAACACTGCGTTACCGTGCTTTGGGTGACAGATCTCGGCGATAAGCGTAAGTCCATCGATGTGTGGCCGACTTTGGGTTTCGGCTCGGTGGGTCTCTTGAACGCAAAGAATGTGGCAGTGAGTTTTGCGGTAGTGGTGGTGCAGTACTCAAAACATTGTGCTAATGGATGCATTGAATAGTACGGGGGTCGTGGTGGTATTTAAAGTTATAACATTAAAAACTTGGGAAAAATTTGGAACTTTGACCCCCAATATCTCCGTCAGTCAGTAGAAGGTTCCCAGGTATGGTCTAGAACAAAAGAATATGGCAATGACGGGTAGAACAAGTGCGTTTCGGCTTCGTTAAGGGTACTTTTACATCAATTATAATCATAATGAAACAATAACATTACAGTTTCGGTCTCTAATAAGTTTACACCTAAACTCATTAAAGTACATTATCAATATTTGTGGTATCAGTTATGAATTGAAGCGCTTTGCTTTGATTATTTGAATATCATAACCGGAAATAGCCAATCAAGAAGCAATGCCATCCAACGTGGCAATGCTGCCAGCCTTATGGGCATATTCCCCGTCGAAAGCGATGCGGACGAGCGGCCCTTTAATTAATTTCTGTTTTAGATACACACATTTTAGTATAATTTAAAACCCGAAATTCTATTTTTTAATTATCAAGAACAAGTTTCTCGTTTGACAATTAAGGTTATTTTTAGTAAAGTTAAGTCAGAGCTTTCAATGTATGTGGTACCACAAATAGGCGACCACAGGTACGTTCTGAACTATTTATTTACTTTTCCAACAGCCATTTATAAAACAGACCATAGATACTATACCCTAGTAACAAGGTGCAACCCTGAAAAGAGGTCTTAGTAGGTTTTTGATACACAACGTATTTAACACCTTTGACTATGGGACCGTTTTTTTTTTTGTTCTCGATGTGGAAATCCTCATGGATTTCCTCCGCCCTGGGGAGAGCGGAGGGGTCTGTCAGACTCGTACAGACTAAAACCACACCGGTGTTCCCTCGCACACTTGCGTCGGGGGGCACTAGTGCCGGCCCGCTTGACCTGCGGGCCACGTCCCGGGGGGAACTACGGGGGTGACTATGGGACCTGGGCCAACCCTGAAACCGCGAAAAACTACATTAAGGCAGAGATTTCACCAGAGATGTGCGAGGTAGCTGAGCGGTAGGTGCGAGGATGCGTAGCGACGCTGTGAAACAGTTTGCAGACAAGCGGTGCGAGGATGCGTAGCGACGCTGTGAAACAGTTTGCAGACAAGCGGTGCGAGGATGCGTAGCGACGCTGTGAAACAGTTTGCAGATGAGCGGTGCGAGGATGCGTAGCGACGCTGTGAAACAGTTTGCAGATGAGCGGTGCGAGGATGTGTAGCGACGCTGTGAAACAGTTTGCAGATGAGCGGTGCGAGGATGCGTAGCGACGCTGTGAAACAGTTTGCAGATGAGCGGTGCGAGGATGTGTAGCGACGCTGTGAAACAGTTTGCAGATGAGCGGTGCGAGGATGCGTAGCGACGCTGTGAAACAGTTTGCAGATAAGCGGTGCGAGGATGTGTAGCGACGCTGTGAAACAGTTTGCAGATGAGCGGTGCGAGGATGCGTAGCGACGCTGTGAAACAGTTTGCAGATGAGCGGTGCGAGGATGTGTAGCGGGCTCATTTCAGCCTACCTTCTATATTGCGCTGCATGCCCTGACACCTGCGCACTTGACGATCTTATGACTGCATCGGCGAGCGGAGTTCGCATATGAATTCTGGGCCATTAAATTTTCCATCGACACGTTAAGAAGAAGAAAATTTCAGACTTCTATACAGGGTGTAACAGAAAGGGTATAGTAAATATCAGCTGTCCCATACATTTGGGTCGAGTAGGTATTGAAATGTTGTATGGGACAGCTGATAATTTTATGCATTTACGATATTGGACCCATGGAGAAAGTTGTTCAGTTTGAAGGTCTGCAGCATATGCTTTCATATGACTATACCCTTTCTGTTACACCTTGTATATCGCTCGCATCCGTCCCTAGCACACATCTTTTTCATGTTTTGTATGTACAAAGACCTCGCTCCGCTGAGCCGTTTCCTTAGAGCCGTTGCGATGAGCGAGGCTAGGTAAATGAAGTGATTCTATTGGTTCTTAACAAACACATCCCTCGCTACGCATCCTCGCACATCTCTGGTAGTGACGCCGCTTTATGTAAGCAAAAAATATAAGGAATGGCAAATATCTAGAAGTGCATTAACACATGCCTACGACTACTTAGACTTGCGAGTTCAAGTTTGAGTGAGACTTTGGTATCATCAAAGTTGGTTTTTTGTTTGATCCCAGGGTTGGGAAAAGTTTTAGGTTTTTCAATTTGAAACTTACCATGGATCTATTTATAAAGCATAAGTTATTTTTAATATTTTTAGCACTTAGTTTATCGGGTCCTATTTGTTCACTACAGGAACTGATGGACGCTACTGAAGGCGCCAAACTAGTGGCTCAGTTCTGGGCCGACACATTTAGATTGCCATCGATACGCTAAGAAGAAGTTATTTTTACTATTTTATTGATCGCTAGCTTCTGCGTGCGGCTTCACTCACGTGGTATTAGAGATTGCAAACCGGGCCCGGTGTCCTTTTCGACATCCACCGGGCCCGGTATGAATGGCCGGGCCCGGTGGATGTCTAAAAGGGCACCGGGCCGACAGTCGTTACAAGAAGAGATTGCAAACCGGGCCCGTGCCCTTTTCGACATCCACCGGGCCCGGCCGGGCCCGGTTTGCAATCTCTACGCGGTATATTAACCCATGTCCACCCGAAATAACTTTCAAATGCTGAAAGAATTTTTCAAATAGGTGCCGTAGTTCCGCAGATTACCTTCCGCATGCATACAAATGCACAGAATTAATATTAGTATAGATTAGCTACAATCGGAAATTAATAAATGCCCTTCACAGGTTGTCAGTTATTTCTATGACTTACCTACGTCAACAAAGGTATCTTAAATACGAGTATTTTAAGTGTGCGTGCATGTGTGTTTACAAAAATGTGTATTTAATTTTTTCTTAATCTTTACGCCCATTTGCACGACAAATCTTTAACTTGCAAAAAGTTTAACGTAGAAAGAACATTCCATATTTCAAAATGACAATAAGTACAATTTCATTATAAGTATTAATAAACCCGACTACAAATTGTAATCTCCTTTTAATTTCCTTCATTTTGATACCCTACTCGATTGGTTTGGTTGAAAAAAAAAAATTAACGACTTACAATTTGGCGCCAAAAATCCGCCATAGAATCGCGTGTCATCGTGTCACACTTACAAGGTTTTTTACCAGTGTGTAACAAATATGGCCTGAAAATTTTTTTTTTTACTTTTTTTACAAAAAATAAAACCGACTTCAAAAACACAAAAATAACTTCAGAAGTCGGTGACTTTTGTTTGTATGATATAGTTTTTTTGTCACCGACTTATGAAGCTTTTTTTGAAAAAAAATACATTTGTTAGGTTATTTACTGGTGTGTGTACGCATGTGACGCGTTAAAGAAGGTCTTTGAGTAAAATTATGCTGACATATATCACATTTAAAAGGTTTAACACCAGTGTGTGTACGAATGTGACGACTTAAATGATTCTTTATGCTGAAACTACGCTGACATATATCACACTTGTAAGGTTTGTCACCAGTGTGTGTACGAATATGATTTGTTAAATTATTCTTTAGGCTGAAACTAGACATGTGTAAGTAATGCGAGTGATGTAATGCGAGTGATGTATCACGCGTAATATCACCCAAGCGCGTACTGTAACATCACATATTACTCGACTAAAATAAGCATCACACCATTACACTAAACATCACGCGCGCGGTAGCAGCGCAGTAGCTCTAGCTTAGCTCGCGACATGACTTGCAGACTCGCTCGAACCGAGCCGTCCCGATTACTTCCGAACGCATAGCATCGGCAATGTTCGATTTATATCGGAAGTCCGGATTAGGCGAATGCGATTTCGTATTTCGCCCGGTCAGGTGACTTAGTATGTTGTTTAGAACTCTATTTTTATTACGAAAGGGTTTATATTTCCTTGACACCACCACCGGTCGTAGGTAAATACTCAACTGTCCTTTTATTTCGAATTGCAATGCAAATATTATTGCGATATTTTTTAGTTTGTTTACTAACGCGGTCAAGGACGCGTCTTTATTGGAATATTTATAAATATCTCAAATTTGTGATAGTGAGTCATGTCTCCTTTCATTACACTTTCATAGATACTTACTTACTTTTAATCCTACGCCTAAGAATATTGCCAGTCCTAAGCCTGGAAACCCGTTACTTGTTGATTTAAGGTATAAGTATGTAGGAAAATCAACTTTGTATAATTTGTATATTTAAATCATAGTGAGTAAATCACACTATTGCTCATTTCGTTTCTTTCATGTAATTATAAATCATCATAATGACACGCGGACAACATCGTATTGCTCGCTGCTATGTTACTATACTATTTCAATAACATGTTCTATTACACTAGAACATTGCATTACATTCGAACGCGCGATGGTGTGCTATCGCATGGGGCTACATCATAACATCACGCGTGATGTTTGAAGTGATGGTGTAATGTAATATTACTCGGCACGAAATGTAATCTATATATATAAAATTCAAAGTCCTGACTGACTGACTGACTGACTGAGATATCAACGCACAGCCCAAACCGCTGGTCCTAGAGACATGAAATTTGGAGAGTGTATTCTTTGTAAAAAGTAGGTATCCACTAAGAAAGGGTTTTTCGAAATTCCACACCTAAGAGGGTGAAATGGGGTGTTGACTTTTCTATGAAACTTTTTATTCTCGGAGTCGATTGACTTGACAATTTGTGTACATACTCTTCAGATAAAATTATGAGATACGTGTATCACAGTTTTTCCAAAATCATCCCCCAATTCAAAAATTCAATGTCTTGACTGGCTGACTGATATATCAACGCACAGCCCAATCCGCTGGTTCTAGAGGCATAAAATTTGGAGCGTGCATTCTTTGTGAAGAGTAGGTATCCACTAAGAAAGGGTTTTTTTTAAATTCCACCCCTAAGAGGGTGAAATGGGTTGTTGAATTTTCTATGAAACTTTTTATTCTCGCTGTCGATTGACTTGACAATTTGTGTACATACTTTTCAGATAAAATTATGAGATACGTGTATCACAGTTTTTCCAAAATCATCCCCCAATTTAAAAATTCAATGTCTTGACTGGCTGACTGATATATCAACGCACAACCCAATCGGCTGGTTTTAGAGACATAACATTTGGAGGGTGCATTCTTTGTGAAGAGTAAGAATCCGCTAAGAAACAGTTTTTTTTAATTCCACCCCTAAGTGGGTGAAATGGGGTGTTTAATATTCTGTGAAACTTTTTATTCTCTGAGTCGATTGACTTGAAAATTTGTATACATACTTTTCAATTAAAATTATGAGATACGTGTATCACAGTTTTTTCCAAAATCAAAATCATCCCCCAACAGAGTCAAATAGGGCTTCGAAGTTCGGCGCGGGAGTATTAACCTATTATGTAAGTAGGTAGGATTTTTCTGAGGTAGAAGGCTCGTGATGGTCGACATTGATATTAAATATTATGTAAAAGTTTTATGTCTATAAATGGATTCCTAATTAATCATTTGATTGTCGTCACCGGTGTCCAATCTCAAACCAAGGTATCAATATTTCACATAATAAAGTAAAGTAAAGTACCTACCTAATTGATATTACTATGAACTAATATTTGCAAGTTATAAGCAAGTATATAAAAACCATGTATCTACTATACATACATAGATTACTTATTTTCCCAGAAGTAAGATCCCGTGGGCAATTCCCGAACTCCACGCGGGCGAAGCCGCGGGCATAAGCTAGTGACATATAATATCACTTCGTGGTGCACTGTTTTGCACATGTCTAGCTGAAACTACTCTGACATATGTCACACTTGTAAGGTTTTTCACCAGTATGTGTACGAATATGATTTTTTAATGTAACCCTTACACTGAAACTACTCTGACATATGTCACACTTGTAAGGTTTTACACCAGTGTGTGTACGAATATGACCTGTTAAATGATGCTTGTGACTGAAACTTCTCTGACATATATAACACTTATAAGGTTTTTCACCAGTGTGTGTACGAACATGTGTTGTTAAAACACCCTTTCTAGTAAAACTACTCTGGCATATACCACACTTGTAAGGTTTTTCACCAGTGTGTGTACGCATATGATTTGTTAAATGATGCTTGTGACTGAAACTTCTCTGACATATATCACACTTGTAAAGTTTTTCACCAGTGTGTGTACGAATATGATTTGTTAAATAAGCCTTTTGGCGGAAATTCCACTGACATATATCACACTTGTAAGGTTGTTCCCCAGTGTGTATCCGCTCATGTTTTGTAAAATCACTCTTTCCAGTAAAACTACGCTGACATATATCACACTTGTAAGGTTTTTCACCAGTGTGTGTACGAATATGACTTGTTAAATTATTCTTTCGGCTGAAACTACGCTGACATATATCACACTTGTAACGTTTTTCACCAGTGTGTGTACGAATATGATTTGTTAAATTATTCTTTTGACTGAAACTACGCTGACATACATCACACTTGTAAGGTTTTTCACCAGTGTGTGTACGAATATGTCTAATTAAACAAACCTTTGTAATAAAACTAAGCTGACAGCTATCACACTTGTAAGGTTTTTCACCAGTGTGTGAACGAATATGACTTGTTAAATTATTCTTTAGGCTGAAACTACGCTGACATATATCACACTTGTAAGGTTTTTCACCAGTGTGTGTACGAATGTGACTTATTAAATTATTCTTTAGGCTGAAACTACGCTGACATATATCACACTTGTAAGGTTTTTCACCAGTGTGTGTACGAATATGATATGTTAAATTATCCTTTCGGCGGAAATTCTGCTGACATATATCACACTTGTAAGGTTTTTCACCAGTATGTATCCGCTCATGTTTTGTAAAATCACTCTTTGCAGTAAAACTACGCTGACATATATCACACTTGTAAGGTTTTTCACCAGTGTGTGTACGCACATGTTTTGTAAAATCACTCTTTTTACTACACTTATAGTGGCACATATCACATTCGTGAGGCTTTTTGAAGTTAGTTTTATATTTGGACGTACGAATTTGAGTGTTTCGGATAATTTTCGAGTCCGATATTTGGTTTGTCTTTTGGTCGGCTGGTGTTGAATCTTCTAATTTTGTTCTTCGTAAGTGTAGTTTTGGTTCCTCCGCAACAGTCGGCCCTGCGACAATAAATCAGGTAAGTACAACATTTCAAATAGATTGGGGATAGGCGGTATGTATTGTTACGAGCTAGGTATGGGATAAATTAAGTACTTGCGATTAAAAATCAAATGTCTTTATTCATCACAAAACACTTATAACTCAATCACAAATACACCGCCGATCACTATTCACTTGGATATCGCAATTCTAGTTCACTTCGATTCGCTTCGTTGTATCGCCTAAATTAGTGATATGCCCGCAAACACGACGGCTATTTATATGTCGACCGATCCTTCGAGAAAGTTCCACAATTTTCTGGAACTTTCTTCACAGTTCCATAGTAGAACTTTCTTCACAGTTCCATAGTGGAACATTCTGGGATTACTCTCGAATCTTCTAGATAGTTCCATAGCGGAACATTCTAGACTCGAACGTATCTCGAATGTTCTCATAAAGCCGTCGCCGTAACACTGCCCCCTCCTTATGCCTCTACATGCTCGTCCCGAGCATCATTTCCAATCATCATTATCAATCATCATTCGTCCCGGAGAATCGCGCCAATCGGTCTACATGGACAATCTTAGGCGCACCTCGTGGACCCTTCTATACTCGGTAGGTGACCTCGTTGATCCTAGGCACGACTCGGTATGGTCCATACCAGTTTGCTTGCAATTTCGAAGACTTCCCCTTGCTGCGCACTGGGTTATGCAACCACACCAGTGAATTCTCGTCGAGACCTCTACTGTTAGCTTTCCGGTCATAACGGGTTTTCATCTTCTCAGACACCTGTTGGTCGCAATGTCTGATATCCTCAATACTCAATAAGTTTATTGCATTCCACAATGTGAACTTAGGTGGTAGGTACATAAGGATATATACATTAGTTTTGGATCATTGTGGGCCCTGTCGGGCATAATAAGATTAGAATTAGGAGGAGGGCTATTATAAATATTTACAATTTTAATATTAACTTACTCTTTTGTTTAGTGTAGGCAGGCTTATAAATAATTGTATACATAAAATTTTACTACTCATGTATTGAATTTATACATTAATATTTATTTAAATTATTATAATTATACGGGGTGTAAACAGACCCTTCACCAAGCCGTCAACCAAGCATTCTGTACATCAAACTAAGTAACTTTACGCAAAAAATTTTGCTGGGAAACGAATTTTTTTTTTGGTATAAAAAATCACATTTTACGGTAAAACTCAATATAATGCGCTCAAAACTTATTGCTGATGGATGCTTTGAATAGTAAACGGACCATGGAGGTAATTGGAGTAAACTTAGAACCTTAAAAAGTAGTATTTAAAAAAAAACTTGTGAAAAAATTGGAACTTTGACCCCCAATATCTCCGTAACTAGAAGGTTCCCAGGTCACAATGGCGAGGAGAACAAGTGCCTTTCGGCTTCGTTAAGGGTCTTTTTACACCCTTCATAATTATTATTGGTATTATAATAGTACATTATGATATAAGTGCGGTAAGTTGAAAATTACAGCCGAGGCGATATTGCTAAGAAAGAAAGCAGAGGCTGTAATTATCAAAGCGCATCCTCATATACACCATTCAACTTGTTACACAAGTCATTTGCATAATCTGTTACACTGCTTGGAGCCTTAAGGGGAATTCCAGTGATGAAATCTTCAGGCAACCGTAATTGCCTTCCAAAAATCGCGAAGGCAGGTGTCACGGTTGTACTTTCGTGGACTGCACTACGGTAGGACAGAAGGAACGGTTGTATGTGCTTGTTCGGATCCCTTGCCTGCTCTCAACAACTTTTGCCAGATATCTCTCCAACGTTTGATTGAATCGTTCCACCATTCCATCAGATTGTGGGTGGTAAGAGGTGGTTATGTTTTGACTCTTGATGGGTTCAAGAGACAAGTCTCCTGAACTGCTTGCGATTCAAAAGTCCTCCCTTGACCGCTGCGTATTTCTAAGGGTACTCCAAAATGAGACTTCTTGAACCAATTTATCTGCGACAGTTGTAGCTTCTTGGTTAGAAATGGCTAAGACTGTGGCCACTTTGTGAAGTAATCCATGACAACCATGAAGTACTTGCGCCCGCTTTCACTTTCTAGAAATGGTCCCGCAACGTCTAGTGCTATCCGTTCCCAGGGGGCTCCAACGTTGTGCACTTTTAATACACCTTTGTTGCGGTCCTTTCACAGTCGCACAACTGGTACATTTGCGACACTAGTCCTCCACATCCTCTCGACTGTGGATCCAGTAAAATCACTCTCGGATCTTTAGTAGAGACCTTTTTGCCCCCATATGCCCTCCTGAACATTTATCGTGATAGAGCCGTAGAACATCCAGCTTTAGGGACAACCATTTATTTTGTAGATGACAGCTGTCCCCTCGAGCGGTTTCCCATTTACGGCACATGACTCCATCCTGGATAATCAAGCTGTTCCGTTGTGCCCAATATTGTTCGTCGTGAAGTAAAGTAAAATTTATTTGCATAGCAGGTATATAAAATAAGATGTAACATTAACATGGGTGAGCCGTGTACAATCTACCTTATCTTAGGCATGCAAACATTCATGGAATTGTCAACTACTTTGAGAATTAACTTAAATACTGGGTAATAGTTAAACAGAAATAGTCGACATAGTACATTCATAATATAAAAAATAAAATCTCCTTTCTACAATTGCAATAAAAATAGGATACATTGAGTGAATGAGAACATTAGGTATGTCAATATAAATTAAATTACATAAAATTAGTCAATACATTCAATTATTCAATCATAAGTCAGTGTCATTTAAAAAGTCATTTACTGAATAATAGCATTTTGCAATCAATAGTGATTACCCAGCAAATATTTACTGAAGTGCTACAATGTCTTTGCTACGGCAAGTAGCTCTCGTCTCGTAACGCCGTAATTTCTATGAAGTTATTTTTAGTGCAAGGATATCCCAAAATGGGAGTATTGCACACACGTTTCTTTAATACCTGAAATGCGTATCTTTCGGAACTGGCCAATCCTTGTCGGCGACTACTTTCTCCGGGTCGGTTTGAAAACTTTCCCCCGAAACTATGTGTTTAGGACACATAGTAAGAAAAGTTCACTTGTTGCGAGTGTTGCGACGACGACGAGGACGTTCGGATGTTCATATGCTTTATTATGCGATTATTGTAAATGGTCGTGGTTATTGAAGTAGTCCACAAGAAACCGACTTGCTAGGTGAGAATTGACGACCGTGTGCGAAGCTTCAGTATCATGGGTTGATCGAATCCTTTGATGGTCAGGCTGTTCTCTTTCATGGTATTGCAAGAGCACAGCCAGCACCCGCCCCCCATTCCCGGCACTTATTCGTTTCCCTGCTGTGACTGGGCAGTCACTTCAGCCACTCGTCCCTGTTGGGATTGATCTTCTCTCGGTGTACTGCGCTTAGGACAGCATGACCCAAGATGACCCCTTTCTTCTCAAGTGTACCTAGCACCTAGGGCTGAATCCTTGCCTGACGCGGTGCGTTCGGTGGTCTTGGCTCACTGCCTCTACCTCTAAAGCATGGGCCAATGCGTCTTTCAGTGCCTCATGATGCCCAAGTTTCACAGCGGCTATAACTTCCAATTCACGTATTCCATCAACGAACGCCTGTACCAGATTTCCATCGATAAGTGCAGGGGCAGACTGGTAAGCTTTCCGAAATAGCTTTTTAACTTCCAGGGCCCGCTGCTGTAGGTTTTCAGCACTGCTTTGAACACGATCCTTCAACTAAGCACGAGCTCCAGCTGCGCGTCGCCGATTCTGAATTCTAACGCCTCCAGCAGCTGCTCGTAGGTCACATCCTTGCAGATTGCCTCAAGAATGGTTAGGGCTTGATCTCGGAGGTCCAAGGTGAGCGCGGTCATGGCTTGCGCTATGGTCCACCCATTCACCATCATAACTGCCTCAAATTGGATCTTATAGACCGACCACCAAGATGTTTTGTCGAGTCGCGGCACCTTAAGAGCACGTGCTGAAGGTGCAGCAACCACTGAAGCCACATTCCTGTCTCCAGCCTTAAGTTCACCTAAAGCCTTCTTCACACCAGCAATCTAAACTTGGCTTCGCAGATACGATTCTCTTGCTGGTGAACCTACTCCTTCAACACCTTGAGATCTTTACTAAACGTGTCGTGAAGATCCTTTATGAGGAGCATAATTATGTTCTTCTCACTGGCGGGCCTGCTCTTGTTGACGGCGAGCCTGCTCCTTCTTATCTGGTTGCAACTGCTTTTCTAACCGGCGAGGTTGCTCCTCCTGACGGCGGGCTTGTTCCAGCAGCAGCACCACTACAAGTCTGGCGCCACTGATCCTGGAGAAACTGAGGATGGGCCAGCGACTGGCTCTGACGAAGGCTGGACACCACCCGGTGTCTGTGTCGGAGAACCTCCAAACCGTCTTTGGTCCATGTTCTGCTGTCGATGACTCCTGGTATGGCTATCATCCGTCCGTGACGTCCTTTGGTAGAATTGGCATAATTTATCCCTCACTTCTGACACCAAATTGTTACGAGCTGGCTAAGGGATAAATTAAAACACTACCGATTAAACACCAAATATCTTTATTAATCACAAAACACTTATAACTCAATCACAAATACACTACTGCTCACTATTCACTCAGATATCGCACTTCTATTTCACTTCGACTCGCTTCGTTGTATCGGCTAAATCAGACTCACTGCACCCGTTAACACCATATGCCGACCGATCCTTCGAGAAAGTTCCACAACTTTCTGGAACTACTTCACAGTTTCATAGAGGAACATTCTAGGAATACTCTTGAATCTTCTAGACTAGATAGTTCCATAGTGGAACATTCTAGACTCGAACGTAATCTATAATGTTCTCGTAAAGCAATCGGCGTAACAGTATTGTATTATAGACTATGGTTAAAGTGACCATACGTCCCGTTTCGAATGGGACAGTCCCGTTTTTCGGTTCTATGTCCCGTTGTTTCCGAAAGAAGCCTCGGGACGTAAAATTGTCCCGGTTTTCTAAACCGCACAAAAATTGCGGCGCGTTTTTTACTAAAGAATTGGAGATATTTTATTAGGCAGATTTAAAATATACCTGAATGGGAAGACATTCAAAAAGCATTGGATGTATTGATTGAAAATAGATACGTCGGATGCGGTGTTAGTATGGACATAAAATGAATTGGAAAGCGCGCCTGTGTGCTGTGGTGACATCACGCGACCTATTTACCAGTCTACCCACATCACAGCGTGCTCGTACAGTGCCTTGATGTTCAGCTCGAGGCGAGGGCGACAGTCATTGTCTGATCGTTGCGGAATTGAGACATCTTGGAACTGTACCCGATTCATTGTGCCCCGTGTCATTGTGTTAAGTTGCAATATCAAGTTATTCATTAGTTTTGCTAGAAACAGTGTATCGCACCCAGTGTATTTTCGTAGCACGAAACCCATCGTCTACCCACATGATGTACGAGCCTAACGGAATAAATCTTGAAAATATCCGACAGATATATGTATATACACTACATAATATAACTTATTAAAAAACTTTTTAATAAAATATTCATGTCTTATTCAGAGGATAGCCGTGGTCTTGTGCCACTTTGCCCTAAAGTTTATGACCCTAACTACTGTTAGAATGTATTATTTTTTGTTATTTAGATATCACAAACAGACACTTCAATTTTTATTTTTCGTAGCATATACAACGTGTAACAGATTAAGCGCAATACCTCAGACACCCCAATTAGAATATTAAATTATAAGTCTATAACAACATCCGTAATTAAATAAATTTAAACCAAACCTAGTCTTTTTTTATTATATAGTTATCCTTACTAAACGCAAAACGTATGTGTAACAACATCCCTAGACACACACTCATGCAATGTTAGCGGCCGACGCGCACGCACACTCGAGCGCCCGCCAGCTGAGCATAGCTGTAGTAAGTAGATGTGCGTTAGTTCAATGAATGAATTTTACGTGCCTAAAATGTCATAGGGTGATATTATGAATAACTTTTGGTAGGTACTTCATTGAATTACCGAGTAATGATTGATAATTTTATAGCAAGTGAAATTATCAACACGAATCTAAGACTTTAGGCTTAGTTACGGGGATGCATTTCAAACAGCGCCTTTTTACCCGAACTATGAAACTAACGAAGGGCGAAGCGCCCGGACTTCGTGCGGCACACGCGGGTAAAAAATTTATCTCAGATGTGTAACTTTCGCGATATCAACTACCCCCTGATAAGTCGTGTTTCCTGCTTATTACGTGAAAAAAAATCAGTGTTTAAAAGATTTTAATCATAATATTTAAGTACAGTGATAAGAATACAATCGTATTGATAGCAAGAAGTAGGTACTTACAGATCTGGACTATTTACACTTACTAGATTATTAATTAGCACTACTTCTGCGATCCACTTTCATTAAAGTTTAAAAATTACCACCGCCTTGTTTTATGCACTTATTTGCACGATTTCTTAAATGGTAATTCAATTTTGTAAGCACTTCAGTATCACTTTTCACCGTCACAAATGCTTGTTCAATTTTCCTCGATACTTGTAGATTGATTGACGTACACGAGCGGTTTTATGCGACCCCACAAATAAAAGTCTAATGGTGTTAAGTCACGCGATCTGGGAGGCCACGGCACAGGTCCTCCGCGACCTATCCAGCGACTGCCATACTCCGCATCCAGATGCCGTCGAACGGACCACGTGAAATGCGCGGGAGCACCGTCCTGCTGGTAAAACATGTCACGTGAAAGACCGACAGGGACGTCAGCCTCGTCCTGGCGCTCACACTGCAGCCAGAACGGTCATTGAACTCTCGTCTAACCCGACATTATCAAGACAGCGAGCCAGGGTCCTCACCATCTCCGTGTATTGTATGTTGGTATACCGGAAAGCCATCGCGCTCGGAAACAAAAATGTCACGGAAGTAAATAAAATAACAACTACACTAGATTGCCACCGGCGGAAGACTAGCTTTTGTGCTTTTGAGGTTAGGTACTTATGTCATTTATGTCATTTGGCGGCTTGTGTTTCGGCGTTTTGCATAAACGTCAAAGAGGTTGCCGACAAAAAATGCTTTATGTCTGTGCAATAAGTTCTACATTTCTTCAAACTAAGTAATTTTATTTTGAAAAAAATGTTTGTTATTGTGTAGACCAACTAAGTTTGGTCGTGCATTCAAATAAGCCTTACTCATTGGAGATAAAGTTGGAATTCCTTTAAATTACCTATTTATTTGACGCACACTACTTTTAATGTAAAATGCATTGATATTATTTACGTGTGTGTATTGCGAGCTATGAGCGAACTACAAATAATGTCGTGCGTTTTAGTAGCCTTTATTGCACTGAATTAAGGTTTCAATTTCCTTGAATTAAGGATTGTATAAATTTGTCATAATACTGTGTTTCTAATTTAAGTTATTTAAAAGATTTTTCCGTCAAAATTTAACACCTATTTCTTATGACGGAAATCGATTCAGAAGCCGATTCTGAACCAACTACTTTCAGGAATTGCGTTTATTCTGTTACACGTTGTATAACATATGTATGATTCACGCTCAAGTAAGTCTCCTAAAACCGTTTTCATATAGCAACAACGGTTAAGGTATCTGCCCTTACTGCCTCGTCTCAGTATTCCCCCGGTAGTACAGCACTACGACCCATATTGGCCGAAGCCGAAGGTGTTTCGTTGGCCGAAGGTGGCTGAAGCGGAAGCTTAGGTTGGACACTACCTTCTATTGATTAAGTAACTAATACTTACTTTTGGTGCCCACAGCTCTGCGTTCCTCCTTAGATGCTTCTTGTTCTTCTTCCTCTTCTGTCTTAAACTGCATTAAAGGTACATCATCTTCTGAATCGGATTCAGAACTGCTTGCTAGTATATCTTCTTCATGTAGACGGCTATTGTCTAGATTTGCCAGTTCTAGATATGTAAGTAAACAAAAACAATTAAGAGTTACTCATTTACAATTTTATTGAGCAGATGACACAAACACATATTACAACATGAAATCGTTTTAACTGTACAATACACTGAAAAAGTAAGTTATGTAGTTTTTTACATCATATGAAATACGGGGTGGAGTCCCGACACCGACACGAAAACGGTTACCATGTATGCAGTACATCATTTGGAGACAGAAATTTTTCATTGGCTATTAAAAAAAAAAACAGCCATACCTACACAGTCAAAATGTATGGAACAGATTTTTTTTTTGGGTGGAAATGACACCAACGCACATATGATTACCAAGTGTTCAGTTCATCATTCTGAACCCCCAGCATATAGAAATTTGCAATCACGGGCAATTTAAAAAAAAACAGCTGTTTCCTACAAAAGTGCAATACCTACATGGTTAAAATGTTAGAATAGCTGATTTGTTTTTTATTTTTTGTGTCAGAAACATACCATCACATTGATATTCCTCCTTGGGCTCAAGAATATCATCTTGCCTCTCACAAACAGCTGGTAATTCTTCTTCCACAACAACGCTGTCTGTTTGACAAACTTCAACTATACTTATGCTGTCTATTGAAGAGATAATAAACCCATGGGCAACCTCTAAGTGGTGTTGGTTTATTAAATGTTTTGGCTGTAAAAAGATGATCACAGTATTACATAAAATATGTTGATGATCACAAGGGCATTAAACAGTAAATATCTGTTGAAGAACACCTCACCTCATAATTCCCATTCATTATCTGAGCGAACAGCTCTTCTGCTTCCAAACATTTCCTCAGCAATCGGAAGCATTGCTTTAGTTTAGCACAGCAGAAGGAACAAGCAAGGATCGGTCTACTGTCGTCAGTTACAAACTGCAACAAAACTTTGAGTTTCAGTTTTCTGGGTTTGTGAATAATATTTTGCAAACACTGTAGGCTACAGGTTTTGTGCAGTAACACTTTTTAAACATCTCTTACAAAGAAGGCATATACATTGATCACCGGTGGACTTATTAGTTATTTTAAGCACAGGTTTCTTTATCATTAAGTTTTCTTTCACCTTATTGGTGAAAGGTTGATTTCACTTTTCTCCAAACCTCTAACAAAGAGTTCATATGATTCCTCGAGTAAAAGAGGCATTTAAATACAAATGTTCAAGAAATATAAATATTATTAAAGTATCAACTTACTGGCATATCAGTCAGCCTCTCATATAGTTCATGCAAGTTCTTGTTGACCACCACATACATGCGAATATTCTCTGCTAGACATATCCTACACATTGGCAGTTTTTCCATCTTGTAACTGTTTAAGTATCACTGAAGATAATTACTTCAACTTGGAAATTCTGCTGCGTACAAATAACAGGCGATGCTTGTATTATTGCGACTTCTTTTAGTGTATGTATACGAAAGTGTCGCGACGAAGCTTAATTTTACAGCTTGTAAATTGTATTATTTAAGACCCTAAGCAATTATCGTGAGTAGTCCATTTTAGGACCACGGTAAGACGCCAGCGGCCGGAGAGTGCTATACTTTTTAGATCACTCGTAGGACAGCTTATAATTAATAGAAATTAGTTTTTTAGTCCCTAGACACCATCTACTGCATCTACTGTACAAATACCGGTAAAAAAACTTTAATAAACTACTATTATTCAGTTACAACAAGCTAGCTACTTTTGTTTTCGTTGACAACTTGACACTGACAGATTGACATTGACATATCACGGTGTTTCAAGGTTTTCAAAGCAGGCACAGAGTATGTAAACACCACATTCGTTATAAAGGACAATTCTCATTCACTAAGCATGTTAAAATATATTTGTTCAAATATTACACGAACTTGTAACAATTCACACCACATTTAGCAGTTTGAACCGTGAACTAACACATTGAGTCATAAATAAACTACTTCTCAATCGTAGAGGAATAAGCGATAGAAAAAGCAAGAATCGAATCGCCGAAAAATATTTTCTGCCACTTTTTTGAAAGGCAAGGTAAACAAATACAAACACAGGGTTCCGTAGCATCAAACAATGTAATAACAATATTTGTGACGATTTTTAGCGCGAGTATAATTTACACGTTTCATGTGTAAATTTAAACATTTCATGTGTTTACTCAACAGCAAAACTGAATTTGCTTTTCATAGCATGTTCATGAAAAATAAAGTTACTGCTGCAGTTTGACGAAAAAGTTCCATATCTCAAAAACTAATAAATATCATACTTTATTCAAACTTTTAACGTTTTTTTTTGACGATTTACATGCCTACATTTTAGAAGTAGTTGTTCCGAGTCTGGCAGTTATTTTTGTGTACAGCCCGACAAAAAGTTTCAATTCTATTATAGAATAATATGTCTATGACATTATCAAGTTTGACAGAAAACTTGACTTTGCCAGGTAGGAAATATGTAGTTTCGCAACCGTTTTAACTTTTTTGTCGCGCTGTGAGTTTAAATGTTTTGATTTTATGCTTGTTCTTCGTCATTTCTTTACCGCAGTCCCCAGCCTATCGGAGCTCTCTGTAGCGTGAACCGCTCGCTACATGTTGCCTCCGATAGCCTTGATATGGTTCGACGAAACATATGAAACCAGCGAGAAAAAAAAAAAAAAACCTTGAATTTCCTTATTTCTGTATCCTGACGGAATAACAAAAGAGTTGTTCACGGAGCTTACGGGCTTTTTGTCGAATTATTCAGCACCATTTCGAAGCTACATATACTTGAATGAAGAAGTATATCCGGTGGGGAGCGATACGGATTTGTTGTTTCTGTTTTCAATGGTATTTTCTCAAGCATCTTTCATTGATAGCCAAGAGTACAGTAACTTTGTTGCCTAAACTATTTCTGATTAATTTAGCTCGGACCGTGTTCCCGATGCCGGTGGGCTACAAATTTTTTTTTAACGTTTTATATTAGAATATTTAAAAATATAAATAAAATGTGTTAAAACGAATAAAAGACAGAATAATAATCATTTAATTATCAGACAACTAAGGCCCTTATACAAATATACAAATGAACTAATACAATCACTATACATCCTTCCATATTGAACGATAACTATACACTTGTCGTTGACGGCGTCGTGTTTTGCTGCGTGGTGTCGCGTAACCGTCCTCGGAATCGTTGGTAGGTATACGACACCTTTCGGCCAAAAGTACTCTTTCAGGAAGGTCTGTAGATGGATGTGGGTGGCATTCATACGAGTAACAATGGAGAATAGAGTAACAGTGAGTATAGAAGTAATAAAGATCCGTCAACATCAGTTTTCAATAACAATTTGGCTGCAGTCCGTAAACACCAATCGATCGTTGGCCGAGTGTTCAGTGTTCTGATTCGGTTTGCCGGGTGTATTTATTCATTCCTTGGTAATAAAACACAATAATTAGACTGACAACTATTTTATTGACAATCATAATGAAACAATAAACATTACAGCTAGTCTTTATTAAGTATAGGTACACCTAAACTCAATACAGTACAGTATCAATATTTGTGGTATGAGTTATGAATTGAAGTGCTTCAAACCCGAAATAGCCAATCAAGAAGAATCAGCATTGCCATCCAACGTGGCAATGCTGCCAGCCTTATATTCCCCGTCGACAGCGATGCGGACGAGTTTTTGAGGCCCTTTAATTATTTTCTGTTTTAGATACATTTACATATTTTATAACGTAAGACCCGAAATTCTATTTTTTTAAAATTATCTTGAACATGATTCTCCTTTGAAAACTAAGGTTATTTTAGTAACTTCAGGCACGTTCTGATCCATTTATTTACATTTCCAACAGCCATTTATTAAACAGACCATAAAGGGTGTAAAAAGACCCTTAACGAAGCCGAAAGGCATTTGCTCTCCCCGTCAATGCGATCACTTTTTTTTTCTACACCATACCTGGGAACCTTCTAGTTACGGAGATATTGGGGGTCAAAGTTCCAACTTTTTCACAAGTTTTTTTTAAAATACATGTTTTTAATGTAAGATTTTTACTTTAAACACTTCCACGACCCCCGCACTATTCAATCCATCCATCAGCACAATGTTCTGAGTACGATATATTGAGTCCTACCGTCAAACGTGATTTTTGACCCCAAAAAAAAAAGTCGTTTCCCAGCAAAATTTTTTGCGTATAGTTACTTAGTTTGATGTGCAGAATGCTTGGTTGATGGCTTCGTGAAGGGTCCGTTTACACCCTGTATATACTATACCCTTCGTAACGTGAAAGTTAACAGTGCCCTTACTATGACTTTGTAAAAAGCTGTCCTCGATATCGAAAATAGAGTAATCTCCGCTGATAAAGTGGTTTCATGCAGCATTTCCTTATTTTATGAAGTTTTTTCTTAGTTCTTCTTCGAAATTTTCGAATAATATGCAGAGCCACGAGCCCACGACACACGCAACCGCTTTCATTTTAGTTCTGATGCCCACTGAAGAGCGCGGCACGTCTCGGATGTGCCACGCAGTACTGCCACGCAAACATGTGTCGGTTTAGTCCTCACTAAACGCCGCGTGTTGCTGCCGCGCTCTTGCCGCTCAATGTTTGGACACCACTTAGGAAGAAGTTATTTTTACTACTTTATTGATCGCTAGTTTCTGCGCGCGTGGTTAACCCATGTCCACCCGAAATAATATGTACCTTTCAAGTGGTGAAAGAATTTTTCAAATAGCTGCCTTGTGGTTCCAGAGATTACCCTCCGCATGCACACAAACTCACAGAATTCGCACTCTTTCTATATAATTTGTATTAGTATAGATTAGCTACAATCGGAAATTAATGACGAGTAAAATGCCCTGCACAGGGTGTCAGTTATTTCCACGAATTACCTACGTCAACAAAGGTATCTTAAATACGAGTATTCTATGTGTGTAAGCATGTCTATGTGTTTGGTCTTTGACCATGTGTTTACAAAAATGTGTATTTAAATTATCTTTACGCCCATTTGCACGACAAATCTTTAAGGCGATAGTCTCGTCGTGCATAACTCAGAAATTCAAAGCAAAAACCAAAAAACTTCGTGTGCGGGGAGCTCCCCCTTTGACACCTAGTCGTGCTTAGATTATTTGAGATGATGCTATAGCTGCTCTACCTACATATTAATCGACTTGAAAAAAACAAGGTTATCAATTCGACGCTTATGTTTATTATTGTTTCTAGGAACCATCATACAAAGACGTAATAAACAATAAGTTTTTCGAATAGCTCACATGAATTTCAAAATACCATCACATGGAACATGACGCCTTGCCACTAAAAAATTGTAACAATACCTAATAAGGCGCGCGAGGTGCATTCCGTCGCATGCCATTCCACAATTTGACGGTTTCACTTCGATAGATTATAATCTAGCGAAAAGTAATGCGTTAAATTCGCATGTATAATATTAATTAAGTAGGAAGTAGGATACTATTACATAATATTTAAAATTAATGTCGCGTATCACGAGCCAATGCGAAAATCGGGATTTCACGTATATTTACAAACACGTCCACCACGTCTCTTAAAGTATGGTATTTATAGAAACGGACGATTATGTTACATTTTAGTTAAAAAATTGTAAAAAAACTTATTCTAATTTGCGCTAATCTATGAGGTTGAGCCTAGTCAATAAAGCCGAAAATGTTGGGCTCTCAGTTCAGACGTTTTAGTAGAATTCGACTTCCGTTTACTTTTTAACAATTAACTTTTGTGTCATTATTTCTTTTTAACTAATTCACAGACGTATCTAAGTAAAATATATTTAAGTCGTATTTGTGTATTTCTTCAGACAAATTCATGTTTTGCAGATTCCTTAAGAGTTTAAGAAATTCTTAACTAAATTCTTAAATAAAAATGATTAACTCAGAGATTAAGGCTATGCCACTTTACGCAAGCGTCTGGATTGAGGGCCCAAGTTATTTGATCATAACAGTTTTAATTCACGTTTAAGAAATTTATGGCCTTTTGCTTTAAGATTTTAATATTTTTAACTAGTTCCCCTATAAGTCTTATTTCGTTTCTCAAAGATTTAAAAACTGGGCCCTCAATCCAGATGCACATGTTTGATCCTTACGATTGACCCTATCGATTGATGCCAATAAAGTATAAGATGTTATTTTTTATGGAATTTAGCCGGTTCGATTCCAGAGTGTGGTAAGCGAATTTTCGAAAATCTTTGAATGCAGATTTATTTCTTATTAAACATAAAGGAATGTTTCCTTTGAGTAAAATTTTCTATCTCCAGTATTTAGAGTACTTTCCCTCCAGGTGGCATTAAAACATTCCACCCTGTACATCGTAAGGCTATTGGACGCTAGGGCAATTTTGCCCATTTTCCTTTATATTTAGGTTTATCACCAGTGTGTCCGCACATGTCTTGTAAAACTACTCTTCATTCTAAACTTATATATCACAACTGTCGGGTTTTTCACCCGTGTGTGTACGAATATGATATATTAATGAAGCTTTCGACTGAAACCACTCTGACATATATCGCACTTGTTAGGTTTTTCACCAGTTTGTGTACGAATGTGATATGTTAATGTAACCTTTTGACTGAAACTACACTGACATAAATCACACTTGTAAGGTTTTTCACCAGTGTGTGTACGAATGTGATTTGTAAATGTAATCTTTCGACTGAAACTACGCTGACATAAATCACACTTGTAAGGTTTTTCACCAGTATGTGTACGAATGTGATTTGTAAATGTAATCTTTCGATTGAAACTACGCTGACATATATCACTCTTGTAAGGTTTTTCACCAGTGTGTGTTCGAATGTGATCTGTTAAATTATCCTTTCGGCTAAAAGTACTCTGACAAATATCACATTTGTAAGGTTTTTCACCAGTGTGTATACGAATGTGATTTGTTAATGTAACATTTTGACTAAAACTACTCTGACATATCGACGATGAAGTGACAAGAACTCCTAACTGACATTTTTGCGATTTTACTTTTTTTGCGTAGATTTAAAGAATTGTTTGCGTGAGCTGGCAATAGCAGCTAACTTCATATCTTATTTTTTAACGAGTTATTAATAACTGACAATAACTAGTAAGCAAATGTGCATCAAATTTGTTGACAATCTCATCTAAGAAACTAATAACAATAACCACTAAACAACCCTAACGTAATTATTTCTGTCAAGACCTCCTATCTTCACTCCTGCTAGATACGTCCTTACTTTCACCTCGTCATCTCGTAGTAAAGTCTTGGTCATTATCTGATTTAACACATGATGCAAACAATATGATTAGTTCCCTAAAAAAGTCGTCATCGGTTCCGGCGCTGTTGGACATTACCAAGGATCTTGATTTATTGATTGCGTTTAACAGACCGGATTGGAACGAATCTGCATCAGATGATGTTTACCAAATTTCTGAAGAAAGAAGTTCTGCTGAAGTATTGGTGACTGAGGACCAACAAGATTATGGAGATATGGAAGAAGGTCGAAAACGTCGTCACAGTGCTGATCCTAAATCTTGGAAAAGGAATAAGGCTTTTTTGAAGCGAATGCGAGGTGAAGAGTATCTAGGATACTCTAAGCCAAAAGATAGGAAGTTCCAACAAGATACTGTAAGACAAGCAAGACGGCTAAGACCAACTTGCGTGTCTAATTTTTGTAAGAAGAGTAAGGTAAGAGGCTGTGATAGGTTCACTGAGGATTGTCGAAAGGTTATACAGAGCAATTTTTGGAAGAAAATGACCTGGGATCAACGAAGAGTTTACGTTACGGGATTAGTGACACGATCTAGTACATCTCGGAAGACTAAATCGGCTAGTGAACCAACTAGGCGGGAGGGAACCCTATCATATTTTTTGCCTCTCGAGAAAGACTGCTCAAATAAAGTACAGGTATGTAAACAAATGTTTTTAAACACCTTATCACTGGGATCGTTTACTGTTCAAGCATGGGTAAAAAAGAGTGAGTTTGGCATGACTTCAAACCATGATGCAATATACGATTCTAAAACAAAGACTCCAAGAGCAGAAGTAGAAGCGAAACTTTCGATTTTAAACAATTTTTTTACAAGTTTGCCAAAATTGCCGTCGCATTACGCAAGAAAAGATACAGCTAAACTCTTCATAGAACCAATCTATCGTTCTCTTTCCGACTTATACAAAGCGTATCAGAAATATTGTACTGAAACTAGTCAACCTATTGTTAGTAGATTTACATTTGAAAAGAACTTTCATGACAAAAATTTGTCACTATTTACGCTTAAAAAGGATATGTGTGACACCTGTTCAAGTTACAATTCGGGTAATTTAAATGAATCAGATTACCAAATACATATAATTAAGAAAAACAGGGCTAGACAAGAAAAAGAAGAGGACAAGAAAAAAGCAGCTGCTGGAGAATTTATACTTTTGACTATGGATTTAGAGGCTGTGAAGGTTTGTCCTTACCTTACTGCTAGTGCTTTGTATTTCAAGACAAAGTTAACGTGCCATAATTTCACAGTTTTTAATTTAGTAACCAAGCACTGCAGTTGTTATTGGTTCGACGAAACTTCTGCTGATTTAACGTCTAGCACTTTTGCAACGTTTTTAATTGATTATTTAGAAAGACATTGTATTCCATATCAGTTACCAATTGTTATTTACTCCGACGGGTGCACGTACCAGAATCGTAATTGTGTGCTGGCAAATGCACTGCTCCTTTTGAGCAAGAAACATAACGTAATCATAACGCAAAATTTTTTAGAACCAGGTCACACTCAGATGGAGTGTGACTCGGTTCACAGTGCTATTGAGCGAAAACTAAAACATCGGGAAATACATTTGCCCAGTGATTATGTCACAATTACTAAAGAGGCACGAAGCACTAACCCTTATGAAGCAATTAATGTAGATCATGAATTTGTTAAAGATTATGCCCGACCTGAAAATATGCTTTATAAAAGTATTCGACCGGGCCGCAAAGCTGGCGATCCACAGGTTGTAGATATCAGAGTAATAAAGTACAATACTATGACAATCGAAGTTAAACTGGGTTTTGACGAACAGTGGATTCCTTTACCGAACAGACCTAGGTTACTAGCTTCGGAAGCAATCTATCCTCCACTACATCCTAATAAAATTCCAATTAAAGTAACGAAGTACAACCACCTGCAACAACTAAAAGCAGTATTACCTAAAGATTGCCATAATTTTTATGACACTTTGCCATTTGTTTGAACCATTTGGTTCATTTAATAAAACATGAGTTTTGAGACAACATAGTTGTCCCAATATCATCCAGCTGCCCTTGTCCGATTTTACTTGCGGTCGGCATAACATGGTTTTTTCTTCCATTGTATTTCTTCCAATAATATTAATTATAAACTGATTATTCTCTTTTTTTTAAATTAAGTCTCAAGAGCAATGTAGCCATTTTTATGTTCTATCAGATATTTGATTATTAATGTGACAATATTATTTTCTAACAATCTGTAACATTTTTGAAGTTAATTAAAAATTATTCTATGAAAATCACGCCTTTTCTTTAAAATATTGTAGAATTTCCTCACTAGAAATATCTTCTATCTTTGCTATTATAATATATATTTTCAAAGCCTAGATAGCAATATCACCTACCTACGTCTAAATCAAAAAGCTGATTGTATATACACTAGTCGCACATAGCCCCCAATACACGCTTCTTATTTAATACATATCCAATAACAGTATTTTTCATACCTCGCGTTTAAAATAAATAAAACGTTTTTTTCGTTTCCTGTAAAATCATGTTCTGGTAGATAAAGGTTCTTGTCACTTCATCGTCGATATATAACACGTGTAAGGTTTGTCACCAGTGTGTGTACGAATATGAGTTCTTAAATTATTCTTTAGACTGAAACTACGCTCACATATATCACACTTGTAAGGTTTGTCACCAGTGTGTGTACGAATATGATCTGTTAAAGTCAACTTGCGACTGAAACTACGCTCACATATATCACACTTATAAGCTTTTACACCAGTGTGTGTACGAATATGTGTTGTTAAATTAACCTTTTGACTGAAACTAAGCTCACATATATCACACTTGTAAGGTTTGTCACCAGTGTGTGTACGAATATGAGTTCTTAAATTATTCTTTAGACTGAAACTACGCTCACATATATCACACTTATAAGCTTTTACACCAGTGTGTGTACGAACATGCCTTATTAAATGAGACTTGTTATTGAAACTACTCTGACATATATCACTCTTGTAAGGTTTTTCACCAGTATGTGTACGAATATGATCTGTTAAATTACTCTTTTTACTGAAACTACGCTGACATATATCACACTTGTAAGGTTTTTCACCAGTGTGTGTTCGAATGTGATCTGTTAAATTATCCTTTCGGCTAAAAGTACTCTGACAAATATCACATTTGTAAGGTTTTTCACCAGTGTGTGTGCGAATATGAGTTCTTAAATTATTCTTTAGGCTGAAACTACGCTGACACATATTACACTTGTAAGGTTTGTCACCAGTGTGTGTACGAATATGAGTTCTTAAATTATTCTTTAGACTGAAACTAAGCTCACATATATCACACTTGTAAGGTTTTACACCAGTGTGTGTACGAATATGAGTTCTTAAATTATTCTTTAGGCTGAAACTACGCTGACATATATCACACTTGTAAGCTTTTACACCAGTGTGTGTACGAATATGATCTGTTAAAGTAAACTTGCGACTGAAACTACACTGACATATATCACACTTATAAGCTTTTACACCAGTGTGTGTACGAATATGCAATGTTAAATGAGACTTTTGACTGAAACTACGCTGACATATATCACACTTGTAAGGTTTTTCACCAGTGTGTGTACGAATATGTGCTGTTAAAATCAACTTGCGACTGAAACTACGCTCACATAAATCACACTTGTAAGGTTTTTCACCAGTGTGTGTACGAATATGAGTTCTTAAATTATTCTTTAGGCTGAAACTACGCTGACATATATCACACTTGTAAGCTTTTACACCAGTGTGTGTACGAATATGATCTGTTAAAGTAAACTTGCGACTGAAACTACACTGACATATATCACACTTATAAGGTTTTACACCAGTGTGTGTACGAATATGCAATGTTAAATGAGGCTTTTGACTGAAACTACGCTGACATATATCACACTTGTAAGGTTTTTCACCAGTGTGTGTACGAATATGATTTGTTAATGTAACCTTGTAACTGAAACTACGCTGACATATATCACACTTGAAAGCTTTTTCACCAGTGTGTGTACGAATATGTGTTGTTAAAATAAACTTTTGACTGAAACTACGCTGACACATATTACACTTGTAAGGTTTTATACCAGTGTGTGTACGCACATGTCTTGTAAGATCAGTCTTTTTAGTAAAACTAAGCTGACACATGTCACACTTGTAAGGTTTTTCACCAGTGTGTGTACGCACATGTCTTGTAAGATCATTCTTTTTAGTAAAACTACGCTGACACATATCACACTTGTAAGGTTTTTCACCAGTGTGTGTACGCACATGTCTTGTAAGATCATTCTTTTTAGTAAAACTACGCTGACATATATCACACTTGTAAGGTTTGTCACCAGTGTGTGTACGAATATGTGCTGTTAAATCACTCTTTTTACTACACTTATAGTGGCACATATCACATTCGTGAGGCTTTTTGAAGTTAGTTTTATATTTGGACGTACGAATTTGAGTGTTTCGGATAATTTTCGAGTCCGATATTTGGTTTGTCTTTTGGTCGGCTGGTGTTGAATCTTCTAATTTTGTTCTTCGTAAGTGTAGTTTTGGTTCCTCCGCAACAGTCGGCCCTGCGAGAATAAATCGGGTAAGTACAACATTTCAAATAGATTGGGGATAGGCGGTATGTATTGTTACGAGCTAGGTATGGGATAAATTAAGTACTTGCGATTAAACATCAAATGTCTTTATTCATCACAAAACACTTATAACTCAATCACAAATACACCGCCGATCACTATTCACTTGGATATCGCAATTCTAGTTCACTTCGATTCGCTTCGTTGTATCGCCTAAATTAGTGATATGCCCGCAAACACGACGGCTATTTATATGTCGACCGATCCTTCGAGAAAGTTCCACAATTTTCTGGAACTTTCTTCACAGTTCCATAGTGGAACATTCTGGGATCACTCTCGAATCTTCTAGATAGTTCCATAACGGAACATTCTAGACTCGAACGTATCTCGAATGTTCTCATAAAGCCGTCGCCGTAACACTGCCCCCTCCTTATGCCTCTACATGCTCGTCCCGAGCATCATTTCCAATCATCATTCGTCCCGGAGAATCGCGCCAATCGGTCTACATGGACAATCTTAGGCGCACCTCGTGGACCCTTCTATACTCGGTAGGTGACATCGTTGATCCTAGGCACGACTCGGTATGGTCCATACCAGTTTGCTTGCAATTTCGGAGCCTTCCCCTTGCTGCGCACTGGGTTATGCAACCACACCAGTGAATTGTCGTCGAGACCTCTACTGTTCGCTTTCCGGTCATAACGGGTTTTCATCTTCTCAGACACCTGTTGGTCGCAATGTCTGATATCCTCAATACTCAATTGTCGGGCATAACAAAATTAGACTTAGGAGGAGGGCTATTATAAATATTTACAATTTTAATATTAACCTACTCTTTTGTTTAGTGTAGGTAGGCTTATAAATAATTGTATACATATAATTTTACTACTCATGTATTGAATTTATACATTAATATTTATTTAAATTATTATAATTATATTCCGTTTATTCATTTATATACATTTTATTTACATTTTTAAATATTCTAATATAAAATAATATAAAAAACATTTAAAAATATAAAAAATAGTAAGCCACCAGCACTGGGAACAGGGTCCGAGCCGCCGGTGGTCAAGGCTCTTGAGAGAAGAACCTCCTAACAATACGCGCCGTGTCCAGGAGTACCGCTTTCTGAATCAAGCCCTTGATCCAGCTGCCAAGCGCGAGCCTCCTCAGGTGTTGGTCGAGGCTCTTGGCAATTAAGCCATAGGCGGACACGACTATCGGCACAATGACTGCCGTACTCACGTCCCACATGTCGACAACCTCGCGAGCCAGATCTAGATATTTGAATTGTTTATCTTTCTCTGCTTTCACGAGGTTCTCGTCATGAGGGACCGTTCAACAATCATTGCGCGACGTTCCAATCGATCTATCACCACAATGTCAGGTTTATTGGCAACAATAGTCCTGTCAGTGATGATAGATCGATCCCAGTACAACGTGATATTACCATCATCGAGAACTGGGTCGGGCGCATACTTATATTATAGAACTTCTGATTCCACAAGGTTGTACTTCAAAGCAAGTTGCTGGAGGATAATCCTGGCTACGAGGTTGTGTCTATGCAAGTACTCTCCGTTAGCCAGACGAGAACACCCAGAAATAATGTGTCGGATCGATTCTCCCGGACGGTGGCATGCCCGACATATGTCAACCGTGCCATCCTTCACAATGTATTTCCGGTAGTTATTCGTCATCATAACTTCGTCCATTATTGCACAGACAAAACCTTCGGTTTCCCCAAATAGGTCACCGAAGCGCAGCCAAGATACGGACGCTAAGAAGTCTACATCGGGACCATGTAGAGCCCGGTAAAAGCGTCCGTGAAGCTCCTTGCCCTGCCATACCTCCTTGCGATCATTAGTGTCTAATACTCTAGGTTTGCGCCAGTTCCCGTTAGCCAGGGAGAGCGGGGTGAGGCCCTTGTCCACTGAGACCACATCTCGGTGCATCCCCACGTCGGCTTCTAGGAAGTATTCCCTGAGACTGCATACCTCACGGTTGTGCAGGGTCTTAGCATTTAAGAAGCCACGACCTCCGCACTTCCGCGGGATATACAGTCTCATTAGCGACGACCGTGGGTGATGCATTCGATTTGCGGTCAGCAGTGCACGGACCCTCCTATCCAGGGCATCAAGTTCCGTCTGAGTCCATTTGAGTATGCCGAAAGAATACATCAAAACCGGCATGGTTGGGTCATGCCGGTTGAAGGCGCGCACCTTGTTTCCGCCTGATAAAAGACTACCTAGTACCTTATTCAGGCGGCCAAAGAAGCGCTCCCTCAACGATTGTTTCATGTCGGCAGTATTGATACCTAATGCTTCCGACATACCCAAATACTTGTAGGTTTCTGTTGAGGAGAGGGATCTAAGGTATATGGAATCCGAGAGTTGCGTTCCCACGGATTCCATAATCTCCCCTCGCTTCACATGCATGACTGCACATTTGTCCACACCAAATTCCATCCTGATGGCGCTACTGAAAGTTTCCGTTACCTTCAGTAGCTTCATCAGTTGCAAATTGTTGGGGGCAAAGATTTTCAGATCATCCATGTAAAGAAGGTGAGATATGACCTGACCACCTCTCCTCAACCGATAGCCTAGACCTGAACCCTCCAGCAGTGTGCTGAGAGGATTCAAAGCTAGACTAAACCACAATGGACTCAGACTATCACCCTGGAATATACCGCGCTCGGTCCTTATCGGTTCGCTGTTCCCCTGGATCTGTCGACATCCTGGATAGCGAAGGACCGTTCTCCAGTGCCCCATACATGACATCAGGAAGGTACGCAGAGTTGCATCAACTTTATACAAGTCCATCACCCTCATGAGCCATGTATGAGGCACAGAATCATAGGCCTTCTTATAATCTATCCAACATGTAGACAGATCCTTCGGGAGCGGCGAACCTGTTGGCTAATGGCCATATCGATGGGGAGCAGCTCCTTAGTACCACGGGACCCGTTCCTACATCCATTCTGAGAAGCAGACATGATAGAATTACTATCAATATGATGGTTGATTTTAGCTCTCAAAATGGATGTAAGAACTTTATAGACCGTTGGTAAACAAATAATTGGTCTATAATTTTTGGGCTCCGTAGTACTACCTGATTTATGGAGCAGGTGGGTAATTCCTGTCGTCAAGAACTGGGGCAGCGACCCTGACTCTAAGGCTGATTGAAACTGGGACGCCAAGCGAGCGTGCGATCTTTGGAACCACTTGATCCAGAAGTTGTGCAGTCCGTCCGGCCCTGGAGATTTCCAGTTAGGCAACGGACGGACTGCACACGCTACGTCTTGGGGGCTGATGTTGATTGCCCCCATTTGTGGTATTGGATCACATGCTCGTTCAACCTCCCGGGTCCAATCGCCCTCAGTGTGACTGACAGGTACCGACCAGATGCTGCGTCAGAACGAACACATGGCGTCATCATCCGGTAGACGCGTGTCAGTCACACCTTGGTCCGGTCGTTCCCAAGCCCTATATACCCACCTTTCATCGCTTTGGAATGTGCGATTCAGAGTATACCGTTCCACTCGCCGCTTGTACCGACGAATACGGCTTGCCCATGCACAGATCTTCTGCTTCAGTTATAATTATTATTGGTATTATAATAGTACATTATGATATAAGTGCGGTAAGTTGAAAATTACAGCCGAGGCGATATTGCTAAGAAAGAAAGCAGAGGCTGTAATTATCAAAGCGCATCCTCATATACACCATTCAACTTGTTACACAAGTCATTTGCATAATCTGTTACACTGCTTGGAGCCTTAAGGGGAATTCCAGTGATGAAATATTCAGGCAACCGTAATTGCCTTCCAAAAATCGCGAAGGCAGGTGTCACGGTTGTACTTTCGTGGACTGCACTACGGTAGGACAGAAGGAACGGTTGTATGTGCTTGTTCGGATCCCTTGCCTGCTTTCAACAACTTTTGCCAGATATCTCTCCAACGTTTGATTGAATCGTTCCACCATTCCATCAGATTGTGGGTGGTAAGAGGTGGTTATGTTTTGACTCTTGATGGGTTCAAGAGACAAGTCTCCTGAACTGCTTGCGATTCAAAAGTCCTTCCTTGACCGCTGCGTATTTCTAAGGGTACTCCAAAACGACAGGAGACTTCTTGAACCAATATATTTGCGACAGTTGTAGCTTCTTGGTTAGAAATGGCTAAGACTTTGGCCACTTTGTGAAGTAATCCATGACAACCATGAAGTACTTGCGCCCGCTTTCACTTTCTAGAAATGGTCCCGCAACGTCTAGTGCTATCCGTTCCCAGGGGGCTCCAACGTTGTGCACTTTTAATACACCTTTGTTGCGGTCCTTTCACAGTCGCACAACTGGTACATTTGCGACACTATTCCTCCACATCCTCTCGACTGTGGATCCAGTAAAATCACTCTCGGATCTTTAGTAGAGACCTTTTTGCCCCCATATGCCCTCCTGAACATCTATCGTGATAGAGCCGTAGAACATCCAGCTTTAGGGACAACCATTTATTTTGTAGATGACAGCTGTCCCCTCGAGCGGTTTCCCATTTACGGCACATGACTCCATCCTGGATAATCAAGCTGTTCCGTTGTGCCCAATATTTTTCGTCGTGAAGTAAAGTAAAATTTATTTGCATAGCAGGTATATAAAATAAGATGTAACATTAACATGGGTGAGCCGTGTACAATCTACCTTATCTTAGGCATGCAAACATTCATGGAATTGTCAACTACTTTGAGAATTAACTTAAATACTGGGTAATAGTTAAACAGAAATAGTCGACATAGTACATTCATAATATAAAAAATAAAATCTCCTTACTACAATTGCAATAAAAATAGGATACATTGAGTGAATGAGAACATTAGGTATGTCAATATAAATTAAATTACATAAAATTAGTCAATACATTCAATTATTCAATCATAAGTCAGTGTCATTTAAAAAGTCATTTACTGAATAATAGCATTTTGCAATCAATAATGATTACCCAGCAAATATTTACTGAAGTGCTACAATGTCTTTGCTACGGCAAGTAGCTCTCGTCTCGTAACGCCGTAATTTCTATAGAGTTATTTTTAGTGCAAGGATATCCCAAAATGGGAGTATTGCACACACGTTTCTTTAATACCTGAAATACGTATCTTTCGGAACTGGCCAATCCTTGTCGGCGACTACTTTCTCCGGGTCGGTTTGAAAACTTTCCCCCGAAACTATGAGTTTAGGACACATAGTAAGAAAAGTTCACTTGTTGCGAGTGTTGCGACGACGACGAGGACGTTCGGATGTTCATATGCTTTATTATGCGATTATTGTAAATGGTCGTGGTTATTGAAGTAGTCCACAAGAAACCGACTTGCTAGGTGAGAATTGACGACCGTGTGCGAAGCTTCAGTATCATGGGTTGATCGAATCCTTTGATGGTCAGGCTGTTCTCTTTCATGGTATTGCAAGAGCACAGCCAGCACCCGCCCCCCATTCCCGGCACTTATTCGTTTCCCTGCTGTGACTGGGCAGTCACTTCAGCCACTCGTCCCTGTTGGGATTGATCTTCTCTCGGTGTACTGCGCTTAGGACAGCATGACCCAAGATGACCCCTTTCTTCTCAAGTGTACCTAGCACCTAGGGCTGAATCCTTGCCTGACGCGGTGCGTTCGGTGGTCTTGGCTCACTGCCTCTACCTCTAAAGCATGGGCCAATGCGTCTTTCAGTGCCTCATGATGCCCAAGTTTCACAGCGGCTATAACTTCCAATTCACGTATACCATCAACGAACGCCTGTACCAGATTTCCATCGATAAGTGCAGGGGAAGACTGGTATGCTTTCCGAAATAGCTTTTTAACCTCCAGGGCCCGCTGCTGTAGGTTTTCAGCACTACGTTGAACACGATCCTTCAACTAAGCACGAAATACGAGCTCCAGCTGCGCGTCGCCGATTCTGAATTCTAATGCCTCCAGCAGCTGCTCGTAGGTCACATCCTTGCAGATTGCCTCAAGAATGGTTAGGGCTTGACGGAGTTTCAAAGTGAGCGCGGACATGGCTTGCGCTATGGTCCACCCATTCACCATCATAACTGCCTCAAATTGGATCTTATAGACCTACAACCAAGATGTTCTGTCGAGTCGCGGCACCTTAAGAGCACGTGCTGAAGGTGCAGCAACCTCTGAAGCCACATTCCTGTCTCCAGCCTTAAGTTCACCTAAAGGCTTCTTCACACCAGCAATCTAAACTTCGGCTTCGCAGATACGATTCTCTTGCTGGTGAACCTACTCCTTCAACACCTTGAGATCTTTACTAAACGTGTCGTGAAGATCCTTTATGAGGAGCATATGTTCTTCTCACCGGCGAGCCTGCTCTTGTTGACGGCGAGCCTGCTCCTTCTTATCTGGGTGCAACTGCTTTTCTAACCGGCGAGCTTGCTCCTCCTGACGACGGGCTTGTTTCAGCAGCAGCGCCATTACAAGTCTGGCGCCACTGATCCTGGAGAAACTCCGGATGGGCCTGCGACTGGCTCTGACGTAGGCTGGACACCACTCGGTGTCTGTGTCGGAGAACATCCGTCTTTGGTCCATGTTCTGCTGTCGATGACTCCTGGTATGGCTATCATCCGTCCGTGTCGTCCTTTGGTAGAATTGGCATAATTCATCCCTCACTTCTGACACCAAATTGTTACGAGCTGGGTATGGGATAAATTAAAACACTACCGATTAAACACCAAATATCTTTATTAATCACTAAACACTTATAACTCAATCACAAATACACTACTGATCACTATTCACTTAGATATCGTACTTCTATTTCACTTCGATTCGCTTCGTTGTATCGCCTAAATCAGACTCACTGCTCCCGTAAACACCACGGCTATTCATATGCCGACCGATCCTTCGAGAAAGTTCCACAACTTTCTGGAACCTTCTTCACAGTTCCATAGAGGAACATTCTAGGATTGCTCTCGATTCTTCTAGACTAGATAGTTCCATAGTGGAACATTCTAGACTCGAACGTAATCTAGAATGTTCTCGTAAAGCAAACGGCGTAACAGTATTTTATTATAGACTATGGTTGAAGTGACCATACGTCCCGTTTCGAATGGGACAGTCCCGTTTTTCGGTTCTATGTCCCGTTGTCTCCGAAAGAAGCCTCGGGACGCAAAATTGTCCCGGTTTTCTAAACCTCACAAAAATTGCGGCGCGTTTTTTACTAAAGAATTGGAGATATTTTATTAGGCAGATTTAAAAAATACCTGAATGGGAAGACATTCAAAAAGCATTGGATGTATTGATTGAAAATAGATACGTCGGATGCGGTGTTAGTATGGACATAAAATGAATTGGAAAGCGCGCCTGTGCTGTGGTGACATCACGCGGCTAATTTACCAGTCTACCCACACAGTCTACCTCCAGCATGCTCATACAGAGCCCTGATGTTCAGCTCGAGGCGAGGGCGACAGTCAATTTCTGATCGCGGCAAAGTTGAGACATCTTGGAACTGTACCCAATTCATTGTGCCCCATGTTATTGTGTTAAGTTGCAACATAAAGTTATTCATTAGTTTTGCTAGAAACAGTGTATTGCACCCAGTGTGTTTTCGTAGCACGAAACCCATCGTCTATCCGCGTGATGTACGAGCCTAACAGAATAAATCTTGACAATATCCGACAGATATATGTATACACACTACATAATTGAACTTATTAAAAAACTTTTTAACCCTTTAAGCGCCGACACCGTAATATTACGGGCTCTGAAAATAGTGCCCGACTCGCCACACACGTATAATTACGTTATTTCATTGAAAAAGTTCTCATACTGCACAAACTCCATATTATTATAAAGTGTGTCAATTTTAAAATGTAGGGTATAACCTTTATTGTAACCGTGAATTTTGAGGTTCAAATACTTTGTCATCACTGTCTCCCTACCTGTATCGCCAATCACGTAATTGTACGAGTACTAGGGATGGGGCGAATTCGGAAAATACTTAATAGGTTGTCTAAGAATAAACAAGGCACTATTAAATTACTGTCACTATTTGCAATGAAAGTGGGTACTTTCATTACAAAATATCCATAGTATTACTCTGATACAAGTATCTGTACACAATAAGATGTATTTAAGTTTAAAAATTATTTAATTTTTACGACAAAAATATAGAAATTTCATAACGCAGAACCTCACTAGATCAGACAGTCACCGGTCGCCGTCACCGTAAGATTACGTGCTGCCAAGGAGATTCAAGGTTAAATCGCGCGGTATTGTCAGTTGCCTCAGCGCCGTCACCGTGAAATCACGGAAAAGCTTTATCGCTCAGTGCAACTAGTGTTGTAGGCCTTTTTGATCAGAGACCAAGTGATCCACGAAATGAATACTTCGCGTCTTTAATAGCTTTTGAGCTGGAAACTGTGCGATCGGAAATCCAAGAAATCCAGAAGTTTACATGAAGATATTAAATTTAATACGACATGCTCGTGGAGAATCCGCACAAACAGAAGAACGAACAACGTGCCCATCTCCCGAGTACTGATTTTGTAACTACAGAAGCACGTTTAATTTTATATTTTTAATTGATTGAAAACTGAATAATGTAAGATTATTAAGTAAGTAAATAAAACATTGATTTAATTTCCGGCTTTTAGTTTTGTTAATAAATAATGAATTTATGCATCAATATTAAGTATTCCCAACACTATTCCAACTTATACCTTAAGTGACGTGGCGCTGGAGGTCAGTCAAAGGTATTAAATCTTGGCGGTTAAAGGGTTAATAAAATTTTCATGTCATGTTCAGAGGATAGCCGTGGTCTTGTGCCACTTTGCCCTAAAGTTTGTGATCCTAACTACTGTTAGAATGTATTATTTTTTGTTATTAAGATATTACAAACAGACACTTCAATTTTATTTATTTGTAGCATATATAACATATGTATAATTCAAGCTCAAGTAAGTCTCCTAAAACCATTTTCATATAGCAACAACGGTTAAGGTATCTGCCCTTACTGCCCCGTCTCAGTATTCCCCCTGTACAGTACTACGGCCCATATTGGCCGAAGCCGAAGGTGTTTCGTTGGCCGAAGGAGGCCGAAGCGGAAGCTTAGGTCGGACACTACCTTCTATTGATTAAGTAACTAATACTTACTTTTGGTGCCCACAGCTCTGCATTCCTCCTTAGATGCTTCTTGTTCTTCTTCCTCTTCTATTTTAAACTCCATTAAAGGTACATCATCTTCTGAATCGGATTCAGAACTGCTTGCTAGTATATCTTCTTCATGTAGATGGCTATTGTCTAGATTTTCCAGTTCTAGATATGTAAGTAAATAAAAACAATTAAGAGATTTACAATTTTACTGAGCAGATGACACAGAGACATATTACAACATAAAATCGTTTTGACTGTATAATACACTGAAAAAGTAAGTTATGTATTTTTTTACATCATTTGAAATGCGGGATGGAGTCCCGACACCGACACGAAAACGGTCACCATGTATGCAGTACATCATTTGGCGTCACTTCCACGTAAAAACAAAAATAAGCTGTTCCATACATTTTGACTGTGTAGGTATGGCTGTTTTTTTTTAATAACCAATGAAAAATTTCTATGTAGGTTCAGAATGTTGCGTGAATAAGTGGTAACTGTTTGTGCGTTCAAACAAAACTTTTCTATTCAATACATTGTAATGTTATTTGTTATAAGATATTACTTTATCAATATTTTTTGTCTCAGAAACATACCATCACATTGATATTCCTCCTTGGGCTCAAGAATATCATCTTGTCTCTCACAAACAATTGGGAATTCTTCTTCCACAACAACGCTGTCTGTTTGACAAACTTCAACTATACTTATGATCTCTATTGGAGAGATAATAAACCCATGGGCGACCTCTAAGTGGTCTTGGTTTATTAAAGGTTTTGGCTGTAAAAAGATGATTACAGTATTACATAAAATATGTTGATGATCACAAGGGCATTAACCCATTGAATGCAGACATTGGCTACACGGCCAAAGTCGGTTGCCACCATACATTTGTCTATGTACGAATATATACGTTTTAGGCATCAGAGAAAACAAAAGCACCCTGGGTGCCAGTATTTGGATAAATACGTAGACGTATTGAAATAATTATAAGTAATTATCTAGTAGTTAGTCGTTGTTTGCTTTTCAGAACAAATATACTATGTATCTATCCGTAGTCGGGGTCCTGCATAGAAACCATATACAGATATATCCGTAGTCGGCATTCAATGTGTTAAACAGTAAATATCTGTTGAAGAACACCTCACCTCATAATTCCCATTCATTATCTGAGCGAACAGCTCTTCTGCTTCCAAACATTTCCTCAGCAATCGGAAGCATTGTTTTAGTTTAGCACAGCAGAAGGAACAAGCGAGGATCGGTCTACTGTCATCAGTTACAAACTGCAACAAAACTTTGAGTTTCAGTTTTCTGGGTTTGTGAATAATATTTTGCAAAACCTGTAGGCTACAGGTTTTGTGCAGTAACACATTTTAAACACCGGTGGACTTATAAGTTATTTTAAGCACAGGTTTCTTTATCATTAAGTTTTCTTTCACCAATAAGGTTGATTTCCCTTTTCTCCAAACCTCTAACAAAGAGTTCATATGATTCCTCGAGTAAAAGAGGCATTTAAATACAAATGTTTAAGAAATATAAATATTATTAAAGTATCTACTTACTGGCATATCAGTCAGCCTCTCATATAGTTCATGCAAGTTCTTGTTGACCACCACATACATGCGAATATTCTCCGCTAGACATATCCTACACATTGGCAGTTTTTCCATCTTGTAACTGTTTAAGTATCACTGAAGATAATTACTTCAACTTGGAAATTCTGCTGCATACAAATAACAGGCGATGCTTGTATTAATGCGACTTCTTTTAGAGTATGTATACAAAAGTATCGCGACTAAGCTTAATTTTACAGCTTGTAAATTGTATTATTTAAGACCCTAAGCAATTATCGTGATTAGTCCATTTTAGGACCACGGTAAGACGCCAGCGGCCGGAGAGTGCTATACTTTTTAGATCACTCGTAGGACAGCTTATAATTAATAGAAATTAGTTTATTAGTCCCTAGACACCATCTACTGCACCTACTGAACAAATACCGGTAAAAAAACTTTAATAAACTACTATTATTCAGTTACAACAACCTAGCTACTCTTGTTTTCGTTGACAACTTGACACTGACAGATTGACATTGACATATCACGGTGTTTCAAGGTTTTCAAAGCAGGCACAGAGTACACCACATTCGTTATAAAGGACAATTCTCATTCACTAAGCATGTTAAAATATATTTGTTCAAATATTACACGAACTTGTAACAATTCACACCACATTTAGCAGTTTGAACCGTGAACTAACACATTGAGTCATAAATAAACTACTTCTCAATCGTAGAGGAATAAGCGATAGAAAAAGCAAGAATTGAATCGCCGAAAAATATTTTCTGCCACTTTTTTGAAAGGCAAGGTAAACAAATACAAACACAGGGTTCCGTAGCATCAAACAATGTAATAACAATATTTGTGACGATTTTTAGCGCGAGTATAATTTACACGTTTCATGTGTAAATTTAAACATTTCATGTGTTTACTCAACAGCAAAACTGAATTTGCTTTTCATAGCATGTTCATGAAAAATAAAGTTACTGCTGCAGTTTGACGAAAAAGTTCCTTATCTCAAAAACTAATAAATATCATACTTTATTCAAACTTTTAACGTTTTTTTTTGACGATTTACATGCCTACATTTTAGAAGTAGTTGTTCCGAGTCTGGCAGTTATTTTTGTGTACAGCCCGACAAAAAGTTTCAATTCTATTATAGAATAATATGTCTATGACATTATCAAGTTTGACAGAAAACTTGACTTTGCCAGGTAGGAAATATGTAGTTTCGCAACCGTTTTAACTTTTTTGTCGCGCTGTGAGTTTAAATGTTTTGATTTTATGCTTGTTCTTCGTCATTTCTTTACCGCAGTCCCCAGCCTATCGGAGCTCTCTGTAGCGTGAACCGCTCGCTACATGTTGCCTCCGATAGCCTTGATATGGTTCGACGAAACATACGAAACCAGCGTGAAAATAAAAAAAAAAAACCTTGAATTTCCTTATTTCTTATCCTGACGGAATAACAAAAGAGTTGTTCAAGGAGCTTACGGGCTTTTTGTCGAATTATTCAGCACCATTTCGAAGCTACATATACTTGAATGAAGAAGTATATCCGGTGGGGAGCGATACGGATTTGTTGTTTCTGTTTTCAATGGTATTTTCTCAAGCATCTTTCATTGATAGCCAAGAGTACAGTAACTTTGTTGCCTAAACTATTTCTGATTAATTTAGCTCGGACCGTGTTCCCGATGCCGGTGGGCTACAAATTTTTTTTAACGTTTTATATTAGAATATTTAAAAATATAAATAAAATGTGTTAAAACGAATAAAAGACAGAATAATAATCATTTAATTATCAGACAACTAAGACCCATATACAAATATACAAATGAACTAATACAATCACTATACATCCTTCCATATTGAACTATAACTATACACTTGTCGTTGACGGCGTCGTGTTTTGCTGCGTGGTGTCGCGTAACCGTCCTCGGAATCGTTGGTAGGTACACGACACCTTTCGGCCAAAAGTACTCTTTCAGGAAGGTCTGTAGATGGATGTGGGTGGCATTCATACGAGTAACAATGGAGAATAGAGTAACAGTGAGTATAGAAGTAATAAAGATCCGTCAACGTCAGTTTTCAATAACGATTTGGCTGCAGTCCGTAAACACCAATCGATCGTTGGCCGAGTGTTCAGTGTTCTGATTCGGTTTGCCGGGTGTATTTATTCATTCCTTGGTAATAAAACACAATAATTAGACTGACAACTATTTTATTGACAATCATAATGAAACAATAAACATTACAGCTTCAGTCTTTATTAAGTATAGGTACACCTAAACTCAATACAGTACAGTATCAATATTTGTGGTATGAGTTATGAATTGAAGCTCTTCAAACCCGAAATAGCCAATCAAGAAGAATCAGCATTGCCATCCAACATGGCAATGCTGCCAGCCTTATATTCCCCGTCGACAGCGATGCGGACGAGTTTTTGAGGCCCTTTAATTATTTTCTGTTTTAGATACATTTACATATTTTATAACGTAAGACCCGAAATTCTATTTTTTTTAAATTATCTTGAACATGATTCTCCTTTGAAAACTAAGGTTATTTTAGTAACGTCAGGCACGTCCTGATTCATTTATTTACATTTCCAACAGCCATTTATTAAACAGACCATAATATATACTATACCCTTCGTAGCGTGACAGTTACCAGATGCCATAACTGAAAACCTGAGAAGAGATCGTAGTAGGTTCTTTATACATGGGACTAAAGACAACCCTGAAACCGCGAAAAACTACTTTTATGTCAGCACAAGTCGACCAAATGACAACCAGTCTTACCAAGGGGTATCGTATTACCCAGTACTAACTGGGTTGTGGAGGTCAGATAGGCAGTCGCTCCATGTAAAATACTGGTATTCAGGTGCATCCGGTTAGACTGGAAGCCGACCCCAATATAGTTGGGAAAAGGCTAGGCAGATGATGAAGTCGACAAAATCTAGGGAATGGCAGATATCTATTCACGACTTCAGGTTTGTTCGAATAGGATAATAAGTGCATAAACACAGGAATACCTAGACCTGACTTTGAGTCAGACTTTGGTATCGTCAAAGTTGGTTTTCAGTTTGATCCCAGGGTCGGGAAACGTCTTAGGGGATTTTCAATTTGGAACTTGCCATGGATCTATTTATAAAACTTAAGTTATTTTTTATATTTTTTAGCACTTAATATAGTGTCCTGATGTTTGTTCATTACAGGAGCTTTCTAGCACTAAGAGTCTTTGAGCTAAGCTGCGGACAGGCAGACAGCCCTAGCGAAACTATGAGGATTCCTTTCCTTGTTGACTACGGAACCCTAAAAATCTAAAGGGGTGAGGTCTAGTGGTCTAGGCCATCTGGTTGTGCCGTTTGTACCAATCCAGGTATTAAAAAAAAAAAAAAAAAAAACAAGGCAAAGGTTGTTAGTGATAAAATTTTTGCTTATAACTAATGTTAGTACATATTTACAAGCAAACAAAAAGGCACACCGCCTACCCCTACACAGTAGGTATTGAAGTGGTTATTAACATAGGCCGTGGTGATTCTGCTGTTATGGGCCGGAGCGCCATTCGTCATTTTAACAAATAAAAGACGTCAAAGATAATTGTTAATTCTCCTTTATCGCGTGGTTAGTTCGTAACCTGGTGTCAGAGTTTTTATGCCACCAATGGGCCTCTGACTTGGCTTTACATGCCGTCAAGAAATATCTCTCAGGCATGCTGGTTTCCTCACGATGTTTTCCTTCACCGAAAAGCAAGTGATAATTATACTATACGCACATGAATCCGAAAAATCAGAGGTGCGTGCCTTGGGTTTGAACTCAAGACCTATGACTTGGCAGTCCGACGGTCACCCCACTAGGCTATCACTGCTGCTATTAGGTAAGTACTAACATTAAGTAATCGGATGGACCTTTGAGGAAAATTGCTTTATCTTATCCCATTGAATTTTGGTTTATGGTATGGTTTTCCTTTCATTTGTTACAGAGGTTTGATCCTTATGATTGACCCTATCGATTGATGCCACAAAAGTATACGGTGTTATTTTTTAGGAATTTGGCTGGTTCGATTCCCGAGTGTGGCCAGCGAATTTTCGAAATCTTTGAAAGCAGATTTATTTCTTATTAAAAATAAAGGAATGATTCCTTTGAGTAAAATTTTCTATCTCCAGTATTTAGAGTACTTTCCCTCCAGGTGGCATTAAAACACAAACACAGGTGGCATTAGATGCTACTGAGGAGCTGTTAAATAAGCTTGAGCGCTTGCAAAATTTATGTATTCGCTTTATTTTTGGTCTCCGTAAATATGACCACGTTTCTCACCTTCGCAAAGAACTCAAGTGGCTCCCAATCCGCCTTCGCAAGAACGCTAGGATCCTATGTCTCCTCTTCAATATCCTACACAACCCGTCCTATCCTTCTTACCTGCGTGAGCGTTTTTCTTATGCCCGCCTGACTGACGCACCGTGTAGATCGCACCTTAGATCCCTGCTTAAATCCCATCCTCATAAATCCAGCTATTACTCATACTCCTTTTCCGTTCATGCTGTAAGGTTGTGGAACTCACTACCGCCTAGCATTCGTGATTTGAAGATCATTTCATTGTTCAAAGCTAGAGTGAAAGAGCATTACCTTTCCTCTCAATCATGATTTATTATATATTTTTATTAGTTTGTATATCTTAATATTATGTATTTATTTAAGTATATATTAATATTTACTTATATGTGTATTTATATATAATATTTTAGGTTAAGTTAGGTAAGGCACATAAACTCATTATTCTCTTCCTTTTCTCACACACTATTGTCTACATTTCTTTTTCATTTCTCCTTTTGCAGGTCTGCTGGCAGAAATTTCGTATGAAATAAGCAGTACCTATGTACTCATATATTATAATGTTATTTTCCTGTGTTGTCTACTGTGTGTACATAAATAGTAAAATAAATAAATAAATAAAACATTCCACCCTGTATATCTTAACGCTATTGGACGCTAGAGCAATTTTGCCTATTTTCCTTTATATTTAGGTTTACCACCAGTGTGTCCATGCACATGTCTCGTAAAACTTCTCTTTATCCTAAACTTACAGTGGCATATATCACACTTGTAAGGTTTTTCACCCGTGTGTATACGAATATGATTTGCTAAAGTAACCTTTTGACTGAAACTACAATTACATATATCACACGTGTAAGGTTTGTCACCAGTGTGTGTACGAGTATGCCTTGTTAAATGAGACTTTTGACTGAAACTACTCTGACATATATCACACTTGTAAGGTTTGACACCTGTGTGTGTACGAATATGATTTGTTAAAGTAACCTTGGAACTGAAACTACAATGACATATATCACACGTGTAAGGTTTTTCACCAGTGTGTTTACGAATATGCTTTGTTAAATGAGGCTTTTGGCTGAAACTACTCTGACATATATCGCATTTGAAAGGTTTATCACCAGTGTGTGTACGAATATGATCTGTTACATGATGCTTGTGACTGAAATTACGCTGACATATATCACACTTGTAAGGTTTGACACCTGTGTGTGTACGAATATGATTTGTTAAATTAACCCTTTGGCTAAAACTACTCTGACATATATCACACTTATAAGGTTTTTCACCAGTGTGTATACGAACATGATTTGTTAGAGTAACCATTAGACTGAAACTACTCTGACATATATCACACTTGTAAGGTGTTTCACCAGTGTGTTTACGAATATGATCTGTTACATGATGCTTGTGACTGAAATTACGCTGACATATATCACACTTGTAAGGTTTGTCACCTGTGTGTGTCCGAATATGAACTGTTAAATGAGGCTTTAGCCTGAAACTACGCTGACATATATCACACTTGTAAGGTTTTTCACCCGTGTGTGTACGAATATGATCTGTTAAATGAAGCTTTCGCCTGAAACTACTCTGACATATATCACACTTGTAAGGTTTTACACCAGTGTGAGTACGAAAATGATGTGTTAATGAAACCTTTTGACTGAAACTACGCTGACATATATCACACTTGTAAGGTTTTTCACCTGTGTGTGTACGAAAATGATGTGTTAATGAAACCTTTTGACTGAAACTACGCTGACATATGTCACACTTGTAAGGTTTTTCACCAGTGTGTGTACGCATGTGTTTTGTAAAAACACTCTTTTTACTACACTTATAGTGGCACCTATCACATTCGTGAGGCTTTTTTAGTTTAGTAATAAATTTGGTCGTACGATTTTGAGTGGTTCGGATAATTTTCGAGTCCGATATTTGGTTTATCTTTTGGTCGGCTGGTGTTGAGTCTTCTAATTGTATTCTTCGTAAGTGTAGTTTTGGTTGCTCCGCAACAGCCGGCCCTGCGAGAATGAATCAGGTAAGTACAACATCTATACTAATATTATAAAGCTGCAGGGTTTGTTTGTTTGTTTGTTTGTTTGTTTGAACGCGCTAATCTCTGGAACTACTGGTCCGATTTGAATGATTCTTTCAGTGTTGGGTAGTCCATTTATCGAGGAAGGCTATAGGCTATATATCATCACGCTACGACCAATAGGAGCGTAGCAGCAATGAAAAATGTTGCAAAAACGGGGAAAATTGTATTTTTAATAACTTGACGCGGACGAAGGTCGCGGGGAACAGCTAGTTCTAAATACATTGGGGATAGGAGGATATTGTTACGAGCTGGGTATGAGATAAATTAAATACTACCGATTAAACACCAAATATCTATATTAATCACAAAACTCGATCAGAAATACATCACTGATCACTATTCACTTAGATATCACACTTCTAGTTCACTTCGATTCAGAATCAGAATCATTTATTCGTAAACTTAGTTAATAATTACACAATGTTTTGCCAATTGACATACCAATTATTAAAAAACAACAATTATATGAACAATTTTTACGATAAAATTATTAACTTACTAGCTGTACCCGGCATGCGTTGCAATGCACTTTTGCCTACATATCTTCCTACCTACTACCTACCAACCACGGACCTACTGCCTACCTATTACCTACCTACTAACTACCTATTACCTACCTACCTACTACATGATTGATGAATTGACTTAGTAAAAGGTGGTGCAAAAATAAAGAGAAGAACAATTATTATTTCTCATGAGTCCATTATCTAACGACGTCATTAATTAAATAATTCCTAAGCGTAGAAACGAACGCGTAATTTAGATTCCTCCTCCAACAGTTCATCTGGTCGAGGGGCTATAACGTGTAGCTCGTACTCAAGAGGTCGGAAGTTCGAACTCATGAATTATTTAATACTTCCATACTTCAATGCTGTTATTGTCGAATTTCCCCTTAACATAAGACTACCCTCGTCGCTGGTCCGTAACCGATTTTTTCTATTTGTCATAGGTTTAAAACCAGTTGACAGGGCCTTCTTTAATTTTGGCTCTTTCCCAAACCCTCCAGAATAGCCATACCGAGCGTGAAGTTCGAGTGCCATTAGATGGAGTGACACCATGCCAGAAGGGTGACCAGTACCTTAGAACATAGACCACGAATCTTCTTCTTCTTAACGTGGCGACCACTCTTCGGATTGAGTCAGCCCAAAATTTGGCGACGAGTTCAGCGTTTTCACCGTGAAGGAGGAACTGATATTGTATATTCTTAACCGTACAATCAGATTATGTTTAATTTAAGTCTCTTTAGATATCTCTACACCCCGGTAAACCCCTTAATATTGTTTCAATTCATTCTGACCTTTGACGACACAAGGATTCTTTTTCACCAAAAGCAATTGCAATCGCGAATTGGTCAAAGTTACTTCTATTATTCCTACACAACTAAATTGATTCCCACGACAAGACTTTTTTTATACCTTTTCATATTTTTTATTTATAACTGTTATTTTTATTTATACAAATTATAAGTGTTTAACAAGTGGCGGAAGATTTGGACTTTTATTTCGCTACACAGTGGATACTAAAATGTATTGTTAAATATCTTTAGTCACCAATACAACGCTGCCATCACACTTGTAAGGTTTTTTACCAGTGTGTGTACAAATATGGTCTGAAAAATGATGATTTTAACCGAAACTACGCTACGCATGTGACGTGTTAAAGAAGCCTTTTGAATAAAACTACCATGACATATATCGCACTTGAAAGGTTTTTCACCAGTGTGTGTACGAATATGATCTGTTACAGGATGCTTGTGACTGAAATTACGCTGACATATATCACACGTGTAAGGTTTGTCACCTGTGTGTGTACGAATGTGATTTGTTAATGTAACCTTGAGACTGAAACTACAATGACATATATCACATTAATAAGGTTTGTCACCAGTGTGTGTACGAATATGCCTTGTTAAATGAGGCTTTCGACTGAAACTACGCTGACATATAAGGTGCTTTAAAAATATCTGCCACGGCTTAATGGGAGGTAGTATTGTGTTTATAGATTATAATAGTAAAGATAAATTATTGATCATATGTCATATTTCTTTTCATACAAAAAATTCTACGTATCAATTTGAATTGATTTATTGGCATAAAACCATCACGTAGACTTATAAGCTGTTGCCGCACCGCACCGAATTCCATTCAATCATTTCGCAAAACGCCGGCGCCGTTCAGAAACTGTTGCCATTCTTAATAAACGATGCCGCTGCGCGCCGGCCACTCGGTCGTCAAAGCGCAGCCCCGCGCGCCCCCACCCTCACCCGCACACCCCGTTCGCCGCACGCGCAAGACGACCGCCCGCTCGCCAGTCGCCCCGCGCGCCCCCGCCCGCTCTGAAGTTAGTTCTAGCGGTTAGCTTTTTAAAAATGCCTTCCAGACGACGGTATTCCAATCAAGAATATCTTGAAATGGTATTGTGCTATCGCGAGTGTAACTCCATAACTGCGCATGCAGTAAACTTATACCAGCAGAGGTTTGGTGTGCGAGTGAGTCATCATACCATTCTGGATGCCGTGTACAGATTTAGAGAACACGGCCGCTTTGACCCGCCTCCGTTTGACGCAGGAAGGCCTCCATATTCTGCCGAACTCGAAGAGGAAGTGTTGGACTTCTTCCGGCGTCATCCTCTTGCGAGCACCAGGGATGCTGCTCGAGTCTTCGACGTGGGCGACAACTACGTGTGGCGACTTTTAAATCGGGAAGGGCTCCATCCTTACCACTTCACAAGAGTACAAGAATTGCATCCACATGACTACGCGGCTCGCCTCGCGTTTTGTAGTTGGATTCGAGAAGAACGCCGCAACATTCTGTGGACTGACGAGTCCACATTCACACGGGTTGGTATGTTCAACATACACAATGCGCATTATTGGACTGAGGCGAATCCTCGTGTTGTGCGGCCTGACCACTTTCAGACTCGGTTTAGTGTTAATGTGTGGGCCCGGATACTCGGCAACAGAATTCTAGGACCAGTGTTCTTGGACAAACTGAACGGAGACACGTATCTGCGCTTACTACGAACCCGTGTGAGAAGAATGTTGGAACGTATTCCTCTTGAAGAGGTAAGAGGGCTTCACTTTCAACATGATGGAGCACCTCCTCATTTCGCCATCAGCGTACGGGAATATTTAAACGGGTGTGTGGTACGGCGGTGAAAGGTGGATAGGCCGAGGAGGGCCAGTGCCGTGGCCTCCTCGCTCGCCGGATTTAACCCCTTTAGACTTTTTTTCGTTCTTCGTGTAAAGGACCTTGTGTACGGCCAAACCGGACATGACATTAGAAGTGTGGAAGAACTAAAAAGGCGCATCAAACGCGCATTTAGGCAAGTAAAAAGTGAAACGGACACATTAAATAAAGTGAAGAGACATGTACGTAAGCGTGCCTACATTTGTGTGCAACGCGAAGGTGGACTTGTGCAACAGTTTTGTAGATAAGTAGGTAGGGATTGTGTAAATAACTGTAAATACGGTGCAATTGTTGTAAATAAGATGATTAACTTTTAAACTCGCCAAGTTACTGTAATTTATCGTTATTTGATATTAATCTAAGTACCTATTGTTTAAAATAATAAGAAAAACATTGCGATTCTTACACTAACTTGACAGTCCAAAGCCTGTTTTAAGTGTGATGGGAAGTTTATCATCTTATTTACGTCAGTTTTTTGGAAGAATGCGGTAACTGGTAAGTAATTGCACTTTTAAAACACTTATTTGCCTGGGTATTATTGCGTACCTAGTAGATTAGATAGTGACGAACTAGTTAGCTGATTTCAGTTTTCATTCACAGAAAGATGGAAAGAGATAGCAGTTGTTTTCATTGACGAAGCGACACATCGCGCGTAATTTGCGAACCACGTTATGCAAAGTAGAGTCAATGTTTATTTAACTACTTTATTTTCTCAAATTGAATTAACTGTTCCGGGGTACGAAAGTTCTTCACTGTTGTAATCTTTGAACACAATAGTACCTCCCATTAAAGCCGTGGCAGATATTTTTATAGCACCTTATATATCGCACTTGTAAGGTTTTTCACCAGTGTGTGTACGAATATGTGTTGTTAAAATAACCTTTTGACTGAAACTAAGCTCACATATATCACACTTGTAAGGTTTTACACCAGTGTGTGTACGAATATGTGTTGTTAAATTATTCTTTAGGCTGAAACTACGCTGACACATATTACACTTGTAAGGTTTGTCACCAGTGTGTGTACGAATATGAGTTCTTAAATTATTCTTTAGACTGAAACTAAGCTCACATATATCACACTTGTAAGGTTTTACACCAGTGTGTGTACGAATATGTGTTGTTAAATTAACCTTTTGACTGAAACTAAGCTCACATATATCACACTTGTAAGGTTTGTCACCAGTGTGTGTACGAATATGAGTTCTTAAATTATTCTTTATACTGAAACTACGCTCACATATATCACACTTGTAAGGTTTTACACCAGTGTGTGTACGAATATGTGCTGTTAAATTATTCTTTAGGCTGAAACTACGCTGACATATATCACACTTGTAAGCTTTTACACCAGTGTGTGTACGAATATGATCTGTTAAAGTAAACTTGCGACTGAAACTACACTGACATATATCACACTTATAAGGTTTGTCACCAGTGTGTGTACGAATATGATCTGTTAAAGTAACCTTGTAACTGAAACTATGCTCACATATATCACACTTATAAGCTTTTACACCAGTGTGTGTACGAATATGCAATGTTAAATGAGGCTTTTGACTGAAACTACTCTGACATATATCACACTTGTAAGGTTTTTCACCAGTGTGTGTACGAATATGTGTTGTTAAAATAAACTTTTGACTGAAACTACGCTGACATAAATCACACTTGTAAGGTTTTTCACCAGTGTGTGTACGAACATGAGTTCTTAAATTATTCTTTAGGCTGAAACTACGCTGACACATATTACACTTGTAAGGTTTTTCACCAGTGTGTGTACGCACATGTCTTGTAAGATCATTCTTTTTAGTAAAACTACGCTGACATATATCACACTTGTAAGGTTTTTCACCAGTGTGTGTACGCACATGTCTTGTAAGATTATTATTTTTAGTAAAACTGAGCTGACATATTTCACACTTGTAAGGTTTGTCACCAGTGTGTGTACGAATATGTGCTGTTAAATCACTCTTTTTACTACACTTATAGTGGCACATATCACATTCGTGAGGCTTTTTGAAGTTAGTTTTATATTTGGACGTACGAATTTGAGTATTTCGGATAATTTTCGAGTCCGATATTTGGTTTGTCTTTTGGTCGGCTGGTGTTGAATCTTCTAATTTTGTTCTTCGTAAGTGTAGTTTTGGTTCCTCCGCAACAGTCGGCCCTGCGAGAATAAATCGGGTAAGTACAACATTTCAAATAGATTGGGGATAGGCGGTATGTATTGTTACGAGCTAGGTATGGGATAAATTAAGTACTTGCGATTAAACATCAAATGTCTTTATTCATCACAAAACACTTATAACTCTATCACAAATACACCGCCGTACACTATTCACTTGGATATCGCAATTCTAGTTCACTTCGATTCGCTTCGTTGTATCGCCTAAATTAGTGATATGCCCGCAAACACGACGGCTATTTGTATGTCGACCGATCCTTCGAGAAAGTTCCACAATTTTCTGGAACTTTCTTCACAGTTCCATAGTGGAACATTCTGGGATTACTCTCGAATCTTCTAGATAGTTCCATAGCGGAACATTCTAGACTCGAACGTATCTCGAATGTTCTCATAAAGCCGTCGCCGTAACACTGCCCCCTCCTTATGCCTCTACATGCTCGTCCCGAGCATCATTTTCAATCATCATTATCAATCATCATTCGTCCCGGAGAATCGCGCCAATCGGTCTACATGGACAATCTTAGGCGCACCTCGTGGACCCTTCTATACTCGGTTGGTGACATCGTTGATCCTAGTCACGACTCGGTATGGTCCATACCAGTTTGCTTGCAATTTCGGAGACTTCCCCTTGCTGCGCACTGCAACCACACCAGTGAATTCTCGTCGAGACCTCTACTGTTAGCTTTCCGGTCATAACGGGTTTTCATCTTCTCAGACACCTGTTGGTCGCAATGTCTGATATCCTCAATACTCAATAAGTTTATTGCATTCCACAATGTGAACTTAGGTGGTAGGTACATAAGGATATATACATTAGTTTTGGATCATTGTGGGCCCTGTCGGGCATAACAAAATTAGAATTAGGAGGAGGGCTATTATAAATATTTACAATTTTAATATTAACTTACTCTTTTGTTTAGTGTAGGCAGGCTTATAAATAATTGTATACATATAATTTTACTACTCATGTATTGAATTTATACATTAATATTTATTTAAATTATTATAATTATACGGGGTGTAAACAGACCCTTCACCAAGCCGTAAACCAAGCATTCTGTACATCAAACTAAGTAACTTTACGCAAAAATTTTTGCTGGGAAATGAAATTTTTTTTTTGGTGTAAAAAATCACATTTTACGGTAAAACTCAATATAATGCGCTCAAAACTTATTGCTGATGGATGCTTTGAATAGTAAACGGACCATGGAGGTAATTGGAGTAAACTTAGAACCTTAAAAAGTAGTATTAAAAAAAAAACTTGTGAAAAAATTGGAACTTTGACCCCCAATATCCCCGTAACTAGAAGGTTCCCAGGTATGGTCCAGAACAAAAAAATGATCACAATGGCGAGGAGAACAAGTGCCTTTCGGCTTCGTTAAGGGTCTTTTTACACCCTTCATAATTATTATTGGTATTATAATCATAATCATAATCATTTTATTTTCAGGCAACTAAGGCCCATACATAAATTACACAAAATAATCTTATGAAATAATAAACTAATACATATTTAAAAAACCTTAAAACTAAGACTATACACGTAACGTTGTCGGCGTCGTGTTTCGCTGCGTGGTGTCGCGTAACCGTCCTCGGAAACGTCGATATACGACACCGTTCGGCCAAAAGTCCTCTTTCAGGCAGGTCTGAAGATGTTGGGTTGGAACTCGAACCACGAATGACTTAAAGTTGATATTGTGGCGCGATTCCAACCTTTCAACCCTCAGAATCCAGTTGGTCTTCATCTTCAAATACTGCACGACTTCCTCAGTTGTCGTGGAGTGATGCAGACGCGAAAGGTACAGCTGCGTCGTAGGCACAGCAGGGCGCAGCAGCATGTTGGGTCCACTCGGTGCGGTGCCACACAGGTTACGAGAACAGGGCTTCTTCTTCTTCCTTTCTACTTTCGTGAAACCCTCCTCATCAACTTGGTTGGCTCTTGGCAAAGAGCTAGGGACCGCAGTCAGGGCAAGTTGAGTACCCTTTATCAGTTTTTCCCCTTTTTTGGTTTGTCGCTTTGGCTGCGACGCATCTGACTTGCCGCTAGTGACAATAGCAGCGTAGGCACGTTTAGGGGTCGACGCAGTGGCGTGCAGTGGATCCCCACGGAGGGTAGGCTAAGTCCCACGCACACTGACACCCAAAAAAAAAAAAAAATATTTTGAAAAATATTGTTGGATTATTTTTGGATTAATTCTCGTAATTCGGGTTTACATCTACCTTTCGACACCACAAGAATCTTATCATTAAACGATAATTGCGAAAACTTACTGCTTTAAACTTCTAACAAACACACATTATCTGCGCAAACTTCACAACAGAACACCATTTTTAAGTAAATAAACAAATAATAAACACAACAAATAATATTTACATTAATGTACGTTTCAAGACGAATAACTGATAAGGTTTAACTTGGTAAGATATGATAACATTCAAAATCGCATATAAGTTTACTTGTCACATAAAACAGTATGGCTTCAATAGGAAGGAGTTGGGTACATTTTGTTTATAACCAGCACATATAAGAGCCATATTTGCAAAACAACGCCCTCTAGCGGATATTCTATGAAATTAATTTGGATCCAACTTTTTGCGACTTGCTACTCGCGAACAGATGGCGCTTAACACAATGTTTGTGCCTTTATTTGCACTTTAAAATTTCCTTTCATAAGTATTTCACTAATATACAATTTAAAGGGATTCTGCGTACCTTTTCATGGTGATTGGTACTTGTCCCAAAGTTTTCTTCAGTACCTGATCCTCAAATAACGTGTTTTTCAAAAATCCCACGGTTTTTTCCACAGGTTTGAAATTTGGTCGTTATTTGGGAAAAGTATAGTTTTCTTAAGTATTTATGATGTTAAGCTTAGTAGTACACTTCTAGTCACTGAAGGTCTTTATTCACTTGAACTTTATTGACTTTTTGTCCCAAGTTAAGCACTTAAACTATTTTTAACGTTTTATTGTCTACTGAGCTGATGTTTACGTGCGCACAGTAGCGCCCTCTCTCCCTAAATTGGCTTGGCAACTCTGATTCAACTAACTTCATTCATTTTAATCTAGCTAGCCAATCACTGGCCGGCTACAGTCGCGGGAGACACGCCCATAATCTATACATGTGTGCCGTTTATACACACGAAAATATGCACCAGTGTGCGTAAATTTATGAATGCAGAGTTCTTTACAAACGTCTTTGCCTTAAAATCGACCACGTGAGTTACGTCACACGGGCGCGACAAGTTGCTATAAGTGTTATAACAGGAGTTTTAACTTTTAAAATATTTTGTATCATTTTATTAAATACTTATAATAAAAAAGGCGATAATAATAATGGAGTTTCGTAGGGCAGGCTCGGCCTAATTGCCTCTATGGACGGCACGCCCCTGGGTCGACGTACCTACGCATGACGTTTCCGCAGCCGGTGTTGTGGCGCGGGCGACGGCGGCGGCGGGCGGCGCTTGCTCAGCGTTATCGGCAGCTTGTGACGCACTAGTGTTCGCCGACTCAAAACTGCCGACGGATGCATTTGGCGCCCCTCGTCGTGACCTTTGAGGCCTCAGGCGACCTAATTACCGAACCAATGTTGCGCAGTGATGCTATTTCGGCACGTAATATAATAGTACATTATGATATAAGTGCGGTAAGTTGAAAATTACAGCCGAGGCGATATTGCTACGAAAGAAAGCAGAGGCTGTAATTATCAAAGCGCATCCTCATATACACCATTCAACTTGTTACACAAGTCATTTGCATAATCTGTTACACTGCTTGGAGCCTTAAGGGGAATTCCAGTGATGAAATCTTCAGGCAACCGTAATTGCCTTCCAAAAATCGCGAAGGCAGGTGTCACGGTTGTACTTTCGTGGACTGCACTACGGTAGGACAGAAGGAACGGTTGTATGTGCTTGTTCGGATCCCTTGCCTGCTCTCAACAACTTTTGCCAGATATCTCTCCAACGTTTGATTGAATCGTTCCACCATTCCATCAGATTGTGGGTGGTAAGAGGTGGTTCATGTTTAGTCTCTTGATGGGTTCAAGAGACAAGTCTCCTGAACTGCTTGCGATTCAAAAGTCCTCCCTTGACCGCTGCGTATTTCTAAGGGTACTCCAAAACGAGACTTCTTGAACCAATTTATCTGCGACAGTTGTAGCTTCTTGGTTAGAAATGGCTAAGACTGTGGCCACTTTGTGAAGTAATCCATGACAACCATGAAGTACTTGCGCCCGCTTTCACTTTCTAGAAATGGTCCCGCAACGTCTAGTGCTATCCGTTCCCAGGGGGCTCCAACGTTGTGCACTTTTAATACACCTTTGTTGCGGTCCTTTCACAGTCGCACAACTGGTACATTTGCGACACTAGTCCTCCACATCCTCTCGACTGTGGATCCAGTAAAATCACTCTCGGATCTTTAGTAGAGACCTTTTTGCCCCCATATGCCCTCCTGAACATCTATCGTGATAGAGCCGTAGAACATCCAGCTTTAGGGACAACCATTTATTTTGTAGATGACAGCTGTCCCCTCGAGCGGTTTCCCATTTACGGCACATGACTCCATCCTGGATAATCAAGCTGTTCCGTTGTGCCCAATATTGTTCGTCGTGAAGTAAAGTAAAATTTATTTGCATAGCAGGTATATAAAATAAGATGTAACATTAACATGGGTGAGCCGTGTACAATCTACCTTATCTTAGGCATGCAAACATTCATGGAATTGTCAACTACTTTGAGAATTAACTTAAATACTGGGTAATAGTTAAACAGAAATAGTCGACATAGTACATTCATAATATAAAAAATTAAATCTCATTCTTATTCTTATTCTTATTCTTTATTGCACACAAAATAACGAAAAAATACACATACAAATTGCAATAATATAGCTTATGTACAATGGCGAGCTTAACCCAGAATTGGGTTTAAAAATCTCCTTACTACAATTGCAATAAAAATAGGATACATTGAGTGAATGAGAACATTAGGTATGTCAATATAAATTAAATTACATAAAATTAGTCAATACATTCAATTATTCAATCATAAGTCAGTGTCATTTAAAAAGTCATTTACTGAATAATAGCATTTTGCAATCAATAATGATTACCCAGCAAATATTTACTGAAGTGCTACAATGTCTTTACTACGGCAAGTAGATCTCGTCTCGTAACGCCGTAATTTCTATAAAGTTATTTTTAGTGCAAGGATATCCCAAAATGGGAGTATTGCACACACGTTTCTTTAATACCTGAAATGCGTATCTTTCGGAACTGGCCAATCCTTGTCGGCGACTACTTTCTCCGGGTCGGTTTGAAAACTTTCCCCCGAAACTATGTGTTTAGGACACATAGTAAGAAAAGTTCACTTGTTGCGAGTGTTGCGACGACGACGAGGACGTTCGGATGTTCATATGCTTTATTATGCGATTATTGTAAATGGTCGTGGTTATTGAAGTAGTCCACAAGAAACCGACTTGCTAGGTGAGAATTGACGACCGTGTGCGAAGCTTCAGTATCATGGGTTGATCGAATCCTTTGATGGTCAGGCTGTTCTCTTTCATGGTATTGCAAGAGCACAGCCAGCACCCGCCCCCCATTCCTGGCACTTATTCGTTTCCCTGCTGTGACTGGGCAGTCACTTCAGCCACTCGTCCCTGTTGGGATTGATCTTCTCTCGGTGTACTGCGCTTAGGACAGCATGACCCAAGATGACCCCTTTCTCCTCAAGTGTACCTAGCACCTAGGGCTGAATCCTTGCCTGACGCGGTGCGTTCGGTGGTCTTGGCTCACTGCCTCTACCTCTAAAGCATGGGCCAATGCGTCTTTCAGTGCCTCATGATGCCCAAGTTTCACAGCGGCTATAACTTCCAATTCACGTATTCCATCAACGAACGCCTGTACCAGATTTCCATCGATAAGTGCAGGGGCAGACTGGTAAGCTTTCCGAAATAGCTTTTTAACCTCCAGGGCCCGCTGCTGTAGGTTTTCAGCACTGCTTTGAACACGATCCTTCAACTAAGCACGAGCTCCAGCTGCGCGTCGCCGATTCTGAATTCTAACGCCTCCAGCAGCTGCTCGTAGGTCACATCCTTGCAGATTGCCTCAAGAATGGTTAGGGCTTGATCTCGGAGGTCCAAGGTGAGCGCGGTCATGGCTTGCGCTATGGTCCACCCATTCACCATCATAACTGCCTCAAATTGGATCTTATAGACCGACCACCAAGATGTTTTGTCGAGTCGCGGCACCTTAAGAGCACGTGCTGAAGGTGCAGCAACCACTGAAGCCACATTCCTGTCTCCAGCCTTAAGTTCACCTAAAGCCTTCTTCACACCAGCAATCTAAACTTGGCTTCGCAGATACGATTCTCTTGCTGGTGAACCTACTCCTTCAACACCTTGAGATCTTTACTAAACGTGTCGTGAAGATCCTTTATGAGGAGCATATGTTCTTCTCACTAGCGGGCCTGCTCTTGTTGACGGCGAGCCTGCTCCTTCTTATCTGGTTGCAACTGCTTTTCTAACCGGCGAGCTTGCTCCTCCTGACGGCGGGCTTGTTCCAGCAGCAGCACCACTACAAGTCTGGCGCCACTGATCCTGGAGAAACAGAGGATGGGCCAGCGACTGGCTCTGACGAAGGCTGGACACCACCCGGTGTCTGTGTCGGAGAACCTCCAAACCGTCTTTGGTCAATGTTCTGCTGTCGATGACTCCTGGTATGGATACCGTCCGTCCGTGACGTCCAGTGGTAGAATTGGCATAATTTATCACTCACTTCTGACAACAAATTGTTACGAGCTGGGTATGGGATAAATTAAAACACTACCGATTAAACACCAAATATCTTTATTAATCACAAAACACTTATAACTCAATCACAAATACACTACTGATCTATTTCACTTCGATTCGCTTCGTTGTATCGCCTAAATCAGAGTCATTGCTCCCGTAAACACCACGGCTATTTATATACCGATCCTTCGAGAGAGTTCCACAACTTTCTGGAACCTTCTTCACAGTTCCATAGAGGAATATTCTAGGATTGCTCTCGAATCTTCTAGACTAGATGGTTCCATAGTGGAACATTCTAGACTCGAACGTAATCTAGAATGTTCTCGTAAAGCAAACGGCGTAACAGTATTTTATTATAGACTATGGTTGAAGTGACCATACGTCCCGTTTCGAATGGGACAGTCCCGTTTTTCGGTTCTATGTCCCGTTGTCTCCGAAAGAAGCCTCGGGACGCAAAATTGTCCCGGTTTTCTAAACCTCACAAAAATTGCGGCGCGTTTTTTACTAAAGAATTGGAGATATTTTATTAGGCAGATTTAAAAAATACCTGAATGGGAAGACATTCAAAAAGCATTGGATGTATTGATTGAAAATAGATACGTCGGATGCGGTGTTAGTGTGGACATAAAATGAATTGGAAAGCGCGTTTGTGTGCTGTGGTAACATCACGCGACCTATTTACCACACACCACAGCATGCTCGTACAGAGCCCTGATGTTCAGCTCGAGGCAAGGGCCACAGTCAATGTCTGATTGCGGCGGAGTTGAGACGTCTTGGAAATGTACCCGATTCATTGTGCCCCGTGTCATTGTGTTAAGTCGCAATATCAAGTTATTCATTAGTTTTGCTAGAAACAGTGTATCGCACCCAGTGTGTTTTCGTAGCACCAAACCCATCGTCTACCTACATGATGTACGAGCCTAACGGAATAAATCTTTACAATATCCGACAGATATATATGTTACGGGCAATTTGATAAATCCGGGCACTATTCATAATGGCCGGTCTGTATTCATAATGCCCGACTCAATTGGGCAATGTGATTAAAACAGCATGATTAATCACTTTTCCCGGCCATTATGAATAATGCCCACCCTACATTGGGCAAAGTAATAAAATAGGTGAACTATTAGGATAAATCACGTTTCTACTAAATATCATTTAATTACAATACAGTCGACGAAGCCCCGCTGCGCGGGGCTCCTATTTCTGTCTGCAGGGTTTAAAGGAACCTAACTAACCGAACCTCGGGGTGCCCCTGACGTCGACCGTCTAGGGTTAGGGTTTCTGTCAGCATCTGTGTTTGTTTGGGGGGTTTATGCTTATAGAAAACAAAATTCATTTATTTTCTCTTTTTTTAGTAAAGTCCGGAGCAATTATGCTAAAAATTATGAATTGTTTGTCAAATAATACGTTATTAAATAAAAGTTTATCGGATAATTATAAGTGAAATATTTGGTAAACTTGTTGTTGTAGAATGATGAAATGACAAATAATGTTTTTGCCAATCGTTGCTTGTAAAGTAAAAAAAATTGAATTAATGTTTGGTGAACTGACTGGTCACCAGGGAATTATTCATACTGCCCAGTCCAAGTGATAAATTCAAGCTATCTCAAACACTGACTTATTACATGGACCACGGGATGTCGGGTATTATTAATAATGGCCGGTCAAAGTGATAAATTAATCACTTTGCCCGACGTTCTTGGGCATTATTAATAATGGCCGGTCCTTATTAATAATTCCCAGGTAATCACGTTGCCCGTAACATACATACACTTCATACTTGTAATTGAACTGATAAAAAACTTTTTAATAAAATATTCATGTCTTATTCAGAGGATAGCCGTGGTCTTGTGCCACTTTGCCCTAAAGTTTATGACCCTAACTACTGTTAGAATGTATTATTTTTTGTTATTTAGATATCACAAACAGACACTTCAATTTTATTTATTTGTAGCATATATAACATATGTATAATTCAAGCTCAAGTAAGTCTCCTAAAACCGTTTTCATATAGCAACAACGGTTAAGGTATCTGCCCTTACTGCCCCGTCTCAGTATTCCCCCTGTACAGTACTACGGCCCATATTGGCCGAAGCCGAAGGTGTTTCGTTGGCCGAAGGTGGCCGAAGCGGAAGCTTAGGTCGGACACTACCTTCTATTGATTAAGTAACTAATACTTACTTTTGGTGCCCACAGCTCTGCGTTCCTCCTTAGATGCTTCTTGTTCTTCTTCCTCTTCTATTTTAAACTCCATTAAAGGTACATCATCTTCTGAATCAGATTCAGAACTGCTTGCTAGTATATCTTCTTCATGTAGATGGCTATTGTCTAGATTTTCCAGTTCTAGATCTGTAAGTAAATAAAAACAATTAAGAGATTTACAATTTTATTGAGCAGATGACACAGAGACATATTATAACATGAAATTGTTTTGCCTGTACAATACACTGAAAAAAAATATACAATTTATTTAATCAATTTGGTTATTAAAAAAAAAACCCTGCTTCCTACAAAAGTGCAATACCTACACAGTCTAAATGTATGGAACAGCTTCTTTATTTATTTTAGACACCGACGCACATATGATTACCAAGTGTTCAGTTCATCATTCTGAACCCCTAGCATATAGAAATTTGAAATCATTAGCAATTTAACAAAAACAGCTGTTTCCTACAAAAGTCCAATACCTACATGGTTAAAATGTATAGAATAGCCGATTTGTTTTTTAGTTACCAATGAAAAATTTCTATGTAGGTTCAGAATGTTGCGTGAATAAGTGGTAACCGTTTGTGCATTAAACCAAAACTTTTTTGTTCAATACATTGTAATGTTATTTGTTAGAAGATATTTATTTATCAATAATTTTTTGTCTTGAAAACATACCATCACATTGATATTCCTCCTTGGGCTCAAGAATATCATCTTGTCTCTCACAAACAGCTGGTAATTCTTCTTTCACAACAACGCTTTCTGTTTGACAAACTTCAACTATACTTATGATCTCTATTGGAGAGATAATAAGCCCATGGGCAACCTCTAAGTGGTCTTGGTTTATTAAAGGTTTTGGCTGTAAAAAGATGATTACAGTATTACATAAAAAATGTTAATGAAGGCTATTACTTACACATTAAACAGTAAATATCTGTTGAAGAACACCTCACCTCATAATTCCCACTCATTATCTGAGCGAACAGCTCTTCAGCTTCCAAACATTTCCTCAGCAATCGGAAGCATTGCTTTAGTTTAGCACAGCAGAAGGAACAAGCAAGGATCGGTCTACTGTCGTCAGTTACAAACTGCAACAAAACTTTGAGTTTCAGTTTTCTGGGTTTGTGAATAATATTTTGCAAACACTGTAGGCTACAGGTTTTGTGCAGTAACACTTTTTAAACACCTCTTACAAAGAAGGCATTTACATTGATCACCGGTGGACTTATTAGTTATTTTAAGCACAGGTTTCTTTATCATTAAGTTTTCTTTCACCAATAAGGTTGATTTCCCTTTTCTCCATACCTCTAACAAAGAGTGCATAGGATTCCTCGAGCAAAAGAGGCATTTAAATACAAATGTTCAAGAAATATAACTATTATTAAAGTATCAACTTACTGGCATATCAGTCAGCCTCTCATATAGTTCATGCAAGTTCTTGTTGACCACCACATACATGCGAATATTCTCTGCTAGACATATCCTACACATTGGCAGTTTTTCCATCTTGTAACTGTTTAAGTATCACTGAAGATAATTACTTCAACTTGGAAATTCTGCTGCGTACAAATAACAGGCGATGCTTGTATTAATGCGACTTCTTTTAGTGTATGTATACAAAAGTATCGCGACTAAGCTTAATTTTACAGCTTGTAAATTGTATTATTTAAGACCCTAAGCAATTATCATGAGTAGTCCATTTTAGGACCACGGTAAGACTCCAGCGGCCGGAGAGTGCTATACTTATTATATCACTCGTAGGACAGCTTTTAGTAATAGAAATTAGTTTATTAGTCCCTAGACACCATCTACTGCACCTACTGTACAAATACCGGTAACAAAATGAAAATAAACTTCTATTATTCAGTTACAACAAGCTAGCTACTTTTCTTTTCGTTGACAACTTTACACTGACAGATTGACATTGACATTTCACGGTGTTTCAAGGTTTTCAAAGCAGCCACAGAGTATGTAAACACCACATTCGTTATAAAGGACAATTTCATTCACTCATGTTAAAAATATAACTGTTCAAATATTACACGAACTTGTAACATGTCACACCACATTTAGCAGTTTGAACCGTGATTTTCTTTTACCATATTATTATTCAATTTAGGTGTTTACAAATTACATAAAATTTGAGTTTGAGTGTTCAGTGCAAATAAGTGCTTGCAACGTAAGATGGCGCAAGGGTGTAGACGCAGGTTACGCTAATTATAACGAAAGTTTCACGAATACAAGCTTGAAAATTATCGTGTGGATTTTGGGACCACGGTAAGTCACAAACAGCCGGAGAGTGCTTCATTAATTTTGTCTCTTGTAGAACAGTTTTTTTTTTTTTTAAGGGCGGACTTAATGCCTTAGGCATTACACAACAGTTCATACTTTATAGGGATTAATTAGTCCTTATGCAAAATCTACTCCACGTACTACACAAATATCGCTATCAAAACATTGCATTGCACATCGCAAAAAGGTTACTCAACTTGACAGACTGACAGTGACAGTGACACAGACAATTCAACTTTTTTTTTTGCATGGAAAATTTTAGTCATGGAACTAACACATTGTGTCATAAACTACTTCTCAATCGTAGAGGAATAAGCGGTAGAAAAAGCAAGAATCGAATCGCCGAACAATATTTTCTGCCACTTTTTGTGAAAGGCAAGGTAAACAAATACAGAACACTACAGGACAACCACACACAAAAAAAAGAAACTGGCCAATTAACACAGTCACTGTCACACAGTGAAGTCGGACTTTCAAACACAGGGTTCCATAGCATCAAACAATGTAATAACAATATTTGTGACGATTTTTAACGCGAGTATATTTACACATTTCATGTGTAAATTTATTCAACAGCAAAACTGAATTTGCTTTTCATAGCATGTTAATTAAAAATAAAGTTACTGCTGCAGTTTGACGAAAAAGTTCCATATCTCAAAAACTAATAAATATCATATTTTATTCAAACTTTTAACGTTTTTTTTGACGATTTACATGCCTACATTTTAGAAGTAGTTGTTTTTTTTTTGTGGTAAGCCCGACAAAAAGATTCAATTCTATTATAGAATAATATGTCTATGAATGACATTACCAAGTTTGACAGAAAACTTGACATTGCCAGGTAGGAAATATGTAGTTCGCGTTTCGCAACCGTCTTAACTTTTTTGTCGCGCTTTGAGTTTAAATGTTTTGATTTTATGCTTGTTCTTCGTCATTTCTTTACCGCAGTCCCCAGCCTATCGGAGCTCTCTGTAGCGTAACCGCTCGCTACATGCTGCCTCCAATAGACTTGATATGGTTCGACGAAACATATGAAACAAGCGTGAAAATAATTATTTCTGTACCTTATTTCTGTATCCTGACGGAATAACAAAAGAATTGTTCACGGAGCTTACGGGCTTTTTGTCGAATGAGTCAGCACCATTTCAAAGCTACATATACTTGAATGAAGAAGTATATCCGGTGGGGAGCGATACGGATTTGTTGTTTCTGTTTTCAATGGTATTTTTTCAAGCATCTTTCATTGATAGCCAAGAGTACAGTAACTTTGTTACCTTAACTATTTCTGATTAAACAATAATTATGAATTAATTAATAATTATCTCGCTCTTGAATGAATACTTATCATGGTTTGGTAAGCATACATTTTTTGGGAAGTAAGGCAGTCCAAGTATTTCAAACAACTTTGACATCCTAATGTGACTTAATTTAGAACCTAGAGCCATCGGGGGCGGGTTAATTAGTATTGCACGCGGGCGCTCAAACACCTAGCGAGTGTTCAGTGTTCTAATTCGGTTTGTCGGGTGTATTTATTCATTCCTTGGTAATAAAACACATAATAATTACACTGACAACAATTTTATTGATAATCATAATGAAACAATAAATATTACAGCTTCAGTCTTTATTAAGTATAGGTACACCTAAACTCGTACTGTATTGAGTTTCAATATTTGTGGTATGAGTTATGAATTGAAGCGCTTCAAACCCCAAACCCGAAATAGTCAATCAAGAAGAATCAGCATTGCCATCCAACGTGGCAATGCTGCCAGCCTTATGGGCATATTCCCCGTCGACAGCGATGCGGACGAGTTTTTGAGGCCCTTTAATTATTTTCTGTTTTAGATACATTTACATAATTTTGTTATAACTTAAGACCCGAAATTCTATTTTTTTTTATTATCCTGAACATGATTCTCGCTTGACAACTAAGGTTATTTTAGTAACGTCAGGCACGTTCTGATCCATTTGTTTACATTTCCAACAGCCATTTATTAAATAGACCATATATACTATACCCTTCGTAGAGTGACAGTTACCAGGTGCCATAACTGAAAACCTGAGAAGAGATCGTAGTAGGTTCTTTATACATGGGACCGAAGACAACCCTGAAACCGCGAAAAACTACATTTATGCCAGCACAAGTCGACAAAATGTAGGGAATGGAAGATATCTATTCATGATTTCATGGTTGTTCCAATAAGTGCATAAACACAGGAATAGGAGATATCTAGGAGTGCCTACGACTACCTCGACTTGACTTTGAGTCAGACTTTGGTATCATCAAAGTTGGTTTTCAGTTTGATCCCAGGGTCGGGAAACGTCTTAGGGGCTTGTTCAATTTGGAACTTACCATGGATCTATTTATAAAACTTCAAGCTATTTTTACTATTTCTTTGATCGTTAGTTTCTGCGCGGAGCTTCACCCGCGTGGTATATTAACCTATGTTCACCCGAAATAATGTACCTTTCAAATGATGAAAGAATTTTTCAAATAGGTGCCGTGTGGTTCCGGAGATTACCCTCCGCATGCACACAAACTCACAGAATTCGCACTCTTTCTATATAATTTGTATTAGTATAGATTAGCTACAATCGGAAATTAATGACGAGTAAAATGCCCTGCACAGGGTGTCAGTTATTTCCACGAATTACCTACGTCAACAAAGGTATCTTAAATACGAGTATTCTATGTGTGTAAGCATGTGTATGTGTTTGGTCTTTGACCATGTGTTTACAAAAATGTGTATTTAAATTATCTTTACGCCCATTTGCACGACAAATCTTTAACCCTTTAAGCGCCGACGCCGTAATATTACGGGCTCTGAAAACAGTGCCCGAATCGCCACACACGTATATTTACGTTATTTCATTGAAAAAGTTCTCATACTGCACAAACTACATATAAAATGTGTCAATTTTAAGATGTAGGGTATAATCTTTATTGTTATGGACATTTTTCAATGTTTTGAATGATAAATACCGTGAATTTTGAGGTTCAAATACTTTGTCATCACTGTCTCCCTACCTGTATCGCCAATCACGTAATTTTACGAGTACTAGGGATGGGGCGAATTCGGAAAATACTTAATAGGTTGTCGAAGAATAAACAAGGCACTATATAAATTACTGTCACTATTTGCAATGAAAGTGGGTAATTTCATTACAAAATATCTATAGTATTACTCTGATACAAGTATCTGTACACAATAAAATGTATTTAAGTTTAAAAATTATTTAATTTTTACGACAAAAATATAGAAATCTCATAACGCAGAACCTCACTAGTGCAGACAGTCGCCGGTCGCCGTCACCGTAATATTACGTGCTGCCAAGGAGATTCAAGGTTAAATCGCGCGGTATTGTCAGTTGCCTCAGCGCCGTCACCGTGAAATCACGGGAAAGCTTTATCGCTCAGTGCAACTAGTGTTGTAGGCCTTTTTGATCAGAGACCAAGTGATCCACGAAATGAATACTTCGCGTCTTTAATAGCTTTTGAGCTGGAAACTGTGCGGTCGGAAATCCAAGAAATCCAGAATTTTACATGAAGATATTAAATTTAATACAACATGCTCGTGGAGAATCCTCACAAACAGAAAAACGAACAACGTGCCCATCTCCCGAGTACTATTTTGTAACTACAGAAGCACGTTTAATTTTATTTTTTTAATTGATTGAAAATTGAATAATGTTAGATTATTAAGTAAGTAAATAAAACATTGATTTAATTTCCGGCTTTTAGTTTTGTTAATAAATAAAGAATTTATGCATCGATATTAAGTATTCCCAACACTATTCCAACTTATACCTAAAGTGACGTGGCGCTGGAGGTATGTCAAAGGTATTAAATCGTGGCGGTTAAAGGGTTAAGGCGATAGTCTCGTCGTGCATAACTCAGAAATTCAAAGCAAAAACCAAAAAACTTCGTGTGCGGGGAGCTCCCCCTTTGACACCTAGTCGTGCTTAGATTATTTGAGATGATGCTATAGCTGCTCTACCTACATATTAATCGACTTGAAAAAACAAGGTTATCAAATCGACGCTTATGTTTATTATTGTTTCTAGAAACCATCATACAAAGACGTAATAAACAATAAAATTTTCGAATAGGTCACATGAATTTCAAAATACCATCACATGGAACATGACGCCTTGCCACTAAAAAATTGTAACAATACCTAATAAGGCGCGCGAGGTGCGTTCCGTCGCATGCCATTCCACAATTTGACGGTTTCACTTCGATAGATTATAATCTAGCGAAAAGTAATGCGTTAAATTCGCATGTATAATATTAATTAAGTAGGAAGTAGGATACTATTACATAATATTTTTAATGTCGCGTATCACGAGCCAATGCGAAAATCGGGATTTCACGTATATTTACAAACACGTCCACCACGTCTCTTAAAGTATGGTATTTATAGGATCGGACGATAATGTTACATTTTAGTTAAAAAATAGTAAAAAAACTTATTCTAATTTGCGCTAATCTATGAGGTTGAGCCTAGTCAATAAAGCCGAAAATGTTGGGCTCTCAGTTCAGACGTTTTAGTAGAATTCGACTTCCAGTTACTTTTTAACAATTAACTTTTGTGTCATTATTTCTTTTTAACTAATTCACAGACGTATCTAAGTAAAATATATTAAAGTCGTATTTGTGTATTTCTTCAGACAAATTCATGTTTTGCAGATTCCTTAAGAGTTTAAAAAATTCTTAACTAAATTCTTAAATAAAAATGATTAACTCAGAGATTAAGGCTATGCCACTTTACGCAAGCGTCTGGATTGAGGGCCCAAGTTATTTGATCATTCTTCTTCTTCTTTATCGTGTGGTTAGTTCGTAACCTGGTGTCAGAGTTTTTATGCCGCCCATGGGCCTCTGACTTGGCTTTACATGCCGTCAAGAAATATCTCTCAGGCATGCTGGTTTCCTCACGATGTTTTCCTTCACCGAAAAGCAAGTGATAATTATACTATACGCACATGAATCCGAAAAATCAGAGGTGCGTGCCTTGGGTTTGAACTCGAGACCTATGATCACACATGACATTTGATCATAACAGTTTTAATTCACGTTTAAGAAATTTATGGCCTTTTGCTTTAAGATTTTAATATTTTTAACTAATCCCTATAAGTCTTATTTCGTTTCTCAAAGATTTAAAAACTGGGCCCTCAATCCAGATGCACATGTTTGATCCTTATGATTGACCCTATTGACTAATATTTGCAAGTTATAAGCAAGTATATAAAAACCATGTATCTACTATACATACATAGATTACTTATTTTCCCAGAAGTAAGATCCCGTGGGCAATTCCCGAACTCCACGCGGGCGAAGCCGCGGGCATAAGCTAGTGACATATAATATCACTTCGTGGTGCACTGTTTTGCACATGTCTAGCTGAAACTACTCTGACATATGTCACACTTGTAAGGTTTTTCACCAGTATGTGTACGAATATGATTTTTTAATGTAACCCTTACACTGAAACTACTCTGACATATGTCACACTTGTAAGGTTTTACACCAGTGTGTGTACGAATATGACCTGTTAAATGATGCTTGTGACTGAAACTTCTCTGACATATATAACACTTATAAGGTTTTTCACCAGTGTGTGTACGAACATGTGTTGTTAAAACACCCTTTCTAGTAAAACTACTCTGGCATATACCACACTTGTAAGGTTTTTCACCAGTGTGTGTACGCATATGATTTGTTAAATGATGCTTGTGACTGAAACTTCTCTGACATATATCACACTTGTAAAGTTTTTCACCAGTGTGAGTACGAATATGATTTGTTAAATAAGCCTTTTGGCGGAAATTCCACTGACATATATCACACTTGTAAGGTTGTTCCCCAGTGTGTATCCGCTCATGTTTTGTAAAATCACTCTTTCCAGTAAAACTACGCTGACATAAATCACACTTGTAAGGTTTTTCACCAGTGTGTGTACGAATATGACTTGTTAAATTATTCTTTCGGCTGAAACTACGCTGACATATATCACACTTGTAAGGTTTTTCACCAGTGTGTATACGAATGTGATTTGTCAATGTAACATTTTGACTAAAACTTCTCTGACATATATCACACTTGTAAGCTTTTACACCAGTGTGTGTACGAATATGTGTTGTTAAAGTCAACTTGCGACTGAAACTACGCTCACATATATCACACTTATAAGCTTTTACACCAGTGTGTGTACGAATATGTGATGTTAAATTAACCTTTTGACTGAAACTAAGCTCACATATATCACACTTGTAAGGTTTGTCACCAGTGTGTGTACGAATATGAGTTCTTAAATTATTCTTTAGACTGAAACTACGCTCACATATATCACACTTGTAAGGTTTTTCACGAGTGTGTGTACGCACATGTCTTGTAAGATTATTATTTTTAGTAAAACTACGCTGACATATTTCACACTTGTATGGTTTGTCACCAGTGTGTGTACGAATATGTGCTGTTAAATCACTTTTTTTACTACACTTATAGTGGCACATATCACATTCGTGAGGCTTTTTGAAGTTACTTTTATATTTGGACGTACGAATTTGAGTGTTTCGGATAATTTTCGAGTCCGATATTTGGTTTGTCTTTTGGTCGGCTGGTGTTGAATCTCCTAATTTTGTTCTTCGTAAGTGTAGTTTTGGTTCCTCCGCAACAGTCGGCCCTGCGACAATAAATCAGGTAAGTACAACATTTCAAATAGATTGGGGATAGGCGGTATGTATTGTTACGAGCTAGGTATGGGATAAATTAAGTACTTGCGATTAAACATCAAATGTCTTTATTCATCACAAAACACTTATAACTCAATCACAAATACACCGCCGATCACTATTCACTTGGATATCGCAATTCTAGTTCACTTCGATTCGCTTCGTTGTATCGCCTAAATTAGTGATATGCCCGCAAACACGACGGCTATTTGTATGTCGACCGATCCTTCGAGAAAGTTCCACAATTTTCTGGAACTTTCTTCACAGTTCCATAGTGGAACTTTCTTCACAGTTCCATAGTGGAACATTCTGGGATTACTCTCGAATCTTCTAGATAGTTCCATAGCGGAACATTCTAGACTCGAACGTATCTCGAATGTTCTCATAAAGCTGTCGCCGTAACACTGCCCCCTCCTTATGCCTCTACATGCTCGTCCCGAGCATCATTTCCAATCATCATTATCAATCATCATTCGTCCCGGAGAATCGCGCCAATCGGTCTACATGGACAATCTTAGGCGCACCTCGTGGACCCTTCTATACTCGGTAGGTGACATCGTTGATCCTAGTCACGACTCGGTATGGTCCATACCAGTTTGCTTGCAATTTCGGAGACTTCCCCTTGCTGCGCACTGCAACCACACCAGTGAATTCTCGTCGAGACCTCTACTGTTAGCTTTCCGGTCATAACGGGTTTTCATCTTCTCAGACACCTGTTGGTCGCAATGTCTGATATCCTCAATACTCAATAAGTTTATTGCATTCCACAATGTGAACTTAGGTGGTAGGTACATAAGGATATATACATTAGTTTTGGATCATTGTGGGCCCTGTCGGGCATAACAAAATTAGAATTAGGAAGAACAAAATTAGAATGTAGTACAACAAAATTTTATACGACGCATCGTTTTCGAGATATAAGCAAAAAACCAAAAAACGGGACCTTCTTTGCCCCCCCATCCCTCGGGCTCACCTCGGAGGGGTCAGGACTTTTAATATGTTTATCTTCTAAATAGTCCAAACAAAGTTCATAAGTCAGATTTTCTGCTTTCAACTTTTCCAACCACAATCATTCATTGCCCAGGCTATTATTACAAAGTTGCAATCGTTATTACACGAGAGAATCGCATTTGAATTTAGGTAAGTGTATACATGTTGATGCTCGTGACTGTACAATCTACCTTATCTTAGGCATGCAAACATTCATGGAATTGTCAACTACTTTGAGAATTAACTTAAATACTGGTTAAGAGTTAAACAGAAATAGTCGACATAGTACATTCATAATATAAAAAATAAAATCTACTTACTACAATTGGAATAAAAATAGGATACATTGAGTGAATGATAACATTAGGTATGTCAATATAAATTAAATTACGTAAAATTAGTCAATACATTCAATTATTCAATCATAAGTCAGTGTCATTTAAAAAGTCATTTACTGAATAATAGCATTTTGCAATCAATAGTGATTACCCAGCAAATATTTACTGAAGTGCTACAATGTCTTTACTACGGCAAGTAGATCTCGTCTCGTAACGCCGTAATTTCTATAAAGTTATTTTTAGTGCAAGGATATCCCAAAATGGGAGTATTGCACACACGTTTCTTTAATACCTGAAATGCGTATCTTTCGGAACTGGCCAATCCTTGTCGGCGACTACTTTCTCCGGGTCGGTTTGAAAACTTTCCCCCGAAGCTATGTGTTTAGGACACATAGTAAGAAAAGTTCACTTGTTGCGAGTGTTGCGACGACGACGAGGACGTTCGGATGTTCATATGTGAAACGGGTAGGCAGTAATACTCTTAAGTAACACATTTATTTATTGAAAGTAATATAGCTGAATGACTGCCAAAATGAGATAACCCGTAGTCTATGAGCGACCCCGTCAGATCTGACGTTCTAACTCGCACTGGCTGGCTTGACTGACAAGTTTGGCATCATTGTCGTAAGATGGCGTTGGCTTGGCTTGGCTAGGCTTGGCTTGGCTAGGCGTGGCTTGGCTTGGCTTGGCTTGGCTTGGCTTGGCTAGGCTTGGCTTAGCTTAGCTTGGCTTGGGCTATACACATGGCGTCGCGTTACGATCGGCCATCCTGTAACAATTGCTCCCGCAATGGAGCACACGATTTTCATTAGCTTTCTAATAGATCAATTAAGTCTTCCGTCTCCAGCTGGTCATTAGAGCTGCTGGCACTATCAGTTCAGGACTATGCTATGATAAGGTCGCAGAGAGTCTGCTGAAACAAGCCCCGTAAAGTTTTTGTAACCCCTTAAACCCTTAATGCTCCTGATCCTGTATCAGTCATGGCCAACAACTTTAGTTATTATATAGGGGCCTGAATAAAAGTCATCTAGCTTTGTGTTGACTTTAGCAGCACTACTAGTGGGCGCCTGCCTCCTTATAACCAAGTCTCCTTTCTTATAAACATGACAATTTTACTGATCATTCGCATGAAAACTGAGGGTGCATTTGCTAAACTAAACGGATCGCGCATTTACTCATAATGGCTCTGAGTAATTATAAACTCAGTTTGGTGAGTTTCTTCGGGTGCAACTCGCAGCTGGTGATAACCTTGAGCCTTATCGAGGCTCGTCCATTATTTCTTACCGGCTAACTTTGAAACCTGATCGTTGATGTTTGGTAACGAATATCTATCTTTTATAGTGATCGAGTTAATGGCACGATAATCAACACATAACCGACTCTCACCGTTCTTTTTCTTTACCAAAAGTGACTCAATAATTTGGCTTATTTGGCAAAATGTTGGGCAAGTAAGATAGTAATGGTTTGACTGAACTCACGCGGCTTGGTTGGAACGCCGAGTCGTCGCACGTATTTGCTCGTGCGAGGATCTGACCGGCTTTCCACTCGATGTCTTTGGTGCCGGTGTTGATGACCTTCATGAAGCCAGCTCCACCTCGAAGTAACGTGGCTGGTAACGAGTAGGAAACTCCCTGCAGTTTATAGTGACGTGGCGCTGTGCAGACATCATCTTCTCCGGCATTACCCAGCACCTTTGACTACTTGAAGTTCAGCAAAAGGGTCGGATCCAATCTTAACGTAGCGGTCCTGTTAGTCACCTCAAGCGAAACATGATCAGCATTGATAATTGGCTGACCAATTAGTAAATGAATGTCCTTCATGTCAGCCTCTGTTACATGCGCAATACATTTCATCAATTTCTAGCTCGAATTCTACTTCTCCGCGGCTTGTAAGTAAACCACCAGAAAAGCCCTCTAAGATGGTGCTTGTACGTATAACTTTGAGTCCCTCACAACCTTTTTGTAAATCTCATTGTAATTTTGCACTAGCTAAATATCCTTGACGTTGCTGTTCGTTTCGGCAGACGGCTTGGCATGTTTAGTTGAAGAGCCAGGGCAGCGCGTGGCAATATGACCTTGCACACCACACTTGTAACAAATGCGTTGATCAGGTAATGAGCAATTCCTCAAGATGTGTCCAGAGTGCTTGACCACGGAGTTTATTTTGGAGGTGAAATGATTTCACTTGGTCGCTCCAGCCATGTATGTCTCCCAACTGATCTATTTTCTTCATCCATACCGACACTGTGCAATCTTCTCCTTCGGGATCAAATTCCGGGATAAGAGACGCCGCATGATGGCCTTTGAAGTGGTTGAGCGGCAAGGTTTCGTCATTGAGTTCGTGTATCGCCCTACCTACTTCTTTTTCCAGCATACTTTTGAGCAATTTTCTTGCTGGTGGTGGCGGAAATTCTTCATCTTCACGGATATGGTCTTGCTTTTCTTCACTCCAGCCAGGCAGACGGACTCTACGGCGAACAGATGCAGTAGGTGATTACGTTTCATATCCCACTTCTGAATGAAACGGGTAGGCAGTAATACTCTTAAGGTGAAAGCCTAGATGATCTCACTGCCATTTTGTCGCTAGATGGCGACACATCCACAATTTCGAACATTTTAATTTTTTACACCTAACATAGACATTTTTAATAAACAACTTTATTGTTAGCGAAACCTAGGGCATTAACTTGATTTTTTTAGATCATCACTGTGCTTGTTAACTGGTATCATACAAAGATTAGAACAAAATAATGATTTAGCCGCATGAATTTACTCTTTACACACACATGCAAAGTAAATAGTAGTAACTTCCGACTCCACTAGATGTCGTTTTATTCAAATATGGTTGGAAATAAAAATATCCAGGTGGCGTTAATTTAAAGAAAGAGGACCAAATTATTTATAAGATGAATATCCTTACATTATAGCAAAAAGTGAAAACAAATATTAATTTACTAATTAAGCATACTTTAAATTACTAGAGGATTGTTATGTTCCAATCTATTTCTTAATAATATAATTATTGGGATATGCATACTTTTGTTTCTAGGCTCGATATCAGATACCTTTTCACCATAACAAATTATTCAGATAAATTATTTTGGGTAATAGAGGTATATTGTACCTATAAAGGTTGTTGTAATGTGACTGAACCGAAATAGTACCTAACGCGTAAATAAATTGTGACTTGTACTAAATAAATAAAAGATTATGTATTCAATTGTAAAGCGTTTTATTGTATATATTTTTCTATTATCTATGGTTAATATTTTCATACAAATATCGTTTTATTTACCTACTCCCACTGCATTTACCTAAATATTTTCTGGTTGGATTCGAACAATCGACCGTACCACCACACAAAAATAACATACTTTTTTCAATATTTTGATATTTACAATTATGATTCTGAATTTAGTATTAGAAAGAATTATGTACGTAGATTACAATTTATGTAACATCACACGTAAGTGTAAGTATCTTACACAACAACACACAAGTGGTTGCTAGCTAACCATAACATTTATGTTTCAAGAATACCCACTTATTATACAACTTTGAACAATAAATATTCTTTTACAATTGAATTGTTTGGCTGGTACCAAAAACATGAGTGAAACATATGTACACAGAAAAATCTTATAAACTAACAAATAACATAAACTATACATCGCTACGTACAAAAATAGCATAATAATTAGTCTATAATGTTCCCACTGCTGAGACTCAGGCCTCCCTGAACAGTGGTGATGAAATAATTTACACAAAGCAAAGTGTCGGCTTGGGTTCGAACCATCGACTTGTACCACCATACAAAGATACATAAAAAATACTATAATAAAATATCTTCTCTTCTACACGCTACTTTTTGCTGTGCCGCCGTCGCCGTATCAATCTTCTGCTTGTCAGTTTTACTTCCATTTATATCATTTCCGTGCGATCTGAATCAATTGCTGGGAGACACAGTTTTCGCTGCAACAAATGAATTTACACAGTTTTGTTAGACTATTCTTACTGAACCCACACCTCAGAAACCTGAGGAACAAGTTAGGAAATGAGTAAGACTTATATTTTTCATACCTTTTAATTCCTTGATGTCTAGACATTTAGCATTTTTCTCAACTCGTCTCAAAATAATTTCCGGCAGTACACATGTTTTGAAAAATGTTACCAACTTCGGCATCATAGCGTTGATAAATTCCTCATCCCGGTTAACTTCTATTACAGTCAATGGTTGGGTGACAGATATAAAGCAAATGAAGTAACATTTACTCATTTTGGTAATTCGCAATTGACCCTGGACCTAGAATCAAAATAATAATAGCTGAGAAACAATCCAAGAAATACATTATATTTATACATACATGAACCAAGAAATAATGATCTTTGTTACTTACTTGATAATAATAATTATGCTTTTTGTTCATAACTAAAACATCATTTTCCAAATGAATAGGAAAATTTCTATTGTCTGATGCTTCTCTAATATTTTGAGATTTCCTTTTCAAGGAGGGGAAACATTTTATTTCTACAATAGTATTTTCTGCTTCTATAATACCTGTAAAAAAGAACAGTTTTTAGGCCTACGCCACTGAACCAAATTAAAAAATCCACGCGACACACAAGATAAATGGGGGCGGAACCACAGGCAAAAGCTAGTTATTTGTATATTTTTATTATTGAATAATCTTACCATCAGGGCTAGCTGCTAAGAATCCAAAGTCTTCATCAATAAATAGACCTGATGGCCTGACAATTTTGCCCTTTTTACACTAAGAAGTGGTTGTATACCTTGTAAAGTGCACTCGTGTAGTTTTTTATAACATGATTCTTGCATTCAATTTTCTTTATTTGGTTTCCATAAGACACCTTTTCTTTCAAATTAGCAAACACTGAAGAATCCCCATCTCCTACAAAACTTAGGTACCGAAGATTATGCATATTCTCACTCTGTTGAAATCCTTCAACAATTATATCAGATTCCATCGCAGTAGATGGCCCTGTAAAGTTTTTGCAGCAACCATGACTTTTAGTGTCTGAACCTGTTCGCTCATAATACTGGCATGTATAACAATATTTGTTCCTGACACCAAGAAAAAGACATTTCTTGGTTTCCTTTCCAATAATGCAGGCCTAAAATAAAAGTTCTTAGTTCAAATATTGTAAGAAATCATAAATCAAAACATTGAACATTGTGTAAAATATGTTGACAAGCAAAAGAGTACTAATGAAATGAACACAAAAATATGGTATCAAGTTGGGACTTACCATTCCAGATGAAGAATCAAAGTTGTGACCATATGACCTTTTCAACCATCCGCCATCTACATATACAGTAATGTATGGAATACCATCTGTAGAAACATTTCCTTTATCAATAGCAATAGACCTTTCTTGCTCACCAGCTTTCTTTATTTCTTCAGTCAAATGTTCATGCCATACATTGCCCAATTGTTTTTCAATTGAACGGAACGTTTGTCCGGTCATTGTTGGTATATCCATTAGACTAGTGATGTGTGCTGCTTGCGTGTAGTAACTTCCAGCCGTCACAGTTGCCCATACAAATGCAGTGTTAATTTTCTGCTTCTTCTCTGTGCTTTGCTGCCATATTTTATTACACATGCTACATTTAAATGTTAACAAACTGTGAAATCCTTTCCGGTGTTCACTAATATACTCAATTTGAGATGACTCACAAGACTGACGATGTTTTTCCATTTGAAATGCCCATTGGATGACATGTTTCAAGTCAACAATACGGTACCCTGCCAAACCTGATAAGTTGTCACTTGATGTTTTTTCCACAGTTAGTTGATAAGCTTCAGTCTGTGGATCGGGTTGCGGCCAATCAAAATCAACAGTCTCTACTTGCTCTGTAACAGATTCAACTCTATTAGAGCTAGAGCTGCAGGCTATGACTTCGTAACGAATTTGTGGAATACCACGTGAATACGATTTGGGCGTGTCTTGAGCTGTGGAAGGGTTGGATAGCTGATCATGATCTTGAGTTGTATTTGGACTGAAATAAAAAATAAATAAATGAAATAGGTATACAGTTATTAAAAACAATGTTGAGAGACAGAAAAATATTGATGTCTGTACCTACCTAAACACAACAGGGCAGTCCGTTTCTTTTTTTTTCTTGTGACTACGCCATGCTTCCAGCCGGCTGCAATTTGATAAAACTTGCTCAATACACTACTTGAAACTAACCTTATCGAGCTAGCCGTTTCTTTTATTCCTACTGTTATCGACGAGACACAATAGATAAACAATTGTCATAAATCTCCTGGAGGTATCGTAACAGACAACGGTCTACAGAAGAATTGGCGGCAAACCAACGGCAAACGAAGCAACGAGTATCAAATACACTCATAGGTACATTCACGTAAATCTGATTCGAAATCTTATGGGAATCTGATTTACTCACTAAAAATCATTAGAAGAATTTCCATGATGTCTTTTCAATGTTGCTTGCACTTTATTCCGTGATTTCCGCGGCCCTGAATACATATGTCGTAGGTAGGCAAGTTTATTAGTTGGATTCATCTTAGGCAGAGTTGCAATTCAATCTGTAATCAAAAAGAATAATTAAACACAACAGCAAATCGTATCGTAATTATGAAATGCTTCAAGAAATTTGTATTAGTCAGAAATAACACCACCATTTGTGAAAATTTTCAAAACAAGTGACAGATCATGAGAACAGACCAAATAGAGATGTCAATCTGAGATCGATTGAGCAAAGAATCGATTTTTTGGAACAAATAAAAACGTTTTTTCAAATCGATATCTAGTACTGAATCGATACAGGGAATCGATATTTCACCCTAGAACATCAGTTTTTTGTTTGTTTGAATTGTTAAGAATTGTGGTGGCGGGAAAGTTACGAAGCATATCCAGTGCAAATCCTTTTGCGTAAAAATACGGATTTTTTCCAGATATGAGACTAGTTAAATTCTTTTTGCTCATCGATCGTTTTTTCGCCCTCGTAAACGTGTACACACGGCGGCACATGATGCTGTACATTTCCAGTATAAATTGGCCTCGCTTTGTATAGATTTCCTATAGAATGAGAGATCCGCATAAACTGGTTTTGTATAGCTTGATCGGCCGTCGTGCGTACGTTACCCTAGCAGGAATCGTTTTTCGGTTTTTTTTTCAAAACGACAAGGGGCACCAATTTTTTATGTAATTTTTTATGTACATTTACAGCAGATTAGGCACCAACTATACGTTCCACTCATATAACAGACTATAGGAGACACTTTCTTGCTAGGGTAAACCCCTACATTGCGAATTTCATCGAAAACGAATGATTGATTTTTGGAAAATCATTTCTTTATTTGTGAATCGATTTTTGACGTCCCTATTAGGGGGAAATATTTGAAATTTAGAGTAGGTAGGTATGTGATGTGATGACAATCAACGAGTGTTGCTAACGTTTGATTTTGTATTTCCTCTTCTAAATCTTACACTTTTTTAAGTTTTAAGGATAATTACTATTATAATATAACTCTGTATCACCTTCAAGCAGAAAAGCATCCTTTGTACATAAAAATAACACTTACCGTCAATAAAACACAAAAACACTTCACTTTTAAATAAAAACTCTTTCACGGATGGCACTCGTATGAATGGTTCTCAGTAGTAGCCCCAGTCACCAATTCTAAACCTGAATGGTGCTTACTACTTACTTAGCTGTTCAGACGAGCCTATCACTTACTACTAAAATACTGCCCTCTGTTTTATTTCCCCTTTTTCTTGGTAAACTTCTTAGATGGCAAGACCAATTTACCTCGACTCACTTTGACGTGTGCTAATAATATTAAAATGTGCAATTGTTATGAAAAATCAATGTGGTTTGTCTGTGTATTCACTTATCTTGATCTGGTTTCACATAAATTAAATATGATTCAATCAATAGATGTAAGTAGTACCTACGTGTCACCATTGCGTAGGTAGGTAATTAGAAAAAAAATAGGTAAATTTGCTGATCGCCTGATTTAGGTTTACCCTAAGTTTACATGAACTTCTATTCTCTGATTTTATTCAACCCAAACCAATGAATTAGTACCTAACCGTGTCAGAAAATGTATTATCAGTACCTACTTACATACAGTAGAAAGATTTTTAAATCTTTAGGTACTTTATATTTAAAGTAGATATTACAATAATTACATTAGTATTGTATCTGTGTGAACCAAATGCAGATCGCAGATATTTTTTTTCACTTTCTAGCATTCTTTCTCATTCCCTAATAAAAAACATTTTATCAATCATAAAATGTAAAACCCGCGGGCAATCCCGCGCGCCGCGCTAGTGCTAACTTTCTAGAAACACAATATTGGAAACGATTTATCGCGCATGGACTCACGACTGGAGAAATTTGGCAACAACGCATGGGCGGAATGGCATTACTCGACGCGTGACCTTTGCAAAGGTCAAATTCGAACAAGCGCAAAGCTTGTTCGAATTTTCGAACAGCGCCATCTATTATAAATGTTTACCGAACGTTAACTCGTAACACAACAGCACTTAACCGTTCTTGAAACTTCCGTTAGATGGCGTGATTCAGATCACTCACACAAGTATAGATTTTTCGTTTTTTATTGGGTCTAATTCTCCTAGAAATACTGTTTTTTTTATAAAATTTTGGCGTTACGCGAACATAATACATTATAAAGTCTCATTATACCTGCTTTTATTCTGCAGAAACCGTTTATTTACGGAGATTACAACCGCTGAAAAATGTATGGCAACGATCGACTAGGGATCCACCTTAAGTAACACATTTATTTATTGAAAGTAATATAGCTGAATGACTGCCAAAATGAGATAACCCGTAGTCTATGAGCGACCCCGTCAGATCTGACGTTCTAACTCGCACTGGCTGGCTTGACTGACAAGTTTGGCATCATTGTCGTAAGATGGCGTTGGCTTGGCTTGGCTAGGCTTGGCTTGGCTAGGCGTGGCTTGGCTTGGCTTGGCTTGGCTTGGCTTGGCTTGGTTTGGCTAGGCTTGGCTTAGCTTAGCTTGGCTTGGGCTACACACATGGCGTCGCGTTACATATGCTTTATTATGCGATTATTGTAAATGGTCGTGGTTATTGAAGTAGTAAGCAGTGATAGCCTAGTGGTGTGACCGTCGGACTGCCAAGTCATAGGTCTCGAGTTCGAACCCAAGGCACGCACCTTTGATTTTTCGGATTCATGTGCGTATAGTATAATTATCACTTGCTTTTCGGTGAAGGACAACATCGTGAGGAAACCGGCATGCCTGAGAGATATTTCTTGACGGCATGTAAAGCCAAGTCAGAGGCCCATGGGCGGCTTAAAAACTCTCGACACCAGGTTACGAACTAACCACACGATAAAGAAAGAATTGAAGTAGTCCACAAGAAACCGACTTGCTAGGTGAGAATTGACGACCGTGTGCGAAGCTTCAGTATCATGGGTTGATCGAATCCTTTGATGGTCAGGCTGTTCTCTTTCATGGTATTGCAAGAGCACAGCCAGCACCCCCCCCCCCATTCTTGGCACTTATTCGTTTCCCTGCTGTGACTGGGCAGTCACTTCAGCCACTCGTCCCTGTTGGGATTGATCTTCTCTCGGTGTACTGCGCTTAGGGCAGCATGACCGAAGATGACCCCTTTCTCCTCAAGTGTACCTAGCACCTAGGGCTGAATCCTTGCCTGACGCGGTGCGTTCGGTGGTCTTGGCACACTGCCTCTACCTCTAAAGCATGGGCCAATGCGTCTTTCAGTGCCTCATGATGCCCAAGTCTCACAGCGGCTATAACTTCCAATTTACGTATTCCATCAACGAACGCCTGTACCAGATTTCCATCGATAAGTGCAGGGGAAGACTGGTAAGCTTTCCGAAATAGCTTTTTAACCTCCAGGGCCCGCTGCTGTAGGTTTTCAGCACTACGTTGAACACGATCCTTCAACTAAGCACGAAATACGAGCTCCAGCTGCGCGTCGCCGATTCTGAATTCTAACGCCTCCAGCAGCTGCTCGTAGGTCACATCCTTGCAGATTGCCTCAAGAATGGTTAGGGCTTGACGGAGTTTCAAAGTGAGCGCGGTCATGGCTTGCGCTATGGTCCACCCATTCACCATCATAACTGCCTCAAATTGGATCTTATAGACCTACCACCAAGATGTTTTGTCGAGTCGCGGCACCTTAAGAGCACGTGCTGAAGGTGCAGCAACCACTGAAGCCACATTCCTGTCTCTAGGCTTAAGTTCACCTAAAGCCTTCTTCACACCAGCAATCTAAACTTGGCTTCGCAGATACGATGAGATCTTTACTAAACGTGTCGTGAAGATCCTTTATGAGGAGCATATGTTCTTCTCACCGGCGGGCCTGCTCTTGTTGACGGCGAGCCTGCTCCTTCTTATCTGGTTGCAACTGCTTTTCTAACCGGCGAGCTTGCTCCTCCTGACGGCGGGCTTGTTCCAGCAGCAGCACCACTACAAGTCTGGCGCCACTGATCCTGGAGAAACTGAGGATGGGCCAGCGACTGGCTCTGACGAAGGCTGGACACCACCCGGTGTCTGTGTCGGAGAACCTCCAAATCGTCTTTGGTCCATGTTCTGCTGTCGATGACTCCTGGTATGGATACCGTCCGTCCGTGACGTCCAGTGGTAGAATTGGCATAATTCATCCCTCACTTCTGACAACAAATTGTTACGAGATGGATATGGGATAAATTAAAACACTACCGATTAAACAACAAATATCTTTATTAATCACAAAACACTTATAACTCAATCACAAATACACTACTGCTCACTATTCACTCAGATATCGCACTTCTATTTCACTTCGATTCGCTTCGTTGTATCGCCTAAATCAGAGTCATTGCTCCCGTAAACACCACGGCTATTTATATACCGATCCTTCGAGAAAGTTCCACAACTTTCTGGAACCTTCTTCACAGTTCCATAGAGGAACATTCTAGGATTGCTCTCGAATCTTCTAGACTAGATGGTTCCATAGTGGAACATTCTAGACTCGAACGTAATCTAGAATGTTCTCGTAAAGCAAACGGCGTAATAGTATTTTATTATAGACTATGGTTGAAGTGACCATACGTCCCGTTTCGAATGGGACAGTCCCGTTTTTCGGTTCTATGTCCCGTTGTCTCCGAAAGAAGCCTCGGGACGCAAAATTGTCCCGGTTTTCTAAACCTCACAAAAATTGCGGCGCGTTTTTTACTAAAGAATTGGAGATATTTTATAAGGCAGATTTAAAAAATACCTGAATGGGAAGACATTCAAAAAGCATTGGATGTATTGATTGAAAATAGATACGTCGGATGCGGTGTTAGTATGGACATAAAATGAATTGGAAAGCGCGCCTGTGTGCTGTGGTGACATCACGCGGCTAATTTACCAGTCTACCCACAACACAGCATGCTCATACAGAGCCCTGATGATCAGCTCGAGGCGAGGGCGACAGTCAATTTCTGATCGCGGCAAAGTTGAGACATCTTGGAACTGTACCCAATTCATTGTGCCCCGTGTTATTGTGTTAAGTTGCAACTTAAAGTTATTCATTAGTTTTGCTAGAAACAGTGTATTGCACCCAGTGTGTTTTCGTAGCACGAAACCCATCGTCTACCCGCGTGATGTACGCCTAATAGAATAAATCTTGACAATATCCGACAGATATATGTATACACACTACATAATTGAACTTATTAAAAAACTTTTTAATAAAATTTTCATGTCATGTTCAGAGGATAGCCGTGGTCTTGTGCCACTTTGCCCTAAAGTTTGTGATACTAACTACTGTTACAATGTATTATTTTTTGTTATTAAGATATTACAAACAGACACTTCAATTTTATTTATTTGTAGCATATATAACATATGTATAATTCAAGCTCAAGTAAGTCTCCTAAAACCGTTTTCATATAGCAACAACGGTTAAGGTATCTGCCCTTACTGCCCCGTCTCAGTATTCCCCCTGTACAGTACTACGGCCCATATTGGCCGAAGCCGAAGGTGTTTCGTTGGCCGAAGGTGGCCGAAGCGGAAGCTTAGGCCGGTCACTACCTTCTATTGATTAAGCAACTAATACTTACTTTTGGTGCCCACAGCTCTGCATTCCTCCTTAGATGCTTCTTGTTCTTCTTCCTCTTCTATTTTAAACTCCATTAAAGGTACATCATCTTCTGAATCAGATTCAGAACTGCTTGCTAGTATATCTTCTTCATGTAGATGGCTATTGTCTAGATTTTCCAGTTCTAGATATGTAAGTAAATAAAAACAATTAAGAGATTTACCATTTTATTGAGCAGATGACACAGAGACATATTACAACATGAAATCGTTTTGACTGTATAATACACTGAAAAAGTAAGTTATGTATTTTTTTACATCATTTGAAATGCGGAATGGAGTCCCGACACCGGCACAAAAACGGTCACCATGTATGCAGTACATCATTTGGCGTCACTTCCACGTAAAACAAAAATAATCTGTTCCACACATTTTGACTGTGTAGGTATGGCTGTTTTTTTTTTAATAACCAATGAAAAATTTCTATGTAGGTTCAGAATGTTGCGTGAATAAGTGGTAACCGTTTGTGCGTTCAAACAAAACTTTTCTATTCAATACATTGTAATGTTATTTGTTAGAAGATATTACTTTATCAATATTTTTTGTCTCAGAAACATACCATCACATTGATATTCCTCCTTGGGCTCAAGAATATCATCTTGTCTCTCACAAACAGCTGGTAATTCTTCTTCCACAACAATGCTGTCTGTTTGACAAACTTCAACTATACTTATGATCTCTATTGGAGAGATAATAAACCCATGGGCAACCTCTAAGTGGTCTTGGTTTATTAAAGGTTTTGGCTGTAAAAAGATGATCACAGTATTACATAAAATATGTTGATGATCACAAGGGCATTAAACAGTAAATATCTGTTGAAGAACACCTCACCTCATAATTCCCACTCATTATCTTAGGGAACAGCTCTTCTGCTTCCAAACATTTCCTCAGCAATCGGAAGCATTGCTTTAGTTTAGCACAGCAGAAGGAACAAGCGAGGATCGGTCTACTGTCGTCTGTTACAAACTGCAACAAAACTTTGAGTTTCAGTTTTCTGGGTTTGTGAATAATATTTTACAAACACTGTAGGCTACAGGTTTTGTGCAGTAACACTTTTTAAATACCTCTTACAAAGAAGGTGTATACATTGATCACCGGTGGACTTATAAGTTATTTTAAGCACAGGTTTCTTTATCATTAAGTTTTCTTTCACCGATAAGGTTGATTTCCCTTTTCTCCAAACCTCTAACAAAGAGTTCATATGATTCCTCGAGTAAAAGAGGCATTTAAATACAAATGTTCAAGACATATAAATATTATTAAAGTATCAACTTACTGGCATATCAGTCAGCCTCTCATATAGTTCATGCAAGTTCTTGTTGGCCACCACATACATGCGAATATTCTCCGCTAGACATATCCTACACATTGGTAGTTTTTCCATCTTGTAACTGTTAAAGTATCACTGAAGATAATTACTTCAACTTGGAAATTCTGCTGCGTACAAATAACAGGCGATGCTTGTATTATTGCGACTTCTTTTAGTGTATGTATACAAAAGTATCGCGACTAAGCTTAATTTTACAGCTTGTAAATTGTATTATTTAAGACCCTAAGCAATTATCATGAGTAGTCCATTTTAGGACCACGGTAAGACGCCAGCGGCCGGAGAGTGCTATACTTTTTAGATCACTCGTAGGACAGCTTATAATTAATAGAAATTAGTTTATTAGTCCCTAGACACCATCTACTGCACCTACTGTACGAATACCGGTAACAAAACGAAAATAAACTTCTATTATTCAGTTACAACAAGCTAGCTACTTTTGTTCTCATTGACAACTTGACACTGACAGATTGACATTGACATATCACGGTGTTTCAAGCAGGGCTGCCAGTAGATATTTTTAAATTATTCGGCAATATTTTTGAAATTATACAAAATTGAATGTCAGGATACAAACAGGGCTTAAATTTTTTTAAACATACACAATAATGATTAATCACGTAAACTTACAACTTTAACTTACTTTTACCTACGTTATTATTTTTATTTATTATGTACTCACAGGCTTAAAGCACATCCATATGGCAACTCAAAGAATATCATCATGGAAAACTCAGGTAATAAAATTTAGGCTTTCCGTATCCAATTATACATGAGGGTCCAGGATACAAAGAGGATACAATCAGTAACCAAATTACACAGTTTTTGTATCCAATTATACAATCTGGCAGCCCTGGTTTCAAGGTTTTCAAAGCAGGCACAGAGTATGTAAACACCACATTCGTTATAAAGGACAATTCTCATTCACTAAGCATGTTAAAATATATTTGTTCAAATATTAGACGAACTTGTAACAATTCACACCACATTTAGCAGTTTGAACCGTGAACTAACACATTGAGTCATAAATAAACTACTTCTCAATCGTAGAGGAATAAGCGATAGAAAAAGCAAGAATCGAATCGCCGAAAAATATTTTCTGCCACTTTTTTGAAAGGCAAGGTAAACAAATACAAACACAGGGTTCCGTAGCATCAAACAATGTAATAACAATATTTGTGACGATTTTTAGCGCGAGTATAATTTACACGTTTCATGTGTAAATTTAAACATTTCATGTGTTTACTCAACAGCAAAACTGAATTTGCTTTTCATAGCATGTTCATGAAAAATAAAGTTACTGCTGCAGTTTGACGAAAAAGTTCCATATCTCAAAAACTAATAAATATCATACTTTATTCAAACTTTTAACGTTTTTTTTTGACGATTTACATGCCTACATTTTAGAAGTAGTTGTTCCGAGTCTGGCAGTTATTTTTGAGTACAGCCCGACAAAAAGTTTCAATTCTATTATAGAATAATATGTCTATGACATTATCAAGTTTGACAGAAAACTTGACATTGCCAGGTAGGAAATATGTAGTTTCGCAACCGTTTTAACTTTTTTGTCGCGCTGTGAGTTTAAATGTTTTGATTTTATGCTTGTTCTTCGTCATTTCTTTACCGCAGTCCCCAGCCTATCGGAGCTCTCTGTAGCGTGAACCGCTCGCATCGCGAACATAAGAAACCAGCGTGAAAAAAAAACCTTGAATTTCCTTATTTCTGTATCCTGACGGAATAACAAAAGAGTTGTTCACGGAGCTTACGGGCTTTTTGTCGAATTATTCAGCACCATTTCGAAGCTACATATACTTGAATGAAGAAGTATATCCGGTGGGGAGCGATACGGATTTGTTGTTTCTGTTTTCAATGGTATTTTCTCAAGCATCTTTCATTGATAGCCAAGAGTACAGTAACTTTGTTGCCTAAACTATTTCTGATTAATTTAGCTCGGACCGTGTTCCCGATGCCGGTGGGCTACAAATTTTTTTTTTTAACGTTTTATATTAGAATATTTAAAAATATAAATAAAATGTGTTAAAACGAATAAAAGACAGAATAATAATCATTTAATTATCAGACAACTAAGGCCCTTATACAAATGAACTAATACAATCACTATACATCCTTCCATATTGAACTATAACTATACACTTGTCGTTGACGGCGTCGTGTTTTGCTGCGTGGTGTCGCGTAACCGTCCTCGGAATCGTTGGTAGGTATACGACACCTTTCGGCCAAAAGTACTCTTTCAGGAAGGTCTGTAGATGGATGTGGGTGGCATTCATACGAGTAACAGTGAGTATAGAAGTAATAAAGATCCGTCAACGTCAGTTTTCAATAACGATTTGGCTGCAGTCCGTAAACACCAATCGATCGTTGGCCGAGTGTTCAGTGTTCTGATTCGGTTTGCCGGGTGTATTTATTCATTCCTTGGTAATAAAACACAATAATTAGACTGACAACTATTTTATTGACAATCATAATGAAACAATAAACATTACAGCTAGTCTTTATTAAGTATAGGTACACCTAAACTCAATACAGTACAGTATCAATATTTGTGGTATGAGTTATGAATTGAAGCGCTTCAAACCCGAAATAGCCAATCAAGAAGAATCAGCATTGCCATCCAACGTGGCAATGCTGCCAGCCTTATATTCCCCGTCGACAGCGATGCGGACGAGTTTTTGAGGCCCTTTAATTATTTTCTGTTTTAGATACATTTACATATTTTATAACTTAAGACCCGAAATTCTATTTTTTTTAATTCTCTTGAACATGATTCTCGTTTGACAACTAAGGTTATTTTAGTAACGTCAGGCACGTTCTGATCCATTTATTTACATTTCCAACAGCCATTTATTAAACAGACCATATATACTATACCCTTCGTAGCGTGAAAGTTAACAGTGCCCTTACTATGACTTTGTAAAAAGCTGTCCTCGATATCGAAAATAGAGTAATCTCCGCTGATAAAGTGGTTTCATGCAGCATTTCCTTATTTTATGAAGTTTTTTCTTAGTCCTTCTTCGAAATTTTCGAATAATATGCAGAGCCACGAGCCCACGACACACGCAACCGCTTTCATTTTAGTTCTGATGCCCACTGAAGAGCGCGGCACGTCTCGGATGTGCCACGCAGTACTGCCACGCAAACATGTGTCGGTTTAGTCCTCACTAAACGCCGCGTGTTGCTGCCGCGCTCTTGCCGCTCAATGTTTGGACACCCCTTAGGAAGAAGTTATTTTTACTACTTTACTAGCTGTTCCCGGCATGCGTTGCAATGCACCTTTTTCCTATCCTACCTACCTATCCTACCTACCCTACCTACCTACTTACCTACCCTACCTACCCTACCTACCCTACCTACCCTACCTATCCTACCTACCCTACCTACCCTACCTACCCTACCTACCCTACCTACCCTACCTACCCTACCTACCCTACCTACCCTACCTACCCTACCTACCCTACCTACCCTACTATAATTTGAGATTTAAACTATCCTATCTCTCAAGTTGGATCGAACTGCACATGGTGTGCGAATTTTATTATAATCGGTTAAGTGGTTTAGGAGTCCATTGAGGACAAACATTGTGACACGAGATTTATATATATTAAGATTGATCGCTAGTTTCTGCGCGCGTGGTTAACCCATGTCCACCCGAAATAATATGTACCTTTCAAGTGGTGAAAGAATTTTTCAAATAGCTGCCTTGTGGTTCCAGAGATTACCCTCCGCATGCACACAAACTCACAGAATTCGCACTCTTTCTATATAATTTGTATTAGTATAGATTAGCTACAATCGGAAATTAATGACGAGTAAAATGCCCTGCACAGGGTGTCAGTTATTTCCACGAATTACCTACGTCAACAAAGGTATCTTAAATACGAGTATTCTATGTGTGTAAGCATGTCTATGTGTTTGGTCTTTGACCATGTGTTTACAAAAATGTGTATTTAAATTATCTTTACGCCCATTTGCACGACAAATCTTTAAGGCGATAGTCTCGTCGTGCATAACTCAGAAATTCAAAGCAAAAACCAAAAAACTTCGTGTGCGGGGAGCTCCCCCTTTGACACCTAGTCGTGCTTAGATTATTTGAGATGATGCTATAGCTGCTCTACCTACATATTAATCGACTTTTAAAATAACAAGGTTATCAAATTGACGCTTATGTTTATTATTGTTTCTAGGAACCATCATACAAAGACGTAATAAACAATAAGTTTTTCGAATAGCTCACATGAATTTCAAAATACCATCACATGGAACATGACGCCTTGCCACTAAAAAAATTGTAACAATACCTAATAAGGCGCGCGAGGTGCATTCCGTCGCATGCCATTCCACAATTTGACGGTTTCACTTCGATAGATTATAATCTAGGTACCGAAAAGTAATGCGTTAAATTGTAAGCAGTATGCTACGGTTCACAATCTGTCGTTAGTTTACAATCTCGCGAGAGAGATTATAATCTAACGATATCAACAATTAAACGGTGACATATACTTATATTTCAGTATTATTTTTAGAAATTTCTATTTAAATGTCATTTTTAAAATTATATTTAATTTTTTTTTTTTTTATTGGGAGCTCGTGGCTAAATAATAACAGCCGTTCGGGTCGATCTTTACGTTAAGCCGTGCTTGCCTAGGTTCGTCTGTTCATGGGTGACCACCCATTACGTACCGAGTTTCCTCTGTACCTCGCAAAGCACGCTAAGCCGTTGGTCCCGGGTGTCATTTGTAGATCTTTAACAGTCGTTAGGTAGTCAGTGGTCCAAAAAATGTTTTACCATCTTTGTCGTCGTAACTGATCGGTATATTCATGCCAAATTACAGCTTTCTAGCACTAAGACTCTTTGAGCTAAGCTGCGGACAGGCAGACAGCCCTAGCGAAACTATAAGGATTCCTTTCCTTGATGACTACGGAACCCTAAAAATCTAAAGGGGTGAGGTCTAGTGGTCTAGGCCATCTGGTTGTGCCGTTTGTACTAATCCAGGTATTGAAGTGGTTATTAACATAGCCAGTGGTGATTCTGCTGTTATGGGCCGGAGCGCCATTCGTCATTTTAATAAATAAAAGACGTCAAAGATAATTGTTAATTAGGTAAGTACTATCATGAGTAATCGGATGGACCTCAGAGTAAAAGTGCTTTATCTTATCCCATTGAATTTATAAGTTAATATTTCATGGTTTTCCTTTCATTTAATTTATCATGTTTGTTAGAGAGGTTTGATCCACCCTGTTACGAATAGCCAACATAAATTTAAAAAAATAACATTTTCATTATTTTTCCGTCATGAATCGTTTGTGCATCGTTTGTGAACGTTTGTGTCACTAATGATTTTTTTTGTGACTAATTAGTTAATTAGTAATTAATTTTTTAATTTTCAGCTTACGATTAGCCAACATTTTTATTTAATTAATCGGAAAATAGACTTCCGGGTACTTAATCGATCGGAAATCGTTTGTGAATTCCGAATATGCCAACAAAAATGTTTGTGAATAATTATTTATCGAGAAAATAGGAAAAATAAAAGTTTTTTTTTTTTTTTTTCATCATATCGCGTTGTCTTTTCTCGTCACTCCTTGTAATTGTAATTGTCTGCTTTAATACCACCTAGTGTAATACATAATAGCTTACCTTAGAGGAAAATGACAGCACAACAGCTGTATATTATTTTTATTTATAACCTAAAAAAAGAGTGAGATCGAAAGAGAAATGTCATTTCGCATAGAAAATGGTAATTGGATTATTATAAACTAATTGTTGAGTCTCCAAGCTGGACTGATGGCATCAAAAAAAAATGGAATGACACTCATTCTCAATATTCTAGTGAGATAAACGCACAGAGAACTTATAATTTATTTTCGGAAATTTTTGCTGGATTTTTATATCATAAAGCTAAAGCATTTAATCTTTTTAATCCTCCAGAATGCTGGGATGTAAGTTAACAATATTTTAATTATTTTTTTATTAAAGATGAAAAAGAATTTATCTAAATTATTTTAGAAAGAACGTGGATATGGATTGACAACAGTAACTAGTTGCGAAGGCTTAGCAGTTCCATCATATTTTTATATTCAATTTGTCTGGTGTTTTGCATCTTTGACTGGAATATTATTATTTCTTTATGCAACTCATCTCAGGGAATCTATTTATGGAGGTTTTATAGCCAGTTTAAGTTATTTTTTTAATTTCACCGAACGTACAAGAGTACAGTGGACATCTCCTTTACGTGAGAGTTTTGCTTATCCAATATTGTTGTGGCAAATGTTCTCTGTGACTACAGTTTTTGACAAGAATAAAACTAAAGAGAAGAAGCAATTTCAATGAAAAGATATTTTTGATAATTTTCCTTTTTGGGTGAGAATTTTTGATAATTTATCAATGTATTAAGGAATATTTATAATTTTTATGCTGAAAGGTTAAGATAATTATTTTTATTTCAGAAAATTTTTACTTCTACTACATTAAGTCTAGCATGCTGGCAGTTTTTTCAATTTGTTTTAACAACTCTACTCCTTTGTTAACTTATTCTACATTGGATAAAGATAATTCCATGTGAATTATTATTGAAAATAACGGCAACTCATGGATTATCAATAATCATCAATAGCTTATTCGGAAATCATTGTGCTTTTTCAATTTATGCAGCTTCGGCTGTTGGAATTTTTGTAGTGATAATTTGAATACACAATTAGAGAATACTTTAAGTCCAAAATGGCTTATTTTGATAAATATACTCAGTACAACTATTTTCACTTACTTCCAAAAGTTTGCACTTGATATTGCTTACGTGGACTACAGCCATGTTTTTGATATTTTAAAAGCCAAACTCACCAAATACAAAGACTTTCATACTTTGCTTTACACTTGCTCAGCAGAATTTAATTTTCTGCCATACGAAAATTATGAAGTGATCATTAAAACGTTTCTGCTTTCAACAGCAATTCTAGCAGGATTTTTAGCAGTATATTTTTGGTATAGAAATTATAATACCCTAGGTTATTCAGATTGTATTGAACCTGGAATGACTTACAATGATGGAATGAATGACAAAGATGCAAAACACCAGACAAGTTGAATATAAAAATATGATGGAACTGCTAAGCCTTCGCAACTAGTTACTGTTGTCAATCCATATCCACGTTCTTTCTAAAATAATTTAGATAAATTCTTTTTCATCTTTAATAAAAAAAATAATTAAAATATTGTTAACTTACATCCCAGCATTCTGGAGGATTAAAAAGATTAAATGCTTTAGCTTTATGATATAAAAATTCAGCAACAATTTCCGAAAATAAATTATAAGTTCTCTGTGCGTTTATCTCACTAGAATATTGAGAATAAGTGTCATTCCATTTTTTTTTGATGCCATCAGTCCAGCTTGGAGACTCAACAATTAGTTTATAATAATCCAATTACCATTTTCTATGCGAAATGACATTTCTCTTTCGATCTCACTCTTTTTTTAGGTTATAAATAAAAATAATATACAGCTGTTGTGCTGTCATTTTCCTCTAAGGTAAGCTATTATGTATTACACTAGGTGGTATTAAAGCAGACAACAGCGCCAATTACAAGGAGTGACGAGAAAAGACAACGCGATATGATGAAAAAAAAAAAAAAACTTTTATTTTTCTTATTTTCTCGATAAATAATTATTCACAAACATTTTTGTTGGCATATTCGGAATTCACAAACGATTTCCGATCGATTAAGTACCAGGAAGTCTATTTTCCGATTAATTAAAAAAAATGTTGGCTAATCGTAAGCTGAAAATTAAAAAATTAATTACTAATTAACTAATTAGTCACAAAAAAAATCATTAGTGACACAAACGTTCACAAACGATGCACAAACGATTCATGACGGAAAAATAATGAAAATGTTATTTTTTTAAATTTATGTTGGCTATTCGTAACAGGGTGTTTGATCCTTATGATTGACCCTATCGATTGATGCCACAAAAGTATAAGATGTTATTTTTTTTGGAATTTAGCAGGTTCGATTCCAGAGTGTGGTATTTTAAGCGAATTTTCGAAAATCTTTGAATGCAGATTTATTTCTTATTAAAAATAAAGGAATGTTTCCTTTGAGTAAAATTTTCTATCTCCAGTATTTAGAGTATTTTCCCTCCAGGTGGCATTAAAACATTCCACCCTGTATATCTTAACGCTATTGGACGCTAGGGCAATTTTGCCTATTTTCCTTTATATTTAGGTTTATCACCAGTGTGTCCGCACATGTTTTGTAAAACTACTCTTTATCCTAAACTTACAGTGGCATATATCACACTTGTAAGGTTTTTCACCCGTGTGTATACGAATATGATCTGTTAATTGAGGCTTTCGACTGAAACTACTCTGACATATATCACACTTGTAAGGTTTGTCACCTGTGTGTGTACGAATGTGATTTGTAAATGTAATCTTTCGACTGAAACTACGCTGACATATATCACACTTGTAAGGTTTTTCACCAGTGTGAGTACGAATGTGATATGTTAATGTAACCTTTTGACTGAAACTACGATGACACACATGACACTTGTAAGGTTTCTCACAAGAGTGAGCTCGCCTATGTTTTGTTAAATTTGACTTTTCTCGAAAACTACGCTGACATATATCACATTCGTAAGGTTTTTCACCAGAGTGAACTCGCATATGTTTTGTTAAATCAAACTTTTCTCGAAAACTACTCTGACATATATCACACGTGTAAGGTTTGTCACCAGTGTGTGTACGAATATGCCTTGTTAAATGAGGCTTTTGACTGAAACTACTCTGACATATATCACACTTGTAAGGTTTTTCACCAGTGTGTGTACGAATATGTGTTGTTAAATGAGCCTTTTCACTAAAACTACTCTGACATGTATTACACTTGTAAGGTTTTTCACCAGTGTGTGTACGCACATGTTTTGTAAAATCACTCCTTTTACTACACTTATAGCGGCATATTTCACATTCGTGAGGCTTTTTGAAGTTAGTTTTATATTTGGTCGTACTATTTTGAGTGTTTCGGATAATTTTCGAGTCCGATATTTGGTTTGTCTTCTGGTCAGGTGGTATCGAGCCTTCTAATTTTGTTCTTCGTAAGTGTAGTTTTAGTTCCTCCGCAACAGTCGGCCCTGCGAGAATAAATCGGGTAAGTACAACATTCGATTGGGGATAGGAGGTATGTATGTACAGCCACGAGCAACGAAGTATATAATTATGTCGCAGTAAGATAGTTATAGTCGTGATCAAGGGCGTCGCCAACTTTTTAGGGGGGGGGGGGGGGGAGTTAGCTAGTTGCGAAAAATAAAACAGATTTTTGTGGGTTCTGTTTACTATTTACGGGTGCAGGAAAGATCTGAAAAAAGTCAGGGCCTCGGATTGGTTAGATTTGAATTTTGAAATTTAAGTGTCTATTTGATCTTTCAAAATAACAGATTTGTAGTAAATGCATATATGAAAGTATAAACGGTAGTTATCTTTACTCAGAAAAGGATTAGGGTTCCGTGCAAAATAAATTAGAAACCTTGAAATTGTTAACCAAACCTAATTTATTTATTTATTCAGTAGTACACATACATTTCATTCATTTACGTTGGTGCCAACATAAACTCATTAGAGTTTTACCGTGCACCAAAATCATCGACTACATAATTTAGAGAATTAGATCCATTCAAGTAGGTAATTCAGTAGGTAGGTAATTCAAATGGGGAAGTAAGTATATTTTCTAAATAATTTCACGCGGACGGAGGTCGCGTCGCGGGTACAGCTTGTTGTTCATAAAAGTGTAAATTACTAGTTCTGTCGACTTATTTAAAAAAAAAAACCTTTAATCTAAATACGCGCCTAAATTAATGTAAGGAACAAATTTCGAGTCACCGCCAAATACACAAGTAAATTAATGAGGTGTAGCGATCAGTGATGGTATGATTTTCCTTGATTATTATTGGGTCTGTTTGAGGACAATAACGCGTGCAAGTGAACACTTGCGATACTTACAATACTTTACGAAAATACAGAAGGAGAAACCCACAATGGGTAAAACTTATTCAAACAAAACATGAAGAGAAAGAAACTATAATAGCACAGAGTGGGCTAAACCAAGCGAGTACCGGAATCGGAACAACACACGATTTTGCAAGTTAATACTATACTTTAGGGTATTATTTTGGCCTCTGCCGTACTGTATCTGATGTGGCGCGGGTACAGGAGGAACCAGCAAAAGTGGAAGCAACGGCAGATTGATAATTTGCCAGGGGAACCATGTTATCTGGAGGCGCTGAAGCCGACATCGGACTTCAAAACGTGTGAGTATCGCACCTCCAAAATAAGTCATATGACGAAACTGAAAATATCTTAATTCAAGTGGTGAACATGGACAAGTAAACTCAATACTCCAAAAGTGTAACAGTAACATCAGAAGCATTATGTAACCTTTACATCATTACACCTTAGGGGACCGGACTGCTTCGCCTTAACACAGGTTTTCATAACCTAGCTAGGAGAGCAGTGCTCACCCACACGTTTGTAGATAGTACTTCTTTTTGTAAAACTGTATTTTTAACGTGTACTACTTACTATGCTTTGTTTTGAGTAAATAAATATATTTTATTATTATTTCCTTTATTCATTTGAACACACATTAGTTACATTTTTAAATATTCTAATATAAAAAAAATGAAAAAATATGCGAAATAGTAGCCCACCAGCACTGGGAACAGGGTCCGAGCTGCCGGTGGTCAGGGCTCTTGAGAGAGGAACCTCCTATCAATACGCACCGTGTCCAGAAGTACTGCTTTCTGAATCAAGCCCTTGATCCAGCTGCCAAGCGAGAGCCTCCTCAGATGTTGGTCGAGGCTATTGGCTGTTAAGCCATTGGCCGACACGACTATCGGCACAATGACTGCTGCAGTCACGTCCCACATGTCGAAAACCTCGCGAGCCAGATCTAGATATATAAATTGTTTATCTTTCTCTTCTTTCACGAGGTTCTCGTCATGCGGGACCGTTATATCAACAATAATTCGCGACGCTCCTATCGATCACCACAATGTCAGGCTTATTATTATTACAATTAATGTGAATGTGTCAAAAGTAAAGTGTACGTTGTCTCGATAAGAGTAAAATAAATTTGAGTGAACATCCGTCGAAAAAAAAATTGGTTAAGTGGTTATGGACATTAGTTTCATATCCTTAGCATACCATAATATACATACACCGTGTCGTCTTACAACGGCAGCCCACTTCATGTATCATAATAGCATTCATAAAAAAAAGGTATTTATGAGATTTAAATAATTTAAAAATAAAAATATTATTCAATATTATGGCGCATGACGTAGTTAAAACAGCCTGTTGTGAGCGATAATCTACTGGACTCGAGCGCTGGGTAGGTATATTCTCCCGTTTAACACGTAAACATCATTAACAGGATATTTCATATTTTTTTCTAATATTTATTTATTTTTCTTTGTACCTTTTACGGTAGGTAAAAAAAAAAAAATCGCGCCTATAACTATTTTATGTCGGGGCACTTTGAGTGGACCACCTTTGTAAGACGACTAAAAAGTCACGGTGTATATTTTTAATTACCTACCTACGTATTACCTAACTACTGGCTACCACCTACCTACCACCTACGTACTACCTACCTACTGGCTACCACCTACCTACTACCTACCTAACTACCAACTACATGATTGATGAATTGACTTAGTAAAAGGTGGTGCAAAAATAAAGAGAAGAACAATTATTATTTCTCATGAGTCCATTATCTAACGACGTCATTAATTAAATAATTCCTAAGCGTAGAAACGAACGCGTAATTTCGATTCCTCCTCCAACAGTTCATCTGGTCGAGGGGCTATAACGTGTATCTCGTACTCAAGAGGTGACGACGAGTTCAGCATCTTCACCGTGAAGGAGGAACTGATATTGTATTTACTTAATCATACAATCAAATAATGTTTCATTTAAGTCTCTTTAGATATCTCTACACCCCGGTAAACCCCTTAATATTGTTCAATTCATTCTGACCTTAGAGGAGACTTGGATTCTTTTCCATCAAAAGCAATTGCAATCGCGAATTGGTCAAAGTTACTTCTATTATTCCTAAACGACTAAATTAATCACCACAAGATTTTTTTTTTATAAATTTCATATTTTTTTGACTGGCCACGTCTGCCGTATGCACAATGAGCTGTGGGCCAGAATAACCACTTTCTGGAGCCCTGAAACAGCCAGAAGGGGTCGCGGTAGACCTCGTAGAAGATGGCGGGACGAGCTTGACAAAACCAACGACCAGTGGCCCACATTAGCCCTGGACCGAAACAACTGGAAGTCATGACGAGAGGCCTTTGCCCAGCTGTGGGATGACGCAGGCTAACAGTATCAGTATCGGTATCATATTTTTTATTCAAAAGCGTTCATTTTTATTTATACAAATTATAAGTGTTTAACAAATGGCGGAAGATTTGGACTTTTATTTCGCTACACAGTGTTTACTAAAATGTTTTGTTAAATATCTTTTGAGTAATGCAACGCCGACCTCACACTTCATAGGTTTTTTTACCAGTGTGTGTCCAAATATGGTCTGAAAAATTATGCTTTTGACTGGAACTACGCTGAAAAATATAACAATTGTTAGGTTATTTACTGGTGTGTGCACCTACGCCTGTGACGAGTTAAAGAAACCTTTTGAATAAAACTCTGATGACAAATATCACATTTAAAAGGTTTTTCACCAGTGTGTGTTCGAATATGTGTTTTTAAAGTAATCTTGTGACCGAAACTACACTGACATATATCACACTTGTAAGGTTTTTCACCAGTGTGTGTACGAATATGAACTGTTAAATGAGGCTTTAGCCTGAAACTACGCTGACATATATCACACTTGTAAGGTTTTTCACCAGTGTGTGTACGAATATGATCCGTTAAATGAAACTTTTGACTGAAACTACGCTGACATATATCACATGTGTGAGGTTTTTCACCTGTGTGTGTACGTACATGATTTGTTAATTTATTCTTGTAACTGAAACTACGCTGACATATATCGCACTTGTAAGGTTTTTCACCAGTGTGTGTGCGAACATGATTTGTTAAATTATTCTTGTGACTGAAACTACACTGACATATATCGCACTTGTAAGGTTTTTCACCAGTGTGTGTACGAACATGATTTGTTAAATTATTCTTTTGACTGAAACTACGCTGACAGATAACACACTTGTAAGGTTTTTCACCAGTGTGTGTACGAACATGATTTGTTAAAGTAATCGTTCTACTGAAACTACGCAGACATATATCACACTCATAAGGCTTTTCGCCAGTGTGTGTATGAATATGACCTGTTAAATGAGCCTTTAGACTAAAACTACGCTGACATATATCACACTTGTAAGGTTTTTCACCAGTGTGTGTACGAACATGATTTGTTAAAGTAGCCTTTTGACTGAAACTACTCTGACATATATCACACTTGAAAGGCTTTTCACCAGGGTGCGTACGAACATGTCTTATAAAATCACTTTTTTTTCTAAACTTACTGTGACATTTATCACATTCATGAGGCTTTATTAATTTAGTAGTAAATTCGGTCGTACGATTTTGAGTTGTTCCGATAACTTTCGAGTCCGATATTTGGTTTGTCTTCTGGCCGGCTGGTATCGAGTCTTGTAATTTTGTTCTTCGTAAGTGTAGGACTGGTTCCTCCGCAACAGTCGGCCCTGCGAGAATAAATCAGGTAAGTACAATTTTCCAGGTAGATTGGGGACAGGAGGTTTGAATATAAATCAAATTAACAGAAGGGTACTTTGTCCTTGACACGCGAACTTAGACCCCGTGTGATTTTATTCCGATAAACGGTTAAAATGTCCAAATTCAATGTGGAGACGGCGTTCAACGACCTGATGAAGAGAGTTGCAGCGCTGACAGCAAAAATTGTGGCTCAATCAGCAGTGATTGAGTCGCAAAATAAGAAAATTGAAGATCAACAGCAGGTGATCACAGAACAGACGAGGGTACTTGCAGACTTGTCCTCGAAAATTGGAAAGATCGATGATCACATCACATCAATGAGTACTGCAAAGAGCGAGATGGAGAAACCAGTCGGGATACCTTCTACGCAGCGTGCAAGAGAGACGAACGTCGGAATTGATGCCAATGAACCTCACGAAATGGTTACGGAACGTACGCGCCGAGCGACCGAGCGGGCCAAGAATAAGGCGGCGTCCATACTGCAGAAAATAAGCGACAGGTCGGAAAACGCTGAGACAGTATTGGAGGATAACGTAGCTTCCGAAGAATGGAAAGTTGTAGGTGGTAAGAAAAAACGAACAAAAATTATTACTAATACTATACAGAAAGGAGGAAACAATCAAATTGTTACGCTCCAAGCCATTCAGAGGAAGAAGTATTTGCATGTGTGGTCACTACATCCGGACACAACGGAGAAGGCGATAAGTGAACATGTGACGGGAATATGTGGATCTGCAGACATTAAGGTTGAGAAAATAGTTCCTAAGACTGCAAGAGATTATGCGTCATTTATGGTTGGAGTTCCGGAATCCCTTTTTGATAAGGTTAATAACGTGGACAGTTGGCCATTAAACGCGCAATTTAATCAATGGGTGTGGTTTCGAAACTCCCGCAATCCAGCAAAAGGCAATCAAAGCCAGCTATAAATGTTTCCAAGTGTATTATCAGAATGTTCGAGGATTACGCACGAAAACAAATGAATTTTATAATAATTTATTGGCATCGACGTATGATCTCTTTGCAATTACGGAGTCAGGTCTAAGGGAAGGGATTTATGACGGAGAACTAGTACCAGCTGATTACAACATATTACGATGTGATCGAACAGACGGACGTAAACATGGAGGTGTATTTTTGGCGGCTTCTCCGCGTTTTAGTTTGAATCGCGTTTCTGTTGACAATGTGGATAGCGCCTTATTTGAGATTGTGTGCGCGACGGTACACAAACAAAATAATTTTTTGTTTTTCTGTTGCGTTGTTTACATTCCGCCAAAATGTGATGCTAATGAATATATGCATTTATTTCATATATTAGAGAATGTTTGTGTAAAATATGACAAAGTTTTAGTGTTGGGTGATTTTAACATGCCTTCTACGACAGTAGAAATTCAAAGTTATTTGGAGTACTTTATTGCCTACGGTGGATTTCGGCAGGTAAATAACGTTGTTAATATTAATAATCGTGCCTTAGATTTAGTATTGTCAACGGGTGAGTTGAGTGATGTAGGGGTACAACTCTCTGAGGAACCTTTAGTTAATGTTGATACACAACATCCGCCACTGGTCATAAGCGCGAAGCTTGGTTATCGGGAGGCAGAGGGTAACCCTCCACCTTCTCAGAATAAAAGTGTTTCGTCACTCAATAGACGAAGGTGGAATTTTAATAAAGCTGATTTTCTTGGTTTATATAGTTCTTTTCTGTGGGTAAATTGGGAGTCGTTGCTTAACATACATAACTCTGAGGCGGCTTTAAACTGTTTTTATAAAACGGTGAATGAGGTTATTGACGGTTTTGTTCCTAAGAAAAAGGTTCGAGCAAAAAAACATAGGTCTAGGTTTTGCTATCCAGTATGGTACACTTTTGATTTGATAACAGATATCAAACATAAGTGGCGTTGTCACAAATCATATAAATCTACCGGTTCCCAGAGTGATTATGAAATGTTTTCTTGTTTACGTACTAGGATCAAATTAAAGATAGCTTCAAACTATGAGGCGTACCAAAACAGGCTTCAGAAGAACCTACGAGTAGATCCAAAATCGTTCTGGAACTTTATTAGGGCTAAGCAATATCGGCGCAATAAACCCAAAGTGACTAGGGACGGCTCATTGCTAAAGGAGGAGGAGTGTGCGGAATGTTTTGCCTCTTATTTCCACTCGGTGTACAGCGAGAAGCGGCCGGCGCTAGACTCGGTAGCCGCGGAGCGCGCGGGTGGCGGCGCGGCTGGGGCGGCACGCGTGCATGTTGACGGGCTCAGCGCCCGAGACCTGCGAGCGGCGCTCCTGCGTCTTAAGCCCAAACGCTCAGTGGGTCCGGACGGCATACCACCTTACATTGTCAAGGATTGTCGCATGGTTTTTGAAGCGCCCTTATTGCACATTTTTAGCTTGTGTTTGCGAGAGGGTCACTACCCGGATGAGTGGAAAGTCACTCGCGTTATCCCAGTCCCTAAAGGGGGAGTAGGTACCGACGTGAGTGGATACCGACCGGTGGCGGTGCTGTCTGCGTTCGCTAAGGTATTTGAATCGGTGTTGCATAAAAGTATTTATACACAAGTGAGCTCACAACTCTGTGACGCTCAACACGGCTTTCGACCGGGTCACAGTACGGGAGGCAACTTGCTGTCATTTGTTAACTACCTGTCGCCTGTCATTGACGCTGGGGGACAGGTGGATGTGGCGTATTTTGACTTCCGGAAAGCTTTTGATACAGTGGATAACGATGTGCTTTTGTGCAAACTCTCTGCGATGGGATTCACACCCCAATTACTTAAGTTTTTTGCTAGCTACCTTGGCGAGCGCCGACAGTACGTCGAGTATGCGGGACAAGAATCTAGTCCTTATTACACTTTTTCCGGGGTGAGTCAAGGCAGTAATATTGGGCCATTGGAATTTATCTTGTTTGTTAATGACCTCCCTACAGTCGTGAAAGATGCGAAGTGTCTACTGTTTGCAGATGACTTGAAGTTGTACCTAAATGTTAAGGAGACTGCTGACTGTAATCGGCTTCAGTCTGATATCGACAAGGTGGTACAATGGAGTAAATCAAACAAGCTGCATTTTAATGTTGATAAGTGTTGTCTAATGAGCTATACACGCGCGCGGGCTCCTCTACGGCATCAGTACGACATGGACGGTGTAGTCATACCACGTGTCAGGCATGTACGAGATCTGGGTGTGCAGATGGTGTCTGAGCTGACGTTCCGCAAACACATAGTGGAGGTGTGCGGTAGGGCTTTCAAAAATCTTGGTTTCATCATAAGACAGTGTAAGGATTTTACCGATACGGCTGCTGTTAAGGTTCTGTATAATGCACTTGTGAGAAGTCACCTAGAAACAAGTGCATTCATTTGGAATCCACATGAAAGAAAATACAGCCTCATGTTGGAAAAAATGCAGAATAAATTCTGTAGATTCCTCTACCTCAAACAGTATGGAATTTATCCCTTTTATCCCCTGATGTACCCAAGTCTGTTCGTCTTGGGCATGGTTGGGTACACCAGGCTGGCAGTAAGAAGGGACGTGGCACTAATCAAGTACGTGGCGAGCGTTCTGCTAGGGCTGCTGCACCACCCCGAGGTGCTGGCTGCGCTGCGGTTGCGCGCGCCGGATGGGTGCGTGGGAGCGCGCCGCCGCCCCGCACTGTTAGAAGTGCCAGCAGCTAGGACTAACCTTCTCAAGTTTGCCCCTATGTCGCGAGCTGCACGTATTGTTAATATTATAACGGTATCGGAAGATATATTTGGGCAAAACCTACCGAGATTTGTCCAGAGGGCACAAATCATAATTGAAAGAGGTGTGCAACTGTAAACATTGTCATGTTCAATTAATTTAGGTATTATTATTTTTACTGGGGGGTGGGGTTTTTTATTTTGAATGTAATTCTATTTTGTATGTTTTTCTATTTTGTGTGTTTATATTGTATGTTTTTAAACATATTGTATGTCTTATAGCATCGTATTGGACGAGTCTGTAATGGTGTTATAATTGGTGGTAAATAAATAAATAAATAAAACAGGGCTCCGAATGATTCCCACTAGGAACGGAACAGAGGCTAACCACTTCATGGGGCCGCGCGCGAGGTCCCACTAAGTGGTTAGGGAATAGGGCAAAGTCTTGGTCAAATAACAAAGTTATTGATTTAGGATGCTGCCTCGTTAGTCTGCTGAGCAAGAGGTCCTGGGTTGGATTCTTGATTAGGTCGGGAATAGTGTTATTGGGTTTTTCCATCAGGAATTTCTCAGTAACAGCCACGGAGTCTGGATTTGCGCCCGGTTAATGGCAATAGGCTCGCCTCCTATGGGACCTAAACATAACTGGCGAAATGTGAGATTAGGAACACCTCTGCCTAACCCTTCCGGGATTACAGGCTTGATGTTATGTTAATTTAGGAAAATTCAAAATCTATCGTGAATTTATCGAGCTCGCTTTGCATTCTAACTCCTCTGGATAAATTTTGGAACTTTAAATCGTAAAATCACTTGTATATGTGCTGGAATGGTCAAAAGAAAACCTATCCTAGCCGGGGACTTCAATATTCGAACTTTAAATCGAGCATGTGGGTGGAAATAATGATCTCTATTTATTCGAGGTTAGGAGTTAATTTTCCTTGTCCCGACTCAAAGGCTGGCGCCTGCTTTGTTAACTATGCCTGTAAGTACAGCTTCGCAGAAAGTTTTTCTAGGGTAAAATGATTAAAGACTAGCTTTTGCCCACAGCTTCGCTCGCACTATGGTCGTAAATCATCGAATGGAAATGTTTTAATAGCCTATGACCCTCGTGAATAATGTAGCTTCCAATTTTTGAAAAAAAATCGGAATCGAATCAGTTATAAGTTAGAAGAGTATATCGTAGATAAAAATGCTTGGCTAAATGCTGGTCCTGCTCCACTGCCACTTGGGCGCACATACTAAGATTTTAATGTTTGGAAGAGATGCTCCCCCTTTAGTTCTTTCATCATTTCTTTTATTTATTTTTTCTCGTTTGGTAACTTAGTTACTTTGATAACCATTGTTTTATATAAATTAGAAGCATTATTTGAGTTTTTGTAAGTGTGAGTACCATGTAGACTTTCTATTATGGTTAGTAGGGCTTATCCTAATCTTTATGGTTTTAACTGTAGCTTTGTTTTATTTTCCTATCTCTACACTGTGCTCATATATAGAAGCAACAATATTGTACCCAGGACTATGTAACATATAACTTGATTTGAAAAGAGTGTCCATGGAGTTTCTTGCCCATTCTTCTCCATGAGATCTACTATTTTCGAATGGGCAACTACAGTCCATTCACAGTTATTATGCCTGTGGCGGGACTGTAGGTAGCTTATTTTTGACTATGCAAAAGTGCCTGTCATGGGTCTATTTGAAATAAATGGTTTGAGTTTGAGTTAGTCCGAAGATTTTCCCGCTTTTTTATTTTTGCCGTTCCACGTTATATTTATACCAAAATATTGTTCAACATTTGCTTTAACAATACTATTATTTTTATTTTTTAAATAGCTATTTTTTTTAAATTAATTAAATAAAAGTAATGTATATTTCTCTGCGCCGGCGATCTGCGCTCAGCCCCGACCCTTGCTCGAGCCAGCCCGCGTGCCTGAGCCTCTAGTCCAAAATCAGTCCCAAAATAATGACACCACTCAAATCCAGCCTGTCCTTTTGGTGTGCGTAGTCCTGGCGGAAAGGTGTCGAATTTCTTCATTTCAGTTTTGCAGATTTTCAGTGTATGGCGTCGTGTAATTGTGTATGATAAGCTCAAATTTGTGTATCCAACCATTGGGGAGATATTCAACAAAAACTGTTTCCGCTGGGACTACGTCATCCCAGCGGCACTTTTTTTAATCTATGGACATACAAGAACAAAAATACATACAAAAATTAGTGTGAATTTGTGTGTAAATGTGTATGTTTAAATGAAATTTGTGTGACATAAAACTATGAAGTTATTCAAGTTGCCGCTGCGCTGACGTTTGGCTATTTGATGAAAAACATATAAAACGATTTACTGCAGAGTTGTATTTTTTTATGCACGTTGGTTTGGAAGGAGAGGAGATGCCCTTAGCGTGTAGTCGCTTTGTACGTAAGTTTTTTTTTGCCCTGGCTGGAGGCTTTACACTCAAGGCACCCACAGGATAGTCCGGTTAAGCAGACCGCAGACGACAACCTCCTAGGTTGAACTGCGAGATGCCATTCACAAAAAAATAGACCTGCGCTCAGTACGGCGCGTGCGCTTGTCTAGAGCGGTGCCCTTACCATGAGTTTGTAAAAAACTCGATATCGAAAACTATCGGATATACTTCTCGTGTCGTAAAGCAGTCGTTGAATATGAAAGAGACAGGGCGATAGTATTCGATAACGAATAATACATTTCAAACTCATGGTAAGCCCACTGATCTATGTCAGATAATTTCGCGCGCTTCGTCGCGTCGATACTATCGTAGTGTGCGTCGATTGCCGTATAAATGCTGCTTTTGTGTGCGTGCTAGAATATCGTAAACTACGACCGCAGTTTTTGGTCGTTGACTGACTGGGACTGGTTCTAATAAATCCAAGGCCAGCTTTATATTGCAAATAAAAATGTTTGCACACTTGCCATTTAGACTGGCCCAGATTATGCAGTAGAATTACTTAAAATCTATAAAGATGAGCAATTGAGATTTTAAATACGTTACCCAAGTGACAAGTTTTTTATGAAAATTGAAAAACTTTGAGAAACTTTCATAGTATTGATAGTGCCATAATTATTTCTATTTCCATTAGTTCTGGGGCACGATTTTCAGACCACTATGCTACGGATGTCGGTTATCAACGTTCGGTCGTGCTCGTGCGTCACAGTTGAAATATTTATGTAAACTTATTTCAACACTTTAAGATTCTTATATAAATAATGAAAAATTTATTAAAACGAATTATAACAATATCAAAAGTCACACATCAAAAGTTTCTCCGTCCACCGAATTCCATTCTAAGAAAACTTGTATTACGGTGGATCAAGATCGTTTAGTCGTCATACTAGCAATATCTTAGTGCGAGCGAGAGAATAGACAGGAAAGAATGTATCGCTCGCGCAGCTCGCCGCCCACTCGGTGCGTAAAATACCTAAATTGGCGTAACGCCGAAATGTAAGAGGGCTGACAATATGTCTTGTTATGATTGTCAAATGTCAAGATTTGTTACAGCATAAGCATAGTATAATCAGTCAATCAATCAATATCTTTGTTGTGGATCATAGGTAGGTACATAATATAGGTCTTAAATAATTAAATTGTGATCAGCCATGTCCCATAGTTACTTGCGAGGAAGTTCAATTAAAGACATTAACATTATTACATTATTAATCATATAATTGCATACTAAGTATTTATATTCTTTTTACTTTGATTAAAGCGGTGTGTTTTCTGTTTTTGTGCTCCCACCATAAAAATAAAAAAATATAAGTCTATACGTGAGGATTTGTAATTGGCTTTCTGGTGACTATGATTTCCTTTTTTGTTTGTTTTTATTAGCCGTAAGTCCTTATAAATAAATAAATTATGATTACAAATTATTGAATTATTAAAATCTCTTAAGCTACATATATAAGGTATAAGGCTTATAGCTTAAAGGAAATAACTTATAGTTTCGGAAGTCGGTGGCAAGAAAATGTACCTAACGTAAAAGTCGCTCACGTTTTGGCGTGTATGAAGTCGGTTGTATTTTTGCGGAATCGTTTTTTATTTTTCCATTTTTAGTAGTGATATTCCAACTTGGTAGGTAGGTAAGTTATGTTTTTAAACAGATTTGTAATCAGTTAACGATGGGGCAGTAAGAGCAGGTACCTTAACCATTACAGCTACAGGTAAATAGTCTTAGAAAGTCTCTTAAGACTCTAGAAGTTAAGGGTAGTCATCCTTCGTGTCGGTGTCATTCACAGATTTTGGAAAGAAAACTGTACAAAAAGCTATAAAATTACAGTTTTCACAAAAACTTTTAATGATGCCAATTGATTCATTACTTATAAGCATCAAAAAACTCTATGGGACCAACTGCGGTTTCTGTACAAGAAAAGTTAGAAATCGCAAAAGAACTTTCCAGTTTTGCAGAGCCCTTTTTGCTTACATTCCTCATTCTCCGCCAGTATCCTGCACTACTTGGGGGCGGCGCAGCATGTCTTCTCTCATCCATACTTCTCTATTAGTCGTCATCGCATGCATGATAACCTATTATCTAACTAGAACTTACTATTGGTCTCCATGGCTGTTTGTTTCTGCTCAGGTACTTCTTGTTCTTCTTCAGCTTCAGTTTTGAACTCCATTAATGGTACATCATCTTCGGAATCTGTTTCAAAATGGTTTGATGGGAGAGAGATATCTTCTTTGTCTGTATAGCCAATGTCTCGACTTTCCTGTTTGACATCTGCACACAAACAAAAACAGTCAAGAGCAATGCTCATTATTACTTCAAATTCAAACTCAACACAAAGCATTTATTTCAATTAGACCATCACCGGCACTTTGTATATCTAGAACTAAAAGATGAGGGTACAGTCCCAGTCGCAAGTCGTATGACCAGTCCCAACTGACAGTGCCTGTTCACGAACATGACACATGGATCAGCACCATTCAACTCGACCATTTTGAAGGAACTAAATGATCCAACACACGCGCCACCATCAGCGAGACCTTTGAGTGAGCAAGACATCCTCTCAACCACCGGGGCACATTCGAGTCAATGGTAGTGCTTAGTACTCACTCTCACATGTGCTATACAATTATGTACTTCATTAAGTGATATTTGTTCCTACAAACATACCCTCACGCTGATGTTCCTCCTTTGGCTCAATAATATCATCTGGTCTCTCACAAACAGCTGGTAAGTCCTCTTTCACAATAATGCATTCTGTTAGACCAACATCAACTATACTTATGCTCTCTAGTGAAGTTTTCACAAGTCCTCCGAAAAACGGTAAGTGGCCTTGTTTAGTGAAAGGATTTAGCTGAAAGAAATGTATTGTATTATCAGTTTTGTTTATTCATTTTTCTTACAAACTAATTACATTTTTAAAAATATTTATCAACAAAAATTATTTCAAAAAAATTGTAGCCCACCAGCATCGGGAACAGGGTCCGAGCTACGAGGGTCGGGTTAGGGCTCTTGAGAGAGGGACCTCCTAACAATACGCGCCGTGTCCAGAAGTACTGCTTTATCAGTTTATTATTAGAAGTATTTATTGTATAAGGATAATGATCACTTGTTGTGTAAACACAAAGTTCTTCATAATGGCCTCTACACAAATAATGATACCAAAGAAATTAAACACATCCTGGACAGTCGGTGGAATCCAAACAACCCAGTATATGTATAATCAGATTCAGTTTCTGAATTAAGAATTTGAAGTTGAAAACTTGTCAAATTATACTTCAGCATTTTGTAGGATAGCTATACTGCTAAAGTAGACAGATTCTCAACTTCAAATACTCTGAACAGAAACAGACTGTTGTGTGTCAGTTGAACACCTCACCTCGTAATCCTCATTCGTCATCTCAGCAAACAGCTCTTCAGCTTCCAAACATTTCATCATCAAACGGCAGCATTGTTTAAGTTTAACGCAGCAGATGGAACAAGCAAGAATCGGTCTACTGTCTTCAGTTACAAACTGCAATAAAACTTGCCTTATCACTTATGAATAAAATACTTTCAATCTCACGAATATACTGTGAAGCTGTTGAAGCATGCTGTTGGTGTTTTCTAAATGTATCTGACAGTGAGGGCATACACATTGATACCACTCTTATTCATGTCAGATTGGTGACTTAAGGCCAGGTTCCCTCATACTGTTTTGCTCCACTAATGTATTTGTATTTCCCCCTTACACCACGCTCTTACCGAAAGTGCATATTGTGAATTCTCCAGTGTGATAAGAGAGGCAGGTAAAACATATTATCACTGCAAATTTAATTATTTCAAAGTACATATCAACTTACTGGAATATCAGTCAGCTTCTTATATAGTTCATGCAAGTTCTTGTTGACCACCACATACATGGGAACATTCTCCCCTAGACATATCCTACACATTGGCAGTTTTTCCATCTTGTAATTGAATATAAATCATTAACGATAATTACTTCAACTTAAAAACACTGCTGGGTACAAATAACTGGCACCGCTTTTAAATTATTATAACAACTAAGTAATTATAACGAAAGTTTCACGAATACAAGCTTGAAAATTATCGTGTGCATTTTGGGACAACGGTAAGTCACAAACAGCCGGAGAGTGCTATATTAATTATGACTCTTGGAGAACAGTTCATACTTTAAAGGAATTAATTATTTAGTAGGCCCTATGCAACATCTACTCCACAAATACCGATATCAAAACATTGCATTGCACATCGCAAAAAGGTTTCTCGACTCGACTTGACAGACTGACAGTGACAGTGACACACACAGACAATAAAATATATAATTCCTCAACTTTTTTTTTTTCATGGAAATTTTTGTCATAGAACTAACAATTGAGTCACAGAGAAATAAGCTACTTCTCAATCGTAGAGGAATAAGCGATAGAAAAAGCAAGAATCGAGTCGCCGAACAATATTTTCTGCCACTTTTTGCGAATGCCGAGGTAAACAAATACAAAATACTACAGGACAACCACACACAAAAATAGAAACCGGCCAATTGATACAGTCACTGTCACACAGTGAAGTCGGACTTTCACACTCATCAACCAATGTAATAACAATATTTGTGACGATTTATAACGATTTTTAACGCTAAACTGAATTTGCTTTTCATAGTATGTTAAAGAAAAATAAAGATACTGCTGCAGTTTGACGAAAAAGTTAAATATCTCAAAAACTAATAAATATCATATCTTATTCAAACTTTTAACGTTTTTTTTTTTGACGATTTTGATGCATACATTTTAATTTTTCTGAATTTTCCTCGTACTTAAAAAATAGAGGGGAGGTGCTGAATTTTAAATGCTTTGACATTTGACTTAAGAAAACAAGTGTTTTTTTAAAACCTTGATGTCATTTTCGAAGAGCTGTGAGAGAAAGCGAGAGAGAGTTCTGTGTGTGCTGTATATCGGATGAAAATCGGTTTTACAACAAGAACCTACGCATCTGTCGGTGAATGAACTATTTTTACATAAAGTGTATGGTCAAAGGGGTCTATTAGAGAAATTTGCCAGATCGTAGTAGCCTCATGTGCTAGCGTCTGTACGTTGGCAGAGTGGTAATACTATCTGTGTCATTTCTATAGCTTATTCCGCTATCTACTGAATATAGACAATCAATTGCACTATGATCATTTTTTAAATTCCTTTATTTATTCACTTTAATTTATCAATATATTTCAGACTAAAAAGGTTCCTAGATATACAATGTCACCCATGCGCATGTGACCGCCCATAATTTTCTGAATATTCATGAAGAAATGTCGAAAATAAACTTTAAAAGGGGGGGTCTATCTACAACATTTTTCATGTTATTCAATTTTTATTTTTTTAAGTATTGTTTGTAGATTTGCTTTCTATTTTTTGACACATCTCCGAAGTTCATGCGTCGATTTGGATTCTGTTTATTATTTCTAAAAGCTTATGAGTTATTTTAACAGGTTAATTAACATTTTTACTAAAAATTATCGACGACGAAAAAAAAAACGGAATCGAAGTCATTTTTTCGGTGAAAAATTGTGTATTTATTTAAAAAAAACTAGTGTAACTCCATAAATTATCCCCATAGGACGACTTTTTTAATCATTACTTGTAATCTACTACATAACAGCTCAAATTCACAGAACATTGTTGTTGTTATTTAACCTGTATTATTCAGTTTATATATATACATTAATAAATTAAAATAAACTAAAGTAACTAACTAACTTAAAAAATGGCGTCAAAAAACTCCTCCTCAACGCTGTCAACTGGTAATGTACCCAAGAGACTGGCGGCGTTGCCACGTTGTATGGCAACGCTAAGCCTTTGGCCAAAGTAAAAGCCAGCCCTTGGGTCACGGGAAGTGTCAACTAAGCGATTTGATATTTCCTTAAAAAGGCTGTGAGCACTTGTTGTTGTTGTTGTGGAAAGCAAATCTACAAACTATACTTAAAAATTAAAAATTGAATAACATGAAAAATGTTGTAGATAGACCCCCCTTTTAAAGTTTATTTTCGACATTTCTTCATGAATATTCAGAAAATTACGGGCGGTCACATGCGCATGGGCGACATTGTATACCTTATCAACTATGTGCAAAAAGTAAATACAAAATTGTGTTAATAAATACGCACGGTTGGCGCAGTAGCTGAGCGATTGGCTGCTGCGCTGCGTGTTGCGTGTTCGATCCCCACACGGAACTAATATTTGCATGGCCTACAAGTAGTTCTTCCGAGTCTGGCATACCTGCATACCCTACAATACACCCTATTGAACCCTAAACTGCGTTCGGCCCTGACGATGGGAGACGCGCAAAGCGGGCCTGTGCATGCTCAGTGTTCACAGGAACTTTTTGCATTCATACGAGTAACAATGGAGAATGGAGTAACGGTGAGTTAAGAAGTAATAAAGATCCGTCAACTGTTTCAATAACGATTTGGTTTATCGATCCAGAAAAATTTCACCGAGCTCGCTTCGCTCGTTCTTGAATGAATACTTGTCATGATTTGGTCTTACATTTTTGAGCTCGCTTTTCAATGATAACTTCTCATCCCCGGTCCAGAAAGCTCTAATTATTCGATGCCCCTTTTTTTTGCGATGGGAAGTTATCAAATAAAGCTCTGGGTGGAGTGGGAGGGAGTGTGAGACTTTTACTGACTAAAACCCATCCATATTCCTTCTTTGCCCTTAGTGTTCCAGGGCTGCGGTATCTCTTTCGAACAGTTCCGCAGACCCGGCAGGCATCGGCCCTTCCTGATGCTGACATCTCTTTGAGGCGCGCGTGGGACACGAACGGGCCGTCGACACGGCCTGTCGTCATAAGACGGACGGACGGTGAGCTAACCCATTACTCACCGTCCACAGGCCCGCGCATTCCAGAAAATTTTCAAATTTCCGAGCTCGCTCTTGAATGAATACTTATCATGGTTTGGTAAGCTTACATTTTTTGAGCTCGCTTTTCAATGATAACTTCTCATCCGGGTCCCCGTCCAGAAAGCTCTAAATATTTGATCCCCCTTCACTTGCTCTTTTTTTGGTGCAGTCCGTAAACAGCAATCACACGGTGGCCGAGTGTTCAGTGTTCTAATTCAGTTTGTCGGGTGTATTTATTCATTCCTTGGTAGTAAAACACATAATAAGGGGCTGTCCATTAATCACGTGAGGCTCGAAAGGGGGGGGGAGGGGTCCATAAAAAATCACGAAATATCACAAGGGGGGAGGGGGGGTAAAGTATTATATCACGTGTACTTATTTTTTCGGCAAGCGCGCGATACTCAACCGAAAAGCGGCGTTACATGTATTTATTTTTAGTCAAACGCGTACAAAATGTTGTTGTTAAGGTGTTGAAGAAAGTCTTGCTAATCCGTGGTCCGAAAATATTGTACATTAAATAATGTTCATGTACTAGTACAAAAAACTTTTTCGCATTTCTTTCATTATTTTTATGTCAGTCAAAAACAAACTGCAACCTTTCTTTCTACCTCTGAACGTTTATTATAGTAGTATTTAATTTTCTATAATAAAATTAGATGATACTTATACCAGTATTTTTTTATAAATAAAAAAAATTGATTCTTTGCAGGTACGAAAAAATACACGTGATATAGGGGGGAGGGGTAGTCTTAAACCTCACCACGTATCACCAAGGGGGAGGGGGGGTCAAAAAATGCCAAAAAAACATCACGTGATTAATGGATGGCCCCTAATTAGACTGACAACAATTTTATTGACAATCATAATGAAACAATAAACGTTACAGCTTCAGTCTTTATTAAGTATTGGTACACCTAAACTTAATACAGAACAGTATCAATATTTGTGGTTCAGTACAGTATCAATAGTTATGAATTGAAGCACTTCAAACCCGAAATAGCCAATCAATAAGAATGAGCATTGCCATCCAACATGGCAATGCTGCCAGCCTTATGGCCATATTCCCCGTCGACAGCGATGCGGACGAGTTTTTGAGGCCCTTTAATTATTTTCTGTTTTAGATACATTTACATATTTTATTATAACTTAAGACCCGAAATTCTATTTTTTTTTAATTATCTTGAACATGTTTCTCGTTTGACAACTAAGGTTATTTTAGTAACGTCAGGCACGTTCTGATCCATTTATTTACATTTCCAACAGCCATTTATTAAACAGACCATATCATATACGAGGGGCGGCTGAAAAGTTCTGAGTACCTTTAAGTGTCACTAATGACTCGCGCAGCATATCACAAATTGCGGGTATCCTACGAAATATAAATGTCAAGTTTCATGTCATTAACTTCATTACACTTTAACTAATTGAACCATAAACGTCACCATGTCCGAGTCATCAGCACTTTGTACGAAATTGGAGTACAGAGCTGTCATAAAATTCCTTACAAAAAAGAACAAAACGCCGACGGAAATTTTTGAAGAAATGTCAGCAGTTTATGGGGAGTCTGCGCCTTCATTTGCGACCATAAAACGTTGGAGCCGAGAGTTCAAACATGGCAGGGAGTCGCTCGAAGATGATCCCAGGTCGGGACGCCCAAACACCGCTGTTACCGAAGAAAATATTGAAAAAGTGAAAAAACTTGTTCTAGAAAATCGGCGAATCAAGTTGTGGCAGATAGCTGAAGCCATTGGCATTAGCAAGGAACGAATCAGCGACATTTTGCATACTCATTTGCATATGAAAAAGGTGTGCGCGCGTTGGGTGCCGAAAATGCTCACGCCACTGGACAAGCAGCGTCGAGTCATAACTTCGCAGGAGTTTTTGGACATCTGTGGCGATAATCCTGACGATGTGTTTTCTCGTCTTATTACTGTTGATGAAACATGGATTAGACAGTACGATCCGGAGTCAAAACAGGAGTCAATGCAGTGGATAGAAAAGGGAGAAAAGCCTCCACGGAAGTTCAAAGTGGAAAAATCAGCATCCAAGCTCATGGCCACTGTTTTTTGGGATTGCGAAGGAATTTTGTTCATCGACTACCTTCCCAAAAATACTTCAATGAACGGAGATTATTACGCCGCATTGTTGACCAAACTGCGTCAAGTGATTGTCGAGAAAAGGAGAGGCAAACTGGCAAAAGGAGTCCTGTTTTTGCAAGACAATGCGCCCGTCCACACTGCGCGAGTTGCAAGGTGTGCCCTCGCTGAGACTGGATTTGAAGAAATCAACCACCCACCTTACAGTCCAGACCTGGCCCCTAGCGATTATTTCCTCTTTTCAAATTTGAAAAAAGACCTCCGAGGACGAAGATTTTCCAGTGATGGAGAAATGAAGACGGCCGTAAACGAACATTTTGAAGACAAAAAGGGCGAATATTTTTTCACAGGGTTAAAAGCTCTTTTTAATAAATGTAAGAAGTGCATTGAAATAGAGGGAGATTATATTGAAAAATAAATTTTTTATACATATCTATCAGCATTTTTAATACATTAGGATCAAAACTTTTCAGCCGCCCCTCGTACTATACCCTTCGTAGCGTGACAGTTACCAGGTGCCATAACTGAAAACCTGAGAAGAGATCGTAGTAGGTTCTTTATACATGGGACCGAAGACAACCCTGAAACCGCGAAAAACTACTTTTATGCCAGCACAAGTCGACAAAATGTAGGGAATGGAAGATATCTATTCACGATGTCAGGTTTGTTCCAATAGGATAATAAGTGCATAAACACAAGTATAGGAGATAACTAGGAGTGCCTACGACTACCTAGACTTGACTTTGAGTCAGACTTTGGTATGTCAAAGTTGGTTTTCAGTTTGATCCCAGGGTCGGGATACGTCTTAGGGGCTTGTTCAATTTGGAACTTACCATGGATTTATTTATAAAACTTGTGTGTATGTGTGTGTAAGCATGTGTATGTGTTTGGTCTTTGACCAGTGTGTATACAAAAACCTGTATTTAAATTTTCCTTACGCCCATTTGCACGACAAATCTTTAAAACGCTCTAAGTTTAACGTAGAAAGAACATTCCATATTCAAAATGACAAAAACAGAGTGATGTTTTAAATTACAGAATTGACTTAACTACGTTGACAATATCTCGCATTCATCAAGTTTTTTGTATGTTAAATGTTTTAATAATACATGTTCCGAGTACTTTTGATCAAATCTACACTGACATCATTATATCACATTTTGAAAGGGTTTTTCGCCGGAGTGTGCAAAAATGTGTTTTTTTAGATTACTCTTAACATTAAAACTACGCTGACATATGTCACATTGGTAAGGTTTTTCACCAGTGTGTATCCGAATGTGTTTTTTTAAATCACTGGCATAACTAAAACTGTGCTGACATATTCCACAGTCGAATGGTTTCTCAACGGTGTGTTTGCGAATGTGTTTCGTCAAATCTCTCTTATCGTTAAAACTAAACTGGCATATTTCACATTTGAACGGTTTTTCACCAATGTGTGCATGAATATGTTTTGTTAAATCTCTCTTATCTATAAAACAACGTTGACATAAATCACACTTGTGAGGTTTATCACCAGTATGTATTTGAATATGCCTTTTTAAATTAGACAATTGACTAAAACTGCGCTGACATATCTCACATTGGTAAGGTTTTTCACCAGTGTGCCCCCGAATATGTCGTGTTAAATGACCCTTATGGCTAAAACGACGTTGGCAAAAATCACATTTGAAAAAGTTTTCTTTGATATCAGCAAAACCTTTGTGGTTCCATAGTTTACTGCTCCAATCACCTCGGTTCCTACTACTGCGCATATCCCTATCTATAGCAGTATTATTTTTAAAACTGTAAATTCTAGGTTTTGTATCAGTGAGAGGCTCTAGGAACGTAGTAACAGGGTTTGACATACGAATGTGAGTGTTCTGGATAACTTTCGAATGTGATATTTTCCTTTGTTCATTTTTCTTTTGTTTGACTGCAATTCTATCTTCTAGTATTGTTCTTCGTGTATCTAGTTTTGGTTTCTTCGCAACGGTCGACCCTGTGAGTAATTATATCTGGTGAGTACAATGATGAAGAACATTGAGATTGAATTGCACACGGATTGAAGTACTAGTAATGAATGATTTGTATACATGGGGCCGGCCGGCGTGTCACTCTTTATTACAAAGTATGAAAATGTGTTTTTTTTTTACTACCTGTCTTTTTTGAACTCCTATTCCTCCAAAAAATGTCAAAAGTAGAGACCGGATTATATGCAAATGCACTTTTGGATATTATGTCTATCTTTTTTTTAAATAAGCCAGATTCATTTTCAATATACCTCAAATTGTCCTTGTGGATGTAGTACGATCGTTGTCAAGTTATAAAAATATTTGTCGGACCCGGTCACTAGTACGGACTTGGAATGAATCGCAAGCGCGCCAGGGGTAACATCACGCGACCTACTACCAGTCTACCCACACCACAGCGTGCTTCTACAGAGTCCAGATGTTTTCAGCTCGCGGCGAGGACGTCATTGAGTGTCTGATCGCAGCACAGTTGAGACGTCCCGGAACTGTACCCGATTCATTATGCCCAGCAGTGGCAAAGGGTGAAAATTGAGTTAGGGGAAGCCGATGAAAAATAAATGAGATTTTTTTTTTTCTATTCTTTTTTACCTCATTTTCGTTATCAGTGACCCCTAAAATCATGAAAATGATACCCATAACGAAAATAACAATAAAATTGTTGGTGCCATCTTGGATTTTCATTTTAACCTGATTTTCGTTATCAGCGACCCCATCAACCACGAAAATGACACCCATGAAGAAAAAACCGAAAATTTTCATCGACGCAATCTTGGATTTTCATTTTGAACTCATTTTCGTTATCAGCGACCCCGAAAACCACGAAAATGACACCCATGACAACAAAATCGAAAAATAATAAAGCATAAAATGCAGAGGAAGCATAATAAAAGAAATAAAAGTGGTTTTATCTTAAATATGTAAATAAGTCAACAAAACGAAAAATCTAATTGGTACCAAATACGATATCGACCATTACTCATTCTATCTCGTTCTCCTCTACATACTTTCTTTTTCTGCCCCTTTCGTAACTCGATAATCTTCGGCTTACCGGGCTCCCTACAAAACGGTACTGCCAGCCATACGATTTTAGTTCTGAATTCTGACACCCGAGCACCGGCTTATTTGGCGCCACCTGTTGCTTTATTCGTTGACATACCGAGTGTCTAAACGTCTAGAACGTTATTAAATCAACTAAAGTCATACATAGAACATATTATAAGGAGATGTTATCAAAACAAAGAAACATCTTTTGTATTTTTTAGGTCTTTTTTTTTTTTTTTTTTCTTTTGTGTTTTTGGCGTTATCGAATAAGGCTTTTTAATTATGATCTGTTAAACTAGCCTTTTGAAAAAAAACTATTGGCAAGGTTTTTCACTAATGTATACTAAAATAGTGAAGCGAGAAGCTCCAGACCGATCACGACGGAGGACATCTGTGGACGCCATCTGCCCCATCTCGCGACATAGGACATTAACTAAGTAATACTAAAATGTTTTGTTAAATATCTTTTGTCACTAATATAACGCAGATATCTCACTTTCACGGTTTTTTACCAGTGTGTGTACGAATATGGTCTGAAAAATTATGTTTCTTTTTCATTTCTCCTTTTGCAGGTCTGCTGGCAGAAATTTCTTAAGAAATAAGCAGTACCTATGTACTCATATATTATAATGTTATTTTCCTGTGTTGTCTACTGTGTGTACATAAATAGTAAAATAAATAAATAAATACTGACCGAAACTACGCTGACAAATATTACATTTGGTAGGTTACTGGTGTATGTAAGCATGTGAAGTGTGAAACAAGCCTTTTTAGTAAAACTACTCTGACATATATCACATTTAAAAGGTTTTTCACCAGTGTGTGTACGAATATGATCTATTAAATTAGTTTTTTGACCGAAACTACTCTGACATATACCATACTTGTAAGGTTTTTAACAGTGTATACGAATATGTTTTGTTAAATGAGCGTTTCGATTGAAACTACGCTGACATATATCACACTTGTACGGTTTTTCACCAGTGTGTGTACGAACATGATCTGTTAAAGTAATCTTTCGGCTAAAACTACGCTGACACATGTCACACTTGTACGGTTTTTCACCAGTGTGGGTACGAATATGATCTGTTAAATTAGCCTTTCGAGTGAAACTATTCCGACATATATCACACTTGTAATGTTTTTCAACAGTGTGTGTACGAATATGATTGGTTAAATTATCCTTTAGACTGAAACTACGCTGACATATATCACTCTTGTACGGTTTTTCACCAGTGTGGGTACGAATATGATCTGTTAAATTAGCCTTTCGACTGAAACTATTCCGACATATATCACACTTGTAATGTTTTTCAACAGTGTGTGTACGAATATGATTGGTTAAATTATCCTTTAGACTGAAACTACGCTGACATATATCACTCTTGTACGGTTTTTCACCAGTGTGTGTACGAATATGTTTTGTTAAATGGGCATTTTGACTGAAACTACTTTGACATATTTCACACTTGTAAGGTTTTTCACCAGTGTGTGTTCGAATGTGATTTGTTAATGTAACTTTTTGACTAAAACTACGCTGACAAATTTCACACTTGTGAGGTTTTTCAACAGTGTGTGAACGAATATGATACGCTAAATTATTCTTTAGACTGAAACTACGCAGACATAAATCACACTCATAAGGTTTTTCACCAGTGTGTGTACGCACGTGTCTTGTAAAATTACTCCTTGTTCTAAATTTACAGTGGCATATATCACACTTGTAAGGTTTTTCACCAGTATGTGTACGAATATGATCTGTTAAATGAGCCTTTTGACTGAAACTACACGGGCATATAACACACTTGTAAGGTTTTTTACCAGTGTGTGTACGAATATGACTTGTTAAAGTATTCTTTTGACTGAAACTACACTGACATATATCACACTTGTAAGGTTTTTCACCAGTGTGTGTACGAATATGATTTCGTAAATCACTCTTTTTACTAAACTTATAGCGGCATATTTCACATTCGTGAGGCTTTTTTAATTTAGTTATATCTTTGGACGTACGATTTTGAGAGTTTCGGACAATTTTCGAGTCCGATATTTGGTTTGTCTTTCGGTCGGCTGGTATCGAGTCTTCTAATTTTGTTCTTCGTAAGTGTAGGACTGGTTCCTCCGCAACAGTCGGCCCTGCGAGAATAAATCCGGTAAGTACAATTTTCCAGGTAGATTGGGGACAGGAGGTTTGAACATAAATCAAGCAGTGATAGCCTAGTGGTGTGACCGTCGGACTGCCTCGACAGGTCTCGAGTTCGAACCCAAGGCACACACCTCTGATTTTTCGGATTCATGTGCGTATTGTATAATTATCACTTGCTTTTCGGTGAAGGAAAACATCGTGAGGAAACCAGCATGCCTGAGAGATATTTCTTGACGGCATATAAAGCCAAGTCAGAGGCCCATGGGCGGCATAAAAACTCTGACACCAGGTTACGAACTAACCACACGATAAAGAAAGAACATAAATCAAATTAACAGGGTTTCGAATGATTCACAGAGGAACGGAACAGAGGCTAACCACTTCATGGGGCCGCGCGCGAGGTCCCACTAAGTGGTTAGGGGGTAACACAAAGACTTGGTCAAATAACAAAATTCTTAATTTAGGAAACTGCCCCGTTGGTAACGACTCGACACGACTGCTGACCATGAAGTCTTGGGTTCGATTTCCGGGTCGGGCAAAGTGTTATCGGGTTTTTCCATCAGAAATTTCTCAGTAGCAGCCACGGAGTCTGGATTTCCGTCCGGTTGATAGTAATAGACCCCCTATTTAATGGGACTTAAACATGACTGGCGAAATGTGTGTGTACTATTAGATACACCTGTCTAACCCTTCGAAGATTACAGGCGTGATGTTATGTCAATTTAAGAACATTTTAAATCTATCGTGAAATTTTCGAGCTCGCTTTGCATTCTAAGCCCTCTGGATACATTTTTGACCTATAAGTCGGCAAAATCACTTCTGAATCTGCTGCAATGGTCAAAAAAACTGAACTCCTCCTAGCCGAGCTCAAATATACCAAAATACATAAACTCACGCCCTTTTCCCATGGGGGTAGGCAAAAACCACAGAACGCCACCTGCTAGAATTGTTGCCTTTTTTTTTTTTTTTGGATGGGAAATCATCAAATAACTCCTCCCGCTCTGGGTGGAGTGGGAGGGAGTGTCAGACTTTTACTGACTAAAACCCATCCATGTTCCTTCTTTGCCCTTTGTGTTCCAGGGCCGCGGTATCTCTTTCGAACAGTCCCGCAGCACCTGCTACGATCCTTACATATTCCTTTTGCCTCGTCCACGGTCACACACGCACGCCGGTTGCGAGTTCTACGCACCTGACCATTCTGCAGAACCTCACCAATAAGATCGGTGTATGTCCTTCTATGGCGTCCGTTCCCGACGTTGCCACTCACATCATTATGACTAGAATCCAACTATGAACACAAGACGCGACGCGATTTTTTTTTTAATTTGCATGAACTCCACCCTGGGGTAGGCGAAGAGGTCAGACACTTACTTACTAAAACCACACGATGTTCTTCGGCTACCGTGAGTAGGTGTGCTGGAGTAGTTACGCAGTTCGTTACGCTCCCCCGGCCAACTTTTGGCCCACATAAACATGCGGGCCCGTCACCCTCTGCGAGGCGCGTGCAAAACACTGTGCGCTGCAGTCGCGGGCCTGTGGCTGTTCAAGTGACAAATTCCCCAAGTCTGTCACGCGCAGGCCACGCCCTACGGCGGCCGGAGATCGTTGTGCTCCCTCCGGCGCCCGTCTTGCTCCCGATTATGGACTGAACCACGACCGCAAGTGACCGATGTTATCCGCAGCACCGACTGCCGCGAAATAACGGCGCTGCGTTGGCCAGGTTGGGCACACTTCCAGAGTGTGCTCCGCCGTGACGTCGGAACAGTCCCCGCAGGAGTGACAACAGGTCGTCGGTTCTCGAAATATACGGCACCAGTACTTTCTGAAGCACGCATTCGCGGAGAGCACCAGTGTCAGCCGAATAATGAGGGCGCCATGTCGTCTTTCCAGCCACTTCTTCGTCACGGGTCTTACCGCCGTAATAGTAGTATGCTTCGTCGCACAAGCCTTTGCCCACTACCACTAGGACCTGGTGGAGCACAGCCCTGTACATCTTGACCTGGTGAGGCATCAGGTGCTCTTTTCTGAGTTGTACAGAGTCCTGTTTGGATACATTCATCATTCCCTGCCCATATCCCACACTATTTGGGATCAGCGCAGCATGCCTTCTCTCATCCATACTTCTCTATTATTCGTCATCGGATGCATGATAACCTATTAACTAACCAGTACTTACTATTGGTCTCAATGGCTGTTTGTTTCTGCTTAGGTACTTCTTGTTCTTCTTCAGCTTCAGTTTTGAACTCCATTACTGGTACATCTTCTTCGGAATCTTTTTCAAAATGGTTTGATGGGAAAGAGATATCTTCTTCGTCTGAATAGCCAATGTCTCGATTTTCCTGTTTGATATCTGTACACAAACAAAAACAGTTAAGTGCAATGCTCATAATTATTTCAAACTCAAACCATTTATTTCAATTAGACCATTTCAGGGCACTTTTGAATGTCAAGAACATAACAACGAGGCTGCAGTCCCAGTCATCAATCAAAATATTGTTACAAGATCTTGGGTACATCATTTATGTTGAGATTATACACATGTATATGTGAGTACTATATGAATGAATGTGTCCCGGAATGCGTCCGGGCATGGACTAGCGATATTCTAGGTACTTATGTAACACACAAATTTCTTGGTTTTCAAAGAATAATTTTTTTCTGAAAGTTACAAAAATGTGAATCCATTATTTCGAAATGTCAACGATAAACAATATTGTGGCCCTCCGAATAAGTCTATTTTTGTCTCAATAAGACCAAAACTTTGACAGATATGATTTTTTTTTGTACACACGTAGAGATTATCACAACAAAAAAGAAAAAATGGCTGCCAAATAGCGGGGAAGTGGATTGGACCCAAGTATGTAGTGTATCTGTGTATTAAAATAGTCAAACTCAAACTCAAAGCATTTATTTCAAATAGACCCATGACAGGCACTTTTGCATAGTCAAAAATAAGCTACCTACAGTCCCGCCACAGGCATAATAACTGTGAATGGACTGTAGTTGCCCATTCGAAAATAGTAGATCTCATGGAGAAGAATGGGCAAGAAACTCCATGGACACTCTTTTCAAATCAAGTTATATATTACATAGTCCTGGGTACAATATTGTTGCTTCTATATGTGAGCACAGTGTAGAGGTAGGAAAATAAAACAAAGCTACAGTTAAAATCATAAAGATTAGGATAAGCCCTACTAACCATAATAGAAAGTCTACATGGTACTCACACTTACAAAAACTCAAATAATGCTTCTAATTTATATAAAACAATGGTTATCAAAGTAACAAAGTTTCCAAACAAAAAAATAAAAATAAAAGAAATGATGAAAGAACTAATAAACTAGTTGCTACTTAAGTACCTAAAATATCGCTAGTCCATGACCAGACACATTGTATAGAAAGTCGTGCACATTAAGAGACCAGAGTAAAAAGATTACATTAACAAAACAATTCAAAAATATGGTAATCAAAATAAATTGTGGCAGCTAAGAGATTACCAGTCCCAATTGACAGCACCTCTTCACTTACATGATGCATGGACTGGAACCATTCAGTTCAACCATTTTGAAAGGAATTAAATGATCCGACACACGCAACACCATCAGCGAGACATTTGAGTGAGCATGACATCTTCTCAACCACCAGGGCACATGATATGAATGATAGTATTTAGTATGCATACATGTTCTATACGATTATGTAAAATTCTTCATAAAGTAAAATTTGTTCTTACAAACGTACCATCACATTGATGTTCTGCCTTGGGCTCAATAATATCATCTGGTCTCTCACAAACAGCTGGTAACTCCTCTTTCACAACAATGCATTCTGTTAGACCAACATCCACCACACTTATGCTCTCTATTGTCGTTTTCACAAGTCCGCCGAAACACGGCAAGTGTTCTTGTTTTACGAAAGGTTTTAGCTGAAAGAAATGTATTGTATTATCAGTTTTGTTTATTCATTTTTCTTACATACTAATAACATTTTTAAATATATTTATCAACAAAAATTATCACTACATAGTATAAAGCAAAGTCGCTTCCCGCTGTCTGTCCCTATGTATGCTTAGATCTTTAAAACTTCGCAACGGATTTTGATGCGGTTTTATTTAATAGATAGAGTGATTCAAGAGGAAGGTTTATATGTATATTGCAGCCGTGCGAAGCCGGGGCGGGACGCTAGTTTAAAATATATTATAAATTGTCACCCACCAGCATCGGGAACAGGGTCCGAGCTACGAGGGTCGGGTTAGGGCTCTTGAGAGAGGGACCTCCTAACAATACGCGCCGTGTCCAGAAGTACTGCTTTATCAGTTTATTATTAGAAGTATTTATTGTATAAGGCTAATGATCACTTGTGTAAACACAAAGTTCTTCATAAGAGCCTCTACACAAATAATGACACCAACTAAATTAAACACATCCTGGACAGTCGGTGGCATCCAAACAACCTAGTATATAATAAGTCACAGTTTCTAAATTAAGAATTTGAAGCTGAAAACTTGTGTCGGACTATACTTCAGAATTTTGTACCGAATCCCCTGATGTAACTGTACTGCTAAAGTAGATTATACTCAGAACAGAAACCGACTGTTACAGTTGTGTCAGTTGAACACCTCACCTCGTGATCCTCATTTCTCATCTCAGCAAACAGCTCTTCAGTTTCCAAACATTTCATCATCAATCGGCAGCATTGTTTAAGTTTAACGCAGCAGATGGAACAAGCGAGAATCGGTCTATTGTCTTCAGTTACAAACTGCAATAAAACTTGCTTTTCAATATTTTGTTTCAATGAATAAAATACTTTCAATCTCATAAATATATTGTGAAGCTGTTTAAGCACATGCACACTGTTGGTGTTTTCTATATGTATCTGACAATGAGGGCATAAGCATTGATACCACTTATTCATGTCAGATTGGCGACTTAAGGCCCGGTTTGCTAACACTGTTTTGCTTCACTAACGATATGTATTCCCCTAACATCACGCACTGACCGAAAGTTCATAATATTGTGAATTCTCGTGTGTGATATGACAGGCAGTTAAAACATATTATCACCGGAAATTCAATAATTTTGAAAGTATCAACTTACTGGAATATCAGTCAGCTTCTTATATAGTTCATGCAAGTTCTTGTTGACCACTACATACATGGGAACATTCTTCGCTAGACATATCCTACACATTGGCAGTTTTTCCATCTTGTAACTGAATTAAATCTTGAAAGATAACTACTTCAACTTAACAACACTGCTGCGTACAAATAACTGGCACCGCTTGTAAATTATTATAACAAATATGTAATTATAACGAAAGTTTCGCGAATACGAGCTTGTAAATTATCGAATGCATTTTGGGACCACGGTAAGTCACAAGCAGCCGTGCTAGACTTTTATGTCTCTTGTACTTTATAGGAATTAATATTAGTCCTTATACAACATCTACTTCACCTACTACACAAATACCGCTATCAAAACATTGCACAAAAAAGGCATAATACATCAAAATTGCACAAAACAAAAATGATCTCAACAGACAGATTTACAGTGACAGTGACACACGTGTGACACAGACAATTTTTCAACTTTTTTTTTGCATGGTATTTTAATCATGGAACTGACACATGAGTCATAGAGGAATAAGCGATAGAAAAAGCAAGAAGCGAATCACCGAACAATATATTCTGAAACTTTTTGCGAAAGTTAAAAACAAAAACTGGCCAAGTGCGAATCGGACTCTCACACTCGGTTCCTTAGCACCAGACAATGTATTAATAACAATATTTAAAAAAACAGACTTTAGAGTACACTTCAACCAACTTATCTGTGCAAACGGGAAAACACAAAACTAAAATAAATGTACTAAGCTTAACATATCGATGCATTTTTACTGCAAGTTGTTAAATAATGTACAGACGCCTGCACATCACGCTAATACAATTTGACAAATTTCTTAAATAGATTTTCAACTTTATCGCTAAATAAATATGTTCAAGATTGATTGGGAAAATTTGACAGTTTCGGTTAGCTTGATGTGTTGGCGTCTGTACATTATTTAACAACTTGCAGTAAAAATGCATCGATATGTCAAGCTTAGTACTTTTATTTTAGTTAATATTATATTTGGTGTTTGTATTCTACTCTTTGGTATACACAGAGCATCATTACATAAAATTTGGTATATATGCTCTGTGGATCTGTCAGCCGGTGAAGGTGATTGACAGTTGGTTTTATTTATATTTCATTTAATTAAGCTCTGTTGATGTCAGTCAGTGAAAATTCGATATAATTATAATTCAGAGGACTAAATAGAAAGATTTATAACAGAAGTCATTCTGAAATAAAAAGTGGTGTAGAGTATCTAATACTCTGTAATTAATGAAGAGTTGAAGACGTATCGAAAGAGAATAGAAGTGCAATTTCCTGCAGTAACTCGTATGTTACCTTCCGCTAGTGGCACCGGGCACACCTCCATGTCATTGGCAATATTGTGAATCCATGATGACTTTTAAGGATATCAGGGACAGCCCGGTCCATCTACGAGAGAAAACATACGTCTAGCTATCTAGACTGCTGCACTGCCATAACTCCACAAAACAAGTGCATTCGATATTTATATTGTTTATTTCAATAATTACAATGGGCATTTCGATACATATTATTGGAGGTCACCTTTTAAGCAAGGAATTGCTTGTATTAGGAGAAATATTGTTTTTTAGTAACTAACGAAAAAAAGAAATCATCATAATATACAATCCAAGCCAGTTAATTGTGCAGTAATTTCTGTGTTAACCAAGTGATCATTTCTGATTCACAAGATGGAAAAACTACCAATGTGTAGGATATGTTTAGTGAAGAATGTACGCATGTACATGGTGGTCAACAAGAACTTGCAAGAACTATATGAGAAGCTGACTGATATTCCAGTAAGTTGATGATATTAAGTTATAGTAGCTTTGAAATATTTTAATGTCCAGTTTGGTTGAAACCAGTGAAATATTCTATGTTTCTGTTTTATTGGAAACCAAAGATACTGATGATGGAAGTTCTTGTGATGTGACCTGCAAGACTTCCTGACTGCACAACTCATTTAAAATCACAAATCCCTTTTACTTGCCTTAGTATTGTAAGTTACCAGATATGTGCTGGTATCCTACTTCATTTAAGTAAAAGGCCTTTTCACCAATTTAGCTTTTAGTTATATATTTTAGACTATCTATTGCCCGTGACTTCATACACATAGAAATTTCGATGAGTAAGTGTGAGAAAAATAAATTATCCTGTGCTATTCCAGACTATAATCTATCTCTGTGCCAAATTTCATACAGATCAGTTCAGCCATTCTGGCATAATTGAGTAACAAACATCTGTCCATAGGTTCTATGACATCCCGATTCCTCACTATGGTTTCCTTCACCGTTTAGACAGCAGTAGTGATGAAATAAGTTACACAAAGTAAAATGTCTGCACAGCAGCATTGACAATATTACAATATTTATTTAGTTATTTAAACTTCATGTACAAAAGTGGTGCATAGGCGGACTGTATGGCTGTGGCTCTACCAGTCAACCTTTGGGTCAAATAGGACAGTATAGTGATAGAGTACAAAAAACAAATAAGAAAAATACCATTTTGTTAACATAAATTGATATACATAAATAGGTACATACCAATACACATATATACAAATAAAATGAAATAAACTAATATATATTATAATACATACAAATAGTCCAAAATACGAGAAACAATATATCTGAAAGTATGTATTTTATTTAATAACAAAATAATTTTGTTGCAGTTTGTAACTGAAGACAGAAGACCAGTACTGGCTTGTTTTGTCTGCTGTGCTCAACTGAAGAAATGCTACAGGTTACTGAAGAAATGTCTGGAAGCTGAAGAGCAGTTCGCTCAGATATTGAATGAGGACTATGAGGTGAGGTATTCTTAAACAACCATTTATTCTCTAACTAGCTGTATCTGGCATGCGTTGCAATGCACTTTTTCCTACGTACTACCTACAGACCTCCTTAATCCGGCCCTATCGTAAAATCCTTTCTTAGCGAACATCTACTAACTATTAACTACCTTCCTGCCAAATTTCAAGTTTGTAGCACAAAAAATGAAGGACTTTCATACAAACTTGCGAGAGCCCTTGAACCTCCTTAATCTGGCCCTGTCGCAAAATCCGTTCTCAGACGTCTACTAATTATAAACTACCTCCCTACCAAATTTCATCTTATACATCAAGCAGTTTTCGATATATCGTGATTAGTGAGTGAGTGTCTTTTCGCTTTTATATATTTAGATGTGAAAGTGATGCCTTTGTGATTATCATGATCAACATATCTTATGTAATACCGTTAATCATCTTTTTACAGCTAAAACCTTTAATAAACCAAGACCACTTAGAGTGTGTCCATGGGTTTATTAGAACTCCAACAGAGAACATAAGTATAGTTGAGGTTGGTCAAACAGAAAGCGTTGTTGTGAAAGAAGAATTACCAGATGTTTGTGAGGAACTAGATGATAGTCTTGTGCCAAAGGAGGAACATCCAAGTGATGATGGTATGTTTTTAGAAGAATAATTATAAATCTTAACTAACAATATGTATTACTGGCTTATGCCTGCGGCTTCACCTGCATGGAATTTGGGTATTGCCCACGGGATCTTACTTCTGGGACAATAAGTAATCTTTGTGCCAAGTTTCATCCAGATCTGTTCAGCCATACTGGCGTGATTGAGTAACAAATATCTATCCATCCAAACCTTCGCATTTATAATAGTTTATGTGAGATATATGTGTAATATTAGGTTTTTACTTTTAAAGTTGAATAGGTAATAAAGAATAATTAGTGTAAGTGTTTAATTTAATTTGAGTAATACAGACACACTCGCGATTTTTGCATGTATTTACTTATAACTTGCAAATATTAGTTCATAGTATCAATTACATTATATATGTGAAATATTGATACCTTGGTTTGAGATTGGACACCTTAAACGCACGCGCGTGCCCTCGCACGCCAAGCCGTAATTTCACCTACCATTTAGTCACATATATGAGTCGTTTGGCGTACAGGACACACGCTTGCTTGTCACACATAAGTGAAAATGGCATTCAAAAGCTTAATAATTTTATTCTGGCACGATATTCCCGTCGGACAATATTCTAAATAGATGTTTTGTGTCTACATTTTGTTTTGTTATTTACGGTTTATTTCGACAAAGAATGAAATAATAATATAAAACAACTGTTTTTTTTTCACTTATAGATTTAGAAACAGTACATCAACACAACTATCTGGAAATAGAATATATGCCACCACACCAATCCGAGTTACAATCAGAAGATGACGTGCCTTTGATGGAGTTGAAGACTGAAGTGGAAACAGAACTAGAAGTACTTGAAAAAAAACAAAAAACTACGAAGACGAAGAGTATGTATTTGTCTGTTTATCAGTAGGTTGGTAAACAGGCCAATGGTGGACTGATACCCATTGGTCTTGTTAAAGTATGCGTGTGCGCTGGAAGCCCCCTGGCTTGAAATAGATCTACTGAAATATTCAGGAATAAAAAAGTGTCATCAAAAAAACCGGCCAATAGACTAGTTGACACCATTCAATAATAATTCCAAGACACAACTTCTCTAAAAAACTCTTTAATTTAGACCTGATAACCCGATTAAATTTCAATTAATTACAAAATTGGATTTTTAGTTGCTTTCAAATCAATAAATAGTTGAGTTATTGAGTTGACTAAATAGTGACGTCACAGCGTGCTATTACCATACAAAATATAAGGGGGCATCGCGTTTTGACAGCTTATAAAAAGTATATCAATTGATTGGTGTGTCAACTACCCTATTGCGAGTCGGACTCGCGCATAAAGGCTTCTGAACCATCGTAGTAGGGGCGCTCCCTTTTATTTTTTGTTGTGGTAGTGGTAATTGAAAATCACATTCTGTGAAAATTTTAACTGTCTACCTATTACAGATCATTAGATACAGTCCGCTGATAGAAGACGGACAGCGAAGGCTTAGTAATAGGGTCCTGTTGGTTACACTTGGGGTTTGGACCCCTAAAAATGCCTAATATAGCCAATAGTAGAGAATTTAACCTCTCCAAGTTTTTAGCATATTACGCTAAATTCGCTTGCTTGCTGCACTCGCTCTTGCAGCCTCTATCTTTGGTTTTTAAGTTAATCTGCTCAAGTCGAGAAAATTACAGGCTGCTAAAATTTTCAAGCCCTCGAATTTATCTAACTTAACTTAACCTCCTAATTTTACCGTACCACTACTACCATCTTTGGGGAAAGTCCTGGAGCGCCTGATCGTCCCACGTAGGCTACCGGACGGACTAATATTTCTTAACAACCAATTCGGTTTCACTATGGGAAAATCTTCCATAGACGCTGCACTTTTTTCCAGAAAAATTGTTAATACATTGGAACACAAGTACGTAGTTAGGATCTTTCTAGATATTTTGGGGGTTTTGATGAAGCGTGGTAGCCAGTGCTACTTCTTAAAATGAAAACTCGTGGTTCCACTTACATGCGGCTGTTCATTAACCGCGTTACGCGGACAACGGCCTTCTGCTCATTCAGTCCAGTACTTGGGCGAACTCGAGAATTTGGCTAATACTTGCCTACGATTAATATCTCAGTGGGGCGATCAAATCGTCTGACCTTTGCACCGAAAAAAACTTATCAACTTATCTTTAAAATGTAATCTTAAATCGTGGCCTAGTATTAAATTTAATAACGATCCCGTAAAAAGCAAGTGTTGATGAACTGGAAATTAACATAATTTCCAATTCGCTAATCATATTTTTGATTAATTTCGTTGCGGGAACCAAGATAGTTAAACTGTTTCTCCGGGACTTCGTCGAGCTTCATTGTCTCGACGCTTTTCTGGTGTTAATCACTGTTGATTCTGTCTTTCAGGAGTTGCAATGGTTTGGGAATAGAGTGACGGGCGTGTCCCAATGAGAAAAGTAACTCCGAATATTTCTGTGAACCAAAGAAATAATCCGTAGCGAGATCAAGCTAACGGAGCTTCAAAATTCGCATCCCGAAGCGCGGTTAACTTGATCTCTTAATTCTTTGGCATTTCTATATAAACTGACTCATTTGTTGTCTTGTTTCTTGTATGGACAAGGAAAAGTTATTCTTTTCGAAGCAGGATACAAACATTTCCTTGGAGGAGCTAAAGAAGCGCTCCCCTGAAACTAATCGAAGCTCATGAGGTGGACGAATGATGCCTGCATCGATGCTCGCGGAATTTAGTATTTTATGACACTAATGATAAGTGTAGCTTTTCAGTGCTTGTGCGAATCATTCAAATTACTATTCTTTTATGCACGCTCAGTCTTCTTCAAACATTGCACTTACCAGATTTATTACCACAGGGGCGTCCGTCGCGAAGAAACCAAAACTACCCGCGCGAAGAACAAAACTGGGAGATACAGTTACAGTGGAGCTCAAGAAAGCAGACTCGAAGATTATCCAGAATGTTACTGATACAAAACCAGGAGTTCAAAGTAGTATCAATAATACTGCTGTAGATACAGATTGCCGCACTCATAGTTATGAAGATTTTAGTTGTAAAATACGCCATAACAAAGGTAATGACAGTAATGGCGAGTCTCACAAATGTGATGTATGTCAGCGTAGTTTTAGTAGAAAGTATAATTTAATGAAACATTTTCGTATACACACTGGTGAAAAACCTTACACGTGTGACCTATGTCAGCGTGCTTTTACTAAAAAGGATAATTTAGTTAAACATATTCGTATACACACTGGTGAAAAACCTTACACTTGTGATGTATGTCAGCGTGGTTTTAGGGTAAAGGGAGAGCTTTCTGCACATACTCGAACACACACTGGTGAAAAACCTTTTAAGTGTGATGTGTGTCAGCATAGTTTTAGTAAAAAGGATAATTTAATGAGTCATATTCGTATACACACTGGTGAAAAACCTTACACGTGTGACGTATGTCAGCGTAAGTTTAGGGTAAAAGGAGAGCTTTCCGCACATACTCGAACACACACTGGTGAAAAACCTCACAAGTGTGATACATGTCCGCGTAGTTTTAATAAAAAGGATAATTTAATTAAACATATTCGTTTACACACTGGTGAAAAACCATATACGTGTGATGTATGTCAGCGTAGTTTTAGGCTAAAGGGAGATCACACAGTACATATCCGAAGACACACTGGTGAAAAACCTTACACGTGTGATGTATGTCAGCGTAGTTTTAGCGTAAAGGGAGAGCTCTCAGCACATTCTCGAACACACACTGGTGAAAAACCTTTTAAGTGTGATGTATGTCAGCGTGGTTTTAGTAGGCAGAGTTGCGTACAAAAACATATTCAAGTACACAGTGCTGTAAAACCTTTCACTGAACGTAAATCGTTTAACTGTGAGTTTTGTCAGCGTAGTTTTAGTGCAAAATGTATCTTAACAAAACATATTCGAACACACACTGGTGAAAAACCTTATAAGTGTGAGACTTGTCTCCGTAGTTTTAATCAAATAGGTACTTTAACAAGACATGTTCGTACACACACTGGTGAAAAACCTTACGAGTGTGATGTGTGTCATCGTGCTTTTGGTCACCTGTCGAGTTTGAAAACGCATGTTGGTCGTGTGCACCCTAGTGAATAACATAACAGGTGTAATATGCGCAGGCTTGGGGGCGTACTGCCGTGCGTAGTAATGCACTAGTGAGCTTTACTTTTACTCTTGTTCCAACCGTACGCTATCATCATCATCTTCCTGCCCTTGTCCCACTCTACTTGATGTCGGTGCAACACGTTTTCTTCTTCCATTCTCCCCTGTCAGACGTCACGGCAACATTTACTCCTTTCTCTTTCATATCATTCCTCATCCATCTTTTCTTGGGCCTCCCTCTCCCTCTCCATCCATCAACATTAATATCCATCAGTTTTTTAGTAACATGCTTTTCATCCAACCGTAGTAAATGGTCCCTTCACGAAGCCGTCAACCAAGCATCCTGTCCACATTATTGCTGGGAAACAAATTTGTTTTGGGATGAAAATTCACGGTTTAAGGTAGGACTAAATTGTGATGTTGCTCGGGTAGTGACGTCATAAACGAACAGTCGACGATCAGACATACTAACTGACGCTGATGATCACTGATCGCTGGAGCTAAAATTAAAAAAAAAAATGGATTTTGGGGAAACGGTATTTGGTCACAAGAATCGTACATTTGAAAATTCATTAATATGTTTTCTTTCATGAATATTTTGCGTTTCTTATTTTATTTGATAATGTGATTGGGATACCTAGTTGCTCCTCGGATCGGAAAGGTTTTTTAACATATCTTACTAATATTATGAAGAGGAAAGATTTGTATTTTTGTGTGTGTATGTTTGTAATGAATAAACTCAAAAACTACTGTGCCGATTTCAAAAATTGTTTAACCATTGGAAATCTACATTATCCCTGAGTTACATAGGCTATATTTTATCCCAAAATGTTTAAAAAATAAATGTCCACCCGTGCAAAGCCGGGACGGACCGCTAGTATTTTATAAAGGAAAAGTGTGTAAGTAAGTATGTGATTTTAACAAATAAAATAAATGATAACTAAAAAAATATATGAATTTTATTTGATTACCTAATATTGAAATCCCAATATATAGGGTGACTGGTAATTAGTGACCGATACTTAAACACGTGATTCTACTCATGATAACAAACAACTTTCCCAAAGAAACAATTTTTTTTATACCTACTCGTTCACTTTATATTATATATGATTTTATCCCAATAACACAACAGTCGTAAGAAATTCGCGCGCGCGCGCCTTTTACCTATCAGCTGTTAGCCGCGGGACGCCGTTCTGTCTCATAACTATGGTACCGTGCTACGATGGGTAGGCAGAGCACCCGTGCGGCTCGCAAGCCCGCGCCACAGGCCGGCCGCCACGTGCCGTATGCCGTGTTATTGTGATTAAAGTGAATGAGTATAAAAAATAAATGTTTCTTTGGGAAAGTTGTTTGTTATCATGTGTTTAAGTATCGGTCACGAATTACCAGTCATCCTACAGGGTGTAAATAGACCCTTCACGAAGCCGTCAACTAAGCATTCTGTACATCAAACTAAGTAACTCTACGCAAAAATTATTGCAATTATTGCTGGGAAACGACTTTTTTTTTTGGTGTGAAAAATCACGTTTCACGGTAAAACTCAATGTTACGCACAAGAAACTTAGTGCTGATGGATGCTATGAATAGTTAATGGGTCATGTAGTTAATTAAAGTAAAGTTAAAATCTTAAAAAGTGTTTTTTTTTTTAAAACTTGTGAAAAAATTGAAACTTTGACCTTCAATATCTCCAGAACCTTCCCAGGTATTGTCTAGAAGAAAAAAATTATCCCAATAATGGGTAGAATATGTGGTTTTCGTTTTCGTTAAGGGTCTTTTTACACCCTTTATATAAAAATCACGTGTCCTGTCGTACACGCTAATCTTCGAAACCACCTAACAAACGGCTTGGAAGATTTTTGTATGAAGCCTGGCCGGCCTACCTTCCGCCATTTTGTGTGCTGAAGATGCCATCAGTGAATGGACTTTAATTTTGATAGCTCATATCTCGGAAACGTGCCACTTTAGAACATTTTGTCTCATATAAAACTGGTTTGTTTTGATACCAACTATCGATTAATACAGGGTTTTATGTATGGCCGTAATTTTGAAAAAAAAATGGCAGATGTCCGGCCGTTGAATTCAAACCCCTTGAGATAGGCAGTCCCTCCATATAAAATACAGGTATTCAGCTGCATCCGGTTAGACTGGAAGCCGACCCCAACATAGTTGGGAAAAGGCTAGGCAGATGATGAGAGAAGTATGGAAGAAGAGATGCTGCGCTAACCTCAAATGAATTTGGATAAAGGCAGGAGAATGGTGATGATGTTAGGTATTTTCTAGGTCTTTAAAAATAAAACAAAAACTGGTACATATTGCTTCCCTCTAATCACGGTTTGCAGTCGGCTCTTCATCGACGTAATTGATTTTTTAACCCCCGATGCAAAAAGAGGGGTGTTATAAGTTTGACCGCAATGTGTGTGTGTCTATCTCTGGCACCGTAGCTCTTAAACGAGTGAACCGATTTGGATGCAGTTTTTTTTATCTGAAAGTTAGTTTCTTGGCGATGGTTCTTAGATAGACGTTAGAGCGTTTATCTAAGAACCATAACCTCTCGAACGTTTTATCAAAATCGGTGCAGGCATTTACTAGATAATATGGGCGATGAAAGTGGGTATTAAAAATCGAATATTTTCAAATATACCCAAGTGGGGTATCAAATGAAAGCGCATGATGTGTATATTAAAATTAGATATGTTTTATCAAAATCGGTGCAGCCATTTACTAGATATGGGGGATGAAAGTGGGATTTATCTCTCATCTTTTATTTTCTCGTTGGGGGTTTTTTAAATTTAATTTTAATTATGGTATCTTGGGGAAAACATTCCACTTTACCAACGACGCAACCTTCAATTCGTCAAGGATCGAAGGGACTTGACTTGCTCGAACCCTTTATTTCAGCTCTATATAGTCTGAACCAGTCCATAGGCCGTATATTCACTTCGTCTTGGTGTTGCAACGTGATACGCGACGTGTCATAGAGATACATCAACAAGAAGTTATCGCTGGAAATCAAGCAAAGGGAACAACGTGGTGTTGGAGAACGTCTATAATGCACCGATTAGTTGTCTGCCCCTTTCCTTGACTTCCTCCAGGCAAAAACGAGCGCTGCTTTCTCTGAAAAGATATCATGCATGCAGGATCCGCCGCCGCATGCAACGGTTACAGCGAGGCAAACAAAGGCACAGTCCTGCCATCAATATGTAAAAAATTTCGAGGTCGCTTCGCGCGATTATGCAGCCTGCTTTCTCTTGAATCATAGTATTGTCTTTTAGTCACCAGTGGCGAAGGGGAATTGTTTTTTTTTCTATGTTTCTTTTGACCTCATTTTCGTTATCAGTGACCCCGAAAACCATGAAAATGATACCCATGACGGAAAAAACAACAAAATTGTTGGCGCCATTTTGAATTTGCCCCCCTGGCTCAAAAGCTGGCGACGCCCGCCCACGGGGTAGCAGAAAAATATGATTTGACAGTAAAAAAAAATGTGACGTGATAGAATATTTTTGCTAACACTTTTAGGCTTAAGGAAGGTAGTTTAACATGTTTATAAAAAAATTTGCGGGGTATACAAAAAAAGTTATTTGTAAACTAGTTTAATTTATGGTGTGAACACAAAAACAAAAAAAAAACACCGCTCTTTAATTAAAGTAAGAAGCAATTAAATAATGAAACACATTTGTAATCACAACGATGTCAATGGTTCTATTTACTGATACTGATACTGCTAGCCTGTGTCATCCCACTGCTGGGCAAAGGCCTCTCTCCATGACTTCCAAATTATTCGATCCAGAGCCAATGTGGACCACTGGTCGTTAGTTTTGTCCAGCTCGTCCCGCCATCTCTTGCGAGGTCTACCGCGTCGCCTTCTGGCTGTGTCAGGGCTCCACATCGTGGTTATTTTGGCCCACAGCTCGTCGGGCATGCGGTTCTATTTACACTCAATTAAAAGATAATAACAGGATCAGCAGGGGCGGATCCAGGGGTGTACGTTACCCTAGCAGGAAATGCAATATCTCGAAAACCTGAAGACGCACAACCAATTTTTTCGGTGTACTTTTTTGCACAAATATAAGCTCTCTGGCCATGCACAATATTTCTTTCTCCCATCATTCTTTTAGAATTTTCCTGCTGGCAAAACGTTACCCTAGCAGGAATCGTTTTTTCCAAAACGACAAAGCGCACCAATTTTTTATATGGTCCACTTTCACAGCAGATTATACACTAATTATACGTTCCAATCATATCGCTCTATGAGACACTTTCCTGCTAGGGTAACGTACACGACATCCCCTGGGGCGGATCTAGTTCGACGACATATATTATTTGTATGCTCATTGGTTTTAATCAAATAAATACTTTGTCTGATGGCAAACACAAGCCAGAGCGACAGGCAAAGTAGGACTATGTACTGTTATAATTAGCACTTGCGTATTTACCCTCAGGTCACGAAGGCAATGGCTCGGGGCGGCAACTGAGAAGGGCGGCTTGCGCGTGCTTATTTCCTAGTCTGCCGCCCCGGATTTACTTGATACCAGCACTAAACTCTTCAAGCCTGCAGCAGGGCAGCCCCGTAGCTTCCATATCTGTATTGAGGATGGTTTTAGTCTAACTTACTTATTATTACTTGCAAAAGATGCGAATTGTGGAGGAACAGACATCCCACCCCTCCTCACTTCATCAATCCAGCAGAACATCTTCCTTCTGGACAGGAACTGCAGTCAATGTGCCAATCTCTTAACCGTTTGCGGGCCCAGGTTGGCCGCTGTAGAAATAATCTGGCCAAATGGGGTATTAAATCATCGACCCGTCCCAAACACAATGTCAATGTGGAGCCCCTCAGCTGGATATGTCCCACCTACTTTCTTGCCCATCCTGCACCTTCCAGGATTTAAACGAGCCAACGACAGAGCTGTGCAGGTGGCAATATACTGGTCGGGTATTATTTGAGTCTATCGACACGCAAAGAAGAAGAAGAAGACTTACTACTAAACGCACCATGGACTTGAGAAGATAGCCTCTAAATATTGATGTAATCATTTTTTTCTTGCACGGGTTTTGGGCAGGAAAATTTGATAACATCCAATTTCTTTTCCATGCAGATTTACAAACATCATTAAAAACATGTATTTAATAATAAAAAAAATGTGAAAACGTCAGAACTTTGATCCCCAATATCTCCGTAACTAGATGGTTCCCAGGTATGGTCTAGAACAAAAAATGATCGCAATGACGGGGAGTTCAAATGGCTTTCGGCTTCGTTAACCTTTTGACCACCATTAGTCATATATAAGTGACAAGCAAGCGACTGCCCTGTACGCCAAACGACACCAATATGTGACGAAATGGTAGGTGAAAATTGGTGGTGGAAATAGCGGCTTGGCGTGAGAACACGCACGTGTGTTTATGTTCTGGCGGTCAAAAGGTTAAGGGTACTGTTACATCTTTTATTAATATGTTAAAAGACTTTCAAGAAGAACACAATAAATAATAAAAGTCTGTTTTTATAATTTATTTCACTTTAATGCACGTACATTCAAATATCTAAACGATGGTTACAAAAATTACAATAAACAATAATATTACGTTACTCCAGACAATCTTTCAAACTCTCAAACGCAAAGCATTTATTTCAATTAGACCATTAAAGCCCTTTTTTTTTTACGGATGGGAAATCATCAAATGACTTCTCCCGCTCTGGGTGGAGTGGGAGGGAGTGTCAGACTCTTACTGACTAAAACCCATCCATATTGTTCCTTCATTGCCCTTTGTGTTCCAGGGCCACGGTATCTCTTTCGAACAGTCCCGCAGCCCCGGCAGGCATCGGCCCTTGCGGGCCCCTTCCTGGTACCATTACAGCCCTTACACGCACTTTTGAATGTCAGAAAAACAAAGAAAGCGAAGCTACAGTCTCAGTCACAAGGCATAATAACTTGTGAAAGTACTGTAGTTGCCCAATCCAATGCGTAGATATCTATGGAGAAGAATGGTCAAGAAACTCCATGGACACTCTTTTAAATCATTTTTTTCAACACAATACAAAATCTTGCTTACTTCATTCATGTTGAGATTATACATATATGTGAGAACGATGTATAAAGTGCACGTCTTTATACATCGTTCTCACATATATGTATAATCTCAACATGAATGAAGTAAGCAATGAGTTAAGAGCGTCCGAAGTAAAAAGATATAATTCAAAAATAAAATAAACCGTGGCAGCTTAGAGATGACCAGTCCCTACTGACAGCGACCGTTAACGAACATGACGCATGGATCAGCACCATTTTATTTCAGTGGGACCGCTGTCAGAATGTGACACGAGCTATATCTTCGATATCTTCCCACTGTAAGTCCCACAATTTGACGCAAAGGCGCTCATTTAACGTACAAGTCAATATTCTTACTCTTAAGGTGTAACATTTAGTTTATACAATTCATAACTTATTTTAGGCAAAATTAAATGTATTTTCAAAACGCACAATATTTACATAACAACACTTTAAGTACAAGGTATAAACGGACCCTTCACGAAGCCGTCAACCAAGCATTCGGTACATCAAACTAAATAACCCTACGCAAAAATTATTGCTGGGAAACGACTTTTATTTTTGGGGTGATAAATCACGTTTTATGGTAAAACTCAATGTAACGCACTCAGAACATTGTGCTGATGGATGCATCGAATAGTACGGAATTTTTGGAGGTATTTAAAGTAAAGTTATAAAATTAAAAAAATTGTATTTAAAAAAAAAAAATTGAAAAAGTTGGAACTTTGACCCCCAATATCTCCGTAACTAGAAGGTTTGGTCCAAAACAAAAAAGTGATCGCAATGACGGGGAGAACAAATGCCTTTCGGCTTCGTTAAGGGTCTATTTACACCCTTTAGTTTGGCCATACATCGTATCTACTAGGATCGCCATCTCGTTTCTCCAATACATTTACAAAATAATGTCACTTTAAGGGCCGGACTACACCAAACGGAGATGAGACGAAAACTGAGGAGATATGTTGTAATCCACCAATAGGATTTCGTTATTTAGACTTCTCGTATCCGTTCAGATTTAGTAGAAACCGTTGAGCAGAGAGTACGCTATTTGACAACATCGAAAAAAAAAACAAAAATATTTAGTCCCTCAGTTAGATTACCAAAAATGTACGACACGTATGTGTGCGTAGTCCTGGCGGAAAAGTGTCGAATTTCTTCATTTCGGTTTTGCAGATTATCAGTGTATGGCGTCGTGTAATTGTGTATGATAAGCTCAAATTTGTGTATCCAACCATTGGGGAGATATTCAACAAAAACTGTTTCCGCTGGGACTACGTCATCCCAGCGGCACTTTTTCAATCTATGGACATACAAGAAAAAAAATACATACAAAAATTTGTGTGACATAAAACTACGAAGTTATTCAAGTTGCCGCTGCGCTGACGTTTGGCTATTTGATAAAAAAACATATAAAATGATTTACTGCAGAGTTGTATTTTTTTACGCACGTTGGTTTGAATTTGTGTGTAATGTTTGTGAAAACCGAATTTGAAAAAAAAACATACCGTTCAGGAGATATACACGTATAAGTAAAATATGGTTTTGAGGCCCTAATCATCAACAGACTAAAATTATTAATATTATCCATAGAACAGCCAATAACTGTAAGGTGCCCGTTTTTTGCAAAGATGTGTATATCGTACGGTTGGAACAAGAGCAATAGTGAAGGTCACTAGTGCATTACTACGCACGACAGTACGCCCCCGAGCCTGCGCATATTACACATGTTATGTTATTCACCAGAGTGCACACGAACATAATGCGATTTGAAATTCGACACTTGATTAAAAGCACGAGGACACACGTGACACTCGTAAGGTTTTTAACAAGAGTGAACTCGCTTATGTTTTGTTAAATTTGACTTAGCTCGAAAACTACGCTGACATATATCACATTCGAAAGGTTTTACACCAGAGTGAAGTCGCATATGTGTATTTAAAGTTATCTTCTGCCGAAAACTCATGGGACATATATCACATTTGTAAGGTTTTTCACCAGTGTGTGTTCGCATATGTAATGTTAAATTATAATTTCGTTTGAAACTCATGTGACATATATCACATTTGTAAGGCTTTTCACCAGTGTGTATTCGAATATGTTGTGTTAAATCACCCTTTTGTGTGAACTTACCGTGACATATATCACATTTAAAAGGTTTTTCACCAGTGTGTATTCGAATGTGTCTATTTAAACAAGAATTGGTCTTAAAAATACACTGACATATTGTACATTTGAAAATATTTTTTTCAGCAGTTAATCTTAGATCTCTATTTATGTCACCGATGCCTTTGTTCTTACATTTATTATCAATTAAATCTTTGTTACTATTACTACTGCCATCCTTATCTACATCAGTATTATTAATACTGTTATGAACTCTTGATTTTATTCCAGTGAAGTGTAGCTTTTCGGTTTTCTAAATTATTATCGAGTCTGATAGGTCGATTTTCTTTTGCTCCGCTGTAATGGTATCTTCTAGTTTTGGTTCCCTCGCGTCGGGCACACCTGTGAGTATAAATACGGTAAGTACAATGAACGGAGATGGCCAAAATTGATACGAGCCTGATCCCCAGTACTGTACATGTAGGATGACTGGTAATTAGTGACCGATACTTAAACACGTGGTTGTACTGATGATAACGAACAACTTTCCCAAAGAAACAGGAGCATTACGGAACGGGCTTGCGAGCCGCGTGGTAGCTCTGTCTACCCACTGTTGCATGGTACGATGGTAATGAGACAGAACAGCATTCCGCGGCTAACAGCTGATAGGTCATAGGCGCGCGCGCTCGAGTTTCATACGGCAAACTGAGACAAACTATATGTTTGTAACAATAAGATCACCGGCGAAAAAGTAGGTATTTAATCTCTTTGCTTTACACAAAGAGATTAAAGTTTTGAAATGTCTGGCACAAAACGAAACATTTTCAAATTATAACAACATACATTTTATGTCAATCAAATAAGGTTACCAACGTAATAAAAATCATCCCATATTAAAGCTTCCTTAGGTTTTATTTAAAAAACTATTTCTGTTCAGAAACCCCTAACAAAGTTAGACTGACAGATACTAAACTAAGCACTTTGGAAACTAAACTATTAATTCAATAATAACTAATTTGTTTTATAAATAAGAAAGCAAAAAAAAAATGTAAGCTACGGTAAGGATTTCAATAACTAATACGGGGCGTAAACAGACCCTTCACCAAGCCGTCAACCAAGCATTCTGTACATCAAACTAAGTAACTTTACGCAAAAAATTTTGCTGGGAAACGAAATTTTTTTTTGGGGTCGAAAATCACATTTTACGGTAAAACTCAATATAATGCGCTCAAAACTTATTGCTGATGGATGCTTTGAATAGTAAACGGACCATGGAGGTAATTGGAGTAAAGTTAGAACCTTCATCATCATCTGCCTAGCCTTTTCCCAACTATATTGGGGTCGGCTTCCAGCCTAACCGGATGCAGCTGAATACCAGTATTTTACATGGAGCGACTGCCTGTCGGACCTCCACAACCCAGTTAGTACTGGGTAATACGATACCCTTGGTAAGACTGGTTGTCAGACTTTTTGGGCCACTGACTACCCGTAACGACTGTCAAAGATCTACAAATGACACCCGGGACCAACGGCTTAACGTGCTTTCCGAGGCACGGAGGAAACTCGGTATGTAATGGGTGGTCACCCATCCACAGACCAACCTAGGCAAGCACGGCTTAACCTAAAGATCGACCCGAGCGGCTGATATTATTAAGCCACGAGCTCCTCCTAACGAACGAGAACCTTAAAAAGTAGTATTTAAAAAAAAAACTTGTGAAAAAATTGGAACTTTGACCCCCAATATCTCCGTAACTAGAAGGTTTCCAGGTATGGTCCAGATCAAAAAAAATGATCACAATGACTAGGAGAACAAGTGCCTTTCGGCTTCGTTAAGGGTCTTTTTACACCCTTTATAGTTTATAGCACTTCCTGGTGATGGGCTGAATAGGATGTTTTTGGTATTCGATTATTTTATTATTCGTTAAAAAATATACACATCGACACTGGCTAGGGATATTTCACATTATTTAACATTACTGTAAAAGTACTGGCCATTTCAAAAAGATTTAAACGGTAATTTGCTGTTGGCACATTTTTTTACTGTTTTGCACATTCAAATAAAAAACCAAAAAACACGGAGGCGGCAAAATGGAATTTTACTGTACACTGATAAATTATCTTCCTCATGTGTGTTTAATCAATTTTTTTCACAGGTTTAATAATTTACCTAGTATTGGTGGCTTTTTCTGTGCAATGGTACGCCGACATTAATCCAGAGAAGAGATGAAACGCCGTGATATACAGGAACTTGGTGACAGATGGTGAACGGTGAGGTGTGTCCTGCTCGGGAGCTCCTTGGACACGATAGTTTGGACTTGATATTTGTGTACGGTACAGTTAGAGAACAGACAAGTTTTACGCTAAAATTCGAGCAGGCGGGCGGCTAAATTATTCTTAACAAACCCGCCGCATACGCCCGCGCCCCTTAGCGCTATTCATACTATTTTTCAATACAGAGACGTGAGCACACAGCCGCGCGATTTTTGGCGTACGACTTTATATATCGTACGGTTGGAACAAGAGTAATAGTAAAGGTCACTAGTGCATTACTACGCACGACAGTACGCCCCCGAGCCTGCGCATAACACACCTGTTATGTTATTCACCAGAGTGCACACGAACATAATGCGATTTGAAATTCGACACTTTACAAAAAGCACGATGACACACATGACACTCGTAAAGTTTTTCACGAGTATGAACTCGCTTATGTTTTGTTAAATTTGACTTTTCTCGAAAACCGCGCTGACATATATCACATTCGAAAGGTTTTTCACCAGAATGAAGTCGCATATGTTTTGTTAAAGATATCTTTTGCCGAAAACTACTGTGACATATATCACATTTGTAAGGTTTTTCGCCAGAGTGAAGTCGCATATGTGTAGTTAAAGTTATCTTTTGCCGAAAACTACTGTGGCATAAATCACATTCGAAAGGTTTTTCACCAGTGTGTATTCGCATATGTAATGTTAAATTATAATTTCGTTTGAAACTCATGTGACATATATCACATTTGTAAGGCTTTTCACCAGTGTGTATTCGAATGTGTATATTTAAACAAGAATTGGTCTTAAAAATACACTGACATATTGTACATTTGAAAATATTTTTTTCAGCAGTTAATCTTAGATCTCTATTTATGTCACCGATGCCTTTGTTCTTACATTTATTATCTATTAAATCTTTGTTACTATTACTACTGCCATCCTTATCTACATCAGTATTATTAATACTGTTATGAACTCTTGATTTTATTCCAGTGAAGTGTAGCATATCGGTTTTCTGAATTATTATCGAGTCTGATAGGTCGATTTTCTTTTGCTCCGCTGTAATGGTATCTTCTAGTTTTGGTTCCCTCGCGTCGGGCGCACCTGTGAGTATAAATACGGTAAGTACAATGAACGGAGATATCCAAAATTGGTACGAGCCTGATCCCCAGAATGTACATATAGGATGACTGGTAATTAGTGACCGATACTTAAACACGTGATTGTACCAATGATAACAAACAACTTTCCCAAAGAAACATTTTTTTTAAATACTCATTCACTTTTATCACAATAACACAACAGCGAAGCATTACGGAACGGGCTTGCGAGCCGCGCGGGTGCTCTGCCTACCCACTGTTGCAGGGTACGATAGTAATGAGACAGAACGGCGTCACGCGGCTAACAGCTGATAGGTGACAGGCGCGCGCGCGAATTTCATTTTTGATTTAACTGTGTTTAATAAACGTTTTAATTTTTTTCACAGGTTTATTAATTTACTTACACTTAAAATTTACTTTATAACTGTTAGTTAATATGCCTGTCTAGTAGCTATCGGTGTTTCTATAAACAAAGTTAGGTAGGAATATGCTATCCACGTCACCTACCTGTCTCTCGGAGGGTCGACCCTTTACCATAGATCAGTTGATTCCAAAGACATTCAAATATAACTAGCGATAGACGGGACAAGACCAACAAACTGACAATTCCAAAACCTGTTACAAATTAGTAACCAGTCGATCAGTCTAGTGCGATACGTCGCCTTGTCAGGTCGCATTCATATGACACCAAGACATTTAAATATTTCCGAGCTTTAAGTGGGTCATGACGAAGAAAATCGTAATCCAAACTTGTTACTACTTAGTAACAATGCGTTCTGTCTCGTGTATCAAAATCGAAAATATTCTCCGTCATTGGTGCCGTTTTCGTGGTTTTCGGGGTCGCTGATAATGAAAATGAGGTCAAAATGAATATTGTGCAAATTACGGACCCAGTACCCACTTTCAGCTAGTAAATGAGAATCCAAGATGGCGCCGAGGAAACTTTTCAAAATAGTTGATATGACAATAGAAAATGCTTGTTAAAGGGTTAATGACTTGTCTTAACTGACTAACTAATAAGTGAGAACATTTCAAAAATTTTCCTCGGCACCATCTTGGATTCTCATTTACTAGCTGAAAGTGGGTATTGGGTCTGTAATTTACACACCAAGTGTGCAACAATTTACTTTGAAAAACTGCCTCGAAAAACAAGGGAAGTTTCAAGAAAATTTCGGAACATGACCTTTATGGTGCTTAGTTTCCAAAGGCAGATGTACTTTTGAGACAAATTGTATTTCGAAGGATACATTCGTTCAGAGCTATCAGAAAAAGTATCAGTTTTACGTCCTGAATGTCATAAATTTCTCACAATCAGCACGCGTAGCCTGACCACCGTAGAAACGGGTTTTGTGAAAAGAAATCTGTCATTTTGTCGACACAATCTGTCATTTTGTCGACACAATCTGTCGTTTTGTCGACACAATCTGTCATTATGTCGACACAATCTGTCATTTTGTCGACACAGTCTGTCGTTTTGTCGACACAATCTGTCATTATGTCGACACAATCTGTCATTTTGTCGATTCTTCCGTCAACAAAACCCGTTTCTACGGTGGTCATGCTACGCGTGCAGTAGTTAATGGTGGAGAGGTGGAAAAGACGTGGTCTCAGTATGCCACCCCGTACAACCAACGACAAGATGATTAGAATTCCCTTGTGTGCGTGTCCCCCCCCCCCTGCGGCCCCCCTCAATGAGCCACCTCTTCCATCGGGCTCTCGCGCATTCGTAAAGGTTTGTTCAGTTTCTGCACTTGCTAAAAATCTTGGCTCATCGGCAATCATTTTGGCCGAAGCCGACAGTGTTTTTTGGCCGAAGGTGGCCGAAGCCGAAACTTTGGTCGTACACCACCTACGTTTCATTTTTTTTTAATAGCCTTGTATATCCCACTGCTGGCCAAAGGCCCCCCCATATCCTTCCAGGTACTCTTCTCCTACTTTTCATTAATTAAGTAATACTTACTAGTTGTCGCCACGGCTCCGCATTTCTCCGTAGATGCTTCTCGTTCTTCTTCCTCTTCAATTTTAAACAGCATTAAAGGTACATCGTCTTCTGTAACGGATTCAAACTGGGGTGGTAGTATATCTTCTACATCTAGACGGCTATTGTCTAGATTTCCTAGATCTAGATCTGTAAGTAAACAAAAACAGTTAAGATTTACTATTTTATTGAGCAGCACGCGTAGCATAACCACCGTAGAAACGGGTTTCTTTGACGGAAGAATCGACAAAATGACAGATTGTGTCGACAAAATGACAGATTGTGTCGACATAATGACAGATTGTGTCGAAAAAATTACAGATTGTGTCGACAAAATGACAGATTGTGTCGACAAAATGACAGATTGTATCGACAAAATGACAGATTTCTTTCACAATCTTTCATTTTGTCGATTCTTCCGTCAAATAAACCCGTTTCTACGGTGGTCATGTTACGCGTGCTGATCACATAAAGACATATTTTAAACTGAATTCGTTTTAACCAAACATCACATTATACACAGAAAAAGTAAATTATTGACGTTTCCATAGAGCAAAGCAAGTCAAAAAAAGGAATGATAACAAAATGGGGGGATACAGTTTGGTGATGCAGCTTCATATTTATCATATCCATCCTAAATTCAATTACACCATTAGATAGCTAAAGGATCAAAGAATTCATTACGCCAAGCGAGGACTGTGACGCATCGCGCGGGGTGGAGGGGGAAGCGCCGCCGTTTTTTTTTTAATATTTGAAAATCGATATATTTTTTTAAAAGCCTCCTGAATTTCAGTCTATATAATCGAAGAGGTCTGAATATTTTAATATGGAGCCTGGCTGCAATTTATTTATTTATTTAACAATTTATGTACACACTAAATACAGAAAAGAAGAAGGAACAGAAAATAGTACAAAGGTGATGCTTATTTCTAAAGAAATCTCTTCCAGCATACCTGCGAGAGGAGATAATAAAAAAAGAGATGTAGACATAGTGTGTAAAAGAAGAAGAGAAAATTGAATACATAAAACAGAACTTTAAAAAAATAACTTAATAAAAAACTTAACTTTTAAAATATTTAATAACTTTTATTTACTATTTTAATCAAATCATCAATACCAACAAGTAATGTATGAGACAAAACTTCTAAACCATTGTTTTCATTTGTTTTAATTCACTACATTTTAAAAATAAAGCTGTTGCCCGCGACTTCGTTCACAAGAACATTTATGTGTGAGAAAACAAAAGATAGCCTTATCTCCTTGCCAAAGAAGAAGGAGCACGGTCCAAACAAAATTAACCCACGTCCTACAGCAACGAGAAGTATCTCAAAAAAATGATAAAAATGGGTTTAAAAAGATGGCATACTTCCAAACTCCATCCTTACAGTCAAGCATATAAAAAATTGCTATGAAAATTCGTTCAGGGGCAGTAATATCTACGATGGATGTATTACTATATTGAGAAATAATTTGGCTATCTTGATTTGAATTCAATTATTGAGTATCCATCATAGAACTAAAAGTTGTTTTCCTGCAATAATTTTTCGGTGAAGTTACTTATTTTGATGTGCAGAATGTTTGGTTGACTGCAGCGTGAAGGGTCCGTTTACACCCTGAATTCATTGCAGATATGACTGCCCCTGAACGAATTTTATAGCATTTTTTTATATGTTAGTAAGGATGGAGTTTGAAAGTATGCCATCTTTTTATACCCATTTTTATAATTTTTTTGAGGTACTTCTCTTTGCTGTAGGACGTGGGTTAATTTTGATCCTTCTTCTTTCATTAAGATCCGATCAGTTGTTTAGTTGTGAAAAGGTAACAAACATACAGTCAGTTTTGCGTTTACAATAATAAGTATGGATTTTTAATAAAACAATAAATTAACAATAAACTAAAACCTTTCCTGTTCAATAAACTGTTTCTTTATCTTTTGGAAGATATTAATTACTATATCAATAATTTTTTTGGTTGAAAACGTACCATCACATTGATATTCTTCCTCGGGCTCAAGACTATCATCTTGTCTCTCACAAACAGCTGGTAATTCTTCTTTCACGACAACACTTTCTGTTTGACAAACTTCAACTGTACTTATGCTCACTATAGGAGAGATAATAAACCCATGGGCAACCTCTAAGTGGTCTTGGTTTATTAAAGGTTTTGGCTGTAAAAAGACGATTACAGTATTACATAAAATATGTTGATGATCACAAGGGCATTACTCACACATTAAACAGTAAATATCTGTTGAAGAACACCTCACCTCATAATTCCCACTCATTATCTGAGCGAACAGCTCTTCTGCTTCCAAACATTTCCTCAGCAATCGGAAGCATTGCTTTAGTTTAGCACAGCAGAAGGAACAAGCGAGGATCGGTCTACTGTCGTCAGTTACAAACTGCAACAAAACTTTGAGTTTCAGTTTTCTGGGTTTGTGAATAATATTTTTTTACACTTAATTTAACAGGTTTTGATTTTGGAGGAGCTTCTGGCTAAATAATAACAGCCGCTCAGGTCGATCTTTAGGTTAAGCCGTGCTTGCCCAGGTTGGTCTGTGGATGGGTGACCACCCATTACATACCGACTTTCCTCCGTGCCTCAGAAAGCAATTCCAATGTGGTATCATTTATGGTAAAAAACACAAGTTGATCGATACAAAGTTTATCACTTTTAATTCTTTAAAAAGAGCGCTTAGCAAGTCACTGTTGTATCTACATAATCTATATATATAAAAATCAATTGCTGTTTGTTAGTCTCGCTAAAACTCAGAAACGGCTTGACCAATTTTGATGAAATTTTGCATAGTTGTTCTACATAGGTCAGGAATGGTTTATAAGGTAGTAGGTAGGTGGTAGGAAGGTGGTAGGCAGTTGGTAGGTAGTTGGGAGGTAGGTGATAGGAAGGTGGTAGGTATTAAGTAGGTGGGTAGTTGGGTAGGAGGAGGTAGGGAAAAGTGCATTGCAACGCATGCCGGGGCAGCTAGTTACTTGTGTTAACAATCAGCAAACATTAACATTGATCAGCACTCGTGCTCAAGGCAGATTGGTGGATTTATAATTTTATTTTAAGCACGGCTTATTAGTTTTCTGTCAACAATCTTGTTGATTTGACTTTTGTCCAATCTTCTTACAAAGAGTTCATGTGATTCCATAGGCATTTAAATACAAATATTCAAGACATATAAATGTGTGATGTACAGAGGGAAACGATGGATGGACTGTGTGAAGGATGATATGGCTAGAAAGGAGATGACTGCTGAAATGACGAGTAATAGAGAAGTATGGAAGAAATAGACATGCTGCCGACCCCTAATAAGTTGGAATAAGGGCAGGAGAATGCTGATGATGATATTCAAGAAAGTATCAACTTACTGGAACGCCAGTCAGCCTCTCATATACTTCATGCAAGTTCTTGTTGACCACCGCAGACATGTGAACATTCTCCGCTAGACATATCCTACACTTTGGCAGTTTTTTCATCTTGTAACTGTTTAAGTATCACTGAAGATAATTACTTCAACGTAGAAATTCAGCTGCGTACAACAGGCGGTTACAGGCGACTCTTGTATAATTATTGCGACTTCTTTTAGTGTCTACGGAAGTGTCGCGACTAAGCTTAAGTTTACAGCGTGTATATTGAATTATTTAAGACGACCCTCTGAGCAATTATCGTGAGTACTCCATTTTAGGACCACACGGTAAGACGGCAGCGGCCGGAGAGTGCTAGACTTATTATATGACTCTTAGGACAGCCTATAATTAATAGAAATTAGTTTAATAGTCCCTAGACACCATCGACTGCACCTACAGTACGAATACCGGTATCAAAACGAAAATAAATTTCTAATAAATAACACTGACAGCAGATTGACATTGACATTCAAGGTTTTCAAAGCAGGCACAGAGTATGTAAACACCACATCTATACTAATAATATTGTTAAGCTGAAGAGTTTGGTTGAACGCGTTAATCTCATGGTTAGACTTGAAAAAAAAAATTGTGCTAGATAGCCCATTTTCCGATGGTTGGATCTAGTATCACTTGGCAGGAGTCGTGGGGTTAAAGCAGGTAGGGCTTTGGTCCCCGATTATAACACTACCACTCTTATTACAATTTTTCCGAGAAATTAATAATAAATGTTTTTCAACTCAAATCAGATAAAAAGTGAAAACGGAACGTTAAAATGAGCGATTGACAACCAAAATCAGGAGGTCTACTCTCTAAATCCGTCAACGAAAATACGGGCCCGTCCGAACTCTCCCTATTGATTACGGATTCATGACTGTCGAACGGAATCATAGACAATATTCGTGAACGAATGATGCACGGCGATAGAGTTGTGCTATTTTACAGGCCGATTACCGGTTTACTAACTTCATGGTTTTCAAGTTTCTAAACAAAAATATTATTGTTATTGTTAAAAAATGACAACATTTTTAACAATATACTTTTTATTATGTCTTTATATATAGAATTGAACAATGTTTGCCAATTTTGTCCGAATTGTGGCTTTATCCTATTAATACCTTTGCTTTCCTTTCTTTTGACGGCAACTTTCAAATGAAATGTCAGTTATTTACAATTTATATAATTTGCATAATTAATACGACTCGGGAACTTTCCGTAATAAATTGTAAAATGGCCTCAATCGCTCCAGCAGTAACTCACGCGCTCAAATAGAGGCGCACTCCTCAATTTTATGAGTGAGAACAACGACTTGCAAAATATCAGCGGCAACCAAAATACGCCAGTGGTGCCCAGGGACCCTCCAAGCAAGTTCGAAGCTCGTTGCCATCGGAACAAGCCGAGGACAGTCTGATGAAGAAGGCTTCATTCGTGTGGAAAAGAAGAAGAAGCCTACCTACTCGCAATCTGCGGTAACGCATTGACAGGTCCGAACATTGTATCAACGCAGCTGTACGTGTCCCGTCTACATCACAACACGACGCCAGAGGAGGTCGTGGAGTATATAAGGAACAAGACCAAGTTCACCCTAAGAGTGGAGAGGTTTAGTCTTGCCACAAGATTAATTTCAACCCTTTTGTGGTACGGGTCCCAACACACTATCTCGAGACTTTTATGAAGGAATGTTGGCCGCAGGGTGTCGTGTATCGATGTTTTCGCGGAAGTCTATATATAACACTGGGACTCAGTGCAATACTTGGCAGACCAAACGTAGTTAATAGTTTTTTGTAAATGTGTTCGATATGTATTAGCTTATTATTGTTCTTATAAGATTATCTTGTGTATTGTATCAATGGGCCTTAGATGCCTGAAAATATAAGTGTTTGATCGATTGAAACTAAGTTCCTAGCAAATAATTTAAGACTACAATAGATAAATAAAAGGGAATATGTTTTGATTGTAATAGTGTATTGTTGATTGTATTTTTTTTTTCAATTTGTTTGTTACCAAATTAAAAAAAATATTCTGTTCAAAAAAATTATGCTTTTATTGTGGAAAATCGTTTCTTTACTTATATTACAATCTTCCGCCAGTCCCAACACCCATTATGTACTGTAAGCAAAATATACAGTTTGTTGGGTACAAAAGCAGCAAGGATCTAAAAGTAAACAAAAACAACAGTAAATAGATAGGGCAGATTGATAATGATAATACAACTCATTAATTTGCAGAATCTCAATAACGTTAGTCCTTAATTCTTGAATCAAACCATTACCAACCTTCATTCTTGGATCAACACCATTTCGTCGCTTGTTGAGGCAAAAGAGGTAATAGATCCTCACAAAAATCTTCAAATAATTCTGTGTGAGCCCTTTAAACTCTACATCGAGAATACTCGCCAGCCGGAAGTTTTGGCGCAAGTAGAATCAGTGTCGCCTTCGCTCTTCTTGTGGAGCTTCTTCGAGCATTAAAAAGCAGCCATTGTATTTGTTAAAAAAAAAAACTAACTAACCTTTCGTCGACAGCACGATAACTATTTTGATGTCGTATCACATGACATAACGATCCGTCTTTAAAAGTGTCAAATTCCCCTTTTCAAACGGGCAAAAACACATCGGGAGTAGGGACACTGTCAAATCGAGTTGTAGTTCATTCTTATTTCGGGCATCGAACTAATCTTATGTCAGTACGCAGTGTCAGGTGCTACAGAAAGAGTAGGAAATGGCCGTAACTTCGGCCGAACATACGGGCTTCGTGCTTAGAGAGTAGACCCCCTGGTCCACATATTGTCCGTGGTGCAAAATGACGTGAAAAGTGTTTTGTTGTTTTATTCGTTTTTATAACAACCTAGAAACCCTGCTTATAAGAAATGTAGTAGCCCCACTGATTGTATGTGTGTACAATAGGCAATGTTACTAGGAGAACTTAAGATTTAAGAGCGAGCGGTGTGAGCTCTGGACTTGGGGCACTGGGGCACCACGACTCGGACAGGTTAGGTTCGAAGGGGATGGCGGGGTCAAGAGAGCGAGCGAACTAAGACCTCGCCATTCCCTTCGTGTTAGGTTACTTTAAATTTAAACCCTGCGAGCGCATGTGCGATGTGGGCTCAGCGATCATTGTGCCGATAGTCGTATCAGTCCATAGCTTAATTGCAAAGAGTCTCGACCAACACCTGTGGAGGCTCTCCTTAGGCAGCTGGATCAAGGGTTTGATTCAGAAAGCGGTATTCCTGGACACGGCTCGTATTATTAGTAAGTTTCTCTCTCTGGAGCCCTGAACGCCGCCGCCGGTAGCTTGGACCCTGTTCCGGTAGGCTAAAATTTTCTATATTTTTAAATGTTTTTTATATTGTTTTCATTTTGAGGAATATTTAAAAATGTATTGGATTTGTATAAAAATAAATAAAGGAATAATAATAAATCGTTTATTTATAAAAAGGGGTACATTTACAAAAAAAATTCTTAACAATTAAAATAGAGCACATTTGCTTATTTTTAGTTTGAGCCTGTTTCAGGCTACAAGGTGCGTAAATACCTACTTAAATATCTACTATAAATAAAGGGTGTAAACAGACCCTTAACGAAGCCGAAAGGAACTTGTTCTCCCCGTCATTGCGATAATTTTTTTATTCTACACTATACCTGGGAACCTTAAAGTTACGGAGATAATGGGGGTCAAAGTTCCAACTTTTTTTTTAAATACATGTTTTTATTGTAAGATTTTTACTTTAAACACCTCCACGACCCCCGTACTATTCAATCCATCCATCAGCACAATTTTTTGAGTGCGTTATATTGAGTCTCACCGTAAAACGTGATTTTTCACTCCAACAAAAAAAAGGCGTTTCCCACCAATTTTTTGCCTAAAGTTACTTAGTTTGATGTACAGAATGCTTGGTTGACGGCTTCGTGAAGGGTCCGTTTACACCATGTATGAGTACAATGCCCTTCACAGGTTGTCACTATTTCAATGTAAATAACGTATAAGAACACTCCATAATTCAAGATGACAAAAACAAAGTGATATTTTAATGTTAAAACTACGTCGACATAATATTTTACACTTATGTATGCAGCCAGTGTGTGTTTTAAACTACAGAATTGACTAAACTGCGTTGATAATATCTCGCATTTGCGAAGTTTTTTTGTATGTTATATGTTTCAATAATACATGCTTTCGAGAACTTTTGACCAAATCTACACTAGACACAATTATATCACATTTTGAAAGGGTTTTTCGCCGGAGTGTACAAAAATGTGTTTTTTTTAGATGAGGTACTCTTAACATTAAAACTACGCTATGTCACATTGGTATTTCACTAGTGTGTATTCGAATGTGTTATTTTAATCATAACTAAAACTGCGCTGACGTACCTCATAGTCGAAAGATATCTCAGGATGGAATTTGGTGTGGACAAATGTGCAGTCATGTATATAAAGCGAGGGGAGATTATGGAATCCGAGGGAATTCAGCTCTCGGACTCCATACACCTAAGATCCCTCTCCTCATCCGAAAACTATTAAGATTTGGGTATGTCGGAAGCGTTAGGCATCACGGCAAAACACACTCACAGTATCACCAGGTTTTGTGGAGTCAATCACGGAAGATATCCCGTAAGTGACAGTATAAGTTTTTTTCTATGTCTATTTCGGAATACCTTGGCATATTATTGATACAAGTATATTATTGGGCTACCCGTTCTTGGGTAGGCTGGTGCGGTTGTAGAAATATCGACAAAAAATATATAAAACCAATCGATTGCGGCACATCATACGAAATCTTCTATATGTATAAAAGGAGAACTGACTGACTGACATATCAACGTACAGCCGAAACTACTGGGGCTAGGAATGTGAAATTTTATACACGGCTTCCTATTATAATGTAGGGGAGCACTAAGAAGGGGTTTTTGGAAATTTAACCTTTAAGGGGGTGAAAAGGGGGAATTTTGTTTGTCGAATTTTTTAGAGGAAAGTACGTAACCCACGCGGACGAAGTCGCGGGCAAAGTGCTAGTGTTCAACAAAATTTGTACTATGTTCGAGAGTTCAGAGGAAAAAAAGAAGACGTCAGAGCTTCAAGATTAAAAACAAAAACTAAATTATCAATAATAACAGACATGTTATATGAATGTGGATACTACCAAAATTTAGTAGTAAATTAACCACTTATTTATGTACGGTACAGTTAGAGAACTGACAAGTTTTGACGCTAAAATGCGCGCAGGCAGGCGCCTAAATTATTCTTAACAAACCCGCCGCATGCGCCCGCGCCCCTTAGCGCTGTTCATACTATTTTTCGATACAGAGACGCGAGCGTACGAGTTTATATATCGTACGGTTGGACCAAGCGTAATAGTGAAGGTCACTAGTGCATTACTACGCACGACAGTACGCCCCCGAGCCTGCGCATATTACATTCAGTGCCGGATTTAGGGCAGGCCAACAGGGGCACTTGCCCCAGACCTCCACAAGGAAGGGGCCTCCACAACTTGGTTAAGAAAACATTACATCCTTTTGTGTCCATGAGTCCATCAAAAAGTGTTCAAACACCCCCCGAAATCTCGGATATCTATAGAGAAACCAACCTATCCCAGGCGAAATACTACAATTTTCGAGCTCGCTAATACATCCTAATCATATTCTTACTCAATTCAATATTAGTTGACACATTTACCTACTCCTTTTCTTATTTCTGAATGAATGAACTAAAAAAGGACCTAATTTATTCAAAGAAGGTTGTGCGGTTATTATGTTACATCTTGTTTATATTTTTTTTGACTGTCCCAAAACAAGTTTCGGTGCCTCCACTTCTTGGTTGCCCCAGGGCCTCCACACCCATAAATTCGGCCCTGATTACATTTTATTCACTAGGGTGCACACGATCAACATGCGTTTTCAAAGTCGTCAGCCGATTAAAAGTACGACGACACACATCACACTTTAAGGTTTTTCAGAGAGTGAACTCGTTTTATATGTCTTTTTAAATTTGACTTTTCTCGAAAACTACGCTGACATATAACACATTCGAAAGGTTTTTCACCAGAGTGAACTCGCATATGTGTATTTAAAGTTATCTTCTGCCGAAAACTCATGGGACATATATCACATTTGTAAGGCTTTTCGCCAGTGTGTTTTCGAATATGGATTGTTAAATCACCCTTTTGTCTAAAACTATCGTGACATATCTGACATTTGTAAGGCTTTTCACCAGTGTGTATTCGAATATGTTTTGTTAAATCACTGTTTTGTCTAAAATTTGCGTGACATAAATCACATTTAAAAGGTTTTTCACCAGTGTGTATTCGAATGTGTCTATTTAAACAATAATTGGTCTTAGAAATATGCTGACATATTGTACATTTGAAAATTTTTTTTTCAGCAATTAATGTTACATCTCTATTTATGTCACCGCTGCCTTTGTTCTTACATTTATTATCAATTAAATCTTTGTTACTATTACTACTGCCATCCTTATCTACATCAGTATTATTAATACTGTTATGAACTCGTGATTTTATTCCAGTGAAGTGTAGCATATCGGTTTTCTGAATTATTGTAGAGTCAGATAGAATGATTTTCTTTTGCTCCGCTGTAATGGTATCTTCTAATTTTGGTTCCCTCGCGTCGGGCGCACCTGTAAGTATAGATCTGGTTAGTGCAATGAAATTTGTATTTATGCATAGGTTTTCAATTATACAATGTTCGAAAGAAGTTGAGGGATGCACATGAAACAAAAAGGCTGTGTTATTGCGCACATTCGGACCGAAAAGCAGTGTTTGCGGTAGGTACCTGTCCTGGCTCACGGCCGGCAATGCGAGCAGGGCTAGCAAGTAAATACAAAGACTGCTAAAATCATAACCAAGCCATAGCTTTCTGGCTTTATCGTAGTGGGGTAAAAAGGAGTTGTTCGTTTGTCAGAGTATAGTTTACTTTGGACGGCTTAATGACCGTGTCTGGAGATCCCATGATCTAAAGCACAGAGACAAAGATTAGTGTTTACAAGGCATTGATTCTACCTGTCCTTCTTTAAGGCACAGATATCATTATTATTAGGAAACTTCACACAGTTCACCTAAGGTGTCTCAGATCCATCCTAGGCATTAAGTGGCATGACCGCGTTCCTAATACTGAGGTTCTGCGCCGTACCGATATGTATGGCATAGAAGCTCTACTGATGCACCGCCGGATCAAGTGGAGTGGGCTGCACGTCCTTCGCATGAAGCATTACCCTTTACCCAAAGTAGTCTTCTACTCTGAGATGGCAGAGGGCAAACAGAAGTATGGCGGTCAACATCTCCACTATAAGGATGTGCTCAAGAGGCATCGTAACGCTTGCGCTATTGGTTAAACCGGTTAGGAGAGGCTCGCTTTGCAGAGGTCGTCTTGGCGCTCTACAAAAATGTGAAAACATTCGAAAAACAGCGACGCAGCATGCACGAAAAGCGCCAAATACGTAAAGAGAGAGGGGGGGGGGGTACACACACAAGGGAATTTGAATGAGCTCGTTAAATTGTTTGTACAGTTGTTTGTGAATACTGAGACGGGGCAGTAAGGACAGGTACCTTAACACTTTCGGTGCCCAGCCTGTTTTCATTTTTTTTTCATTAAAAAATCAAATCAAATAATTTATTCGTAAAATATGGGTTAGTAGGTGGTATATACAAGCTGTTGATTTGCATCCTAGTCAAATTCAAGGACATAATTATGCTAATGATTCTCGACCCAAATCAACAATAAAATGAGTAGGTATTTTTTTATTTATTTTTTCCTGTTTATTGAAATCCATAAGTGTAAACCAGCCGTATTTAAAAGCGGCCCGTCTGTTACTAGCCCTATTAAACCGAGCGTTCACACACAAACAAACGCAAACAATACATACACAACGCATACGCAACGATCATTCAATAAATTCGTAGGTAATCAATCCCACCCCAACCGCTCGCGCACGTGCCTAGCAACGCTCCCGGCCGGGGCCCCCAAACCAAACCAACAGTGCGTCTGATGTCGCCGCAGTGTGCATGCGCTGCGCTTTGCGAATTCCGCTCGGTACATTGTTGAGACGTCATTCGATAGGTACTAAGTTCAAGATGACTGACAACTATTCGAATGTCGAGTTGGTGGAGATGGTCCGCCTGTATGCCATCAGTGGAGACAGCCTACGTGGAGCCATCCGGTTGTTCACGGAAATGTTTCCCGATCGGGAACCCCCATCACAGAGCGTCATGCTGGCTGCTACGCAGAGACTGCGGGATCTTCGGCAGTTTGACGTTCCCCGGCATGCTCAAGCTCGCGGCAGCGTAGGCCTGCCTGTCGCCTTGCAGGAAGACATCCTGGAATACTTCCAGCGAGAACCACGGGCAAGCACGCGGGAGGCTGGTCGACGCTTTGGAGTGCACCACACCACAGTGTGGCGCCTACTGAAGCGTGAACTGCAGCACCCGTTCCACTACCGCAAGGGACAAGACATTCACCCAGGTGATAATGCCGTGCGGATTACATTTTGTCGCTGGTTGCTGGAACACCAAGACGCCAACATCCTGTGGACGGACGAGTGTTTATTTACTCGAGTTGGCGTCTACAATGTTCATAACGAACATTGGTGGGCTCACCGCGACCATAACCCGCACGTAACCAAACGGCATGCGTTCCAAGTGCGGTTTGGACTGAATGTGTGGGCTGGCATATTAGGGGAACACGTGCTTGGACCCTACTTCATCGATGGGTACCTCAACAGTGCAACATACCTGGAGCTGTTGCGTCACGTTGTCGAGGAGATGTTAGAAGATATTCCTCTGGCACTCCATCACAACCTCTACTACCAGCAGGACGGTGCCCCCCCTCACTATGGTCGGCAAGTACGCGAGTACTTGACCGAAAGGTTTGGTGACCACTGGATCGGTCGCGGAGGACCTGTGGCCTGGCCTCCGCGTTCTCCGGACCTGACGCCTCTAGACTTTTATTTGTGGGGAGACGTTAAAAGGTTAGTTTACACGGAGGAAGTGACAAGTGTAACAGAATTACGTGCAAGGATCATTAGTGCTTTCGACACTTTAAAAACGAATGTGTTAGTGTTACGTAAGCTGAAGGAAAACCAGCTACGTCGTGCTCGATCGTGCCAAGAGTGTGATGGTAACAACTTTGAACAATACCTCCGGGTAACATAAGTAGGTAATTTATTTATTTGTACATTTTGTAAATACGTTGTTAGCTTAATCAATTTTATTAGTGTAAATAAGTTGATTTCAAATTTTTAACTACGCCAATAATACCTAAGAGTCGAAAGTATCAACACCTACTTACACTTAACTAGCAAATCTTTAAAAAACATTTTTATACTCAGTAGATCTGTACACCAACTTAAGCAGGTAGGTAGGTATTATTGCCGGTCCTAAGCCCGTTAAGTAGGAAGGAAAATTTCAAATCAACCATTTTAATCCACAAGTAAAAACAAAATCATTACGAAAAGTTTATGCTGAACGATAGCAATAAAGCAAAACTAACATTTTATTAATCATCTGATAGCAAGCCAGTGAACTTTTCTTTGGCACACTAGGATTACTGACATTAGTAAGATTTCCGTATTCTAATGATGCTTAAAATCAGTTAATTATGAAACGAAATTTATGACAATAATGTAGGTGATTTTCGAAATAAAATTAGGTAAACTTTTTGCTACCCCGGTCGCTACGGTCATTGCTCCGTCGCGCACGCTTGTATTTAGTAGGTAAGACGTCGACGCTCACGCACACAGCTGATTGTCGCTGTGTGCGTAGTCAGTCGGGTTATTCTCATTGAATTTAGGATTTAATTCTGAAATACTGTTAAATTTCAACAACAAAAAAAACCCGCGCTTATTAGTTATTGCCCGGTACTGTACTTTCAATTGATTATTTATGTCTTTTAGGACAACCACCTGAAATTTGACGAGGATGCAAAACAACATCTTGTATAAATGTTACATTACATAATATAACAGTAAGAATCCTCATATTGACCATTTCTGATATACGAAATATAAAATAAAAGCTTATAACTAAGAAACGAATGGGTGATATATCTGTACTCTTTTTCATAGGTACTAACTTAACAAATTATTGCACTAGAATAGGAACATAATGAGGTGTTACAATAATTTTCGATTCTTATAACTAAGGTATTCCTGGGTCGTGTAGAAACATTTATTGACTAACCAGGAATACATTTTTTTTCGGAATAAAGTAATAGGTAGGTCTTTCAGTTCACTAGGTAATTTGTTAAATAATTTAATTGACATGGGGTAACAGTTTCTTCTATACAGATCAGTTTTTATGTTTGGCAAGGGAAAGCTATTGGGATAACGAGTATTAAAAATTAGTAATACTTACTATTTGTCGCCACGGCTCCGCATCCCTCCTTAGATGCTTCTTGTTCGTCTTCCACCTCAATTTTAATCTGAATTAAGGGTACCTCATCGTCTGAACGGGTTTCCAAATCGTGTGGTAGTGTATCTTCTTCATCTAGACGTTAAAAACAGTTAAGAGTTACTCATTTACTATTTTATTGAGCAGATGACATTTTATAAATACGTATTTTAAACTGAATTCGTTTTAACCTTTTGACCACCATAGTCACGTATACGTGACAAGCAAGCGCGTGCCATGTACGCCAAACGACACAAATATGTGACAAAATGTAGGTGAAATTGTGGCTTGGCGTGGACAGCACGCGCTTACGTTTATGCTCTGGCGGTCAAAAGGCACAATCATAATACACAGAAAAAGTAATTAATTTTTTTACAACATTTGAAAATCCATATATTTTCAAAAGACTCCTGAATTTTTGTCTATTTGATCAAAGTGGTCTGAATATTTTAATATGGAGCCTGGCCAGCCGAACTTCTGCCATATTTTTAATATTTTAAAATAATCATCAAAACATCAATACAAACATGTATTGTATGAGACAAAATCTTCTAAAGCATCATGTTTCCATTTGTTTTAATTCACATATCTACACTAATATTATAAAGAGGAAAGATTTGTATTTTTGTGTGTGTGTTTGTAATGAATAAACTCAAAAACTACTGTGCCGATTTCAAATTTTTTTTCACCATTATAAAGCTACATTCACCCTGAGTAACATAGGCTATATTTATTACTAGAAAAGAAATGGGGCGGGGAATTAGGGGAAAATAAATGTGTACCCGTGCGAAGCCGGGACGGGTCGCTAGTTAAAAATAAAGCTGTTGCCTGTGACTTCTTTCACGTGGAATATGTGAGAAAACATAAAATAGCCTTGTCTCCTTACCAATTTTATTAAGGTTCGATCAGTTGTTTAGTCGTGAAAAGGTAACAAATTAACAATAAACTTAAACCTTTTCTATTCAATAAATTGTATAAACGGTGTAAAAAGACCCTTAACGAAGCTGAAAAGCACTTGTTCTCCCCGTCATTGTGATAATTTTTTTGTTCTGAACCATACCTGGGAACCTTCTAGTTACGGAGGTATTGGAGGTTAAAGTTCCAACTTTTTCACAAGTTTTTAATGTTATAACTTTAAATACCTCCACGACCCCTACTATTCAATGTATCCATCAGCATAATGTTTTGAGAGCGTTACATTGAGTTTTACCGTAAAACGTGACTTTTCACCCCAAAAAAACAGTTGTTTCCCAGCAATAATTTTTGCGTAGAGTTACTTAGTTTGATGTACAGAATGCTTGGTTGACGGCTTCGTGAAGGGTCTGTTTACACCTTGTATGTCGCATCCAGGTACATAGGGCCCTGGCCAGAACGTACTAAAGTCTTGTAAACATACCATCACTTTGATATTCCTCCTTGGGCACAAGAATATCATCTTGTCTCTCAAAAACAACTGGTAATTCTTCTTTCACAACAACGCTTACTGTTGGACCATCAACTATACTCATGTTCTCTATTGGAGAGATAATAAACCCATGGGCAACCTCTAAGTGGTCTTGGTTTATTAAAGGTTTTGGCTGTAAGAAGATGATTACGATAATACATAAAATATGTTGATAATCACAAGGGCATTAAACAGTAAATATTTGTTGAAGAACACCTCACCTCATAATTCCCATTCATTATCTGAGCGAACAGCTCTTCAGCTTCCAAACATTTCCTCAGCAATCGGAAGCATTGCTTTAGTTTAGCACAGCAGAAGGAACAAGCGAGGATCGGTCTACTGTCGTCAGTTACAAACTGCAACAAAACATTTAGTTTCAGTTTTCTACATTTGTGAATAATATTTTGCAAACACTGTAGGCTACAGGTTTAGTGCAGTAACGCTCTTTTAAACACCTCTTACAAAGAAGGCATATACATGATCAGCACTCTTGCTCAAGGCAGATTGGTGGACTTCATAATTTTATTGTAAGCACAGGTCTGAAACACAGGTTTAAATAAACCTAGATCGGGCAGGTTGCTAGCAAACATTTGTGAATTCCACATTATCGTTTCTTGCAACTGTTCAATATATTTTTAGTTATAGTTTACTATTATGCATTAATTATACCATTGTTTTAGAAATAACACTACTGCACATTTTTGTAATACTTTTATACTTTTATAAATAAATTATTCTTATTCTTACAGGTTCCTTTGTAACATATTTATTTATTTATTTAAAATAGGTACGCCAACAGTACATACATTTAACAATAAAAGTATACAGGTTAGGGTTCTTATGTAGGTACCAATAATAGGTGTACACAACATTCTCTCAAGAAAATACAGCTATAAAATCGTAAAGTTATAGAAATAAAATGTAACATGAAATAGAAAACATGACAACTTTGACTTAAACTAAAGAAGAGATCAAAAAATAAATTACAAAAACAAAATATCCAAATAAAATCTAAAAACTAATTTTAGCCGTTTAACCCTAGATAACTAAACTTATTTTACACGTTACACTGTAACTAAACATTCGTTGAGGGGACTACGAGAGAGCTGTAGGGTCTCTTCCTACTTGACTTGTGACAACAAGTGCAGCACGCGTTGCATTGTTTATCAATTTAGGAAGGTAAAAAATGAGCGGAGGTCGGGGGGCACGGGTAAGTTGATGTTCGCGCGGAGTTGCGTCGTCGCGCGAATGTTTAGTTATCTAGGGTTAAATGATGGTTCAAATGAGAGCGCAACTGACTTTTGAACTTCAGTAGGGAACTAAAGAACACAACATATTACTTTTCTTTCACAAATTTATTTGATTTCCCTTTTCACCAAACTTCTAACAAAGACTTCATATGATTCCTCGAGTAAAAGACGCATTTAAATACAAATGTTCAAGAAATGTAAATATTATTAGAGTATCAACTTACTGGCATATCAGTCAGCCTCTCATATAGTTCATGCAAGTTCTTGTTGACCACAACATGCATGCGAACATTCTTCGCTAGACATATCCTACACATTGGCAGTTTTTCCATCTTGTAACTGTTTAAGTATCTGAAGATAATTACTTCAACGTGGTAAGTATCACTGAAGATACTAATAACTTCAACGTAGAAATTCGGCTGCGTACAAATAACAGGCGACACTTGTATATAATTAGTGAGCCTTCTTTTAGTATATACGACAGTGTCGCGAGTAAGCTTAACTTTTCAGCTTGTAAATTGTAATTATTTAAAACGACCTCTTAGCAATAAACGCGAGTAGTCCATTTTAGGACCACGGTAAGACGGCAGCTGCCGGAGAGTGCTACACTTATTATTTTATCACCCGTAGGACAGCCTATAATTAAAAGAAATTAGTTTATTGGTCCCTAGACACCATCGACTGCACCTACTGTACGAATACCGGTATCAAAACGAAAATAAATTTATTTTATTCACGAATTGCAACAAGCTAGCGAGCTACTTTTGTTGACACTGACAGCAGATTTACATTGACATTCAAAGTTTTCAAAGCAGGCACAGAGTATGTAAACACCACATCTATACTAATATTGTTAAGCTGAAGAGTTTGATTGAACGTTCTAATTTCAAGAGTGGTTAGAATTAAAAAAATGTTTGTTGCTTGATAGCCCATTTATCGAGGGTTGGATCTAGTATCATTTGGCAGGAGTTTGGGGGTAAAAGGGGTAAAGCAGGTAGGGCTAGGGTCCCCGATTATACATCTACCACTCTTGTAAAATGTAATGCATATTTTCCGAGAAATTAAGAAAAAAATATTCTAACCTCAAATCAGATAAAAAGTGAAAACGGAACGTTAAAATGAGCGAATGACAACCAAAATCTGTTCTGTATATTGTCCGTGGTGTTAAATGACGTGAAAATAGTCAAAACGGAACGTAATAAAAACAATCTACTTATAAGATATTTATATAGCCCCACTGATTGTATGACTGCACAATAGGCAATGTTACTACTGTTACTAGGAGAACTTTAGGGTGCAAGAGCGATCGATATGAGCTCTGGACTTGGAGCACCCCGACTCGAACAGGTGAGGTTCGAAGGGGATGGCGGGATCTAGATAGCGAGCGAATCGCCATCCCCTTCGTGTTAGGTTACTTTAGGCTAAGTGCGAGTCGTACTCACAAGCACACAGGGTTCCGTAGCACCAAACAATATTAAAATATTTTGAAAGCTCATTCATATGTTGTATTAGCAGCTTTCCTTTGATGGCTTTGTGCAATGAAGGCTCTTGTTTTTGAGCTCACCAGCTATATTATACTATAAAGTACTAATAGCTTCATAAAAAGTATATTTTTTTACGTATAACATAGTGTAAACTTCTGATCAAATACATATCACAATATTGTCCCTAAAATTAGCAACATTTAATAATCATTCAGATTCTTCCAAGTAGTAACAAATTAGATCCTAACTTGCTACTTCAAATCTTCAAGTCATAATTCATTAGGAAGGGCTCAATTTTGACCACAATTGTCAATATTAGTGAAAATACGTGGTAATAAGAAAACTACGACAACTGATCTGAAATTGCTGACAAAGACCTTATTCTACACGAACGCCTCTAGCGGCGAATTCACGCGCGATAAATTTCGTTGGTAAACACCAAAAATTAATAATAATTTGGTAAAAGAAAATCACGGTTCAAACTGCTAAATATGGTGTGAATTGTTACAAGTTATTTAAATGTATTTTCAGATAAAAGTTAACTGTTAATATACGGGGTGTAAACAGACCCTTCACCAAGCCGTCAACCAGGCATTCTGTACATCAAACTAAGTAACTTTACGCAAAAATTATTGCTGGGAAACGACTTTTTTTTTTAGGGTGAAAAATCACGTTTTACGGTAAAACTCAATGTTACGTACTCAAAACATTGTGCTGATGGATGGATTGAATAGTACAAGGGTCGTGAAGGTGTTTAAAGTAAAAATCTTACATTAGAAACATGTATTTAAAAAAAAACTTGTGAAAAAGTTGGAACTTTGACCCCCAATATCTCCGAAACTAGAAGGTTCCCAGGTATGGTCTAGAACAAAAAAATGATCGCAATGACGGGGAGAACAAGTACCTTTCGGCTTCGTTAAGGGTCTTTTTACACCCTTTATATTTTTAAAATGTAATTAATAGTGATAATTATAATATAACGTTTCGTATATCTAATGCCCTTATAACGGTGTTTACATACTCTGTGCCTTCTTTGAAAACCGTGAAATGTCAATGTCAAGCTGTCACTGTCAACCTTGGTGTCAACAAAAGTAACTCGTACTAAATAATAGAAATTTTTGTTTTGATACTGGTACTCGTACAGTAGGTGCAGTAGACGGTGTCTAGGGACTAATAAACTAATTTCTATTAATTATTGGCTGTCCTACGATTGATATAATAAGTTTAACTCTCTCTGGCCACTGCCTGCACTGTCTAACCGTTGTTCTCAAATGGACTACTCACGATAATTGGTCAGATGGTCGTCCTAATTATATGACATAATAAGTAACATGATAATATATTTATATAGCTGTAAACTTAAGCTTCGCCGCGAAACTTTGGTATACTAAAAGAAGTCGCAATAATTATATACAACCATCGCCTAGTAATTATTACTAACTATGAATCTTCAGTGATACTTAAACAGCTACAAGATGGAAAAACTGCCAATGTGTAGGATATGTCTAGCGGAGGATGTACGCATGTATGTGGTGGTCAACAAGAACTTGCATGAACTATATGAGAGGCTGACTGATATGCCAGTAAGTTGATACTTTAATAATATTTATATTTCCAGAACATTTAGATTTAAATGGCTTTTTTCACTTTAGGATTCCTATGAACTTGTAATGAGAGATTGGTTGTTGGAAAACATTATACAATGATTTTGGTGCAAGAAAACTAATTTTTAGAAACCTGTTCAAAAATACTGGATTGCCCCTTTGGTCTAGTGGTCACAATCGCGACTGCTGCTGAGTATGAGCTCCTGGGTTTGATTCCCAGATCGGGCAAATTGTTGTTGTCTTTTTCCATTCTGATGGAATTAGCAAATTTCTCAGTAGCAGCCGTGGAGTCTGGATTTGTACCCAGCTGATGGCTGCCCGTACCCTAATACATGGCACTTAAACAAACGGGGCTAGATAGTTGTTTTATGTTATAACCCGAGTACTATTTATTTTATTTCTCTATTCATGTTAAAAATATTTATGCTGTCTTGGCTTCCGTTTTTTTTTTCACGTGTGACCACTGAAAACCAGCTCTGTGCTGTGGGATGTTAACGTATTTCTTTTTTCTTTTTTTTGTTCCGTCCTGTTGAAATTATAAATATTTGTTATGCGTTGTACCTACCTATGTTTATTGTATTTTTTTGTTATTTTGTATGATGCACGTCATGTCCCTGCGACAAATAAATATTTTTTCTTTCTTTCTAAATGTACTATCCTCGTAAGGCCCAACAACCTAATTTAATGACAAAAAAATGTTGACACTCCGGCCCAAGACACTTTTTAAAATCATTAAATTACGGCCCAGCGACCTCAAATGATGACATGATTTTTAAACATATTTTTTGGTTTAAATAAAAAATGACAGTGACTTAAAAAAGGACAAATAATTTCAAAATGTTTTTTGCATGAAATAGTTAACTTTAGGTATAAGAAATACCCCTTAAAAGAATTTAGCCAAAAGCATTACATTTAAACACTTTTTAACTAAATCAACGTTCTGGGCCGCAACTACTTGTAACTGTCTTTAGTACATTATATCGTAATGTATATCGACCTAAATTTAAGTTGAGCCTTACGAGGCTATTATGTACATCTCTGCCTAATCCTTGGGTTATGTCCATGAAATAAGATCATAAGTTGCAAATCTGCTTGGAGCACAAGCAATGATCAATGTACATGCCTTTTCTGAGAGAGACATTTAAAAAGTATTACTGCACAAAACCTTTTGAAAACAGTGTTTGCAAAATAATAGTCACAATCCCAGAAAACTGTAACTCGAAGTTTTGTTGCAGTTTGTAACTGACGACAGTAGACCGATCCTCGCTTGTTCCTTCTGCTGTGCTAAACTAAAGCAATGCTTCCGATTGCTGAGGAAATGTTTGGAAGCAGAAGAGCTGTTCGCTCAGATAATGAATGGGAATTATGAGGTGAGGTGTTCTTCAACAGATATTTACTGTTTAATGTGTGAGTAATGCCCTTGTGATCATCAACATATTTTATGTAATACTGTAATCATCTTTTTACAGCCAAAACCTTTAATAAACCAACACCACTTAGAGGTCGCCCATGGGTTTATTATCTCTTCAATAGACAGCATAAGTATAGTTGAAGTTTGTCAAACAGACAGCGTTGTTACGGAAGAAGAATTACCAACTGTTTGTGAGAGACAAGATGATATTCTTGAGCCAAAGCAGGAATATCAATGTGATGGTATGTTTTTGAGACAAAAAAAATATTGATAAAGTAATATCTTCTAACAAATAACGTTACAAAAGGTTTTTAGGGTTATGTACCTCAAAAGGAAAAAACGGAACCCCTTATAGGATCACTCTTGTGTCTGCCTGTCCGTCACAGCCCATTTACTCCGGAACTATTGGGCCGATTAAGTTGAAATTTGGTACACATTTATGTTAGTGAGTGAGTGACCCTGTTATTTAAGAGTAGTTATTTAAGAAAATAGGCGAAAATGTACAGCAAAGCTATAAGAAAGCTATAAAAAAAAATCTGCCGTTCCATACATTTTGACTGTAGGTTTTTTATTACACTTTTGTAGGAAACAGCAGATTTTTTTTTGAAATATCCGATGAAAAATTTATGTGCGTGGTAACGTCGGTGTCCTCCACCCCGTATTTTCAAATGATGTAAAAAAATATATATAATTTAATTTTTCAGTGTATTGTGTGATGTACAGTCAAAACGATTTCATGTTGTAATATGTCTTTATGTCATCTGCTCAATAAAACTGTAAATGAGTAACTCTTAACTGTTTTTGTTTACTTACAGATCTAGAACTGGAAAATCTAGACAATAGCCGTCTACATGAAGAAGATATACTAGCACACGGTTCTGAATCCGATTTAGAAGATGATGTACCTTTAATGGAGTTTAAAATAGAAGAGGAAGAAGAACAAGAAGCATCTATAGAGAAACACGAAGCCGTGGACACCAAATGTAAGTATTATACTTACTTAATCAATAGAAGATAGTGTCCTTCCTGAGCTCCTGGCCAGAATGGGCCGGAGTTTTGGCCGAAGCCGAAGGTTTCTAGCAAGAGCTGATGAGTTAGAAGTGAGGGATAAATTATGCCAGTGCTACTTTAGTGTACAAGATTGCATGTAGCGGAGATGAGAACGTTGAGGTGGATATGTGGTGTGACAAGAATGGATAAGGTAAGGAACGAGTATATTAGAGGAAGTTTAAAAGTTGCGCCAGTTACAGAAAAGTTGAAAGGGAATCGACTGTCTTGGTATGGACATATGATGAGGAGGGACGAATCGCATGTGACTAAAAGAGTGATGAATATAATCGTTGATGGATGGAGAGGGAGAAGACCAAAGAAACGATGGATGGATTGTGTGAGGAATGATATGAAAGACAAAGGAGTAAATGATAGCGTGACGGTTGGCAGAGGAGAATGGAAGAAAAAAACGATTTGCGCCGACCCCAAGTAACATGGGACAAGGGCAGGAAGATGATGATCCTGCTTTAGTGTGCGTGTGTATAATGTCTTTAGGTAGGTGGGTGCACGGAGAGAAACTATATGCGGCGGAACTTGGATATTTCTTTAATTGGAACAGATTACAAATATTAAAATGGAGTAGTAACTTAAGTTGAACGCGCCTCTATAGCTATTTGCGGTTAAGGGCGAACTGGAGTCGCCGAGCGCTGCGCGTACCACGAATACAAAATGCTGCGTCAGCGCACCTACACTATTCCTCCCCTTTTTTTTAAAAAAAACAAGAGGTTTTTTACAAAATTATTTCTATAAACCAATAATAACATGAACAAATACATCTGGGTCCATATTGGCTCACCTAAAGTTCTTTACCCGAAATTGTTCTTCCTAATGATTTGTAATCCGAATGATCACTCTTCCTAAAATTTTTCATCCTAAAGTTTTCATTCATACTATTTGTAGTGCTACCGGCGATGTTCATAACACTCATGTTTCCGAAAATTGTAATTAATAATATCATTAATGTAAATATATTTAAACTCCTACTGTTTTTAATCATAACGCTTTTATCCCTAAACATAATTACAGGTCAGAGTGTCGTCTTGGGGGCACTATGAAAAAAATACTTGGAAAAATTTCGCGACCAATTTCGAAGTAGCACAGGTCACAGTTCTAACCCAACCTAACCTATGGATTCCTTCCACATCGTTTTTACGACAAACGGTTAGTCGGAGTCAAAAAACAACAAGACACTTTTAGCCTTACATTTAGGTGTTTTATACGATAGAATCGAGAAAATAAACGGTTTGCAAAAATAACACTTTTTTGGCTAAATTTTTCTAAGTGTAAACAAAGAAATCTAAACAAAAAATATGGCCCTGGACGTTAAAAATCTGTTTCGGAAAGCATACCAGTCTGCCCCTGCACTTATCGATGGAAATCTGGTACAGGCGTTCGTTGATGGAATACGCGAATTGGAAGTTATAGCCGCTGTGAGGCTTGAGCAACATAAGGCACTGAAAGACGCCTTGGCCCATGCTTCAGAAGTAGAGTGCTTCAGAAGTAGACTGTTCAGTGAGCCAAGCTAGCCGCGTCAGGGAGGTATTAGCACCACCTGTTCGCGACCTGCCGCAAGGGTACAGCCCTAGGTGCTACACTTGTGAAGAAAGGGTTCATCTTCGGTCAAGCTGACCTTAACGCACAACACCAAGAAAAGATAAATCCCAGACCAGAGAAGGGCGGCTGAAGTGACTGCCCAGCCACAGCAGGGAAACGAGTAAATGCCAGGACGGGGGGCGGATGCTGGCTGGTATTGAAAGAGAACAGCCTGACTGTCAAAGGCGAAGTCAACGAAACACCATGCAAACTGACGTTGGATACTGGAGCTTCTCACACGGTCGTCAATTCTCACCTAGCAAGTCGGTATCTTGGGGACTACTTCAATAACCACGACCGTATACAATTAGTATTAGGTACCTGTCAGCACACAGTCGTCCTAGGTAAAAAGGAGGTGAAGTTAAAATTGGGTGACAGAATATACCAGCACAATGTCATCGTGGCCGACATAGTGGACGAATGCATCTTGGGCTTAGACTTCATGCGGAAACATCGTTGTGAGAATCACTTCCTCTGAACTACATTTGGGTCAGAAGAAGTGTTCATGGAAGCTGGGCCATTGTGCCAATTAGTTTACCATCGAATTCTGGACGCAAAGATCAAAGTGTTCTGATAGAAAGGGTGCACCATGACTTTGCATGGAAGATGGCACGAACTCTGGTAAATACCACCGACGTCTCAGCAGTTCGCATACTGAATGCAAGTGACAAGGAGCAAGTGATTAAGAACCTTGATCGGCACTTGCGAGGAAGTAGCTTGGTTGCGACAATTGCAAGATCTGCGTACCGGAAATAAAATTCGTTGTGCAAAATTTGACGTGTCAATGCTTTTGGTAAACTGTGATTTAACTGAAAGAGAAATGGACAAGGCTATGAATATGTTCTACTACAAATGACGAGGGAAGGTGTTCAAGCGGACCTGGAGACAGTAATCGCCGACTAGGATTGGCCAGTTCCGAAAGACAAGACACAGGTTAGAGCATGTTTGGGTTCCTACTATCGATGGTTTGTAAAGAATTTTGCCGACATTGCGAAACCACTACGCAAAATCGCTGACGAAAGGCAACAATTCTGGACGGTGAGTAATGGGTTAGCTCACCGTCCGTCCGTCTTATGACGACAGGCGCGTTCGTGTTCCACGCGCGCCTCAAAGAGATGTCAGCAACTAGGAAGGGGCGGGGCTGCGGGACTGTTCGAAAGAGATACCGTGGCCCTGGAACACAAAGGGCAATGAAGGAACATGGATGGGGTTTAGTCAGTAAGAGTCTGACACTCCCTCCCACTCCACCCAGAGCGGGAGAAGTCATTTGATGATTTCCCATACATACAAAAAAAAAGGCAACAATTCTGTTGGGACGAGAACTGCGTCGTCGCATTTCAAGAATTTAAGAAACGTGTGTGCAATACTCCTGTTTTCGGATATCCTGACAATAAAAATCAATTCACTGCTTTACGAGAACATTCTAGATTACGTTCGAGTTTAGAACGTTCTACTATGGAACTGTCTAGAAGATTCGAGATTAATCCTAGAATGTTCCTCTTTGGAACTGTGAAGAAGGTTCTAGAAAGTTGTGGAACTTACTCGAAGGATCGGTCTGCATATTAATAGATGTCGTGTTTGCGGGAGCAGTGAGTCTGATTTAGGCGATATAACGAAGCGAACCGAAGTGAACTAGAAGTGCGATATCTAAGTGAATAGTGATCAGTGGTGTATTTGTGATTGAGTTTTAAGTGTTACGTGATTAATAAATATCATATATATCATCATTCCCTTGCCCTTATACCAATTCATTTTCGTTCGGCGCAGCATGTCTTCTTCTTCCATAATTCTCCTCATTTCTTGCCATATCATCCTTCACACAGTCCATCCGTCGTTTCTTTGGTCCTCCTCTATTCTTATACCTATCCACATTCATACTCAAAACTTCCCTCACATTTCCCTGACTCCTCTGCATCACATGCCCATACCACGATAACCGATTACCACACAATTTTCAGGCACCGGCGCCACTTTTAGACTTACCTTTATGTACTCATTTCTTATTTTATCTATTCTCGTAACACCACACGTGAATAATAAAGACATTTGGTGTTTAATAGTTAGTATTTAATTTATCCCATACGGGATATCCTCAATGTATTTGGATGTTGTACTTACCTGATTTATTCTCGCAGGGCCGACTGTTGCGGAGGAACCAGTCCTACACTTACGAAGAACAAAATTAGAAGACTCAATACCAGCCGGCCAAAAGACAAACCAAATATCGGACTCGGAAATTATCCGAAACACTCAAAATCGTACGTCCAAAGATATTGCTAAATTTAAAAAGCCTCACGAATGTGAAATATGCCGCTATAAGTGCCGTAAAAAGAATGATTTTACACAACATGTTCGTACACACACTGGTGAAAAACCTTACAAGTGTGATAGCTGTCAGCGTAGTTTCAGTCAAAAGGCTACTTTAACAAAACATATTCGTACACACACTGGTGAAAAACCTTACACGTGTGATATATGTCAGAGTAGTTTCAGTCAAAAGTCTGCTTTAACATATCATGTTCGTACACACACTGGTGAAAAACCTTACAAGTGTGATATATGTCAGAGTAGTTTCATTCAAAAGACTCATTTAACAGGTCATATTCGTACACACATTGGTGAAAAACCTTACACGTGTGATATATGTCAGAGTAGTTTCAGTCAAAAGGCTACTTTAACAAAACATATTCGTACACACATTGGTGAAAAACCTTACACGTGTGATATATGTCAGAGTAGTTTCAGTCAAAAGAATCATTTAACAGGTCATATTCGTACACACACTGGTGAAAAACCTTACAAGTGTGATAGCTGTCAGCGTAGTTTCAGTCAAAAGGCTACTTTAACAAAACATATTCGTACACACATTGGTGAAAAACCTTTCAAGTGTGATATATGTCAGCGTAGTTTCAGTCAAAAGCCTCATTTAACATTGCATATTCGTACACACACTGGTGTAAAAGCTTATAAGTGTGATATATGTCAGAGTAGTTTCAGTCAAAAGTCTACTTTAACAAATCATGTTCGTACGCACACTGGTGAAAAGCCTTTCAAGTGTGATATATGTCAGAGTAGTTTCAGTCAAAAGGCTACTTTAACAAAACATATTCGTACACACATTGGTGAAAAACCTTACACGTGTGATATATGTCAGAGTAGTTTCAGTCAAAAGACTCATTTAACAGGTCATATTCGTACACACATTGGTGAAAAACCTTACACGTGTGATATATGTCAGAGTAGTTTCAGTCAAAAGGCTACTTTAACAAAACATATTCGTACACACATTGGTGAAAAACCTTACACGTGTGATATATGTCAGAGTAGTTTCAGTCGAAAGTCTACTTTAACAAATCATGTTCGTACACACACTGGTGAAAAACCTTACACGTGTGATATATGTCAGAGTAGTTTCAGTCGAAAGTCTACTTTAACATATCATGTTCGTACACACACTGGTGAAAAACCTTACAAGTGTGATATATGTCAGAGTAGTTTCAGTCAAAAGAATCATTTAACAGGTCATATTCGTACACACACTGGTGAAAAACCTTACAAGTGCGATATATGTCAGTGTAGTTTCAGTCACAAGCATTATGTAACAGATCATATTCGCACACACACGGGTGAAAAGCCTTACAAGTGTGATATATGTCAGAGTAGTTTCAGTCAAAAGGCTACTTTAACAACTCATATTCGTACACACACTGGTGAAAAACCTTACAAGTGTGATATAGGTCAGCGTCGTTTCAGTCAAAAGTTTTATTTAACCAAACATATTCGTACGCACACTGGTGTAAAACCTTACTAGTGTGATATATGTCAGAGTAGTTTTAGTCACAAGGGTACTTTAACAAATCATGTTCGTACACACACTGGTGAAAAACCTTACACATGTGATATATGTCAGAGTAGTTTTAGTCAAAAGGCTCATTTAACCAATCATATTCGTAGACACACGGGTGAAAAACCTTAGAATTGTAATATTTGTCAGAACAGTTTCAGTCACGAGATTACTTTAACAAATCATATTCGTACACACACTGGTTTGGAACCTTACATGTGTGATATATGCCACTAAGTTTAGAACTAAGAGTAGTTTAACAATGCATATGCGTACACCTGTGAAAAACTTAATTACAGGGTGTAAACAGACCCTTCACTAAGCTGTCAACCAAGCATTCTGTACATCAAACTAAGTAACTTTACGCAAAAATTTTGGCTGGGAAACAACTTTTTTTTTTGGGGTGAAAAGTCACATATTACGGTAAAACTCAATGTAACGCACTCAAAACATTGTGCTGATGAATGGGTTGAATAGTACGGGGATCGTGAAGGTGTTTAAAGTAAAAATCTTAAATTAGAAACATGTATTTAAAAAAAAAAAACTTGTGAAAAAGTTGGAACTTTGACCCCCAATATCTCCGTAACTAGAAGGTTCCCAGGTATGGTCTAGAACAAAAAAAATATCGCAATGACGGGGAGAACAAGTACCTTTCGGCTTCGTTAAGGGTCTTTTTACACCCTTTATAAATAATAATACTTAAATATATATTTTTTAAATAATACTTAATACAGAATGTAGATACGTTAAGTGAGAGAAGCATGGCCTGCAGGATATCGAAATCGACCGTATTGAATGCCTTGCTAAAATCTAGCTAGGAAAGCACCGTCAGATTTCCTCCTTCAATTCATCATTCAGCACAATGTTTTGAGTGCGTTAAACTGAGTCCTACCGTAAAACGTGATTTTTCACCCCCAAAAAAAAAGTCATTTCCCAGCAATAGTTTTTGAGTAGAGTTACTTAGTTTGATGTACAGAATGCTTGGTCGACAGCTTCGTAAAGGGTCCGTTACACCCTGTGTACGGTGCAAAGATGAAACGGGTCGTGGTTCATTTTATAATGATGCTAGAATTTTTTGCTCAAAAAGATTTCAAAACTTAAATGCTTTTTTAAATTTAAATAGAATAAAATAATTTAAAAAAAACAAAATTGCCTTCAAAAACTTACCTTTAATCTACACTAAAAAGTTATTAATAATATAAGAAATTGCATAAAATATTTTTGAAATATTTAATATTTAAGTTATTTTATAATAGTTTAGACAAAAATTGAACCCATCCGACTTGCTAAAAAAAGAAACTGCAAGTTCCAAATGTAAATAATTATTACGGTAAGCGTACGAGACGATGGATGACACCTACATTAATTAATGAACCACCTAAAAATGTCCTAAGAAAACATTACCTGTCGATGTGTCCAAAGTGGCTGCGGTCGATTGACTGCCTCGGTCGACTAATGTCGTGCGTCCAATTCTTGCTTACCCTAAACTGATGACTATGACGATGGTCTCATGACATTGGTTCACTGATACCGCTGAGTATAGTGGCTTTGATTGACCCATTGTCTTAGTCTTAATTTTACAATAACCTAGTTTTAACTTAGATTTATACTTTAACATAGATAGAATATTAATAAGATTCCGCGAGAAACTACTGCCGACAAATTGCTTTGCAGTTTGGCAGATGTTACATTTAAGTAAAATTATGTATCGTATGGATTAAATAAAGAAGAAGGCAGCAGTATTGCGCACACGTTAAACAGCGACAAAGATGCGTATTTCTATAGCTTGTTAGTATGCCACGTACGTTACTTGAGGAGGATGTTTCGTTAGGTGCCAAAGAGAACTCAGACCACTACAGGGCAACATGAGTGCTGAAGAGTTTTCTCTCGCGGAGCAAATACAACAGGCTCTTGGCCAAGCAGTTGCACTTAATGCTGCGCGAGAGACACATGATCATGATGTTAATCTACCTTTGATTTATGGCGGCGAACAAATCGTTATTGACGATGATAATTACTGTGAAGATGTATGGGAAAGATCCGCAATGCCAGACGAAATATTTCTAGGAGATATTCGAGGTCTAAATATACAGCAGAGAAACTCTGACACTGTTTTAAGCTTTCACGATTTACAACTAAACTTATACTGTCACTTAGGGGATATCTTCCATGATTGTTCATTAGTTTGAGCTCCCGATACTATATTTTCCATCCACCCGCATTCTCCAGTCAACCCGCGATCATGGCGCTTGCAACAGAGTCGAAATATCGGGAGCTCAAAATAATGAACAATCACGGAAGATATCCCGTAAGTGACAGTAAAAGTTTATAAATTTTCTGCTGCAGTAGAAAATGACTTGTATGGATCAGAAGATCAGTTATTATTTTTATCATAGGAAGTGGCAAGTCTTTCGTTTTAGAATTACTGGTGGAGCATATCAAACGCTATTATGCGCCCACCATAGATTATAGGGTGACTAGTAATTAGTGACCGATACTTAAACACTTGATTGTACTCATGATAACAAACAACTTTACCAAAGTAACATTTTTTTTAAACGGCTAACAGCTGATAGGTCACAGGCGCGTGCATGCTAAATTTCATACGGCTGTTGTGTTATTGTGATAAAAGTCTGTGTATAAAAAAAAATGTTTCTTTAAATTTTTTTTTGTATGTTATTATCTATTAATTGAGTGTAAATAAAACCATTGTCACTGTGATTACAAATGTGTTTTATTATTTAATTGCTGCTTACTTTAATTAAAGCCATAAATTACACTAGTTTATAAATAACTTTTTTTGTCTACCCTGCAAGATTTTTTATAAACATGTTAATCTACCTTCCTGAAGCCTAAAAGTGGTAACAGAAATAGTCTATCACGTCACATTTTTTTTGACTGTCAAATCATATTTTTCTGCTATCCCAATTATTAAGTTTTGTAGTTTCATGCTCATTTATTCTACACAAACATTTGAAATGTTATTTTAATGATAATAGCAGAAAGTGTTTACTAAATTCTGATCGCTTTCCCTACATTTGTGGACTAAGGGCGTCGCCATCTTTTGAGCCAAGGGGAGGGCGGGGGGCAGAAAGGTTCGAGTAAAAACGGATTTGTAAGGGTTGGTAAAAGTTTGGCGAGTTTAGAATTAAGCAACACCTCTGTACTATAATTTAATTAAAAAAATAAAAATAAAAAAAGTAACCTTTTGACCGCCATAGTCTAAACACAATTTAGAATTCAAAACATTTGCACTCCATAGTATGTGGCAAACATGTCTGAACAAATTTTTATTTATGTTATCCTACATTGCATTTTTTTATTATTGTATGTAGACATGTTTGAGCAAAGGATTGGCCTACAAATCGCACTAGATCGCGAAATGTGGGAGGAGGGAAGGGAGGCCTTTGGACTGCAGTGGGACAATATAGGCTTATAATAATAATAATAACAAAAAAAAAATGAATAAACGAAAAATAACAACATGTTTGAGCAAATAAATATATCTATTTTATCTTATCTATACTAATATTATAAAGCTGAAGAGTTTGGTTGAACGCGCTAATCTAAGGAACTACTGGTTCGAATTGAATAAATCTTTTAGTATTGGATTGCCCATTTATCGAGGAAGGCTATAGGGGATATCACGCTACGACCAAGAGGAGCGGAGCAGCAATGAATAATGTTGCAAAAACAGGTAAAATTGTATTTTTAATAATTTTACGCGGATGAAGGTCGCGGGGCACAGCTACTAGTTACATATACTTGACAAGCAAGCGCGTGTCCTGTACGCCAAACGACAAAATGATACGTAGAATCGTGGCTTGGCGTAGAGGGCACGCGGGCAGGCGGTCAAAATGTTAAGGAACTTTGACTTACAGTAGTTCTTGAACTACTGGATGGAATTTGAAGAAATACCTACCTAGTAAACTTTACTTAGTTTGATGTACAGAATGCTTGGTTGACGGCTTCGTGAAGGGTCTGTTTACACCCTGTATATAGATAGATACACGGTAGTGTTAATTGGTTCATCTTTTTAAAAAATGGCTCACAGGAGTCATTTTCACGTAAGTTAAATATAGCCAATATAACCAGGCGATCTGTACATATAACTAAGTAACTTTACGGTAAAACTCAATGTAACGCACTCAAAACATTGTGCTGGTGGATGTATTGAATAGTACGGGGGTCCTGAAGGTGTTTAAAGTAAAAATCTTACATAAGAAACATGTATTTTAAAAAAAACTTGTTAAAAAGTTGGAACTTTGACCCCCAAAATCTCCGTAACTAGATGGTTCCCAGGTATGGTCTAGAACAAAAAAATTATCGCAATGACGAGGAGAACAAGTACCTTTCCGTTTCGTTAAGGGTCTTTTTACACCCTTTATTAAGTCCCCTTGGACACTTAAAATTCAGGCTTCTAAGTTCTAGTTTTATCCACTACGAAGTTACAGGGCGGCCGAAAATATCCCGAACGGCTTTCGAGAGAAGGATGGCAGGGCTGTGCCTTAGTTTGACTGCTCGACTGGGCGACAGATTTCTCAGTAGCAGCTTGGAGTCAGGATGTGTGCCCGGCTGAAGGCAACAGGCTCCCCCTCTATTATATGGGACTTTGAGTCTGAGACATAGCTTACGAAACGTGGGTTTTGTACTACAGGTACACATCTGCCTGATCCTCTTGCCTTTTTCTGACGGAGTTACGCAGAAACTACATGAACACCACCTGTTAACTGACGATCCTTAGGTACAGACAAAGAGTGTCCATGGAGTTTCTTGCCCATTCTTCTACATAGAGATCTACGCCTTGGAATGGGCAACTACAGTACTTTCAAAAGTTATTATGTCTTATGTCTGGGACTGTAGCTTCGCCTTCTTTGTTTTTCTGACATTCAAAAGTGCCTGTAATGGTCTAATTGAAATAAATGCTTTGAGTTTGAGTTTGAGACGCCAGCACATCAAACTACCTGAAACTCTCAAATTTTCCCAATCAACCTCGAACCTAATGCTTTAGCGATAAAATTGATAATCAAAATTTTTTTTAATCAGCTGCTTCAAACATTTTAATTTTGACCGTTATTATATTGCACTTTTTATTTTAACAGCCATTTTTATTTAATAACCGTGAAAAATTTCTATGTGGGCTCAGAATGTTCTGAATACGTGATAACCGTTTTCGCCTTCGACTCCGTATGTGAAATATGTATATTTTAAAATCGAAGTATTTACGTTACGTTTACACCGCGCGGTCGTGACATGGCCTCGTAGTATTGGTTAGCTCGACCTCTCATTGACTCGGAGTGCCCTTTGACCATCTTTCTGTGATGAGCTCTAGCCTGGTGACTGGTGTTTCTGGGTAGACTTGTCCTGCTAAGTACTATTTATTGCAGTTGGAAACTAGGGTCTTATGATGGAGAGGACAAAGGTTGAAAGAGAAACTGCCATCGGTTGCCAAACTCACAAAAAAAAAAAAACATCAATATCGTGGAAACTAGAATGTTATCTAATTCAAATAAGTTTCATTTTATAGCTTACCAGCGACCAGTCCCGGCCTCGTCATCATCTGCCTAGCCTTTTCCCAACTATGTTGGGGTCGGCTTCCAGTCTAACCAGATGCAGCTAAATACGAGTATTTTAAATGGAGCGACAGCCTATATGACCTCCACAACCCAGTTAGTACTGGGTAATACGGTACCCCTTGGTAAGACTAGTTATCAGACTTTCGGGCCACTGACTATCTGTAACGACTGCCAAAGATCTATAATTGTCAGCCGTGACCAACGGCTTAATATGCTTTCCGAGGCACGGAGGACTATGTACTGTAAAGCTATCATTTACATTTAGTTATCATTCATTGACTCGAATTTGCCCTGGCGGTTGAGAGAATGTCATGCTCACTCAAATGTCTCGCTGATGGTGGCGGGTGTGTCGGATCATTTAGTTCCCTTCAAAATGATTGAGTTGAATGGTGCTGATCCATGCGTCATGTTCATGAACGGGCGCTGTCAGTTGGGACTGGTCGTCTCTTAGCTGCCACGGTTTATTTTAACTACTTTGTTTTTAAATTGTTGATCTAATCTTTTACTCTGGACGCTCTTAATGTGCACGTCTGTCTACATCGTTCTCACATATATGTATTATCTCAACATGAATGATGTAACCAAGATCTTGTAAAAATGTTTGATTGAAAAGAGTGTCCATGGAGTTTCTTGCCCATTCTAGATAGATCATAGAGATCTACGCCTTGGAATGGGCAACTACAGTACTTTCATAAGTTATTATGTCTTATGTCTGGGACTGTAGCTTCGCCTTCTTTGTTTTTCTGACATTCAAAAGTGCCTGTAATGGTCTAATTGAAATAAATGCTTTGAGTTTGAGTTTGAGTTTGATTACGTCACGAGCTCCTTCGTCCTGATTTCGTAAATGTGCAATTTACTAGCAACAGCGCCACCTATCGGGTACAAAACTATTCTATCTTTCACGCTGGAAACAACCACACACATTTACATTTCATTTAATTTTTTTATGGTATTTGGGTTAGGCCCGGCATCAAGATGACTTTACACCGCCTGCGGCCCATCTCAGTCATGTCATACTAGACGACAGTCTTCTATAAATGTAAAGAATAGTAAATAAATAGGTTTTGTATAAATATCTTTGTTAGTTATTTTTGTAAATCTTCCATAGATTTCGGCATAAAAACTATCCGTAATTTGATCAACTACTTATTAACAACTAATACCCATAGATAGCGTTAGTGTTGAGTAGGTAGGCCAACTCCCATACATTTTTGCCCATTCTCCTTTGTTAGGTGGTTTCCGAGATTAGCGTGACCGAACATAGTGACACGTGATTGTTATATACGGGGTGGAAGGGACACCGACGCGAAAACGGGTCCCACGTATTCAGCACATCATTCTGAGGCCCCCTAAACTAGTTGGGAAAAGGCTAGGCAGATGATGGCTCAATGCTGGTCCTGCTCCACTGCCAATTGGGCTCACATACTAAGATCTTAATGTTTGGAAGAGATGCTCCCCCTTTAGTTCTTTCATCATTTCTTTTATTTTTTTTCTCGTTTGGAAACTTTGTTACTTTGATAACCATTGTTTTATATAAATTAGAAGCATTATTTGAGTTTTTGTAAGTGTGAGTACCATGTAGACTTTCTATTATGGTTAGTAGGGCTTATCCTAATCTTTATGGTTTTAACTGTAGCTTTGTTTTATTTTCCTATCTCTACACTGTGCTCACATATAGAAGCAACAATATTGTACCCAGGACTATGTAATATATAACTTGATTTGAAAAGAGTGTCCATGGAGTTTCTTGCCCATTCTTCTCCATGAGATCTACTATTTTCGAATGGGCAACTACAGTCCATTCACAGTTATTATGCCTGTGGCGGGACTGTAGGTAGCTTATTTTTGACTATGCAAAAGTGCCTGTCATGGGTCTATTTGAAATAAATGTGTTAGCGACGGCACGTAACTGATTAATTTTTTGTTCTTATTTATTTCTAATTAGATTTTTACTTTTTCATTGTGATAATAATGTAATTAATTAGTCTAATAAGATGTTTAATACTACATAATTTAGTTTAATAAGAAATTTAAGTGTTGTGCATTCCTGCCGCCTGGCGCCGCTACTTGTAGTAAAATAAGCTTAAGTACTAAGAAAAGTTACCGTTACGAGAGCCATTTCAGTATTTTTGTTATTTTAGGGCGTAAATTAAGGTTTTTAGTATTGATTTTTTTAATATAAGTTAGGTAAACCCCTCCTGATATTGGGGATGTAAGGAAAAGGTTGTAAGGGATGTCCGACCACAAAAAACAGCATGTTTTAAGTTTTTCATATAAAAAGTCACCTGCGCTCTGATTGGTCGAAGACGATCGATTAGTGCCGTGTGCAAAACTAAGGGGCTGTGATTGGTCAGAGCTGCCTATAAAAAAGGGGCATTTTTCCGTGGTCAGGCATTCCAAATCCAGCAGTATCTCAAGAAACATGAAGAATAAATAAGAAGAAACTTCTGAAGATCAGTGTTATTATTTACTCCAGTCTCCACCACCGCTCACTCTCCAGTCAACATCCCGCCAGCGAACCCGCTCCACACTACGTCGCAATAGTCACAAACACACGAGCGTCAACAAAATGCTTTGAGTTTGAGTTTGAGTTTGATGATTCTGACCCCCCCACATAGAAATTTTTACCACATACATTTTGATTTTGACCGTGTAGGTATTAAACTTTTGTAGGAAACCGCAATTTTTTTTGATAACCGATGAAACATTTTGTGGCTCAGAATGATGTACTGAATACGTGTTTTCGCGTCGGCGTCCCTTCCGCCCTGTGTATTAAGGGATCAATACTAGGTAATCAAATAAAATTCATATAGGTATTTTTTAGTTTTCATTTATTTTATTTGTTAAAAACACATACCTACTTACTTACACACTCTTCCTTTATCTACACTAATCTATACTATAATATTATAAAGCTGCAGTGTTTGTTTGTCTGTTTGTTTGAACTCGATAATCTCTGGAACTACTGGTCCGATTTGAATGATTCTTTCAGTGTTGGGTAGTCCATTTATCGAGGAAGGCTATAGGCTATATCATCACGCTACGACCAATAGGAGCGTAGCAGCAATGAAAAATGTTGCAAAAACGGGGAAAATTGTATTTTTAATAAGTTGACGCGGACGAAGGTCGCGGGGAACAGCTAGTAAATATTATAAAGAGGAAAGATTTGTATTTTTGTGTGTGTGTGTATGTTTATAATGAATAAACTCAAAAAGTTCTGTGCCGATTTCAAAAATGTTTTCACCATTAGAAAGCTACATTCACCCTGAGTAACATAAGGGGGGAATTAGGGGAAAATAAATGTGCACCCGTGCGAAGCCGGGACGAGCCGCTATTATAATATATTTTAAAAAACTTGTCCGTTGCAAAATGAAGAACTAGGTATCCCAAACACATTACCAAATAAAATAAGAAACGAAGTTTTCATGAAAGAAAACATATTAATGAATTTTCAAATGTACGATTCCTGTGACCCAAACTCATTTTTTTTTAATGTGAACACCATCATCAGCGTTCGTGTGTTTGTTGAGCGTCGATGGTTTGTTTATGACGTCACTACCCGAACATTTACGGAGAAGCGACCGGAGTGCCGCTGCCTGCGCATGCGCATATGTAATGTAAGTTTCTCCATTTTACAAAATTTTACATACTTTTCATCAGGGATTTTTAGGTATAGTTGAGAGATAGTTAAATTAAAATGTAACTAATATTATAAATGCGAAACTTCGTGAGGATGCATGGACTGATGAAAATTTATATAATTAATATGTTTTTTATTTATAATTAAACATTTTATTTATTCATTAATTATCATTCCTTTATTTATTTTCTTTAAGTACATATAATTTACATTTTTAAATATTCCTATACAAAGTAATATAAACGAAAAACATTTATAAAAAATAGTACTCCACCAGCATCCGGTACAGGGTCAGAGCTACCGGTAGTCGGGGCACTTGAGAGAGGAACCTCCTAACAATACGTGCTGCGTCCAGAAGTACTTCTGAATCAAGCCCTTTATCCAGCTACCAAGAGAGAGCCTCCTCAGATATTGGTCGAGGCTATTGGCTATTAAGCCATTGGCCGACACAACTATCGGCACAATGACTGCTGTACTCACGTCCCACATGTCGACAACCTCGCGAGCCAGATCTAGATATTTGAACTGTTTATCTTCCTCTGCTTTCACGAGGTTCTCGTCATGCAGAACCGTTATTATTCATTATTATTAATTCATTTTTATTCATTAACTAGCTGTTCCCGGCATGCGTTGCAATGCACCTTTTTCCTATCCTACCTACCTATCCTACCTACCTACTTACCTACCCTTCTCTACCTACCTACTTACTTACCTACCTACCTACTTACCTACCCTACCTACCTACTTACCTATCCTTCTCTACCTATCTACCTACTTACCTACCCTACCTACCCTACCTATCCTACCTACCCTACCTACCTACCCTACCTATCCTACCTACCCTGCCTATCCTACCTACCCTACCTTGGCTGTACCTTGGTTGGCTGTTTTAAGGGTTTTTCCGGCAATTATTCGAATATTTCTCGCCGTAAAAACCATCCTTGAACTCCAACGAACATTTAAAAAAAAAAATTGGCCAAATTGGTCCAGGCGTTGTTGAGTTATGCGCTTACCAACACATTTTGCGATTCATTTTTATATTATAGATTAAGCATGTTATAACATACGGACGATCTGTTGGATTTTTCTTAGAAAACACGCCACATGCGCCCGCGCCCGTAGCACAGCTCATACTATTTGTCAATACAGACACGCGAGCGTACAGTCACGAGCATCAACATGTATACACCTACATAAGTTAAATGCGATTCTCTCGTGTCACCTTTGCAACTCTGAAATAAGACAAATTTCATAATTATGTGGGTTCCAAGGTACTAAGTTTGTAACAACAAGAAATTACAATCAGTACCATAGAAGAAAATCCCTTTTAACAGTTGCTAAGTGGATACATATTGGTGCTCGTGACTGTACACGCGAGTGTTTTAGCATACGTCCTTATGGGGTGAAAAGACCCGAAACGACGTCGATAGCGATCTTTTTTTTTTGTTCTGGACCTTACCTGGTAACCCTCTAGTTACGGAGATGTTGGAGGTCAAAGTTACAAGTTTCTTTTTTGTATGGTTAACTTTACTTTAAATACCTCCATGGCCCTTGTATCACTACCAATGTATCGATCAGCACAATGTTTTGAGTGCGTTCAATTTAGTTCTACCTTAAACCGTGAATTTTCATCACAAAAAAAAAGTTGTCTCCCAGCAATGATGTTTGCGGAGAGTTACATTGATGTACAGGATGCTTGGTTGACGGCTTCGTGAAGGGTTCATTTACGCGTACGGTTGGATGAAAAGCATGTAACTAAAAAAGATGGATGGAGTGGCAGAGGGAGGCCAAAGAAAAGATGGATGGATTGTGTGAGGAATGGTACGAAAGAGAAAGGAGTAAATGATGCTGGACAGGGGAGAATGGAAGAAGAAAACGTGTTGCGCCGACCCCAGGTAGAATGGGACAAGGGCAGGAAGATGATGATGATAGCGTACGGTTGGAACAAGAGTAACAGCAAAGTAAAGGCTGTTGCGCTATACATGGATATGTCGCAGGCATTTGACCGTGTTGACCACAAGTTCCTTTTAAGAAAGATGTATGCATATGGAGTGAGAGGTAATGTGTACAAAGTTATATAATCATACCTTAACAACAGACAACAGTTCACAGAAGTAAGGAGGATAAATCTCACTACTAAAACAGAACAAGTATACATGGTGTAAACAGACCCTTCACGAAGCTGTTAACCAAGCATTCTGTACATCAAACTAAGTAACCCTACGTAAAAATTATTGCTGGGAAACTACTTTTTTTTTGGGGTGAAAAATATCCTTTTACGGTAAAACTCAATGTACCGCATTCAAAACATTGTGATTATGGATACATTGAACATTAAACGGGTCATGGAGGTATTCAAAGTAAAGTTATAACCTTAAAAATTTGTATTTAAAAAAAAACTTGTAAAAAAGTTGGAACTTTGACCCCCAATAACTCCGTAACTAGAAGGTTCCCAGGTATGGTGTAGAACAAAAAAATGATCGCAATAGCGGGGAGAACAAGGGCCTTTCGGCTTCGTTAAGGGTCTATTTACACCCTTTATTATGCTTTTGAAACTGGAACTGCTAAATTCGGCGTTCCTCAAGGGAATATCTTGGGTCCTTTCTTCTTCCTTGTTTATATAATGACATGCCTTTGGTAACAAAACATGATATTACACTATTTGCTGATGATTGCATTGTTCTATTTATTAATGACGATACAATTAATCTAGAATCTAACATTAAAAAAACAATATTTTTAATTATAGACTGGCTTAAAACGAATAATTTAATGATTAACATTGACAACACTAAAATAATTAATTTTAAAATACGAACTCGACGTACGGGTACTTTAAAAATCCGTTACCTAGATAACGACATAGAAGAGACTGAAGTAACAAAATTTCTAGGGTTACATGTTGACAAAAAACTGAATTGGAAATAACATATTGACGATGTATGCAAAAAGCTGGGACAGTGTTCATATTCACTTCATAGATTAGGGACAATAGCGAGCCAAACTACTTTACTAACAGCTTACCACGGTACGTTAGCTCTACCCTCAGATGCGGAGTAATATTTTGGGGAAAACAGGACAGACAAGAAGCGTGCTTTCATCGCTGCAGAACGTTGAACGTTGTAGACCTATATTTAACTTATGTGAAACTGACTCCTGTAAGCCATTTTTTAAAAAGATAAACCTATTAACACTACCATGTATCTATATACAGGGTGTAAATAGACCCTTCACGAAGCCGTCAACCAAGCATTCTGTACATCAAACTAAGTCCCCCTACGCAAAAATTATTGCTGGGAAACGACTTTTTTTTTGGGGTAAAAAAACACGTTTTACGGTAAAACTCAATGTAACGCACTTAAAACATGGTGCTGATGGATGCTTTGAATAGTAAACAGGTCATGGAGGTAATTAAAGTAAAGTTAAAATCATAAAAAGTAGTATTTAAAAAAAAAAAACTTGTGAAAAAATCGGAACTTTGACCTCCAATATCTCCGTAACTAGAAGGTTCCCGGGTATGGTCCAGAACAAAACAATGATCGCACTGACGGGGAGAACAAGTGCCTTCGTTAAGGGTCTTTTTACGCTCTTTATTTGAGACAGCAGTCTTTGTCAAAAATAATATAAAGTTGTATGATTACCACACTCGTATACGGCGTAAGGACCAATTGCGCACAGTAGCTAGCTATGTTTTGAGCAGCTTCACACCTCTTTAATAATATCCCGGGGCCTATTAGAATAATTCCAGAAGTAACAAAATTTAAAAAGAATCTCGATGACCTGTTAGTAAACAAATGCTATTACTATATAAAAGACTTCCTAACAGACAACTCACTGCTCCAATACAGCTTCCCTCAGTCATGATGCGTTTAGTAGCACTCTAATGAAAACTAAAGTTATGCATTTTTACCAACGTATACACCCCGAAGACTTAAAATTAAAGTACAATGGCCAAACAGTGGACGAAGCAAGTATAGCCAAATTTTTAGGAATTTTAATTGATAGCAAACTTACATGGAAACCACAAGCTGAAGCTATTTGCAAAAAATTAGGTTCATCAGCGTATGTTCTATATAACCTTTCCAAAAAGGTAAACATCAACACTATACTGGTTGCATACCATGGCTTAGTGGTATCGAATTTAAGGTTTGGTGTCATATTTTGGGGCAATTGTTGTGAACGAGAAAATATCTTTAAAGCCCAAAAACGCTGTCTAAGAGCAATATTTAAATTAAAAGTTACAGACAGCTGTAAAACCGTTTTCATTGACAATAAACTACTTACTTTTCCCTGTCTTTACATATTAGAGCTTTCCATTTTTGTTAAAAGTAATAGTGACTTATTCCCTACTTTAAAGGACACAACAAAGCGAAGTACAACTATCAGGTCTCAATATAAATATAAGTTATGTACCGGTGCTCACAAAACATCTTTATTAAAAAAAAGTGTTTAAGTCATGGCGCCTATAATCTATAATAAGGTTCCAAATAGCATCAAGGAGCAACCTTTGAGAATTTTTAAAAAACAGCTCACATCGTTATGAATACAAAAATGTTATTATTCTGTATCAGACTTCCTAACAGATAAATTATAGCTGTATTATTATGTTACTCTATTTTGATCTGATTTTTTATTACAAGATAATTTGTTGAATTGTTGTGAAAGTTTTTAAATTGAAGTTATATGTTTTATTGTTTAAAAGTATAAATTTTTGCATGCCTAATGGTAGAATGTACCAGGAACAAATAATTACTACTGTAACAACTCATGTATGTACCTACATTCAATGCAAATAAATTATTTCTATTCTATTCTATTCTAATGTGTACCTACCTGTGCTTATTTTACTCTCTATTATATCAATAAATAATTCATTTTGTAACCATAATGTATTTAATTGAACTTCCATGCATGTAACTATTGTATGCCCTGCGGGCGGGACATGGCTGATCACACATTTAATTATTTAAGACCTGTATTATGTACCTACCTATGATCCACAATAAAGATATTGATTGAATGATAAACCACGCACGCACGACAGTACTCTCCCGAGCCTGCGCATGCTACATCTGTTATGTTATTCACTAGGGTGCCCACGACAAACATGCGATTTCAAACTCGACGGGTGACTATAAGCACGCTGACATACAACACACTTGTAAGGTTTTTCACCAGTGTGTGTTCGAGTATGTGTCATTAAATTATCCTTTTTACTAAAACTACGCTGACATACATCACACTGGTGAGGTTTTTCACCAGTGTGTGTTAGAGTATGTAATGAAAGCTCTCCCTTTACCCTAAAACTACGCTGACATACATTACACGTGTAAGGTTTTTCACCAGTGTGTAATCGAGTATGTTTAATTAAATTATCCTTTTTACTAAAACTACGCTGACATATATTACATGTGTAAGGTTTTTCACCAGTGTGTGTTCGAGTATGCGCTGAAAGCTCTCCCTTTACCCTAAAACTACGCTGACATACATCACAAGTGAAAGGTTTTTCACCAGTGTGTATACGAATATGTTTAATTAAATGATCCTTTTTATTAAAACTACGCTGACATGTTTCACACTTGTAAGGCATTTCACCGGTGTGTGTCCGAACATGGGCTGTATGAGCTCCCTTTAGTCTAAAACTAAGCTGACATACATCACACGTGTAAGGTTTTTCACCAGTGTGTATAAGAATATGTCTCATTAAGTTATCCTTTTTACTAAAACTATGCTGACACACATCACACTTGTAAGGTCTTTCACCTGTGTGTGTTCGATAATGTGCTGAGAGCTCTCCCTTTACCCTAAAACCACGCTGACATACGTCACACGTGTAAGGTTTTTCACCAGTGTGTGTTCGAGTATGTGCTAAAAGATGTGCCTTTACCCTAAAACCACGCTGACATACGTCACACTTGTGAGGTTTTAGACCAGTGTGTATGCGAATATGTTTCATTAAATTACACTTTTTACTAAAACTACGCTGACATACATCACATTTGTGAGACTCCCCATTACTGTCACCACCGTTGTTATGGCGTATTGTAAAATCTTGATAGCTATGAGTGCGGCAATCTGTATCTACAGCAGTATTATTGATACTACTTTGAACTCCTGGTTTTGTATCAGTAACATTCTGGATAATCTTCGAGTCTGCTTTCTTGAGCTCCACTGTAACTGTATCTCCCAGTTTTGTTCTTCGCGCGGGTAGTTTTGGTTTCTTCGCGACGGACGCCCCTGTGGTAATAAATCTGGTAAGTGCAATGTTTGAAGAAGACTGAGCGTGCACATAAAAGAATAGTAATTTGAATGATTCGCACAAGGACTGAAAAGCTACACTTATCATTAGTGTCATAAAATACTATAGTCCGCGAGCATCGATGCAGGCATCATTCGTCCACCTCATGAGCTTCGATTAGTTTCAGGGGAGCGCTTCTTTAGCTCCTCCAAAGAAATGTTTGTATCCTGCTTCGAAAAGCATAACTTTTCCTTGTCCATATAAGAAACAAGACAACAAATGAGTCAGTTTATATAGAAATGCCAAAGAATTAAGAGATCAAGTTAACCGCGCTTCGGGATGCGAATTTTGAAGCTCAGTTAGTTTGATCTCGCTTCGGATTATTTCTTTGGTTCACAAAAATATTCGAAGTTAGTTTTTTTATTGGGCCACGCCCGCCACTCTATTCCCAAACCATTGCAACTCCTGAAAGCGAGGATCAACAGTAGCGACCACCAGAACGCCGAGACAATGAAGCTCGACGAAGTCCCGGAGAAACAGGGAGAACCCCTCATGCGCGAGTCTGACTCGCAATTGGCCGGTTTTTTTGATGACACTTTTATTCCTGAATATTTTAGTAGATCTATTTCAAGCCAGGGGGCTTCCAGCGCACACGCATACTTTAACAAGAGCAATGGATATCAGTCTTCCTTTGCCTATTTGCCAACCTATTGATAAACAAACAAATACATACTCTCTGTCTTCGTAGTGTTTTGTTTCTTCTCAAGTACTTCTAGTTCTGTTTCCACTTCAGTCTTCAACTCCATCAAAGGTACGTCATCTTCTGATTGTAACTCGGATTGGTGTGGTGGCATATATTCTATTTCCAGATAGTTGTGTTGATGTACTGTTTCTAAATCTATAAGTGAAAAAAACAGTTGTTTTATTTTATTATTTCATTCTTTGTTGAAATAAACAGTAAATAACAAAACAAAATGTAGACACAAAACATCTATTTTGAATATTGTCCGACGGGAATATCGTGCCAGAATAAAATTATTAAGCTTTTGAATGCCATTTTCACTTATGTGTGACAAGCAAGCGTGTGTCCTGTACGCCAAACGACAGTCGACACATATATGTGACTAAATGGTAGGTTAAATTACGGCTTGGCGTGCGAGGGCACGCGCGTGCGTTTATTCTCTGGCGTTTAAAAAGCTCTCCGTTCCAGAACAGGGTCTACCCGTGTACGAAAATAAATGTATTGCGGATGAAAATAAAAAAGTGAATCATTATAGAACATGATTAACAATTCGTTTCACCAAAACCCACACAGGCCGGATACAATAATAATATTAATGACTAGTTAATGCCCGCGACCTTCGTACACGTGATATTATTGTTAAAAAGTATTATTTCCCTGTTTGAATCGAATTTTATTAACAACTAGCTGTTGCCCGCGACTTCGTCCACGATAACTACCTCCCTGCTAAATTTCAAGTTTGTTGCACAAAAAAATTGAAGGCTACGTCATACAAACTTGCGAGAGCCCTTAGACCTCCTTAATCCGGCCCTGTCGCAAAATCCGTTCTTGGCGGACGGCTACCAACTATAAACTACCTCCCTGCCAAATTTCATCTTAATACGTCAAGCGGTTTTCGACATTTCGTGATGAGTGAGTGAGTGACCATTCGCCTTTATATATTTAGATTTCAAGGGTAAGTTACTGCTGCAGTTTGATGAAAAAGTCCCATATCTCAAAAACTAAACATCAAATCTTATTCAAACCAATTTTCGTTGAAAGTTTTTTTTACGTTCTACAATCTTTCTCTCTTTTATCTTCTCCAATAGTTGCATTAATACACGAGAAATTGGAATATATATATTACTAGCACTTTGCCCGCGACTTCGTCCGCCCAATTTTTATTTTATTTTAATTCTGGCCCAATAGATGTCGTTGCATGTATCTAAATTCTTCTATACAAATTTTCACACCCCCTCAAACCCTCTCAGGAGGTAATTTGGAAAAACAAAAAATGCCAAACTTCATAATTTACTTAGATAGATGTTCGTGCCAAGTTTCATGTTTATTAACACAAGTAATAAGATTTTCCATACAAACAAAATTCCCCCTTTTCACCCCCTTAAAGGTTAAATTTCCAAAAACCCCTTCTTAGTGCTCCCCTACATTATAATAGGAAGCCGTGTATAAAATTTCACATTCCTAGCCCCAGTAGTTTCGGCTGTACGTTGATATGTCAGTCAGTCAGTTCTCCTTTTATATATATAGATTTTGCTTTTTTTTTAACAAGTCCTAAAATCGGAGGCCATAAATTACAGTGGTCCGGTCGTAGTAAGGTCGTAGTATGCCATAACTTATTAATTACTAAGAGTACATAAATGAAAATTGACAGGACATTGTAGACCCTTACAAGAAACAAATAAACGTTAAAGGTTAGGCTCTCGTGTTCCTATTTTATGTACTAGGACCTAAAAACCATATTTTACTTTTACGTGTATATCTCCTGAACGGTATGTTTTTTTCAAATTCGGTTTTCACAAACATTACACACAAATTCAAACCAACGTGCGTAAAAAAATACAACTCTGCAGTAAATCGTTTTATATGTTTTTCATCAAATAGCCAAACGTCAGCGCAGCGGCAACTTGAATAACTTCGTTGTTTTATGTCACACATAAAACTTTTATGTCACAATTTTAACATACACATTTACACACAAATTCACACTTATTTTTGTATGTATTTTTTTTCTTGTATGTCCATAGATTAAAAAAAGTGCCGCTGGGATGATGTTTTGACAATAATTCATTTGTGTGCCCACAACCCGTATCCGAGTCTTCGTCATAGAAAATGGTAATTTTAAAAAGCAAGTAATTTATAGGTATTTAGAATGAAGACTCGGATACGGGTTGTGGGCACACAAATGAATTATTGTTGGACCCATATGCTGGGTGCTGGGCACCGAAAGGATTAAGAGATACATTACGGTCGCCATCTCCTTACATTTTAATAGGTTCAGCCATTGGGTGGGAAGATGTAAAACTCACTTTAACATTTATAAAACATATTATTTATAATTTTTCTTCTAAAAAACATACCGTCATCACTTGGATATTCCTCCTTTGGCACAAGAATATCTTCTTGTTTCTCAAAATCATCTGGTAATTCTTCTTTCACAACAACGCTTTCTGTTTGACCAACATCAACTGTACTTATGTTCTCTGTTGGAGTTCTAATAAACGCATGGAAACACTCTAAGTGGTCCTGGTTTATTAAAGGTTTTAGCTGTAAAAAGATGATTACAGTATTACATAGGATATGTTGATGATGATAATCACAAGGGCATCACTTTCACATTACAGAATAAATGTCTGTTGGAGAATACCTCACCTCATAGTCCTCATTCAATATCTGAGTGAACAGCTCTTCAGCTTCCAGACATTTCTTCAGTAACCTGTAGCATTTCTTCAGTTGAGCACAGCAGACAAAACAAGCCAGTATCGGTCTTCTGTCTTCAGTTACAAACTGCAACAAAATTATTTTGTTATTAAATAAAATACATACTTTCAGATATATTGTGATATTGTCAATGCTGCTGTGCAGGCATTTTACTTTGTGTAACTTATTTCATCACTGCTGCTGTCTAAACGGTGAAGGAAACCATAGTGAGGAATCGGGATGTCATAGAACCTATGGACAGATGTTTGTTACTCAATTATGCCAGAATGGCTGAACTGATCTGTATGAAATTTGGCACAGAGATAGATTATAGTCTGGAAAAGCACAGGATACTTTTTTTTTCTCACACTTACTCATCGAAATTTCTATGTGAATGAAGTCACGGGCAATAGATAGTCTAAAATATATACGTAAAATTGCTGAAAAACCTTTTACTTAAATGAAGTAGGATATCAGCACATATCTGGTAACTTACAATACTAAGGCAAGTAAAAGGGTTTGTGATTTTAAATGAGTTGTGCAGTCAGGAAAAGTCTTGCAGGTCACATCACAAGAACTTCCGTCATCAGTATCTTTGGTTTCCAATAAAACAGAAACATACAATATTTGCCTGGTTTCGACCAAACGGGACATTACAATGGTGCAATAAAATGAATTAAAACCAAATATTACATTTAAGACTCATATGAATTTATTAGTACTCACTAAAATAAAATTATGATCTATATTGTAAATACCATCAAAAAATATGTTTTTTTTTAAACAAAAAAGCACCTTCGTCCCCTCTCCTATTACCTATTAATTTAACTTTGCTGTGCCCGACAGGGTCCATAATTGATTCAATGTTTTAACATACCAACTGTTTTATTTAAACATTATAGTATGAGAGCCCACAACCAAAATTTTTGCCTTATCGTTTTACGATCAAAACTGTATAAAATCGATAGATTTGGTGATTCTGATTGCAAAAAGACTAATTTCAGATTTTTTTTGCGTCACGTCTGGCCTGACCGCATTTTTGAAGATGTCAAAAAATTTTACCGAACTGTTTCATAGTAATCTGTCTGATTTTCAGAATGTAGTTGAACGATAAATTTTAGATACTTAAAACACAATTTTCAGACACCACAAGCGACGCACGTACCCAGGAGACCATTTGAAAAAATTAAGAATGAGGCAAAAAAAAAAACCTATAGCAAACCGTCTGGAAATCTCGTTTTCAAGTGAACACTGGTCAGTTGATGCGAATTAATCATTTTTCAGAAGAAAGTGTGAGCATCTTATGTGTTGAAACCATTTTGAACGTGTTGAACAATTTTACCGATATGTCCCATAGCATTCTGTCTGAAAACTGTTCTACATCATGAAAAAAGTTGCCTGGATGTAGAAAAAAATTATATCAGACAAATTTAGTGTCGTAAGTACTTCATTAATCAGACAACTTTTCGAGTCAGAAATTATTAAAAAATCGTATTGTGGCGTATTTACGTTTGTTAAACAAATGAATAAGCTGCAACTCGCAAATTCTTAGATGATGATCGATAAAGAGCTTTCTCGAAACCATCGAACTAAAATTGAAGGACATTTTTAATAAATTGGACAAAAGGAAATTGGGATAACGTTTGAAAAATACTGTTTATTGAAAAAATAGCGTCGTTTTCAATCACTGTCGGACTCGTCATCGTAGTCGTCGTCATTATCAAGATCACTCTCCAGAACCAGATCTCCGAAACGTTCTCTTCGTTTTTGGAGTTTTTGGTGACATTTAAAATGTCTGAAAACGATTTTTTCAAAAGTCTGGCAGCCATACAAAAGATTTAAAAAAAAATAAACTAAGCTGCTATGAAACAGGTCGGGTAAATTTTTTGACATTTTTGAAAATGCGCTTGGGCCACATGTGACGCGCAAAATGTCTGAAAACAATTTTTTCGTAATAAAATGACGAAACTTATGTACATTTTTAGTATCAGACATATTGTGATAAAACTGTTTGCCTATTTTTTTTAACGTAGCAGAAATGCCCCCCCATAAAACTGCGACGTTTCTAGCCGGTGCTGCCGACTTAGCCGGGTTCAGATTCATCTACTCTAACGGTATTATACAGTTTTGGCCGTAAAACGATGCGACATGGTTTTGGTCTTGAGCTCTCGAACTATTATGGAATGCAATAAGATATTGAGTATTGAATACAATATTTCAAAGCTACTATAAATTAATATCATCAACTTACTGGAATATCAGTCAGCTTCTCATACAGTTCATGCAAGTTCTTGTTGACCACCACGTACATGCGTACATTCTTCACTAAACATATCCTACACATTGGTAGTTTTTCCATCTTGTGAATCAGAAATAATCACTTGGTTAACACATCAATTTTAAAAACATAGTTAAGTACAGTTAACTGGTGTCGCTACTTATTCGTTACCGACTAACAAACACTTTACGAATAAAACAATATAGGTAAATATCGAATGCCTTTCATTTATGACATAGGTAGTTAAGACAGTGCAGCAGTCTTGACAGCTAGACGGATGTTTTCTCTCGTAGATGGTCCAGGCTGTCCCTAGTAATCCTTAAAAACTATCACGAAATCACAAAATTGCCAATGACATGGAGGTGTGCCCAGTGCCACTAGCGGTAGCTACTAACTAATTGCACTTCTATTCTATTCTCTTTCGATACGTCTTCAACTCTTCATTAATTACTGAGTAGATACTTTACACCACTTTAAATTTAAGAATGACTTCTATTAAAAAACTTTCTATCTATTCCACTTAACACTGAATTTTATTATAATAAATATTTCGGCTCTGTGCCTATGGCCTGACCTCTGAGATTACCTCTCCTATTTATGCTCACGAACCGGTGTGTGTACCCATTATCTATCCCGTTCCCTCCCTAAACAACCTATCTATCGCTGTCTCTTTCTCATGCTGTGCTTGACGGCTAGGGTCGAACCGCGCGGCGGCGCGGTTACTTTCTTCAGTACGCTTTTGTTTACGCAAGCGAGTGGTGTGTGTACGTAAATACGAAGTGAAAAATATTGAAAGTGTTGAAAACGTTGAGTAACGTTCGATAAAAGGATTAATATTTAAGGTGAGTAACTAATAATATTTATTTTTTCTCAGATATTTGCTCTTTCGCACGAGAATTCGTTAGTACCTATTTATCCTGGTTTGTAGCCAGATTTATAGGTTAACTAACAGTAATTTAAATTAGACTCCGATCTCGGGTTCAAGCCCAGACGGTTATAGTCTCGAATCACGTTATATACGTGAGCGGCCCGACCTGGCACGAAATTTGAGCCGACCGGCCTCGATCTTTGACACGATCGGATGGAAAATGTGGCCCGACCGGGCCCGGAGTCTGGCCCGACCGGACCAGGAGTCTGGCCCGACCGGACCAGGAGTCTGATCCGACCGTGTGCGGAATCTGGCCCGACCGCATACGAAGTCTGGCCCGACCGGGTCTGAAGTCTTGCCCGACCGTGCCTCGAATTTGGCCCGACCAGGCCCGGAGTTTGATCCGACCAGGTCCTAAGTCTTACCCGATCGGGTCCCATGGGTGATCCAACCAGACCCAGAACCCGAGCCGACCAAGCACCATCGGCTGCCACGTGACCAACAGATGATGATCGCTAGTTATTTAAGCGCTCTTTTCCAATCGACAGATGGCGACCTCACAAAACTTCGTTACGCTGGGTGAGCTGTTCGGCCGGAACTGCGAAGAGGAAGATGAGGAGCTATCATCAAAGGTTAAGACTATAATTGAAAATAGTCTTCCCACGGGCTGGAGAGACTGGAAGGTCATCGACTGGACCAAGGAGGAACTTCTAGGGAGGAAAATAGATCACAGGGTGCTGAACAAAATACGTTTTGCTATTCCTTCAGTGGAACTAGCCCAAGCCTTTTTTCCCGAAGCCAAAAGTATCGGCGAAAAATCCTACAAAAACATGAAACTGAAGCTTTTGGACTGGGATATCGCCAGGGCCCTAATTACAAATCCGAACCATATAGCGGCAAAACTGCGCGGATCCTCAGCGCAGGCCGAACTATTCAGGAGGGCAGTGGAAACAATAAGAGCGTCTGTGTGCTCCAGGGAACAAATTTCAGACGTCTTAACCACTGACGTAGAATCCCATCAAAATAGAGTCAGGATCTCTTCTCGATCTGATTCCGAAAATCGAATCAGTCATTCTCGAGCTAAAGATTCCAGAAGTGTTAACCCAGTCAGACAATTAAAACGAAAGCGGCCCAGGCTGCCATCGTCTTCTTCTGAGGAGAACTCGGATCAGTCAGCAAAAGATCGTTTTTATTCTACATCTTCGGAGAGAAGCGCTCCCAAACGTAGACGCTACTCATCATCATCATCTCCCTGCTTACCAAAAGGGAATGCTACCGAATCTAGGCTAGATCGTATGGAGGGCATGATTCAAAATTTATATGAAATGATGAGCAGAAACAAGGAAATTGACCACAGTCTCGACACTCCGAGCTGGAGGGCTCCGAGTCCTATACTGGATTTACCTGATCAAGAATTAGAAGATAAGGAGACGAATAATAATTGGGACATTTTCTCACCCTCTACAAAAGAGAGCGAACCGGCCATACCCAGGGCAAACCCGACTCTGGAACAACAAGGACTAAAATGCCAAAGACTTGGAGAACAAACATGGAATAAGATTCGTTACGCTGACTCGCAGAAGAAACTACAGGCTTCACCAGTATTCCATTGCCTTCGCATAAATGCAACAATGTACCAAAACTCCCATCCCAGTCAGCTCAAGGATCTACTGGGAAAATGTGACTCCGCATTCGGAACCATAAATCATGGACTTTTGGCACAACGACTAAAACTTCAGGAAGCCCTGAAAAAAGTAGCGGAACAACACCCAGAAGCCACGGAAAGCCTTAAAAAAATGCTAGCATCAGACAGTGAGTTCCGCTCAATTTCCGACGACTTGCTTCAATATACCTGTGGCAAACGTGCCGAAGTCATTGAGTCTAGGCGAAAACTTTATGAGCCGAAGAATAATTTATATCGATCCGTCTTGAATGATATCCCACCTTCAGGAACCCATTTATGGGACGAAGAAAAATTACAAGAGGCGATCAAAACACATGGGGTCTCCAAAATTGCTCCGGCTCCCCGTCGGATATTATCAAATCATATATATACAGACAAGGAAAACAAATTTAAGCAACCCCGAGACTTTAATTCCTTCAGGAAACCACATCAAGGTACCAAAAAGTTCAGAAAACCAGAATTCAAACAGCGACCCCAGAAAGCACAGCCCTCAAAGGACCAGAAACGTCACAATTTTAAGGAAAGGAATGGAGGGGAGAGACGGCGTTACCTTTGACAATCAATGCTTTCGAGCGGGACAACTAGTCAACCACATATCAGCGTGGAAAAACCTAGGTGCACCAAAATCCATCCTAAGCATCATAACAGGCTACGTAATTCCGTTTTCAAAGAAACCACCAATCACAACCCTAACACCATTATTGCTAAAAAAATTCCAAACTCCAGCTTCGTCGCTGATGGACCAAGAGGTCATAAAAATGGTTCAACAAAAAACCATGATAAAATTAGATTGCAAGACTGGCTTCCTCTCAAAAATGTTCCTAACTCCAAAGTCAGACGGGCAATGGAGACCAGTCTTCAACTTAAAAAGACTGAACGAATTTGTCAAGTTACAAAAGTTTCGACTGGTAAATCATCGAAAACTACAATACTTCCTACAAAAAGGAGACTACATGACAAAAATAGACCTTTCACAGGCCTACCTGCATGTTCCAATAGCAAAAAGACATTGGCGTTACCTAGCACTACACTACCGCGAATCAACCTACGCACTAACCGCACTCCCTTTTGGCCTGAGTTCCGCGCCTCAAATATTTGCAAAAATAATAAACTGGGTTGCCAAATTACTCAGAAAACAGAATATCCGTTTAATCGTGTATCTCGACGATTTTTTGATAGTGAATCAAAACGCACGGCTTCTGAGAGAAGAGGTGTCAATAGTTATAGAGACACTTGCAAAGTTGGGCTTCAGAATAAACTGGGAAAAGTCAGTACTAAACCCGTCCAGAGAAATTACATTCCTTGGAATAAATTGGAACACAGAATCGAATCAGAAGAGCCTACCTTTAGAAAAAATACAAGCACTAGAGAAAACCATTCTAAAACTCATAAAAAACAAAAAATGGAGTTGGCAACAAGCAAAGTCGATATTGGGAAAAATGGAATTCGCGTCGTTCGTCATACCACTAGCTCGACTACACTGTCGAAAAATTCAGCGAACGGTGAACCGTCTACCAGAATCCATACCCAACCTGCAAGTCACAATAAAACCCGAAATTATTCAAGAGTTAGAATGGTGGTTAGAAAACCTAGAAGGAAAATCAAAGATAATTATGAAGGAGCCGGAAATTCACCTAGTCACGGACGCTTCAAATACAGGTTGGGGTGCAGAATTAGAAGACAAACTAATCTCAGGACTATGGACTGCCTATCAAAAGAAATGGCACATAAACAAAAAAGAAATGTATGTTGTTTACAAAATTTTGTCAAGGTACCAAGATATTCTTCAAAACAAAAGTATACTCATACAATGCGACAACAAAACGGTGGTAGCATACTTAAAGAACCAGGGGGGGACCAAATCGGTGTCACTGCTAAAACTGGCAAGCGATATCTTGCATATAGCGATGCGCAAGAAGATAGAAATACAAATAGAACATATTCCAGGGCATTACAACGTAATATCAGATCCTCTATCCAGAGGCAAGAGCTTACCAGACTGGCACCTATCTCACAGGATGCTGGAAAAGATATTCAGAAAATGGGGCACGCCTTGTATCGACCTATTCGCAACCCAACAATCAGCAGTAGTCACAAAATACGTCACGCGATTTCCATGCCAACAGGCAGAATTTGTGAACGCATTCACACGGATCTGGGACTACACGCTAGGATGGATATTTCCTCCTCCACCTTTAATACCCAGGATCCTACAACATCTCAACCAAAGTCGAGGGACGTTCATATTGATAATCCCCAGGTGGGAGAATGTATTTTGGCGACCAATACTCAAGAAAAGAGCTATAGACAGACCGTTCACAATACGGAACTTGGCCAACCATTTGATAGACCTTCAAACCAGTCGACCTCCTCCCAAAATACAAGATTTGTACTTGGAAGCATGGAAAGTACGGGGTGGGCCGATTTAGTAAAAGATTGGTCAACCCAGGAAAAACGAATTCTTGAGACTTCATGGCGCAAATCATCTCTTGGCACTTATTCAGCAGCATGGAAGACTTGGTGTCGGTGGGCTAAAGATAAAAAAGTTTCAATAAATAACCCAGATCCAACAGAAGTAGCTCAATATCTTTGTTACTTATATTATCAGAAAAATATGTCTTATAGAACTATTTATCTGCACAAATCAACAATAGCAACATTCTCAAATCCTCTATGTTCTGACAAAATCTCTAGCAACCCACTAATAAAACATACCCTAAAAGGAATTTCAAATGCAAACCCGCAGACATCACGGGCCAAAATATGGGATATAAATAAGCTGCTAACCTGGATACGCCACAACTCTCCGGATTCAAGTAATCTTTTTCAAGTTTCCAGACATTTAGCAATATTGCTACTATTAGCATCTGGACGGAGAGTTCATGATCTAACCCTTCTTAGGATAGACGCTGATTTTCTAGTACAATCAGAAAATGAAGTAGTATTCTGGCCACAATATGGGTCAAAGACTGATAAGTTGCAATATATTCAATCAGGATGGAAACTGGTGAAAAATGATCAAGAACTATGGGATATTGTGAGTTGGGTTAAAAAATATATTGTAATATCACAATCAAGACGACATGCCAATGGCCAGGTAATCCCATTTTTATTTGTGAAGACAAGAGGAAAAACGGGACCAGCCTCTCGTTCAGTAATAGCTGGGTGGGTGAGAACTGCCCTATTGTCAGCTGGAATTGAAGCAAGTGCAGGCAGTACCCGCTCCGCAGTGGCCACTTTCAGATTTAATAATTGTCTACCACTAGATGAAGTATTGAAGAGGGGAAATTGGCAAGGCCCAAACAACTTTTTTAAACATTACTATAAAGAAATTGATAAGTCAGCAACCGGTGAGATTAGTGCTAATAATGATAACACAGTCACTGAATCTTTTGTGCCATTGTGATACTAAGTATCTCATTTATTTTATGTTCTCTTTAGATTTATAAACTTGATTTTATGTTGAATGTACATGTTAGTACTTGTACCAGTCTATGAGAAATTATTACTATTATGCTTAGTAGTTTAAGTCTTTGTTACTTGTTTATAAAGTTGTTATTGTGTTCATTTTATATACCAAAGGAGTAAGTAGACTGAATGAAAGCCTATTTGTTTAGTAACATAACTAATTATGTGATTTTTATAAATAAGAACCTATATGAAGCATACTTAATTCATGTGATCTAATACCTATATAAGAATAGAATGTATAGTAAGTTTTCTGGCTTGATTAGCCTCAAAATGCCTCTATTGTCTGAAAACATTTAGAATAAAACTTTTATTTCTTAAGTTTATTCTTTCTTTACTGATAGCCTTCTGAAATCTATCCAGTAGTTCAAATTTACTTTCCCTATGAAACTTATCACAGTACGCTGCTGTGCTGATAACTAACATGCCGGCAGATTTAAGACATATCTCAGAGGTCAGGCCATAGGCACAGAGCCGAAATAAACCAATTTTCCCCCCAAGGGGAAGAAAATTGATATTTCGGGTCTTGCCGTAGGCCTGACCGTGGCAATTCCTTGCCGGCTGATCCATGGTACTGAAGAAAGTAACCGCGCCGCCGCGCGGTTCGACCCTAGCCGTCAAGCACAGCATGAGAAAGAGACAGCGATAGATAGGTTGTTTAGGGAGGGAACGGGATAGATAATGGGTACACACACCGGTTCGTGAGCATAAATAGGAGAGGTAATCTCAGAGGTCAGGCCTACGGCAAGACCCGAAATATCAATTTTCTTCCCCTTGGGGGGAAAATTGGTTTAATATCGAATTATCACCGACCGACTGACAGATCCACAGAATATATATACCAAATTATATATTTTGATGCTCTGTGTATACCAAAGAGTAGAATACTCCTACGAAAGAGTAGAATCCAAAAACCAAATATACCATAGGGTACATATATACCACTATATTTCAAAAGAAGTACATTAATTTTAGGAGGACAGATCGATCCAATCAATAAAAACACCCAAACAAAATTCAAAACAAATGCCAGTGTTGCCAACTTATATCTAAAGGGGAATGTACATCGTACAGTTTTAAAACAATATTTAAAAACAGGCATAGAGTATGTATAGATGTGCTAATGTGTCGTTTATAAACTCTGTGCCTGCTTTGAAAAAATAAGTGTCAATGTCAGTCATCACTTCATCAGTCAATCAAAGTGGATCAACAATTTGAAGCATTCTACAAAGAGTTATCGGTGATTTTATCCTTGTTTTGATACCGGTATTCGCACTACATTGCAGTAGATGGTGTCTATAAATCTGTTTTTTAATCTCGGAGACTAAATTCACAAGTGAAAATGTCAAAACTGACTTAAATGCTATTGAAATCTATGTCAGTTTGCCATTTGTACTAGTCTCCGAGATTAAAAAACAGACTTTTGAGTCTAATAAACTAATTCTTATAAATTATTTACTGTCCTAGGAGTGATATAATAAGTCGAGCACTTTCCGGTCGCTGTCGTCATAGCGTGGTCCACAAACGATTATTTTATTCGTCAGAGAAGACCATATAAGTTGTAAAGTTAATCTTAGTCGCGACACTTTCGTAAATTCGTAAATTAGTCAAAGAAGTCGCAATAATGATATACAAACGTCACCTGTTATTTGTACGCATCAGAATATCCAAGTTGAAGTAATTATCTTCAGTGATACTTAAACAGTTACAAGATGGAAAAACTGCCAATGTGTAGGATATGTCTAGCGGAGAATGTTCGCATGTCTGCGGTGGTCAACAAGAGCTTGCATGAAGTATATGAGAGGCTGACTGATATGCCAGTAAGTTGATACTTTAATAATATTTATATTTCCAGAACATTTTGATTTAAATACCTTTCTTAATGTAGGATTTATATGAACTTGTAATCAGAGATTGGTTGGGGAAAAGGGAATATGAAATGCAATGAAATTGGTGCAACAATGGTAATTTTAAGAAACCTGTTCACAAAATACCGGACTGCCACGTTGGTCTAAAGGTTCCAATCGTGACTGCTGAGCATGAGGCCCTGGGTTCGATTCCCAGGTTGAGCAAATTGTTATTGGGTTTTTAAACCTGCACTCTGTGGCTGCTACTGAGAAAGGAATTTCTTCCTTTCTCAGTAGCAGCCACAGAGTGCATTTGTGCCCAGTTGATGGCAATAAGCTTGCCCCGTATGACATGGGGCTTAAACATATCTGGCGAAATGTGGGTGTTCTATTAGGTACACCTCTGCCTTATGCTTCAGGGATTACAGGTGTGATGTTATAAAATAAGATCGTAAGTTGCCAATCTACTTTGAGCATGAGCAGTGATCAATGTACATGTCTTTTCTGAGAGAGGCATATAAAAGGTGTTACTGCTCAAAACCTGTACACTACAGTGTTGGCGATATATTATTCACAAACCCAGAAAACTGAAACACTAAGTTTTGTTGCAGTTTGTAACTGACGACTCTAGACCGATCCTCGCTTGTTCCTTCTGCTGTGCTAAACTAAAGCAATGCTTCCGATTGCTGAGGAAATGTTTGGAAGCAGAAGAGCTGTTCGCTCAGATAATGAATGGGAATTATGAGGTGAGGTGTTCTTCAACAGATATTTCCTGTTTAATGTGTAAGTAATGCCCTTGTGATCATCAACATATTTTATGTAATACTGTAATCATCTTTTTACAGTCAAAACCTTTAATAAACCAAGACCACTTAGAGGTTGCCCATGGGTTTATTATCTCTCCTATAGTGAGCATAAGTACAGTTGAAGTTTGTCAAACAGAAAGTGTTGTTGTGAAAGAAGAATTACCAGATGTTTGTGAGAGACAAGATGATATTCTTGAGCCAAAGGAGGAATATCACTGTGATGGTATGTTTTCGAGACAAAAAAATATTGATAAAGTAATATCTTCTATCAAATAAAGATACATTTTATTGAACAGATAAGGTTAATAGTTAATATATGGGGTAGAAGCAAAATTGACGCACAAATGAATAATTGAGTACTATGTACTGTGAAGCTACCATTTACATTTAGTTATCATTCATTGACTCGAATTTGCCCTGGCGGTTGAGAGAATGTCATGCTCACTCATGTCTCGCTGATGGTGGCGGGTGTGTCAGATCATTTAGTTCCCTTCAAAATGGTTGAGTTGAATGGTGCTGATCCATGCGTCATTTTCGTAAACGGGCACTGTCAGTAGGGACTGGTCATCTCTTAGCTGCCACGGTTTATTTTTATTTATGTCCTGTTCATTATATCTTTTTACTCTGGATGCTCTTAATGTGCACATCTTTATACATTGTTCTCACATTAATGTACTCGTATAGTCTCCACATGAATGATGTAACCAAGATTTTGTAACAATATATTGATTGAAAAGAGTGTCCATGGAGTTTCTTGCCCATTCTTCTCCATAGAGATCTACGCCCTTGGAATGGGCAACTACAGTACTTTCACAAGTTATTAAGCCTTGTGTCTGTGACTGTAGCCGTATTGGTCTAATTGAAATAAATGCCTTGAGTTTGTGTTTAGAGTTTGTTGCCACTTATTCAGTACATCAATCTGAAACACATAGAAATTTTTGTCAGTAATTAAAAATAAATCAGCTGCTCCTTACATTTTGACCGTGTAGGTATTGCACTTTTGTAGGAAAAAAAAATTCTATGTGCTGGGGGTTCAGAATGATGAACTGAACAAGTGGCAATTGGTGGTGCGTTAGTGTCCCTTCCACCCAATCTTAATATGTAGTGAATAAAAACAAATGGAAACATAATACTTTAGAACATTTTGTCTCATACAATACTTGTTTGTATTGTTGCCAGCTATTGATTTGATTCAACGGCTTTTATCCCGTATAACAGTCTGATATTTTAAAATATAAAAAATGGAGGAAGTTCTGCATGCCAGGCTCCATAATAAAATATTCAAAGTTTTTTGACTATACAGGATGGTTTGTTTAGTTTTGTGCATAATACCTTTGAATCTAAGAGACCTAGAGATTTGCTCGTATGTAGATGGCTTGGATTCAAAGTTCATGAAGATGGCTGCCATTCGTGGGGTGTTGTATTTGTCAATGTATGAGTATTAGTATAATATGCCCATAAGTATCGGTAACCGTTATATAAACACATTGTATTGACTAAACTTCAGGAGGCTTCCATACATTTTTTTGTTTTGTATGGTTAAAACGATTTCATGTTATAATATGTGTTTATGTCATCTGCTCAATTAAATAGTAAATGAGTAACTCTTAACTGTTTTTGGTTACTTACATATCTAGAACTGGAAAATGTAGACACTAGCCGTCTACATGAAGAAGATATAACACACGGTTCTGAACACAATTCAGAAGATGATGTACCTTTAATAGTGTTTAAAATAGAAGAGAAAGAAGAACAAGAAGCATCTATAGAGAAACACGAAGCCGTGGACACCAAAAGTAAGTATTATACTTACTTAATCAATAGTAGGTAGTGTGCGACCGAAGCTTCCGCTTCGGCCACCTTCGGCCGAGGAAAAGCTTTCTAGCAAGTGCTGACTGTACTGCACAAGGTGGAAAACTGAGATGGGGCAGTAAGGGCAGATACCTTGACCGTTGTTGCTACATGAAAACGGTCTTGAATTATAAGTTATTATCTATATATATATATATTTTTTGTTAGCCTGTTTGGTGTCCCACTGCTGGGCAAATGCCTACCCTTTCTCCTTCCAAACCTCTCTGTTCTGTGCGATATCTGGCCATGTTCGTCCCGCAAACGAGTTCAGATCGTCACACCACCTTCGTCGCGGTCTACCTCGACGGCGATTTCCTCCGACAGGCGTCCAGTGGGTGACGATCGTTGCCCATCTCTCCGGGCGCATTCGTCATATTCTATATATTATTATAAAAATTAATATTTGTATGTTTGTCCTCTATATCTATGTATTGCTAAACCATTGATCCGATTGTGATGAAACTTTAGTGGGTCCATCTGCGTATGCCTGCAAAGGTTCCTGGCCAAGATCAGGGCTTCGTACAGACCACGGAATCGGCCCACCGCGCCCTATCCATCGGTTTGGATAGGTCTCATCCAGCAATTGTCGAATTGTGATTCGGAAGTGGTCTGGACATCCGTCATGTTGATAAATCACGTTTGCTCTTCTGTCTTCCGGTAAATCCATGAGCAGTGGTTTTAAATGACTTCTTAGGAAATCTTCATAAAGTTCCCCATTTAGTGTTCGGGGTAAAAAATGTGGGCCAATTAATTTTTCGTCGATAATACCCATCCAAACACTAAGCGAGAACCTACGCTGCGATGCGGGTGGTTTCAATATCTTAGGATTTGCTTCTGCCTTCGGTGCCCAGTAATGTAAGTTGTGGTAATTTGTGATACCATCACGGTCAAAACATGACTCATCGGTCGGTTGGTAACGCTAAATTAGCCGTGTGTTTGAAAGTGCTGTCGGCGAGTGCACTCAGCAATATTGCCCGTCTTTTCATCCCCTTCGGATCCTGTACATTGTCAATGTAGTTCGCAATGAACCATTGTGTTGCTGTTTAGTTTTGCCACGTGTGAGTAATATGGTCAAAACTCGACAAAATCCCAAAGTGAGACATTTTTATGTCTTTTATTTTTTCCAAAGTTGTGGGTACTCGCCGCTGATATGTGTGCGAGCGTAGGGTCAAGTGAAACGAAAAAGACGGTTAGCTAGTAGCACTCTGACTTTATTTGTCAAGCGCCATGAGTTATATAGGATAGTTTGCAGCCACCCTCATATTCACAAATATCAACAGTTATATTGGGTACACTACATAAATACGAAAAACTTTATTCCGACAGTCACAAATCCGAATTTTAAAATACCGATTTTCATAATTCCGAATGGTTCAAAATTCCTAATATGACAATTCCGATTTATCATTTATCCTATTTTTATAATTCCTATTTTTCGATATTCCTAACGTTCATAATTACTATTCTTAAAATACCGAGTTTCAAGAGATCGAACAACAAAAAGTCCGACTTAATGATAATACGAAACATCAAAAATACGAATTCCGATTATTAAAATACCGATTAGTTAGAATTCCGAAATAAAAACGCCTTATAAAAGTGAATATCAAGACAAATAAATTAATAAACACATAACCAACAATAGAGGGGATCTGATCCGTTAATGGTCACTGTTACCTAACTTAACCCAAATGATTCACTAACAATAGATGGTATCCGAATTAATCAAAACATCAATAATTATAAAACAGTTTATTTCCCTGTAAGAAGCGTGCAACCATGCAAACAAGCATACACCATGCATGCAACAAGCTTGCAGCATGCAATAATGCAAACAAGCATACACCATACATGCAGAAAGCATTCAGCATGCAAACAAGCATGCAAGATACATGCAGCATGCAAGCAAACATGCAAGCGAGCATGCAACAGGCAGCAGGCATGGTTTCTGTCACGGCTCCGGCGCTGCGGGGCTCCGGCGGTCCCACACGAGCTTATCATCGCAGATGTGTTTTACGCTCACCACCGCAGCTTCGGCTTGCTGGCCGGCTTCGCCGGCCAACCTCAGCCGCGGCGGAGAGCGTTAAAACCACCTGCTCTTCAGCTCGCGGGCCGCCTCGCCCCTCCGCGCCTACGCGATTTTAAATTACACTCTAGGGGTAGGGCAGACAAGACTACGTGGAGTCGGTTTTGCAGCGATTCGTTTCTGTCACTTACTTTTGTAGCTCACCCTTTTGACTTTTTAAGACAATGTTTTAATTTTTAGGTTAAATATGAAATTGATCATCTTTTTTCATTTAAAGATTATGCCAAGTGTGGTATGCCAAATATCACAATCAGAAACTTAATTTTAGCAGTTTATTCGAAGTATTGAAAATCGGAATGTCGTTTTTCGGACCGACAGCCCATCGAGCATTTGATTCTTCGGTCGTATGAAAATCGGAAAACAAACAAATCGGATTTTCGACTTTCGGTAAAATGTATTTCGTAATTTTTAATAATAGAGATTTTAATTCTTAGGGATTATGAAATTCGGACTTTTGAAAATCGGAACATCGAAATTCGGAATAAAATATTTCGGAGTATTTGGGTGTTCCCCAGTTATATTACTAGATCGTGCTCGTATCATAGTAATAATTCTAGTTAGTAGTAATTTCGAGCTCGCTTCGCTCGCTCTTGCAGCCTACTTACTTTTAAGTCTTGGCTTTGTCTGTAAGTCGACCAAGTAACTCCTGTATGAAGGATCGAAACAATTCTCATCTGTCCTGTCGGGTGTTAACATATTCGAGCTCGCTTCGCTCGCTTTTGGAGCCTAAGTTCTTTTTGTTCTTAAAATTGTCTCCCTAAGTCTATTAAGTAATATCTTTTTATGAATAAAAGGACTACAGAAAAGTTAACTTGTCTGGAGTGAAGAGCTTAAATTTTCGTTCAGTTCCTAGACTTTTCAAATAACTTTCAAAATTAATAACTTCTGCTTCCATATAATTAAGTATTTTAGATTCTTAGAAGAACTTCAGCTGCAGCCGTAAATAGTAAATTTAACCCTTACAAATTCGTTTTTCCGCGCACCCTTCTGATCCCCCTGGCCACTAATACTGGCGACGCCCTTAAATCCTAGTAAGAAGTTATAAACCGCTTTCACATTACCGTCTTCCGGGATATAGCTATAACCCTAGGAATATAACTATATCACGGCTATAACTATCTTACTGCGACATATATACTTGATTGCTCGTGGCTGTACATACAAACCTCCTATTATTTTCGCAGGGCCGACTGTTGCGGAGGAACCAAAACTACACTTACGAAGAATAAAATTAGAAGACTCGATACCAGCCGACCATAAGACAAATCAAACATCGGACTCGAAAACTATCGCAACCACTCAAAATCGTACGGCCGAATTAATGACTAAATTCGAAGAGTCTCACGAATGTGATATATGCCACTATAAGTTGAGAAAAAAAAGTGAATTTATAAGACATATGCGTACTCACACTGGTGAAAAGCCTTACAAGTGTGATATTTGTCAGAGTAGTTTTAGTCAAAAGGCTTATTTAACTTATCATATACGCACACACACTGGTGAAAAACCTTATAAGTGTGATATATGTCAGCGTAGTTTCAGTCGAACGGTTCATTTAGCAAAACATATTCGTACACACACTGGTGAAAAGCCTTACAAGTGTGATATTTGTCAGAGTAGTTTTAGTCAAAAGGCTTATTTAACTTATCATATACGCACACACACTGGTGAAAAACCTTATAAGTGTGATATATGTCAGCGTAGTTTCAGTCAAAAGACATCTTTAACAGGTCATATTCGTACACACACTGGTGAAAAACCTTATAAGTGTGATATATGTCAGCGTAGTTTCAGTCGAACGGTTACTTTAACAAATCATGTTCGTACACACACTGGTGAACGACGTTACAAGTGTGATATATGTCAGTGTAGTCTTAGTCGAAAGGCTCATTTAGCAAAACATATTCGTACACACACTGGTGAAAAGCCTTACAAGTGTGATATTTGTCAGAGTAGTTTTAGTCAAAAGGCTTATTTAACTTATCATATACGCACACACACTGGTGAAAAACCTTATAAGTGTGATATATGTCAGCGTAGTTTCAGTCAAAAGACATCTTTAACAGGTCATATTCGTACACACACTGGTGAAAAACCTTATAAGTGTGATATATGTCAGCGTAGTTTCAGTCGAACGGTTACTTTAACAAATCATGTTCGTACACACACTGGTGAACGACGTTACAAGTGTGATATATGTCAGTGTAGTCTTAGTCGAAAGGCTCATTTAGCAAAACATATTCGTACACACACTGGTGAAAAGCCTTACAAGTGTGATATATGTCAGAGTAGTTTCAGTCAAAAGAATCATTTAAAAGGTCATATTCGTACACACACTGGTGAAACACCATACAAGTGTGATATATGTCAGCGTAGTTTCTATCAAAAGAGTAATTTAACAGATCATATTCGTACGCACACTGGTGTAAAACCTTACAAGTGTGATATGTGTCAGCGTAGTTTTAGTCTAAAGGCTCATTTAACAGATCATATTCGTACACATACTGGTGAAAAACCGTTCAAGTGTAATATTTGTCCCAGTAGTTTCAGTCAAAAAGTTTCTTTAAGAACACATATGCGTACACACACTGGTGAAAAACCTTACAAGTGTGATATATGTCAGAGTAGTTTTAGCCAAAAGATTAATTTAACAAATCATATTCGTACACACACTGGTGAAAAGCCTTACAAGTGCGATACATGTCAGAGTAGTTTCAGGCGAAAGAGTTATTTAACATATCATGCTCGTACCCACACTGGTGAAAAACCTTACAAATGTGATAGATGCCACAGTAAGTTTAGAACAAAGAGTAATTTAACAAGACATGTGCGTACAAAACACTAGTGAAAAACCTTACAAGTGTGCTATGTCAGAGTAGTTTCAGTCAAAAGGATCATTTAACAGATCATATTCTTATTCGTTACTAGGTTTTGCCCGCGACTTCGTACGCGTGGTGCTTAGAATCTAGTATCTATATATAAATGGCCCTTTGGGTGAGCAATATTGCATTTCTAGTCACTCCAAACTGAGTTTATTTTTAACTTTCATTTTTCGACGTATCATTTTGCTGTTAATGAATACACTCTCATTAGTCCTAGATTTTTTTTTGTGCAGATTCAGGCTAATAAAGTTTGTAAAAAGACCCATAACGAAGCCGAAAGACACTTGTTCTCCCCGTCATTGCGATCATTTTTTTGTTCTGGACCGTACCTGGGAACCTTCTAGTTACGGAGATATTGGTTGTCAAAGTTCCTATTTTTTCACGAGTTTTTTTTTAAAACCACTTTTTAACCCTTTAACCGCCAAGATTTAATACCTTTGACTTACCTCCAGCGCCACGTCACTTTAGGTATAAGTTGGAATAGTGTTGGGAATACTTAATATCGATGCATCAATTCTTTATTTATTAACAAAACTAAAAGCCGGAAATTAAATCAATGTTTTATTTACTTACTTAATAATCTAACATTATTCAGTTTTCAATCAATTAAAAAAATAAAATTAAACGTGCTTCTGTAGTTACAAAATCAGTACTCGGGAGATGGGTACGTTGTTCGTTCTTCTGTTTGTGAGGATTCTCCACGAGCATGTCGTATTAAATTTAATATCTTCATGTAAACTTCTGGATTTCTTGGATTTCCGACCGCAAAGTTTCCAGCTCAAAAGCTATTAAAGACGCGAAGTATTCATTTCGTGGATCACTTGGTCTCTGATCAAAAAGGCCTACAACACTAGTTGCACTTAGCGATAAAGCTTTCCCGTGATTTCACGGTGACGGCGCTGAGGCAACTGACAATACCGCGCGATTTAACCTTGAATCTCCTTGGCAGCACGTAATATTACGGTGACGGCGACCGGCGACTGTCTGTACTAGTGAGGTTCTGCGTTATGAGATTTCTATATTTTTGTCGTAAAAATTAAATAATTTTTAAACTTAAATACATTTTATTGTGTACAGATACTTGTATCAGAGTAATACTATGGATATTTTGTAATGAAAGTACCCACTTTCATTGCAAATAGTGACAGTAATTTATATAGTGCCTTGTTTATTCTTAGACAACCTATTAAGTATTTTCCGAATTCGCCCCATCCCTAGTACTCGTAAAATTACGTGATTGGCGATACAGGTAGGGAGACAGTGATGTCAAATATTATATTTAGGTATTTATCATTCAAAACATTGAAAAATGTCCATAACAATAAAGATTATACCCTACATCTTAAAATTGACACATTTTATATGGAGTTTGTGCAGTATGAGAACTTTTTCAATGAAATAACGTAATTATACGTGTGTGGCGATTCGGGCACTGTTTTCAGAGCCCGTAATATTACGGTGTCGGCGCTTAAAGGGTTAAGTTTTAACTTTACTTTAATTAACTCCATGACCCGTTTACTATTCAAAGCATCCATCAGCATTAAGTTTTGAGTGCGTAACTTTGAGTTTTACCGTAAAACGTGATTTTTCACCCCAAAAAAAAAGTCGTTTCCCAGCAATGTTTTTTGCGTAGAGATACTTAGTTTGATGTACAGAATGCTTGGTTGACGGCTTCGTGAAGGGTCTGTTTACACCCTGTATATCACCTAATACAAATAGATGTCCATTCGTCAAAAGATATACAAAATGTTTGGCCTTCAGTTAATACTTGCTGGAATTCGTCGATCTGTTGTTGTTATCTTTTATCTACTTTTTATTACAATATTTTGTTTGGAGTTTGCAACCATCGGCAATTTCTGTCCCGATTTTCGAAACGGCATTCACAGATCTTCAGACTCCACAAATGCTCGGTAAGGATATCCATAGCTGACATTCGGGAAAAAATTGAAATACTCTAAACGCGAAGTATCTTTTCCCGAAAGAACCGGGATTTGGCTTTGAAAATCCCGGTTTCCTAAAACGACCGAAAGAACAATGGCAGGTCTCGATACTGAGAATTGTCTAGGATCAAATTGAAGCGTCCCGTAATGAAAAATATGTTAAATCATTTGGCGTTAGCTCCAGAATCTATAAATGAGACTATTTTCATTTGGGGAAGCCGGAAAAAAAAGATTTCGGTGTTTGAAGTTTTAGGTTATGAATGAACGTCAAACAACAATTATCTATAAAACATCGCAGATTGAAATTAAATCATAAAGAAATGGATAATGTGTGGTCTAAGTGAGGATAAAAGTATTTACGGATAAAATGAGAAAAACCCAAATAATTCTAACCCTCGGTGTAGAGTAGGTAGTACTTAATTGTATGTTTACGAAAGTTGGGCGCGTATTTTTAAAAAACTGCACTTGCCCCGTAAACACTATAACTGAGGGTTATTATACCTAATGTTAGGGCAAATAAAAAACACATTTTGCTAAACATATTTATTTTTTTCCTCATCCTCATCTCGTATTGTTCTGTCATCAAGAAAACCTGCTGGTGCTGAGATATCTTCTTGATATCTGGCCCATCCCAGATACCACACTAAGGTCATAGTGTGTGCGCAGCAGCCTACAGTGCGCCGGCCAACTAAACAGCTACCAGGAATATTATTTTCAATTAAAATGTATACATAATATTGTTTACGTGATATGTGTCGGGTCTTTATTTTCCCTCTTAAAAGGGTAATCATTTTGATCGATAATTTCGCCGCTATTCACCTCTATTCTGTATCCGCCTTGGCAGCGTACATGTTCGCCGTAATAAGACCGAGTTTGTCTTATGTGGTACAGTCGCCATCAGATATATCGTAGCGGGCGAGGTACTCAAATATTTCGGAGCAGCATTACTTTTCAATAAATTCGGAACACATAACGAGCTAAAAATATCAGAAAGCACGGAACTACAAAGATATCGACGCAGTCAGGATGATCATAAAGATCGGAACATTTATGGAAAATATACCTTAAGTCTGTATTACACAGTTTAAATTCGTTGCTATATTGACTTTGAAGTTGTCAAAAATAGTAAGTATTGAAAAGTCGCTGCTCTTATATTTATGATATATTGCATGTTCTGATGTTATTGGCCATATCTAGTGTAACGAATTTATTGAAAAGTAATGTTGCTCCGAAATATTTGAGTACCTCGCCCGCTACGATATATCTGATGGCGACTGTACGTCCCCAAGGCGAACAGAATTAAATCGCTATATTCCAATGTTGGAAAACATGAAATACTAGCTGTTCCCGGCATGCGTTGCAATGCACCTTTTTCCTATCCTACCTACCTACTTACCTACCCTTCTCTACCTACCTACCCTATAAACCTCACGGAGCCCGAGACCTTTCCAACGAATGCAAAACCGTGGAAATCGGTTCGTGCGTTCTGGAGTTATAGCGTCAGGAAGGAAAACCCGACTTATTTTTATATAGTAGATTATTTTGGTCAGCACATATATTTTCAAACTGTGCTGATCGTCTACTCATATTAAGAGCCTCTACCATGTTTGCCAGATTATTTTCTAACTGCATTCTTTCTCGAATTATTTCCAATATTTCTGAGGCATAAATATTGTTATCAAAACAAACACCAAATCTGTTCAACAATGCTGCAGCTATTTGGAAATTCTGCATCATATGTGGTAGAGACCGATGAATAATATTCTTGTCTTAAGAGTTTAAAATCTCTTTTAAAATGACCATTGACGGCCTCTACCACCCATCTGCAAATTGTTACGCAGCGGCTTCTATTTGCTTGAGCAGTTGTTAATTGATGCTCGCTTTGTAATAATGATTCTGGCATACATGTTTTATAGCCACATGCCTCTAACTGACTTATACTATGCCTAAAACCTCTGTCTAAGATAAACACATCATCACGTTGAAAATACTCCCTTAAAGCAGAAGCATCACAAAACAAATTATTCATGATATCAGCATCCGAAGTTGTTGCTTTGTAAGGGCCATAACAATCAAGAATATATCCATCACAAGCAACAATCATAAAAGGTTTTGAAAGATTTCTATATTTATGGAGTGAGTATGTTTGTTTCTGGAATTAATTGGAGCTTTTTTGCACATACATGTGGGATTGTATGGCAAAATAAACGCGTCGTTACTTGTGAGATATTTATTATTTATGCACACGTTACAATTCACCGTCACACCGTAGCTGTCCGTCGTACCAACTCAAAATCGCCATTACTGCTCTTTCTCACTCGCACACATACTTCTCTCTTTCTTTCATCCGCTGCGTTCCGTTTTAACATAAATTAGTCTACATTCATACTTTAGATACAATATTTATCCCACATACATATAGGTTCCATCACATAAGACAATACTGTTTGTTCCATTTCCGTAAAGTCCATTTGATATGATCAAATAATTAAGTAATTCTTCCCTGGGTAAATGATTAATCCCAAGATTCCGTGGGACTAAATCTTGGAGAAGTATCTCCCTTATTTTGTTCATTAAAACTTCTAACGTTCTACGGGGAACATTCACCAAAGTCGCGATTCTTTCATCAGAATCCCCTGTTCGGAGTTTTAATAAAAATACTAAAAGACCTAATGTGCCTCTATGAATATCTCTTACTAGATGTTCCCCGCGACCTTCGTCCGCGTAAAATCCCGTCCCGTTTTTGCAACATTTTTCATTGCTGCTCCGCTCCTTTTAGTCGTAGCGTGATGTTGTATAGCATATAGCCTTCCTCGATAAATGGACTACCCAACACTAAAAGAATCATTCAAATCGGACCAGTAGTTCCAGAGATTAGCGCGTTCAAACAAACAAACAAACACTGCAGCTTTATAATATTAGTATAGATTCGAGGTACTTCCTCAAGTAGTAAATTAAAGTTATGTTTGAACGTCCAGTACTCAAATATTCTGTCATCCATTTTTCTTTGATGATGATGATCGAGATGATGGATTGAAAGCATTTACAAAAGAAAAAACATGCTGTATCTGCTGAACGGTAAATGTTGTGTAACTGTTTTGGGAGTCAAATAATGTATCCCACATATTGGTCTTCAAATGGTCATTACAAATACGGGCTTCCTTAGGCAGATAATATTTGTAGTCACTTAGGATTATTGCTCTTAATTTATCTGAAATACTGTGCAATGTATTGCTTCCACAGTTTGGAAATACACAGTGATGATTAGTGTTGGCTGCTCTTCTGTAATCTGGTAATGTTACTTCATCAATTGAGTGTGTTGCTTGTTTGTACTGTGACACCTGGGGCTGCTCTAACACTTGGGGCTCCTCCTGCGGTGGTGATGCACTCAACTGGGATCTTGTAGCATCAAGAGTAGACATGCGACGAGCTTCTCTTTGTACCCGAAGCCAGCAAGCATGGCATACAACATCATGCTGTGAAATCTGATAAAAATATACAATTCTTTTTAATCATCAATATGCTTGAAATGTTGTTGAAATTAATATATAAAAAAAAAGAAATTCTAGAAATTGACGAGTTATATTATACAATTATATTATTCTAAACAAATTAATTTGACCAACTTCTAAAAAATTACTTTATAATCATTTATACCTCTCGTGGTGCTACTCTGCTTTCTATAATAGCAATCATGGATTGTTGCAGTTGAGATGAATTGCTTTTTAATATTTTATCACTCCGTCTTCTTAAAGTTGATAATCCACATATAAGACACACATTAGTGTGGCCTTGGTGACTCGATCCAGCTTGTTGGTCTGTATTGCCAGAAACATCTTGCTGCAAATTCTCATTTACTGCAAACATTGCTAGATCTCTACAAGCTTCACAAACAACGTCTTCTTGTAAAACCTGTCAAAAAAATGAATTGTATTTTAGATACTGCCTCTGCCTATCCAGATCTTCTTACGTAACTTCCAATATAGAAAAGACAGGTACTTACAAAGACATTCAAATATAACTAGCTATAGACGGGACAAGACCAAGAAACTGACAATTCCAAAACCTGTTACAAATTAGTAACAAGTCGATCAGTCTAGTGCGATACGTCGCCTTGTCAGGTCGCGTACATATGACACAAAGACACTCAAATATTTCCGAGCTATAGACAGGTCATGACGAAGAAAATCGTAATCCAAAACTTGTTACTACTTAGTAACAATTCGTTCTGTCTAGTGTCATTTGTGTTTGTGTCATACGCCCGCTTGTCAGGTAGCATTCGTGTGTCAAAATCGAAAATATTCAGGATGAAAATTATTGTATGACAATATTCCCAATGTCCTCTCTATATGTGTTTTAAATCTCTTTGGGTACTTACAACTCGTGGGCATACCCAGCTGCAAAGTAAGCCAGCAACTCTCGGGTCGAGTGCTAAGACTTGATATCGGCGCAGTGTGTTCACGCATATGTTGCAGTTTACACATAAAATGCGCGTGCGACGATGACCTCTATCGTAATCTGCCATTATGTTTGTTCCGGTCAAAAAATCCAATTCACTGGGCACAATCGGAGCACAGTAAGATTAGCTTAAGGTTACGCAAAAGCAATATCGGAGTCCTAAGGGCACGCACTAGTCACACAGGGCAGTATCAATCAGTCCATAAACAGGCCAGATCGGGTAAAAATAAATAGAAAGCCAAACATAAACACAAAACAACCAAGATGAAAAACGCGGTAGGATTCTGTAGCGTCTTGACAGACAACCACAGACAACATGTCACTGTCAAAGACAAAAGTAGTGCTGCACGTTTCGATTCGGTTTTCTTAAGAATTGATACAACACTGAAACGATCCTGTGATATTTTGATCCATTATTAATTGGATTTAACGACGAAAGAATAGAGTGTTTCAATAATTATGTTAAAAACAAAACCAACTCTACAGGGCCGATCAGGTACTACGGGGCCGATCGATCGGTCGATTATATCGATCATTCATACTATTTTACTCACACCACTATTTTAATGGTGACATTTAGAATGTACCGAATTCGAAGATCATTTGATAAGCTTTTAAAAACATAAAATAACTCCGGCCTTTACGAGAAGGAGTGAATAATTGAAAAATCGTAGAAAATTAATTAAATTTGATCCATATAATATATGAAATCTATGGACGCTAAAAAAAGTCCAGACCAAATTCTGCTATTGTTCTTTAATAAAGACTATTTAGAGATAAAGATACTGTATTTTAATTGTAGAAAATATTTGTAAAATAACTCAATATGATGAATAATATAATAACTCTGACATTATTAGTAAGTACTTGTAATTTACTAATTCAAAATGTGTTCTAAATTCACAAATATAAGAATATTATATTTGTTACAGTATTATATACATTTATAAACTAAAATAACCTATGCTAACTAACTAGCTTAACAATAAACTTTAAAAAATGGAGTCAAAAAACTCCTCCATAACGCTGTCACTTCAATTCAAATTTAATTATTATGTGTAATAAAATTGACCATCTATATTCTGAATGACAATGTAATTTAATAACAACTGAATATGAAAAATTGTGTCATAATGTTGCTAATATATTTGAACACCTCGCATGGTTATAATACAGTGTGCCTTAGGGGGCGTCCATTAATTACGAGAGCTAATTTTGGCGATTTTCTAACCTCCCCTCCCCCCTTGGTGAGATGTCCTGAGGTTTGTATTGACCCCCTCACCCCCCTCCTAATCTCACGTGAGATTTATCAAAATTGCGTAGTTTAGTATAAATACGGCAATCTGTGTTTGATTGCGTTGAATTAAAAAAAAATTGTTTAACTATTTCCATTCTTTTTTTCATATTTGGCCAAATAGTAGTGAAACATGTTTACTTAATTAAACCAATATTACTCACAATTTTACAGTATCTTGCGGAAAAAAAAAACGTGATATTTGCCACGAACTCCCTCTCCCTCGTGAGATTGGGTGAGATTCAGCGCGACGCCCCTCCCCCCCCCAGATAACCCCACGTAATTAATGAACGCCCCCTTATGAATCTTTTGTAACAGCCTGTGAACCTGTGAATTTGTTATGCAAATAAATTAATTGTATTTGAAGTACATAAAAATGTAGTCGTCGTATTTTTTTGGTCATATTATCGACCTTCTGCTTCTTCTTGTGATCATTTCTTCTTGACTAATATCCTGATCTCAAATTGTACTTTCGTAATTACTTTCTTGTTCTGATAATTCTTCGTTACCATTGTATACTGCCCAAAATTAATAAAGGCTTCGAAATGCGTATTAGAGGCTTCGAAATGCGTATTAGTTCCGATTATTACACATGTCTGTAATTTGTGTATAAGTGCAGGTCTGTTCCCGACGGCGGTGTTTAAAAAAGCAGTAGTTCACCCCATTCATAAGTCTGGGTGCAGAGATGATGTCAATAACTATCGTCCAATTTCGATTTTAGAAGTAATTTCAATGATCTTGGAGCGAGTACTCAATAAGAATCGGACCAGTGTTCTTGAAACAAACAAATCTTAGCCATTAACCAATACGGGATCAGAAATTGAGTAAGTACCGAAGAACCAGGTGTGGATTTAAGCTAGGACTCTAGAGAGAAAACACAGGTGCCTTCTTCCATGTTCTGTCAAAGGCCTTTGACACCGTTACTGCCCCAGCCTTATTGAGTAAAATGGAAAGCATTGGAATACGTGGACAACTGGACACCGATTGAAAATCTTTTCAGACTATCTCGGCGGTCGCACCCAATAAGTAAATATCGGCCAACATGAAATGAGCTTCTAATCATAAACGGCGTTCCGCAAGGCAGCATCCTGGGTCCTACCCTCTTTCTCATTTATATAAATGAATTCTGCAAACTGCCTCTTGAAAATTGCAAGATCTGTACGTACGCGGACGATACTGCCCTTATTATAGACGGTTATGACTCGCCCCAGATACCAAAACGCCGAGGCTGCGCTTTCCTCGCGTGATGAAATGTTTGTCCGAAAACTTGCTGACTTTAAACGTTGATGAAACGGTATACGTTCCCTTTGCTATTACGTCAAATCAGTGTCCCTCAAATTGCCTTACCCTAAAAGCACACGCTTGTGATTCCTTCACACCGTGTAGCTATCTCTTCCTCAATAAATCCTCTTAAATGTAAGCTATCAAGAGGAGTACACATTGATCAGCATCTCAACTGGCACCCCCATATAGTCAAGGTTACGCCCCGTAACGTAAGCTAATATATGTCTTCGAGAAGCTACGAAATTCTGCTGATCATGAAACTGTCTGTCCTAACGTACTGCTTGACGGTTGGGGTGGTGCCACACAAAATGTATTTATCCGCCTTGAGAGAGCCCAGAGAGCTGTCCTTAAGGTAATGCTCTCTCTCTGTCTCAGGCACCTAGGCCTGGTTTGTGATCTAAGCCTCATATGTTCTTAGTTGTATGGATATTGTAATGTGATGGCTTTTGGTGAAATAAAGAGTTAATTATGATTCGTTTATTCATTTTTTCACATGTCTTTTTTTGTTTACATATTTCCTAAAAAAAGCATTTAAAAATATAAAAATAGTAGCCCACCAGCATCGCGAACAGGGTCCGAGCTACCGGTGGTCAGGGCTCTTGAGAGAGGAACCTCTTAACGATACGCGCCGTGTCCAGAAGTACTGCTTTCTGAATCAAGCCCTTGATCCAGCTGCCAAGAGAGAGCCTCCTCAGACGTTGGTCGAGGCTATTGGCTGTTGAGCCATTGGCCGACACGACTATCGGCACAATGACTGCTTTACTCACGTCCCACATGTCGACAACTTCACGAGCTAGATCTAGATTGCTTTTCTTTCACGAGGTTGTCGTCATGAGGGACCGTTGTATCAACAATCACTGCGCGACGCTTCAATCGATCGGTCACCACGATGTCAGGCTTATTGGCAACAATCCTGTCCTGTCAGTGACGATCCCAATACAACGTGATATTACCATCATCGAGAACTGGGTCGGGCGAGCGGTTGATTTTACGTGATCGTCACAGCATACGAGTCGGTTTTACTGCCTAGGCGCGCATATACAGGGTGACTGGTAATTAGTGACCGATAATTAAACACGTGATTGTACTCATGATAATAAAAACTTTCCCAAAGAAACATTTTTATATACTCATTTTTATATATATATGAAGTGGGCTGCCGTTGTAGGACGACTCAAAAGTCACGGTGTATATTTTATGGGGGGGGTGGGAGTCTCTGAATGATGTACTGAATACGTGGTAACCGTTTTCGCGTCAGTGTCCCTTCCACCCCGTATATATAAAAATCTCGTGTTACGGTGTTTGTGATCGTACTCCTCCGAAACAGTTCAACAGATTTTTATTAATTTTTTTATGTATATTTGGTAGGTATGAGAATTCAAACTCAAACGCAAACTCAAACAAAGCATTTATATCAATTAGACCATTACAGGCACTTTTGAATGTCACAAAAAATAAAGAAAGCGAAGCTACAGTCACAGACACAAGGCATAATAACTTGTGAAATACTATAGTTGCCCATTCCAAGACGTAGATCTCTATGGAGAAGAATGGGCAAGAAACTCCGTGGCAGTGGCGAAGGTTCCATACAACTCGATCTCTACCGGCTTCCCTTTGAAAAATGACACAGTCAGTAGTCTATAGACAAATAAAATACTCACATTAAAGATATGTTACTACTGCTTACCTCTTACAAAATTGACCCTTCGCTACTGCTCCATGGACATTCTTTTCAATCAAAATATTGTTACAAAATCTTGGTTACATCATTCATTTGGAGACTATTAATTTATGTGAGAACGATGTAGAAAGACGTGCACATTAAAGAGCGTCCAGAGTAAAAAAATATAATGAACAGTACAAAACTAAACCGTGGAAGCTAAGAGATGTCCCTACTGACAGCGCCCGTTCACGAACATGACGCATGGATCATCACCATTCAACTCAGCCATTTTGAAGGGAACTAAATGATCGGACACACCCGCCACCATCAGCAAGACATTCTCTCAACCGCCAGGACAAATTCGAGACAATGAATGATAACTAAATGTAAATGGTAGCTTTACAGTACATAGTACTCACAGATTTGTGCTATGCAATTATATAATACTAAGAGATTGAATCTATACAATGCAAGGATATTTTTACATTCTTCTGCAGCTTCCACAATAACTTCACATGGTAATCAATAATTGGTTTGCCCCTATGGTTGTGGAAAAGGACCCATAGTAACGTATGACAAAATACTATGAAAATAGACTAGCCTCGCGGTATCTACATCAGTAAATTGACGGATTTTTCTAACAGCATATGCTGCTGAGCTCAGCCGTCCTGCAAGAGATGTTAAATGAGGACCCCATTGTAGCCTTGAGTCGAGCTTGATCCCCCAGAAAACAGTATTAACGACAAATTCTAGTTTCTCTTGGTTCGATACTATGTCATAATCACTACTTTTGACATTAGGTAGAGCAAATCTTATGCACTTCGTTTTTTTTTCCATTTACTACTAAATTATTAGCGCTGAACCAATTATGAACCTGCAGTAGGGCGTTATTTACGTCGTCAAGATTTGTGGCCCGTCTATTTATCTTAAATATAACAGAAGTATCGTCAGCATTTGTGGTTGGTTTTTAAATAAATCAGGTAAATCATTAATGTAGACTAAAAAGAAGAAAGGACCTAATATCGAACCTTGTAGTACACCCATACTTACTTTTAAACCCATTTAATTGACACCATTTATTTGTACTTGTTGATGTCTACCGTTTAAAATATGATTTCACTAAACTGAGCGCAAGTTTCCCTAAACCGTATTGTTCAAGTTTTAAGAGTAGGGTTTCGTGGTTACCGCAATCAAATGCTTTCGAGAGGTCACAGAAGATTCATATGGCATCTTGTGCCTTTTCCCACGCAGTAAATATGTGTTTTAATAAGGTGACACCGGCATCAACCGAACAACGTCTTTTGGTGAAACCATACTGTTTCTCATGTAAGATTTTATTGGTGTTAAAGTGGTTGAGCATTTGATTAAGCATTACCTTTTCAAACACCTTACTGAAAACCGGCAAAACGGATACGGGTCTATAATTATTGGTGTCTTTACTGTCTCCGGGTTTGAAAAGTGGTATTACCTTGCTGTACTTCATAAGGTCCGGGAAGACTCCTTGGTCCACACACAAATTAAATATTAAGGCTAAGTACGGTGCTATAGTCTCAATATGGTGAATAGGTTGTAAAGTATATTTCACACAGCCCACGTGGACGGAGGTCGCGGGGCACAGCTATTATTACTATTAAAGTTACTGCATTTAATGCGCATACTCGTGCAACTAATAATTGATATTGTTTCATCGAAATTGGGCCAGGATTTCCAAGTTACAGCGTTGTAAAGTTTCACCGTTTTTTTTAATTTGCGTTCCTTGGCGCGCTTCTGCGATGACGTCACGCTGCGAGTGTCATTTTCGATTGCGGGTAATGTTACTTTAAATATTATTATTACTAAATTAACACAGTGATCCAAATATTATTACCACAGAAAAAAACAATATTTGGGGTGTTTTTTCACTGCTGTTGGTACACATATGCACAAAACAATATTTCTTAACCATTTTAGTGATCCACTATCAGAAAAACAATTAAATTTATAGCAAAACCGCAAGAGCGCAACGAGCCAAAGTATGTAGATGTGCAGCTCGCGGCGTGACGTCATGTCTCAGCGCGGTCGCTTAGTCCGATTTTGGCGCGGAGGCCGTACTTTAATATCTGTCATTTTTGAAGATAGAAAAAAAACAGATTCTTTTTTCTCGAGTTACCTACCTAGTTTTATAAACATGCTGATAACAAACAACATTGGTGCGCCTCATTCTGGATATGTCTGCACAACCTCCACAGAATACGGGCGAGCATCCCTTTTTAGTATTAATATTCTATTCCAAAAACTTAGATACTGATCTACTCAATCACCACTTCTCATCTTCGTCTCACTGCAATGGGCCCCATGACATCATCTTTCTAACCTTCCAACTCCGGACCATCCCCCATTTATTTTTTGTCAATTAAAAGAAACCAAAAAAATAAAATATGTTTTTTTTTCGTTTATTTATTTTTCTTACTTACTAGTTACATTTTAAATATTTTTATCAACAAAAATTATATAAAAAAAACATTTAAAAATATAAAAAATAGTAGTTAAGTAGGCGTTTCGACTGAAACTACTCTGACATATATCACACATGTAGGGTTTTTCAACAGTATGAGTACGAATATGGTGTGTTAGAGTAAGTTAGCATATTGTTCATAGGTCAAAAAACAGTTATATCACTAAAAGGTAAGAAATAAAAAAACAAATAACTAAGCGATTAAAAAATACGCCTGCCATGTCAAAAAGTGAACTAAAAAATGAAAAGCAAATTGAATGAGACCAAGGTAAACCGTGATTATGTCTCAAAATTAAAAACTGAAAACCAACATTTTAATCGAAGTCGGGAGACTTAGAAATAAATATTACACAGAACTGTGCCCCGACAGCAACAAAAATGTTGGTTTTCAGTTTTTCATTTTTGTTTAAGTGTGTGTACGAATATGGTCTGAAAAAATATGCTTTTGACTGCTGACAAATATTATATATTTTGTTACCTAGGTTTTTTACTGGGGTGTGTACGAATATGATTCGTTAAAGTAGCCTTATGACTGAAACTTCGCTGACATATATCACACTTGTAAGGTTTTTCACCAGTGTGTCTACGAAAATGAGTTGTTAAATTATTCTTTTGACTAAAACTAGTCTGACATATATCACATGTGTAAGGTTTTTCACCAGTGTGTGTACGAATATGAGTTCTTAAATTATTCTTTAGTCTGAAACTACACTGACATATATCACACTTGTAAGGATTTTCAACAGTGTGTGTACGAATATGATTTGTTAAAGTAATCTTTTGACTAAAACTACTCTGACATATATCACATGTGTAAGGTTTTTCACCAGGGTGTGTACGAATATGAGTTCTTAAATTATTCTTTAGTCTGAAACTACGCTGACATATATCACACTTGTAAGGATTTCCAACAGTGTGTGTAAGGATATGATTTGTTAAAGTAATCTTTTGACTGAAACTACGCTGACATATATCACATGTGTGAGGTTTTTCACCTGTGTGTGTACGAACATGTTTTGTTAAATTATTCTTTTGACTAAAACTACAATGACATATATCACATGTGAAAGGTTTTTCACCAGTGTGTGTACGAATATGATTTGTTAAATTATTCTTTACTCTGAAACTACTCTGACATATATCACACTTATAAGGTTTTTCACCCGTGTGTGTACGCATATGATTTGTTAAAATATACTTTACACTGAAACTTCTCTGACATATAACACACTTGTAAGGTTTGTCACCAGTGTGTGTACGAACATGATTTGTTAAAGTAGCATTTCGACTAAAACTACACTGACATATATCACAGTTATAAGGTTTTTCACCAGTGTGTGTACGCACATGTGTTATAAAATTACTTTTGATTCTATACTTACTGTGGCATATATCACATTCGTGATGCTTTTTTAATTTAGTAAATTTGGACGTACGACTTTGAGTTGTTCCGATAACTTTCGAGTCCGATATTTGGTTTGTCTTTTGGCCGGCTGGTATTGAGTCTTCTAATTTTGTTCTTCGTAAGTGTAGTTTTGGTTCCTCCGCAACAGTCGGCCCTGCGATAATAAATCAGGTAAGTAGAACATACCAAATACATTGAAGATAACCCGTATGGGTTAAATTAAATACTACCGATTAAATACCAAATGTCTTTATTAATCATGTGCGGTGTTACGAGAATGGATAAGATAAGAAGTTAGTCTTACGGAATACGGAAAAAACCGTTTAGGTTTAAATAATAATAATAATATTATAAAGCTGCAGTGTTTGTTTGTTTGTTTGAACGCGCTAATCTCTGGAACTACTGGTCCGATTTGAATGATTCTTTCAGTGTTGGGTAGTCCATTTATCGAGGAAGGCTATAGGCTATATATCATCACGCTACGACCAATAGGAGCGTAGCAGCAATGAAAAATGTTGCAAAAACGGGGAAAATTGTATTTTTAATAACTTTACGCGGACGAAGGTCGCGGGGAACAGCTAGTAATAATAATAAAAATGCACCCATTAAATAAAATATAACTGGAATATCATATTATTATATCAAATTATAAATAGATAGAATAAAGAAACGAATGGTATAATCAAATAAAATAATTAATTTCTAAATAAATAAATGATATAATTACAATAAAAAATAAATGTTTTAGTGTTATGGTAAGTTGATAAAAGCGCTCTTCCTCTCTCCTACCTATTTTATCTAATTTTGCTGTGCCCTACTGGGTCCATAATTGTTTCTTCTTAATTGTATTTTACCACCTGTATATGTACATTATGGATTGCAATAAATAATTTGAATTTGAATTTGAAGAAATGAGTACATAAGAGGAAGTCTAAAAATGGCGCCTTTGGCTGAAAAGTAGTGTGGTAATTGTATAAAATTCATTTGACATTTAATTTTGACATAACTATAATTTCCTTTAAAAGAAAATACATAAGTAACAATAATGTTTAATGCATGCTATTTTAGGATGATAAGGGCAGCCGAATGATAATTGCAATGCTTGTAAAAGGCTGCTAAGTCATAACTACTAACACAACATAACACCACATTGTACACTTAGTTCGCAATAAATGTTTTGACTTTGACTTTGATCCTTTATGAGGCGCATCTGTTCTTCTTGGCGGCGGACCTGCTCCTCTTAATCCCGTTGCGACTGCTGCTGTCCTAACCGGCGAGCCTGCTCCTCCTGACGACGGGCCTGCTCCTCCTGACGACGGGCCTGCTCCTCCTGACGACGGGCCTGCTCCTCCTGACGACGGGCCTGCTCCTCCTGACGACGGGCCTGCTTCTCCTGACGACGGGTCTGCTCCTCCTGACGACGGGCCTGCTCCTCCTGACGACGGGCCTGCTCCTCCTGACAACGGGCCTGCTTCTCCTGACGACGGGCCTGCTCCTCCTGACGACGGGCCTGCTCCTCCTGACGACGGGCCTGCTCCTCCTGACGACGGGCCTGTTCCTACAGCAGCGCTATTAAAGCACCAGATTTGTCATCTGGCGCCACTGATGCTGGAGAAACTCCGGATGGGCCAGCGACAGGCTCTGACATAGGCTAGACCGGTGTCTGTGACGGAGAACCTCCAAACCGTCTTTGGTCCATGTCCTGCTGTCGATGACTCCTGGTACTGATACCGTCCGTCCGTGTCGTCCTTCGGTAGAGTTTGCATAATTTATCCCTCACTTCTGACACCAAATTGTTACACTGGGTATGGGATAAATTAAAACACCACTGATTAAACACAAAATATATTTATTAATCACAAAACACTTTTAACTCAATAACAAATACACTACTGATCACTATTCACTTGATATCGCACTTCTATTAAGCCAAGTCAGAGGCCCATGGGCGGCATAAAACACTCGACACCAGGTTACGCACTAACCACACGATAAAGAAAGAGACAAAGACTTCTATTTTCTCCGATTTGCATTTTTTCTTTTAACAACAGTTAAGGTATCTGCCCTTACTGCCCCGTCTCAGTATTCCACTCTGTACAGTACAGTCAGCACTTGCTAGAAACCTTCGGCTTCGGCTAAAACTTCGGCCCATTTTGGCCGAAGCCGAAGGTGTTTCGTTGGCCGAAGGTGGCCGAAGCAGAAGCTTAGGTCGGTCACTACCTTCTATTGATTAAGTAACTAATACTTACTTTTGGTGCCCACAGCTCTGCATTCCTCCTTAGATGCTTCTTGTTCTTCTTCCTCTTCTATTTTAAACTCCATTAAAGGTACATCATCTTCGGAATCGGATTCAGAACCGTGTGCTAGTATATCTTCTACATCTAGACGGCTATTGTCTAGATTTTCCAGTTCTAGATCTGTAAGTAAACAAAAACAGTTAAGAGTTACTCATTTACTATTTTATTGAGCAGATGACATAAACACATATTATAACATGAAATCGTCCCGAAGTTCAGTCAATACAATGTGTTTGGATAATGGTTACCGATACTTATAGGGCATATTATATGCTCATGACCCAACACCTCGCGAATGTCAGCCATCTTGTTTTTTCAATCAGCTGATCTAGGGTATGTTCAATGAAATGCTAATATCTTTGAATCTAAGCCACCTACATACGAGCAGATCTCTAGGTCTCTTACATTCAAAGATATTACACCCTGTCTAGTCAAAAGGTTTCAATACTTTAGTACGGAGCCTGGCCTGCCTAACTTCTACCATTTTTATATTTTAAAATATCAGACATGCATAAATGCGGCTTAATCAAATCAATAGCTGGCATCAATACAAACAATAGTATTGTATGAGACAGAATCTTCTAAAGGATAATGTTTCCATTTGTTTTAATTCACTACATATTAAGATTTGTTAATTGAACAATTCAGGATGGAAGAGACACCGACGCGGATACACAAAACATTACCGTGTGTTCAGTTCATCATTTATTATATATTATATTACTTATATATTTTATTTTTGTTCATTTTTTTAGCAGCAGTGATAGCCTAGTGGTGTGACCGTCGGACTGCCAAGTCATAGGTCTCGAGTTCGAACCCAAGGCACGCACCTCTGATTTTTCGGATTTATGTGCGTATAGTATAATAATTATCACTTGCTTTTCGGTGAAGGAAAACATCGTGAGGAATCCAGCATGCCTGAGAGGTATTTCTTGACGGCATGTAAAGCCAAGTCAGAGGCCCATGGGCGGCATAAAAACTCTGACACCAGGTTACGAACTAACCACACGATAAAGAAGAAGAGTTCATCATTCTGAACCCCCAGCATATAGAAAGGAGTTTGAATTTAACATTTAAAAAAAGACTTCATAATATAACTTATTTTCGACAACCCTTAAAGCTTACTTAGCTATGGACTCGCTAGTCGGGTTCTGGGCATGAATACAAGTCATCAATAGATAATTATAACGACGACTCGGATACGGGTTGTGGGCACATTATTGAACGAATTATTGTTCGACTCATATGCTGGGTTCTGGGCAGCGAAAGTGTTATGGCCGGCCTAATTTCATTTTTTTAAGTTGTGGCCACGCATAGAACCTAAATAGCTTATATTTTAGAATCGTAGCGTTTTAGACTATTGTGTCTCATACAAAACTTGTTTGTATTGATACCAGCTATTGATTAATGTAGGTTGTATGAGTAGTCGCTACTTTGAAAATAAAATTCTTCCAAGTGCTTTTAAACAGGTAATTTAGAAAAAAAATACAGCAATTTCCTACAAAAGTGCAATGACTACACGGTCAATGGTATGGAACGGCTGGTTTGTTCTTCAATTACCAATAACAAATTTCTATGTAGGTTCAGAATGATGTACTGCATAAGTGGTAAGTGTTGTGATGGCCCAGAGGTTAAGGCCTCGCCTCTCATGCTTGAGGTTGTGGGTTCAAATCCGGGCAAGTACCAATGTGACTTTTTCAATTCATATGTACTTTCTAAAGTTTATCTTGGACATCACAGACATCGGTGAAGGAAAACATCGTGAGGAAACCTGGACTTATAATTAATATAAGTCTGAAATCGCCAACCCGTCTTGAGCAAGCGTGGTGATCAATGCTCGTGCCTTCTCTGTATGAGAAGAGGCCTTTGCCCAGCAGTGGGACAGTAATAGGCTGGTATTATTATTATAACTGTTAACCGTTTGTGGGTTAGAGTCGCTTCTACCCCGTATATTACTAAGTTTATCTTGGACATCACAGACATCGGTGAAGGAAAACATCGTGAGGAAACCTGGACTTATAATTAATATAAGTCTGAAATCGCCAACCCGTCTTGAGCAAGCGTGGTGATCAATGCTCGTGCCTTCTCTGTATGAGAAGAGGCCTTTGCCCAGCAGTGGGACAGTAATAGGCTGGTATTATTATTATAAGTGTTAACCGTTTGTGGGTTAGAGTCGCTTCTACCCCGTATATTAACAATAAACCTGTGCTGTTCAATAAAATGTTTCTTTATTTTATGGAAGATATTACTTTATCAATAATTTTTTGTCTTGATAACCTACCATCACATTGATATTCCTCCTTGGGCTCAAGAATATCATCTTGTCTCTCACAAACAGCTGGTAATTCTTCTTTCACAACAACACTTTCTGTTTGACAAACTTCAACTGTACTTATGTACTCTATTGGAGAGATAATAAGCCCATGGGCAACCTCTAAGTGGTCTTGGTTTATTAAAGGTTTTGGCTGTAAAAAGATGATTACAGTATTACATAAAATATGTTGATGATCACAAGGGCATTACTCACACATTAAACAGTAAATATCTGTTGAAGAACACCTCACCTCATAATTCCCATTCATTATCTGAGCGAACAGCTCTTCTGCTTCCAAACATTTCCTCAGCAATCGGAAGCATTGCTTTAGTTTAGCACAGCAGAAGGAACAAGCGAGGATCGGTCTAGAGTCATCAGTTACAAACTGCAACAAAACTTAGTGTTTCAGTTTTCTCCGTTTGTGAATAATATATCGCCAACACTATAGTCTACAGGTGTTGTGCAGTATAGCTTTTTCAATGCCTCTCTCAGAAAAGGCATGTATATTGATCATTGCTCGTGCTCAAAGCAGATTCGCAACTTATGATCTTATCTCACAGCCATAACATCACACCTGTAATCCCCAAAGGATTAGGCAGAGGTGCACCTAATGGTACATCACATTTCGCCAGTTATGTTTAACCTTTTGATGTGATGATATATAGGTTTCTTAAAATAAGCAAAGTCATAGTATTCCCTCATCCCCAAACAATATCTGGTTACAAGTTCATACGAATGCTAAAGTAAGAAAGGCATTTAAAACTGTAAACATAAATATTATTAAAGTATCAACTTACTGGAACATCAGTCAGCTTCTCATATAGTTCATGCAAGTTCTTGTTGACCACCACAGACATGCGAACACTCTCCGCTAGACATATCCTACACATTGGTAGTTTCTCCATCTTGACAGTTACTAATTTAAGTATCAGCTTGAGTATTTTGCTGCGTACAAATAACAGGCGACGCTTGTTTATAATAATAGCGACTTCTTTTACTAATATACGAAAGTGTCGCGTTAGTCGAAACTATCTTCGCTCAACTTGAGCTTGTAAATAGTAATTATCTCGGACGACCCTCTATGCACTTAACGAGAGCAGTCCGTTTGTGAACGCGTACGACAGCGGCCAGAGAATGCTAGACTTATTATATCACTCCTAGGACAGCCAATAATTTATAAGAATTAGTTTATAGAATCTAGACACCATCTACTGCAAATGTAGTACGAATACCAGTATCAAAACAAGGATAAAATCACAGATAACTCTTTATTTATAATGCTGTGCACTACTACTTGTGTTGACTAAGTTTACTTGACCACCACCTACCTATTACTAGTGATGGGTAGCTATAGCCATAACTAGCTAAATAACGGCTATTAACAAAATAGCCACGGTTACGATATCCGTCAACACTATAACTAGCTATTGGCTACTGGCTAGCTAGAATACGACATAGCGGATAGTAGCCACAGAGTATAATATATAACTACTTCGTTTTGCAGCCGTCCCGGTTTTCGGTAGCCGGCTAGCCGGAGTAGCCGAGTAACCGATAGCTGATGTAACTGTGTGCACTGTTGATTTTTGTTTTCTTACAATAATAATACGTACGACCTACCTAAGTCATTTCTTTTCAAAAGATTATAAAATTAAATAAAAAGTAAATGAAAAACGAAATCAAGACATTACCTAACTTACGTTGCCGCGGCGAGGATCGAACTCGAATCGCAGGACAGTTGATCGTTATTCATTCAATTGCCTAGTCAACCTAGCTACGCCGCTGCGCCGCTAGCGAGCGCTAGTCGTTATTGTTCAATAGCCAAGTAGCCAAAATAGCTGGCTAGCTAGCTGGCTATTCCACCACAAATAACCGGCTAGCTAAGCTATTGAAATTTCGGCTAGTTACCCATCTCTACCTATTACTATATTATATTAGTCTCATAGTCTGTGCCACTAACCAATTAACCATCGACTGACGTTGACATTGACACATTTAAATGCCACATTTACACATCTATACATACTCTGTGACTGTTTTTAAAGAACTTAGAGAGCGGTTAATTTCAGAATTCGGTAATTTTCTCAGAAAATCTCGCTGTAGAATTCAAGCTTTAGATCAAAATCAAAGATCAAAGATGCATAGTAAAATCATTTTAAATTGGATACAAAGGACATGGCCTGCAGCTGTGCCCTTAAAAAATATTAATGTACCGTTTAAAAATAAACTTTATCCCAAATACAGGGTTTTTCAACAAGAACTTTGTTTTCTAAAACAAAATAAAACAAAGAATTTAGATGAAGCTAATTAAAATTTTTATGTATTACAAAGAGAAAAGTTTGGCAATTATGAATGAAAAATTATATCTGGCAAATGTCCACCACGACCACGCTGACAGATGGCAATTTTCTTCGAAAAAAAACGACCCAATCACGCCTCCAGATCACATGGCGCACCATACAGTGACACGTTGAGCATGTAAAGGCTTTTTAATAATCGCTGGGATTTTCAGAAGCCCAAATGCGGCAATTTTGCTTATTGAAGTTCCCTGACAAATGAAAATGGGCTTCGTCTGAAAAAATGTTTTTTTCAGAAAAACCTGCGGGTTGTTCCTGAATGAATTGAGCAAATCTACGGCGATGTGAATGGTCGGTCGGCTTCACTTCCTGCACCAGTTGAACCTTGTAAGGCTTCAAAGCCAAATCCTTATGCAAAATTCGCCATGTGGTGGTTTTAGATAACCCCAATTGTTGAGAACGTCGAAGAATTGACAAATTTGGATCTTCTTCGCCACTGTGGCTCACGGCTGCGATATCTTCAGTTGAACGACCCGGTCGAACACGCGTTGGTGTTGGCACATTTTGTACCGAGCCTGTCAACTCAAAAGCGACCAAATTCTTAATAGCGGTCTCAGAAGGACGATTATGTTGTCCGAAAATATCACGAATTTTACGAAATGTAACTTTAACAGAAACACCATTTTCATATTGGATTTTAATTATTTTAATTCGATTTTCGAGCGAAATTGAATTCATTGTAACAATTGCCAAAGCATCTACTACGAAAGATTTTAATATAGTAGGAATTGAGTGGATCACTGAGCCTAATTGTAATTACACAGTACCTAGTAACTGTAACAGTAAATTGGAATGTTTTTTTCAAAATGGCTCTTCCTTTGATTAACAGCATGCGTAGGTTTCACTTCGTAATTTTGAATAAACTGCTACATAGTGGGAGGGGCGGGATGCGAGGAAGTTATAACAAAATAAAAACTGTCGCAAATGTAAGTACAAATACTAGATACACTATTAGAAAGAGATGAACCCACTCTTGAAGTTCTCTCGCTCGGAACGGATGGAGTTATACGTCATCACTCCAGTTAATATATAAGTTCCTTGCTGCACAGTGCACAGACAGTTTTGACAGTTTAGTTTAGCGAGCGCAGAAACGTCAAAATAACTCTAAGACGTTTGGATACACGATCTTGAATATATTGCCGATTCATAATGTGTAACGTGAGTGGCATCAAGATGCGCGGAACCTCGAAAAGTGGTGTCTGCGATAATCGTGAAACCGTTAACTTTTTAAGGTACCTTAGCAATACAATTCTGGCAGTCACGGGTGTTTTATATTTTAGCCTGACCTTCAGGCGTACTACACATAGGTACAGTGTTTGTCTTATGCGTGTAGCCACAAAACCAAAAACACAAAAACAATAAACACACATATTTTTTTGGGATTTTTTGTCGCCAGTTCTAGAGAAATGTAATTGTTGTGATTTATTTTTATTTATTTTAGAAGTAGTTTTCATATAATAGTAATCAATGTATGTACATTTCGAATTCTGAATTGGTTTGAGAGCAGGAACCGGCGAACTGACCATGTCATTTACTCTTTACTTGCATTCTTCTTTATCGTGTGGTTAGTGCCTCACCTGGCTTTACATGCTGTCAAGAAATATCTTACAGGCATGCTGGTTTCCACACGATGTCTTCCTTCACCGTAGCCAGTGATAATTATATTATACGCACGTGAATCCGAAAAATCAAATGTGCATGTCTTTACTTGCTCTTAGAACGGTTTAAACTTTGAAATTGCATGGGTTCCGATCAAAAGCGACTTCGTTTACTAATATACGGAAGTGTCGCGTTAGTAGCTTAACTTGAACTTAAATATCTCGGACGACCCTCTAACTAATTACCATGAGCAGTTCGATCGTGGACCACGCTATGAACGCGCAAGAGAGCAGCCAGAGAGGGCTAGACTCATTATATCACTTCTAGGACAGCCAATAATTTATAAGAATTAGTTTATTATAACCTAGACATCATCTACTGCAAATGTAGTACGAATACCAGTTTCAAAACAGGGATAAAATCACAGATAACTCTTTACAGAATGCTGTACCTACACAAAGATCTACTTGTGTTGACCACTAACCACAAAGCATCATATATAATGCTACTAACCATCCACTGACGAGTTTAGTTATTGATTACCAAAATTTTTAGAAAAAAAGTTCATATAACTCGACGCTACTCCGGCAGCTAAAACCACATGAGGGAGCCTCAGATAAACCCCCTTGACCCCCCACAGTGACAGAATCCTCAAATTCAAGGGACTTTTAAACCCAACCCTAACACATCAATGAGCGTTAAAAATCGTTCAAATATTATTATTATTTTGTTGGGTGCTACGGAACCCTGTGAGTCCGACACGCACTTGGCCAGTTTTTATTGATGTGTGTGGTTGTCCTGTAGTGTTCTGTATTTGTTTACCTGGCCTTTCGCAAAAAGTGGCAGAAAATTTTTTTGGCGATTCGAATTGAGTGATTTCTATCGATTATTCCTCTATGACTCAATGTGTTAGTTCCACGACAAAAAAAATCCATGCAAAAAAAAAATAAGTTGATGAATAATAGTCTGTGTCACTGTCACTGTCATTCTGTCAAGTCGAGTAACCATATTTACAATTTTGTATTCGCGAAACTCTCTTTATAATTACTTAGTTGTTACAATAATTTACGCGGTGTCAGTTATTTGTACGCAGTAGTGTGTTTAAGTTGAAGTTTTTTAAGTTTTTTTTTATCTTTGATGATATATATTCCGTTACAATATGGAAAAACTACCAATGTGTAGGATATGTCTAGCTGAGACTGTTCCCATGTATTTGGTGGTCAACAAGAACTTGCATGAACTATATAAGAAGTTGACTGATATTCCAGTAAGTTGATACTTTGACAATTATTGAATGCGTATGCCCTCACTGTCAGATACATATAGAAAACACCAACAGTGTGCATGTGCTTAAACAGCTTCACAATATATTTTTATGATTGAAAGTATTTTATTCATCAAAATAAAAATAGTGATAAGGCAAGTTTTATTGCAGTTTGTAACTGAAGACAGTAGACCGATTCTTGCTTGTTCCATCTGCTGCGTTAAACTTAAACAATGCTGCCGTTTGATGATGAAATGTTTGGAAGCTGAAGAGCTGTTTGCTGGGATGACGAATGAGGATTACGAGGTGAGCTGTTCAACTGACACGCAACAGTCCGTTTCTGTTCAGAGTATTTGAAGTTGAGAATCTGTCTACTTTAGCAGTATAGCTATCCTACAAAATGCTGAAGTATAATTTGACAAGTTTTCAACTTCAAATTCTTAATTCAGAAACTGAATCTTATTACTTACAACACTGACTGTCCAGGATGTGGGGTAAGGTTTAGAATCGCGTCCTCCGAATTGGGAGGTGTGGGAGGTGGGAGGGGGAGGGGGGGGAGTTGTAGTGTCACCCCCCACTTCCCCCCCCTGCCGGAGGCGAATAGTTTTTTTTTTATGAATTTTTAAAAACTCAATTTGGTGTTATGTTTGCTTAATTTTTTAATTAAATTTTTGACATTATAAACCTGATTTACAGGGGAGAGAGTTGAGTTAGTTGTTGCCAGTCAACGTGGCGAAGTCGAGGAAAGCCCGGTCGCCGGAGCCCCGCTTCGCGGGGCTCCCACTTCTGAATGGTTTACAAAAAAAAAACCACGAAGGGGATGGCGGGGTCTAATCGCTCGCTTCGCTCGCTCACTCGACCCCGCCATCCCCTTCTAACCTAACCTGTCCGAGTCGGGGTGCCCCAGGTCCCGAGCTCGCTTCGCTCGCTCTTGCACTCAATGAAACACGAAACACACTTTAATTTATAAACATAATTTATAGCTTCCACCATTTTAAAAAAAGTGTCTTTTCGATATTTCATTCAAAATCATATTATATTTATTCATAATAATATTTATTACGCATTTTGAGATAATTTTGGCAGATGTAACGTCAAAAACGTTAGACTTTAGTTAAATATTCATTCTGTTTCACGTTTAGTTAGTGATTTACCAATATTTTTAGAAAATAATTTTAAATATTTCCGGCAGCTAAAATCGCATGGGGGCGCTTCAGATAAACCCCCTTGACCCCCCCACAGTGACAGAATCCTCGAATTCAGAGGACGCGATTCTAAACCCAACCCAGGATGTGTTTAATTTCTTTGGTGTCATTATTTGTGTAGAGGCTCTTATAAAAAACTTTGTGCTTACCCAAGTGATCATTAGCCTTATACAATAAATACTTCTAATAATAAACTGATAATTCTTTATTCATTTTCAATCATAGAATTTACACTTTTAAATATTTCTGTACAAAGTAATATAAAAACATTTTAAAATATAAAAAATGGGAACATCGGGAACAGGGTCCGAGCTACCGGTGGTCAGGGCTGTTGAGAGAGGAACCTCCTAACGATACGCGCCGTGTCCAGAAGTACTGCTTTCTGAATAAATAAAAACAATAAATAATAATTGATAATTCAATACATTTCTTACAGCTAAATCCTTTCGCAAAACAAGGCCACTTACCGATTTTCGGAGGACTTGTGAAAACTTCACTAGAGAGCATAAGTATAGTTGACGTTGGTCTAACAGAATGCATTACTGTGAAAGAGGAGTTACCAGCTGTTTGTGAGAGACCAGATGATATTATTGAGCCAAAGGAGGAACATCAGCGTGACGGTATGTTTGTAAGAACTCATAGCACTTAATGAAGTACATAATTGTATAGCACATGTGTGAGTACTAAGTACTATCATTGACTCGAATGTGCCCTGGTCGTTGAGAGGATGTCATGCTCACTCCAATGTCTCGCTGATGCTGGCGCGTGTGTCGGATCATTTAGTTTCCTTCAAAATGGTCGAGCTGAATGGTGCTGATCCATGTGTCATGTTCGTGAACAGGCACTGTCAGTTGGGACTGGTCATACGACTTGCGACTGGGACTGTACCCTCATCTTTTAGTTCTAGATATTCAAAGTGCCGGTAATGGTCTAATTGAAATAAATGCTTTGTGTTGAGTTTGAAGTAATAATGAGCATTGCCCTTGACTGTTTTTATTTGTGTGCAGATATCAAACAGGAAATTCGAGACATTGGCTATTCAGACGGAGAAGATATCTCTCTCCCATCAAACCATTTTGAAACAGATTCCGAAGATGATGTACCAGTAATGGAGTTTAAAATTGAAGTTGAAGAAGAACAAGAAGTGCCAATGCAGAAACGAAGAGCCATGGAGACCAATAGTAAGTACTAGTTAGATAATAGGTCATCATGCATGCGATGACGACTAATACAGTAGTATGGATGAGAGAAGACATGCTGCGCCGACCCCAAATAGTGCGGGATACTGGCGGAGAATCATGATTGTAAGCAAACAGGGCGCTGCACTATTCTGGAGAGTTCTTTTGCGATTTCTAACTTTTCTTGTACAGAAACCGCAGTTGGTCCCATAGAGTTTTTTGATCCTTATAAGTAATGAATCAACTGGCATCATTAAAAGTTTTTGTGAAAACTGCAATTTTCTTGCTGTGCACGGTGGTTCCGCCTTAGGTCATAAATGCAAAAATTTCATCATCAATTACCCCCCATTTAATGATCTATAATGATTTACCGATAAATAAGCTACCCTAAAGTATAAATATGTCACCCATTTTAACTAATTATCACTTATTTTTCTACCTCCGAAGTGAACACTGTCTATTTTGAAAATATAAAATGTTTTTTTGCGCCCTTTTGCGCATTTAGTTGCTATATAGCCTCTACGACTGCGTAGGCTCGGCGTAGCACGGTCTACAAAACATACGTAAATTATTAATATATTTTTTCAGGTACTTTGATTAAATGTTCTTTCTCAAGGTTGCATTTCTTTGAGATTTGGTGTGCCATAACTGGAACTGTTCCTCGGAAACATCAACACGTGTTGGAAACTATTCTAGCTTCACTGGATGAGGTCAAAAATGTAGACATTAGGAACTTAGATAGTAAGATACTCAATTTATGTAAAAGTCTTGATAGATTTTGGAAAATTGTCTGTAGAAGTAAATCAAAATTTTTGCATAAGTACTCAGATTGGTTAAATGAAATTGAATGTGTCGAATTAGTAAGGGGTGATGAGAAGTGCATTCAAGAAAACGCGAACCAGCCCGGGCCATCTTGCGAACGCGGACGTCCCAAGAAAGATTTTTCAGATTTGTCTAAGTGCTCGAAACGTAGAAGATTGGCAGAATTATCTCAAGTAGATGACTCTGCTGTGAATGCACTACTCAATACTTAATATGTAATAATACTAAAAATATTATTATCGTCCGTATCCTGGCTACGATTCGGTGAGCTCTTTGGGGAAACCGAAGGTTTCGTCTGTGCGATTATGGATGAAGTTATCATGACGAACAATTGTCGGAAATACATTGTCAAGGACGGTACGGTTGACATCTGTCGGGCATGCCACCGTCCCGGTGAATCGATCCGACATATTGTTTCCGGTTGTTCTCGTCTTGCTAACGGTGAGTACTTGCACAGACACAATCTAGTAGCAAGGATTATCCACCAGCAACTTGCCTTGCAATACAACCTTGTGGGTTCTGAAGTACCATACTACAAGTATGTGCCCGATCCAGTTCTCGAGAACGGTCATGCCACATTGTATTGGGATCGATCTATCATCACGGACAGGACTATTTTAGCAAATAAACCTGATATTGTGGTGATAGATCGCCGAGAGCGCCGTGCAATGATTGTTGACGTCACTGTCACGTCTGGCAATCTCGTGAAAGCTGAGAATGATAAAAAAATCAAGTATCTTGATTTAGCACACGAGGTTGTTGACATGTGGGACGTGGACTCTGCAATCATTGAACAGATAGTCGTTACGGTTAATGGACTAATAGCAAAGAGCCTCGACCAACACCTTAGGAGGCTCTCATTGCGCGGCTGGGTCAAGGGCTTGATTCAGAAAGCAGTACTCCTAGACACGGCACGCATAGTGAGGCGGTTCCTCTCTCTGGAGCCCTGACCACCGGCAGCCTGGACCCTGTTCCCGATACCGGTGGGCTACTATTTTTTTATATTTTTTAATGTTTTTTTATATAATTTTTGTTAATAAAAATATTTAAAAATGTAAATAATAACAGAATGAATCAATAAAGGAAATAATACTAATAATATTGACTATTTAAATTTATATTAAACAGTACATATTGTACAGTTTATTGTATACCGCATGTAAGGGTAATCACCGTTGTCGCTCAAACCATGGGTAGTTGACGTAAATAACGCCCTATTTCAGGTTCATAATTGGTTCACCGCTAATAATTTAGTATTAAATGGGAAAAAAACAAAGTGCATAAGATTTTCTCTACCGAATGTCAAAAGTAGTGATAGTGACATAGTATTGAACCAAGAGAAACTAGAATTCGTCGAAAATACTGTTTTCCTGGGGATCACGCTCGACTCAAGGCTACAATGGGGTCCACATATAACATCTCTTGCAGGACGGCTGAGTTCAGCAGCATATGCTGTTAGAAAAATCCGTCAATTTACTGATGTAGATACCGCGAGGCTTGTCTATTTTAGTTATTTTCATAGTATTATGTCATATGGTATCTTACTATGGGGACGGGCTGCAGACATCGAGTCTATATTTATTCTGCAGAAAAGAGCCATCAGAGCCATATATGATCTTCGTGGGCGCGATTCTCTTAGGGAACTTTTTAAGGAAATTAACATCATGACAGTACCTTGTCAATACATATATGAAAACATCATGTACGTTAGAAAAAATCTGCATTTATTTAGTAAAAGAGGTGACAGACACCACTATAGTACTAGAAACAGGGACCAACTTGTACAGCCAGGTTTCAGGCTAGCTAAGGTAGACTCATCTTTCATGGGGTACTGTTTAAAATGTTACAATAAAATACCTCCCCACATTTTACAACTGAATGAGACGAAATTTAAATCTTGTATTAAACGCACACTATGTAGGCAAGCATACTATAAGTTGGGGGATTACATTGATGATAGAAATGCTTGGCTCAATGCTGGTCCTGCTCCACAACCACAGGGGGCAAACTAATTGATTACCATGTGAAGTTATTGTGGAAGCTGCAGAAGATTGTTAAAATATCCTTGCATTGTATAGATTCAATCACTTAGTATTATATAATTGCATAGCGCATGTGTGAGTACTATGTACTGTAAAGCTACCATTTGCATTTAGTTATCATTCATTGACTCGAATTTGCCCTGGCGGTTGAGAGAATGTCATGCTCACTCAAATGTCTCGCTGATGGTGGCGGGTGTGTCGGATCATTTAGTTCCCTTCAAAATGGTTGAGTTGAATGGTGCTGATCCATGCGTCATGTTCGTGAACGGGCGCTGTCAGTTGGGACTGGTCATCTCTTAGCTGCCACGGTTTATTTTAACTACTTTGTTTTTAAATTGTTATCTAATCTTTTACTCTGGACGCTCTTAATGTGCACGTCTGTCTACATCGTTCTCACATATATGTATTATCTCAACATGAATGATGTAACCAAGATATTGTAAAAATGTTTGATTGAAAAGAGTGTCCATGGAGTTTCTTGCCCATTCTTCTCCATAGAGATCTACGCCTTGGAATGGGCAACTACAGTACTTTCATAAGTTATTATGTCTTATGTCTGGGACTGTAGCTTCGCCTTCTTTGTTTTTCTGACATTCAAAAGTGCCTGTAATGGTCTAATTGAAATAAATGCTTTGAGTTTGAGTTTGAGTTTAAAAAACTTTTTAACAAAAAATAAAACCGACTTCAAAAACACAAAAAAAGTGAAAAATTACTTTAACTTCAGAAGAGTAGGTGACTTTTGTTTGTTTGATTTAGTTTTTTGTCACCGACTTCTGAAGCTAAAGTAATTTTTCACTTTTTTTGTGTTTTTGAAGTCGGTTTTATTTTTTGTTGAAAAGTTTTTATTTTTTCATTTTTAGTTGTAACATCCTATACAAATATTTGCTATGCATTTTTTTACATTGTTAACAATACATTTCTTGGTAAAAGCTCAATAAATGGAACTAAAAATACCTAACTGACAAAATGTGGGACCAATGTGGGTGTACCCTGCGTACCCTGATATACTGAATACATCTGCGTTACCCTTTCGAGTGTACAGGCGTGATGTTATGTTTTGTGATTACGTAAACAATGTATATTTATGCGACAGCAGCAATCGCGGTTGATTTGCTGTCAGTTTTTGAAGAGTTCCGTTGTCTGTCTCCGAAACTCATCATCAGATCTTTATGAAATTTAAATGGGACCATTTCGAAATAAACCCCTTTCGAACAAAACAAGAATTTTGCAAATCCGTGTATATATGACGAAGTTATGCCCGAACATACATTAAAAAAAAAAAAAAAAAAATACAAACATCCGAATTGAGAACCTCCTCCTTTTTGAAGTCGGTTAAAAAAACGTGACGTAATGGCCACGGTAATATTATAATACAGTAATGCAACTCGGCCGCATGATAGAAATAAATGCCTACAGCCGCGCGGTACGTAAACATGCGTTAGGGCTGCCCGTCTCCAGCATTTTAATTACATTTGCCTACTTTATGTTTCTATTTAGTTTTGTGATTGTAAATATCCTTTTTATATAAATAAATGAAATACTTTGTATATTGAATAGGAAGTGTTCAATAAAAATGCGTGTTGTTTTTTGATTGGTAGATTTAATTAAAAAAACATGTTTTTGTTTGAAAAACAAATCGGGCTTATATAATTAATATTTGCGCCTCGACTGAGTCGTACGAAATGCTTTATTGTTAAATTTTAAAGTATAATAAATCCGCATTCTTATATAAAGCTTAATTAAAAATTGTTTTGGGAAACATGGACAAGGTGGAGGAAATGGAATATCTTTTACTTGGTTATAGATGCCTGCAGCCACTTTACAATTTACATGTTTGGTTTTAAGTGAATTTCGGAATATTTCCTCCATTTTTTCTATACATTCCACAAAATCATCGTTGGGTACAATCAAAAAAGCGTAATTGACGAATTCATACAACCAAAAACAGCACAATATTTCCTACTCGTCATATTAACTGATTTTTAGAGAAAAAATCGCGCGGTTATTGTTAAAAAAACAACACACCGTCCGTTCGACACTGCGGTACAGCCGTGACTGTCTGCGCCGCGAGCGCACCCCGACATCGAGGCGCGTAGGTATAGCTCGCGTTTCGTCCGTTTGTATGAAGTTGGAGTACTGTATTATAATATTACGTGTAATGGCCGCGCGCCGGTCGTCTATCTCCCTACTCATTACTCGTGTTCATAACCTGTAACTGTGATGGAACTTTTCCTTCATACTTTTCCTGGCTTAGGACAGGCAAAAAACCTTGCTTAGGTGTTGCGTGACGAGTCTAATTGTAAATTTAATTTGACAATAAAGAAAATGAAAAAATAATCTAAACAATTGGGTAGGTATTTAACAACTGTTCGAAATGAGATCGACTTACGGCTACACACGCCTCCGCACGTTTTCTTAGGTTGTTTCGCACACGAGAAAACACGGCCGCCCTCCTGGTACTCTCCTCTGGGTGCTCCGCGAAGAAATTCAAGATACGTTCTTGAAGTTCAACTGGCAACTGCTGGTTGCCACGACCTTGAGCATGGGCTGGCACGGTGAATTGGCCGTAGGTACGTAGCCTTTGTGTTGGCGCCAACATCGTTTCGCGATTGGGCACAGGCTGCCCAGGGAACAATTCTGAATACAGCCTACGAGCCTCGTTCAGGTTATCACCCGCGATGGCGTAAAGCCGAACCATTTCAGTCCACTGTTCGTTTGTGTAAGACATCTCAGTAGGTACACTAAATTTACAGGCGAGAACCAAGTGGCACGGTGGCGGCGCGCGGCGCTACGAGTTACGAACGTGCGCTCGCTCGCTAGCGCGGCAGCTGACTGAGGTCATGACTCACTCGTTCGTTGCGCGTGCGGCGTATAGGTATAACCGCGTGTGCCCGCCGTCGGCGCCGCCCAGACGTCAGCTGTTTTGCGCGCGCTTTAGGGTGAAACGATCTTGTAGGAAATAGTGGATTTTCTTAAAAAAAAAAGGTTGCTTTTTTGATTGGTTTTACGTTCTATTAATGAAACCAAACCACTGGTTTCAAGGATAACGGTGTTTACCCTTACACCCTGTATAATGTATTAAATTATGTATATAAAGCATTATGATGGCGAATGGGTGGACCTAGAAGTGTGATATCTAAGTGAATAGTGATTAGTGATGTATTTTTGATTGAGTTTTGTGATTAATATAGATATTTGGTGTTTAATCGGTATTATTTAATTTATCTCATACCCAGCTCGTAACAATATCCTCCTATCCCCAATGTATTTAGAATGTTGTACTTACCTGATTTATTCTCGCAGGGCCGGCTGTTGCGGAGCAACCAAAACTACACTTACGAAGAATACAATTAGAAGACTCAACACCAGCCGACCAAAAGACAAACCAAATATCGGACTCGAAAATTATCCGAACCACTCAAAATCGTACAAACAAATTTATAACTAAATTAAAAAAGCCTCACGAATGTGAAATGTGCCACTGTAAGTTTAGTACAAAGAGTGATTTTACAAAACATGTGCGTACACACACTGGTGACAAACCTTACAAGTGCGATATATGTCAGAGTAGTTTCACTCGAAAGCCTCAATTAACAGTACATATTCGTACACACACTGGTGAAAAACCTTACAAATGTGATATATGTCATTGTAGTTTCAGTCAAAAGGTTACTTTAGCAAATCATATTCGTACACACACTGGTGAAAAACCTTACACGTGTGATATATGTCATTGTAGTTTCATTCAAAAGGCTACTTTAGCAAATCATATTCGTAAACACACTGGTGACAAACCTCACACGTGTGATATATGTCATTGTAGTTTCAGTCAAAAGGTTATTTTAGCAAATCATATTCGTACACACACTGGTGAAAAACCTTACAAGTGCGATATATGTCAGAGTAGTTTCAGTCAAAAATCTCATTTAACAAGGCATATTCGCACACACACAGGTGACAAACCTTACACGTGTGATATATGTCAGCGTAGTTTCAGTCGAAAGTTAACTTTAGCGAATCATATTCGTACACACACTGGTGAAAAACCTTACAAGTGTGATATATGTCAGAGTAGTTTCAGTCTAAAGGATAATTTAACCAATCATATTCGTACACACACTGTTGCTAAACGTTACAAGTGTGATATATGTCGGAATAGTTTCAGTCGAAAGGCTAATTTAAAAGATCATATTCGTACTCACACTGGTGAAAAACCGTACAAGTGTGATACATGTCAGCGTAGTTTTAGTCGAAAGGTTACTTTAACAGATCATGTTCGTACACACACTGGTGAAAAACCGTACAAGTGTGATATATGTCAGCGTAGTTTCAGTCGAAACGCTCATTTAACAAAACATATTCGTATACACTGTTGAAAACCTTACAAGTGTGATATATGTCAGAGTAGTTTCGGTCAAAAAACTAATTTAATAGATCATATTCGTACACACACTTGTGAAAACTTTTTAAATGTGATATGTGTCAGTAGAGTTTTACTAAAAAGGCTTGTTTCACACTTCATATGCTTACACACACCAGTAACCTACCAAATTTAATATTTGTCAGCGTAGCTTCGGTCAGTATTTATTTATTTATTTTACTATTTATGTACACACAGTAGACAACACAGGAAAATAACATTATAATATATGAGTACATAGGTACTGCTTATTTCTTAAGAAATTTCTGCCAGCAGACCTGCAAAAGGAGAAATGAAAAAGAAACATAATTTTTCAGACCATATTCGTACACAAACTGGTAAAAAAACCGTGAAAGTGAGATATCTGCGTTATATTAGTGACAAAAGATATTTAACAAAGCATTTTAGTATTACTTACTTAATGTCCTATGTCGCGAGATGGGGCAGATGGCGTCCACAGATGTCCTCCGTCGTGAACGGTCTGGAGCTTCTCGCTTCACTATTTTAGTATACATTAGTGAAAAACCTTGCCAATAGTTTTTTTTCTAAAGGCTAATTTAACAGATCATAATTAAAGAGCCTTATTCGATAACGCTGATGAAAAACCCAAAAAATACAGAAGATGTTTCTTTGTTTCGATAACATTTCCTTATAATATGTTCTATGTATGACTTTAGTTGATTTAATAACGTTCTAGACGTTAAGACACTCGATATGTCAACAAATAAAGCAACAGGTGGCGCCAAATAAGCCGGTGCTCGGGTGTCAGAATTCAGAACTAAAATCGTATGGCTGGCAGTACCGTTTTGTAGGGAGCCCGGTAAGCCGAAGATTATCGAGTTACGAAAGGGGCAGAAAAAGAAAGTATGTAGAGGAGAACGAGATAGAATGAGTAATGGTCGATATCGTATTTTAGTACCAATTAGATTTTTCGTTTTGTTGACTTATTTACATATTTAAGATAAAACCACTTTTATTTGTTTTATTATGCTTCCTCTGTATTTTATGCTTTACTACTTTTCGATTTTGTTGTCATGGGTGTCATTTTCGTGGTTTTCGGGGTCGCTGATAACGAAAATGAGTTCAAAATCAAAATCCAAGATGGCATCAACAATTTTATTGTTATTTTCGTTATGGGTATCATTTTCATGGTTTCGGAGTCACTGATAACGAAAATGAGGTAAAAAAAACATAGAAATAAAAAATCATTTCTCATTTATTTTTCATCGGCTTCCCCTAACTCAATTTTCACCCTTCGCCACTGCTGGGCATAATGAATCGGGTACAGTTCCGGGACGTCTCAACTGTGCTGCGATCAGACACTCAATGACGTCCTCGCCGCAAGCTGAAAACATCTGGACTCTGTAGAAGCACGCTGTGGTGTGGGTAGACTGGTAGTAGGTCGCGTGATGTTACCCCTGGCGCGCTTGCGATTCATTCAAAGTCCGTACTATTGACCGGGTCCGACAAATATTTTTATAACTTCGATTTTTATTACAACGATCCTACTACATCCACAAGGACAATTTGAGGTATATTGAAAAATAGCTGTTTTTTTTTTTCTCTTTATTTAAGGGGCTTGTTCATTTTGAAGATGTTGCCCGCGACTTCGTCGGCGATAGCTACTTCCCTGCCAAATTTCAAGTTTGTAACACAAAAATTGATGGACTTTCATACAAACTTGCGAGAGCCCTTAGTCCTCCTTAATCCGGCCCTGTCGCAAAATCCGTTCTTAGCGGACGTCTACTAACTATAGACTACCTCCCTGCCAAATTTCATCTTGATACGTCCAGAGGTTTTCGATATTTCGTGATGAGTGAGTGAGTGACCTTTCGCTTTTATATATTTAGATTTAGATTAATCTGGCTTATTTAAAAAAATAGACATAATATCCAAAAGTGCATTTGCATATAATCCGATCTCTACTTTTGACATTTTTTGGAGGAATAGAGTTCGAAAAAGACAGGTAGTAAAAAAAAACACATTTTCATACTTTGTAATAAAGAGTGACGCGCCGGCCGGCCCCATGTATACAAATCATTCATTACTAGTACTTCAATCCGTGTGCAATTCAATCTCAATGTTCTTCATCATTGTACTCACCAGATATAATTACTCACAGGGTCGACCGTTGCGAAGAAACCAAAACTAGATACACGAAGAACAATACTAGAAGATACAATTGCAGTCAAACAAAAGAAAAATGAACAAAGGAAAATATCACATTCGAAAGTTATCCAGAACACTCACATTCGTATGTCAAACCCTGTTACTACGTTCCTAGAGCCTCTCACTGATACAAAACCTAGAATTTACAGTTTTAAAAATAATACTGCTATAGATAGGGATATGCGCAGTAGTAGGAACCGAGGTGATTGGAGCAGTAAACTATGGAACAACAAAGGTTTTGCTGATATCAAAGAAAACTTTTTCAAATGTGATTTTTGCCAACGTCGCTTTAGCCATAAGGGTCATTTAACACAACATATTCGGGGGCACACTGGTGAAAAACCTTACCAATGTGAGATATGTCAGCGCAGTTTTAGTCAATTGTCTAATTTAAAAAGGAAAAAAGATAAAGATAATTTAAATACACATTTTTGTATACACACTGGTCAAACACCAAACACATACATACATGCTTACACACACATACACACATGCACGCACACATAGACTACTCGTATTTACCTTTGTTGACGTAGGTAAGTCATGGAAATAACTGACAACCTGTGAACCATTTCACTCGTCATTAATTTCCGATTGTTCATTGTAGCTAATCTGTACTAATACAAATTATAAAGAGAGAGTGCGAATTCTGTGAGTTTGTGTGCATGCGGAGGGTAATCTCCGGAACCACACGGCAGCAATTTGAAAAATTCTTTCATCATTTGAAAGGTACATTACTACGGGTGGACATGGGTTAATATACCACGCGGGTGAAGCTCCGCGCAGAAACTAACGATCAAAGAAATAGTAAAAATAGCTTGAAGTTTTATAAATAGATCCATGGTAAGTTCCAATTTGAACAAGCCCCTAAGACGTTTCCCGACCCTGGGATCAAACTGAAAACCAACTTTGATGATACCAAAGTCTGACTCAAAGTCAAGTCTAGGTAGTCGTAGGCACTTATTATCCTATTGGAACAAACCTGACATCGTGAATAGATATCTTCCATTCCCTACATTTTGTCGACTTGTGCTGGCATAAATGTAGTTTTTCGCGGTTTCAGGGTTGTCTTCGGTCCCATGTATAAAGAACCTACTACGATCTCTTCTCAGGTTTTCAGTTATGGCACCTGGTAACTGTCACGCTACGAAGGGTATAGTATATATGGTCTGTTTAATAAATGGCTGTTGGAAATGTAAATAAATGGATCAGAACGTGCCTGACGTTACTAAAATAACCTTAGTTGTCAAACGAGAATCGTGTTCAAGATAATTAAAAAAAAATAGAATTTCGGTTCTTAAGTTATAATAAAATATGTAAATGTATCTAAAACAGAAAATAATTAAAGGGCCTCAAAAACTCGTCCGCATCGCTGTCGACGGGGAATATGGCCATAAGGCTGGCAGCATTGCCATGTTGGATGGCAATGCTCATTCTTATTGATTGGCTATTTCGGGTTTGAAGCGCTTCAATTCATAACTATTGATACTGTACTGAACCACAAATATTGATACTGTTCTGTATTAAGTTTAGGTGTACCAATACTTAATAAAGACTGAAGCTGTAACGTTTATTGTTTCATTATGATTGTCAATAAAATTGTTGTCAGTCTAATTATTGTGTGTTTTACTACCAAGGAATGAATAAATACACCCGACAAACTGAATTAGAACACTGAACACTCGGCCAACGTGTGATTGCTGTTTACGGACTGCGCCAAAAAGAGCGAGTGAAGGGGGATCAAATATTTAGAGCTTTCTGGACGGGGACCCGGATGAGAAGTTATCATTGAAAAGCGAGCTCAAAAAATGTAAGCTTACCAAACCATGATAAGTATTCATTCAAGAGCGAGCTCGGAAATTCGAAAATTTTCTGGAATGCGCGGGCCTGTGGACGGTGAGTAATGGGTTAGCCCACCGTCCGTCCGTCTTATGACGACAGGCCGTGTCGACGGCCCGTTCGTGTCCCACGCGCGCCTCAAAGAGATGTCAGCATCAGGAAGGGCCGATGCCTGCCGGGTCTGCGGAACTGTTCGAAAGAGATACCGCAGCCCTGGAACACACTAAGGGCAAAGAAGGGGTATTGATGGGTTTTAGTCAGTATGGATGGGTCTGAAAAGTTGTTTCCCTAATGACGTGTGGATTTTCAGTGGCCCACACATGAAGATTGCGATGTTTTGTTATACCCGCCCTTGTTTTTTCTTTAGAGATAGGTATCAACAATGTTCTGTGAATTTGTAGCTGTTATGTAGTAGATTACAAGTAATGATTAAAAAAGTCGTCCTATGGGGATAATTCATGGAGTTACACTAGTTTTTTTTTAAATAAATACACAATTTTTCACCGAAAAATGACTTCGATTCCGTTTTTTTTTTTCGTCGTCGATAATTTTTAGTAAAAATGTTAATTAACCTGTTAAAATAACTCATAAGCTTTTAGAAATAATAAACAGAATCCAAATCAACGCATAAACTTCGGAGATGTGTCAAAAAATAGAAAGCAAATCTACAAACTATACTTAAAAAATAAAAATTGAATAACATGAAAAATGTTGTAGATAGACCCCCCCTTTTAAAGTTTATTTTCGACATTTCTTCATGAATATTCAGAAAATTATGGGCGGTCACATGCGCATGGGCGACATTGTATATCTAGGAACCTTTTTAGTCTGAAATATATTGATAAAATAAAGTGAATAAATAAAGGAATTAAAAAAATGATCATAGTGCAGTTGATTGTCTATATTCAATAGATAGCGGAATAAGCTATAGAAATGACACAGATAGGATTACCACTCTGCCAACGTACAGACGCTAGCACATGAGGCTACTACGATCTGGCAAATTTCTCTAATAGACCCCTTTGACCATACACTTTATGTAAAAATAGTTCATTCACCGACAGATGCGTAGGTTCTTGTTGTAAAAACCGATTTTCATCCGATATACAGCACACACAGAACTCTTTCTCGCTTTCTCTCACAGCTCTTCGAAAATGACATCAAGGTTTTTAAAAAACGCTTGTTTTCTTAAGTCAAATGTCAAAGCATTTAAAATTCAGCACCTCCCCTCTATTTTTTAAGTACGAGGAAAATTCAGAAAAATTAAAATGTATGCATCTAAATCGTCAAAAAAAAAAAACGTTAAAAGTTTGAATAAGATATGATATTTATTTATTAGTTTTTGAGATATTTAACTTTTTCGTCAAACTGCAGCAGAATGTTATTTTTCTTTAACATACTATGAAAAGCAAATTCAGTTTAGCGTTAAAAATCGTTATAAATCGTCACAAATATTGTTATTACATTGTTTGATGAGTGTGAAAGTCCGACTTCACTGTGTGACAGTGACTGTATCAATTGGCCGGTTTCTATTTTTGTGTGTGGTTGTCCTGTAGTATTTTGTATTTGTTTACCTCGGCATTCGCAAAAAGTGGCAGAAAATATTGTTCGGCGACTCGATTCTTGCTTTTTCTATCGCTTATTCCTCTACGATTGAGAAGTAGCTTATTTCTCTGTGACTCAATTGTTAGTTCCATGACAAAAATTTCCATGAAAAAAAAAAAGTTGAGGAATTATATATTTTATTGTCTGTGTGTGTCACTGTCACTGTCAGTCTCAGGGCTGCCAGATTGTATAATTGGATACAAAAACTGTATAATTTGGTTAGTGATTGTATCCTCTTTGTATCCTGGACCCTCATGTATAATTGGATACGGAAACGGAAAGCCAAAATTCTATTATCTGAGTGTATATTTATTAAGAATGTCATCTAGGGTGACATTTTTTGGCTTTGATATGCGTTAAGCCTATGAGTACCATGATAAATTAAAAAAATAACGTAGGTAATTTCACGTGATTAGTCATTACTACGTATTTAAAAAAAAATTAAGCACTGTTTGTATCCTGACATTCGATTTTGTATAATTTCAGAAACATAGCCGAATAATTTAAAAATATCTACTGGCAGCCCTGGTCAGTCTGTCAAGTCGAGTCGAGAAACCTTTTTGCGATGTGCAATGCAATGTTTTGATATCGGTATTTGTGGAGTAGATGTTGCATAGGGCCTACTAAATAATTAATTCCTTTAAAGTATGAACTGTTCTCCAAGAGTCATAATTAATATAGCACTCTCCGGCTGTTTGTGACTTACCGTTGTCCCAAAATGCACACGATAATTTTCAAGCTTGTATTCGTGAAACTTTCGTTATAATTACTTAGTTGTTATAATAATTTAAAAGCGGTGCCAGTTATTTGTACCCAGCAGTGTTTTTAAGTTGAAGTAATTATTGTTAATGATTTATATTCAATTACAAGATGGAAAAACTGCCAATGTGTAGGATATGTCTAGGGGAGAATGTTCCCATGTATGTGGTGGTCAACAAGAACTTGCATGAACTATATAAGAAGCTGACTGATATTCCAGTAAGTTGATATGTACTTTGAAATAATTAAAGATGATGTCCAAAAAATGACCCAGAATCGACAGAAATGAACTGTGTACCAATGGATTGGCATTTAAATATAATATAATGTTGCCAAAGCGGCAACCCTGAAATCGTTGTAGTATAGGAGCTAAGAGCAAAATAAAATAAGTAAAAAATTCTTTTTTTTATGTTTTTTTATTTTTATTTGGCCCATAGATACTACAATCGTTATAGTACTGTGTGTATTATTGGTAATTCTGTAGCTAAGGATTGTAAATAAAAAAATACACAGTTGCTACTGGCTATTATGCGCGGGCGCGGCGCGGCGGACGGGTTGACGTGGGGGGCGGGGCAGTGTGGCAGGCAGGTAACGACTAATGACCATATCCAGGCATTTTTTTTTTTTTATCCAAAGCAACATAATTACCAATAACACACAATACGTTGATTGTAGTATCTATGAGCGAACAAAAATAAGTATAAAAGTTAGAGTATTTCTTTTGCTTGTACATTCATGTGTAACACAAGTTATTGTGGATTAGAATGTCGTTGTTGTTATAGGAAATATCATTAGAACTTATCACAATAAGACTTACATTATGAAAATAAATGATTAACAACGATATTCTCACCCACAACATGGCTCTTAGCTCCTATACTATACCAATTATTTTTATATTTGCAATCTTTAGCCACAGAATTACCAATAATACACACAGTACTGTAACGATTGTAGTATCTATGGGCCAAAAGAAAAAAAATATACAAAAAACAGAGTGTTTGTTATGTTGTGATTTAATATGATGTTGTTATTATGTTGCTGTTGCTTGTGAAATGTGTTGATGATAATTATCACAAGTGATACAACATTAAAACAACATCATATTAAGCCACAACATGACGTAAACTTATTTTATTATTGTTTTAAATGAATTTTTTTTCTTATTTTATTTTGCTCCTAGCTCCTATACTATAACGATTTCAGGGTTGCCCCCTTGGTAACATTATATTATATTTCAATGTCAATCCACTGGTATACATTTCATTCCTGTCGATTCTGGGTTTTTGGTCAATACATTTTTGGACATGTCCTTTCCAGTGATAATATGTTGTACCTGCCTCTCTTATCACACTGGAGAATTCACAATATGCACTTTCGGTAAGAGCGTGGTGTAAGAGGGAAATACAAATACATTAGTGGAGCAAAACAGTATGAGGGAACCTGGCCTTAAGTCACCAATCTGACATGAATAAGAGTGGTGTCAATGTGTATGCCCTCACTGTCAGATACATTTAGAAAACACCAACAGCATGCTTCAACAGCTTCACAGTATATTCGTGAGATTGAAAGTATTTTATTCATAAGTGATAAGGCAAGTTTTATTGCAGTTTGTAACTGAAGACAGTAGACCGATTCTTGCTTGTTCCATCTGCTGCGTTAAACTTAAACAATGCTGCCGTTTGATGATGAAATGTTTGGAAGCTGAAGAGCTGTTTGCTGAGATGACGAATGAGGATTACGAGGTGAGGTGTTCAACTGACACACAACAGTCCGTTTCTGTTCAGAGTATTTTAAGTTGAGAATCTGTCTACTTTAGCAGTATAGCTATCCTACTAAATGCTGAAGTATAATTTGACAAGTGTTCAACTTGAAATTCTTAATTCAGAAACTGAATCTGATTATACATATACTGGGTTGTTTGGATTCCACCGACTGTCCAGGATGTGTTTAATTTATTTGGTATCATTATTTGTGTAGAGGCTCTTATGAAGAACTTTGTGTTTACACAACAAGTGATCATTAACCTTATACAATAAATACTTCTAATAATAAACTGATAAAGCAGTACTTCTGGACACGGCGCGTATTGTTAGGAGGTCCCTCTCTCAAGAGCCCTAACCCGACCCTCATAGCTCGGACCCTGTTCCCGATGCTGGTGGGCTACAATTTTTTTTATGTTGAAATATATTTAAAAATGTAATTAGTTTGTAAGAAAACTGAATAAACAAAACTGATAATACAATACATTTCTTTCAGCTAAATCCTTTCACTAAACAAGGCCACTTACCGTTTTTCGGAGGACTTGTGAAAACTTCACTAGAGAGCATAAGTATAGTTGATGTTGGTCTAACAGAATGCATTATTGTGAAAGAGGACTTACCAGCTGTTTGTGAGAGACCAGATGATATTATTGAGCCAAAGGAGGAACATCAGCGTGACGGTATGTTGGTAGGAACAAATATCACTTAATGAAGTACATAATTGTATAGCACATGTGAGAGTGAGTACTAAGCACTACCATTGACTCGAATGTGCCCCGGTGGTTGAGAGGATGTCTTGCTCACTCAAAGGTCTCGCTGATGGTGGCGCGTGTGTTGGATCATTTAGTTCCTTCAAAATGGTCGAGTTGAATGGTGCTGATCCATGTGTCATGTTCGTGAACAGGCACTGTCAGTTGGGACTGGTCATACGACTTGCGACTGGGACTGTACCCTCATCTTTTAGTTCTAGATATACAAAGTGCCGGTGATGGTCTAATTGAAATAAATGCTTTGTGTTGAGTTTGAATTTGAAGTAATAATGAGCATTGCTCTTGACTGTTTTTGTTTGTGTGCAGATGTCAAACAGGAAAGTCGAGACATTGGCTATTCAGACAAAGAAGATATCTCTCTCCCATCAAACCATTTTGAAACAGATTCCGAAGATGATGTACCATTAATGGAGTTCAAAACTGAAGCTGAAGAAGAACAAGAAGTACCTGAGCAGAAACAAACAGCCATGGAGACCAATAGTAAGTACTGGTTAGTTAATAGGTTATCATGCATGCGATGACGACTAATAGAGAAGTATGGATGGGAGAAGACATGCTGCGCCGCCCCCAAGTAGTGCAGGATACTGGCGGAGAATGAGGAATGTAAGCAAAAAGGGCTCTGCAAAACTGGAAAGTTCTTTTGCGATTTCTAACTTTTCTTGTACAGAAACCGCAGTTGGTCCCATAGAGTTTCTTGATCCTTATAAGTAATGAATCAATTGGCATCATTAAAGTTTTTGTGAAAACTGTAATTTTATAGCTTTGTGTACAGTTTTCTTTCCAAAATCTGTGAATGACACCGACACGAAGGATGACTACCCTTAACTTCTAGAGTCTTAAGAGACTTTCTAAGACTATTTACCTGTAGCTGTAATGGTTAAGGTACCTGCTCTTACTGCCCCATCGTTAACTGATTACAAATCTGTTTAAAAACATAACTTACCTACCTACCAAGTTGGAATATCACTACTAAAAATGGAAAAATAAAAAACGATTCCGCAAAAATACAACCGACTTCATACACGCCAAAACGTGAGCGACTTTTACGTTAGTAGTCTGGTAAATGAGTGCTCAAAAGGGGTATGTGGTTGGAAAAGTCGAAAGCAGAAAATCTGACTTATGAATTTTGTTTGGACTAGTTAGAAGATAAACATATTAAAAGTCCTGACCCCTCCGAGGTGAGCCCGAGGGATGGGTGGGCAAAGAAGGTCCCGTTTTTTGGTTTTTTGCTTATATCTCGAAAACGATGCGTCGTATAAAATTTTGTTGTACTACATAATAAAACCTCATAAAATTCTCTACAACTTTGTTTGTCACACTTTTTATCTATCTCTTATCGTTGAATTGGTATGAGCTCCGAAAAACGAACAATTTTTAAAAATTTGTCCAATTCTCTATCCCGTTCGCCTTCGTTTTTGTTTTGCATCTCGAAAACGGTGTGTCGCACGAATACATTTTGTACTACACAATGAAATCTGATAAAATTCTCTACAACTTTGCTATATATATATATTTTTTTTTTTTTTCGTTTTTTTTTTTTTTTTGGAGTTTGATAAAAAGTGTGCATGTGGATGATTCGCTTGAGTGTAAAGCCTCCAGCCAGGGCAAAAAAAAACCTACGAACAAAGCGACTACACGCTAAGGGCATCTCCTCTCCTTCCAAACCAACGTGCGTAAAAAAATACAACTCTGCAGTAATTCTTTTTATATGTTTTTCATCAAATAGCCAAACGTCAGCGCAGCGGCAACTTGAATAACTTCATAGTTTTATGTCACACAAATTTCATTTAAACATACACATTTACACACAAATTCACACTAATTTTTGTATGTATTTTTGTTCTTGTATGTCCATAGATTAAAAAAAGTGCCGCTGGGATGACGTAGTCCCAGCGGAAACAGTTTTTGTTGAATATCTCCCCAATGGTTGGATACACAAATTTGAGCTTATCATACACAATTACACGACGCCATACACTGAAAATCTGCAAAACTGAAATGAAGAAATTCGACACCTTTCCGCCAGGACTACGCACACCAAAAGGACAGGCTGGATTTGAGTGGTGTCATTATTTTGGGACTGATTTTGGACTAGAGGCTCAGGCACGCGGGCTGGCTCGAGCAAGGGTCGGGGCTGAGCGCAGATCGCCGGCGCAGAGAAATATACATTACTTTTATTTAATGAATTAAAAAAAATAGCTATTTAAAAAATAAAAATAATAGTATTGTTAAAGCAAATGTTGAACAATATTTTGGTATAAATATAACGTGGAACGGCAAAAATAAAAAAGCGGGAAAATCTTCGGACTAACTGATTCGACTCCGATTTTTTTTCAAAAATTGGAAGCTACATTATTCACGAGGGTCATAGGCTATTAAAACTTTTCCATTCGATGATTTACGACCATAGTGCGAGCGAAGCTGTGGGCTAAAGCTAGTCTTTAATCATTTTACCCTAGAAAAACTTTCTGCGAAGCTGTACTTACAGGCATAGTTAACAAAGCAGGCGCCAGCCTTTGAGTCGGGACAAGGAAAATTAACTCCTAACCTCCAATAAATAGAGATAATAATTATTTCCGCCCACATGCTCGATTTAAAGTTCGAATATTGAAGTCCCCGGCTAGGATAGGTTTTCTTTTAACCATTCCAGCAGATATACAAGTGATTTTACGACTTAAAGTTCCAAAATTTATCCGGAGGACTTAGAATGCAAAGCGAGCTCGATAAATTCACGATAGATTTTGAATTTTCCTAAATTAACATAACATCAAGCCTGTAATCCTGGAAGGGTTAGGCAGAGGTGTTCCTAATCTCACATTTCGCCAGTTATGTTTAAGTCCCATAGGAGGCCAGCCTATTGCCATTAACCGGGCGCAAATCCAGACTCCGTGGCTGTTACTGAGAAATTCCTGATGGAAAAACCCAATAACACTATTCCCGACCTAATCAAGAATCCAACCCAGGACCTCTTGCTCAGCAGACTAACGAGGCAGCATCCTAAATCAATAACTTTGTTATTTGACCAAGACCTTGCCCTATTCCCTAACCACTTAGTGGGACCTCGCGCGCGGCCCCATGAAGTGATTAGCCTCTGTTCCGTTCCTAGTGGGAATCATTCGGAACCCTGTAAATTTGATTTATATTCAAACCTCCTGTCCCCAATCTACCTGGAAAATTGTACTTACCTGATTTATTCTCGCAGGGCCGACTGTTGCGGAGGAACCAGTCCTACACTTACGAAGAACAAAATTACAAGACTCAATACCAGCCGGCCAAAAGACAAACCAAATATCGGACTCGAAAGTTATCGGAACAACTCAAAATCGTACGACCGAATTTATTACTAAATTAATAAAGCCTCATGAATGTGATAAATGTCACAGTAAGTTTAGAAAAAAAAGTGATTTTATAAGACATGTTCGTACGCACACTGGTGAAAAGCCTTTCAAGTGTGATATATGTCAGAGTAGTTTCAGTCAAAAGGCTACTTTAACAAATCATGTTCGTACACACACTGGTGAAAAACCTTACAAGTGTGATATATGTCAGCGTAGTTTTAGTCTAAAGGTTCATTTAACAGGTCATATTCGTACACACACTGGCGAAAAGCCTTATGAGTGTGATATATGTCTGCGTAGTTTCAGTAGAACGATTACTTTAACAAATCATGCTCGTACACACACTGGTGAAAAACCTTACAAGTGTGTTATATGTCAGCGTAGTTTCAGTCAAAAGACATCTTTAACAGGTCATATTCGTACACACACTGGTGAAAAACCTTACAAGTGCGATATATGTCAGTGTAGTTTCAGTCAAAAGAATCATTTAACAGGTCATATTCGTACACACACTGGTGAAAAACCTTACAAGTGTGATATATGTCAGCGTAGTTTCAGTCACAAGAATAATTTAACAGATCATGCTCGTACACACACTGGTGAAAAACCTTACAAGTGCGATATATGTCAGTGTAGTTTCAGTCACAAGAATAATTTAACAATACATGTTCGTACACACACTGGTGAAAAACCTTACAAGTGCGATATATGTCAGTGTAGTTTCAGTTACAAGACTAAATTAACAAATCATGTACGTACACACACAGGTGAAAAACCTCACACATGTGATATATGTCAGCGTAGTTTCAGTCAAAAGTTTCATTTAACAGCACATATTCGTACACACACTGGTGAAAAACCTTACAAGTGTGATATATGTCAGAGTAGTTTTAGTCACAAGATTACTTTAACAACTCATATTCGTACACACACTGGTGAAAAACCTTACAAGTGTGATATATGTCTGCGTCGTTTCAGTCAAAAGTTTCATTTAATGGATCATATTCGTACACACACTGGTGAAAAACCTTACAAGTGTGATATATGTCAGTGTAGTTTCGGTCACAAGATTACTTTAAAAACACATATTCGAACACACACTGGTGAAAAACCTTTTAAATGTGATATTTGTCATCAGAGTTTTATTCAAAAGGTTTCTTTAACTCGTCACAGGCGTAGGTGCACACACCAGTAAATAACCTAACAATTGTTATATTTTTCAGCGTAGTTCCAGTCAAAAGCATAATTTTTCAGACCATATTTGGACACACACTGGTAAAAAAACCTATGAAGTGTGAGGTCGGCGTTGCATTACTCAAAAGATATTTAACAAAACATTTTAGTAAACACTGTGTAGCGAAATAAAAGTCCAAATCTTCCGCCATTTGTTAAACACTTATAATTTGTATAAATAAAAATGAACGCTTTTGAATAAAAAATATGATACCGATACTGATACTGTTAGCCTGCGTCATCCCACAGCTGGGCAAAGGCCTCTCCCCATGACTTCCAGTTGTTTCGGTCCAGGGTTAATGTGGGCCACTGGTCGTTGGTTTTGTCAAGCTCGTCCCGCCATCTTCTACGAGGTCTACCGCGACCCCTTCTGGCTGTTTCAGGGCTCCAGAAAGTGGTTATTTTGGCCCACAGCTCATTGTGAATGCGGCGGCCAGTCAAAAAAATATGAAATTTATAAAAAAAGAATCTTGTGGTGATTAATTTAGTCGTTTAGGAATAATAGAAGTAACTTTGACCAATTCGCGATTGCAATTGCTTTTGATGGAAAAGAATCCAAGTCTCCTCTAAGGTCAGAATGAATTGAACAATATTAAGGGGTTTACCGGGGTGTAGAGATATCTAAAGAGACTTAAATGAAACATTATTTGATTGTATGATTAAGTAAATACAATATCAGTTCCTCCTTCACGGTGAAGATGCTGAACTCGTCGTCACCTCTTGAGTACGAGCTACACGTTATAGCCCCTCGACCAGATGAACTGTTGGAGGAGGAATCGAAATTACGCGTTCGTTTCTACGCTTAGGAATTATTTAATTAATTATAAAATAATAATTGTTCTTCTCTTTATTTTTGCACCACCTTGTATTAAGTCAATTCATCAATCATGTAGTTGGTAGTTAGGTAGGTAGAAGGTAGGTAGTAGGTAGGTGGTAGCCAGTAGGTAGGTAGTACGTAGGTGGTAGGTAGGTGGTAGCCAGTAGTTAGGTAATACGTAGGTAGGTAATTAAAAATATACACCTTGACTTTTTAGTCGTCTTACAAAGGTGGTCCACTCAAAGTGCCCCGACATAAAATAGTTATAGGCGCGATTTTTTTTTTTTTTACCTACCGTAAAAGGTACAAAGAAAAATAAATAAATTTTAGAAAAAAATATGAAATATCCTGTTAATGATGTTTACGTGTTAAACGGGAGAATATACCTACCCAGCGCTCGAGTCCAGTAGATTATCGCTCACAACAGGCTGTTTTAACTACGTCATGCGCCATAATATTGAATAATATTTTTATTTTTAAATTATTTAAATCTCATAAATACCTTTTTTTTATGAATGCTATTATGATACATGAAGTGGGCTGCCGTTGTAAGACGACACGGTGTATGTATATTATGGTATGCTAAGGATATGAAACTAATGTCCATAACCACTTAACCAATTTTTTTTTCGACGGATGTTCACTCAAATTTTATTTTATTCTTATCGAGACAACGTACACTTTACTTTTGACACATTCACATTAATTGTAATAATAATAAGCCTGACATTGTGGTGATCGATAGGAGCGTCGCGAATTATTGTTGATATAACGGTCCCGCATGACGAGAACCTCGTGAAAGAAGAGAAAGATAAACAATTTATATATCTAGATCTGGCTCGCGAGGTTTTCGACATGTGGGACGTGACTGCAGCAGTCATTGTGCCGATAGTTGTGTCGGCCAATGGCTTAACAGCCAATAGCCTCGACCAACATCTGAGGAGGCTCTCGCTTGGCAGCTGGATCAAGGGCTTGATTCAGAAAGCAGTACTTCTGGACACGGTGCGTATTGATAGGAGGTTCCTCTCTCAAGAGCCCTGACCACCGGCAGCTCGGACCCTGTTCCCAGTGCTGGTGGGCTACTATTTCGCATATTTTTTCATTTTTTTTTTATATTAGAATATTTAAAAATGTAACTAATGTGTGTTCAAATGAATAAAGGAAATAATAATAAAATATATTTATTTACTCAAAACAAAGCACGTTACACGTTATAGTACACGTTAAAAATACAGTTTTACAAAAAGAAGTACTATCTACAAACGTGTGGGTGAGCACTGCTCTCCTAGCTAGGTTATGAAAACCTGTGTTAAGGCGAAGCAGTCCGGTCCCCTAAGGTGTAATGATGTAAAGGTTACATAATGCTTCTGATGTTACTGTTACACTTTTGGAGTATTGAGTTTACTTGTCCATGTTCACCACTTGAATTAAGATATTTTCAGTTTCGTCATATGACTTTTTTGGAGGTGCGATACTCACACGTTTTGAAGTCCGATGTCGGCTTCAGCGCCTCCAGATAACATGGTTCCCCCGGCAAATTATTAATCTGCCGTTGCATCCACTTTTGCTGGTTCCTCCTGTACCCGCGCCACATCAGATACAGTACGGCAGCGGCCAAAATAATACCCTAAAGTATAGTATTAACTTGCAAAATCGTGTGTTGTTCCGATTCCGGTACTCGCTTGGTTTAGCCCACTCTGTGCTATTATAATTTCTTTCTCTTCATGTTTTGTTTGAATAAGTTTTACCCATTGTGGGTTTCTCCTTCTGTATTTTCGTAAAGTATTGTAAGTATCGCAAGTGTTCACTTGCACGCGTTATTGTCCTCAAACAGACCCAATAATAATCAAGGAAAATCATACCATCACTGATCGCTACACCTCATTAATTTACTTGTGTATTTGGCGGTGACTCGAAATTTGTTCCTTACATTAATTTAGGCGCGTATTTAGATTAAAGGTTTTTTTTTTAAATAAGTCGACAGAACTAGTAATTTACACTTTTATGAACAACAAGCTGTACCCGCGGCGCGACCTCTGTCCGCGTGAAATTATTTAGAAAATATTCTTACTTCCCCATTTGAATTACCAACCTACTGAATTACCTACTTGAATGGATCTAATTCTCTAAATTATGTAGTCGATGATTTTGGTGCACGGTAAAACTCTAATGAGTTTATGTTGGCACCAACGTAAATGAATGAAATGTATGTGTACTATTGAATAAATAAATAAAATAAATAAATTAGGTTTGGTTAACAATTTCAAGGTTTCTAATTTATTTTGCACGGAACCCTAATCCTTTTCTGAGTAAAGATAACTACCGTTTATACTTTTATATATGCATTTACTACAAATCTGTTATTTTGAAAGATCAAATAGACACTTAAATTTCAAAATTCAAATCTAACCAATCCGAGGCCCTGACTTTTTTCAGATCTTTCCTGCACCCGTAAATAGTAAACAGAACCCACACAAATCTGTTTTATTTTTCGCAACTAGCTAACTCCCCCCCCCCCCCCTCAAAAGTTGGCGACGCCCTTGATCACGACTATAACTATCTTACTGCGACATATATACTTCATTGCTCGTGATTGTATATACATACCTCCTATCCCCTATCGATTTGGAATGTTGTACTTACCCGATTTATTCTCGCAGGGCCGACTGTTGCGCAGGAACCAGTCCTACACTTACGAAGAACAAAATTAGAAGGCTCGATACCACCTGACCAGAAGACAAACCAAATATCGGACTCGAAAATTATCCGAAACACTCAAAATAGTACGACCAAATATAAAACTAAATTCAAAAAGCCTCACGAATGTGAAATATGCCGCTATAAGTGTAGTAAAAGGAGTGATTTTACAAAACATGTGCGTACACACACTGGTGAAAAACCTTACAAGTGTAATACATGTCAGAGTAGTTTTAGTGAAAAGGCTCATTTAACAACACATATTCGTACACACACTGGTGAAAAACCTTACAAATGTGATATATGTCAGAGTAGTTTCAGTCAAAAGCCTCATTTAACAAGGCATATTCGTACACACACTGGTGACAAACCTTACACGTGTGATATATGTCAGAGTAGTTTTCGAGAAAAGTTTGATTTAACAAAACATATGCGAGTTCACTCTGGTGAAAAACCTTACGAATGTGATATATGTCAGCGTAGTTTTCGAGAAAAGTCAAATTTAACAAAACATAGGCGAGCTCACTCTTGTGAGAAACCTTACAAGTGTCATGTGTGTCATCGTAGTTTCAGTCAAAAGGTTACATTAACATATCACATTCGTACTCACACTGGTGAAAAACCTTACAAGTGTGATATATGTCAGCGTAGTTTCAGTCGAAAGATTACATTTAAAAATCACATTCGTACACACACAGGTGACAAACCTTACAAGTGTGATATATGTCAGAGTAGTTTCAGTCGAAAGCCTCAATTAACAGATCATATTCGAATACACACGGGTGAAAAACCTTACAAGTGTGATATATGCCACTGTAAGTTTAGGATAAAGAGTAGTTTTACAAGACATGTGCGGACACACTGCTGATAAACCTAAATATAAAGGAAAATGGGCAAAATTGCCATAGCGTCCAATAGCGTTGAGATATACAGGCTGGAATGTTTTAATGCCACCTGGAGGGAAAGTACTCTAAATACTGGAGATAGAAAATTTTACTCAAAGGAAACATTCCTTTATTTTTAATAAGAAATAAATCTGCATTCAAAGATTTTCGAAAATTCGCTTAAAATACCACACTCTGGAATCGAACCGGCTAAATTCCAAAAAAAATAACATCCTATACTTTTGTGGCATCAATCGATAGGGTCAATCATAAGGATCAAACCTCTCTAACAAACATGATAAATAAAATGAAAGGAAAACCATGAAATATTAACTTATAAATTCAATGGGATAAGATAAAGCACTTTTACTCTGAGGTCCATCCGATTACTCATGTTAGTACTTACCTAATTAACAATTATCTTTGACGTCTTTTATTTATTAAAATGACGAATGGCGCTCCGGCCCATAACAGCAGAATCACCACTGGCTATGTTAATAACCACTTCAATACCTGGATTGGTACAAACGGCACAACCAGATGGCCTAGACCGCTAGACCTCACACCTTTAGATTTTTAGGGTTCCGTAGTCAACAGGGAAAGGAATCCTTATAGTTTCGCTATGTCTGTCTGCCTGTCCGCAGCTTAGCTCAAGGACTCTTAGTGCTAGAAAGCTGTAATTTGGCATGAATATACCGATCAGTTACGACGACAAAGATGGTAAAACATTTTTTGGACCACTGACTACCTAACGACTGTTAAAGATCTACAAATGACACCCGGGACCAACGGCTTAGCGTGCTTTGCGAGGTACAGAGGAAACTCGGTACGTAATGGGTGGTCACCCATGAACAGACGAACCTAGGCAAGCACGGCTTAACGTAAAGATCGACCCGAACGGCTGTTATTATTTAGCCACGAGCTCCCCATATAAAAAAAAATATACTTAAATATATTTTTTTTAAATGATACTTAGATAGGAATTTCTAAAAATAATACTGAAATATAAGTATATGTCACCGTACAATTGTAAATATCGTTAGATTTTAATCTCTCTCGCGAGATTGTAAACTAACGACAGATTGTGAACCGTAGCATACTGCTTACAATTTAACGCATTACTTTTCGGTACCTAGATTATAACCTATCGAAGTGAAACCGTCAAATTGTGGAATGGCATGTGACGGAATGCACCTCGCGCACCTTATTAGTTATTGTTACAATTTTTTAGTGGCAAGGCGTCATGTTCCATATGATGGTATTTTGAAATTCATGTGACCTATTCGAAAAACTTATTTTTTATTACGTCTTTGTATGATGGTTCCTAGAAACAATAATAAATATAAGCGTCGAATTGATAACCTTGTTTTTTTTAAATCGATTAATATGTAAGTAGAGCAGCCGCGACGTCCCGCGCTCTTCAGTGGGCATCAGAACTAAAATGAAAGCGGTTGCGTGTGTCGTGGCTCTGCATATTATTCGAAAATTTCGAAGGACTAAGAAAAAACTTCATAAAATAAGGAAATGCTGCATGAAACCACTTTATCAGCGGAGATTACTCTATTTTCGATATCGAGGACAGCTTTTTACAAAGTCATAGTAAGGGCACTGTTAACTTTCACGCTACGAAGGGTATAGTATATATGGTCTGTTTAATAAATGGCTGTTGGAAATGTAAATAAATGGATCAGAACGTGCCTGACGTTACTAAAATAACCTTAGTTGTCAAACGAGAATCATGTTCAAGATAATTAAAAAAAAATGAATTTCGGGTCTTAAGTTATAAAATATGTAAATGTATCTAAAACAGAAAATAATTAAAGGGCCTCAAAAACTCTTCCGCATCGCTGTCGACGGCGAATATAAGGCTGGCAGCATTGCCACGTTGGATGGCAATGCTGATTCTTCTTGATTGGCTATTTCGGGTTTGAAGCGCTTCAATTCATAACTCATACCACAAATATTAATACTGTACTGTATTGAGTTTAGGTGTAGTCCTATACTTAATAAAGACTGTAGCTGTAATGTTTATTGTTTCATTATGATTATCAATAAAATAGTTGTCAGTCTAATTATTTTGTTTTATTACCAAGGAATGAATAAATACACCCGGCAAACCGAATCAGAACACTGAACACTCGGCCAACGTGCGATTGGTGTTTACGGACTGCAGCCAAATCGTTATTGAAAACTAACGTTGACGGATCTTTATTACTTCTATACTCACTGTTACTCTATTCTCCATTGTTACTCGTATGAATGCCACCCACATCCATCTACAGACCTTCCTGAAAGAGTACTTTTGGCCGAAAGGTGTCTTATACCTACCGATTCCGAGGACGGTTACGCGACACCACGCAGCAAAACACGACGCCGTCAACGACAAGTGTATAGTTATAGTTCAATATGGAAGGATGTATAGTGATTGTATTAGTTCATTTGTATATTTGTATATGGGCCTTAGTTGTCTGATAATTAAATGATAATTATTCTGTCTTTTATTCGTTTTAACATATTTTATTTATATTTTTAAATGTTCTAATACAAAACGTTAAAAAAAAATTGTAGCCCACCGGCATCGGGAACACGGTCCGAGCTAAATTAATCAGAAATAGTTTAGGCAACAAAGTTACTGTACTCTTGGCTATCAATGAAAGATGCTTGAGAAAATACCATTGAAAACAGAAACAACAAATCCGTATTGCTCTCCACCGGATATACTTCTTCATTCAAGTATATGTAGCTTCGAAATGGTGCTGAATAATTCGACAAAAAGCCCGTAAGCTCCGTGAACAATTCTTTTGTTATTCCGTCAGGATACAGAAATAAGGAAAAACAAGGTTTTTTTTTTATTTTCACGCTGGTTTCATATGTTTCGTCGAACCATATCAAGGCTATCGGAGGCAGCATGTAGCGAGCGGTTCACGCTACAGAGAGCTCCGATAGGCTGGGGACTGCGGTAAAGAAATGACGAAGAACAAGCATAAAATCAAAACATTTAAAACTCACAGCGCGACAAAAAAGTTAAAACGGTTGCGAAACTACATATTTCCTACCTGGCAATGTCAAGTTTTCTGTCAAACTTGGTAATGTCATAGACATATTATTCTATAATAAAATTGAAACTTTTTGTCGGGCTGTACACAAAAATAACTGCCAGACTCGGAACAACTACTTCTAAAATGTAGGCATGTAAATCGTCAAAAAAAACGTTAAAAGTTTGAATAAAGTATGATATTTATTAGTTTTTGAGATATGGAACTTTTTCGTCAAACTGCAGCAGTAAGTTTATTTTTCATTAACATGCTATGAAAAGCAAATCAGTTTTGCTGTTGAGTAAATTTACACATGAAATGTGTCACTCGCGTTAAAAATCGTCAGAAATCGTCACAAATATTGTTATTACATTGTTTGATGCTACGAAACCTTGTGTTTGAAAGTCCGACTTCACTGTGTGACAGTGACTGTGTTAAGTGGCCAGTTTCTTTTTTTGTGTGTGGTTGTCCTGTAGTGTTCTGTATTTGTTTACCTTGCCTTTCACAAAAAGTGGCAGAAAATATTGTTCGGCGATTCGATTCTTGCTTTTTCTATCGCTTATTCCTCTACGTTTGAGAAGTAGTTTATTTATGACTCAATGTGTTAGTTCACGGTTCAAACTGCTAAATGTGATGTGAATTGTTACAAGTTTGTGTAATATTTGAACAGATATATTTTTAACATGCTTAGTGAATGAGAATTGTCCTTTATAACCAATGTGGTGTTTTCGTACTCTGTGCCTGCTTTGAAAACCTTGAAACACTGTGAAATGTCAATGTCAATCTGTCAGTGTCAAGTTGTCAACGAAAACAAAAGTAGCTAGCTTGTTGTAACTGAATAATAGAAGTTTATTTTCGTTTTGTTACCGGTATTCGTACAGTAGGTGCAGTAGATGGTGTCTAGGGACTAATAAACTAATTTCTATTAATTATAAGCTGTCCTACGAGTGATATAATAAGTATAGCACTCTCCGGTCGCTGCCGTCTTACCGTGGTCCGTGGTCCTAAAATGGACTACTCACGATAATTGCTTAGGGTCTTAAATAATACAATTTACAAGCTGTAAAATTAAGCTTAGTCGCAACACTTTCGTATACATACTCTAAAAGAAGTCGCATTAATACAAGCATCGCCTGTTATTTGTACGCAGCAGAATTTCCAAGTTGGAGTAATTATCTTCAGTGATACTTAAACAGTTAAAAGATGGAAAAACTGCCAATGTGTAGGATATGTCTAGCGGAGAATATTCGCATGTATGTGGTGGTCAACAAGAACTTGCATGAACTATATGAGAGGCTGACTGATATGCCAGTAAGTTGATACTTTAATAATATTTATATGTCTTGAACATTTGTATTTAAATGCCTCTTTTACTCGAGGAATCATACTCATGAACTCTTTGTTAGAGGTTTGGAGAAAGGGAAATCAACCTTATTGGTGAAAGAAAACTTAATGATAAAGAAACCTGTGCTTAAAAAAACTTCTGTCCACCGGTAATCAATGTATAAGCCTACTTTGTAAGAGGTGTTTAAAAAGTGTTACTGCACAAAACCTGTAGCCTACAGTGTTTGCAAAATATTATTCACAAACGCAGAAAACTGAAACTCAAAGTTTTGTTGCAGTTTGTAACTGACGACAGTAGACCGATCCTCGCTTGTTCCTTCTGCTGTGCTAAACTAAAGCAATGCTTCCGATTGCTGAGGAAATGTTTGGAAGCAGAAGAGCTGTTCGCTCAGATAATGAATGGGAATTATGAGGTGAGGTGTTCTTCAACAGATATTTACTGTTTAATGTGTGAGTAATGCCCTTGTGATCATCAACATATTATATGTAATACTGTAATCATCTTTTTACAGCCAAAACATTTAATAAACCAACACCACTTAGAGGTCGCCCATGGGTTTATTATCTCTTCAATAGACAGCTTAAGTATAGTTGAAGTTTGTCAAACAGACAGCATTGTTGTGGAAGAAGAATTACCAGCTGTTTGTGAGAGGCAAGATGATATTCTTGAGCCCAAGGAGGAATATCAATGTGATGGTATGTTTCTGACACAAAAAATAAAAAACAAATCAGCTATTCTAACATTTTAACCATGTAGGTATTGCACTTTTGTAGGAAACAGCTGTTTTTTTTTAAATTGCCCGTGATTGCAAATTTCTATATGCTGGGGGTTCAGAATGATGAACTGAACACTTGGTAATCATATGTGCGTCGGTGTCATTTCCACCCAAAAAAAAAATCTGTTTCATACATTTTGACTGTGTAGGTATGGCTGTTTTTTTTTTAATAGCCAATGAAAAATTTCTGTGTGCCTCCAAATGATGTACTGCATACATGGTAACCGTTTTCGTGTCGGTGTCGGGACTCCACCCCGTATTTCATATGATGTAAAAAACTACATAACTTACTTTTTCAGTGTATTGTACAGTTAAAACGATTTCATGTTGTAATATGTGTTTGTGTCATCTGCTCAATAAAATTGTAAATGAGTAACTCTTAATTGTTTTTGTTTACTTACATATCTAGAACTGGAAAATCTAGACAATATCCGTCTACATGAAGAAGATATACTAGCAAGCAGTTCTGAATCCGATTCAGAAGATGATGTACCTTTACTGGAGTTTAAAATAGAAGAGGAAGAAGAACAAGAAGCATCTAAAGAGGAATGCAGAGCTGTGGGCACCAAAAGTAAGTATTAGTTACTTAATCAATAGAAGGTAGTGTCCAACCTAAGCTTCCGCTTCGGCCACCTTCGGCCAACGAAACACCTTCGGCTTCGGCCAATATGGGCCGTAGTACTGTACAGGGGGAATACTGAGACAGGGCAGTAAGGGCAGATACCTTACCCGTTGTTGCTATATGAAAACGGTTTTAGGAGACTTACTTGAGCTTGAATTATACATATGTTATATTTGCTTCAAATAAATAAAATTGAAGTGTCTGTTTGTAATATCTTAATAACAAAAAATAATACATTCTAACAGTAGTTAGGATCACAAACTTTAGGGCAAAGTGGCACAAGACCACGGCTATCCTCTGAACATGACATGAAAATTTTATTAAAAAGTTTTTTAATAAGTTCAATTATGTAGTGTGTATACATATATCTGTCGGATATTGTCAAGATTTATTCTGTTAGGCGTACATCACGCGGGTAGACGATGGGTTTCGTGCTACGAAAACACACTGGGTGCAATACACTGTTTCTAGCAAAACTAATGAATAACTTTATGTTGCAACTTAACACAATAACACGGGGCACACTTTGCCGCGATCAGAAATTGACTGTCGCTCTCGCCTCGAGCTGAACATCAGGGCTCTGTATGAGCATGCTGGAGGTAGACTGTGTGGGTAGACTGGTAAATTAGCCGCGTGATGTCACCACAGCACACAGGCGCGCTTTCCAATTCATTTTATGTCCATACTAACACCGCATCCGACGTATCTATTTTCAATCAATACATCCAATGCTTTTTGAATGTCTTCCCATTCAGGTATTTTTTAAATCTGCCTAATAAAATATCTCCAATTCTTTAGTAAAAAACGCGCCGCAATTTTTGTGAGGTTTAGAAAACCGGGACAATTTTGCGTCCCAAGGCTTCTTTTGGAGACAACGGGACATAGAACCGAAAAACGGGACTGTCCCATTCGAAACGGGACGTATGGTCACTTCAACCATAGTCTATAATAAAATACTGTTACGCCGTTTGCTTTACGAGAACATTCTAGATTACGTTCGAGTCTAGAATGTTCCACTATGGAACCATCTAGTCTAGAAGATTCGAGAGCAATCCTAGAATGTTCCTCTATGGAACTGTGAAGAAGGTTCCAGAAAGTTGTGGAACTTTCTCGAAGGATCGGTATATAAATAGACGTGGTGTTTACGGGAGCAATGACTCTGATTTAGGCGATATAACGAAGCGAATCGAAGTGAAATAGAAGTGCGATATCTGAGTGAATAGTGAGCAGTAGTGTATTTGTGATTGAGTTATAAGTGTTTTGTGATTAATAAAGATATTTGGTGTTTAATCGGTAGTGTTTTAATTTATCCCATATCCATCTCGTAACAATTTGTTGTCAGAAGTGAGGGATAAATTATGCCAATTCTACCAAAGGACGTCACGGACGGACGGTATCCATACCAGGAGTCATCGACAGCAGAACATGGACCAAAGACGGTTTGGAGGTTCTCCGACACAGACACCGGGTGGTGTCCAGCCTTCGTCAGAGCCAGTCGCTGGCCCATCCGGAGTTTCTCCAGGATCAGTGGCGCCAGACTTGTAGTGGTGCTGCTGCTGGAACAAGCCCGCCGTCAGGAGGAGCAAGCTCGCCGGTTAGAAAAGCAGTTGCAACCAGATAAGAAGGAGCAGGCTCGCCGTCAACAAGAGCAGGCCCGCCGGTGAGAAGAACATATGCTCCTCATAAAGGATCTTCACGACACGTTTAGTAAAGATCTCATCGTATCTGCGAAGCCAAGTTTAGATTGCTGGTGTGAAGAAGGCTTTAGGTGAACTTAAGGCTAGAGACAGGAATGTGGCTTCAGTGGTTGCTGCACCTTCAGCACGTGCTCTTAAGGTGCCGCGACTCGACAAAACATCTTGTTGGTCGGTCTATAAGATCCAATTTGAGGCAGTTACGATGGTGAATGGGTGGACCATAGCGCAAGCCATGACCGCGCTCACCTTGGACCTCCGAGATCAAGCCCTAACCATTCTTGAGGCAATCTGCAAGGATGTGACCTACGAGCAGCTGCTGGAGGCGTTAGAATTCAGAATCGGCGACGCGCAGCTGGAGCTCGTATTTCGTGCTTAGTTGAAGGATCGTGTTCAAAGTAGTGCTGAAAACCTACAGCAGCGGGCCCTGGAGGTTAAAAAGCTATTTCGGAAAGCTTACCAGTCTGCCCCTGCACTTATCGATGGAAATCTGGTACAGGCGTTCGTTGATGGTATACGTGAATTGGAAGTTATAGCCGCTGTGAAACTTGGGCATCATGAGGCACTGAAAGACGCATTGGCCCATGCTTTAGAGGTAGAGGCAGTGAGCCAAGACCACCGAACGCACCGCGTCAGGCAAGGATTCAGCCCTAGGTGCTAGATACACTTGAGGAGAAAGGGGTCATCTTCGGTCATGCTGTCCTAATTGCACTACACCGAGAGAAGATCAATCCCAACAGGGACGAGTGGCTGAAGTGACTGCCCAGTCACAGCAGGGAAACGAATAAGTGCCAGGAATGGGGGGCGGGTGCTGGCTGTGCTCTTGCAATACCATGAAAGAGAACAGCCTGGCCATCAAAGGCTTCGATCAACCCATGATACTGAAGCTTCGCACACGGTCGTCAATTCTCACCTAGCAAGTCGGTTTCTTGGGGACTACTTCAATAACCACGACCATTTACAATAATCGCATAATAAAGCATATGAACATCCGAACGTCCTCGTCGTCGTCGCAACACTCGCAACAAGTGAACTTTTCTTACTATGTGTCCTAAACACATAGTTTCGGGGGAAAGTTTTCAAACCGACCCGGAGAAAGTAGTCGCCGACAAGGATTGGCCAGTTCCGAAAGATACGCATTTCAGGTATTAAAGAAACGTGTGTGCAATACTCCCATTTTGGGATATCCTTGCACTAAAAATAACTTCATAGAAATTACGGCGTTACGAGACGAGATCTACTTGCCGTAGCAAAGACATTGTAGCACTTCAGTAAATATTTGCTGGGTAATCACTATTGATTGCAAAATGCTATTATTCAGTAAATGACTTTTTAAATGACACTGACTTATGATTGAATAATTGAATGTATTGACTAATTTAATGTAATTTAATTTATATTGACATACCTAATGTTCTCATTCACTCAATGTATCCTATTTTTATTCCAATTGTAGTAAGTAGATTTTATTTTTTAAATTATGAATGTACTATGTCGACTATTTCTGTTTAACTATTACCCAGTATTTAAGTTAATTCTCAAAGTAGTTGACAATTCCATGAATGTTTGCATGCCTAAGATAAGGTAGATTGTACACGGCTCACCCATGTTAATGTTACATCTTATTTTATATACCTGCTATGCAAATAAATTTTACTTTACTTCACGACGAACAATATTGGGCACAACGGAACAGCTTGATTATCCAGGATGGAGTCATGTGCCGTAAATGGGAAACCGCTCGAGGGGACAGCTGTCATCTACAAAATAAATGGTTGTCCCTAAAGTTGGATGTTCTACGGCTCTATCACGATAGATGTTCAGGAGGACATATGGGGGCAAAAAGGACTCTACTACAGATCCGAGAGTGATTTTACTGGATCCACAGTCGAGAGGATGTGGAGGACTAGTGTCGCAAATGTACCAGTTGTGCGACTGTGAAAGGACCGCAACAAAGGTGTATTAAAAGTGCACAACGTTGGAGCCCCCTGGGAACGGATAGCACTAGACGTTGCGGGACCATTTCTAGAAAGTGAAAGCGGGCGCAAGTACTTCATGGTTGTCATGGATTACTTCACAAAGAGGCCAAAGTCTTAGTCATTTCTAACCAAGAAGCTACAACTGTCGCAGATAAATTGGTTCAAGAAGTCTCCTGTCGTTTTGGAGTACTTTTGAATCGCAAGCATTTCAGGAGACTTGTCTCTTGAACCCATCAAGAGACTAAACATGAACCACCTCTTACCACCCACAATCTGATGGAATGGTGGAACGATTCAATCAAACGTTGGAGAGATATCTGGCAAAAGTTGTTGAGAGCAGGCAAGGGATCCGAACAAGCACATACAACCGTTCCTTCTGTCCTACCGTAGTGCAGTCCACGAAAGTACAACCGTGACACCTGCCTTCGCGATTTTTGGAAGGCAATTACGGTTGCCTAAAGATTTCATCACTGGAATTCCCCTTAAGGCTCCAAGCAGTGTAACAGATTATGCAAATGACTTGTGTAACAAGTTGAATGGTGTATATGAGGATGCGCTTTGATAATTACAGCCTCTGCTTTCTTGTAGCCCTCGCCTACGGCTCGGGCTAGCAATATGGCCTCGTCTGTAATTTTCAACTTACCGCACTTATATCATAATGTACTATTATAATACCAATAATGATTATATAATTATAATAATTTAAATAAATATTAATGTATAAATTCAATACATGAGTAGTAAAATTATATGTATACAATTATTTATAAGCCTACCTACACTAAACAAAAGAGTAGGTTAATATTAAAATTGTAAATATTTATAATAGCCCTCCTCCTAATTCTAATTTTGTTATGCCCGACAGGGCCCACAATGATCCAAAACTAATGTATATATCCTTATGTACCTACCACCTAAGTTCACATTGTGGAATGCAATAAACTTATTGAGTATTGAGGATATCAGACATTGCGACCAACAGGTGTCTGAGAAGATGAAAACCCGTTATGACCGGAAAGCTAACAGTAGAGGTCTCGACGAGAATTCACTGGTGTGGTTGCATAACCCAGTGCGCAGCAAGGGGAAGTCTCCGAAATTGCAAGCAAACTGGTATGGACCATACCGAATCGTGACTAGGATCAACGATGTCACCTACCGAGTATAGAAGGGTCCACGACGTGCGCCTAAGATTGTCCATGTAGACCGATTGGCGCGATTCTCCGGGACGAATGATGATTGGAAATGATGCTTGGGACGAGCATGTAGAGGCATAAGGAGGGGGCAGTGTTACGGCGACGGCTTTATGAGAACATTCGAGATACGTTCGAGTCTAGAATGTTCCGCTATGGAACTATCTAGAAGATTCGAGAGTAATCCCAGAATGTTCCACTATGGAACTGTGAAGAAAGTTCCAGAAAATTGTGGAACTTTCTCGAAGGATCGGTCGACATATAAATAGCCGTCGTGTTTGCGGGCATATCACTAATTTAGGCGATACAACGAAGCGAATCGAAGTGAACTAGAATTGCGATATCCAAGTGAATAGTGATCGGCGGTGTATTTGTGATTGAGTTATAAGTGTTTTGTGATGAATAAAGACATTTGATGTTTAATCGCAAGTACTTAATTTATCCCATACCTAGCTCGTAACAATACATACCGCCTATCTCCAATCTATTTGAAATGTTGTACTTACCTGATTTATTCTCGCAGGGCCGACTGTTGCGGAGGAACCAAAACTACACTTACTAAGAACAAAATTAGAAGATTCAACACCAGCCGACCAAAAGACAAACCAAATATCGGACTCGAAAATTATCCGAAACACTCAAATTCGTACGTCCAAATATAAAACTAACTTCAAAAAGCCTCACGAATGTGATATGTGCCACTATAAGTGTAGTAAAAAGAGTGATTTAACAGCACATATTCGTACACACACTGGTGACAAATCATACAAGTGTGAAATATGTCAGCGTAGTTTTACTAAAAAGAATGATCTTACAAGACATGTGCGTACACACACTGGTGAAAAACCTTACAAGTGCGATATATGTCAGCGTAGTTTTACTAAAAAGAATGATCTTACAAGACATGTGCGTACACACACTGGTGAAAAACCTTACAAGTGCGATATATGTCAGTGTAGTTTTAGTCTAAAGGCTCATTTAACAACACATATTCGTACACACACTGGTGAAAAACCTTACAAGTGTGATATATGTCAGCGTCGTTTCAATCAAAAGTCTAATTTAACAAGTCATATTCGTACACACACTTTTGAAAAACCTTACAAGTGTGATATATGTCAGCGTCGTTTCAGTCAAAAGTTTCATTTAACAAAACATATTCGTACACACATTGGTGAAAAACCTTACAAGTGTGATATATGTGAGCGTAGTTTCAGTCGCAAGTTGACTTTAACAACACATATTCGTACACACACTGGTGTAAAAGCTTACAAGTGTGATATATGTCAGCGTAGTTTCAGCCTAAAGAATAATTTAACAACACATATTCGTAGACACACTGGTGTAAAACCTTACAAGTGTGATATATGTGAGCGTAATTTCAGTATAAAGGATAATTTAAGAACTCATATTCGTACACACACTGGTGACAAACCTTACAAGTGTGATATATGTGAGCTTAGTTTCAGTCAAAAGGTTATTTTAACAAGACATATTCGTACACACACTGGTGAAAAACCTTACAAGTGTGATATATGTCAGAGTAGTTTTAGTCACAAGATTACTTTAACAACTCATATTCGTACACACACTGGTGAAAAACCTTACAAGTGTGATATATGTCTGCGTCGTTTCAGTCAAAAGGCTCATTTAACGGATCATATTCGTACACACACTGGTGAAAAACCTTACAAGTGTGATATATGTCAGTGTAGTTTCGGTTACAAGATTACTTTAAAAACACATATTCGAACACACACTGGTGAAAAAACCTTTTAAATGTGATATTTGTCATCAGAGTTTTATTCAAAAGGTTTCTTTAACTCGTCACAGGCGTAGGTGCACACACCAGTAAATAACCTAACAATTGTTATATTTTTCAGCGTAGTTCCAGTCAAAAGCATAATTTTTCAGACCATATTTGGACACACACTGGTAAAAAAACCTATGAAGTGTGAGGTCGGCGTTGCATTACTCAAAAGATATTTAACAAAACATTTTAGTAAACACTGTGTAGCGAAATAAAAGTCCAAATCTTCCGCCATTTGTTAAACACTTATAATTTGTATAAATAAAAATGAACGCTTTTGAATAAAAAATATGATACCGATACTGATACTGTTAGCCTGCGTCATCCCACAGCTGGGCAAAGGCCTCTCCCCATGACTTCCAGTTGTTTCGGTCCAGGGCTAATGTGGGCCACTGGTCGTTGGTTTTGTCAAGCTCGTCCCGCCATCTTCTACGAGGTCTACCGCGACCCCTTCTGGCTGTTTCAGGGCTCCAGAAAGTGGTTATGTTGGCCCACAGCTCATTGTGCATGCGGCAGACGTGGCCAGTCAAAAAAATATGAAATTTATAAAAAAAAAAAATCTTGTGGTGATTAATTTAGTCGTTTAGGAATAATAGAAGTAACTTTGACCAATTCGCGATTGCAATTGCTTTTGATGGAAAAGAATCCAAGTCTCCTCTAAGGTCAGAATGAATTGAACAATATTAAGGGGTTTACCGGGGTGTAGAGATATCTAAAGAGACTTAAATGAAACATTATTTGATTGTATGATTAAGTAAATACAATATCAGTTCCTCCTTCACGGTGAAGATGCTGAACTCGTCGTCACCTCTTGAGTACGAGATACACGTTATAGCCCCTCGACCAGATGAACTGTTGGAGGAGGAATCGAAATTACGCGTTCGTTTCTACGCTTAGGAATTATTTAATTAATGACGTCGTTAGATAATGGACTCGTGAGAAATAATAATTGTTCTTCTCTTTATTTTTGCACCACCTTTTACTAAGTCAATTCATCAATCATGTAGTTGGTAGTTAGGTAGGTAGAAGGTAGGTAGTAGGTAGGTGGTAGCCAGTAGGTAGGTAGTACGTAGGTGGTAGGTAGGTGGTAGCCAGTAGTTAGGTAATACGTAGGTAGGTAATTAAAAATATACACCGTGACTTTTTAGTCGTCTTACAAAGGTGGTCCACTCAAAGTGCCCCGACATAAAATAGTTATAGGCGCGATTTTTTTTTTTTTACCTACCCTAAAAGGTACAAAGAAAAATAAATAAATATTAGAAAAAAATATGAAATATCCTGTTAATGATGTTTACGTGTTAAACGGGAGAATATACCTACCCAGCGCTCGAGTCCAGTAGATTATCGCTCACAACAGGCTGTTTTAACTACGTCATGCGCCATAATATTGAATAATATTTTTATTTTTAAATTATTTAAATCTCATAAATACCTTTTTTTATGAATGCTATTATGATACATGAAGTGGGCTGCCGTTGTAAGACGACACGGTGTATGTATATTATGGTATGCTAAGGATATGAAACTAATGTCCATAACCACTTAACCAATTTTTTTTTCGACGGATGTTCACTCAAATTTATTTTATTCTTATCGAGACAACGTACACTTTACTTTTGACACATTCACATTAATTGTAATAATAATAAGCCTGACATTGTGGTGATCGATAGGAGCGTCGCGAATTATTGTTGATATAACGGTCCCGCATGACGAGAACCTCGTGAAAGAAGAGAAAGATAAACAATTTATATATCTAGATCTGGCTCGCGAGGTTTTCGACATGTGGGACGTGACTGCAGCAGTCATTGTGCCGATAGTCGTGTCGGCCAATGGCTTAACAGCCAATAGCCTCGACCAACATCTGAGGAGGCTCTCGCTTGGCAGCTGGATCAAGGGCTTGATTCAGAAAGCAGTACTTCTGGACACGGTGCGTATTGATAGGAGGTTCCTCTCTCAAGAGCCCTGACCACCGGCAGCTCGGACCCTGTTCCCAGTGCTGGTGGGCTACTATTTCGCATATTTTTTCATTTTTTTTATATTAGAATATTTAAAAATGTAACTAATGTGTGTTCAAATGAATAAAGGAAATAATAATAAAATATATTTATTTACTCAAAACAAAGCATAGTAAGTAGTACACGTTAAAAATACAGTTTTACAAAAAGAAGTACTATCTACAAACGTGTGGGTGAGCACTGCTCTCCTAGCTAGGTTATGAAAACCTGTGTTAAGGCGAAGCAGTCCGGTCCCCTAAGGTGTAATGATGTAAAGGTTACATAATGCTTCTGATGTTACTGTTACACTTTTGGAGTATTGAGTTTACTTGTCCATGTTCACCACTTGAATTAAGATATTTTCAGTTTCGTCATATGACTTATTTTGGAGGTGCGATACTCACACGTTTTGAAGTCCGATGTCGGCTTCAGCGCCTCCAGATAACATGGTTCCCCTGGCAAATTATTAATCTGCCGTTGCTTCCACTTTTGCTGGTTCCTCCTGTACCCGCGCCACATCAGATACAGTACGGCAGAGGCCAAAATAATACCCTAAAGTATAGTATTAACTTGCAAAATCGTGTGTTGTTCCGATTCCGGTACTCGCTTGGTTTTGCCCACTCTGTGCTATTATAGTTTCTTTCTCTTCATGTTTTGTTTGAATAAGTTTTACCCATTGTGGGTTTCTCCTTCTGTATTTTCGTAAAGTATTGTAAGTATCGCAAGTGTTCACTTGCACGCGTTATTGTCCTCAAACAGATCCAATAATAATCAAGGAAAATCATACCATCACTGATCGCTACACCTCATTAATTTACTTGTGTATTTGGCGTTGACTCGAAATTTGTTCCTTACATTAATTTAGGCGCGTATTTAGATTAAAGGTTTTTTTTTTAAAATAAGTCGACAGAACTAGTAATTTACACTTTTATGAACAACAAGCTGTACCCGCGACGCGACCTCCGTCCGCGTGAAATTATTTAGAAAATATACTTACCTCCCCATTTGAATTACCTACCTACTGAATTACCTACTTGAATGGATCTAATTCTCTAAATTATGTAGTCGATGATTTTGGTGCACGGTAAAACTCTAATGAGTTTATGTTGGCACCAACGTAAATGAATGAAATGTATGTGTACTACTGAATAAATAAATAAAATAAATAAATTAGGTTTGGTTAACAATTTCAAGGTTTCTAATTTATTTTGCACGGAACCCTAATCCTTTTCTGAGTAAAGATAACTACCGTTTATACTTTCATATATGCATTTACTACAAATCTGTTATTTTGAAAGATCAAATAGACACTTAAATTTCAAAATTCAAATGTAACCAATCCGAGGCCCTGACTTTTTTCAGATCTTTCCTGCACCCGTAAATAGTAAACAGAACCCACACAAATCTGTTTTATTTTTCGCAACTAGCTAACTCCCCCCCCCCCCCTCAAAAGTTGGCGACGCCCTTGATCACGACTATAACTATCTTACTGCGACATAATTATATACTTCGTTGCTCGTGGCTGTACATACATACCTCCTATCCCCAATCGATTTGGAATGTTGTACTTACCCGATTTATTCTCGCAGGGCCGACTGTTGCGGAGGAACTAAAACTACACTTACGAAGAACAAAATTAGAAGGCTCGATACCACCTGACCAGAAGACAAACCAAATTTCGGACTCGAAAATTATCCGAAACACTCAAAATAGTACGACCAAATATAAAACTAAATTCAAAAAGCCTCACGAATGTGAAATATGCCGCTATAAGTGTAGTAAAAGGAGTGATTTTACAAAACATGTGCGTACACACACTGGTGAAAAACCTTACAAGTGTAATACATGTCAGAGTAGTTTTAGTGAAAAGGCTCATTTAACAACACATATTCGTACACACACTGGTGAAAAACCTTACAAGTGTGATATATGTCAGAGTAGTTTCAGTCAAAAGCCTCATTTAACAAGGCATATTCGTACACACACTGGTGACAAACCTTACACGTGTGATATATGTCAGAGTAGTTTTCGAGAAAAGTTTGATTTAACAAAACATAGGCGAGTTCACTCTGGTGAAAAACCTTACGAATGTGATATAATATGTCAGCGTAGTTTTCGAGAAAAGTCAAATTTAACAAAACATATGCTAGTTCACTCTTGTGAAAAACCTTACAAGTGTCATGTGTGTCATCGTAGTTTCAGTCAAAAGGTTACATTAACATATCACATTCTTACTCACACTGGTGAAAAACCTTACAAGTGTGATATATGTCATCGAAGTTTCAGTCGAAAGGATAATTTAACAAATCACATTCGTATGCACACTGGTGAAAAACCTTACAAATGTGATATTTGTCAGTGTACTTTTAGTCGAAAGGATAATTTAACAGCACATATTCGAACACACACTGGTGAAAAACCTTACAAGTGTGATATATGTCAGCGTAGTTTCAGTCGAAAGATTACATTTACAAATCACATTCGTACACACACTGGTGAAAAACCTTAGAAGTGTGATATATGTCAGTGTAGTTTCAGTCAAAAGGTTACATTAACATATCACATTCGTACACACACTGGTGACAAGCCTTACAAGTGTGATATACGTCAGCGTAGTTTCAGTCGAAAGCCTCGATTAACAGATCATATTATTATTCGTATACACACGGGTGAAAAACCTTACAAGTGTGATATATGCCACTGTAAGTTTAGGATGAAGAGAAGTTTTACAAGACATGTGCGGACACACTGGTGATAAACCTAAATATAAAGGAAAATAGGCAAAATTGCCCTAGCGTCCAATAGCGTTAAGATATACAGGGTGGTATGTTTTAATGGAGGGAAAATATTCTAAATACTGGAGATAGAAAATTTTACCCAAAGAAAACATTCCGTTATGTTTAATAAATAAATAAATCTGCATTCTAAGATTTTCGAAAATTCGCTTGCCACACCCGGGAATCGAACCGGCTAAATTCCAAAAAAATATCATCCTAAACTTTTGTGGCATCAATCGATAGGGTCAATCATAAGGATCAAACCTCTCCAACAAACATGATGAATGAAATGAAATGAAAGGAAGCCGTGCTTGCCCGGGTTCTCTCGTGGATGGGTGACCACCCATTACATACCGGGTTTACCCTGTTCCTCGAAAAGGTGATCGTCAAAATGAAGGGACCAAGTCTCCAATGTCAGTCATACATAAAGGTTGTAAATAGACCCTTAAAGAAGCCGAAATGCACTTGTTGTCGCCGCTATTGCGATCAGTTTTTTTTGTTCTAGGCCATACCTGGGAACCATCTAGTTACGGAGTTATTGGGGGTCAAAGTTCATTTTTTTTTTTTTAGTACAAAGAAGATTGGGCGTAATTGCCCTGGCGTCCAATAGCGTTAAGATATATACCAATGGATAGATCTCTTTAAGAAGAACATTTCTTATTATGGCGACTTTTCTCGATTCAGAGTCAGAGAGGAGCTACAGAGCTCTAATGTTGAGAACATAGTTAGACTAAACACTGTTATTTCATCAATTTATTAACTTTCATTGATACTATACGTTTTAAACATCATATTATAAGCCTATAAACGTCATTTTCAAAATATTGACATCTTAAAATGCTATTTTAGGAGCAAAACCTTACAGTAACAGTAGCTTGGAAAGATCGTTAATACTACCCCAACGCCCAATAGCGTTAAGATATGTATTAATGGATTGATCTCAACAAGAAGAATATTTCTTGCTTTGACAACTTTTCTCGATTCAGAGTCAGAGAGGAGCTATAGTTCGATGCCTAATCAACTACCTAGTTAGATCAATAAAACCGAACAGACTACGAATTAGCAAAAGTTGTATAGTAGCAAATATTATAATTAAAGGCTCTTTCGAATGGTGTATGTCTTATAACTATTGGTTACCCAGAAAATGTTAACTTCGGTGCTCAATTAGACACACATTTAGGTCAATAATTCTAAACAGACTACGAATTAGCAAAAGTGGTGCTAGTAGCAAAAGTTTTCTTTGAAAAGTTCTATCCAATACTGTATATCTTATGACTATAAGTTGACCGTAAACTCTTAATTGGTTGTAAATAAAATCTTGACTTCGGTGTCCAACTAGTGACCTATTTAGGTCAATAACTCCGAAAAGACTGTGAATTAGCAAAAGTTATGTTAGTAGCAAAAGTTCTCTTAGAAAAGCTCTCTCCAATGGTTTATATTTTATTGCTATTGGTTTCTCAGAAAACCTTAACTTCGCTGTTAAAATAGTCACTTATTAAGGTCAATAACTCCGAACGCAATACGAATTAGCTAAAGTGATGCTGGTAGCAAAAGTTCTCTTTGAAAAGATCTATGCAATGGATTATACACGGTTAAATTTTGATCGTTTTAATCCCTTGGACCGGTGGTTTAACTTACAAAATACTATTCATCAAAAGCGTGCATAGCACTGTATCACTTAAAAAAAAAAAAAAAAGTGATAACGTAATACTCGCAAAATGAATGAATCCGTTAGTAGTCCCACGAGCTAGTTACCAACGCGTGCGTCGCGTCGTCGTACTGCGTACCTACCTACAAGTTAGGTTATTGACTCGCTCAGCTGATGTTCGCGTTAACAAATTAAATGATTCCAAATTTTCCTTCATACTTTTACGGGCTTAAGACCGTCATAATCGTAATCGTGCCGTTATGGCGAATTTAAAAATGTGGAATCAAAATTATTTATAATGATTTAAAATAAGTTCTGTTACATGCCTAAATCACCTTTGATTTATTTAATACTAAGGGACACTTCGCGATACGTAATAATTGTTCGCGCACTTGATGACTACACTCACTAATCACGTGTGTCAAAAATGTTCATTTCGTTGATTAAATAGTCCTACACGCGTAAAAGTCGATTCGTCCGTCCATAGAATATTAACTTCGCGATTGTTTAATATCCACTGGCATGATTGCAAATGGTTTGGTTCGCTGTAGAGACGACGAGCCGCTTGCGTATCAAAATCGCGTAAAATTGCACCATGGCAACGAACTCCAGGTTGGAGTACACGTAATTACGAGACGCCATTACTTTCGCGCGACAAGGATTATCGTAACAACAACACACCGATGACGCCTTAGAGAAACTGAATTGTTTACATGACGAAGTCCTGTGATGCCCTTAGCGCGCGGGGTGCGCGGGGCGCGCGGCTTTTGCATTGCCAATCAAATGGGGTTTGGGGGCGGGGTTTGGTCTAGGATTGGCTAATTTTTGTGAATCCACGTTGACTGCGTTTACGCATAATAGTTGTTATTACCGAATGCTGCCTACTTACGGTTCGCATCGTTTTTTCACTCATGCGAGAATTAATTCGAGTTTAAAAAAAAAAGTATTTTATTTTTTAATTTTATCTTCACAAATCGATAGTGTTTCATGGACCGGATCGATTCTCCGCGGGATTAAAACGATCAAAATTTAACAGTGTATGTTATTACTATTGCTTACCCAGAAAACCTTAATTGGTTGCCAAGAAAATTTTAACTTCGGTGTCCAACTAGTCAGCTATTTAGGTCAATAACTCCGAACGGAATAAGAATTGGCAAAAGTCGTGTAAGTGGCAAAGGTTCTCCTTAAAAAGCTCTCTCTAATGATGTATATGTTATGGCCATTGATCACCCAGAAAATCTTAACTTCGGTGCTCAAGTAGTCACCTATTTAGGTCAATAACTCCGAACAGAATACGAATTGGCAAAAGTCGTGTAAGTGGCAAAGGTTCTCCATAAAAAACCCTATCTAATTATGTATATCTTATGGCTATTGGTTGCCGAGAAAATCTTAACTTCGGTGTGCAAATAGTCAGCTATTTAGTCCAATAACTCTGAACGGACTGCGAATTAGCAAAAGTTATTTTAGTACCAAAAGTTGTCAATGAAAGCTCTCCGCAATGGTATATATGTTATTGCTATTGGTCACTCAGAAAATCTTAATTTCTGTGCTCAAATAGTCACCTATTTAGGTCAATAACTCCGAACGGATAACGAATTGGCGAAAGTCGTGTTTCTGGCAAAGGTTCTCCTTGAAAAGCTCTTTGCAATGGATTATGCTACTTATTATTTATGCTACTACGATTAAAATTTGCACGTTGTGCCTACTTATTTCTTTAATTTTTTTTGGCTCGTAAAAATAAACTTTAACGTATGAAATTTTGCATGATTTGAAGGTAGTAAATAGGTATTCAATATTTATCCTTCGAAGATCGTAAATAAACCGCCCATTTACCTGTTGCATTAAACAATTGAATCGTCAATTTGGAGGGACTAACTTATATAATCGATATCTTTAAAACGATAAATGTTTCGGGCAGCCAAAATCAATAATACACTGGTCAGCAAATAAACCGAGCCACCCGCTACCTAGGCACTCTAATTCGATTTTCTCAAAAACTAAAAAACCTACAATAGGGAATATGCATGTAATTTTTTCTTCACTTAAATCAATAAAATACAATACTATGAACCCAAGAAAATAATTAAAAGTTAAGTTCAACTACTGCTTGTCGCTCAAAAAATAAATTAAACTCCTAAATTTTTCTACGACAGTTCAAACGTCCGTGACTGTCGCGGCCATTCATGTCATGTTATGTGACGTCATTTACCTCTATCTGCCTTGTTTACATCTAATTTTTTACCCTTAATATATTAATTTGGCAAATTGCATGTACTTTATTCAAGTAAACATTGCAATAACAATATTATAATAAAATCTTAGTGAAACTTTAAGTACTTTTCAAATAAAAGTGTTTCTTTGACACATGGTATTTGACGTCACTACCGGCGTTGTCGAGGGGCGATGAGTTTTGAGTTTGCGTTCCGTTTCACCAAAAACACGCTACATGAAATATTAAATTGTAAAGTAAGTGTTGTATTAGAAAATTAAACAAGTGTACCACAATGTTTTTATGGACCAATACAAGGCATTTTTAAGAAATAATAAAAGTTTTGTATTTCTTGCATATTCCCTATTATCAAAGTTGTACCTACAGAAAGTGCGTTTCATGGTGATTAAAATGAAAAACGAGAAACGCATTGGGTTTAATCAATATTTCAGTGTTTATTAAGGATTTTGCAAAGAAGAGTCGTTTTCCAGTCACGACTGGAAAACGACTCTTAATCGTTAGTAATGATAAAGTGAAAAAAAAAAATTAAAGCCAAAAACAAAGATAAAATCACTAAAAAGGTTTTTGATCAATATTCCGTATTCCCTCCCCTTGCTCGGATAACTGCCAGCATCCTTGTATTCATCGACCTTACGAGCCTGACGATAAAATCTTGAGGAATTGTATTCCACTCCTCTTCAATTGCGATTCGCAGCTTTGGAAGCCTTGTTGGAGCAGGTACCCGGGCTCGAACCCGACGTTTCAGCTCATCCCATAAGTGTTCTATCGGATTCAAGTCCGGGCTTCGAGCTGACCAGTCCATCGTACGAATGCTGACGTCGCGTAGATACTGGGTCACCACATGAGCAACATGAGGCCGTGCATTATCATGCATCAATTGCATATCCTGTCCGATATATCCTGCGTAAGGTACCACATGGTCTGCGAGGATTTCAGTAATGTAGCGATGAGAAGTCAGTCCACGTGTACGGCCCGTCGGTTCGATGAAAACTAACGCTGTATGTGCTGTTAATAACGAGATGCCGCCCCAGACCATTACAGATCCTCCTCCATAAGCAACAGTTTCCTCGATACAACACTGAGAATAACGTTCTCCAGGGCGACGATATACTCTCTGACGTCGATCACTTCCATGTAGACTCACCCTGGTCTCATCAGTGAAGAGTACATTACTCCACTGCTCTAATGTCCAATCCCTATGCTCTCGAGCAAATTCAAGTCGTGCTCAACGGTGTGCCACCGTTAATACTGGGCCTGTTGCAGCTCTTTTTGGGGTCAGGTTCCGTTCAGTAAGTCTCCTTCTGACGGTATCTGAACTTATGACCACTTGGCGTTCGTCACGCAGACTTTGTTGGACTTGAACTGCGTTGAGGTGGCGATTTCGCAGAACAGTAAGGTGGATATAACGATCATCTGCTGCTGATGTAGCCCTAGGTCTGCCCGTATCTGGACGGCGATCGAATGCTCCAGTCTCTAGGTATCGTCTGTAAACTCGTTGCACCGAAGATCTGCTGATTCGAAGCCTTCGAGCGACTTCACGTTGCGCAATGCCTGCTTGAAGTAATGCTACAACTTGAGCTGCTTTCTGAGGTGTTGTATCCATTATTAATCGAAAAAAGTAGCAAAAACACACGCGTCTGAGCAAACGATGGACAAAAACGAAAGAAATGATAAGAAATATCCGACTACCCTCGTTGTAGAGAAAAAGAACGCTAATTTCAAACTCTGGTGAAAACAGAGCAAATCGTTAGCATTGTGTTTGTTGCTTGATTACAATGTGAGTTGACGGTACTTTCGAATTAATTTGTAGTCATTTTAATCACCATGAAACGCAATTTTTGTAGGTATAACTTTGATAGTTGTAAGTTTTATACTTTTTGAGAAAATCGAATCAGATTTCCTAGGTAGCGGGTGGCTCGGTTTATTTGCTGACCAGTGTATTATTGATTTTGGCTGCCCGAAACTTTTATCGTTTTAAAGATATCGATTATATAAGTTAGTCCCTCCAAATTGACGATTCAATTGTTTAATGCAACAGGTAAATGGGCGGTTTATTTACGATCTTCGAAGGATAAATATTGAATACCTATTTACTACCTTCAAATCATGCAAAATTTCATACGTTAAAGTTTATTTTTACGAGCCAAAAAAAATTAAAGAAATAAGTAGGCACAACGTGCAAATTTTAATCGTAGTAGCATTCATAATTATGAATTCAGCTGCATCCGGTTAGACTGGAAACCGACTCCCACATAGTTGGGAAAAGGCAAAACCTTACACGCGTGATATATGTCAGCGCAGCGTCAGTGGAAAGGCTCATTTAATAGATCGTATTCGTACACATACTGGTGAAAACCCTTACCATTGTGATATATGTCGGCTTAGTTTCAGTCACAAGGTTACTTTAACAGATCATATTCGTACACACACTGGTGAAAAACCTTACACGTGTGATATATGTCAGCGTAGTTTCTGTCACAAGGTTACTTTAAGGCTCCAGTCTGGCAACATTGACAGCCCGTCGTAATATTCACGTAGCTTTACAACGTTTTTTTGACTAAAGTCACAAAGAAATTGCAATTATTTTTAGTGAACCATAATATTGGTTATATGCTTAACTAGCTGTCCCGGCATGCGTTGCAATGCACCATTTCCTACCCTACCGTACCCTTCTTGCCGACTCTACCTATCTATCCTATCTACCTACCCTACCCTACCCTACCTATCTATCCTACCTACCTACCCTACCCTACCTACCTACCTACCTACCTACCCTACCTACCTACCCTACCTACCTACCTACCCTACCTACCTACCTACCTACCTAACCTACCTACCCTACCTACCTACCCTACCTACCTATCCTACCTACCTACCCTGCCTACCTACCCTACCTACCTATCCTACCTACCTACCTATCCTACCTACCTACCTATCCTACCTACCTACCTACCTACCTACCTATCCTACCTACCTACCCTACCTACCTACCCTACCTAACTAACCTATAATACACTTTTCCACCTTTTTAATTGATTAAAAAAAAATACAGACGAAAGTTTATTCACCCTTTTTAAATAGTTTACACAAAATACATTTCTGAACGCATGCATAAATGTCAATCACAGTATTTGACAGAATGACAGGAGGAAAACAAATGTTTGATAGGTACGAAACAAAGGAACATAATTAAATGGAAAATGATTCATTTTCATAATTATGTATTCGTCAAGTTTTCATTGTTTTTAAAATGTATTCTGCTATTCAGGGCGGAGACAAATCCAACGAAACAAAAACCATGAAAATTGATCCAGCAGATCTCGAGTTATAAGTGTTGTAACAAACCCGTCTTTGTTTTATATATATAGATAACTACGTATTTTTTAAAGTTCATAAAACTCGCTCTTGTTTCGTAAATCTGGCGTTGAAAAGAGGTCTCTTGCGCCCAACACGAGTTCGAGGACAGTTTCCGCACTCTTTCCGAGGCAACAGAGGCTAAATCGCAAAATCTATCAAGCCAATTAATACCTTTATATCCTTGTCTTCAAAGTTGCCTCGTTACTTTTTGTAAAAAAAAAAAAGTTTTCTTAATCTGATTGCGACAATATCGTCAAATTTCTTGGTTTTTGCTCTCTAAAAATTCGTAGTTTCTGAGAAAATTCAATATGGCGCCTACGGAAATATTCGGTTTTTTCGTCATGGGTGTTATTTTTGTGGTTTTCGGGGTCGGTGATAACGAAAATGACGTCAAAATGAGAATTCAAGATGGCGCCGACGAAAACATTTGGTTTTTTCGTCATGGGTGTAATTTTTTAGGTTTTCTGGGTCGCTGATAACGAAAATGACGTCAAAATGAGAATTCAAGATGGCGCCGACGAAAATATTCGGTTTTTTCGTCATGGGTGTCATTTTGTAGGTTTTAGGGGTCGCTGATAAGGGGCCGTTCAAGTATTACGTAAGCAGATTTTTTGCAATTGTTAACCTTACCCCCCCCCCCCCCCTCCCATGCTTACGTAAACATTGGTACCTGCATTTTTCAATGTGTTTTGGTTTCTTTATTGATTCATGAGCAGCAACAGTTATAAGTCTATAAATAATAAATAGGCTTGAAATATGGCAAACGTTTCTGTATCTAATATGGGTGTTTTGGTATTTTATTTACTAATAATTTTCAGTTTACGTTAATTTTACTGATTTTTTTTATTTTGTCCTATCGTTCAACAGTGGCCCTTCCATAAAATCGAATAATAACACAAATCCACTGTCAGAAACTACGAATTTTTTTAGAGCAAAAACCGAGTTGACGATATTGTCGTAATCAGATTAAGAATTTTTTTTTTTACAAAAAGTAACGAGGCATAACTAGGCTAAATAACTAGGCTCTCGCTTGGCAGCTGGATCAAGCGCTTGATTCAGAAAGCAGTACTTTTGGACACGGCGTTCCTCTCTCAAGAGCCCTGACCACCGGTAGCTCGGACCCTGTTCCCGATGCTGGTGGGCTACTAGTTTTTATATTTTTAAATGTTTTTTATATTACTTTGTACATAAATATTTAAAAATGCAAATTATATGTTTGAAAATTAATCTAAAAAACTATCCGATTTTTTTATAACGTCATTGTATGGTGGTTCCTGGAAATAAGAATAAATATAAGGGTCGAATTGATAACCTCAATGTTTTTAAGACTGTTAATACGCAGGTAGAGCAACTTTAGCATCATCTCAAATAATGTAAGTACGACTAGGTGTCAAAGGGGGAGGTCCCCGCACATACGATGTGTTTTTGTGGTGAACTTCGGAGCTTTGCACGACAAGACTATCGCCTTAAAAATTTGTCGTGCAAATGGGCGTAAAGATAATTTTAATACACATTTTTGTATACACACTGGTCAAAGACCAAAAATATACACATGTTTACACACACATACACACATGCACGCACACATAGACTACTCTTATTGAAGACACCTGTGTTGACGTAGGTAAATCATAGAAATAACTGGCAACCTGCGAAGGGCATTTCACTCGTCATTAATATCCGATTGTAGCTAATCTGTTCTAATATTATAAAGAGAGAGTGCGAATTCTGTGAGTTTGTGTGCATGCGGAGGGTAATCTCCGGAACCACTCGGCAGCTATTTGAAAAATTCTTTCATCATTTGAAAGGTACATTACTACGGGTGGACATGGGTTAATATACCACGCGGGTGAAGCTCCGCGCAGAAACTAACGATCAATGAAATAGTAAAAATAACTTGAAGTTTTATAAATAGATCCATGGTAAGTTCCAAATTGAACAAGCCCCTAAGACGTTTCCCGACCCTGGGATCAAACTGAAAACCAACTTTGACATACCAAAGTCTGACTCAAAGTCAAGTCTAGGTAGTCGTAGGCACTCCTAGTTATCTCCTATACTTGTGTTTACGCACTTATTATCCTATTGGAACAAACCTGACATCGTGAATAGATATCTGCCATTCCCTACATTTTGTCGACTTGTGCTGGCATAAATGTAGTTTTTCGCGGTTTCAGGGTTGTCTTCGGTCCCATGTATAAAGAACCTACTACGATCTCTTCTCAGGTTTTCAGTTATGGCACCTGGTAACTGTCACGCTACGAAGGGTATAGTATATATTATGGTCTGTTTAATAAATGGCTGTTGGAAATGTAAATAAATGGATCAGAACGTGCCTGACGTTACTAAAATTAACCTTAGTTGTCAAACGAGAATCATGTTCAGGATTATTAAAAAGAAATAGAATTTCGGGTCTTAAGTCATAATAAAGTACGTAAATGTATCTAAAACAGAAAATAATTAAAGGGCCTCAAAAACTCGTCCGCATCGCTGTCGACGGGGAATATGGCCATAAGGCTGGCAGCATTGCCATGTTGGATGGCAATGCTCATTCTTATTGATTGGCTATTTCGGGTTTGAAGCGCTTCAATTCATAACTATTGATACTGTACTGAACCACAAATATTGATACTGTACTGTATTGAGTTTAGGTGTACCAATACTTAATAAATACTGAAGCTGTAACGTTTATTGTTTCATTATGATTATCAATAAAATTGTTGTCAGTCTAATTATTATGTGTTTTACTACCAAGGAATGAATAAATACACCCGACAAACTGAATTAGAACACTGAACACTCGGCCACCGTGTGATTGGTGTTTACGGACTGCACCAAAAAAAGAGCGAGTGAAGGGGGATCAAATATTTAGAGCTTTCTGGACCGGGGATGAGAAGTTATCATTGAAAAGCGAGCTCAAAAAATGTAAGCTTACCAAACCATGATAAGTATTCATTCAAGAGCGAGCTCGGAAATTTGAAAATTTTCTGGAATGCGCGGGCCTGTGGACGGTGAGTAATGGGTTAGCTCACCGTCCGTCCGTCTTATGACGACAGGCCGTGTCGACGGCCCGTTCGTGTCCCACGCGCGCCTCAAAGAGATGTCAGCATCAGGAAGGGCCGATGCCTGCCGGGTCTGCGGAACTGTTCGAAAGAGATACCGCAGCCCTGGAACACACTAAGGGCAAAGAAGGAATATGGATGGGTTTTAGTCAGTAAAAGTCTCACACTCCCTCCCACTCCACCCAGAGCTTTATTTGATGACTTCCCATCGCAAAAAAAGGGGCATCGAATAATTAGAGCTTTCTGGACCGGGGATGAGATGTTATCATTGAAAAGCGAGCTCAAAAATGTAAGACCAAATCATGACAAGTATTCATTCAAGAGCGAGCGAAGCGAGCTCGGTGAAATTTTTCTGGATCGATAAACCAAATCGTTATTGAAACAGTTGACGGATCTTTATTACTTCTTAACTCACCGTTACTCCATTCTCCATTGTTACTCGTATGAATGCAAAAAGTTCCTGTGAACACTGAGCATGCACAGGCCCGCTTTGCGCGTCTCCCATCGTCAGGGCCGAACGCAGTTTAGGGTTCAATAGGGTGTATTGTAGGGTATGCAGGTATGCCAGACTCGGAAGAACTACTTGTAGGCCATGCAAATATTAGTTCCGTGTGGGGATCGAACACGCAACACGCAGCGCAGCAACCAATCGCTCAGCCACTGCGCCAACCGTGCGTGTTTATTAACACAATTTTGTATTTACTTTTTGCACATAGTTGATAAGGTATACAATGTCGCCCATGCGCATGTGACCGCCCGTAATTTTCTGAATATTCATGAAGAATTGTCGAAAATAAACTTTAAAAGGGGGGTCTATCTACAACATTTTTCATGTTATTCAATTTTTAATTTTTAAGTATAGTTTGTAGATTTGCTTTCCACAACAACAACAACAAAAACAAGTGCTCATAGCCTTTTTAAGGAAATATCAAATCGCTTAGTTGACACTTCCCGTGACCCAAGGGCTGGCTTTTACTTTGGCCAAAGGCTTAGCGTTGCCATACAACGTGGCAACGCCGCCAGTCTCTTGGGTACATTACCAGTTGACAGCGCTGAGGAGGAGTTTTTTGACGCCATTTTTTAAGTTAGTTAGTTACTTTAGTTTATTTTAATTTATTAATGTATATATATAAACTGAATAATACAGGTTAAATAACAACAACAATGTTCTGTGAATTTGTAGCTGTTATGTAGTAGATTACAAGTAATGATTAAAAAAGTCGTCCTATGGGGATAATTTATGGAGTTACACTAGTTTTTTTTAAATAAATACACAATTTTTCACCGAAAAAATGACTTCGATTCCGTTTTTTTTTCGTCGTCGATAATTTTTAGTAAAAATGTTAATTAACCTGTTAAAATAACTCATAAGCTTTTAGAAATAATAAACAGAATCCAAATCGACGCATAAACTTCGGAGATGTGTCAAAAAATAGAAAGCAAATCTACAAACTATACTTAAAAAAATAAAAATTGAATAACATGAAAAATGTTGTAGATAGACCCCCCCTTTTAAAGTTTATTTTCGACATTTCTTCATGAATATTCAGAAAATTATGGGCGGTCACATGCGCATGGGCGACATTGTATATCTAGGAACCTTTTTAGTCTGAAATATATTGATAAAATAAAGTGAATATATAAAGGAATTAAAAAAATGATCATAGTGCAATTGATTGTCTATATTCAATAGATAGCGGAATAAGCTATAGAAATCACACAGATAGGATTACCACTCTGCCAACGTACAGACGCCAGCACATGAGGCTACTACGATCTGGCAAATTTCTCTAATAGACCCCTTTATCCATCCGATATACAGCACACACAGAACTCTCTCTCGCTTTCTCTCACAGCTCTTCGAAAATGACATCAAGGTTTTTAAAAAACGCTTGTTTTCTTAAGTCAAATGTCAAAGCATTTAAAATTCAGCACCTCCCCTCTATTTTTTAAGTACGAGGAAAATTCAGAAAAATTAAAATGTATGCATCTAAATCGTCAAAAAAAAAAACGTTAAAAGTTTGAATAAGATATGATATTCATTAGTTTTTGAGATATTTAACTTTTTCGTCAAACTGCAGCAGTATCTTTATTTTTCTTTAACATACTATGAAAAGCAAATTCAGTTTAGCGTTAAAAATCGTTATAAATCGTCACAAATATTGTTATTACATTGTTTGATGAGTGTGAAAGTCCGACTTCACTGTGTGACAGTGACTGTAGCAATTGGCCGGTTTCTATTTTTGTGTGTGGTTGTCCTGTAGTATTTTGTATTTGTTTACCTCGGCATTCGCAAAAAGTGGCAGAAAATATTGTTCGGCGACTTGATTCTTGCTTTTTCTATCGCTTATTCCTCTACGATTGAGAAGTAGCTTATTTCTCTGTGACTCAATTGTTAGTTCCATGACAACAATTTCCATGAAAAAAAAAAGTTGAGGAATTAGATATTTTATTGTCTGTGTGTGTCACTGTCACTGTCAGTCTGTCAAGTCGAGTCGAGAAACCTTTTTGCGATGTGCAATGCAATGTTTTGATATCGGTATTTGTGGAGTAGATGTTGCATAGGGCCTACTAAATAATTAATTCCTTTAAAGTATGAACTGTTCTCCAAGAGTCATAATTAATATAGCACTCTCCGGCTGTTTGTGACTTACCGTTGTCCCAAAATGCACACGATAATTTTCAAGCTTGTATTCGTGAAACTTTCGTTATAATTACTTAGTTGTTATAATAATTTAAAAGCGGTGCCAGTTATTTGTACCCAGCAGTGTTTTTAAGTTGAAGTAATTATCGTTAATGATTTATATTCAATTACAAGATGGAAAAACTGCCAATGTGTAGGATATGTCTAGGGGAGAATGTTCCCATGTATGTGGTGGTCAACAAGAACTTGCATGAACTATATAAGAAGCTGACTGATATTCCAGTAAGTTGATATGTACTTTGAAATAATTAAATTTCCAGTGATAATATGTTTTACCTGCCTCTCTTATCACACTGGAGAATTCACAATATGCACTTTCGGTAAGAGCGTGGTGTAAGGGGGAAATACAAATACATTAGTGGAGCAAAACAGTATGAGGGAACCTGGCCTTAAGTCACCAATCTGACATGAATAAGAGTGGTATCAATGTGTATGCCCTCACTGTCAGATACATTTAGAAAACACCAACAGCGTGCTTCAACAGCTTCACAGTATATTCGTGAGATTGAAAGTATTTTATTCATAAGTGATAAGGCAAGTTTTATTGCAGTTTGTAACTGAAGACAGTAGACCGATTCTTGCTTGTTCCATCTGCTGCGTTAAACTTAAACAATGCTGCCGTTTGATGATGAAATGTTTGGAAGCTGAAGAGCTGTTTGCTGAGATGACGAATGAGGATTACGAGGTGAGCTGTTCAACTGACACACACCAGTCCGTTTCTGTTCAGAGTATTTGAAGTTGAGAATCTGTCTACTTTAGCAGTATAGCTATCCTACAAAATGCTGAAGTATAATTTGACAAGTTTTCAACTTCAAATTCTTAATTCAGAATCTGAATCTGATTATACATATACTGGGTTGTTTGGATTCCACCGACTGTCCAGGATGTGTTTAATTTCTTTGGTATCATTATTTGTGTAGAGGCTCTTAGGCCCGGCGCCCACTATCGGTGGGCATCGGTGCGGCTCGGTACAGCTCGAGCGCTTTACGCCGGCTTCGAGCGGCTTAGGGCGCCTTAGAGCTCCGTCGGCGACTTCGGGCGGCCTCGGCAGCCGTAAGTATGGCTAAGGATGCCGAGGCGGTCTTCGGGTAGCTCGGGTGGCATTTTCGGATCAGACACGTCGCAGAACAGTCATTTCGATCACCGCTCGCGCCATCATTATTGTATAGTACAAGTAGACGCAAAATAACTTGGCAGTCCTGAACATAGGCTCTGCGAACTTCTGCGCATGCACATTCGTAAAGAAAACTGTTATTGGCATTTTTTTTTTTAACCAAAATACTAATAAAAATGTCCTAATACCAAGTAAAAATAAAATAAATATCAAAACAATTTGAGACTAAAAGCTACAAAAATAACTTATGAATAAACACTTAAACAAAAACAAACTTAAAAAATACTAAACAAAAACAAAACAATATAATAATCCCAATCCACCATTATAAATACACACACATAACTGTTTTCACGGAACGTTACGAGTGACTGCTCTGCGATGTTTCTGCAGCCAGAACTATTCTTAGGCTACCCAAAATCAGCTACGGCGTCCTTAGGCGTGTTTACGATTGCCGAGGCAGCTCTCAGGCGCCCAAAGCCGCCCGAAGTCGCCCGACGCAGCTCTAAGGCGCCCAAAGCCGCCCGAAGCCGGCGTAAAGCGCTCGAGCTCTACCGAGCCGCACCGATGCCCACCGATAGTGGGCGCCGGGCCTTATGAAGAACTTTGTGTTTACACAACAAGTGATCATTAACCTTATACAATAAATACTTCTAATAATAAACTGATAAAGCAGTACTTCTGGACACGGCGCGTATTGTTAGGAGGTCCCTCTCTCAAGAGCCCTAACCCGAACCTCGTAGCTCGGACCCTGTTCCCGATGCTGGTGGGCTACAATTTTTTTTGTTGAAATTTTTTTGAAATAATTTTTGTTGATAAATATTTTTAAAAATGTAATTAGTTTGTAAGAAAAATGAATAAACAAAACTGATAATACAATACATTTCTTTCAGCTAAATCCTTTCACTAAACAAGGCCACTTACCGTTTTTCGGAGGACTTGTGAAAACTTCACTAGAGAGCATAAGTATAGTTGATGTTGGTCTAACAGAATGCATTATTGTGAAAGAGGACTTACCAGCTGTTTGTGAGAGACCAGATGATATTATTGAGCCAAAGGAGGAACATCAGCGTGACGGTATGTTTGTAGGAACAAATATCACTTAATGAAGTACATAATTGTATAGCACATGTGAGAGTGAGTACTAAGCACTACCATTGACTCGAATGTGCCCCGGTGGTTGAGAGGATGTCTTGCTCACTCAAAGGTCTCGCTGATGGTGGCGCGTGTGTTGGATCATTTAGTTCCTTCAAAATGGTCGAGTTGAATGGTGCTGATCCATGTGTCATGTTCGTGAACAGGCACTGTCAGTTGGGACTGGTCATACGACTTGCGACTGGGACTGCACCCTCATCTTTTAGTTCTAGATATACAAAGTGCCGGTGATGGTCTAATTGAAATAAATGCTTTGTGTTGAGTTTGAATTTGAAGTAATAATGAGCATTGCTCTTGACTGTTTTTGTTTGTGTGCAGATGTCAAACAGGAAAGTCGAGACATTGGCTATTCAGACAAAGAAGATATCTCTCTCCCATCAAACCATTTTGAAACAGATTCCGAAGATGATGTACCATTAATGGAGTTCAAAACTGAAGCTGAAGAAGAACAAGAAGTACCTGAGCAGAAACAAACAGCCATGGAGACCAATAGTAAGTACTGGTTAGATAATAGGTTATCATGCATGCGATGACGACTAATAGAGAAGTGTGGATGAGAGAAGACATGCTACACCGCCCCCAAGTAGTGCAGGATACTGGCGGAGAATGAGGAATGTAAGCAAAAAGGGCTCTGCAAAACTGGAAAGTTCTTTTGCGATTTCTAACTTTTCTTGTACAGAAACCGCAGTTGGTCCCGTAGAGTTTCTTGATCCTTATAAGTAATGAATCAATTGGCATCATTAAAGTTTTTGTGAAAACTGTAATTTTATAGCTTTGTGTACAGTTTTCTTTCCAAAATCTGTGAATGACACCGACACGAAGGATGACTACCCTGAACTTCTAGAGTCTTAAGAGACTTTCTAAGACTATTTACCTGTAGCTGTAATGGTTAAGGTACCTGCTCTTACTGCCCCATCGTTAACTGATTACAAATCTGTTTAAAAACATAACTTACCTACCTACCAAGTTGGAATATCACTACTAAAAATTGAAAAATAAAAAACGATTCTGTAAAAATACAACCGACTTCATACACGCCAAAACGTGAGCGACTTTTACGTTAGGTACATTTTCTTGCCACCGACTTCCGAAACTATAAGTTATTTCCTTTAAGCTATAAGCCTTATACCTTATATATGTAGCTTAAGAGATTTTAATAATTCAATAATTTGTAATCATAATTTATTTATTTATAAGGACTTACGCCTAATAAAAACAAACAAAAAAGGAAATCATAGTCACCAGAAAGCCAATTACAAATCCTCACGTATAGACTTATAATATTTTTTTTTATGGTGTGAGCACAAAAACAGAAAACACACCGCTTTAATCAAAGTAAAAAGAATATAAATACTTAGTATGCAATTATATGATTAATAATGTAATAATGTTAATGTCTTTAATTGAACTTCCTCGCAAGTAACTATGGGACATGGCTGATCACAATTTAATTATTTAAGACCTATATTATGTACCTACCTATGATCCACAACAAAGATATTGATTGATTGACTGATTATACTATGCTTATGCTGTAACAAATCTTGACATTTGACAATCATAACAAGACAATTGTCAGCCCTCTTACATTTCGGCGTTACGCCAATTTAGGTATTTTACGCACCGAGTGGGCGGCGAGCTGCGCGAGCGATACATTCTTTCCTGTCTATTCTCTCGCTCGCACTAAGATATTGCTAGTATGACGACTAAACGATCTTGATCCACCGTAATACAAGTTTTCTTAGAATGGAATTCGGTGGACGGAGAAACTTTTGATGTGTGACTTTTGATATTGTTATAATTCGTTTTAATAAATTTTTCATTATTTATATAAGAATCTTAAAGTGTTGAAATAAGTTTACATAAATATTTCAACTGTGACGCACGAGCACTACCGAACGTTGATAACCGACATCCGTAGCATAGTGGTCTGAAAATCGTGCCCCAGAACTAATGGAAATAGAAATAATTATGGCACTATCAATACTATGAAAGTTTCTCAAAGTTTTTCAATTTTCATAAAAAACTTGCCACTTGGGTAACGTATTTAAAATCTCAATTGCTCATCTTTATAGATTTTAAGTAATTCTACTGCATAATCTGGGCCAGTCTAAATGGCAAGTGTGCAAACATTTTTATTTGCAATATAAAGCTGGCCTTGGATTTATTAGAACCAGTCCCGGTCAGTCAACGACCAAAAACTGCGGTCGTAGTTTACGATATTCTAGCACGCACACAAAAGCAGCATTTATACGGCAATCCACGCACACTACGATAGTATCGACGCGACGAAGCGCGCGAAATTATCTGACATAGATCAGTGGGCTTACCATGAGTTTGAAATTTATTATTCGTTATCGAATACTATCGCCCTGTCTCTTTCATATTCAACACTATTCCCGACCTAATCAAGAATCCAACCCAGGACCTCATGCTCAGCAGACTAACGAGGCAGCATCCTAAATCAATAACTTTGTTATTTGACCAAGACTTTGCCCTATTCCCTAACCACTTAGTGGGACCTCGCGCGCGGCCCCATGAAGTGGTTAGCCTCTGTTCCGTTCCTAGTGGGAATCATTCGGAACCCTGTAAATTTGATTTATGTTCAAACCTCCTGTCCCCAATCTACCTGGAAAATTGTACTTACCTGATTTATTCTCGCAGGGCCGACTGTTGCGGAGGAACCAGTCCTACACTTACGAAGAACAAAATTACAAGACTCAATACCAGCCGGCCAAAAGACAAACCAAATATCGGACTCGAAAGTTATCGGAACAACTCAAAATCGTACGGCCGAATTTATTACTAAATTAATAAAGCCTCATGAATGTGATAAATGTCACAGTAAGTTTAGAAAAAAAAGTGATTTTATAAGACATGTTCGTACGCACACTGGTGAAAAGCCTTTCAAGTGTGATATATGTCAGAGTAGTTTCAGTCAAAAGGCTACTTTAACAAATCATGTTCGTACACACACTGGTGAAAAACCTTACAAGTGTGATATATGTCAGCGTAGTTTTAGTCTAAAGGTTCATTTAACAGGTCATATTCGTACACATACTGGCGAAAAGCCTTATGAGTGTGATATATGTCTGCGTAGTTTCAGTAGAACGATTACTTTAACAAATCATGTTCGTACACACACTGGTGAAAAACCTTACAAGTGTGTTATATGTCAGCGTAGTTTCAGTCAAAAGACATCTTTAACAGGTCATATTCGTACACACACTGGTGAAAAACCTTACAAGTGCGATATATGTCAGTGTAGTTTCAGTCAAAAGAATCATTTAACAGGTCATATTCGTACACACACTGGTGAAAAACCTTACAAGTGCGATATATGTCAGTGTAGTTTCAGTCACAAGAATAATTTAACAATACATGTTCGTACACACACTGGTGAAAAACCTTACAAGTGCGATATATGTCAGTGTAGTTTCAGTCACAAGAATAATTTAACAATACATGTTCGTACACACACTGGTGAAAAACCTTACAAGTGCGATATATGTCAGTGTAGTTTCAGTTACAAGACTAAATTAACAAATCATGTACGTACACACACAGGTGAAAAACCTCACACATGTGATATATGTCAGCGTAGTTTCAGTCAAAAGTTTCATTTAGCGGATCATATTCGTACACACACTGGTGAAAAACCTTACAAGTGTGATATATGTCAGAGTAGTTTTAGTCACAAGATTACTTTAACAACTCATATTCGTACACACACTGGTGAAAAACCTTACAAGTGTGATATATGTCTGCGTCGTTTCAGTCAAAAGGCTCATTTAACGGATCATATTCGTACACACACTGGTGAAAAACCTTACAAGTGTGATATATGTCAGTGTAGTTTCGGTTACAAGATTACTTTAAAAACACATATTCGAACACACACTGGTGAAAAAACCTTTTAAATGTGATATTTGTCATCAGAGTTTTATTCAAAAGGTTTCTTTAACTCGTCACAGGCGTAGGTGCACACACCAGTAAATAACCTAACAATTGTTATATTTTTCAGCGTAGTTCCAGTCAAAAGCATAATTTTTCAGACCATATTTGGACACACACTGGTAAAAAAACCTATGAAGTGTGAGGTCGGCGTTGCATTACTCAAAAGATATTTAACAAAACATTTTAGTAAACACTGTGTAGCGAAATAAAAGTCCAAATCTTCCGCCATTTGTTAAACACTTATAATTTGTATAAATAAAAATGAACGCTTTTGAATAAAAAATATGATACCGATACTGATACTGTTAGCCTGCGTCATCCCACAGCTGGGCAAAGGCCTCTCCCCATGACTTCCAGTTGTTTCGGTCCAGGGCTAATGTGGGCCACTGGTCGTTGGTTTTGTCAAGCTCGTCCCGCCATCTTCTACGAGGTCTACCGCGACCCCTTCTGGCTGTTTCAGGGCTCCAGAAAGTGGTTATGTTGGCCCAGAGCTCATTGTGCATGCGGCAGACGTGGCCAGTCAAAAAAATATGAAATTTATAAAAAAAAAAATCTTGTGGTGATTAATTTAGTCGTTTAGGAATAATAGAAGTAACTTTGACCAATTCGCGATTGCAATTGCTTTTGATGGAAAAGAATCCAAGTCTCCTCTAAGGTCAGAATGAATTGAACAATATTAAGGGGTTTACCGGGGTGTAGAGATATCTAAAGAGACTTAAATGAAACATTATTTGATTGTATGATTAAGTAAATACAATATCAGTTCCTCCTTCACGGTGAAGATGCTGAACTCGTCGTCACCTCTTGAGTACGAGATACACGTTATAGCCCCTCGACCAGATGAACTGTTGGAGGAGGAATCGAAATTACGCGTTCGTTTCTACGCTTAGGAATTATTTAATTAATGACGTCGTTAGATAATGGACTCATGAGAAATAATAATTGTTCTTCTCTTTATTTTTGCACCACCTTGTATTAAGTCAATTCATCAATCATGAAGTTGGTAGTTAGGTAGGTAGAAGGTAGGTAGTAGGTAGGTGGTAGCCAGTAGGTAGGTAGTACGTAGGTGGTAGGTAGGTGGTAGCCAGTAGTTAGGTAATACGTAGGTAGGTAATTAAAAATATACACCGTGACTTTTTAGTCGTCTTACAAAGGTGGTCCACTCAAAGTGCCCCGACATAAAATAGTTATAGGCGCGATTTTTTTTTTTTTACCTACCGTAAAAGGTACAAAGAAAAATAAATAAATATTAGAAAAAAATATGAAATATCCTGTTAATGATGTTTACGTGTTAAACGGGAGAATATACCTACCCAGCGCTCGAGTCCAGTAGATTATCGCTCACAACAGGCTGTTTTAACTACGTCATGCGCCATAATATTGAATAATATTTTTATTTTTAAATTATTTAAATCTCATAAATACCTTTTTTTTATGAATGCTATTATGATACATGAAGTGGGCTGCCGTTGTAAGACGACACGGTGTATGTATATTATGGTATGCTAAGGATATGAAACTAATGTCCATAACCACTTAACCAATTTTTTTTTCGGCGGATATTCACTCAAATTTTATTTTATTCTTATCGAGACAACGTACACTTTACTTTTGACACATTCACATTAATTGTAATAATAATAAGCCTGACATTGTGGTGATCGATAGGAGCGTCGCGAATTATTGTTGATATAACGGTCCCGCATGACGAGAACCTCGTGAAAGAAGAGAAAGATAAACAATTTATATAACGAGGGTAGTTCACCCGTTTGGGGTACCTCATTATCAGAGCCCAAGTTCGACATGGTGCGGGTACGAAATAATAGTCTCAACACTGATTACAACCGTCTATTTGTTCACTTCCAATAAAATAATAACAAAATCTCAAGTAATCAAGCCGATGGAAATGGATTAAAGTACGGAAACGCGGTAAGTTCGATACAGGATGGCAGAACGACCTCTCGCGCTCGTCCCTCACCAAAAAGTGAAGTATCTCCAATCCAATGTGTCCAATGTCAAACAATGACAACTGACAACTGACAACTGTCCCACAAGAACTGCCACGCCCTGTATCGACCTCACCCAAGCACACTGCTTGACGTTTCCGACAAATGATGATAGATGGCGTTATTCTAAATTAACGATAATCAATAGTGATTCTAATCATTATTCCTCTGTGTTGATTCTGCGACATATATATCTAGATCTGGCTCGCGAGGTTTTCGACATGTGGGACGTGACTGCAGCAGTCATTGTGCCGATAGTCGTGTCGGCCAATGGCTTAACAGCCAATAGCCTCGACCAACATCTGAGGAGGCTCTCGCTTGGCAGCTGGATCAAGGGCTTGATTCAGAAAGCAGTACTTCTGGACACGGTGCGTATTGATAGGAGGTTCCTCTCTCAAGAGCCCTGACCACCGGCAGCTCGGACCCTGTTCCCAGTGCTGGTGGGCTACTATTTCGCACATTTTTTCATTTTTTTTATATTAGAATATTTAAAAATGTAACTAATGTGTGTTCAAATGAATAAAGGAAATAATAATAAAATATATTTATTTACTCAAAACAAAGCATAGTAAGTAGTACACAAAGAAGTACTATCTACAAACGTGTGGGTGAGCACTGCTCTCCTAGCTAGGTTATGAAAACCTGTGTTAAGGCGAAGCAGTCCGGTCCCCTAAGGTGTAATGATGTAAAGGTTACATAATGCTTCTGATGTTACTGTTACACTTTTGGAGTATTGAGTTTACTTGTCCATGTTCACCACTTGAATTAAGATATTTTCAGTTTCGTCATATGACTTATTTTGGAGGTGCGATACTCACACGTTTTGAAGTCCGATGTCGGCTTCAGCGCCTCCAGATAACATGGTTCCCCCGGCAAATTATTAATCTGCCGTTGCATCCACTTTTGCTGGTTCCTCCTGTACCCGCGCCACATCAGATACAGTACGGCAGCGGCCAAAATAATACCCTAAAGTATAGTATTAACTTGCAAAATCGTGTGTTGTTCCGATTCCGGTACTCGCTTGGTTTTGCCCACTCTGTGCTATTATAATTTCTTTCTCTTCATGTTTTGTTTGAATAAGTTTTACCCATTGTGGGTTTCTCCTTCTGTATTTTCGTTAAGTATTGTAAGTATCGCAAGTGTTCACTTGCACGCGTTATTGTCCTCAAACAGACCCAATAATAATCAAGGAAAATTATACCATCACTGATCGCTACACCTCATTAATTTACTTGTGTATTTGGCGGTGACTCGAAATTTGTTCCTTACATTAATTTAGGCGCGTATTTAGATTAAAGGTTTTTTTTTTAAAAATAAGTCGACAGAACTAGTAATTTACACTTTTATGAACAAAAAGCTGTACCCGCGACGCGACCTCCGTCCGCGTGAAATTATTTAGAAAATATACTTACTTCCCCATTTGAATTACCTACCTACTGAATTACCTACTTGAATGGATCTAATTCTCTAAATTATGTAGTCGATGATTTTGGTGCACGGTAAAACTCTAATGAGTTTATGTTGGCACCAACGTAAATGAATGAAATGTATGTGTACTACTGAATAAATAAATAAAATAAATAAATTAGGTTTGGTTAACAATTTCAAGGTTTCTAATTTATTTTGCACGGAACCCTAATCCTTTTCTGAGTAAAGATAACTACCGTTTATACTTTCATATATGCATTTACTACAAATCTGTTATTTTGAAAGATCAAATAGACACTTAAATTTCAAAATTCAAATCTAACCAATCCGAGGCCCTGACTTTTTTCAGATCTTTCCTGCACCCGTAAATAGTAAACAGAACCCACACAAATCTGTTTTATTTTTCGCAACTAGCTAACTCCCCCCCCTCAAAAGTTGGCGACGCCCTGGATCACGACTATAACTATCTTACTGCGACATAATTATATACTTCGTTGCTCGTGGCTGTACATACATACCTCCTATCCCCAATCGATTTGGAATGTTGTACTTACCCGATTTATTCTCGCAGGGCCGACTGTTGCGCAGGAACCAGTCCTACACTTACGAAGAACAAAATTAGAAGACTCGATACCACCTGACCAGAAGACAAACCAAATATCGGACTCGAAAATTATCCGAAACACTCAAAATAGTACGACCAAATATAAAACTAAATTCAAAAAGCCTCACGAATGTGAAATATGCCGCTATAAGTGTAGTAAAAGGAGTGATTTTACAAAACATGTGCGTACACACACTGGTGAAAAACCTTACAAGTGTAATACATGTCAGAGTAGTTTTAGTGAAAAGGCTCATTTAACAACACATATTCGTACACACACTGGTGAAAAACCTTACAAGTGTGATATATGTCAGAGTAGTTTCAGTCAAAAGCCTCATTTAACAAGGCATATTCGTACACACACTGGTGACAAACCTTACACGTGTGATATATGTCAGAGTAGTTTTCGAGAAAAGTTTGATTTAACAAAACATATGCGAGTTCACTCTGGTGAAAAACCTTACGAATGTGATATATGTCAGCGTAGTTTTCGAGAAAAGTCAAATTTAACAATACATAGGCGAGCTCACTCTTGTGAGAAACCTTACAAGTGTCATGTGTGTCATCGTAGTTTCAGTCAAAAGGTTACATTAACATATCACATTCGTACTCACACTGGTGAAAAACCTTACAAGTGTGATATATGTCAGCGTAGTTTCAGTCGAAAGATTACATTTACAAATCACATTCGTACACACACAGGTGACAAACCTTACAAGTGTGATATATGTCAGAGTAGTTTCAGTCGAAAGCCTCAATTAACAGATCATATTCGTATACACACGGGTGAAAAACCTTACAAGTGTGATATATGCCACTGTAAGTTTAGGATAAAGAGTAGTTTTACAAGACATGTGCGGACACACTGGTGATAAACCTAAATATAAAGGAAAATGGGCAAAATTGCCATAGCGTCCAATAGCGTTGAGATATACAGGCTGGAATGTTTTAATGCCACCTGGAGGGAAAGTAGTCTAAATACTGGAGATAGAAAATTTTACTCAAAGGAAACATTCCTTTATTTTTAATAAGAAATAAATCTGCATTCAAAGATTTTCGAAAATTCGCTTAAAATACCACACTCTGGAATCGAACCGGCTAAATTCCAAAAAAAATAACATCTTATACTTTTGTGGCATCAATCGATAGGGTCAATCATAAGGATCAAACCTCTCTAACAAACATGATAAATTAAATGAAAGGAAAACCATGAAATATTAACTTATAAATTCAATGGGATAAGATAAAGCACTTTTACTCTGAGGTCCATCCGATTACTCATGTTAGTACTTACCTAATTAACAATTATCTTTGACGTCTTTTATTTATTAAAATGACGAATGGCGCTCCGGCCCATAACAGCAGAATCACCACTGGCTATGTTAATAACCACTTCAATACCTGGATTGGTACAGACGGCACAATCAGATGGCCTAGACCACTAGACCTCACCCCTTTAGATTTTAAGGGTTCCGTAGTCAACAGGGAAAGGAATCCTTATAGTTTCGCTATGTCTGTCTGCCTGCCCGCAGCTTAGCTCAAAGACTCTTAGTGCTAGAAAGCTGTAATTTGGCATGACCGATCAGTTACGACGACAAAGATGGTAAAACATTTTTTGGACCACTGACTACCTAACGACTAAAGATCTACAAATGACACCCGGGACCAACGGCTTAGCGTGCTTTCCGAGGTACAGAGGAAACTCGGTACGTAATGGGTGGTCACCCATGAACAGACGAACCTAGGCAAGCACGGCTTAACGTAAAGATCGACCCGAACGGCTGTTATTATTTAGCCACGAGCTCCCCATATAAAAAAAATATATTAATTTTTTTTTTTTAAATGATACTTAAATAGGAATTTCTAAAAATAATACTGAAATATAAGTATATGTCATCGTACAATTGTAAATATCGTTAGATTATAATCTCTCTCGCGAGATTGTAAACTAACGACAGATTGTGAACCGTAGCATACTGCTTACAATTTAACGCATTACTTTTCGGTACCTAGATTATAATCTATCGAAGTGAAACCGTCAAATTGTGGAATGGCATGCGACGGAATGCACCTCGCGCGCCTTATTAGTTATTGTTACAATTTTTTTAGTGGCAAGGCGTCGTGTTCCATATGATGGTATTTTGAAATTCATGTGACCTATTCGAAAAACTTATTTTTTATTACGTCTTTGTATGATGGTTCCTAGAAACAATAATAAATATAAGCGTCGAATTGATAACCTTGTTTTTTTTAAATCGATTAATATGTAAGTAGAGCAGCCGCGACGTGCCGCGCTCTTCAGTGGGCATCAGAACTAAAATGAAAGCGGTTGCGTGTGTCGTGGCTCTGCATATTATTCGAAAATTTCGAAGGACTAAGAAAAAACTTCATAAAATAAGGAAATGCTGCATGAAACCACTTTATCAGCGGAGATTGCTCTATTTTCGATATCGAGGACAGTTTTTTACAAAGTCATAGTAAGGGCACTGTTAACTTTCACGCTACGAAGGGTATAGTATATATGGTCTGTTTAATAAATGGCTGTTGGAAATGTAAATAAATGGATCAGAACGTGCCTGACGTTACTAAAATAACCTTAGTTGTCAAACGAGAATCGTGTTCAAGATAATTAAAAAAAAAATAGAATTTCGGGTCTTAAGTCATAATAAAGTACGTAAATGTATCTAAAACAGAAAATAATTAAAGGGCCTCAAAAACTCGTCCGCATCGCTGTCGACGGAAAATATGCCCATAAGGCTGGCAGCATTGCCATGTTGGATGGCAATGCTCATTCTTATTGATTGGCTATTTCGGGTTTGAAGCGCTTCAATTCATAACTAGTGATACTGTACTGAACCACAAATATTGATACTGTTCTGTATTAAGTTTAGGTGTACCAATACTTAATAAAGACTGAAGCTGTAACGTTTATTGTTTCATTATGATTATCAATAAAATTGTTGTCAGTCTAATTATTATGTGTTTTACTACCAAGGAATGAATAAATACACCCGACAAACTGAATTAGAACACTGAACACTCGGCCACCGTGTGATTGCTGTTTACGGACTGCACCAAAAAAAGAGCAAGTGAAGGGGGATCAAATATTTAGAGCTTTCTGGACGGGGACCCGGATGAGAAGTTATCACTGAAAAGCGAGCTCAAAAAATGTAAGCTTACCAAACCATGATAAGTATTCATTCAAGAGCAAGCTCGGAAATTTGAAAATTTTCTGGAATGCGCGGGCCTGTGGACGGTGAGTAATGGGTTAGCTCACCGTCCGTCCGTCTTATGACGACAGGCCGGGTCGACGGCCCGTTCGTGTCCCACGCGCGCCTCAAAGAGATGTCAGCATCAGGAAGGGCCGATGCCTGCCGGGTCAGCGGAACTGTTCGAAAGAGATACCGCAGCCCTGGAACACACTAAGGGCAAAGAAGGAATATGGATGGGTTTTAGTCAGTAAAAGTCTCACACTCCCTCCCACTCCACCCAGAGCTTTATTTGATGACTTCCCATCGCAAAAAAAGGGGCATCGAATAATTAGAGCTTTCTGGACCGGGGATGAGAAGTTATCATTGAAAAACGAGCTCAAAAATGTAAGACCAAATCATGACAAGTATTCATTCAAGAGCGAGCGAAGCGAGCTCGGTGAAATTTTTCTGGATCGATAAACCAAATCGTTATTGAAACAGTTGACGGATCTTTATTACTTCTTAACTCACCGTTACTCCATTCTCCATTGTTACTCGTATGAATGCAAAAAGTTCCTGTGAACACTGAGCATGCACAGGCCCGCTTTGCGCGTCTCCCATCGTCAGGGCCGAACGCAGTTTAGGGTTCAATAGGGTGTATTGTAGGGTATGCAGGTATGCCAGACTCGGAAGAACTACTTGTAGGCCATGCAAATATTAGTTCCGTGTGGGGATCGAACACGCAACACGCAGCGCAGCAGCCAATCGCTCAGCCACTGCGCCAACCGTGCGCATTTATTAACACAATTTTGTATTTACTTTTTGCACATAGTTGATAAGGTATACAATGTCGCCCATGCGCATGTGACCGCCCGTAATTTTCTGAATATTCATGAAGAAATGTCGAAAATAAACTTTAAAAGGGGGGTCTATCTACAACATTTTTCATGTTATTCAATTTTTAATTTTTAAGTATAGTTTGTAGATTTGCTTTCTATTTTTTGACACATCTCCGAAGTTTATGGGTCGATTTGGATTCTGTTTATTATTTCTAAAAGCTTACGAGTTATTTTAACAGGTTAATTAACATTTTTACTAAAAATTATCGACTACGAACAAAAAAAACGGAATCGAAGTCATTTTTTCGGTGAAAAATTGTGTATTTATTTTAAAAAAACCAGTGTAACTCCATAAATTATCCCGATAGGACGACTTTTTTAATCATTATTTGTAATCTACTACATAACAGCTACAAATTGACAGAACATTGTTGATACCTATCTCTACAGAAAAAACATGGGCCACTGAAAATCCACACGTCATTAGGGAAACAACTTTTCAGACTCAATTTTCTATAAATGTATGAGCTGGAATGATTGACGGTGAACTTATTGGCCCTTTCGTGTTACCAAACAGACTAGATCAACACGCGTTTTTAGATTTTATAGTCAATACGTTGCCGTTGCTTTTGGAGGAAGTACCGCTGGAAACAAGAAGGCGGATGTATCTTCAATTAGATGGAGCTCCAGCACACTTCGCACGACTAGTTCGTGATTATTTAAATCAAAATTATCCGTGGCGGATTGGCAGAGGAGGTGCCATTGCTTGGCCGCCGCGGTATCCCGACCTTACACCCTTAGATTTTTATCTTTGAGGCTACATGAAACAAAAAGTTTATGCCGTGCCCATCGAAAGCCGCGAGCAATTAACGGCAAGGATTTTTGCTGCTGCTGCGGAAATAAAAGAAAACCGTGAAGAATTACGTCGTACAATCAAAAGTGTTGCCATGAGGGCTTTGGTTTGTTTACAGGAGGGTGGGGGCCATTTCGAAAATCTAATTAATTAAAATTCTTGTATTTTTTATTTTTTTAGGAAAAATCTGGCTATTGCTTGTTTGTTTTTAATTCCATTATCATCCTCATTATTAGTTTGAACTTTTAGTACTCACTGCTAAGAGCAGCATTCAATTGACTTTCACATTATCTTTTCCTAAATTTCACTCATCAGAGTTTTAAGACCTTGGATTTAGTTACAGTTAGGTATCAACAATGTTCTGTGAATTTGTAGCTGTTATGTAGTAAATTACAAGTAATGATTAAAAAAGTCGTCCTATGGGGATAATTTATGGAGATACACTAGTTTTTTTTAAATAAATACACAATTTTTCACCGAAAAAATGACTTCGATTCCGTTTTTTTTTCGTCGTCGATAATTTTTAGTAAAAATGTTAATTAACCTGTTAAAATAACTCATAAGCTTTTAGAAATAATAAACAGAATCCAAATCGACGCATAAACTTCGGAGATGTGTCAAAAAATAGAAAGCAAATCTACAAACTATACTTAAAAAAATAAAAATTGAATAACATGAAAAATGTTGTAGATAGACCCCCCCTTTTAAAGTTTATTTTCGACATTTCTTCATGAATATTCAGAAAATTATGGGCGGTCACATGCGCATGGGCGACATTGTATATCTAGGAACCTTTTTAGTCTGAAATATATTGATAAAATAAAGTGAATAAATAAAGGAATCAAAAAAATGATCATAGTGCAATTGATTGTCTATATTCAATAGATAGCGGAATAAGCTATAGAAATGACACAGATAGGATTACCACTCTGCCAACGTACAGACGCTAGCACATGAGGCTACTACGATCTGGCAAATTTCTCTAATAGACCCCTTTGACCATACACTTTATGTAAAATTAGTTCATTCACCGACAGATGCGTAGGTTCTTGTTGTAAAAACCGATTTTCATCCGATATACAGCACACACAGAACTCTCTCACAGCTCTTCGAAAATGACATCAAGGCTTTTAAAAAACGCTTGTTTTCTTAAGTCAAATGTCAAAGCATTTAAAATTCAGCACCTCCCTCCCCTCTATTTTTTAAGTACGAGGAAAATTCAGAAAAATTAAAATGTATGCATCTAAATCGTCAAAAAAAAACGTTAAAAGTTTGAATAAGATATGATATTTATTAGTTTTTGAGATATTTAACTTTTTCGTCAAACTGCAGCAGTATCTTTATTTTTCTTTAACATACTATGAAAAGCAAATTCAGTTCAGCGTTAAAAATCGTTATAAATCGTCACAAATATTGTTATTACATTGTTTGATGAGTGTGAAAGTCCGACTTCACTGTGTGACAGTGACTGTATCAATTGGCCGGTTTCTATTTTTGTGTGTGGTTGTCCTGTAGTATTTTGTATTTGTTTACCTCGGCATTCGCAAAAAGTGGCAGAAAATATTGTTCGGCGACTCGATTCTTGCTTTTTCTATCGCTTATTCCTCTACGATTGAGAAGTAGCTTATTTCTCTGTGACTCAATTGTTAGTTCCATGACAAAAATTTCCATGAAAAAAAAAAAGTTGAGGAATTATATATTTTATTGTCTGTGTGTGTCACTGTCACTGTCAGTCTCATCAGTCTGTCAAGTCGAGTCAAGAAACCTTTTTGCGATGTGCAATGCAATGTTTTGATATCGGTATTTGTGGAGTAGATGTTGCATAGGGCCTACTAAATAATTAATTCCTTTAAAGTATGAACTGTTCTCCAAGAGTCATAATTAATATAGCACTCTCCGGCTGTTTGTGACTTACCGTTGTCCCAAAATGCACACGATAATTTTCAAGCTTGTATTCGTGAAACTTTCGTTATAATTACTTAGTTGTTATAATAATTTAAAAGCGGTGCCAGTTATTTGTACCCAGCAGTGTTTTTAAGTTGAAGTAATTATCGTTAATGATTTATATTCAATTACAAGATGGAAAAACTGCCAATGTGTAGGATATGTCTAGGGGAGAATGTTCCCATGTATGTGGTGGTCAACAAGAACTTGCATGAACTATATAAGAAGCTGACTGATATTCCAGTAAGTTGATATGTACTTTGAAATAATTAAATTTCCAGTGATAATATGTTTTACCTGCCTCTCTTATCACACTGGAGAATTCACAATATGCACTTTCGGTAAGAGCGTGGTGTAAGGGGGAAATACAAATACATTAGTGGAGCAAAACAGTATAGGGAACCTGGCCTTAAGTCACCAATCTGACATGAATAAGAGTGGTGTCAATGTGTATGCCCTCACTGTCAGATACATTTAGAAAACACCAACAGCATGCTTCAACAGCTTCACAGTATATTCGTGAGATTGAAAGTATTTTATTCATAAGTGATAAGGCAAGTTTTATTGCAGTTTGTAACTGAAGACAGTAGACCGATTCTGGCTTGTTCCATCTGCTGCGTTAAACTTAAACAATGCTGCCGATTGATGATGAAATGTTTGGAAGCTGAAGAGCTGTTTGCTGAGATGACGAATGAGGATTACGAGGTGAGCTGTTCAACTGACACACAACAGTCCGTTTCTGTTCAGAGTATTTGAAGTTGAGAATCTGTCTACTTTAGCAGTATAGCTATCCTACAAAATGCTGAAGTATAATTTGACAAGTTTTCAACTTCAAATTCTTAATTCAGAAACTGAATCTGATTATACATATACTGGGTTGTTTGGATTCCACCGACTGTCCAGGATGTGTTTAATTTCTTTGGTATCATTATTTGTGTAGAGGCTCTTATGAAGAACTTTGTGTTTACACAAGTGATCATTAACCTTATACAATAAATACTTCTAATAATAAACTGATAAAGCAGTACTTCTGGACACGGCGCGTATTGTTAGGAGGTCCCTCTCTCAAGAGCCCTAACCCGACCCTCGTAGCTCGGACCCTGTTCCCGATGCTGGTGGGCTACAATTTTTTTTATGTTGAAATTTTTTTGAAATAATTTTTGTTGATAAATATTTAAAAATGTAATTAGTTTGTAAGAAAAATGAATAAACAAAACTGATAATACAATACATTTCTTTCAGCTAAATCCTTTCACTAAACAAGGCCACTTACCGTTTTTCGGAGGACTTGTGAAAACTTCACTAGAGAGCATAAGTATAGTTGACGTTGGTCTAACAGAATGCATTATTGTGAAAGAGGAGTTACCAGCTGTTTGTGAGAGACCAGATGATATTATTGAGCCAAAGGAGGAACATCAGCGTGACGGTATGTTTGTAGGAACAAATATCACTTAATGAAGTACATAATTGTATAGCACATGTGAGAGTGAGTACTAAGCACTACCATTGACTCGAATGTGCCCCGGTGGTTGAGAGGATGTCTTGCTCACTCCAATGTCTCGCTGATGCTGGCGCGTGTGTCGGATCATTTAGTTCCTTCAAAATGGTCAAGTTGAATGGTGCTGATCCATGTGTCATGTTCGTGAACAGGCACTGTCAGTTGGGACTGGTCATACGACTTGCGACTGGGACTGTACCCTCATCTTTTAGTTCTAGATATTCAAAGTGCCGGTAATGGTCTAATTGAAATAAATGCTTTGTATTTGAGTTTGAAGTAATAATGAGCATTGCTCTTGACTGTTTTTGTTTGTGTGCAGATGTCAAACAGGAAAGTCGAGACATTGGCTATTCAGACAAAGAAGATATCTCTCTCCCATCAAACCATTTTGAAACAGATTCCGAAGATGATGTACCATTAATGGAGTTCAAAACTGAAGCTGAAGAAGAACAAGAAGTACCTGAGCAGAAACAAACAGCCATGGAGACCAATAGTAAGTTCTAGTTAGATAATAGGTTATCATGCATGCGATGACGACTAATAGAGAAGTATGGATGAGAGAAGACATGCTGCGCCGCCCCCAAGTAGTGCAGGATACTGGCGGAGAATGAGGAATGTAAGCAAAAAGGGCTCTGCAAAACTGGAAAGTTCTTTTGCGATTTCTAACTTTTCTTGTACAGAAACTGCAGTTGGTCCCATAGAGTTTTTTGATCCTTATAAGTAATGAATCAATTGGCATCATTAAAGTTTTTGTGAAAACTGTAATTTTATAGCTTTGTGTACAGTTTTCTTTCCAAAATCTGTGAATGACGCCGACACGAAGGATGACTACCCTGAACTTCTAGAGTCTTAAGAGACTTTCTAAGACTATTTACCTGTAGCTGTAATGGTTAAGGTACCTGCTCTTACTGCCCCATCGTTAACTGATTACAAATCTGTTTAAAAACATAACTTACCTACCTACCAAGTTGGAATATCACTACTAAAAATGGAAAAATAAAAACGATTCTGCAAAAATACAACCGACTTCATACACGCCAAAACGTGAGCGACTTTTACGTTAGGTACATTTTCTTGCCACCGACTTCCGAAACTATAAGTTATTTCCTTTAAGCTATAAGCCTTATACCTTATATATGTAGCTTAAGAGATTTTAATAATTCAATAATTTGTAATCATAATTTATTTATTTATAAGGACTTACGGCTAATAAAAACAAACAAAAAAGGAAATCATAGTCACCAGAAAGCCAATTACAAATCCTCACGTATAGACTTATAATATTTTTTTTTATGGTGTGAGCACAAAAACAGAAAACACACCGCTTTAATCAAAGTAAAAAGAATATAAATACTTAGTATGCAATTATATGATTAATAATGTAATAATGTTAATGTCTTTAATTGAACTTCCTCGCAAGTAACTATGGGACATGGCTGATCACAATTTAATTATTTAAGACCTATATTATGTACCTACCTATGATCCACAACAAAGATATTGATTGATTGACTGATTATACTATGCTTATGCTGTAACAAATCTTGACATTTGACAATCATAACAAGACATATTGTCAGCCCTCTTACATTTCGGCGTTACGCCAATTTAGGTATTTTACGCACCGAGTGGGCGGCGAGCTGCGCGAGCGATACATTCTTTCCTGTCTATTCTCTCGCTCGCACTAAGATATTGCTAGTATGAAGACTAAACGATCTTGATCCACCGTAATACAAGTTTTCTTAGAATGGAATTCGGTGGACGGAGAAACGTTTGACGTGTGACTTTTGATATTGTTATAATTCGTTTTAATAAATTTTTCATTATTTATATAAGAATCTTAAAGTGTTGAAATAAGTTTACATAAATATTTCAACTGTGACGCACGAGCACGACCGAACGTTGGTAACCGACATCCGTAGCATAGTGGTCTGAAAATCGTGCCCCAGAACTAATGGAAATAGAAATAATTATGGCACTATCAATACTATGAAAGTTTCTCAAAGTTTTTCAATTTTCATAAAAAACTTGCCACTTGGGTAACGTATTTAAAATCTCAATTGCTCATCTTTATAGATTTTAAGTAATTCTACTGCATAATCTGGGCCAGTCTAAATGGCAAGTGTGCAAACATTTTTATTTGCAATATAAAGCTGGCCTTGGATTTATTAGAACCAGTCCCAGTCAGTCAACGACCAAAAACTGCGGTCGTAGTTTACGATATTCTAGCACGCACACAAAAGCAGCATTTATACGGCAATCGACGCACACTACGATAGTATCGACGCGACGAAGCGCGCGAAATTATCTGACATAGATCAGTGGGCTTACCACGAGTTTGAAATGTATTATTCGTTATCGAATACTATCGCCCTGTCTCTTTCATATTCAACGACTGCTTTACGACACGAGAAGTATATCCGATAGTTTTCGATATCGAGGACAGTTTTTTACAAACTCATGGTCAGGGCACCGCTCTAGACAAGCGCACGCGCCGTACTGAGCGCAGATCTATTTTTTTGTGAATCGCATCTCGCAGTTCAACCTAGGAGGTTGTCGTCTGCGGTCTGCTTAACCGGACTATCCTGTGGGTGCCTTGAGTGTAAAGCCTCCAGCCAGGGCAAAAAAAAACCTACGAACAAAGCGACTACACGCTAAGGGCATCTCCTCTCCTTCCAAACCAACGTGCGTAAAAAAATACAACTCTGCAGTAATTCTTTTTATATGTTTTTCATCAAATAGCCAAACGTCAGCGCAGCGGCAACTTGAATAACTTCATAGTTTTATGTCACACAAATTTCATTTAAACATACACATTTACACACAAATTCACACTAATTTTTGTATGTATTTTTGTTCTTGTATGTCCATAGATTAAAAAAAGTGCCGCTGGGATGACGTAGTCCCAGCGGAAACAGTTTTTGTTCAATATCTCCCCAATGGTTGGATACACAAATTTGAGCTTATCATACACAATTACACGACGCCATACACTGAAAATCTGCAAAACTGAAATGAAGAAATTCGACACCTTTCCGCCAGGACTACGCACACCAAAAGGACAGGCTGGATTTGAGTGGTGTCATTATTTTGGGACTGATTTTGGACTAGAGGCTCAGGCACGCGGGCTGGCTCGAGCAAGGGTCGGGGCTGAGCGCAGATCGCCGGCGCAGAGAAATATACATTACTTTTATTTAATTAATTTAAAAAAAAAATAGCTATTTAAAAAATAAAAATAATAGTATTGTTAAAGCAAATGTTGAACAATATTTTGGTATAAATATAACGTGGAACGGCAAAAATAAAAAAGCGGGAAAATCTTCGGACTAACTGATTCGATTCCTATTTTTTTTTCAAAAATTGGAAGCTACATTATTCACGAGGGTCATAGGCTATTAAAACATTTCCATTCGATGATTTACGACCATAGTGCGAGCGAAGCTGTGGGCTAAAGCTAGTCTTTAATAATTTTACCCTAGAAAAACTTTCTGCGAAGCTGTTCTTACAGGCATAGTTAACAAAGCAGGCGCCAGCCTTTGAGTCGGGACAAGGAAAATTAACTCCTAACCTCGAATAAATAGAGATCATTATTTCCGCCCACATGCTCGATTTAAAGTTCGAATATTGAAGTCCCCGGCTAGGATAGGTTTTCTTTTGACCATTCCAGCAGATATACAAGTGATTTTACGACTTAAAGTTCCAAAATGTATCCGGAGGACTTAGAATGCAAAGCGAGCTCGATAAATTCACGATAGATTTTGAATTTTCCTAAATTAACATAACATCAAGCCTGTAATCCTGGAAGGGTTAGGCAGAGGTGTTCCTAATCTCACATTTCGCCAGTTATGTTTAAGTCCCATAGGAGGCGAGCCTATTGCCATTAACCGGGCGCAAATCCAGACTCCGTGGCTGTTACTGAGAAATTCCTGATGGAAAAACCCAATAACACTATTCCCGACCTAATCAAGAATCCAACCCAGGACCTCATGCTCAGCAGACTAACGAGGCAGCATCCTAAATCAATAACTTTGTTATTTGACCAAGACCTTGCCCTATTCCCTAACCACTTAGTGGGACCTCGCGCGCGGCCCCATGAAGTGATTAGCCTTTGTTCCGTTCCTAGTGGGAATCATTCGGAACCCTGTAAATTTGATTTATATTCAAACCTCCTGTCCCCAATCTACCTGGAAAATTGTACTTACCTGATTTATTCTCGCAGGGCCGACTGTTGCGGAGGAACCAGTCCTACACTTACGAAGAACAAAATTACAAGACTCAATACCAGCCGGCCAAAAGACAAACCAAATATCGGACTCGAAAGTTATCGGAACAACTCAAAATCGTACGACCGAATTTATTACTAAATTAATAAAGCCTCATGAATGTGATAAATGTCACAGTAAGTTTAGAAAAAAAAGTGATTTTATAAGACATGTTCGTACGCACACTGGTGAAAAGCCTTTCAAGTGTGATATATGTCAGAGTAGTTTCAGTCAAAAGGCTACTTTAACAAATCATGTTCGTACACACACTGGTGAAAAACCTTACAAGTGTGATATATGTCAGCGTAGTTTTAGTCTAAAGGTTCATTTAACAGGTCATATTCGTACACACACTGGCGAAAAGCCTTATGAGTGTGATATATGTCTGCGTAGTTTCAGTAGAACGATTACTTTAACAAATCATGCTCGTACACACACTGGTGAAAAACCTTACAAGTGTGTTATATGTCAGCGTAGTTTCAGTCAAAAGACATCTTTAACAGGTCATATTCGTACACACACTGGTGAAAAACCTTACAAGTGCGATATATGTCAGTGTAGTTTCAGTCAAAAGAATCATTTAACAGGTCATATTCGTACACACACTGGTGAAAAACCTTACAAGTGTGATATATGTCAGCGTAGTTTCAGTCACAAGAATAATTTAACAGATCATGCTCGTACACACACTGGTGAAAAACCTTACAAGTGCGATATATGTCAGTGTAGTTTCAGTCACAAGAATAATTTAACAATACATGTTCGTACACACACTGGTGAAAAACCTTACAAGTGCGATATATGTCAGTGTAGTTTCAGTTACAAGACTAAATTAACAAATCATGTACGTACACACACAGGTGAAAAACCTCACACATGTGATATATGTCAGCGTAGTTTCAGTCAAAAGTTTCATTTAACAGCACATATTCGTACACACACTGGTGAAAAACCTTACAAGTGTGATATATGTCAGAGTAGTTTTAGTCACAAGATTACTTTAACAACTCATATTCGTACACACACTGGTGAAAAACCTTACAAGTGTGATATATGTCTGCGTCGTTTCAGTCAAAAGTTTCATTTAATGGATCATATTCGTACACACACTGGTGAAAAACCTTACAAGTGTGATATATGTCAGTGTAGTTTCGGTCACAAGATTACTTTAAAAACACATATTCGAACACACACTGGTGAAAAACCTTTTAAATGTGATATTTGTCATCAGAGTTTTATTCAAAAGGTTTCTTTAACTCGTCACAGGCGTAGGTGCACACACCAGTAAATAACCTAACAATTGTTATATTTTTCAGCGTAGTTCCAGTCAAAAGCATAATTTTTCAGACCATATTTGGACACACACTGGTAAAAAAACCTATGAAGTGTGAGGTCGGCGTTGCATTACTCAAAAGATATTTAACAAAACATTTTAGTAAACACTGTGTAGCGAAATAAAAGTCCAAATCTTCCGCCATTTGTTAAACACTTATAATTTGTATAAATAAAAATGAACGCTTTTGAATAAAAAATATGATACCGATACTGATACTGTTAGCCTGCGTCATCCCACAGCTGGGCAAAGGCCTCTCGTCATGACTTCCAGTTGTTTCGGTCCAGGGCTAATGTGGGCCACTGGTCGTTGGTTTTGTCAAGCTCGTCCCGCCATCTTCTACGAGGTCTACCGCGACCCCTTCTGGCTGTTTCAGGGCTCCAGAAAGTGGTTATTCTGGCCCACAGCTCATTGTGCATGCGGCAGACGTGGCCAGTCAAAAAAATATGAAATTTATAAAAAAAAAATCTTGTGGTGATTAATTTAGTCGTTTAGGAATAATAGAAGTAACTTTGACCAATTCGCGATTGCAATTGCTTTTGATGGAAAAGAATCCAAGTCTCCTCTAAGGTCAGAATGAATTGAACAATATTAAGGGGTTTACCGGGGTGTAGAGATATCTAAAGAGACTTAAATGAAACATTATTTGATTGTATGATTAAGTAAATACAATATCAGTTCCTCCTTCACGGTGAAGATGCTGAACTCGTCGTCACCTCTTGAGTACGAGATACACGTTATAGCCCCTCGACCAGATGAACTGTTGGAGGAGGAATCGAAATTACGCGTTCGTTTCTACGCTTAGGAATTATTTAATTAATGACGTCGTTAGATAATGGACTCATGAGAAATAATAATTGTTCTTCTCTTTATTTTTGCACCACCTTGTATTAAGTCAATTCATCAATCATGAAGTTGGTAGTTAGGTAGGTAGAAGGTAGGTAGTAGGTAGGTGGTAGCCAGTAGGTAGGTAGTACGTAGGTGGTAGGTAGGTGGTAGCCAGTAGTTAGGTAATACGTAGGTAGGTAATTAAAAATATACACCGTGACTTTTTAGTCGTCTTACAAAGGTGGTCCACTCAAAGTGCCCCGACATAAAATAGTTATAGGCGCGATTTTTTTTTTTACCTACCGTAAAAGGTACAAAGAAAAATAAATAAATATTAGAAAAAAATATGAAATATCCTGTTAATGATGTTTACGTGTTAAACGGGAGAATATACCTACCCAGCGCTCGAGTCCAGTAGATTATCGCTCACAACAGGCTGTTTTAACTACGTCATGCGCCATAATATTGAATAATATTTTTATTTTTAAATTATTTAAATCTCATAAATACCTTTTTTTTATGAATGCTATTATGATACATGAAGTGGGCTGCCGTTGTAAGACGACACGGTGTATGTATAATATGGTATGCTAAGGATATGAAACTAATGTCCATAACCACTTAACCAATTTTTTTTTCGGCGGATATTCACTCAAATTTTATTTTATTCTTATCGAGACAACGTACACTTTACTTTTGACACATTCACATTAATTGTAATAATAATAAGCCTGACATTGTGGTGATCGATAGGAGCGTCGCGAATTATTGTTGATATAACGGTCCCGCATGACGAGAACCTCGTGAAAGAAGAGAAAGATAAACAATTTATATATCTAGATCTGGCTCGCGAGGTTTTCGACATGTGGGACGTGACTGCAGCAGTCATTGTGCCGATAGTCGTGTCGGCCAATGGCTTAACAGCCAATAGCCTCGACCAACATCTGAGGAGGCTCTCGCTTGGCAGCTGGATCAAGGGCTTGATTCAGAAAGCAGTACTTCTGGACACGGTGCGTATTGATAGGAGGTTCCTCTCTCAAGAGCCCTGACCACCGGCAGCTCGGACCCTGTTCCCAGTGCTGGTGGGCTACTATTTCGCATATTTTTTCATTTTTTTATATTAGAATATTTAAAAATGTAACTAATGTGTGTTCAAATGAATAAAGGAAATAATAATAAAATATATTTATTTACTCAAAACAAAGCATAGTAAGTAGTACACGTTAAAAATACAGTTTTACAAAAAGAAGTACTATCTACAAACGTGTGGGTGAGCACTGCTCTCCTAGCTAGGTTATGAAAACCTGTGTTAAGGCGAAGCAGTCCGGTCCCCTAAGGTGTAATGATGTAAAGGTTACATAATGCTTCTGATGTTACTGTTACACTTTTGGAGTATTGAGTTTACTTGTCCATGTTCACCACTTGAATTAAGATATTTTCAGTTTCGTCATATGACTTATTTTGGAGGTGCGATACTCACACGTTTTGAAGTCCGATGTCGGCTTCAGCGCCTCCAGATAACATGGTTCCCCCGGCAAATTATTAATCTGCCGTTGCATCCACTTTTGCTGGTTCCTCCTGTACCCGCGCCACATCAGATACAGTACGGCAGCGGCCAAAATAATACCCTAAAGTATAGTATTAACTTGCAAAATCGTGTGTTGTTCCGATTCCGGTACTCGCTTGGTTTAGCCCACTCTGTGCTATTATAATTTCTTTCTCTTCATGTTTTGTTTGAATAAGTTTTACCCATTGTGGGTTTCTCCTTCTGTATTTTCGTAAAGTATTGTAAGTATCGCAAGTGTTCACTTGCACGCGTTATTGTCCTCAAACAGACCCAATAATAATCAAGGAAAATCATACCATCACTGATCGCTACACCTCATTAATTTACTTGTGTATTTGGCGGTGACTCGAAATTTGTTCCTTACATTAATTTAGGCGCGTATTTAGATTAAAGGTTTTTTTTTTTAAATAAGTCGACAGAACTAGTAATTTACACTTTTATGAACAACAAGCTGTACCCGCGACGCGACCTCCGTCCGCGTGAAATTATTTAGAAAATATACTTACTTCCCCATTTGAATTACCTACCTACTGAATTACCTACTTGAATGGATCTAATTCTCTAAATTATGTAGTCGATGATTTTGGTGCACGGTAAAACTCTAATGAGTTTATGTTGGCACCAACGTAAATGAATGAAATGTATGTGTACTACTGAATAAATAAATAAAATAAATAAATTAGGTTTGGTTAACAATTTCAAGGTTTCTAATTTATTTTGCACGGAACCCTAATCCTTTTCTGAGTAAAGATAACTACCGTTTATACTTTCATATATGCATTTACTACAAATCTGTTATTTTGAAAGATCAAATAGACACTTAAATTTCAAAATTCAAATGTAACCAATCCGAGGCCCTGACTTTTTTCAGATCTTTCCTGCACCCGTAAATAGTAAACAGAACCCACACAAATCTGTTTTATTTTTCGCAACTAGCTAACTCCCCCCCCCCCCTCAAAAGTTGGCGACGCCCTTGATCACGACTATAACTATCTTACTGCGACATAATTATATACTTCGTTGCTCGTGGCTGTACATACATACCTCCTATCCCCAATCGATTTGGAATGTTGTACTTACCCGATTTATTCTCGCAGGGCCGACTGTTGCGGAGGAACTAAAACTACACTTACGAAGAACAAAATTAGAAGGCTCGATACCACCTGACCAGAAGACAAACCAAATTTCGGACTCGAAAATTATCCGAAACACTCAAAATAGTACGACCAAATATAAAACTAAATTCAAAAAGCCTCACGAATGTGAAATATGCCGCTATAAGTGTAGTAAAAGGAGTGATTTTACAAAACATGTGCGTACACACACTGGTGAAAAACCTTACAAGTGTAATACATGTCAGAGTAGTTTTAGTGAAAAGGCTCATTTAACAACACATATTTGTACACACACTGGTGAAAAACCTTACAAGTGTGATATATGTCAGAGTAGTTTCAGTCAAAAGCCTCATTTAACAAGGCATATTCGTACACACACTGGTGACAAACCTTACACGTGTGATATATGTCAGAGTAGTTTTCGAGAAAAGTTTGATTTAACAAAACATAGGCGAGTTCACTCTGGTGAAAAACCTTACGAATGTGATATATGTCAGCGTAGTTTTCGAGAAAAGTCAAATTTAACAAAACATATGCTAGTTCACTCTTGTGAAAAACCTTACAAGTGTCATGTGTGTCATCGTAGTTTCAGTCAAAAGGTTACATTAACATATCACATTCTTACTCACACTGGTGAAAAACCTTACAAGTGTGATATATGTCATCGAAGTTTCAGTCGAAAGGATAATTTAACAAATCACATTCGTATGCACACTGGTGAAAAACCTTACAAATGTGATATTTGTCAGTGTACTTTTAGTCGAAAGGATAATTTAACAGCACATATTCGTACACACACTGGTGAAAAACCTTACAAGTGTGATATATGTCAGCGTAGTTTCAGTCGAAAGATTACATTTACAAATCACATTCGTACACACACTGGTGAAAAACCTTAGAAGTGTGATATATGTCAGTGTAGTTTCAGTCAAAAGGTTACATTAACATATCACATTCGTACACACACTGGTGAAAAACCTAACAAGTGTGATATATGTCGGAGTAGTTCCAGTCGAAAGCTTCATTAATATATCATATTCGTACACACACGGGTGAAAAACCTGACAGTTGTGATATATGCCACTGTAAGTTTAGAATGAAGAGTAGTTTTACAAGACATGTGCGGACACACTGGTGATAAACCTAAATATAAAGGAAAATGGGCAAAATTGCCCTAGCGTCCAATAGCCTTACGATATACAGGGTGGAATGTTTTAATGCCACCTGGAGGGAAAGTACTCTAAATACTGGAGATAGAAAATTTTACTCAAAGGAAACATTCCTTTATTTTTAATAAGAAATAAATCTGCATTCAAAGATTTTCGAAAATTCGCTTACCATCCTCGGAAATCGAACTGGCTAAATTCCAAAAAAAATAACATCTTATACTTTATTGGCATCAATCGATAGGGTCAATCATAAGGATCAAACATGTGCATCTGGATTGAGGGCCCAGTTTTTAAATCTTTGAGAAACGAAATAAGACTTATAGGGGAATTAGTTAAAAATATTAAAATCTTAAAGCAAAAGGCCATAAATTTCTTAAACGTGAATTAAAACTGTTATGATCAAATAACTTGGGCCCTCAATCCAGACGCTTGCGTAAAGTGGCATAGCTTGCGTAAAGTGGCATAGCCTAAATCTCCGAGTTAATCTTTTTTATTTAAGAATTTAGTTAAGAATTTCTTAAACTCTTAAGGAATCTGCAAAACATGAATTTGTCTGAAGAAATACACAAATACGACTTTAATATATTTTACTTAGATACGTCTGTGAATTAGTTAAAAAGAAATAATGACACAAAAGTTAATTGTTAAAAAGTAACTGGAAGTCGAATTCTACTAAAACGTCTGAACTGAGAGCCCAACATTTTCGGCTTTATTGACTAGGCTCAACCTCATAGATTAGCGCAAATTAGAATAAGTTTTTTTACTATTTTTTAACTAAAATGTAACATAATCGTCCGATCCTATAAATACCATACTTTAAGAGACGTGGTGGACGTGTTTGTAAATATACGTGAAAATCGTGAAATCCCGATTTTCGCATTGGCTCGTGATACGCGACATTAAAAATATTATGTAATAGTATCCTACTTCCTACTTAATTAATATTATACATGCGAATTTAACGCATTACTTTTCGCTAGATTATAATCTATCGAAGTGAAACCGTCAAATTGTGGAATGGCATGCGACGGAACGCACCTCGCGCGCCTTGTTAGGTATTGTTACAATTTTTTAGTGGCAAGGCGTCATGTTCCATGTGGTGGTATTTTGAAATTCATGTGAGTTATTCGAAAAACTTATTGTTTATTACGTCTTTGTATGATGGTTCCTAGAAACAATAATAAACATAAGCGTCGAATTGATAACCTTGTTTTTTTCAAGTCGATTAATATGTAGGTAGAGCAGCTATAGCATCATCTCAAATAATCTAAGCACGACTAGGTGTCAAAGGGGGAGCTCCCCGCACACGAAGTTTTTTGGTTTTTGCTTTGAATTTCTGAGTTATGCACGACGAGACTATCGCCTTAAAGATTTGTCGTGCAAATGGGCGTAAAGATAATTTAAATACACATTTTTGTAAACACATGGTCAAAGACCAAACACATAGACATGCTTACACACATAGAATACTCGTATTTAAGACTAGCTGTTGCCCGCGACTTCGTTCGCGTGGAAATTGTGGTATGTATGTGTAAGACTGCCTCGAGTGGTCGCAAGCGCGACTACTAAGCATGAGGTCCTGGGATCGATTCCCGTTTATTTCAATTAGGTACATAAAGTTATCACACACATGGTTGTATTATCAGACACACGATTTGGAGATCACCTTTTAAGCAAGGAGATGCTTGGGTTAGGGGGCGTCCATTAATTACGTGAGGCAATTTTGGCGATTTTTAAACCCCCCCCCTCTCCCCTTAGTGAGATGTCGTGAGATTTTGCTTTTGATTAACAACATTAAGAGACTTTTTGCGAGAGCCCTTAGACCTCCTTAATCCGGCCCTGCCGCAAAATCCGTTCTTAGCAGACTTTTACTGACTATAAACTACCTCCCTGCCAAATTTCATCTTTTTACGCGGTTTTCGATATTTCGTGATGAGTGAGTGAGTGAGTGACCTTTCGCTTTTATATATTTTTGCTTTTATTTTTTTAATATTTTGCTCCGAAGTTAAAATGCTAGTGCAGCCACATCTAAACGTTAATGACGTGCCGCGAGTGAAACAGTTATTATCTCAGTTATTGGTTATTTTCGTTATTTCTCTTCACTCCACAATTGTAAATAAAGCCTGCTTAGTATAGAAAAAATGCCTAATACAGCCCCCCCCCCCAACTGTTCACCGAATGAAAAATATGTTGAACATACATAAAAAAGACTAAAGGGCAAGAAATTCACTACGTCGATGAGTACATTTGAGAGTTGCCAAGTCGAGAACGCCTGGAAGAGCTACTGGTCCATGAAGTCGCTGATGTAGGCGATAAAAGTGCTAGTTTGGAGTGGGATTGGGCGGGCCACGTCTGTGGAATGCATCAGGACCGGTGGGTGCCAGAAGACGGGCGTCGTCGCCGAGGGAGGTCTTGAAAACTGGTGTGACGACTTAGAAGCGTTTGTGACAGATTGGACGAAGAAAACCGCAGGGAGAGAAAAATGGAAGGCAATGGGGTAGGTTTTTGCCCAGCAGTGGGACAATAAAGGTTGAAAAAAAAAAATTACATAAAAATTATAACGAATGGGTTGCCTAATCATTAAGTCAAGAATATTTAAAACTGCGACAAACGCTAGGCTTGACCGCTTTTACTTAGACAACGTTATACTTTCCAATCTCATTTAAGCGTAAACTTGTCGACTTGTGTTTCCTGCCTATCCTTACCTATGGTACCCAGATATGATCTTTGACGGAGGCTGAAAAGTCCAAATTCAAGGTTTGCCAAAGAGCGATGGATTTTAAACATCAAAATCACCGATTGAATCGCAACACCACAATACGCTCCAAGACAGGCATCGCCGATGTTGGCGATAAGTGTAAGAGGTTCAAATGGGACTGAGCGGGTCACATTTCTAGAATGGGTCAGGACAGATGGGCCAGAATGGTCATACAGTAGGTACCTGAAGACTGTCATCGTCACCGAGGCAGCCCCAACAAACGCTGGTTTGACGATTTGGACTCGTTCCTGACTGATTGGCCAGAGAAGGCAAAACAACCGGGAGAGTTGGAAAGGAAATGGGGAAAGCCTTTGTCCAGCAGTGGGACAGAATAGGCTAAATAAAAAAACAAAACGTTATACCATCGTGTTTGTTATAAAATTACCTATCTGTTTTTTAATACATATTTTAATAAGAAAACAGATGAGTTTATAAAGGGTGTTAATATACCCTTAACGAAGCCGAAAGGCACTTATTCTCCCCGACATTGCGATCACTTTTTTGTTCTAGACCACACCTGGGAACCTTCTAGTAACGGAGATATTGGGGGTCAAAGTTCCAACATTTTCACAAGTTTTTTTTTAAAATACCTGTTTTTAATGTAAGGTTTTTGCTTTAAACACCTCCACGTCCCCGGTACTATTCAATCCATCCATCAGCACAATGTTTTAAGTGCGTTACATTTAGTCCTACCGTAAAAAGTGATTTTTCACCCCAAAAAAAAAAGTCGTTTCCCAGCAATAATTTTTGCGTAAAGTTACTTAGTTTGATGTACAGAATGCTTGGTAAACAGCTTCGTGAAGGGTCCGTTTACACCCTGTATAGTACCTAGTAGTACACCCACATTTTGTCAGTTATGTTTAACTCCCATGAAATATTTTGCGAGCCTATAGCCATTTTGGGGTATAAAGAACAGGTTGTAAAGTTGTTCATCCCCCATAGAAAAGGGAGGATAGTCCGACCAGACGGGTGTAATCTCTGGTGGGCTACTGCCCAACAGTTGTTGTCGGGTACTTCTAAATAGTCTTAAGTCGCGGATAACTTTATTTGTGCGATTTATTTGACCCAGGCAGAATTTAGACGTATTTCGATGTTTAGTTTATCACCTGCGTCATAGATGGCGCTGTAGTACTTTTTGTTATATGTTGCTGTTGTACTTTTCATAGTGCCGATACAAAATCAACCGGGCACAAAACCAGACTTGGTAGTTGCTACTGAGAATTTTCTGGTGGGAAAACTCAATAACACATTGCCCGACCGGGAATCTAACCCAGGACCTCATGCTCGCTTCTGAACACTATACCAATCTATAAAAGAACAATAAAATTCCAAACTGCGATTCATTATTGATATTTTGCAAATCGAGAAGGAAACAGACTTCTAGTAAAGCAAGAACTTTTTGTAGCAATCATCATCATCATTCTCCTGCCGTTATCCCATTTTTTTCGGGGTCGGCGCAGCATGTCGTCTTCTTCCATACTTCTCTTTTACTTTTTGGAGAAACGTTTGAAGAAAAAGGGAGAAAAACGGAAATGCAAACGATGTCAATACAAAAAAAAAGGAAATCTAAAAGCATCAAAAAAATTACAAAAAGTGAAAGTAATAGTGGGGGTTTGAACTTGCGACCCGTAGTTTACAGAACGTTCAAGAACCCGCTAGGCTGTTTTCTCTGTTGACATAAGCTTTAAATAGCCGTTCTGGTGCTTGTCATGACTGAAACGTCAAACAAATGAAGGATACTGACATAATGCAATATTGCTCACCCCCTTAAGCGAGTAGCGTGATAATATATAGCCTAACATGTGAAGAAGCCTGTAAGGAATATTTGTGCAAAATTTGAACAGGATCTATGCAGTAGTTTTTGCGCCAAGTCGGAACATCGGATTGGATTTTTACGATTTTATTATATAGGGTCTAACTTTTTAAACACGAAATATTTCAAGAGTAACTTCTACAAGTCGTAAAGTCACCATAGCAACGAAAAAAAAATTATTTTCTGAATGTTTTTATTTTTACGAAATTATTATAGTTCCAATTTTCTTGCGACATTTTGCATAAAACCTTTACTCCCTATTCTATGAATGAGACGCGCCCCGCACACGCCGCGGCGACGGGCGAAGCGCGGCGTCTTGTTTTAAACAAGTTGTTTATTTTTATTCTATGCTAGGCAGGCAGCGCGCGTGTGAGGTTGTGTTCGCACGTCATGGTAGCGTGCGACCGGGCAAGAATGGTAATAATTTCGCGTCCTGACTGTTACCGCACTTCAACTCCACCCACAGTAGTCCTATCTCTTTGGGGAATGCAGGCGTGATGATATTAAAAATAGACCAACGTATGAACGTAGGTAGACTTCATAATTCGATCTAGTCTTACAATAATAATAAATGTGAATTTAAATAACAATAGGTTCCATCTTAAACTAAGAAGATTTACGTTAAATAAATTCCCTCCGTAAACTTTACGAAAAGGAACTTAGGTGCGATCAAAACAAATCATAATGTCCAGCATCTACCTACCTACACATCTGTAAACTAATAAACAGCTGTTTGCAATTCAAATTTAAAATTTTTGTAAAAATCTCGAAACATTTCGTAACTCATATCGACTATGAGCGAGCGTCGAACTTCGAATATTCGTCAGCTGATTTTTGGTTGTAGGTAAATTGTTAGTAGATCTGTAGTTGAATGATGGCTTTTAAACTCAATGCGATTGGTAGTGTAGTGTTTATCCTAATTTATGAATACCTAACCTAGTATCTACTAGGCAAAATTTGACGAACTGTTTACAGTCTAGGTAATAATGCGTGGTCTAGGTACAAATCTACACTACACTTGACTAGCAAGACGCGTAGGGACGGTCTCAATGATCTAGTGATTTGTTTATTTAGTGTTTGATTCCGCATGGAACAAATCATCTACAGATATTTGATTCTGGTCTCGGTGTTCGTGCATACAAAATTTGTGTTTGTAGACATATCCACTACACACAAAAAATCTTACGTGTACGGCAATGTTTTATAAAAAGAAAAACATAGGTTATTGATTCTAATTCCCCATCACACTTCATCAGGCTTTGGACTGGCGAATTATTGATACAATAATTTGATTAGGTAGGTACCTACCTGTTACCGTATGTTAAAGCTGTATTACCATAAAAATAATGAATAATACTTACTATTGTTATGGTTCGTACGTCAACGTAAGTAGTTAGTTGGAAACATGTCTATTTTACACTAAATTCAGTTACGTTACCCTATGATACCTTACGTTACCTTTTACGAATTACTGTACAACAATTTGGCGTGTTTAAAAATTAGAATCAACTTAACAATAATTTAAAATGTACATACTTACCTAATACCTACGTAGTTATTATTTAAACACTATTTACACTAATTGTTGCACATATCCGCCCTGCTGCTGGACGCAGACGGATAATAAGAATAAGTGGAATATCTTCCAGCATGGTTGCTTGTACACCTGTCAAAAACTCCATATTGTACGTTTGACCATTAAGCCGATCCAGGAAAACAGGTCCCAACAGTCTATCACCTAGTAACCCAGCCCACACATTAACACTGAACCGGGTCTGGCGAGCGGCGTCTGCTGTGCTGGCCATTGGATGTCGCAAAAAAAAATCGAGGATGTCATCCTCAATTCTTGCTGACACTCGTTGCCTGCCTACGTCTGCAGCTGGTGGTATGTAGACCCCATAGTCCTGGTGCCGCTGTACAGCACCTAGGATCGTCTGCAGAGATGGTCTTCTCCCATAACGCTCCAGGAAGAGGGCTTGTGCTCTGAGCAAAACATTTCCACATTCCCTGTAGCACTCCACCATGTTCTGGTACTCCTGGTTCGTGTACCTGTATTTCGGCATTTTTGCGATTGTTGCGCGACCGGCTGTTTGTGTTTTGACAGCGCGTGCGGCGCGTCACGCGTTCCGAGCGGGACTGAAGAGGCGCGCGCGCGGGGGGTGGAGCGCGGCTCTATTGTATGAGTACAAACAAGCCGCGCGCGCTTTGACCGCACCGCTGCGCCGGCGGCGTGTCATTGAAGCCGGCGGCGCGCCGCCCGCTTCAATGACAGTAGGCAAATACGACGTAGTAGTAAGCTAGCGTAATGGATGTTGAAAAATAAGGAGCCAGTATTTATTTTGTGGGTCAATGTGGGTGGGTTTTATTTCATGGGTGGTTTTTATAAAAATAAAATTTTTTTTTCGTTGCTATGGTGACTTTACGACCTATAGAAGTTACTCTTGAAGTATTTCGTGTTTCAAAAGTTAGACCTTATATGTATAGATAGATACCTTTGTTGACGTAGGTAATTCGTGGAAATAACTGACACCCTGTGCAGGGCATTTTACTCGTCATTAATTTACGATTGTAGCTAATCTATACTAATACAAATTATATAGAAAGAGTGCGAATTCTGTGGGTTTGTGACGTTTGTGTGCATGCGGAGGGTAATCTCTGGAACCACAAGGCAGCTATTTGAAAAATTCTTTCACCACTTGAAAGGTACATATTATTTCGGGTGGACATGGGTTAACCACGCGCGCAGAAACTAGCGATCAATAAAGTAGTAAAAATAACTTCTTCCTAAGGGGTGTCCAAACATTGAGCGGCAAGAGCGCGGCAGCAACGCGCGGCGTTTAGTGAGGACTAAACCGACACATGTTTGCGTGGCAGTACTGCGTGGCACATCCGAGACGTGCCGCGCTCTTCAGTGGGCATCAGAACTAAAATGAAAGCGGTTGCGTGTGTCGTGGCTCTGCATATTATTCGAAAATTTCGAAGAAGAACTAAGAAAAAACTTCATAAAATAAGGAAATGCTGCATGAAACCACTTTATCAGCGGAGATTACTCTATTTTCGATATCGAGGACAGCTTTTTACAAAGTCATAGTAAGGGCACTGTTAACTTTCACGCTACGAAGGGTATAGTATATATGGTCTGTTTAATAAATGGCTGTTGGAAATGTAAATAAATGGATCAGAACGTGCCTGACGTTACTAAAATAACCTTAGTTGTCAAACGAGAATCATGTTCAAGAGAATTTAAAAAAAAATAGAATTTCGGGTCTTAAGTTATAAAATATGTAAATGTATCTAAAACAGAAAATAATTAAAGGACCTCAAAAACTCGTCCGCATCGCTGTCGACGGGGAATATAAGGCTGGCAGCATTGCCACGTTGGATGGCAATGCTGGTTCTTCTTGATTGGCTATTTCGGGTTTGAAGCACTTCAATTCATAACTCATACCACAAATATTGATACTGTACTGTATTGAGTTTAGGTGTACCTATACTTAATAAAGACTAGCTGTAATGTTTATTGTTTCATTATGATTGTCAATAAAATAGTTGTCAGTCTAATTATTGTGTTTTATTACCAAGGAATGAATAAATACACCCGGCAAACCGAATCAGAACACTGAACACTCGGCCAACGTCCGATTGGTGTTTACGGACTGCAGCCAAATCGTTATTGAAAACTGACGTTGACGGATCTTTATTACTTCTATACTCACTGTTACTCTATTCTCCATTGTTACTCGTATGAATGCCACCCACATCCATCTACAGACCTTCCTGAAAGAGTACTTTTGGCCGAAAGGTGTCGTATACCTACCAACGATTCCGAGGACGGTTACGCGTCACCACGCAGCAAAACACGACGCCGTCAACGACAAGTGTATAGTTATAGTTCAATATGGAAGGATGTATAGTGATTGTATTAGTTCATTTGTATATGGGCCTTAGTTGTCTGATAATTAAATGATAATTATTCTGTCTTTTATTCGTTTTAACACATTTTATTTATATTTTTAAATATTCTAATATAAAACGTTAAAAAAAAAATTGTAGCCCACCGGCATCGGGAACACGGTCCGAGCTAAATTAATCAGAAATAGTTTAGGCAACAAAGTTACTGTACTCTTGGCTATCAATGAAAGATGCTTGAGAAAATACCATTGAAAACAGAAACAACAAATCCGTATCGCTCCCCACCGGATATACTTCTTCATTCAAGTATATGTAGCTTCGAAATGGTGCTGAATAATTCGACAAAAAGCCCGTAAGCTCCGTGAACAATTCTTTTGTTATTCCGTCAGGATACAGAAATAAGGAAATTCAAGGTTTTTTTTTTTTTTCACGCTGGTTTCATATGTTTCGTCGAACCATATCAAGGCTATCGGAGGCAACATGTAGCGAGCGGTTCACGCTACAGAGAGCTCCGATAGGCTGGGGACTGCGGTAAAGAAATGACGAAGAACAAGCATAAAATCAAAACATTTAAACTCACAGCGGAACAAAAAAGTTAAGACGGTTGCGAAACGCGAACTACATATTTCCTACCTGGCAATGTCAAGTTTTCTGTCAAACTTGATAATGTCATAGACATATTATTCTATAATAGAATTGAAACTTTTTGTCGGGCTGTACTCAAAAATAACTGCCAGACTCGGAACAACTACTTCTAAAATGTAGGCATGTAAATCGTCAAAAAAAAAACGTTAAAAGTTTGAATAAAGTATGATATTTATTAGTTTTTGAGATATGGAACTTTTTCGTCAAACTGCAGCAGTAACTTTATTTTTCATGAACATGCTATGAAAAGCAAATTCAGTTTTGCTGTTGAGTAAACACATGAAATGTTTAAATTTACACATGAAACGTGTAAATTATACTCGCGCTAAAAATCGTCACAAATATTGTTATTACATTGTTTGATGCTACGGAACCCTGTGTTTGTATTTGTTTACCTTGCCTTTCAAAAAAGTGGCAGAAAATATTTTTCGGCGATTCGATTCTTGCTTTTTCTATCGCTTATTCCTCTACGATTGAGAAGTAGTTTATTTATGACTCAATGTGTTAGTTCACGGTTCAAACTGCTAAATGTGGTGTGAATTGTTACAAGTTCGTGTAATATTTGAACAAATATATTTTAACATGCTTAGTGAATGAGTATTGTCCTTTATAACGAATGTGGTGTTTACATACTCTGTGCCTGCTTTGAAAACCTTGAAACACCGTGATATGTCAATGTCAATCTGTCAGTGTCAAGTTGTCAACGAAAACAAAAGTAGCTAGCTTGTTGTAACTGAATAATAGAAGTTTGTTTTCGTTTTGTTACCGGTATTCGTACAGTAGGTGCAGTAGATGGTGTCTAGGGACTAATAAACTGATTAGTTATAAGCTGTCCTACGAGTGATATAATAAGTATAGCACTCTCCGGCCGCTGCCGTCTTACCGTGGTCCGTGGTCCAAAAATGGACTACTCACGATAATTGCTTAGGGTCTTAAATAATACAATTTACAAGCTGTAAAATTAAGCTTAGTCGCGATACTTTTGTATACATACACTAAAAGAAGTCGCAATAATACAAGCATCGCCTGTTATTTGTACGCAGCAGAATTTCCAAGTTGAAGTAATTATCTTCAGTGATACTTAAACAGTTACAAGATGGAAAAACTACCAATGTGTAGGATATGTCTAGCGGAGAATATTCGCATGTATGTGGTGGTCAACAAGAACTTGCATGAACTATATGAGAGGCTGACTGATATGCCAGTAAGTTGATACTTTAATAATATTTATATGTCTTGAACATTTGTATTGAAATACCTCTTTTACTCGAGGAATCATATGAACTCTTTGTTAGAGGTTTGGAGAAAGGGAAATCAACCTTATTGGTGAAAGAAAACTTAATGATAAAGAAACCTGTGCTTAAAATAACTTATAAGTCCACCGGTGATCAATGTATATGTCTTCTTGAGGTGTTTAAAAAGGATAACTGCACAAAACCTGTAGCCTACAGTGTTTGCAAAATATTATTCACAAACCCAGAAAACTGAAACTCAAAGTTTTGTTGCAGTTTGTAACAGACGACAGTAGACCGATCCTCGCTTGTTCCTTCTGCTGTGCTAAACTAAAGCAATGCTTCGGATTGCTGAGGAAATGTTTGGAAGCTGAAGAGCTGTTCGCTCAGATAATGAATGGGAATTATGAGGTGAGGTGTTCTTCAACAGATATTTACTGTTTAATGTGTAAGTAATAGCCTTCATTAACATTTTTTATGTAATACTGTAATCATCTTTTTACAGCCAAAACCTTTAATAAACCAAGACCACTTAGAGGTTGCCCATGGGTTTATTATCTCTCCAATAGAGATCATAAGTATAGTTGAAGTTTGTCAAACAGAAAGCGTTGTTGTGAAAGAAGAATTACCAGCTGTTTGTGAGAGACAAGATGATATTCTTGAGCCAAAGGAGGACGCTCAATGTGATGGTATGTTTTCAAGACAAAAAATTATTGATAAAGTAATATCTTCTAACAAATAACATTACAATGTATTGAACAAAAAAGTTTTGGTTGAACGCACAAACGGTTACCACTTATTCACGCAACATTCTGAACCTACATAGAAATTTTTCATCGATAACTAAAAAACAAATCAGCTATTCTATACATTTTAACCATGTAGGTATTGGACTTTTGTAGGAAACAGCTGTTTTTGTTAAATTGCTAATGATTTCAAATTTCTATATGCTAGGGGTTCAGAATGATGAACTGAACACTTGGTAATCATATGTGCGTCGGTGTCTAAAATAAATAAATAAGCTGTTCCATACATTTTGACTGTGTAGGTATTGCACTTTTGTAGGAAGTAGGGTTTTTTTTTTTAATAACCAAATTTATTAAATAAATTGTATATTTTTTTTCAGTGTATTGTACAGGCAAAACAATTTCATGTTGTAATATGTCTCTGTGTAATCTGCTCAATAAAATTTTAAATCTCTTAATTGTTTTTATTTACTTACATATCTAGAACTGGAAAATCTAGACAATAGCCATCTACATGAAGAAGATATGATGGCAAGCAGTTCTGAATCTGATTCAGAAGATGATGTACCTTTAACGGAGTTTAAAATAGAAGAGGAAGAAGAACAAGAAGCATCTAAGGAGGAATGCAGAGCTGTGGGCACCAAAAGTAAGTATTAGTTACTTAATCAATAGAAGGTAGTGACCGACCTAAGCTTCCGCTTCGGCCACCTTCGGCCAACGAAACACCTTCGGCTTCGGCCAATATGGGCCGTAGTACTGTACAGGGGGAATACTGAGACGGGGCACTAAGGGCAGATACCTTAACCGTTGTTGCTATATGAAAACGGTTTTAGGAGACTTACTTGAGCTTGAATTATACATATGTTATATATGCTACAAATAAATAAAATTGAAGTGTCTGTTTGTGATATCTAAATAACAAAAAATAATACATTCTAACAGTAGTTAGGGTCATAAACTTTAGGGCAAAGTGGCACAAGACCACGGCTATCCTCTGAATAAGACAGGAATATTTTATTAAAAAGTTTTTTAATAAGTTATATTATGTAGTGTGTATACATATATCTGTCGGATATAGTCAAGATTTATTCTGTTAGGCTCGTACATCACGCGGGTAGACGATGGGTTTCGTTCTACGAAAACACACTGGGTGCGATACACTGTTTCTAGCAAAACTAATGAATAACTTTATGTTGCAACTTAACACTATAACACGGGGCACAATGAATTGGGTACAGTTCCAAGATGTCTCAGCTTTGCCGCGATCAGAAATTGACTGTCGCCCTCGCCTCGAGCTGATCATCAGGGCTCTGTATGAGCATGCTGTGTTGTGGGTAGACTGGTAAATTAGCCGCGTGATGTCACCACAGCACACAGGCGCGCTTTCTAATTCATTTTATGTCCATACTAACACCGCATCCGACGTATCTATTTTCAATCAATACATCCAATGCTTTTTGAATGTCTTCCCATTCAGGTATTTTTTAAATCTGCCTAATAAAATATCTCCAATTCTTTAGTAAAAAACGCGCCGCAATTTTTGTGAGGTTTAGAAAACCGGGACAATTTTGCGTCCCGAGGCTTCTTTCGGAGACAACGGGACATAGAACCGAAAAACGGGACTGTCCCATTCGAAACGGGACGTATGGTCACTTCAACCATAGTCTATAATAAAATACTGTTACGCCGGTTGCTTTACGAGAACATTCTAGATTACGTTCGAGTCTAGAATGTTCCACTATGGAACTATCTAGTCTAGAAGAATCGAGAGCAATCCTAGAATGTTCCTCTATGGAACTGTGAAGAAGGGTCCAGAAAGTTGTGGAACTTTCTCGAAGGATCGGTCGGCATATGAATAGCAGTGGTGTTTACGGGAGCAGTGAGTCTGATTTAGGCGATACAACGAAGCGAATCGAAGTGAAATAGAAGTGCGATATCTGAGTGAATAGTGATCAGTAGTGTATTTGTGATTGAGTTATAAGTGTTTAGTGATTAATAAAGATATTTGGTGTTTAATCGGTAGTGTTTTAATTTATCCCTTAGCCAGCTCGTAACAATTTGGTGTCAGAAGTGAGGGATAAATTATGCCAATTCTACCAAAGGACGTCACGGATGGATGATAGCCATACCAGGAGTCATCGACAGCAGACCATGGACCAAAGATGGCTTGGAGGTTCTCCGACACAGACACTGAGTGGTGTCCAGCCTTCGTCAGAGCCAGTCGCTGGCCCATCCGGAGTTTCTCCAGGATCAGTGGCGCCAGACTTGTAATGGCGCTGCTGCTGGAACAACCATTTTACCCCGAAAGCAGTTGCAACGAGATAAGAAGGAGCAGGCTCGCCGTCAACAGGAGCAGGCCCGCCGGTGAGAAGAGCAGTTGCAACGGGATAAAGCAGGTCCGCCACCAAGAAGAACATATGCTCCTCATAAAGGATCTTCACGCCACGTTTGGTAAAGATCTCAAGGTGTTGAAGGAGTAGGTTCATCAGCAAGAGAATCGTATCTACGAAGCCGAAGTTTAGATTGCTGGTGTGAAGAAGGCTTTAGGTGAACTTAAGGCTGGAGAAAGGAATGTGGCTTCAGAGGTTGCTGCACCTTCAGCACGTGGTTGTTAGGTGCCGCGACTCGACGGCACCTTACAACCACGAGCTCTCGACGCGACATCTTCGTGGTTCCAATTTGAGGCAGTTATAATGGCGAATGGGTGGACCATAGCGCGAGCCATGACCGCGCTCACCTTGGACCTCCGAGACCAGGCCCTAACCATTCTTGAGGCACTCTGCAAGGATGTGACCTACGAGTAGCTGCTGGAGGCGTTAGAATTCAGAATCGGCGACGCGCAGCTGGAGCTCGTATTTCATGCTTAGTTGAAGGATCGTGTTCAACGTAGTGCCGAAAACCTACAGCAGCGGGCCCTGGAGTTTAAAAAGCTATTTTGGAAAGCTTACCAGTCTACCCCTGCACTTATCGATGGAAATCTGGTACAGGCGTTCGTTGATGGAATACGTGAATTGGAAGTTATAGCCGCTGTGAAACTTGGGCATCATGAGGCACTGAAAGACGCATTGGCCCATGCTTTAGAGGTAGAGGCAGTGTGCCAAGACCACCGAACGCACCGCGTCAGGCAAGGATTCAGCCCTAGGTGCTACACTTGAGGAGAAAGGGGTCATCTTCGGTCATGCTGTCCTAAGCGCAGTACACCGAGAGAAGATCAATCCCAACAGGGACGAGTGGCTGAAGTGACTGCCCAGTCACAGCAGGGAAACGAATAAGTGCCAGGAATGGGGGGCGGGTGCTGGCTGTGCTCTTGCAATACCATGAAAGAGAACAGCCTGACCATCAAAGGATTCGATCAACCCATGATACTGAAGCTTCGCACACGGTCGTCAATTCTCACCTAGCAAGTCGGTTTCTTGGGGACTACTTCAATAACCACGACCATTTACAATAATCGCATAATAAAGCATATGAACATCCGAACGTCCTCGTCGTCGTCGCAACACTCGCAACAAGTGAACTTTTCTTACTATGTGTCCTAAACACATAGTTTCGGGGGAAAGTTTTCAAACCGACCCGGAGAAAGTAGTCGCCGACAAGGATTGGCCAGTTCCGAAAGATACGCATTTCAGGTATTAAAGAAACGTGTGTGCAATACTCCCATTTTGGGATATCCTTGCACGAAAAATACCTTCATAGAAATTACGGCGTTACGAGACGAGAGCTACTTGCCGTAGCAAAGACATTGTAGCACTTCAGTAAATATTTGCTGGGTAATCATTATTGATTGCAAAATGCTATTATTCAGTAAATGACTTTTTAAATGACACTGACTTATGATTGAATAATTGAATGTATTGACTAATTTTACGTAATTTAATTTATATTGACATACCTAATGTTATCATTGTTCACTCAATATATCCTATTTTTATTCCAATTGTAGTAAGTAGATTTTATTTTTTAAATTATGAATGTACTATGTCGATTATTTCTGTTTAACTATTACCCAGTATTTAAGTTAATTCTCAATGTAGTTGACAATTCCATGAATGTTTGCATGCCTAAGATAAGGTAGATTGTACACGGCTCACCCATGTTAATGTTACATCTTATTTTATATACCTGCTATGCAAATAAATTTTACTTTACTTCACGACGAACAATGTTGGGCACAACGGAACAGCTTGATTATCCAGGATGGAGTCATGTGCCGTAAATGGGAAACCGCTCGAGGGGACAGCTGTCATCTACAAATTAAATGGTTGTCCCTAAAGCTGGATGTTCTACGGCTCTATCACGATAGATGTTCAGGAGGACATATGGGGGCAAAAAGGACTCAACTACAGATCCGAGATTGATTTTACTGGATCCACAGTCGAGAGGATGTGGAGGACTAGTGTCGCAAATGTACCAGTTGTGCGACTGTGAAAGGACCGCAACAAAGGTGTATTAAAAGCGCACAACGTTGGAGCCCCCTGGGAACGGATAGCACTAGACGTTGCGGGACCATTTCTAGAAAGTGAAAGCGGGCGCAAGTACTTCATGGTTGTCATGGATTACTTCACAAAGAGGCCAAAGTCTTAGCCATTTCTAACCAAGAAGCTACAACTGTCGCAGATAAATTGGTTCAAGAAGTCTCCTGTCGTTTTGGAGTACTTTTGAATCGCAAGCATTTCAGGAGACTTGTCTCTTGAACCCAGTAAGAGACTAAACATGAACCACCTCTTACCACCCACAATCTGATGGAATGGTGGAACGATTCAATCAAACGTTGGAGAGATATCTGGCAAAAGTTGTTGAAAGCAGGCAAGGGATCCGAACAAGCACATACAACCGTTCCTTCTGTCCTACCGTAGTGCAGTCCACGAAAGTACAGTGCCTTCGCGATTTTTGGAAGGCAATTACGGTTGCCTGAATATTTCATCACTGGAATTCCCCTTAAGGCTCTAAGCAGTGTAACAGATTATGCAAATGACTTGTGTAACAAGTTGAATGGTGTATATGAGGATGTGCTTTGATAATTACAGCCTCTGCTTTCTTTCTTAGCAATATCGCCTCGGCTGTAATTTTCAACTTACCGCACTTATATCATAATGTACTATTATAATACCAATAATAATTATAACTGAAGCAGAAGATCTGTGCATGGGCAAGCCGTATTCGTCGGTACAAGCGGCGAGTGGAACGGTATACTCTGAATCGCACATTCCAAAGCGATGAAAGGTGGGTATATAAGGCTTGGGAACGACCGGACCAAGGTGTGACTGACAAGCGTCTACCGGATGATGACGCCATGTGTTCGTTCTGACGCAGCATCTGGTCGGTACCTGTCAGTCACACTGAGGGCGATTGGACCCGGGAGGTTGAAGGAGCATGTGATCCAATACCACAAATGGGGGCAATCAACATCAGCCCCCAAGACGTAGCGTGTGCAGTCCGTCCGTTGCCTAACTGGAAATCTCCAGGGCCGGACGGACTGCACAACTTCTGGATCAAGTGGTTCCAAAGATCGCACGCTCGCTTGGCGTCCCAGTTTCAATCAGCCTTAGAGTCAGGGTCGCTGCCCCAGTTCTTGACGACAGGAATTACCCACCTGCTCCATAAATCAGGTAGTACTACGGAGCCCAAAAATTATAGACCAATTACTTGTTTACCAACGGTCTATAAAGTTCTTACATCCATTTTGAGAGCTAAAATCAACCATCATATTGATAGTAATTCTATCATGAATGCTTCTCCGAATGGATGTAGGCACGGGTCCCGTGGTACTAAGGAGCTGCTCCTCATCGATATGGCCATTAGCCAACAGGTTCGCCGCTCCCGAAGGGATCTGTCTACATGTTGGATGGATTATAAGAAGGCCTATGATTCTGTGCCTCATACATGGCTCATGAGGGTGATGGACTTGTATAAAGTTGATGCAACTCTGCGTACCTTCCTGATGTCATGTATGGGGCACTGGAGAACGGTCCTTCGCTATTCAGGATGTCGACAGATCCAGGGGAACAGCGAACCGATAAGGATCGAGCGCGGTATATTCCAGGGTGATAGTCTGAGTCCATTGTGGTTTAGTCTAGCTTTGAATCCTCTCAGCACACTGCTGGAGGGTTCAGGTCTAGGCTATCGGTTGAGGAGAGGTGGTCAGGTCATATCTCACCTTCTTTACATGGATGATCTGAAACTCTTTGCCCCCAACAATTTGCAACTGATGAAGCTACTGAAGGTAACGGAAACTTTCAGTAGCGCCATCAGGATGGAATTTGGTGTGGACAAATGTGCAGTCATGCATGTGAAGCGAGGGGAGATTATGGAATCCGTGGGAACGCAACTCTCGGATTCCATATACCTTAGATCCCTCTCCTTAACAGAAACCTACAAGTATTTGGGTCCGACATACCCAAATACTTGTAGCATTAGGTATCAATACTGCCGACATGAAACAATCGTTGAGGGAGCGCTTCTTTGGCCGCCTGAATAAGGTACTAGGTAGTCTTTTATCAGGCGGAAACAAGGTGCGCGCCTTCAACGGTTGGGTCATGCCGGTTTTGATGTATTCTTTCGGCATACTCAAATGGACTCAGACGGAACTTGATGCCCTGGATAGGAGGGTCCGTGCACTGCTGACCGCAAATCGAATGCATCACCCACGGTCGTCGCTAATGAGACTGTATATCCCGTGGAAGTGCGGAGGTCGTGGCTTCTTAAATGCTAAGACCCTGCACAACCGTGAGGTATGCAGTCTCAGGGAATACTTCCTAGAAGCCGACGTGGGGATGCACCGAGATGTGGTCTCAGTGGACAAGGGCCTCACCCCGCTCTCCCTGGCTAACGGGAACTGGCGCAAACCTAGAGTATTAGACACTAATGATCGCAAGGAGGTATGGCAGGGCAAGGAGCTTCACGGACGCTTTTACCGGGCTCTACATGGTCCCGATGTAGACTTCTTAGCGTCCGTATCTTGGCTGCGCTTCGGTGACCTATTTGGGGAAACCGAAGGTTTTGTCTGTGCAATAATGGACGAAGTTATGATGACGAATAACTACCGGAAATACATTGTGAAGGATGGCACGGTTGACATATGTCGGGCATGCCACCGTCCGGGAGAATCGATCCGACACATTATTTCTGGGTGTTCTCGTCTGGTTAACGGAGAGTACTTGCATAGACACAACCTCGTAGCCAGGATTATCCTCCAGCAACTTGCTTTGAAGTACAACCTTGTGGAATCAGAAGTTCCATAATATAAGTATGCGCCAGACCCAGTTCTCGATGATGGTAATATCACGTTGTACTGGGATCGATCTATCATCACTGACAGGACTATTGTTGCCAATAAACCTGACATTGTGGTGATAGATCGATTGGAACGTCGCGCAATGATTGTTGAACGGTCCCTCATGACGAGAACCTCGTGAAAGCAGAGAAAGATAAACAATTCAAATATCTAGATCTGGCTCGCGAGGTTGTCGACATGTGGGACGTGAGTACGGCAGTCATTGTGCCGATAGTCGTGTCCGCCTATGGCTTAATTGCCAAGAGCCTCGACCAACACCTGAGGAGGCTCGCGCTTGGCAGCTGGATCAAGGGCTTGATTCAGAAAGCGGTACTCCTGGACACGGCGCGTATTGTTAGGAGGTTCTTCTCTCAAGAGCCTTGACCACCGGCGGCTCGGACCCTGTTCCCAGTGCTGGTGGCTTACTATTTTTTATATTTTTAAATGTTTTTTTATATTATTTTATATTAGAATATTTAAAAATGTAAATAAAATGTATATAAATGAATAAACGGAATATAATTATAATAATTTAAATAAATATTAATGTATAAATTCAATACATGAGTAGTAAAATTATATGTATACAATTATTTATAAGCCTACCTACACTAAACAAAAGAGTAGGTTAATATTAAAATTGTAAATATTTATAATAGCCCTCCTCCTAAGTCTAATTTTGTTATGTGCGACAGGGCCCACAATGATCCAAAACTAATGTATATATCCTTTGTACCTACCACCTAAGTCCACATTGTGGAATGCAATAAACTTATTGTGTATTGAGGATATCAGACATTGCGACCAACAGGTGACTGAGAAGATGAAAACCCGTTATGACCGGAAAGCGAACAGTAGAGGTCACGACGAGAATTCACTGGTGTGGTTGCATAACCCAGAGCGCAGCAAGGGGAAGGCTCCGAAATTGCAAGCAAACTGGTATGGACCATACCGAGTCGTGCCTAGGATCAACGATGTCACCTACCGAGTATAGAAGGGTCCACGAGGTGCGCCTATGATTGTCCATGTAGACCGATTGGCGCGATTCTCCGGGACGAATGATGATTGATAATGATGATTGGAAATGATGCTCGGGACGAGCATGTAGAGGCATAAGGAGGGGACAGTGTTACGGCGACGGCTTTATGAGAATATTCGAGATACGTTCGAGTCTAGAATGTTCCGCTATGGAACTATCTAGAAGATTCGAGAGTAATCCCAGAATGTTCCACTATGGAAATGTGAAGAAAATTCCAGAAAATTGTAGAACTTTCTCGAAGGATCGGTCAACATATAAATAGCCGTCGTGTTTGCGGGCATATCACTAATTTAGGCGATACAACGAAGCGAATCGAAGTGAACTAGAATTGCGATATCCAAGTGAATAGTGATCGGCGGTGTATTTGTGATTGAGTTATAAGTGTTTTGTGATGAATAAAGACATTTGATGTTTAATCGCAAGTACTTAATTTATCCCATACCTAGCTCGTAACAATACATACCGCCTATCCCCAATCTATTTGAAATGTTGTACTTACCTGATTTATTCTCGCAGGGCCGACTGTTGCGGAGGAACCAAAACTACACTTACGAAGAACAAAATTAGAAGATTCAACACCAGCCGACCAAAAGACAAACCAAATATCGGACTCGAAAATTATCCGAAACACTCAAATTCGTACGTCCCAATATAAAACTAACTTCAAAAAGCCTCACGAATGTGATATGTGCCACTATAAGTGTAGTAAAAAGAGTGATTTAACAGCACATATTCGTACACACACTGGTGAAAAACCTTACAAGTGTGATATATGTCAGCGTAGTTTTACTAAAAAGAATAATCTTACAAGTCATGTGCGTACACACACTCGTGAAAAACCTTACAAGTGTGATATATGTCAGCGTAGTTTTACTAAAAAGAATAATCTTACAAGTCATGTGCGTACACACACTCGTGAAAAACCTTACAAGTGTGATATATGTCCGCGTAGTTTTGCTAAAAAGAATGATCTTACAAGACATGTGTGTACACACACTGGTGAAAAACCTTACAAGTGTGATATGTGTCAGCTTAGTTTTACTAAAAAGAATGATCTTACAAGACATGTGCGTACACACACTGGTGAAAAACCTTACAAGTGTGATATGTGTCAGCTTAGTTTTACTAAAAAGAATGATCTTACAAGACATGTGCGTACACACACTGGTGAAAAACCTTACAAGTGTGATATGTGTCAGCTTAGTTTTACTAAAAAGAATGATCTTACAAGACATGTGTGTACACACACTGGTGAAAAACCTTACAAGTGTGATATGTGTCAGCTTAGGTTTACTAAAAAGAATGATCTTACAAGACATGTGCGTACACACACTGTTGAAAAACCTTACAAGTGTAATGTGTGTCAGCATAGTTTCAGTTACAAGGTTACATTAACAAATCATATTCGTACACACACTGGTGAAAAACCTTACAAGTGTAATATGTGTCAGCGTAGTTTCAGCCAAAAGAATAATTTAAGAACTCATATTCGTACACACACTGGTGACAAACCTTACAAGTGTAATGTGTGTCAGCATAGTTTCAGTTACAAGGTTACATTAACAAATCATATTCGTACACACACTGGTGAAAAACCTTACAAGTGTAATATGTGTCAGCGTAGTTTCAGCCAAAAGAATAATTTAAGAACTCATATTCGTACACACACTGGTGACAAACCTTACAAGTGTGATATATGTGAGCGCAGTTTCAGTCAAAAGCCTCATTTAACATATCACATTCGTACACACACTGATGAAAAACCTTACAAGTGTGATATATGTGAGCGTAGTTTCAGTCGCAAGTTGACTTTAACAACACATATTCGTACACACACTGGTGTAAAAGCTTACAAGTGTGATATATGTCAGCGTAGTTTCAGCCTAAAGAATAATTTAACAACACATATTCGTAGACACTCTGGTGTAAAACCTTACAAGTGTGATATATGTGAGCGTAATTTCAGTATAAAGGATAATTTAAGAACTCATATTCGTACACACACTGGTGACAAACCTTACAAGTGTGATATATGTGAGCTTAGTTTCAGTCAAAAGGTTATTTTAACAAGACATATTCGTACACACACTGGTGAAAAACCTTACAAGTGTGATATATGTGAGCGTAGTTTCAGTCTAAAGAATAATTTAAGAACTCATATTCGTACACACACTGGTGTAAAAGCTTATAAGTGTGATATATGTGAGCGTAGTTTCAGTCGCAAGTTGACTTTAACAGATCATATTCGTACACACACTGGTGTAAAAGCTTATAAGTGTGATATATGTGAGCGTAGTTTCAGTCGCAAGTTGACTTTAACAACACATATTCGTATACACACTGGTTTAAAAGCTTACAAGTGTGATATATGTCAGAGTAGTTTCAATAACAAGCCTCATTTAATAAGGCATATTCGTACACACACTGGTGTAAAACCTTACAAGTGTGATATATGTGAGCTTAGTTTCAGTCAAAAGGTTATTTTAACAACACATATTCGTACACACACTGGTGAAAAACCTTACAAGTGCGATATATAAGGTGCTATAAAAATATCTGCCACGGCTTTAATGGGAGGTAGTATTGTGTTCAAATATTACAACAGTGAAGAACTTTCGTACCCCGGAACTGTTAATTCAATTTGAGAAAATAAAGTAGTTAAATAAACATTGACTCTACTTTGCATAACGTGGTTCACAAATTACGCGCGATGTGTCGCTTCGTCAATGAAAACAACTGCTATCTCTTTCCATCTTTCTGTGAATGAAAACTGAAATCAGCTAACTAGTTCGTCACTATCTAATCTACTAGGTACGCAATAATACCCAGGCAAATAAGTGTTTTAAAAGTGCAATTACTTACCAGTTACCGCATTCTTCCAAAAAACTGACGTAAATAAGATGATAAACTTCCCATCACACTTAAAACAGGCTTTGGACTGTCAAGTTAGTGTAAGAATCGCAATGTTTTTCTTATTATTTTAAACAATAGGTACTTAGATTAATATCAAATAACGATAAATTACAGTAACTTGGCGTGTTTAAAAGTTAATCATCTTATTTACAACAATTGCACCGTATTTACAGTTATTTACACAATCCCTACCTACTTATCTACAAAACTGTTGCACAAGTCCACCTTCGCGTTGCACACAAATGTAGGCACGCTTACGTACATGTTTATTTAATGTGTCCGTTTCACTTTTTACTTGCCTAAATGCGCGTTTGATGCGCCTTTTTAGTTCTTCCACACTTCTAATGTCATGTCCGGTTTGGCCGTACACAAGGTCCTTTACACGACCCCACAAAAAAAAGTCTAAAGGAGTTAAATCCGGCGAGCGAGGAGGCCACGGCACTGGCCCTCCTCGGCCTATCCACCTTTCACCGCCGTACCACACACCGTTTAAATATTCCCGTACGCTGATGGCGAAATGAGGAGGTGCTCCATCATGTTGAAAGTGAAGCCCTCTTACCTCTTCAAGAGGAATACGTTCCAACATTCTTCTCACACGGGTTCGTAGTAAGCGCAGATACGTGTCTCCGTTCAGTCTGTCCAAGAACACTGGTCCCAGTATTCTGTTGCCGAGTATCCCGGCCCACACATTAACACTAAACCGAGTCTGAAAGTGGTCAGGCCGCACAACACGAGGATTCGCCTCAGTCCAATAATGCGCATTGTGTATGTTGAACATACCAACCCGTGTGAATGTGGACTCGACAGTCCACAGAATGTTGCGGCGTTCTTCTCGAATCCAACTACAAAACGCGAGGCGAGCCGCGTAGTCATGTGGATGCAATTCTTGTACTCTTGTGAAGCGGTAAGGATGGAGCCCTTCCCGATTTAAAAGTCGCCACACGTAGTTGTCGCTCACGTCGAAGACTCGAGCAGCATCCCTGGTGCTCGCAAGAGGATGACGCCGGAAGAAGTCCAACACTTCCTCTTCGAGTTCGGCAGAATATGGAGGCCTTCCTGCGTCAAACGGAGGCGGGTCAAAGCGGCCGTGTTCTCTAAATCTGTACACGGCATCCAGAATGGTATGATGACTCACTCGCACACCAAACCTCTGCTGGTACAAGTTTACTGCATGCGCAGTTATGGAGTTACACTCGCGATAGCACAATACCATTTCAAGATATTCTTGATTGGAATACCGTCGTCTGGAAGGCATTTTTAAAAAGCTAACCGCTAGAACTAACTTCAGAGCGGGCGGGGGCGCGGGGGGCGACTGGCGAGCGGTGCGACGAACGGGGTGTGCGGGTGAGGGTGGGGGCGCGCGGGGCTGCGCTTTGACGACCGAGTAGCCGGCGCGCAGCGGCATCGTTTGATAAGAATGGCAACAGTTTATGAACGGCGCCGGCGTTTTGCGAAATGATTGAATGGAATTCGGTGCGGTGCGGCAACAGCTTATAAGTCTACGTGATGGTTTTATGCCAATAAATCAATTCAAATTTATACGTACAATTTTTTGTATGAAAAGAAATATGACATATGATCAATAATTTATCTTTACTATTGTAATCTATAAACACAATACTACCTCCCATTAAGCCGTGGCAGATATTTTTAAAGCACCTTATATGTCAGCGTAGTTTCAGTCGAAAGCCTCATTTAACAAGGCATATTCGTACACACACTGGTGACAAACCTTATTAATGTGATATATGTCATTGTAGTTTCAGTCTCAAGGTTACATTAACAAATCACATTCGTACACACACAGGTGACAAACCTTACACGTGTGATATATGTCAGCGTAATTTCAGTCACAAGCATCATGTAACAGATCATATTCGTACACACACTGGTGAAAAACCTTTCAAGTGCGATATATGTCAGGGTAGTTTTAGTCGAACGGTTACTTTAACAAATCATATTCGTACACACACTGGTGAAAAACCTTACAAGCTCGATGTATGTGAGTGTAGTTTCAGTCAAAAGGTTATTTTAACAACACATATTCGTACACACACTGGTGAAAAACCTTTTAAATTTGAAATATGTCAGCAGAGTTTTATTCAAAAGGCTTCTTTAACACGTCACATGCGTAGCGTAGTTTCGGTTAAAATCATCATTTTTCAGACCATATTTGTACACACACTGGTAAAAAACCTTGCAAGTGTGATGGCAGCGTTGTATTGGTGACTAAAGATATTTAACAATACATTTTAGTATCCACTGTGTAGCGAAATAAAAGTCCAAATCTTCCGCCACTTGTTAAACACTTATAATTTGTAGAAATAAAAATAACAGTTATAAATAAAAAATATGAAAAGGTATAAAAAAAGTCTTGTCGTGGGAATCAATTTAGTTGTGTAGGAATAATAGAAGTAACTTTGACCAATTCGCGATTGCAATTGCTTTTGGTGAAAAAGAATCCTTGTGTCGTCAAAGGTCAGAATGAATTGAAACAATATTAAGGGGTTTACCGGGGTGTAGAGATATCTAAAGAGACTTAAATTAAACATAATCTGATTGTACGGTTAAGAATATACAATATCAGTTCCTCCTTCACGGTGAAAACGCTGAACTCGTCGCCAAATTTTGGGCTGACTCAATCCGAAGAGTGGTCGCCACGTTAAGAAGAAGAAGATTCGTGGTCTATGTTCTAAGGTACTGGTCACCCTTCTGGCATGGTGTCACTCCATCTAATGGCACTCGAACTTCACGCTCGGTATGGCTATTCTGGAGGGTTTGGGAAAGAGCCAAAATGAAAGAAGGCCCTGTCAACTGGTTTTAAACCTATGACAAATAGAAAAAATCGGTTACGGACCAGCGACGAGAGTAGTCTTATGTTAAGGGGAAATTCGACAATAACAGCATTGAAGTATGGAAGTATTAAATAATTCATGAGTTCGAACTTCCGACCTCTTGAGTACGAGCTACACGTTATAGCCCCTCGACCAGATGAACTGTTTCAAACTCAAAACTCAAACTCAAAGCATTTATTTCAATTAGACCATAACAGGCACTTTTGAATGTCAGAAAAACAAAGAAGGCGAAGCTACAGTCCCAGACACAAGGCATAATAACTTGTGAAAGTACTGTAGTTGCCCATTCCAAAGCGTAGATCTCTATGGAGAAGAATGGGCAAGAAACTCCATGGACACTCTTTTCAATCAAAATATTTTTACAAGATCTTGGTTACATCATTCATGTTGAGATAATACATATATGTGAGAACGATGTAGAAAGATGTGCACATTAAGAGCGTCCAGAGTAAAAGATTAAATCAACAATTTAAAAACAAAGTAGTTAGAGTAAACCATGGCAGCTAAGAGATGACCAGTCCCAACTGACAGCGCCCGTTCACGAACATGACGCATGGATCAGCACCATTCAACTCAACCATTTTGAAGGGAACCGAATGATCCGACACACCCGCCACCATCAGCGAAACATTTGAGTGAGCATGACATTCTCTCAACCGCCAGGGCAAACTCGAGTCAATGAATGATAACTAAATGTAAATGGTAGCTTTACAGTACATAGTACTCACACATGTGCTATGCAATTATATAATACTAAGAGATTGAATCTATACAATGCAAGGATATTTTTACAATCTTCCGCAGCTTCCACATTAACTTCACATGTTAATCAATTAGTTTGCCCCTATGGTTGTGGAGCAGGACCAGCATTGAGCCAAGCATTTCTATCATCAATGTAATCCCCCAACTTATAATATGCTTGCCCACATAGTGTGCGTTTAATACAAGATTTAAATTTCGTCTCATTCAGTTGTAGAATGTGGGGAGGTATTTTATTGTAACATTTTAAACAGTACCCCATGAAAGATGAGTCTACTTTAGCTAGCCTGAAACCTGGCTGTACTAGTTGGTCCCTGTTTCTAGTACTATAGTGGTGTCTGTCGCCTCTTTTACTAAATAAATGCAGATTTTTTCTAACGTACATGATGTTTTCATATATGTATTGACAAGGTACTGTCATGATGTTAATTTCCTTAAACAGTTCCCTAAGAGAATCGCGCTTACGAAGATCATATATCGCTCTGATGGCTCTTTTCTGCAGAATAAATATAGACTCGATGTCTGCAGCCCGTCCCCATAGTAAGATACCGTATGACATAATACTATGGAAATAACTAAAATAGACTAGCCTCGCGGTATCTACATCAGTAAATTGACGGATTTTTCTAACAGCATATGCTGCTGAACTCAGCCGTCCTGCAAGAGATGTTATATGCGGACCCCATTGTAGCCTTGAGTCGAGCGTGATCCCCAGGAAAACAGTATTTTCGACGAATTCTAGTTTCTCTTGGTTCAATACTATGTCACTATCACTACTTTTGACATTCGGTAGAGTAAATCTTATGCACTTCGTTTTTTTCCCATTTAATACTAGATTATTAGCGGTGAACCAATTATGAACCTGCAGTAGGGCGTTATTTACGACGTCGAGATTTGTGGCACGTCTGTTTACCTTAAATATTAAAGATGTATCGTCAGCAAACAACACCATTTGTGGTTGGTTTTTAAATAAATGGGGTAGATCATTAATATAGACCAAAAAGAGGAAAGGACCTAATATCGACCCTTGTGGCACACCCATGCTTACTTTTAGACCCATTGAATTGACACCATTTATTTGTACTTGCTGATGTCTATCGGTTAAATACGATTTCAGTAAACTGAGCGCAAGTTTCCCTAAACCGTAATGTTCAAGTTTTAAGAGCAGGGTTTCGTGGTTAACGCAATCAAATGCCTTTGAGAGGTCACAGAAGATTCCTATGGCATCTTGCGCCTCTTCCCACGCAGTAAATATGTGTTTTAATAAGGTGACACCGGCGTCAGTCGTACAACGTCCTTTAGTGAAACCATACTGTTTCTCATGTAAGATTTTATTGGCGTTAAAGTGGTTGAGCATTTGATTAAGCATTACCTTTTCAAACACCTTGCTAAAAACCGGCAACACGGATACGGGTCTATAGTTATTGGTGTCTTTACTGTCCCCGGATTTGAAAAGTGGTATTACCTTACTGAATTTCATAAGGTCCGGGAAGACTCCTTGGTCCACACACAAATTAAATATTAAGGCTAAGTATGGTGCTATAGTCTCAATAATAGCTTGACAAACTTTAATCGACATTCCCCATAGATCTTCGGTTAATTTGATTTTGATTTCTTTAAAAGCTTTAATAACTGCTATGGGGTTTATTTATTTATTTATTTAAACTTCATGTACAAAAGTGGTACATAGGCGGACTTAATGCCACAAGGCATTCTCTACCAGTCAACCTTGGGGTCAAATAGGACAGCATAGTGATAGAGTACAAAAAAATAAATAAGAAAAATATCATTCTGTTAACATAAATTGAAATACATAAATAGGCACATACTAATACATATATATACAAATAAAATGAAATAAACTAATATATATTATAATACATACAAATAGTCCAAAATACGAGAAACATTCTAATAATTACTATGACTACTAATGACAAGCTTATGAGCAATTTAGTCTGATTTCAAATAGTACTTCCGTACTGTTCTTTTGAAAGCCATTTTGCTTTCAGCTTTTTTAATGCCAAGGGGTAGCGCGTTCCAGAGCTTTATTGTTGAGACAGCGTAAGAATTGGACATAAAACCAGTACGATGTGAGGGAATTTCAAGGAGCAGGAGGAGGAGTTTATATGCTTAAATTGAAACTCATCCGGACAGGCTGTAACGTTCGCCTTCAATAACTCAATAGAACGCAAGGGTGAGGAATTTATGGTTTCAGTAGTTTTAAGTGGGATATTAGTGAAGAAATCTACAAATTCTTGAGCAACTTCGTTTTTAGAACTCCGAAGACCACGTGAGGTCTCTAGTGTAATATCATTCCCATATTTTTTATTTCTATTCGTTTCAGTATTGATAATTTTCCAGACCGTCTTTATTTTATTATCGGCCGATTTAATCTTGTTGCTAATGAATAAGCCTTTAGCTACCTTACAAGTGTTTTTAAAAAAAATTGAGTAAGTTGCAACATATTTATTAAAAGTTTCCGAGTTGATGTAAGGCTTAAGGCCGTACAGCTCAAACAATCGCTCCCTACTTTTCCTAATACCTTTAGTTGCCCAGTCACTCAACATAAACTTTGGGCAAATAGATTTAGTTTTAATTTTTAATGTATTATTGAACTCTGTGTAAACTACCGAAAAGAATTCCTCATAAAATTGATTAACATTTTCAATAATATGCCCCGGAATGCCTAAATTACTAATTAAGTTATTATTAAATTTATTCAAATTGGTCGGTGTTATTTGTCTAGATTTTATCTGGATTTTCTGTATTGGTGTGTAGGATTCGAAAACAACGGTTTGACCGCTGTGATCAGAAGGAAGGTAATTTACAATGGATTTATCTAAGTAGTCGCAGCTACAAAAAACATTATCAATACATGTAGCAGTATTTCTAGTTATTCGAGTTGGTTCCGAAAACACGTTTAACAAGTTAAATGATTTAAAAAGATGTAATAATCTACTGCTATTTGAATTTTTGTCTAAAATATTAACATTAAAGTCTCCACAGACAACTAGTGATTTGTTACCAGTTGCAAGTTTTGCTAAAGTATCTTCCATTACTGACTCAAATAAAGAGTAGTTTTGATAGTTTGGGGGTCTGTAAACGCACACTATGACATGCTTATCCAGCTCAACACAAGACAGCTCAATGTTATGTTCCACCGATAGATCAACAATGTCATTACGAGTCTTAAATTTGATACAATTTCTAACTAAGATTAATGAACCCCCCCGAATCTTAGCTTTCCGGTTAAAGCAACTGCCTACACTGTAATTTGCGTAATTAATTAGCATTTCATAGTCTTTTAACCAGTGTTCTGTGAAACAAACAATTTCAAACTTTGTTTTTTCTAAAAACAATTCTATTTCTAATTGCTTTGAAGAGAAACCTTGAATATTTTGATGAAACAATTGCATTGAATTCTGCTTAGCCCCTTTTTTACATTTAGCTATTTGTGAGCAAGAAGGTACATTGTTGCTGTTCGGTGTAACATTAATGTTACTGGTATCTTCCGTTGTCTTACTAACTAGTTTAAATGAGCATCCGGAGTGAGCCCCATGCCATTACAAGGCAATGAGATCCTACTACTAGTGGACCCCACTCGAGATTCATCCAAAACAAAACATGGATCTTCTCTGTAATTGTAAAAATAATTATTAGTTTTATTACTAATAGTCGCAGTATTAATGATAGGACTGAACATCGACATACTACTTATGTCTGAGTTAATATTATAAACTAATAGCCTAGCTATTTTGTGTCTACAACTAATAGGTAGATACACTTTACCCCGTGTCGACTTAAGTTTACCAACAAAACTGTTGATATCCAGATATATAAGCCTGTCACTATAGTGACCTACTAAGAAATGAATATGCTTATTCAGCATGTGAATATAATTGTTTTTTCTGGTTGACAAATTTTCAAAATATGGGAACGCACACAATATTATTTTTCGACAATTCAACTTTAACAACTCTGTTACACTGTCTGTAATATCTTGGTTTTTAATTTTCGAACTATTTCCTATAAATATTGTTATATCAGTATTAACATTATATACATTTCTAGTTGCTGTTGACATTATCTGTTTGTAAGTTGACCCTGGCATACAATGATTTTGGTTGGGAAAATTTAGTTTGTCGCTTACTAATTTACCTACACCTCTTCCTATACTATCTGAGAACATTACTGAGTAAGAACAATCATGACTATCATATAACTCAGGCTGTACAATTTGTAAATCTTGTGAAATATTAGCTAATTCTTGCTTGAGTATACAATCCTGAGAAGAATTCACAACCTGGGACGGGTCTTCCATTACCTCAGGCTGGACAGTATCATGGTTGGGACTTGTCTGACAACTACATTGACACATTACTAACTCATTTGCAGCATGAATATGTTCCCTAATTTGGTTCTGAGAGATTGCATACCTACTGGAAAGGGAACAAAGTGAGTCCTGAAGTATCTGAATTTCAGACTGCAAATGTTGAGTATCAATTTCATAAATTTTTACACTATCTTCTAATGTTATTTCATAATTATTTAACTTATTAACTAAATCAACACGCTCTTTTCTCAGTGAAATACATTTGGAAAAGTGTTTATGTTGTTTCCTAAATTGATAACATTTTTTAATTATTCTGTTCAGTTTTGCATATTTTTTAATTTTCTTATTGCTAACTGTGTAATTTTGTTTCAATAAGGAATCCTCAGTCAGATCAATAGATATTAAGGAAGAGGGGTTACAATTACTATTTAATAATTCATTATATAAGAGGTTTGTTTTTGTAACCTGAGTACATTCTATTTCTTTCTGTAATTTTAAGATACAACTTTTAGCATGAATTAATTCATCTTCCAGGTCCCTAATTCTATATAAAACCTCCTCATACAGGTTACTACAATTATTAAAACCATCCGTGACAACCTTCAGTTGATCCCGTTCATCAACAACGTCCAAGTATTGCTGATGAAGGTCTACTAGCTCCCGTTTTAAGCTTGAGTTTTTGCCATTCACTTTATCGACTTCCACCTCACTCTCTTCTCTCTCCTGTAACAGTTGTTGGACTTGGAGATTAGATTCTTTGAGTTCTTGGAGGGCCGTTCTCAATTTTAGCTCCAAATCCTGAGCAGTAGCTTTACGGGTCATCACAGGCATGGTTTTTAGATTGGTTACTGAAATTAGAAGTAAAGAAACGGTGAGAACTAATAGAATGGATCAATAAAGAAAAGTTAGCGATGAAAGGGAAAAAAGAGAAAAATAAACAGAAAAGCCTCCAGTTATGAAATGAGGTAGGCTGCTAAATTTGCTTTAAAAGATTATCTATATACTCAATGTATCTAATTGAATATTCAATTTCACACTGGTTTTGTTGTCTTAGGGTTTTTTTATTTTTGTACTTTAAGTGGGTAGCTCGATTAGAAAAGTAAAAATTAAACTTTGTTTTTAAGATATTACTTCAAGCCAATAATGATCATAAACGTTATATCTATAAATTAATGTTAAAAAGATCAAAGAGTTGTGGAATAACTCTTTGTTTCGTCTTATTTTTATTTTATTTTTTACGACCGGTTGTCAAGCGATTATAACCAGTGCAGGGTATTAAATCAGCAAAAAGAATAATACTACAAATTAGCATGGATGTGTTTTATAGTTAAAGTGACGTTTGTATGCTGTTATTAAATAAAAGGAAACAATACTTCCCCTGAATTATGTCCGTATAAATCCGTAGTTAGAACATCAGCTGTTGTTTTTAGGTTACCGGTAACGTTGTATTACCGAAAACTTTATTAATCATTAGGATAACAATTTTCCTGAGTATTTACGCATTTATAATACGTTTACACAAATAATTACACTATAATATAACTTATTTTCTAATTAAATATTTTTTTAAAATACGAAAGAAAATTTGACATGTCACTTGGGCAGTGTTGCCACCAAAAAAAAAAAGTGTTGGAGGAGGAATCGAAATTACGCGTTCATTTCTACGCTTAGGAATTATTTAATTAATGACGTCGTTAGATAATGGACACATGAGAAATAATAATTGTTCTTGTCTTTATTTTTGCACCACCTTGTATTAAGTCAATTCATCAATCATGTAGTAGGTAGGTAGGTAATAGGTAGTTAGTAGGTAGGTAATAGGTAGGCAGTAGGTCCGTGGTTGGTAGGTAGTAGGTAGGAAGATATGTAGGCAAAAGTGCATTGCAACGCATGCCGGGTACAGCTAGTAAGTTAATAATTTTATCGTAAAAATTGTTCATATAATTGTTGTTTTTTAATAATTGGTATGTCAATTGGCAAAACATTGTGTAATTATTACCTAAGTTTACGAATAAATGATTCTGATTCTGAATCGAAGTGAAATAGAAGTGTGATATCTAAGTGAATAGTGATCAGTGATGTATTTCTGATCGAGTTTTGTGATTAATATAGATATTTGGTGTTTAATCGGTATTATTTAATTTATCTCATACCCAGCTCGTAACAATATCCTCGTATCCCCAATGTATTTAGAATGTTGTACTTACCTGATTTATTCTCGCAGGGCCGGCTGTTGCGGAGCAACCAAAACTACACTTACGAAGAATACAATTAGAAGACGCAACACCAGCCGACCAAAAGATAAACCAAATATCGGACTCGAAAATTATCCGAACCACTCAAAATCGTACGACCAAATTTATTACTAAGCTAAAAAAGCCTCACGAATGTGGTAGGTGCCACTATAAGTGTAGTAAAAAGAGTGTTTTTACAAAACACATGCGTACACACACTGGTGAAAAACCTTACAAGTGTGATATATGTCAGCGTAGTTTCAGGCGAAAGCTTCATTTAACAGATCATATTCGGACACACACGGGTGAAAAACCTTACAAGTGTGATATATGTCAGACTAGTTTCAGGCGAAAGCCTCATTTAACAGTTCATATTCGTACACACACAGGTGACAAACCTTACACGTGTGATATATGTCAGCGTAATTTCAGTCACAAGCATCATGTAACAGATCATATTCGTAAACACACTAGTGAAACACCTTACAAGTGTGATATATGTCAGAGTAGTTTCAGTCGAAAGACTCATTTAACAGAGCATATTCGTACACACACTGGTGAAAAACCTTACAAGTGTGATATATGCCACTGTAAGTTTAGGATAAAGAGAAGTTTTACAAGACATGTGCGGACACACTGGTGGTAAACCTAAATATAAAGGAAAATAGGCAAAATTGCTCTAGCGTCCAATAGCGTTAAGATATACAGGGTGGTATGTTTTATTTATTTATTTATTTTACTATTTATGTACACACAGTAGACAACACAGGAAAATAACATTATAATATATGAGTACATAGGTACTGCTTATTTCATACGAAATTTCTGCCAGCAGACCTGCAAAAGGAGAAATGAAAAAGAAATGTGTGTGAGAAAAGGAAGAGAATAATGAGTTTATGTGCCTTACCTAACTTAACCTAAAATATTATATATAAATACACATATAAGTAAATATTAATATATACTTAAATAAATACATAATATTAAGATATATAAACTAATAAAAATATATAATAAATCATGATTGAGAGGAAAGGTAATGCTCTTTCACTCTAGCTTTGAACAATGAAATGATCTTCAAATCACGAATGCTAGGCGGAAGTGAGTTCCACAACCTTACAGCATGAACGGAAAAGGAGTATGAGTAATAGCTGGATTTATGAGGATGGGATTTAAGCAGGGATCTAAGGTGCGATCTACACGGTGCGTCAGTCGGGCGGGCATAAGAAAAACGCTCGCGCAGGTAAGAAGGATAGGACGGGTTGTGTAGGATATTGAAGAGGAGACATAGGATCCTAGCGTTCCTGCGAAGGCGGATTGGGAGCCACTTGAGTTCTTTGCGAAGGTGAGAAACGTGGTCATATTTACGGAGACCAAAAATAAAGCGAATACATAAATTTTGCAAGCGCTCAAGCTTATTTAACAGCTCCTCAGTAGCATCTAATGCCACCTGTGTGTGTGTTTTAATGCCACCTGGACGGAAAATACTCTAAATACTGGAGATAGAAAATTTTACTCAAAGGAATCATTCCTTTATTTTTAATAAGAAATAAATCTGCATTCAAAGATTTTAGAAAATTCGCTTGCCACACTCTGAAATCGAACCGGCTAAATTCCAAAAAAAATAACACCCTATACTTTTGTGGCATCAATCGATAGGGTCAATCATAAGGATCAAACCTCTCTAACAAATGAAAGGAAAACCATACCATAAACCAAAATTCAATGGGATAAGATAAAGCACTTTTACTCTGAGGTCCATCCGATTACTCATGTTAGTACTTACCTAATTAACTATTATCTTTGACGTGATTTATTTTTTAAAATGACGAATGGCGCTCCGGCCCATAACAACAGAATCACCACTGGCTATGTTAATAACCACTTCAATACCTGGATTGGTACAAACGGCACAATCAGATGGCCTAGACCACTAGACTTTAGATTTTTAGGGTTCCGTAGTCATCAAGGAAAGGAATCCTTATAGTTTCGCTAGGGCTGTCTGCCTGTCCGCAGCTTAGCTCAAAGACTCTTAGTGCGAGAAAGCTCCTGTAATGAACAAACATCAGGACACTATATTAAGTGCTAAAAAAATATTAAAAATAACTTAAGTTTTATAAATAGATCCATGGCAAGTTCCAAATTGAAAATCCCCTAAGACGTTTCCCGACCCTGGGATCAAACTGGAAACCAACTTTGACGATGCCAAAGTCTGACTCAAAGTCAGGTCTAGGTATTCCTGTTTTTATGCACTTATTGTCCTATTGGAACAAACCTGAAGTCGTGAATAGATATCTGCCATTCCCTAGATTTTGTCGACTTCATCATCTGCCTAGCCTTTTCCCAACTATATTGGGGTCGGCTTCCAATCTAACCGGATGCACCTGAATACCAGTATTTTACATGGAGCGACTGCCTATCTGACCTCCACAACCCAGTTAGTACTGGGTAATAAGATACCCCTTGGTAAGACTGGTTGTCATTTGGTCGACTTGTGCTGACATAAAAGTAGTTTTTCGCGGTTTCAGGGTTGTCTTTGGTCCCATGTATAAAGAACCTACTACGATCTATTCTCAGGTTTTCAGTTATGGCACCTGGTAACTGTCACGCTACGAAGGGTATAGTATATATGGTCTGTTTAATAAATGGCTGTTGGAAATGTAAATAAATGGATCAGAACGTGCCTGACGTTACTAAAATAACCTTAGTTGTCAAGCGAGAATCGTGTTCAAGATAATTAAAAAAAATAGAATTTCGGGTCTTACGTTATAATAAAATATGTAAATGTATCTAAAGCACGAAATAAAGGGCCTCAAAAACTCGTCCGCATCGCTGTCGACGGGGAATACAAGGAATAGAAGGCTGGCAGCATTGCCACGTTGGATGGCAATGCTGATTCTTCTTGATTGGCTATTTCGGGTTTGAAGAGCTTCAATTCATAACTCATACCACAAATATTGATACTGTACTGCATTGAGTTTAGGTGTACCTATACTTAATAAAGAGTAGACTGAAGCTGTAATGTTTATTGTTTCATTATGATTATCAATAAAATTGTTGTCAGTCTAATTATTGTGTTTTACTACCAAGGAATGAATAAATACACCCGGCAAACCGAGTTAGAACACTGAACACTCGGCCAACGTGTGATTGGTGTTTACGGACTGCATCCATCCAGGCCCGCCGCTAGGTGTTTGAGCGCCCGCGTACAATACTAATTAACCCGCCTGCTACGGCTCTATGTTCTAAATTGTCACATTAGGATGTCAAAGTTGTTTGAAATACTCGGACTGCCTAACTTCCCAAAAAATGTAAGCTTACCAAACCATGATAAGTATTCATTCAAGAGCGAGCGAAGCTAACTCGTTAAATTGGAGCTTCTGATACGACGAACGAGATAAGCCATGAAAGAGCGAGCGAAGCGATCTCGGAAATTTGTAATTTTTCTTGACCGCGATAAGCCAAATCGTTATTGAAAACTGACGTTGACGATTCTATATTACTTCTATACTCATTGTTACTCGTATGAATGCCACCCACATCCATCTACAGACCTTCCTGAAAGAGTAGTTTTGGCCGAAAGGTGTCGTATACCTACCAACGATTCCGAGGACGGTTACGCGACACCACGCAGCAAAACACGACGCCGTTAACGACACGTGTATAGTTATAGTTCAATATGGAAGGATGTATGGTTATTGTATTAGTTTATTTGTATATTTATATATGGGCCTTAGTTGCTTGATAAAAAAATGATTATTATCATGTCTTTTATTCGTTTTAACACATTTTATTTATATTTTTAAATATCCTAATATAAAACGTAAAAAAAAAATTTGTAGCCGACCGGCATCGGGAACACTGTCCGACCTACTGGTGGTCATTACTCTTGAGAGAGGAACTTCCTAACGATATTATTATTGTTTAATCAGAAATAGTTTAGGTAACAAAGTTACTGTACTCTTGGCTATCAACGAAAAATGCTTGAGAAAATACCATTGAAAACAGAAACAACAAATCCGTATCGCTCCCCACCGGATATACTTCTTCATTCAAGTATATGTAGCTTTGAAATGGTGGTGAATAATTCCACAAAAAGCCCGTAAGCTCCGTGAACAATTCTTTTGTTATTCCGTCAGGATACAGAAATAAAGAAATTCAAGGGTTTTTTTTTTATTTTCACGCTGATTTCATATGTTTCGTCGAACCATATCAAGGCTGTCGGAGGCAACATGTAGCGAGCGGTTCACGCTACAGAGAGCTCCGATAGGCTGGGGACTGCGGTAAAGAAATGACGAAGAACAAGCATAAAATCAAAACATTTAAACTCACAGCGCGACAAAAAAGTTAAGACGGTTGCGAAACTACATATTTCCTACCTGGCAATGTCAAGTTTTCTGTCAAACTTGGTAATGTCATAGACATATTATTCTATAATAGAATTGAAACTTTTTGTCGGGCTGTACACAAAAATAACTGCCAGACTCGGAACAACTACTTCTAAAATGTAGGCATGTAAATCGTCAAAAAAAACGTTAAAAGTTTGAATAAAATATGAAATTTATTAGTTTTTGAGATATGGAACTTTTTCGTCAAACTGCAGCAGTAACTTTATTTTTCATTAACATGCTATGAAAAGCAAATTCAGTTTTGCTGTTATGTAAATTTACACATGAAACGTGTAAATATACTCGCGCTAAAAATCGTCACAAATATTGTTATTACATTGTTTGATGCTACGGAACCCTGTGTTTGAAAGTCCGACTTCACTGTGTGACAGTGACTGTGTTAACTGGCCAGTTTCTTTTTTTTGTGTGTGGTTGTCCTGTAGTGTTGTATAGTGTGTGTGGTAGTTCTGTATTTGTTTATCTTGCCTTTCACAAAAAGCGGCAGAAAATATTGTTCGGCGTTTCGATTCTTGCTTTTTCTATCGCTTATTCCTCTACGATTGAGAAGTAGTTTATTTATGACTCAATTTGTTAGTTCACGGTTCAAACTGCTAAATGTGGTGTGAATTGTTACAAGTTCGTGTAATATTTGAACAAATAAATTTTAACATGCTTAGTGAATGAGAATTGTCCTTTATAACCAATGTGGTGTTTTCGTACTCTGTGCCTGCTTTGAAAACCTTGAAACACCGTGAAATGTCAATGTCAATCTGTCAGTGTCAAGTTGTCAACGAAAACAAAAGTAGCTAGCTTGTTGTAACTGAATAATAGAAGTTTATTTTCGTTTTGTTACCGGTATTCGTACAGTAGGTGCAGTAGATGGTGTCTAGGGACTAATAAACTAATTTCTATTAATTATAAGCTGTCCTACGAGTGATATAATAAGTATAGCACTCTCCGGCCGCTGGCGTCTTACCGTGGTCCTAAAATAGACTACTCACGATAATTGCTTAGGGTCTTAAATAATACAATTTACAAGCTGTAAAATTAAGCTTAGTCGCGACACTTTCGTATACATACTCTAAAAGAAGTCGCATTAATACAAGCATCGCCTGTTATTTGTATGCAGCAGAATTTCCAAGTTGAAGTAATTATCTTCAGTGATACTTAAACAGTTACAAGATGGAAAAACTGCCAATGTGTAGGATATGTCTAGCGGAGAATATTCGCATGTATGTGGTGGTCAACAAGAACTTGCATGAACTATATGAGAGGCTGACTGATATGCCAGTAAGTTGATACTTTAATAATATTTATATTTCTTGAACATTTGTATTTAAATGCCTCTTTTACTCGAGGAATCATATGAACTCTTTGTTAGAGGTTTGGAGGAAAGGGAAATCAACCTTATTGGTGAAAGAAAACTTAATGATAAAGAAACCTGTGCTTAAAATAACTTATAAGTCCACCGGTGATCAATGTATACACCTTCTTTGTAAGAGGTGTTTAAAAAGTGTTACTGCACAAAACCTGTAGCCTACAGTGTTTGCAAAATATTATTCACAAACCCAAAAAACTGAAACTCAAAGTTTTGTTGCAGTTTGTAACTGACGACAGTAGACCGATCCTCGCTTGTTCCTTCTGCTGTGCTAAACTAAAGCAATGCTTCCGATTGCTGAGGAAATGTTTGGAAGCAGAAGAGCTGTTCGCTCAGATAATGAATGGGAATTATGAGGTGAGGTGTTCTTCAACAGATATTTACTGTTTATTGTGTAAGTAATAGCCTTCATTAACATTTTTTATGTAATACTGTAATCATCTTTTTACAGCCAAAACCTTTAATAAACCAAGACCACTTAGAGGTTGCCCATGGGTTTATTATCTCTCCTATAGAGATCATAAGTATAGTTGAAGTTTGTCAAACAGAAAGCGTTGTTGTGAAAGAAGAATTACCAGCTGTTTGTGAGAGACAAGATGATATTCTTGAGCCAAAGGAGGACGCTCAATGTGATGGTATGTTTTCAAGACAAAAAATTATTGATAAAGTAATATCTTCTAACAAATAACATTACAATGTATTGAATAGAAAAGTTTTGTTTGAACGCACAAACGGTTACCACTTATTCACGCAACATTCTGAACCTACATAGAAATGTTTCATTGGTTATTAAAAAAAAAACAGCCATACCTACACAGTCAAAATGTATGGAACAGCTTATTTTTGTTTTTACGTGGAAGTGACTCCAAATGATGTACTGCATACATGGTGACCGTTTTCATGTCAGTGTCATAACTTACTTTTTCAGTGTATTATACAGTCAAAACGATTTCATGTTGTAATATGTCTCTGTGTCATCTGCTCAATAAAATTGTAAATCTCTTAATTGTTTTTATTTACTTACATATCTAGAACTGGAAAATCTAGACAATAGCCGTCTACATGAAGAAGTTATACTAGCAAGCAGTTCTGAATCTGATTCAGAAGATGATGTACCTTTAATGGAGTTTAAAATAGAAGAGGAAGAAGAACAAGAAGCATCTAAGGAGGAACGCAGAGCTGTGGGCACCAAAAGTAAGTATTAGTTACTTAATCAATAGAAGGTAGTGTCCAACCTAAGCTTCCGCTTCGGCCACCTTCGGCCAACGAAACACCTTCGGCTTCGGCCAATATGGGCCGTAGTACTGTACAGGGGGAATACTGAGACGGGGCAGTAAGGGCAGATACCTTAACCGTTGTTGCTATATGAAAACGGTTTTAGGAGACTTACTTGAGCTTGAATTATACATATGTTATATATGCTACAAATAAATAAAATTGAAGTGTCTGTTTGTGATATCTAAATAACAAAAAATAATACATTCTAACAGTAGTTAGGGTCATAAACTTTAGGGCAAAGTGGCACAAGACCACGGCTATCCTCTGAATAAGACATGAATATTTTATTAAAAAGTTTTTTAATAAGTTCAATTATGTAGTGTGTATACATATATCTGTCGGGTATTGTCAAGATTTATTCTGTTAGGTACGAGCCTCACGCGGGTAGACGATGGGTTTCGTTCTACGAAAACACACTGGGTGCGATACACTGTTTCTAGCAAAACTAATGAATATCTTTATGTTGCAACTTAACACAATAACACGGGGCACAATGAATTGGGTGCAGTTCCAAGATATCTCAACTTTGCCGCGATCAGAAATTGACTGTCGCCCTCGCCTCGAGCTGAACATCAGGGCTCTGTATGAGCATGCTGTGTTGTGGGTAGACTGGTAAATTAGCCGCGAGATGTCACCACAGCACACAGGCGCGCTTTCTAATTCATTTTATGTCCATACTAACACCGCATCCGACGTATCTATTTTCAATCAATACATCCAATGCTTTTTGAATGTCTTCCCATTCAGGTATTTTTAAATCTGCCTAATAAAATATCTCCAATTCTTTAGTAAAAAACTCGCCGCAATTTTTGTGAGGTTTAGAAAACCGGGACAATTTTGCGTCCCGAGGCTTCTTTCGGAGACAACGGGACATAGAACCGAAAAACGGGACTGTCCCATTCGAAACGGGACGTATGGTCACTTCAACCATAGTCTATAATAAAATACTGTTACGCCGTTTGCTTTACGAGAACATTCTAGATTACGTTCGAGTCTAGAATGTTCCACTATGGAACCATCTAGTCTAGAAGATTCGAGAGCAATCCTAGAATGTTCCTCTATGGAACTGTGAAGAAGGTTCCAGAAAGTTGTGGAACTTTCTCGAAGGATCGGTATATAAATAGCCGTGGTGTTTACGGGAGCAATGACTCTGATTTAGGCGATACAACGAAGCGAATCGAAGTGAAATAGAAGTGCGATATCTAAGTGAATAGTGAGCAGTAGTGTATTTGTGATTGAGTTATAAGTGTTTTGTGATTAATAAAGATATTTGGTGTTTAATCGGTAGTGTTTTAATTTATCCCATATCCAGCTCGTAACAATTTGTTGTCAGAAGTGAGGGATAAATTATGCCAATTCTACCAAAGGACGTCACGAACGGACACCGGGTGGTGTCCAGCCTTCGTCAGAGCCAGTCGCTGGCCCATCCTCAGTTTCTCCAGGATCAGTGGCGCCAGACTTGTAGTGGTGCTGCTGCTGGAACAAGCCCGCCGTCAGGAGGAGCAAGCTCGCCGGTTAGAAAAGCAGTTGCAACCAGATAAGAAGGAGCAGGCTCGCCGTCAACAAGAGCAGGCCCGCCGGTGAGAAGAACATATGCTCCTCATAAAGGATCTTCACGACACGTTTAGTAAAGATCTCATCGTATCTGCGAAGCCAAGTTTAGATTGCTGGTGTGAAGAAGGCTTTAGGTGAACTTAAGGCTAGAGACAGGAATGTGGCTTCAGTGGTTGCTGCACCTTCAGCACGTGCTCTTAAGGTGCCGCGACTCGACAAAACATCTTGGTGGTAGGTCTATAAGATCCAATTTGAGGCAGTTATGATGGTGAATGGGTGGACCATAGCGCAAGCCATGACCGCGCTCACTTTGAAACTCCGTCAAGCCCTAACCATTCTTGAGGCAATCTGCAAGGATGTGACCTACGAGCAGCTGCTGGAGGCGTTAGAATTCAGAATCGGCGACGCGCAGCTGGAGCTCGTATTTCGTGCTTAGTTGAAGGATCGTGTTCAAAGTAGTGCTGAAAACCTAAAGCAGCGGGCCCTGGAGGTTAAAAAGCTATTTCGGAAAGCTTACCAGTCTACCCCTGCACTTATCGATGGAAATCTGGTACAGGCGTTCGTTGATGGAATACGTGAATTGGAAGTTATAGCCGCTGTGAAACTTGGGCATCATGAGGCACTGAAAGACGCATTGGCCCATGCTTTAGAGGTAGAGGCAGTGTGCCAAGACCACCGAACGCACCGCGTCAGGCAAGGATTCAGCCCTAGGTGCTACACTTGAGGAGAAAGGGGTCATCTTCGGTCATGCTGTCCTAAGCGCAGTACACCGAGAGAAGATCAATCCCAACAGGGACGAGTGGCTGAAGTGACTGCCCAGTCACAGCAGGGAAACGAATAAGTGCCAGGAATGGGGGGCGGGTGCTGGCTGTGCTCTTGCAATACCATGAAAGAGAACAGCCTGACCATCAAAGGATTCGATCAACCCATGATACTGAAGCTTCGCACACGGTCGTCAATTCTCACCTAGCAAGTCGGTTTCTTGGGGACTACTTCAATAACCACGACCATTTACAATAATCGCATAATAAAGCATATGAACATCCGAACGTCCTCGTCGTCGTCGCAACACTCGCAACAAGTGAACTTTTCTTACTATGTGTCCTAAACACATAGTTTCGGGGGAAAGTTTTCAAACCGACCCGGAGAAAGTAGTCGCCGACAAGGATTGGCCAGTTCCGAAAGATACGCATTTCAGGTATTAAAGAAACGTGTGTGCAATACTCCCATTTTGGGATATCCTTGCACTAAAAATAACTTCATAGAAATTACGGCGTTACGAGACGAGAGCTACTTGCCGTAGCAAAGACATTGTAGCACTTCAGTAAATATTTGCTGGGTAATCATTATTGATTGCAAAATGCTATTATTCAGTAAATGACTTTTTAAATGACACTGACTTATGATTGAATAATTGAATGTATTGACTAATTTTATGTAATTTATATTGACATACCTAATGTTCTCATTCACTCAATGTATCCTATTTTTATTCCAATTGTAGTAAGTAGATTTTATTTTTTAAATTATGAATGTACTATGTCGACTATTTCTGTTTAACTCTTAACCAGTATTTAAGTTAATTCTCAAAGTAGTTGACAATTCCATGAATGTTTGCATGCCTAAGATAAGGTAGATTGTACAGTCACGAGCATCAACATGTATACACTTACCTAAATTCAAATGCGATTCTCTCGTGTAATAACGATTGCAACTTTGTAATAATAGCCTGGGCAATGAATGATTGTGGTTGGAAAAGTTGAAAGCAGAAAATCTGACTTATGAACTTTGTTTGGACTATTTAGAAGATAAACATATTAAAAGTCCTGACCCCTCCGAGGTGAGCCCGAGGGATGGGGGGGCAAAGAAGGTCCTGTTTTTTGGTTTTTTGCTTATATCTCCAAAACGATGCATCGTATTAAATTTTGTTGTACTACATAATAAAACATCATAAAATTCTCTTTAATTTCTCTTTTTTTAATTTAAGTTACTTAGTTTGATGTACAGAATGCTTGGTTGACGGCTTGGTGAAGGGTCTGTTTACACCCCGTATAATTATAATAATTTAAATAAATATTAATGTATAAATTCAATACATGAGTAGTAAAATTATATGTATACAATTATTTATAAGCCTGCCTACACTAAACAAAAGAGTAACTTAATATTAAAATTGTAAATATTTATAATAGCCCTCCTCCTAATTCTAATTTTGTTATGCCCGACAGGGCCCACAATGATCCAAAACTAATGTATATATCCTTATGTACCTACCACCTAAGTTCACATTGTGGAATGCAATAAACTTATTGAGTATTGAGGATATCAGACATTGCGACCAACAGGTGTCTGAGAAGATGAAAACCCGTTATGACCGGAAAGCGAACAGTAGAGGTCTCGACGATAATTCACTGGTGTGGTTGCATAACCCAGTGCGCAGCAAGGGGAAGTCTCCGAAATTGCAAGCAAACTGGTATGGACCATACCGAGTCGTGCCTAGGATCAACGAGGTCACCTACCGAGTATAGAAGGGTCCACGAGGTGCGCCTAAGATTGTCCATGTAGACCGATTGGCGCGATTCTCCGGGACGAATGATGATTGGAAATGATGCTCGGGACGAGCATGTAGAGGCATAAGGAGGGGACAGTGTTACGGCGACGGCTTTATGAGAATATTCGAGATACGTTCGAGTCTAGAATGTTCCGCTATGGAACTATCTAGAAGATTCGAGAGTAATCCCAGAATGTTCCGCTATGGAACTGTGAAGAAATTTCCAGAAAATTGTGGAACTTTCTCGAAGGATCGGTCGACATATAAATAGCCGTTGTGTTTGCGGGCATATCACTAATTTAGGCGATACAACGAAGCGAATCGAAGTGAACTAGAATTGCGATATCCAAGTGAATAATGATCGGCGGTGTATTTGTGATTGAGTTATAAGTGTTTTGTGATGAATAAAGACATTTGATGTTTAATCGAAGTACTTAATTTATCCCATACCTAGCTCGTAACAATACATACCGCCTATCCCCAATCTATTTGAAATGTTGTACTTACCCGATTTATTCTCGCAGGGCCGACTGTTGCGGAGGAACCAAAACTACGCTTACGAAGAACAAAATTAGAAGACTCGACACCAGCCGACCAAGAGACAAACCAAATATCGGACTCGAAAATTATCCGAAACACTCAAATTCGTACGTCCAAATATAAAACTAACTTCAAAAAGCCTCACGAATGTGATATGTGCCACTATAAGTGTAGTAAAAAGAGTGATTTAACAGCACATATTCGTACACACACTGGTGACAAACCATACAAGTGTGAAATATGTCAGCGTAGTTTTACTAAAAATAATAATCTTACAAGACATGTGCGTACACACACTCGTGAAAAACCTTACAAGTGTGATATATGTCTGCGTAGTTTTACTAAAAAGAATGATCTTACAAGACATGTGCATACACACACTGGTGAAAAACCTTACAAGTGTGATATGTGTCAGCTTAGTTTTACTAAAAAGAATGATCTTACAAGACATGTGCGTACACACACTGGTGAAAAACCTTACAAGTGTAAAATGTGTCAGCGTAGTTTCAGCCTAAAGAATAATTTAAGAACTCATATTCGCACACACACTGGTGAAAAACCTTACAAGTGTGATTTATGTCAGCGTAAATTCAGTCAAAAGTTTATATTAGCAACACATATTCGTACACACACTGGTGAAAAACCTTACAAGTGTGATATATGTCAGCGTAGTTTCAGTTACAAGGTTACATTAACAAATCATATTCGTACACATACTGGTGAAAAACCTTACAAGAGTGGTATATGTCAGAGTAGTTTCAATAACAAGTCTCATTTAATAAGGCATATTCGTACACACACTGGTGTAAAAGCTTATAAGTGTGATATATGTGAGCGTAGTTTCAGTCGCAAGTTGACTTTAACAAATCACATTCGTATACACACTGGTGAAAAACCTTACAAATGTGATATTTGTCAGAGTACTTTTAGTCGAAAGGATAATTTAACAGCACATATTCGAACACACACTGGTGAAAAACCTTACAAATGTGATATATGTCAGCGTAGTTTCAGTCGAAAGATTACATTTACAAATCACATTCGTACACACACGTGAAAAACCTTACAAGTGTGATATATGTCAGTGTAGTTTCAGTCAAAAGGTTACATTAACATATCACATTCGTACACAAACTGGTGAAAAACCTAACAAGAGCGATATATGTCAGAGTGGTTTCAGTCGAAAGCTTCATTAATATATCATATTCGTACACACACGGGTGAAAAACCCGACAGTTGTGATATATGCCACTGTAAGTTTAGAATGAAGAGTAGTTTTACAAGACATGTGCGGACACACTGGTGATAAACCTAAATATAAAGGAAAATGGGCAAAATTGCCCTAGCGTCCAATAGCGTTAAGATATACAGGGTGGAATGTTTTAATACCACCTGGAGGGAAAGTACTCTAAATACTGGAGATAGAAAATTTTACTCACAGGAAACATTCCTTTATTTTTAATAAGAAATAAATCTGCATTCAAAGATTTTCGAAAATTCGCTTACCATCCTCGGAAATCGAACTGGCTAAATTCCAAAAAAAATAACATCTTATACTTTATTGGCATCAATCGATAGGGTCAATCATAAGGATCAAACATGTGCATCTGGATTGAGGGCCCAGTTTTTAAATCTTTGAGAAACGAAATAAGACTTATAGGGGAATTAGTTAAAAATATTAAAATCTTAAAGCAAAAGGCCATAAATTTCTTAAACGTGAATTAAAACTGTTATGATCAAATAACTTGGGCCCTCAATCCAGACGCTTGCGTAAAGTGGCATAGCTTGCGTAAAGTGGCATAGCCTAAATCTCTGAGTTAATCATTTTTATTTAAGAATTTAGTTAAGAATTTCTTAAACTCTTAAGGAATCTGCAAAACATGAATTTGTCTGAAGAAATAACAAATACGACTTTAATATATTTTACTTAGATACGTCTGTGAATTAGTTAAAAAGAAATAATGACACAAAAGTTAATTGTTAAAAAGTAACTGGAAGTCGAATTCTACTAAAACGTCTGAACTGAGAGCCCAACATTTTCGGCTTTATTGACTAGGCTCAACCTCATAGATTAGCGCAAATTAGAATAAGTTTTTTTACTATTTTTTAACTAAAATGTAACATAATCGTCCGATCCTATAAATACCATACTTTAAGAGACGTGGTGGACGTGTTTGTAAATATACGTGAAATCCCGATTTTCGCATTGGCTCGTGATACGCGACATTAAAAATATTATGTAATAGTATCCTACTTCCTACTTAATTAATATTATACATGCGAATTTAACGCATTACTTTTCGCTAGATTATAATCTATCGAAGTGAAACCGTCAAATTGTGGAATGGCATGCGACGGAATGCACCTTGCGCGCCTTGTTAGGTATTGTTACAATTTTTTAGTGGCAAGGCGTCATGTTCCATGTGATGGTATTTTGAAATTCATGTGACCTATTCGAAAAACTTATTGTTTATTACGTCTTTGTATGATGGTTCCTAGAAACAATAATAAATATAAGCGTCGAATTGATAACCTTGTTTTTTTCAAGTCGATTAATATGTAGGTAGAGCAGCTATAGCATCATCTCAAATAATCTAAGCACGACTAGGTGTCAAAGGGGGAGCTCCCCGCACACGAAGTTTTTTGGTTTTTGCTTTGAATTTCTGAGTTATGCACGACGAGACTATCGCCTTAAAGATTTGTCGTGCAAATGGGCGTAAAGATAATTTAAATACACATTTTTGTAAACACATGGTCAAAGACCAAACACATAGACATGCTTACACACATAGAATACTCGTATTTAAGATACCTTTGTTGACGTAGGTAATTCGTGGAAATAACTGACACCCTGTGCAGGGCATTTTACTCGTCATTAATTTACGATTGTAGCTAATCTATACTAATACAAATTATATAGAAAGAGTGCGAATTCTGTGGGTTTGTGACGTTTGTGTGCATGCGGAGGGTAATCTCTGGAACCACAAGGCAGCTATTTGAAAAATTCTTTCACCACTTGAAAGGTACATATTATTTCGGGTGGACATGGGTTAACCACGCGCGCAGAAACTAGCGATCAATAAAGTAGTAAAAATAACTTCTTCCTAAGGGGTGTCCAAACATTGAGCGGCAAGAGCGCGGCAGCAACACGCGGCGTTTAGTGAGGACTAAACCGACACATGTTTGCGTGGCACATCCGAGACGTGCCGCGCTCTTCAGTGGGCATCAGAACTAAAATGAAAGCGGTTGCGTGTGTCGTGGCTCTGCATATTATTCGAAAATTTCGAAGAAGAACTAAGAAAAAACTTCATAAAATAAGGAAATGCTGCATGAAACCACTTTATCAGCGGAGATTACTCTATTTTCGATACCTAGGACAGTTTTTTACAAAGTCATAGTAAGGGCACTGTTAACTTTCACGCTACGAAGGGTATAGTATATATGGTCTGTTTAATAAATGGCTGTTGGAAATGTAAATAAATGGATCAGAACGTGCCTGACGTTACTAAAATAAACTTAGTTGTCAAACGAGAATCATGTTCAAGATAATTTAAAAAAAATAGAATTTCGGGTCTTAAGTTATAAAAACAGAAAATAATTAAAGGACCTCAAAAACTCGTCCGCATCGCTGTCGACGGGGAATATAAGGCTGGCAGCATTGCCACGTTGGATGGCAATGGTGGTTCTTCTTGATTGGCTATTTCGGGTTTGAAGCACTTCAATTCATAACTCATACCACAAATATTGATACTGTACTGTATTGAGTTTAGGTGTACCTATACTTAATAAAGACTAGCTGTAATGTTTATTGTTTCATTATGATTATCAATAAAATAGTTGTCAGTCTAATTATTGTGTTTTATTACCAAGGAATGAATAAATACACCCGGCAAACCGAATCAGAACACTGAACACTCGGCCAACCTGCGATTGGTGTTTACGGACTGCAGCCAAATCGTTATTAAAAACTGACGTTGACGGATCTTTATTACTTCTGTACTCACTGTTACTCTATTCTCCATTGTTACTCGTATGAATGCCACCCACATCCATCTACAGACCTTCCTGAAAGAGTACTTTTGGCCGAAAGGTGTCGTATACCTACCAACGATTCCGAGGACGGTTACGCGTCACCACGCAGCAAAACACGACGCCGTCAACGACAAGTGTATAGTTATAGTTCAATATGGAAGGATGTATAGTGATTGTATTAGTTCATTTGTATATGGGCCTTAGTTGTCTGATAATTAAATGATAATTATTCTGTCTTTTATTCGTTTTAACATATTTTATTTATATTTTTAAATGTTCTAATACAAAACGTTAAAAAAAAATTGTAGCCCACCGGCATCGGGAACACGGTCCGAGCTAAATTAATCAGAAATAGTTTAGGCAACAAAGTTACTGTACTCTTGGCTATCAATGAAAGATGCTTGAGAAAATACCATTGAAAACAGAAACAACAAATCCGTATCGCTCTCCACCGGATATACTTCTTCATTCAAGTATATGTAGCTTCGAAATGGTGCTGAATAATTCGACAAAAAGCCCGTAAGCTCCGTGAACAATTCTTTTGTTATTCCGTCAGGATACAGAAATAAGGAAAAACAAGGTTTTTTTTTTATTTTCACGCTGGTTTCATATGTTTCGTCGAACCATATCAAGGCTATCGGAGGCAACATGTAGCGAGCGGTTCACGCTACAGAGAGCTCCGATAGGCTGGGGACTGCGGTAAAGAAATGACGAAGAACAAGCACAAAATCAAAACATTTAAAACTCACAGCGCGACAAAAAAGTTAAAACGGTTGCGAAACTACATATTTCCTACCTGGCAATGTCAAGTTTTCTGTCAAACTTGGTAATGTCATAGACATATTATTCTATAATAGAATTGAAACTTTTTGTCGGGCTGTACACAAAAATAACTGCCAGACTCGGAACAACTACTTCTAAAATGTAGGCATGTAAATCGTCAAAAAAAACGTTAAAAGTTTGAATAAAGTATGATATTTATTAGTTTTTGAGATATGGAACTTTTTCGTCAATCTGCAGCAGTAACTTTATTTTTCACTAGCTGTTCCCGGCATGCGTTGCAATGCACCTTTTTCCTATCCTACCTACCTACCCTACCTACCTACTTACCTACCCTTCTCTACCTACCTACCTACTTACCTACCTACCTACTTACCTACCTTACCTACCCTACCTACCCTACCTTGGCTGTACCTTGGTTGGCTGTTTTAAGGGTTTTTCCGGGAATTATTCGAATTTTTCTCGCCGTAAAAACTATCCTTGAACTCCAACGAACATTTAAAAAAAAATTGGCCAAATTGGTCCAGGCGTTGTTGAGTTATGCGCTTACCAACACATTTTGCGATTAATTTTTATATTATAGAAGATAGAAGATTAACATGCTATGAAAAGCAAATTCAGTTTTGCTGTTGAGTAAATTTACACATGAAATGTTTAAATTTACACATGAAATGTTTAAATTTACACATGAAACGTGTAAATATACTCGCGCTAAAAATCGTCACAAATATTGTTATTACATTGTTTGATGCTACGAAACCCTGTGTTTGAAAGTCCGACTTCACTGTGTGACAGTGACTGTGTTAATTGGCCAGTTTCTTTTTTTGTGTGTGGTTGTCCTGTAGTGTTCTGTATTTGTTTACCTTGCCTTTCACAAAAAGTGGCAGAAAATATTGTTCGGTGATTCGATTCTTGCTTTTTCTATCGCTTATTCCTCTACGATTGAGAAGTAGTTTATTTATGACTCAATGTGTTAGTTCCATGACTAAAATTTTCCATGCAAAAAAAAAAGTTGAAGAATTATAGTCTGTGTCACTGTCACTGTCAGTGTGTCAAGTCGAGTAACCTTTTTGCGATGTACAAGAGACATAATTAGTGAAGCATTCTCCGGTTGTTTGTGACTTACCGTGGTCCCAAAATGCACACGATAATTTTCAAGCTTGTATTCGTGAAATTTTCGTTATAATTAGCGTAACCTGCGTCTACACCCTTGCGCCATCTTACGTTGCAAGCACTTATTTGCACTGAACACCCGGTCAGCGTGTAATTAGTGTTTATGAACAGTTTATTTTCTTTAATGGAAATTTTAAGTAATTTGTAAACACCAAAATCGAATAATAATATGGTAAAAGAAAATCACGGTTCAAACTGCTAAATGTGGTATGAATTGTTACACGTTCGTGTAATATTTGAACAGATATATTTTTAACATGCTTAGTGAATGAGAATGGTCCTTTATAACCAATGTGGTGTTTTCGTACTCTGTGCCTGCTTTGAAAACCTTGAAACACCGTGAAATGTCAATGTCAATCTGTCAGTGTCAAGTTGTCAACGAAAACAAAAGTAGCTAGCTTGTTGTAACTGAATAATAGAAGTTTATTTTCGTTTTGTTACCGGTATTCGTACAGTAGGTGCAGTAGATGGTGTCTAGGGACTAATAAACTAATTTCTATTAATTATAAGCTGTCCTACGAGTGATATAATAAGTATAGCACTCTCCGGCCGCTGCCGTCTTACCGTGGTCCTAAAATGGACTACTCACGATAATTGCTTAGGGTCTTAAATAATACAATTTACAAGCTGTAAAATTAAGCTTAGTCGCGACACTTTCGTATACATACTCTAAAAGAAGTCGCATTAATACAAGCATCGCCTGTTATTTGTACGCAGCAGAATTTCCAAGTTGAAGTAATTATCTTCAGTGATACTTAAACAGTTAAAAGATGGAAAAACTGCCAATGTGTAGGATATGTCTAGCAGAGAATATTCGCATGTATGTGGTGGTCAACAAGAACTTGCATGAACTATATGAGAGGCTGACTGATATGCCAGTAAGTTGATACTTTAATAATATTTATATTTCTTGAACATTTGTATTTAAATGCCTCTTTTACTCGAGGAATCATATGAACTCTTTGTTAGAGGTTTGGAGGAAAGGGAAATCAACCTTATTGGTGAAAGAAAACTTAATGATAAAGAAACCTGTGCTTAAAATAACTTATAAGTCCACCGGTGATCAATGTATACGCCTTCTTTGTAAGAGGTATTTAAAAAGTGTTACTGCACAAAACCTGTAGCCTACAGTGTTTGCAAAATATTATTCACAAACCCAGAAAACTGAAACTCAAAGTTTTGTTGCAGTTTGTAACAGACGACAGTAGACCGATCCTCGCTTGTTCCTTCTGCTGCGCTAAACTAAAGCAATGCTTCCGATTGCTGAGGAAATGTTTGGAAGCTGAAGAGCTGTTCGCTCAGATAATGAATGGGAATTATGAGGTGAGGTGTTCTTCAACAGATATTTACTGTTTATTGTGTAAGTAATAGGGTGGAGCGTTTTCTTTTTTTTTTGATTTTTGAAATGGCGGGTAGCGGGAAAGTTGCATCTTGGTATCAGGTTTAAAAGTTATTATGGGGACATTGAAATTAAATTAGTAGAAGTACTGCCCCAAGACGATTGAATTTAGAAAAAAAAGGAAAAAAACTAGGTCAATAGAAAAAATTAAATGTTTTTTAATAAAAATAGTACAGTTTGCTGTTTAGCAAAATGTGAGGGAACTAAAATAAACAAAAAATTATAATAATTAGAATTAGTTCTTACAACATAGAAGTGATAAAATAACAAAATTTATTCAATTTTGTACTCTTTTTTTGTATTGAACGCGGGCGTTATACGACACGACTCCAACTTATTCCTAATCCAGTCTTCCCTTCTTACCGGACCACAGACTGCTGAGCAAGATTCTGTAACTAATTTTATGCATCTTTCGGTTGTTCGAGTGTGGCAAATGTGATCCCGCTAAAAACTGATAAAATTTTGGAATCAACTTTATGGGAATCTGCCAAGGCTTTTAAAATCACTTCGGTAGGAATCGTTTTGGTAAGAGGAGGTCCCGTAGGGTTTTCCCAATATATGAGATCCGTAAAATCTTGTGCACGCAAAGGAGTAAAGCCAGTAGAACAATCACGTATCTTTAAAATTCTTCGAAGGGCAATTTCTCTAATATGTTTTCGATCGTCCGCTAAAATGGCAATTAGTATTTAATCACAGTGGCCAAAATACCCATTTCGCTGTATCACGGGATCTATCACCTGTTTCAGACTATCTGGCAGGTATCGTGATAAGTGATAATTTAATTGTATCAAACAAATGTTTGGCTCCATAAATGCAATGCTTCTGAGTTTTAATACGGAACCACATAGGAGCGTAGACTTTTACGAACTCTGACAAGATTTTCAGATAATCAGATGGGTTTTCGGTCGAAACAGAGCCGCAGAATACTGTTTGCCGTAGTAACGGCGGTTCCGTCACAACCAACACAATTTTTATCAAACTAATTGAGTTTTCCACAAAAAACCAAATAGCATATTGGCTATTGTTCTAGCATTCCCAGACTTTAAGGAGATGTTTCCCACGTATTTGGACTTGGTTCTTCAACTATGACTCTCCTTCTGTCGTTCTCGTCTTGAATTGATCTCTTAGCCTTTCTGCCATCAAACGAAATACCAATATTATCTTGAAAGTCAGTCACACTTTTCTCTATTAATGATTTTCCTATCTTCGATCGAACTCGGCGAATTTTAGACCGATCAACAATATTATTCGTGTTTTCATTTGTCACTAAACCAGTATCTTGGAGCGTGGCAGAGACTATGGCAGCACCAGCTCTATCAGAAACTCCGAAACGATCCAATGTTCTAGCAACTGCCTCATACGACTTTCCTGGTAGCACCGAGATACTTGGCGTGGATACAATAGAAGATGTCGACGGCATGTCACTTATAGTTGCACAGTTTCTTTCAATAATTAGCTCCGTAGAAGAATTTGATCGTTCAGTAGGTGTTTCTTCGTTGATTGTCAGCAGCAGTTCGCGTGAAGTGATTTGTCGCGCCAAATATCGAGATTTTAGAAAATATATTAGAGGCGAGTCGCAATCAAATGTGGCTTTTGCTGTGTTATATTGGTTTTTGTGTCTATTCATTACTGATTTTAAATTTTAAAAAAATATACGGAAATCAATTAGTTCGCATTTTATTGACCCTATGAAAACTTCAAGATTTTTGTATTTTTTTGAAAATGTGAGGGCCTGGGGGCAGTACTTGTAATGGCTTATTTGGAAAAATATTTTATATACGTAATGCTTAAGTATATTGGCCACTTTTAATAACTCCGCAAAAAAGGAATTCCAAAAAAAATATATTTTTCATACATTGAGCGCTCCACCCTAGTAAGTAATAGCCTTCATTAACATTTTTTATGTAATACTGTAATCATCTTTTTACAGCCAAAACCTTTAATAAACCAAGACCACTTAGAGGTTGCCCATGGGTTTATTATCTCTCCAATAGAGATCATAAGTACAGTTGAAGTTTGTCAAACAGAAAGCGTTGTTGTGAAAGAAGAATTACCAGCTGTTTGTGAGAGACAAGATGATATTCTTGAGCCAAAGGAGGACGCTCAATGTGATGGTATGTTTTCAAGACAAAAAATTATTGATAAAGTAATATCTTCTAACAAATAACATTACAATGTATTGAACAAAAAAGGTTTTGGTTGAACGCACAAACGGTTACCACTTATTCACGCAACATTCTGAACCTACATAGAAATTTTTCATCGGTAACTAAAAAACAAATCAGCTATTCTATACATTTTAACCATGTAGGTATTGGACTTTTGTAGGAAACAGCTGTTTTTGTTAAATTGCTAATGATTTCAAATTTCTATATGCTGGGGGTTCAGAATGATGAACTGACCACTTGGTAATCATATGTGCGTCGGTGTCTAAAATAAATAAATAAGCTGTTCCATACATTTTGACTGTGTAGGTATTGCACTTTTGTAGGAAGCAGGGTTTTTTTTTTAATAACCAAATTTATTAAATATATTGTATATTTTTTTTCAGTGTATTGTACAGGCAAAACGATTTCATGTTGTAATATGTCTCTGTGTCATCTGCTCAATAAAATTGTAAATCTCTTAATTGTTTTTATTTACTTACATATCTAGAACTGGAAAATCTAGACAATAGCCGTCTACATGAAGAAGTTATACTAGCAAGCAGTTCTGAATCTGATTCAGAAGATGATGTACCTTTAATGGAGTTTAAAATAGAAGAGGAAGAAGAACAAGAAGCATCTAAGGAGGAACGCAGAGCTGTGGGCACCAAAAGTAAGTATTAGTTACTTAATCAATAGAAGGTAGTGTCCAACCTAAGCTTCCGCTTCGGCCACCTTCGGCCAACGAAACACCTTCGGCTTCGGCCAATATGGGCCGTAGTACTGTACAGGGGGAATACTGAGACGGGGCAGTAAGGGCAGATACCTTAACCGTTGTTGCTATATGAAAACGGTTTTAGGAGACTTACTTGAGCTTGAATTATACATATGTTATATATGCTACAAATAAATAAAATTGAAGTGTCTGTTTGTAATATCTTAATAATAAAAAATAATACATTCTAACAGTAGTTAGGATCACAAACTTTAGGGCAAAGTGGCACAAGACCACGGCTATCCTCTGAACATGACATGAAAATTTTATTAAAAAGTTTTTTAATAAGTTCAATTATGTAGTGTGTATACATATATCTGTCGGATATTGTCAAGATTTATTCTGTTAGGCGTACATCACGCGGGTAGACGATGGGTTTCGTGCTACGAAAACGCACTGGGTGCAATACACTGTTTCTAGCAAAACTAATGAATAACTTTATGTTGCAACTTAACACAATAACACGGGGCACAATGAATTGGGTACAGTTCCAAGATGTCTCAACTTTGCCGCGATCAGAAATTGACTGTCGCCCTCGCCTCGAGCTGAACATCAGGGCTCTGTATGAGCATGCTGTGTTGTGGGTAGACTGGTAAATTAGCCGCGTGATGTCACCACAGCACACAGGCGCGCTTTCTAATTCATTTTATGTCCATACTAACACCGCATCCGACGTATCTATTTTCAATCAATACATCCAATGCTTTTTGAATGTCTTCCCATTCAGGTATTTTTTAAATCTGCCTAATAAAATATCTCCAATTCTTTAGTAAAAAACTCGCCGCAATTTTTGTGAGGTTTAGAAAACCGGGACAATTTTGCGTCCCGAGGCTTCTTTCGGAGACAACGGGACATAGAACCGAAAAACGGGACTGTCCCATTCGAAACGGGACGTATGGTCACTTCAACCATAGTCTATAATAAAATACTGTTACGCCGTTTGCTTTACGAGAACATTCTAGATTACGTTCGAGTCTAGAATGTTCCACTATGGAACCATCTAGTCTAGAAGATTCGAGAGCAATCCTAGAATGTTCCTCTATGGAACTGTGAAGAAGGTTCCAGAAAGTTGTGGAACTTTCTCGAAGGATCGGTATATAAATAGCCGTGGTGTTTACGGGAGCAATGACTCTGATTTAGGCGATACAACGAAGCGAATCGAAGTGAAATAGAAGTGCGATATCTAAGTGAATAGTGAGCAGTAGTGTATTTGTGATTGAGTTATAAGTGTTTTGTGATTAATAAAGATATTTGGTGTTTAATCGGTAGTGTTTTAATTTATCCCATATCCAGCTCGTAACAATTTGTTGTCAGAAGTGAGGGATAAATTATGCCAATTCTACCAAAGGACGTCACGAACGGACACCGGGTGGTGTCCAGCCTTCGTCAGAGCCAGTCGCTGGCCCATCCTCAGTTTCTCCAGGATCAGTGGCGCCAGACTTGTAGTGGTGCTGCTGCTGGAACAAGCCCGCCGTCAGGAGGAGCAAGCTCGCCGGTTAGAAAAGCAGTTGCAACCAGATAAGAAGGAGCAGGCTCGCCGTCAACAAGAGCAGGCCCGCCGGTGAGAAGAACATATGCTCCTCATAAAGGATCTTCACGACACGTTTAGTAAAGATCTCATCGTATCTGCGAAGCCAAGTTTAGATTGCTGGTGTGAAGAAGGCTTTAGGTGAACTTAAGGCTAGAGACAGGAATGTGGCTTCAGTGGTTGCTGCACCTTCAGCACGTGCTCTTAAGGTGCCGCGACTCGACAAAACATCTTGGTGGTAGGTCTATAAGATCCAATTTGAGGCAGTTATGATGGTGAATGGGTGGACCATAGCGCAAGCCATGACCGCGCTCACTTTGAAACTCCGTCAAGCCCTAACCATTCTTGAGGCAATCTGCAAGGATGTGACCTACGAGCAGCTGCTGGAGGCGTTAGAATTCAGAATCGGCGACGCGCAGCTGGAGCTCGTATTTCGTGCTTAGTTGAAGGATCGTGTTCAAAGTAGTGCTGAAAACCTAAAGCAGCGGGCCCTGGAGGTTAAAAAGCTATTTCGGAAAGCTTACCAGTCTACCCCTGCACTTATCGATGGAAATCTGGTACAGGCGTTCGTTGATGGAATACGTGAATTGGAAGTTATAGCCGCTGTGAAACTTGGGCATCATGAGGCACTGAAAGACGCATTGGCCCATGCTTTAGAGGTAGAGGCAGTGTGCCAAGACCACCGAACGCACCGCGTCAGGCAAGGATTCAGCCCTAGGTGCTACACTTGAGGAGAAAGGGGTCATCTTCGGTCATGCTGTCCTAAGCGCAGTACACCGAGAGAAGATCAATCCCAACAGGGACGAGTGGCTGAAGTGACTGCCCAGTCACAGCAGGGAAACGAATAAGTGCCAGGAATGGGGGGCGGGTGCTGGCTGTGCTCTTGCAATACCATGAAAGAGAACAGCCTGACCATCAAAGGATTCGATCAACCCATGATACTGAAGCTTCGCACACGGTCGTCAATTCTCACCTAGCAAGTCGGTTTCTTGGGGACTACTTCAATAACCACGACCATTTACAATAATCGCATAATAAAGCATATGAACATCCGAACGTCCTCGTCGTCGTCGCAACACTCGCAACAAGTGAACTTTTCTTACTATGTGTCCTAAACACATAGTTTCGGGGGAAAGTTTTCAAACCGACCCGGAGAAAGTAGTCGCCGACAAGGATTGGCCAGTTCCGAAAGATACGCATTTCAGGTATTAAAGAAACGTGTGTGCAATACTCCCATTTTGGGATATCCTTGCACTAAAAATAACTTCATAGAAATTACGGCGTTACGAGACGAGAGCTACTTGCCGTAGCAAAGACATTGTAGCACTTCAGTAAATATTTGCTGGGTAATCATTATTGATTGCAAAATGCTATTATTCAGTAAATGACTTTTTAAATGACACTGACTTATGATTGAATAATTGAATGTATTGACTAATTTTATGTAATTTATATTGACATACCTAATGTTCTCATTCACTCAATGTATCCTATTTTTATTCCAATTGTAGTAAGTAGATTTTATTTTTTAAATTATGAATGTACTATGTCGACTATTTCTGTTTAACTATTACCCAGTATTTAAGTTAATTCTCAAAGTAGTTGACAATTCCATGAATGTTTGCATGCCTAAGATAAGGTAGATTGTACACGGCTCACCCATGTTAATGTTACATCTTATTTTATATACCTGCTATGCAAATAAATTTTACTTTACTTCACGACGAACAATATTGGGCACAACGGAACAGCTTGATTATCCAGGATGGAGTCATGTGCCGTAAATGGGAAACCGCTCGAGGGGACAGCTGCCGTCTACAAAATAAATGGTTGTCCCTAAAGTTGGATGTTCTACGGCTCTATCACGATAGATGTTCAGGAGGACATATGGGGGCAAAAAGGTCTCTACTACAGATCCGAGAGTGATTTTACTGGATCCACAGTCGAGAGGATGTGGAGGACTAGTGTCGCAAATGTACCAGTTGTGCGACTGTGAAAGGACCGCAACAAAGGTGTATTAAAAGTGCACAACGTTGGAGCCCCCTGGGAACGGATAGCACTAGACGTTGCGGGACCATTTCTAGAAAGTGAAAGCGGGCGCAAGTACTTCATGGTTGTCATGGATTACTTCACAAAGAGGCCAAAGTCTTAGCCATTTCTAACCAAGAAGCTACAACTGTCGCAGATAAATTGGTTCAAGAAGTCTCCTGTCGTTTTTTAGTACTTTTGAATCGCAAGCAGTTCAGGAGACTTGTCTCTTGAACCCATCAAGAGACTAAACATGAACCACCTCTTACCACCCACAATCTGATGGAATGGTGGAACGATTCAATCAAACGTTGGAGAGATATCTGGCAAAAGTTGTTGAAAGCAGGCAAGGGATCCGAACAAGCACATACAACCGTTTCTTCTGTCCTACCGTAATGCAGTCCACGAAAGTACAACCGTGACACCTGCCTGGTTGCCTGAAGATTTCATCACTGGAATTCCCCTTAAGGCTCTAAGCAGTGTAACAGATTATGCAAATGACTTGTGTAACAAGTTGAATGGTGTATATGAGGATGCGCTTTGATAATTACAGCCTCTGCTTTCTTGTAGCCCTCGCCTACGGCTCGGGCTAGCAATATGGCCTCGGCTGTAATTTTCAACTTACCGCACTTATATCATAATGTACTATTATAATACCAATAATGATTATATAATTATAATAATTTAAATAAATATTAATGTATAAATTCAATACATGAGTAGTAAAATTATATGTATACAATTATTTATAAGCCTACCTACACTAAACAAAAGAGTAGGTTAATATTAAAATTGTAAATATTTATAATAGCCCTCCTAATTTTAATTTTGTTATGCCCGACAGGGCCCACAATGATCCAAAACTAACGTATATATCCTTTGTACCTACCACCTAAGTTCACATTGTGGAATGCAATAAACTTATTGAGTATTGAGGATATCAGACATTGTGACCAACAGGTGTCTGAGAAGATGAAAACCCGTTATGACCGGAAAGCTAACAGTAGAGGTCTCGACGAGAATTCACTGGTGTGGTTGCATAACCCAGTGCGCAGCAAGGGGAAGTCTCCGAAATTGCAAGCAAACTGGTATGGAGAGTCGTGCCTAGGATCAACGATGTCACCTACCGAGTATAGAAGGGTCCACGAGGTGCGCCTAAGATTGTCCATGTAGACCGATTGGCGCGATTCTCCGGGACGAATGATGATTGATAATGATGATTGGAAATGATGCTCGGGACGAGCATGTAGAGGCATAAGGAGGGGACAGTGTTAAGGCGACGGCTTTATGAGAATATTCGAGATACGTTCGAGTCTAGAATGTTCCGCTATGGAACTATCTAGAAGATTCGAGAGTGATCCCAGAATGTTCCACTATGGAACTGTGAAGAAAGTTCCAGAAAATTGTGGAACTTTCTCGAAGGATCGGTAGACATATAAATAGCCGTCGTGTTTGCGGGTATTTCACTAATTTAGGCGATACAACGAAGCGAATCGAAGTGAACTAGAATTGCGATATCCAAGTGAATAGTGATCGGCGGTGTATTTGTGATTGAGTTATAAGTGTTTTGTGATGAATAAAGACATTTGATGTTTAATCGCAAGTACTTAATTTATCCCATACCTAGCTCGTAACAATACATACCGCCTATCCCCAATCTATTTGAAATGTTGTACTTACCTGATTTATTCTCGCAGGGCCGACTGTTGCGGAGAAACCAAAACTACACTTACGAAGAACAAAATTAGAAGATTCAACACCAGCCGACCAAAAGACAAACCAAATATCGGACTCGAAAATTATCCGAAACACTCAAATTCGTACGTCCAAATATAAAACTAACTTCAAAAAGCCTCACGAATGTGATATGTGCCACTATAAGTGTAGTAAAAAGAGTGATTTAACAGCACATATTCGTACACACACTGGTGACAAACCTTACAAGTGTGATATATGTCAGCGTAGTTTTACGAAAAAGAATGATCTTACAAGACATGTGCGTACACACACTGGTGAAAAACCTTACAAGTGTAATATGTGTCAGCGTAGTTTCAGTCAAAAGAATAATTTAAGAACTCATATTCGTACACACACTGGTGAAAAACCTTACAAGTGTGATTTATGTCAGCGTAGTTTCAGTCAAAAGTTTATTTTAGCAACACATATTCGTACACACACTGGTGAAAAACCTCACAAGTGTGATATATGTCAGCGTAGTTTCAGTTACAAGGTTACATTAACAAATCATATTCGTACACATACTGGTGAAAAACCTTACAAGAGTGATATATGTCAGAGTAGTTTCAATAACAAGTCTCATTTAATAAGGCATATTCGTACACACACTAGTGTAAAAGCTTATAAGTGTGATATATGTGAGCGTAGTTTCAGTCGCAAGTTGACTTTAACAGATCATATTCGTACACACACTGGTGACAAACCTTACAAGTGTGATATATGTGAGCGTAGTTTCAGTCGCAAGTTGACTTTAACAGATCATATTCGTACACACACTGGTGTAAAAGCTTATAAGTGTGATATATGTGAGCGTAGTTTCAGTCGCAAGTTGACTTTAACAACACATATTCGTACACACACTGGTGTAAAAGCTTATAAGTGTGATATATGTGAGCGTAGTTTCAGTCGCAAGTTAAATTTAACAACACATATTCGTACACACACTGGTGAAAAACCTTACAAGTGTAATATGTGTCAGCGTAGTTTCAGTCTAAAGAATAATTTAAGAACTCATATTCGTACACACACTGGTGACAAACCTTACAAGTGTGATATATGTGAGCTTAGTTTCAGTCTAAAGAATAGTTTAAGAACTCATATTCGTACACACACTGGTGATAAACCTTACACGTGTTATATATGTCAGAGTAGTTTTAGTCAAAATGTTACATTAACAAATCACATTCGTATACACACTGGTGAAAAACCTTACAAATGTGATATTTGTCAGAGTACTTTTAGTCGAAAGGATAATTTAACAGCACATATTCGTACACACACTGGTGAAAAACCTTACAAGTGTGATATATGTCAGCGTAGTTTCAGTCGAAAGATTACATTTACAAATCACATTCGTACACACACTGGTGAAAAACCTTAGAAGTGTGATATATGTCAGTGTAGTTTCAGTCAAAAGGTTACATTAACATATCACATTCGTACACACACTGGTGAAAAACCTAACAATTGTGATATATGTCAGAGTAGTTCCAGTCGAAAGCTTCATTAATATATCATATTCGTACACACACGGGTGAAAAACCTGACAGTTGTGATATATGCCACTGTAAGTTTAGAATGAAGAGTAGTTTTACAAGACATGTGCGGACACACTGGTGATAAACCTAAATATAAAGGAAAATGGGCAAAATTGCCCTAGCGTCCAATAGCCTTACGATATACAGGGTGCAATGTTTTAATGCCACCTGGAGGGAAAGTACTCTAAATACTGGAGATAGAAAATTTTACTCAAAGGAAACATTCCTTTATTTTTAATAAGAAATAAATCTGCATTCAAAGATTTTCGAAAATTCGCTTACCATCCTCGGAAATCGAACTGGCTAAATTCCAAAAAAAATAACATCTTATACTTTATTGGCATCAATCGATAGGGTCAATCATAAGGATCAAACATGTGCATCTGGATTGAGGGCCCAGTTTTTAAATCTTTGAGAAACGAAATAAGACTTATAGGGGAATTAGTTAAAAATATTAAAATCTTAAAGCAAAAGGCCATAAATTTCTTAAACGTGAATTAAAACTGTTATGATCAAATAACTTGGGCCCTCAATCCAGACGCTTGCGTAAAGTGGCATAGCCTAAATCTCTGAGTTAATCATTTTTATTTAAGAATTTAGTTAAGAATTTCTTAAACTCTTAAGGAATCTGCAAAACATGAATTTGTCTGAAGAAATACACAAATACGACTTTAATATATTTTACTTAGATACGTCTGTGAATTAGTTAAAAAGAAATAATGACACAAAAGTTAACTGTTAAAAAGTAACTGGAAGTCGAATTCTACTAAAACGTCTGAACTGAGAGCCCAACATTTTCGGCTTTATTGACTAGGCTCAACCTCATAGATTAGCGCAAATTAGAATAAGTTTTTTTACTATTTTTTAACTAAAATGTAACATAATCGTCCGTTCCTATAAATACCATACTTTAAGAGACGTGGTGGACGTGTTTGTAAATATACGTGAAATCCCGATTTTCGCATTGGCTCGTGATACACGACATTAAAAATATTATGTAATAGTATCCTACTTCCTACTTAATTAATATTATACATGCGAATTTAACGCATTACTTTTCGCTAGATTATAATCTATCGAAGTGAAACCGTCAAATTGTGAAATGGCATGCGACGGAATGCACCTCGCGCGCCTTGTTAGGTATTGTTACAATTTTTTAGTGGCAAGGCGTCATGTTCCATATTATGATGGTATTTTGAAATTCATGTGACCTATTCGAAAAACTTATTGTTTATTACGTCTTTGTATGATGGTTCCTAGAAACAATAATAAACATAAGCGTCGAATTGATAACCTTGTTTTTTTCAAGTCGATTAATATGTAGGTAGAGCAGCTATAGCATCATCTCAAATAATCTAAGCACGACTAGGTGTCAAAGGGGGAGCTCCCCGCACACGAAGTTTTTTGGTTTTTGCTTTGAATTTCTGAGTTATGCACGACGAGACTATCGCCTTAAAGATTTGTCGTGCAAATGGGCGTAAAGATAATTTAAATACACATTTTTGTAAACACATGGTCAAAGACCAAACACATACACATGCTTACACACATAGAATACTCGTATTTAAGATACCTTTGTTGACGTAGGTAATTCGTGGAAATAACTGACACCCTGTGCAGGGCATTTTACTCGTCATTAATTTCCGATTGTAGCTAATCTATACTAATACAAATTATATAGAAAGAGTGCGAATTCTGTGGGTTTGTGACGTTTGTGTGCATGCGGAGGGTAATCTCTGGAACCACAAGGCAGCTATTTGAAAAATTCTTTCACCACTTGAAAGGTACATATTATGTCGGGTGGACATGGGTTAACCACGCGCGCAGAAACTAGCGATCAATAAAGTAGTAAAAATAACTTCTTCCTAAGGGGTGTCCAAACATTGAGCGGCAAGAGCGCGGCAGCAACACGCGGCGTTTAGTGAGGACTAAACCGACACATGTTTGCGTGGCACATCCGAGACGTCCCGCGCTCTTCAGTGGGCATCAGAACTAAAATGAAAGCGGTTGCGTGTGTCGTGGCTCTGCATATTATTCGAAAATTTCGAAGAAGAACTAAGAAAAAACTTCATAAAATAAGGAAATGCTGCATGAAACCACTTTATCAGCGGAGATTACTCTATTTTCGATACCTAGGACAGTTTTTTACAAAGTCATAGTAAGGGCACTGTTAACTTTCACGCTACGAAGGGTATAGTATACATGGTCTGTTTAATAAATGGCTGTTGGAAATGTAAATAAATGGATCAGAACGTGCCTGACGTTACTAAAATAAACTTAGTTGTCAAACGAGAATCATGTTCAAGATAATTTAAAAAAAATAGAATTTCGGGTCTTAAGTTATAAAAACAGAAAATAATTAAAGGACCTCAAAAACTCGTCCGCATCGCTGTCGACGGGGAATATAAGGCTGGCAGCATTGCCACGTTGGATGGCAATGCTGGTTCTTCTTGATTGGCTATTTCGGGTTTGAAGCACTTCAATTCATAACTCATACCACAAATATTGATACTGTACTGTATTGAGTTTAGGTGTACCTATACTTAATAAAGACTGTAGCTGTAATGTTTATTGTTTCATTATGATTATCAATAAAATAATTGTCAGTCTAATTATTGTGTTTTATTACCAAGGAATGAATAAATACACCCGGCAAACCGAATCAGAACACAGAACACTCGGCCACCGTGTGATTGCTGTTTACGGACTGCACCAAAAAAAGATCGAGTGAAGGGGGATGAAATATTTAGAGCTTTCTGGACGGGGATTCGGATGAGAAGTTATCATTGAAAAGCGAGCTCAAAAAATGTAAGCTTACCAAACCATGATAAGTATTCATTCAAGAGCGAGCTCGGAAATTTGAAAATTTTCTGGAATGCGCGAGCCTGTGGACGGTGAGTAATTGGTTAGCTCACCGTCCGTCCGTCTTATGACGACAGGCCGTGTCGACGGCCCGTTGGTGTCCCACGCGCGCCTCAAAGAGATATCAGCATCAGGAAGGGCCGATGCCTGCCGGGTCTGCGGAACTGTTCGAAAGAGATACCGCAGCCCTGGAACACACTAAGGGCAAAGAAGGAATATGGATGGGTTTTAGTCAGTATGGATGGGTCTGAAAAGTTGTTTCCCTAATGACGTGTGGATTTTCAGTGGCCCACACATGAAGATTGCGATGTTTTGTTATATCCGCCCTTGTTTTTTCTTTAGAGATAGGTATCAACAATGTTCTGTGAATTTGTAGCTGTTATGTAGTAGATTACAAGTAATGATTAAAAAAGTCGTCCTATGGGGATAATTCATGGAGTTACACTAGTTTTTTTAAAATAAATACACAATTTTTCACCGAAAAATGACTTCGATTCCGTTTTTTTTTTCGTCGTCGATAATTTTTAGTAAAAATGTTAATTAACCTATTAAAATAACTCATAAGCTTTTAGAAATAATAAACAGAATCCAAATCGACGCATAAACTTCGGAGATGTGTCAAAAAATAGAAAGCAAATCTACAAACTATACTTAAAAAAATAAAAATTGAATAACATGAAAAATGTTGTAGATAGACCCCCCCTTTAAAAGTTTATTTTCGACATTTCTTCATGAATATTCAGAAAATTACGGGCGGTCACATGCGCATGGGCGACATTGTATATCTAGGAACCTTTTTAGTCTGAAATATATTGATAAAATAAAGTGAATAAATAAAGGAATTAAAAAAATGATCATAGTGCAATTGATTGTCTATATTCAATAGATAGCGGAATAAGCTATAGAAATGACACAGATAGGATTACTACTCTGCCAACGTACAGACGAAATGCTGGTTACGAACCGTTTACTTGTAGGTATAACTTTCATAAATAAGTCTTCAACAATGGTTGAGCACCGCTGGATTAGACGGAGCACATGAGGCTACTACGATCTGGCAAATTTCTCTAATAGACCCCTTTGACCATACACTTTTTGTAAAAATAGTTCATTCACCGACAGATGCGTAGGTTCTTGTTGTAAAAACCGATTTTCATCCTATATACAGCACACACAGAACTCTCTCTCGCTTTCTCTCACAGCTCTTCGAAAATGACATCAAGGTTTTTAAAAAACGCTTGTTTTCTTAAGTCAGATGTCAAAGCATTTAAAATTCAGCACCTCCCTCCCCTCTATTTTTTAAGTACGAGGAAAATTCAGAAAAATTAAAATGTATGCATCTAAATCGTCAAAAAAAAACGTTAAAAGTTTGAATAAGATATGATATTTTTTTTTTTTTTTTTATAATGTTTCTCGTATTTTGGACTATTTGTATGTATTATAATATATATTAGTTTATTTCATTATATTTGTATATATGTATTAGTATGTGCCAATTTATGTATTTCAATTTATGTTAACAAAATGATATTTTTCTTATTTATTTTTTTGTACTCTATCACTATGCTGTCCTATTTGACCCCAAGGTTGACTGGTAGAGAATGCCTTGTGGCATTAAGTCCGCCTATGTACCACTTTTGTACATGAAGTTTAAATAAATAAATAAATATTTATTAGTTTTTGAGATATTTAACTTTTTCGTCAAACTGCAGCAGTATCTTTATTTTTCTTTAACATATTATGAAAAGCAAATTCAGTTTAGCGTTAAAAATCGTTATAAATCGTCACAAATATTGTTATTACATTGTTTGATGAGTGTGAAAGTCCGACTTCACTGTGTGACAGTGACTGTATCAATTGGCCGGTTTCTATTTTTGTGTGTGGTTGTCCTGTAGTATTTTGTATTTGTTTACCTCGGCATTCGCAAAAAGTGGCAGAAAATATTGTTCGGCGACTCGATTCTTGCTTTTTCTATCGCTTATTCCTCTACGATTGAGAAGTAGCTTATTTCTCTGTGACTCAATTGTTAGTTCCACGACAAAAATTTTCCATGAAAAAAAAAAAGTTGAGGAATTATATATTTTATTGTCTGTGTGTGTCACTGTCACTGTCAGTCTGTCAAGTCGAGTCGAGAAACCTTTTTGCGATGTGCAATGCAATGTTTTGATATCGGTATTTGTGGAGTAGATGTTGCATAGGGACTACTAAATAATTAATTCCTTTAAAGTATGAACTGTTCTCCAAGAGTCATAATTAATATAGCACTCTCCGGCTGTTTGTGACTTACCGTTGTCCCAAAATGCACACGATAATTTTCAAGCTTGTATTCGTGAAACTTTCGTTATAATTACTTAGTTGTTATAATAATTTAAAAGCGGTGCCAGTTATTTGTACCCAGCAGTGTTTTTAAGTTGAAGTAATTATCGTTAATGATTTATATTCAATTACAAGATGGAAAAACTGCCAATGTGTAGGATATGTCTAGGGGAGAATGTTCCCATGTATGTGGTGGTCAACAAGAACTTGCATGAACTATATAAGAAGCTGACTGATATTCCAGTAAGTTGATATGTACTTTGACATAATAAAATTTCCAGTGATAATATGTTTTACTTGCCTCTCTTATCACACTGGAGAATTCACAATATGCACTTTCTGTAAGAGCGTGGTGTAAGGGGGAAATACATATACATTAGTGGAGCAAAACAGTATGAGGGAACCTGGCCTTAAGTCACCAATCTGACATGAATAAGAGTGGTGTCAATGTGTATGCCCTCACTGTCAGATACATTTAGAAAACACCAACAGCGTGCTTCAACAGCTTCACAGTATATTCGTGAGATTGAAAGTATTTTATTCATAAGTGATAAGGCAAGTTTTATTGCAGTTTGTAACTGAAGACAGTAGACCGATTCTTGCTTGTTCCATCTGCTGCGTTAAACTTAAACAATGCTGCCGTTTGATGATGAAATGTTTGGAAGCTGAAGAGCTGTTTGCTGAGATGACGAATGAGGATTACGAGGTGAGGTGTTCAACTGACACGCAACAGTCCGTTTCTGTTCAGAGTATTTGAAGTTGAGAATCTGTCTACTTTAGCAGTATAGCTATCCTACAAAATGCTGAAGTATAATTTGACAAGTTTTCAACTTCAAATTCTTAATTCAGAAACTGAATCTGATTATACATATACTGGGTTGTTTGGATGCCACCGACTGTCCAGGATGTGTTTAATTTCTTTGGTATCATTATTTGTGTAGAGGCTCTTATGAAGAACTTTGTGTTTACACAACAAGTGATCATTAACCTTATACAATAAATACTTCTAATAATAAACTGATAAAGCAGTACTTCTGGACACGGCGCGTATTGTTAGGAGGTCCCTCTCTCAAGAGCCCTAACCCGACCCTCGTAACTCGGACCCTGTTCCTGATGATTTTTTTTATGTTGAAATTTTTTTGAAATAATTTTTGTTGATAAATATATTTAAAAATGTAATTAGTTTGTAAGAAAAATGAATAAACAAAACTGATAATACAATACATTTCTTTCAGCTAAATCCTTTCACTAAACAAGGCCACTTACCGTTTTTCGGAGGACTTGTGAAAACTTCACTAGAGAGCATAAGTATAGTTGATGTTGGTCTAACAGAATGCATTATTGTGGAAGAGGAGTTACCAGCTGTTTGTGAGAGACCAGATGATATTATTGAGCCAAAGGAGGAACATCAGCATGACGGTATGTTTGTAGGAACAAATATCACTTAATGAAGTACATAATTGTATAGCACATGTGAGAGTGAGTACTAAGCACTACCATTGACTCGAATGTGCCCCGGTGGTTGAGAGGATGTCATGCTCACTCAAAGGTCTCGCTGATGGTGGCGCGTGTGTCGGATCATTTAGTTCCTTCAAAATGGTCGAGTTGAATGGTGCTGATCCATGTGTCATGTTCGTGAACAGGCACTGTCAGTTGGGACTGGTCATACGACTTGCGACTGGGACTGTACCCTCATCTTTTAGTTCTAGATATTCAAAGTGCCGGTAATGGTCTAATTGAAATAAATGCTTTGTATTTGAGTTTGAAGTAATAATGAGCATTGCTCTTGACTGTTTTTGTTTGTGTGCAGATGTCAAACAGGAAAGTCGAGACATTGGCTATTCAGGCAAAGAAGATATCTCTCTCCCATCAAACCATTTTGAAACAGATTCCGAAGATGATGTACCAGTAATGGAGTTCAGAACTGAAGCTGAAGAAGAACAAGAAGTACCTGAGCAGAAACAAACAGCCATGGAGACCAATAGTAAGTTCTAGTTAGATAATAGGTTATCATGCATGCGATGACGACTAATAGAGAAGTATGGATGAGAGAAGACATGCTGCGCCGCCCCCAAGTAGTGCAGGATACTGGCGGAGAATGAGGAATCTAAGCAAAAAGGGTTCTGCAAAACTGGAAAGTTCTTTTGCGATTTCTAACTTTTCTTGTACAGAAACCGCAGTTGGTCCCATAGAGTTTTTTGATCCTTATAAGTAATGAATCAATTGGCATCATTAAAAGTTTTTGTGAAAACTGTAATTTTATAGCTTTGTGTACAGTTTTCTTTCCAAAATCTGTGAATGACACCGACACGAAGGATGACTACCCTTAACTTCTAGAGTCTTAAGAGACTTTCTAAGACTATTTACCTGTAGCTGTAATGGTTAAGGTACCTGCTCTTACTGCCCCATCGTTAACTGATTACAAATCTGTTTAAAAACATAACTTACCTACCTACCAAGTTGGAATATCACTACTAAAAATTGAAAAATAAAAAACGATTCTGCAAAAATACAACCGACTTCATACACGCCAAAACGTGAGCGACTTTTACGTTAGGTACATTTTCTTGCCACCGACTTCCGAAACTATAAGTTATTTCCTTTAAGCTATAAGCCTTATACCTTATATATGTAGCTTAAGAGATTTTGATAATTCAATAATTTGCAATCATAATTTATTTATTTATAAGGACTTACGGCTAATAAAAACAAACAAAAAAGGAAATCATAGTCACCTTTCTGGTGCCAATTACAAATCCTCACGTATAGACTTATAATTTTTTTTTTATGGTGTGAGCACAAAAACAGAAAACACACCGCTTTAATCAAAGTAAAAAGAATATAAATACTTAGTATGCAATTATATGATTAATAATGTAATAATGTTAATGTCTTTAATTGAACTTCCTCGCAAGTAACTATGGGACATGGCTGATCACAATTTAATTATTTAAGACCTATATTATGTACCTACCTATGATCCACAACAAAGATATTGATTGATTGACTGATTATACTATGCTTATGCTGTAACAAATCTTGACATTTGACAATCATAACAAGACATATTGTCAGCCCTCTTACATTTCGGCGTTACGCCAATTTAGGTATTTTACGCACCGAGTGGGCGGCGAGCTGCGCGAGCGATACATTCTTTCCTGTCTATTCTCTCGCTCGCACTAAGATATTGCTAGTATGACGACTAAACGATCTTGATCCACCGTAATACAAGTTTTCTTAGAATGGAATTCGGTGGACGGAGAAACTTTTGATGTGTGACTTTTGATATTGTTATAATTCGTTTTAATAAATTTTTCATTATTTATATAAGAATCTTAAAGTGTTGAAATAAGTTTACATAAATATTTCAACTGTGACGCACGAGCACGACCGAACGTTGATAACCGACATCCGTAGCATAGTGGTCTGAAAATCGTGCCCCAGAACTAATGGAAATATAAATAATTATGGCACTATCAATACTATGAAAGTTTCTCAAAGTTTTTCAATTTTCATAAAAAACTTGCCACTTGGGTAACGTATTTAAAATCTCAATTGCTCATCTTTATAGATTTTAAGTAATTCTACTGCATAATCTGGGCCAGTCTAAATGGCAAGTGTGCAAACATTTTTATTTGCAATATAAAGCTGGCCTTGAATTTATTAGAACCAGTCCCAGTCAGTCAACGACCAAAAACTGCGGTCGTAGTTTACGATATTCTAGCACGCACACAAAAGCAGCATTTATACGGCAATCGACGCACACTACGATAGTATCGACGCGACGAAGCGCGCGAAATTATCTGACATAGATCAGTGGGCTTACCATGAGTTTGAAATGTATTATTCGTTATCGAATACTATCGCCCTGTCTCTTTCATATTCAACGACTGCTTTACGACACGAGAAGTATATCCGATAGTTTTCGATATCGAGGACAGTTTTTTACAAACTCATGGTAAGGGCACCGCTCTAGACAAGCGCACGCGCCGTAGGTACTGAGCGCAGATCTATTTTTTTGTGAATGTCATCTCGCAGTTCAACCTAGGACGTTGTCGTCTGCGGTCTGCTTAACCGGACTATCCTGTGGGTGCCTTGAGTGTAAAGCCTCCAGCCAGGGCAAAAAAAACTTACGTACAAAGCGACTACACGCTAAGGGCATCTCCTCTCCTTCCAAACCAACGTGCGTAAAAAAATACAACTCTGCAGTAAATCGTTTTATATGTTTTTCATCAAATAGCCAAACGTTAGCGCAGCGGCAACTTGAATAACTTCATAGTTTTATGTCACACAAATTTCATTTAAACATACACATTTACACACAAATTTACACTAATTTTTGTATGTATTTTTGTTCTTGTATGTCCATAGATTAAAAAAAGTGCCGCTGGGATGACGTAGTCCCAGCGGAAACAGTTTTTGTTGAATATCTCCCCAATGGTTGGATACACAAATTTGAGCTTATCATACACAATTACACGACGCCATACACTGAAAATCTGCAAAACTGAAATGAAGAAATTCGACACCTTTCCGCCAGGACTACGCACACCAAAAGGACAGGCTGGATTTGAGTGGTGTCATTATTTTGGGACTGATTTTGGACTAGAGGCTCAGGTACGCGGGCTGGCTCGAGCAAGGGTCGGGGCTGAGCGCAGATCGCCGGCGCAGAGAAATATACATTACTTTTATTTAATTAATTAAAAATAATAGTATTGTTAAAGCAAATGTTGAACAATATTTTGGTATAAATATAACGTGGAACGGCAAAAATAAAAAAGCGGGAAAATCTTCGGACTAACTCAAACTCAAACCATTTATTTCAAATAGACCCATGACAGGCACTTTTGCATAGTCAAAAATAAGCTACCTACAGTCCCGCCACAGGCATAATAACTGTGAATGGACTGTAGTTGCCCATTCGAAAATAGTAGATCTCATGGAGAAGAATGGGCAAGAAACTCCATGGACACTCTTTTCAAATCAAGTTATATGTTACATAGTCCTGGGTACAATATTGTTGCTTCTATATATGAGCACAGTGTAGAGATAGGAAAATAAAACAAAGCTACAGTTAAAACCATAAAGATTAGGATAAGCCCTACTAACCATAATAGAAAGTCTACATGGTACTCACACTTACAAAAACTCAAATAATGCTTCTAATTTATATAAAACAATGGTTATCAAAGTAACTAAGTTACCAACCGAGAAAAAAAAAATAAAAGAAATGATGAAAGAACTAAAGGGGGAGCATCTCTTCCAAACATTAAAATCTTAGTATGTGCGCCCAAGTGGCAGTGGAGCAGGACCAGCATTTAGCCAAGCATTTTTATCTACGATATACTCTTCTAACTTATAACTGATTCGATTCCGATTTTTTTTCAAAAATTGGAAGCTACATTATTCACGAGGGTCATAGGCTATTAAAACATTTCCATTCGATGATTTACGACCATAGTGCGAGCGAAGCTGTGGGCAAAAGCTAGTCTTTAATCATTTTACCCTAGAAAAACTTTCTGCGAAGCTGTACTTACAGGCATAGTTAACAAAGCAGGCGCCAGCCTTTGAGTCGGGACAAGGAAAATTAACTCCTAACCTCGAATAAATAGAGATCATTATTTCCGCCCACATGCTCGATTTAAAGTTCGAATATTGAAGTCCCCGGCTAGGATAGGTTTTCTTTTGACCATTCCAGCAGATATACAAGTGATTTTACGACTTAAAGTTCCAAAATTTATCCGGAGGACTTAGAATGCAAAGCGAGCTCGATAAATTCACGATAGATTTTGAATTTTCCTAAATTAACATAACATCAAGCCTGTAATCCCGGAAGGGTTAGGCAGAGGTGTTCCTAATCTCACATTTCGCCAGTTATGTTTAAGTCCCATAGGAGGCGAGCCTATTGCCATTAACCGGGCGCAAATCCAGACTCCGTGGCTGTTACTGAGAAATTCCTGATGGAAAAACCCAATAACACTATTCCCGACCTAATCAAGAATCCAACCCAGGACCTCATGCTCAGCAGACTAACGAGGCAGCATCCTAAATCAATAACTTTGTTATTTGACCAAGACTTTGCCCTATTCCCTAACCACTTAGTGGGACCTCGCGCGCGGCCCCATGAAGTGGTTAGCCTTTGTTCCGTTCCTAGTGGGAATCATTCGGAACCCTGTAAATTTTATTTATGTTCAAACCTCCTGTCCCCAATCTACCTGGAAAATTGTACTTACCTGATTTATTCTCGCAGGGCCGACTGTTGCGGAGGAACCAGTCCTACACTTACGAAGAACAAAATTACAAGACTCAATACCAGCCGGCCAAAAGACAAACCAAATATCGGACTCGAAAGTTATCGGAACAACTCAAAATCGTACGACCGAATTTATTACTAAATTAATAAAGCCTCATGAATGTGATAAATGTCACAGTAAGTTTAGAAAAAAAAGTGATTTTATAAGACATGTTCGTACGCACACTGGTGAAAAGCCTTTCAAGTGTGATATATGTCAGAGTAGTTTCAGTCAAAAGGCTACTTTAACAAATCATGTTCGTACACACACTGGTGAAAAACCTTACAAGTGTGATATATGTCAGCGTAGTTTTAGTCTAAAGACTCATTTAACAGGTCATATTCGTACACATACTGGCGAAAAGCCTTATGAGTGTGATATATGTCTGCGTAGTTTCAGTAGAACGATTACTTTAACAAATCATGTTCGTACACACACTGGTGAAAAACCTTACAAGTGTGTTATATGTCAGCGTAGTTTCAGTCAAAAGACATCTTTAACAGGTCATATTCGTACACACACTGGTGAAAAACCTTACAAGTGCGATATATGTCAGTGTAGTTTCAGTCAAAAGAATCATTTAACAGGTCATATTCGTACACACACTGGTGAAAAACCTTACAAGTGCGATATATGTCAGTGTAGTTTCAGTCACAAGAATAATTTAACAATACATGTTCGTACACACACTGGTGAAAAACCTTACAAGTGCGATATATGTCAGTGTAGTTTCAGTCACAAGAATAATTTAACAATACATGTTCGTACACACACTGGTGAAAAACCTTACAAGTGCGATATATGTCAGTGTAGTTTCAGTTACAAGACTAAATTAACAAATCATGTACGTACACACACAGGTGAAAAACCTCACACATGTGATATATGTCAGCGTAGTTTCAGTCAAAAGTTTCATTTAACGGATCATATTCGTACACACACTGGTGAAAAACCTTACAAGTGTGATATATGTCAGAGTAGTTTTAGTCACAAGATTACTTTAACAACTCATATTCGTACACACACTGGTGAAAAACCTTACAAGTGTGATATATGTCTGCGTCGTTTCAGTCAAAAGTTTCATTTAACGGATCATATTCGTACACACACTGGTGAAAAACCTTACAAGTGTGATATATGTCAGTGTAGTTTCGGTCACAAGATTACTTTAAAAACACATATTCGAACACACACTGGTGAAAAACCTTTTAAATGTGATATTTGTCATCAGAGTTTTATTCAAAAGGTTTCTTTAACTCGTCACAGGCGTAGGTGCACACACCAGTAAATAACCTAACAATTGTTATATTTTTCAGCGTAGTTCCAGTCAAAAGCATAATTTTTCAGACCATATTTGGACACACACTGGTAAAAAAACCTATGAAGTGTGAGGTCGGCGTTGCATTACTCAAAAGATATTTAACAAAACATTTTAGTAAACACTGTGTAGCGAAATAAAAGTCCAAATCTTCCGCCATTTGTTAAACACTTATAATTTGTATAAATAAAAATGAACGCTTTTGAATAAAAAATATGATACCGATACTGATACTGTTAGCCTGCGTCATCCCACAGCTGGGCAAAGGCCTCTCCCCATGACTTCCAGTTGTTTCGGTCCAGGGCTAATGTGGGCCACTGGTCGTTGGTTTTGTCAAGCTCGTCCCGCCATCTTCTACGAGGTCTACCGCGACCCCTTCTGGCTGTTTCAGGGCTCCAGAAAGTGGTTATTCTGGCCCACAGCTCATTGTGCATACGGCAGACGTGGCCAGTCAAAAAAATATGAAATTTATAAAAAAAAAATCTTGTGGTGATTAATTTAGTCGTTTAGGAATAATAGAAGTAACTTTGACCAATTCGCGATTGCAATTGCTTTTGATGGAAAAGAATCCAAGTCTCCTCTAAGGTAAGAATGAATTGAACAATATTAAGGGGTTTACCGGGGTGTAGAGATATCTAAAGAGACTTAAATGAAACATTATTTGATTGTATGATTAAGTAAATACAATATCAGTTCCTCCTTCACGGTGAAGATGCTGAACTCGTCGTCACCTCTTGAGTACGAGATACACGTTATAGCCCCTCGACCAGATGAACTGTTGGAGGAGGAATCGAAATTACGCGTTCGTTTCTACGCTTAGGAATTATTTAATTAATGACGTCGTTAGATAATGGACTCATGAGAAATAATAATTGTTCTTCTCTTTATTTTTGCACCACCTTTTACTAAGTCAATTCATCAATCACATGATTGATGAATTGACTTAGTAAAGTTAGTTGGTAGTTAGTTGGTAGTTAGGTAGGTAGTAGGTAGGTGGTAGCCAGTAGGTAGGTAGTACGTAGGTGGTAGGTAGGTGGTAGCCAGTAGTTAGGTAATACGTAGGTAGGTAATTAAAAATATACACCGTGACTTTTTAGTCGTCTTACAAAGGTGGTCCACTCAAAGTGCCCCGACATAAAATAGTTATAGGCGCGATTTTTTTTTTGCCTACCGTAAAAGGTACAAAGAAAAATAAATAAATATTAGAAAAAAATATGAAATATCCTGTTAATGATGTTTACGTGTTAAACGGGAGAATATCCTACCCAGCGCTCGAGTCCAGTAGATTATCGCTCACAACAGGCTGTTTTAACTACGTCATGCGCCATAATGGGATCCCTTCTATTTGCATAATATTCTTTTTCCTAATATACTTTGGCATAACAATTTTGGCATACCTTGTTTTGCCATAATAATACTCAGCCATATTTTTTTTTGGCATACAGTTTATGTTGGCATAATTATCTTGGAGACTAATTTGTTTTGGCATAATAATACTTTGCCATATTTTTTTTTGGCATACAGTTTATGTTGGCATATTTATCTTGTAGACTAATTTGTGTTGACAAAAATTGAATTCGCAAAATGTTACTAGGCATACTGACTATTAGCGTAATTAAAATATTGTCTTGAAAATTCAATATGTAGTGCTACAAAAGTGAGTGACAGAATCGAATCGCTGCAAAACCGACTCCACGTAGTCTTGTCTGCCCTACCCCTAGAGTGTAATTTAAGCCCGCGTAGGCGCGGAGGGGCGAGGGGGCCCGCGAGCTGAGGAGCAGGTGGTTTTAACGCTCGCTGCCGCGGCTGAGGCTGCTCGCTTGCATGCTGCATGCTTGCTTGCATGCTGTGCATGGTGTATGCTTGTTTGCTTGCTTCTTACAGGGAAATAAAAACCACATAAAATGGTGCACAATCAAATGTTTTATAATGATCAATGTTTTGATTGAATGATTTTCTGCCGATTAATGACTATCGAAACGAAATGTATGCCAAAAGACGACTCTGACTGTGAACTTTCTGCGATAAGATGGTTCTGCTTTTTTAAAATAAGTATTAGTGTCTCACATTTTACGAGTTAGTTATTATTTTGTTTACTTGTTATGCCTATAAAAATATGTTTTAATATCATTATGCGTAAATTAATGTATGCTTTAAAATGTTATGCTTTATCATTATTATGAGTAGAGAAATTATGCTTAAAAAAATTATGCGTAAGCTGTTATGAGTAAGTAATGTTATGCGAAAATATAATTAGGTTAAACAAAAGTATGCAAAGTCATATTAGGTCTTAAAATTTTATGCAAATGGATAGGGAACCGCCATAATATTTAATAATATTTTTATTTTTAAATTATTTAAATCTCATAAATACCTTTTTTTATGAATGCTATTATGATACATGAAGTGGGCTGCCGTTGTAAGACGACACGGTGTATGTATATTATGGTATGCTAAGGATATGAAACTAATGTCCATAACCACTTAACCAATTTTTTTTTCGGCGGATATTCACTCAAATTTTATTTTATTCTTATCGAGACAACGTACACTTTACTTTTGACACATTCACATTAATTGTAATAATAATAAGCCTGACATTGTGGTGATCCATAGGAGCGTCGCGAATTATTGTTGATATAACGGTCCCGCATGACGAGAACCTCGTGAAAGAAGAGAAAGATAAACAATTTAAATATCTAGATCTGGCTCGCGAGGTTTTCGACATGTGGGACGTGACTGCAGCAGTCATTGTGCCGATAGTCGTGTCGGCCAATGGCTTAACAGCCAATAGCCTCGACCAACATCTGAGGAGGCTCTCGCTTGGCAGCTGGATCAAGGGCTTGATTCAGAAAGCAGGACTTCTGGACACGGTGCGTATTGATAGGAGGTTCCTCTCTCAAGAGCCCTGACCACTGGCAGCTCGGACCCTGTTCCCAGTGCTGGTGGGCTACTATTTCGCATATTTTTTCTTTTTTTTTATATTAGAATATTTAAAAATGTAACTAATCTGTGTTCAAATGAATAAAGGAAATAATAATAAAATATATTTATTTACTCAAAACAAAGCATAGTAAGTAGTACACAAAGAAGTACTATCTACAAACGTGTGGGTGAGCACTGCTCTCCTAGCTAGGTTATGAAAACCTGTGTTAAGGCGAAGCAGTCCGGTCCCCTAAGGTGTAATGATGTAAAGGTTACATAATGCTTCTGATGTTACTGTTACACTATTGGAGTATTGAGTTTGCTTGTCCATGTTCACCACTTGAACTAAGATATTTTCAGTTTCGTCATATGACTTATTTTGGAGGTGCGATACTCACACGTTTTGAAGTCCGATGTCGGCTTCAGCGCCTCCAGATAACATGGTTCCCCCGGCAAATTATTAATCTGCCGTTGCATCCACTTTTGCTGGTTCCTCCTGTACCCGCGCCACATCAGATACAGTACGGCAGCGGCCAAAATAATACCCTAAAGTATAGTATTAACTTGCAAAATCGTGTGTTGTTCCGATTCCGGTACTCGCTTGGTTTTGCCCACTCTGTGCTATTATAATTTCTTTCTCTGCATGTTTTGTTTGAATAAGTTTTACCCATTGTGGGTTTCTCCTTCTGTATTTTCGTAAAGTATTGTAAGTATCGCAAGTGTTCACTTGCACGCGTTATTGTCCTCAAACAGATCCAATAATAATCAAGGAAAATCATACCATCACTGATCGCTACACCTCATTAATTTACTTGTGTATTTGGCGGTGACTCGAAATTTGTTCCTTACATTAATTTAGGCGCGTATTTAGATTAAAGGTTTTTTTTTTTAAATAAGTCGACAGAACTAGTAATTTACACTTTTATGAACAACAAGCTGTACCCGCGACGCGACCTCCGTCCGCGTGAAATTATTTAGAAAATATACTTACTTCCCCATTTGAATTACCTACCTACTGAATTACCTACTTGAATGGATCTAATTCTCTAAATTATGTAGTCGATGATTTTGGTGCACGGTAAAACTCTAATGAGTTTATGTTGGCACCAACGTAAATGAATGAAATGTATGTGTACTACTGAATAAATAAATAAAATAAATAAATTAGGTTTGGTTAACAATTTCAAGGTTTCTAATTTATTTTGCACGGAACCCTAATCCTTTTCTGAGTAAAGATAACTACCGTTTATACTTTCATATATGCATTTACTACAAATCTGTTATTTTGAAAGATCAAATAGACACTTAAATTTCAAAATTCAAATGTAACCAATCCGAGGCCCTGACTTTTTTCAGATCTTTCCTGCACCCGTAAATAGTAAACAGAACCCACACAAATCTGTTTTATTTTTCGCAACTAGCTAACTCCCCCCCCCCCTCAAAAGTTGGCGACGCCCTTGATCACGACTATAACTATCTTACTGCGACATAATTATATACTTCGTTGCTCGTGGCTGTACATACATACCTCCTATCCCCAATCGATTTGGAATGTTGTACTTACCCGATTTATTCTCGCAGGGCCGACTGTTGCGGAGGAACTAAAACTACACTTACGAAGAACAAAATTAGAAGGCTCGATACCACCTGACCAGAAGACAAACCAAATTTCGGACTCGAAAATTATCCGAAACACTCAAAATAGTACGACCAAATATAAAACTAAATTCAAAAAGCCTCACGAATGTGAAATATGCCGCTATAAGTGTAGTAAAAGGAGTGATTTTACAAAACATGTGCGTACACACACTGGTGAAAAACCTTACAAGTGTAATACATGTCAGAGTAGTTTTAGTGAAAAGGCTCATTTAACAACACATATTCGTACACACACTGGTGAAAAACCTTACAAGTGTGATATATGTCAGAGTAGTTTCAGTCAAAAGCCTCATTTAACAAGGCATATTCGTACACACACTGGTGACAAACCTTACACGTGTGATATATGTCAGAGTAGTTTTCGAGAAAAGTTTGATTTAACAAAACATAGGCGAGTTCACTCTGGTGAAAAACCTTACGAATGTGATATATGTCAGCGTAGTTTTCGAGAAAAGTCAAATTTAACAAAACATATGCTAGTTCACTCTTGTGAAAAACCTTACAAGTGTCATGTGTGTCATCGTAGTTTCAGTCAAAAGGTTACATTAACATATCACATTCTTACTCACACTGGTGAAAAACCTTACAAGTGTGATATATGTCATCGAAGTTTCAGTCGAAAGGATAATTTAACAAATCACATTCGTATGCACACTGGTGAAAAACCTTACAAATGTGATATTTGTCAGTGTACTTTTAGTCGAAAGGATAATTTAACAGCACATATTCGTACACACACTGGTGAAAAACCTTACAAGTGTGATATATGTCAGCGTAGTTTCAGTCGAAAGATTACATTTACAAATCACATTCGTACACACACTGGTGAAAAACCTTAGAAGTGTGATATATGTCAGTGTAGTTTCAGTCAAAAGGTTACATTAACATATCACATTCGTACACACACTGGTGAAAAACCTAACAAGTGTGATATATGTCGGAGTAGTTCCAGTCGAAAGCTTCATTAATATATCATATTCGTACACACACGGGTGAAAAACCTGACAGTTGTGATATATGCCACTGTAAGTTTAGAATGAAGAGTAGTTTTACAAGACATGTGCGGACACACTGGTGATAAACCTAAATATAAAGGAAAATGGGCAAAATTGCCCTAGCGTCCAATAGCCTTACGATATACAGGGTGGAATGTTTTAATGCCACCTGGAGGGAAAGTACTCTAAATACTGGAGATAGAAAATTTTACTCAAAGGAAACATTCCTTTATTTTTAATAAGAAATAAATCTGCATTCAAAGATTTTCGAAAATTCGCTTACCATCCTCGGAAATCGAACTGGCTAAATTCCAAAAAAAATAACATCTTATACTTTATTGGCATCAATCGATAGGGTCAATCATAAGGATCAAACATGTGCATCTGGATTGAGGGCCCAGTTTTTAAATCTTTGAGAAACGAAATAAGACTTATAGGGGAATTAGTTAAAAATATTAAAATCTTAAAGCAAAAGGCCATAAATTTCTTAAACGTGAATTAAAACTGTTATGATCAAATAACTTGGGCCCTCAATCCAGACGCTTGCGTAAAGTGGCATAGCTTGCGTAAAGTGGCATAGCCTAAATCTCCGAGTTAATCTTTTTTATTTAAGAATTTAGTTAAGAATTTCTTAAACTCTTAAGGAATCTGCAAAACATGATTTTTTCTGAAGAAATACACAAATACGACTTTAATATATTTTACTTAGATACGTCTGTGAATTAGTTAAAAAGAAATAATGACACAAAAGTTAATTGTTAAAAAGTAACTGGAAGTCGAATTCTACTAAAACGTCTGAACTGAGAGCCCAACATTTTCGGCTTTATTGACTAGGCTCAACCTCATAGATTAGCGCAAATTAGAATAAGTTTTTTTACTATTTTTTAACTAAAATGTAACATAATCGTCCGATCCTATAAATACCATACTTTAAGAGACGTGGTGGACGTGTTTGTAAATATACGTGAAAATCGTGAAATCCCGATTTTCGCATTGGCTCGTGATACGCGACATTAAAAATATTATGTAATAGTATCCTACTTCCTACTTAATTAATATTATACATGCGAATTTAACGCATTACTTTTCGCTAGATTATAATCTATCGAAGTGAAACCGTCAAATTGTGGAATGGCATGCGACGGAACGCACCTCGCGCGCCTTGTTAGGTATTGTTACAATTTTTTAGTGGCAAGGCGTCATGTTCCATGTGGTGGTATTTTGAAATTCATGTGAGTTATTCGAAAAACTTATTGTTTATTACGTCTTTGTATGATGGTTCCTAGAAACAATAATAAACATAAGCGTCGAATTGATAACCTTGTTTTTTTCAAGTCGATTAATATGTAGGTAGAGCAGCTATAGCATCATCTCAAATAATCTAAGCACGACTAGGTGTCAAAGGGGGAGCTCCCCGCACACGAAGTTTTTTGGTTTTTGCTTTGAATTTCTGAGTTATGCACGACGAGACTATCGCCTTAAAGATTTGTCGTGCAAATGGGCGTAAAGATAATTTAAATACACATTTTTGTAAACACATGGTCAAAGACCAAACACATACACATGCTTACACACATAGAATACTCGTATTTAAACAAAATAAACATTACCTTGACAATAATGTTTAAACAAATTTGCATGCTCTAAACAGGCAAAATATGGTTTGTGCACACGTCACCAACTTTTATATCTGGTAACACGGATATTTTATTCAAATAAATGATCCTAATGCTCATAGACTATTTAAGGATATTTTGAAACGCCTAGTTGACACTTCGCGTAACCCAAGGGCTGGCTTTTACTTTGGCCAGAGGCTAAGTGTTGCCATACAACGGGGCAACGCCGCCAGTCTCTTGGGCACAGTACCAGCTGACAGCGTTGAGGAGGAGTTTTCTGATGCCCTTTTATAGATTGTTGTTAGTTTATTTAATAGTTTTTAATTAGTAATGTATATAGCTAGTTTACTTTATTCAATAGTTATATGACCTCTGCAAATAAATAATTAGTACAAAAAAAAATCTTACTCTCATGTCAAAGGACAAAAAAAATTTGGCACGAGGTCCATTACGTAAACTAAGAGAAAATGAAACGAAAAATGTATCAGTAACACATCCTTTTTATTATTAATAAAAACAAACCTTTCTTTATAAGTACAAAAAAAATCTAATAAGTACATGAAATAGGACAATTTATTGAATATTTTGTTTGGATTTTTTTCTCAAATTTTAACTAAGTTTGGAAAATCTAGAACTTCAGATGCAGAGCTTAGGTGCTTGTACAAAGTGATATAAAAAACTGTAGATAGACTATCAAAAGCGACCAAAATTACTTCCTGGTCAAATCTTCTGCGGCCGGCAGTCGTGGTCGTAGCCGCGTAGTGCGCGAGGGCCCTAAAGCTAAGTGCGAATTTCACCGATGAAATTAAAAGTGATCAACTCATCTCTATGGAGTTCAGAAACTGTCAGTGTCATTTTATAGCAATTATGACACTGACAGCTCTTGAGGTCGGTTCAGACAAGCTATTCGAGATGCGTGTTCAGTTTCATTGATGAAATTCGTCCAAAGTCCTCAGTGTTTGCGTACAAGCTTCCTGAACATCACCCCTCTTCATTAAAATATTATTAAATTCAGTCAAGTGGGAAATAATTTGTAAAAAAAAAAGAATTTTCATGTTTAAAGTTATGATGATGATGACATTTTGAACTTAGACTTAGATCTATGAACTTTACTTAGCGTGTACGGCATTATTCATGTCCTTCTCGCACAATCGTCAAACAACAAGCTCATGACAGAGACGGAAACATCCAGTGACCTGTCATGACCTCTTATAGCAGTGTTGTTTTAATCTTCAGTGTGAGAAAAAGATGGAGCTAGACATCCTGTATAGCCCCCTCTCTTTCGCACACCGAAGTGACATTGCAGCAAAACTGCTATAAAAGGTCCAAGGCAAAACCAGTTGCTAAGTAATGTTTGTAGTTCTTGGTCTTCGAGTGCTGCGGATGCCGTTGTGTTGCTGAAGTTAAGGGTGGAACTGCTGGGGTATTTGCAGGTGCTTCTTCTCCACAGCTGGGGTCATCGAGCGGCAACGCTGTGAAAAGAAATAGCGATAAGAATTAGCCAAGAACCTTTGCCCGCGATTTTTTGTGGAGATGCTGCCGCGCGTTAGACGCGTTTGTAACGCGCGACTGAAGCGATGAGAACGCGCGTCTGCATCGCTACCTGTCATCATCATCTGCCTGCCTTTTCTCAACTATGTTGGGGTCGGCTTCCAGTCTAACCAGATGCAGCATAATACAAGTGTTTAAATGGAGCGACTGCCTATCTGACCTCCACAACCCGGTATTTCGATAATACGGTACCCGTCGGTAAGACTGGTTGTCGGACTTTCGGACCACTGTACACCTGTAACGACTGTCAAAGATCTACAAATGACAGCCGACAGGACCAACGGCAACTTGTTTTTCGAAGCACAGAGGAAACTCTGTGCGGCTGTACCTAATTATTTAGCCACTCCTCTCCTCAGTACAGTAAGTGCGTATATCTACCTAATTTCCGGACGATATAAGTAGAACTACCTAATGGCCGCACTTACATTCTTTCACATAATACATGTTTTGTATGTTTTGCTCGATCGGCCGAGTTCGACCAACTATGTATTCGGAAATATTCCGGCCAAAGACGTATCGATAAACGACAAAATTGCAGATTTCTTTTTTTGATCTGACATTTTGTCGATTCTTCCGTCGACAAAACCCGTTTCTACGGTGCGGTACGGTGGTCACGCGTGCTGGTGTATTCTAGCCGTTAACTATGACCATTTGACCAATGGTATCTGGATAATGGACACAAAATTCATCAATATATCTTGGACAACCACAAATGTTATAAACCATTATTTTGAAACTCGTTTTGTAACGGGTGGTCCCCCGTCCACGGACCAACCTAGCCAAGTGCGGCATAACTTCGAAGAGCGACCTGTCTGACAACCAGTCTCACCCAGTACAGTAGTGGGTTGTGGGGGACAGTTGGAAAAAAGTTATACACCGGAAATTGGGAATATTTTCATACAAAAAATTTGATCCCGGACATTTTCGTTTTTGACGCACGAATGCTTCCTGACAAGCGGGTGTATACACTTGCATACCGAACTAACGACTTGTCACAGCAGTATCAAGTATTAGATTACGATTTTCTTCGTCTTGTCCCGAGATTGCAGGCAGATGATTACGGTGCTCACCTCTCTGTAGTCCGCCTCACACATTACCGGTGTTCTCATCTCCACCTTCCGTGGCGGCATCAGGTCCTCGTCGTGAACTAACTTGTACACCTCCGAGTGCTTCAGGTGCTCGAGGGACACGGGAGGTTTTTCGTATTTCATGAAGTTTATCCTGAAATGTTGGGTAAAGGTTATAGTCGCCTGTCTCGAAGTAGCCACCAGAGCTACACGCTCAAAAGATACAAGTTGCTCACAGTCCTTTCACGGGTATTTCAGCTCTGGTTTTGCACGACTGTCTTGTCAAAATCAGAATGACTTTTATTCAAAATAACGGTAAAAGCTGTAGAGCTTGTCATGGCTCCGCGAGTCATTTGTTTTCTCCGCTGGACCGTGTAGCTGGTGGCTGGGGTTTGCACGGAAACGCCTCGACGGTCGCTCTTAGAGACAGTGTGTCAACGATTCTATAAAAAACGTCTGCGTCAGTGAGCATCAAAAAACCTAGGTCTGCAATAATAGGGTAGTTTGCACGAATAACCAATTAATTCAAGACGCATCTCTAAAAATTAAATTTAACTTCTTTAAAATAAAAAAACAAGCTTTTATTAATACGAAAAGAAGAAAATTATGAACGCGTATACATAGTTTCGTGTCCGTGCTACATTTTATGAGGTATCCAAACGCGATTTGCGTTTCGATAGCTCATAAAAAGTATGTCAATTGATTGGTGTGTCCACTTATTCAGGCAATGCTTGTGACAGAATTTGCTCACTGCTCTTATTGTACAAATACTATTTAGTAATGGCGTCTCTAATAGCTGTCAGCTAGGCGTTTCCGTGGTCTATGGTTAAGATATTTAGGTCTTTACGTACCCGAAGCACGTTTTTTTTAGTAAGGGGTCACTTAAAGAGGACGAAAATCAAAAATAGCAACATATATAGAAAATACCTACTTTAACGTTAAGGCACATGTATGGTTATGGTAAGCTGAGAACTTAAAACCTAATAATTATGGTCGGCAATACATTCGGTACCTATTTGCTTTAAATAAGATTTTTGTTGCATTGAAACATGATACAAACAAATAAATAAATTGGCTTATTTTCTAGAACTCCGCTGCAGCCGTTTGTGAATTGTCAAAGCAATCTTGCATGAAAAGCGGCCAATCGGCGATAAAACACTTAGCGCCATCTTGGGGAACTCTATGGCAACTTCTAAACACATTCACAGCTGTTATTCTCGATATAGCACAACTATAATGACACTGACAGTTTTTGAACGAGGTTTAGATATGCTGCGTTCAGTTTCAAATATGAAATTCACAGTTACTTGCTGCATTTTGGGACTTAAACATAACTGGCGAAAAGAAGGTGTACTATAGGTACAGACACACACCAAACTATTACAATCTGTCAAATTTCTTTTATAGATTTTCAACTTTATGGCTAAAGCATTAGGTTCAAGGTTGATTGTGAAAATTGACAGTTTCGGGCAGCTTGATGTGCTGGCGTCTGTACACTGCTGTAGGATCAGTCAGATAGAATAGAAAAATACTCGCGCAGGGTCGAGCCTCTGGTAGCAATTCACGCCAAGAACAGGAGCGCGTTTCGATGTGGTGCGGCATTGGGAGAAGGCTCAAGACCGCGCGAGGACGCGCGCGTCAACGCTTATAACTGAGCAACAAGACTGAAAGCGCAAGGGGCGCTACGTGAGCACGTTAAAACTTGCTCGCGCGGTCTCGGGCCACTCCCGAGCATTTGTGAGAAGGCGCGCGACCCAATAGCGAGCATGCGCGATGCTGCGTCGATATTCAAACAATTTTCTACTATAACCAATGGGAATACGGTGCTAAATTCATGGAGGCAGTAAGTTACGCGAGGAATTCCCCGTTCTGTCTGAACTGACCCTAACCTTCGCTGAAATACCGTGTAAAATGATCTTTGTAGATATGTACTTATAAAAACCATGCAGAAATACCATGGCATGAGCTATTCCTCACAGACACTAAAGAGTATGTCAACTACAAAATGAAACTGTAATGGAGCGACAAAATAAAATCAAATGGCGTAATTGATTCTGCGAGTACCATGCTTAAAACCTCTTCAAATACGATTCGTGTAACTCACTTCAATCAATTTGTCATAAGTATCGATCATAGTCTCCCGTAGTCTATGAAAATCTACTAGGTGACAGTTTGACTCTCTGGAATTTTGAAAAAAAAAGTAAAGCACAACTCATCTGCCTAGCCTTTTCCCAACTATGTTAGGGACGGCTTCCAGTCTAACCGGGTGCAGCTGAATACCAGTATTTTACATGGAGCGACTGCCTATCTGACCTCCACAACCCAGTTAGTACTGGTTGCTAGAATTTCGGGCCACTGACTACCTTTAACGACTGTCAAAGATCTACAAATGACAGCCGGTACCAACGGTTAACGTGCTTTCCGAGGCAAGGAGGAAATTCGGTGTGTAATGGGTGGTCACTCATTCACGGACCAACCAGAAGATGGACCCCAGCGGCTGTTATTATTTGGCCACGAGTACCTTCTTTACTAAAAAAGTAATTATATACAATCAATGATATTATAAAGAAAGATACGCTACGTTCATACTGAGCGGCGTTCAAATATCGTTGCGTTGTAACGACTACGACAGATAATACACTATTGCGCTTGAAGTACTGAAATTACGACAATTGTTTGAATTTTTCTGTAACAATTTGTGCGCGCTAGTGCGATATATCTTAACTCTCTTATTTATATTATCATTGTATACAAAATGTAAAAAAAAAGCCCTATCCGATTCGTGAGGGTATTATTAGGTATCGAGATTAGATTCTATTGATGTAAAACTTTTTGGAGAACAAGTATTTTAAATTCACCTTAAGGTTAAAGCGCCACGGTAGCCCGCGAAATTCAAATTTTCTTAGTTTTTTTGCAATTTGCAGCTTTCACAATTCTTTGGGAATGTTCACTAAATCCTAAGCACGTTTTCAAAGAGTTTTAACAAAGTGTTACACCACACGCACATAGTTTCAGGCTATATGTGAAACAAAATATGATTCGCGACCGTTACACGTATGTAATGTCTGTTTTTTAATCCCTGAGACTAAATTGACAAGTTAAAATGTCAAAACTGACATAAATCCTATTGAAATCTATGTCAGTTAGCCATTTTTACTTGTCAATTTAGTCTCAGGGATTAAAAAACAGACTATAGTTACAGAATTATAATCATTAAAATAATCAATACGACCCTCTAAGCACGGTAATATTATAATACAGTAGTGTAACTCGGCCGCATGATAGAAATAAATGCCTACAGCCGCGCGGTACGTAAACATGCGTTAGGGCTACCCGTCCCCAGCATTTTAATTACATTTGCCTACTTTCTGTTTCTATTTAGTTTTGTGATTGTAAATATCCTTTTTATATAAATAAATGAAAGACTTTATATATTGAATAGGAAGTGTTCAATAAAAATGTGTGTTGTTTTTTGATTGGTAGATTTAATTAAAAAAACATGTTTTTGTTTGAAAAACAAATCGGGCTTATAAATTTGCGACCGAAAAATATTTGCGCCTCGACTGAGTCGTACGAAATGCTTTATTGTTAAATTTTAAAGTATAATAAATCCGCATTCTTATAAACATAAAGCATAATTAAAAATTGTTTTGGGAAACATGGACAAGGTGGAGAAAATGGAATATCTTTTACTTGGTTATAGATACCTGCAGCTACATTACAATTTACATGTTTGGTTTTAAGTGAATTTCGGAATATTTCCTCCATTTTTTCTATATATTCCACAAAATCATCGTTGGGTACAATCAAAAAAGTTCGCGAATTAATCTTACTGTAGTCCCGGTACCTTAAATACCGACTCTGTGAGCTGAAATTGTGGCTTTTTGATCGGGTTTCACATACGATTTCAAAGCATGACAATCATCATGTTTCTCCAAACAACGCTTAAGAAGATACCCACAAATATACTAGCTGATTTTTAGAGAAAAAATCGCGCGGTTATTGTTAAAAAAACAACACACCGTCCGTTCGACACTGCGGTACAGCCGTGACTGTCTGCACCGCGAGCGCACCCCACGATCGAGGCGCGTAGGTATAGCTCGCGTTTCGTCCGTTTGTATGAAGTTGGAGTACTGTATTATAATATTACCGTGCTCTAAGTTCATTTAACCCATTGAATAACCATTTCATGAAAAGTCATTAAAGTATTGATGATTTTAAAAATTATAACTCTGTAAAGCTATATTTGTTACGTTCCCGAACCTTATTTAAAAAACATAAAACCCGACACTGGCCCATGGGCGTACCCATGGTGGGGCAGGGTGGGGCACTATCCCCACCCTGCTCTCTGACCCGAAGCTAAGAATTTTTAGGCAAAATTAATATAATGGCAAAATAAAATATTCATTTGAGTACTTTAACATTTTTCACATTAAAATAAAAACTTGGTTAAGGTCAACAATGACAGAAAACCGTCTTGTCGGCCTCTGTATGATGAGTGTGCATATAAAAGGCACAACATACATTTGAAAACGAAATTTAAGCTAGATTTAGCCAGAACCCTCGTAGGTTATTATTGAAATGGTGTAGTGCAGCCAATAAAACGTATCAGTCAGTAAATAAAAAGCATTTTTAATTTTCTACTACTTTGTTTATTTACTTCTGCCCCACCCCTTAGAAAATGCTGGGTACGCCCATGCACTGGCCTGCAAATTGCAAAAAAAGTAAACAAGGCGTTCGAATTTAATGGCCGTTCTAACTTCCGCCATTTTATTTTTTTTTCAAAGTTGCGGCCATACATAAAACCTATTTTAATTGATAGCTGGTCTCAATGCAAACCAGTTTTGTGTGTATGAGACAAAATGTTCTAAAGTGTCACATTTCCGAGATATGAAGAAGAAGGATCAAAATTAACCCACGTCCTACAGCAAAGAGGAGTATCTCAAAAAAATGATAAAAATGAGTATAAAAAAAGATGGCATACTTCCAAACTGCATCCTTACAGTCTAACATATAAAAAAGGCTATGAAAATTCGTTCAGGGGCAGTCATATCTGCAATGTATTCATGGTGTAAATGGACCCTTCACGATGACGTGAACCAAACATTCTGCACATCACACTAAGTAACTTCAAAGAATTTTTTTTTTTTTTTGGGAAAAAAAAACAAAAGTTCGATGATGCAACTCAATAATTGAAGTCAAATCAAAGAGATACCGTGGCCCTGGAACACAAAGGGCATTGAAGGAACATGGATGGGTTTTAGTCAGTAAGAGTCTGACACTCCCTGCCACTCCACCCAGAGCGGGAGAAGTCATTTGATGATTTCCCATCCGTAAAAAAAAAAAAAAAAAAAATCTAGCCAAGTATTTCTCAATATTGTAATACATCCATCGTAGATATGACTGCCCCAGAACGAATTTTCATAGCATTTTTTTTAATATGCTAGACTGTAAGGATTGAGTTTGGAAGTATGCCATCTTTTTAAACCCATTTTTTTTTTGAGATACTTCTCGTTGCTGTAGGACGTGGGTTAATTTTGTATGGACAATATGGACCGTGCTCCTTCTTCTTTCACGGACTACCTTAGAGCTTTCACCCTAAGTGTTTACCAAACCCCCAATAAGCGCTTGCATAAAAAACTACAATTTATACAAAAGATCTACATACCTATACTTTCTACAGTAAGACTTGGTATCGCCCCACGGCCAGATTTCGTTCCAATTGTCAATCTGCACAGCGCACATGCAAACAAACAGAAAGAGACACGTAAGCAAGCAAACTAACTAATAAGTAATGGTACAAGAGAAGTTATGCGCTTCGGGAATCCTCGCCGGTCTTCGGAATTAAGAACGATCGACGATGGTTATTAAATTGCGTGGATCAGAAAAGTTTGATCTTATTTTAATTTTATCGTTTATTAATTTTATCGTATTTTAATTTTGATTTTTAATGTTATTATTGATTTTAATATTAACTTATTTTATTTTAACTTTTTTACTGATTCTAATGTTAGTTTATTTCTTAAATTCTGATGTTGATTTCAATGGTAATTTATTTTATTTTATTTTAATTTAAATCGGACTGTTTGGATCAAGTTATCTGAAATAAATAAATTTTATTTATGTATATTATTTAAGGGTGCGGATGGACCATCATTGGGATCAGTGATCAGATCAGCTCTCAACAATATGAAGGAAAATATCGTGAGGAAACCGGCATGTCGTCGAACCATAAAATTTAAGACATGTGACATCTACCAACCCGCACTGGGCAAGCAGAGCAAAGCAGGATCCTTAAATATAATCACGCCTATCTAATACACGCCTAACTAACAACTGACAGAGTGAAACTTTGATACACACGCGCAGTATTACTCGCTACAACAAAGCGTGGCATGACGATTTTATGGCGAATTGTGTCACTGCACTACATATTATATTTACCATCTTTTGTACCACATTTACTACAAATAAATAATTTTGACTTTGACGAAAGATAAAAGACTTTCCGCATTACTACTGCGGCCCAAGTCTGCGTTTTTTTATAAATTCGTCATTCCAACACGATCCTATTGTCATTTTGCTAAAAGTTCGTAATCTACTAAATTCATAATGTTCGATCATTGGTCGGTCAATGGTCTTGTAATAGAATTGTGTTATGACATTCTCGTATTACCATTATTATAAAACCCTGATTTTCTTAATTTAATTTAACTAATTCAATTGAATTTAATTTACCGCCTAAGTCAGTCATTCATTTGTCATTATGTACGTGATTACCATGCTATGCCATTCTATGACTTGAGGCCCTGGCGCGCCCGACGATCGTGCTAATTCGGAAACGCGAAGATTACCGAAGCGCATACTCTTTCTACTTTAAGTGTACAGTCGTTTCAAATTACGAACACGCGGCATGGTGACTTTTTAGTCATAGACCTAAGGCTACAATTGCATTGAGGCGCGCTCGTGAAATGATACAACTGTAACATGGACATATATACAGAAAATATACAATGAAAACATGGATATTCGAAAAACAGTAAGTATTTTTCTCCACAGACAAAGTGATCCACATCGTATTTTCTTCCATTTTAAAAGTGTGCAATTATTTCAGATAGTAGTTTAATTAGGTACTATCCAAAATCATCCGTTTTTTATGCTCAGTAGTCTGATTTTACTGCATAGTAATATACCGCTTATATAGGGTAACTGGTTATTAGTGACCGATACTTAAACACGTGATTGTACTCATGATAACAAACAACTTTCCCAAAGAATTTTTTTTTTACACGGCTGACAGCTGGTAGGTCAAAGGCGCGCGCGTGCGAATTTCATACGGCTGTTGTGTTATTGTGCTAAAAGTCTGTGTATAAAAAAATTTTACTTTGGGAAAGTTGTTTGTTATCATGACTACAATGACGTGTTAAAGTATAGGTCACTAATTACCAGTCACCATATATAATTTTATAACGGCTTAACGTGCTTTCCGAGACACGGAGGGAATTTGGTAGGTAATGTATGGTCACCCATCCTCGAACCGACCTCAGAAAGCGTTGCTTAACCCCAAATATCGACCCGAGCGGCTCTTATCATTTAGCCACGAGCCTCTCCAGGTGTTAAAACAGTGCACTTTTATACAGGCATATATGTCGTTAAGTGTAAACACGGTCACAATGGGTGTAACTAAAGCGATGCCTACATATACATAAAAAATACTATATCTATAATATACATAAATATCTACGATCTATGATAAAACACGATACATACACATGGACGGTACAAATACATGAAATACACAACAGTTTTTACATAAATATATAAATAAAATACAAAAATTCACATCAACTTATACAATTACGGTATAGTCGACCTCGTAACTGCTTTACCACTTTTTACAAAATTTTCACTAAAGCTCAGGCAACCTTAAGACTACGCAAACCGATTATTCTTCCAAACAAACGGAGAAGGCTGATTAATTCACTATTTGGTGTTTAAAACAAAAACGAAGCATTATATTGATCTATATTTAAAATAACTTTGGGCGTAAATAAATATCATTAAGCTTATGAAAACTTCAAATTAATTTACCAATAGGCATAGTTTATTTATCAATAAGTTCAAATAACCCTATGTGTCAAAGATATATTTACTAGTTTTTTTTTAATAGACCATTTCCCGATGCATTGTAAAAAATATTTCCGGCAGAATAATTGGTGCATCTCACTTTCTCATATCTAAGGCGCTTGGTGAAATAGCAAGCATTTTTGGGCGAGTTTGACTGAGCCGAGCTGTCAACCTTCCACTGACATTTGCACCCAGGTGGTAAAGACATTACGGAGTCAACTATACTTAACAAACTATACATTATACCTATTAGATAACACTAGGGCACAATCAATTTAAAGTCATAAAATCAAATATAAGATGTATTAGTTTTACAATTTAGAGCTGATTTCACCAACAAAACCGCGGTCAGCACATCTGAACGTCGTTCAAGAGCCGTCATCAGTCAGTGACAATGTTCTTTAACAATTAACATAACATCACGCCTGTAATCCCCGAAGGGTTAGGCAGAGGTGTACCTAATAGTAGGTACACCCACATATTGCCAGTTATGTTTAAGTCCCTTGTACACACGGCGGCACATGAAGCTGTACATTTCCAGTATAACTTGGCCTCGCTTTGTATAGATTTCCTATACAATGAGAGATCCGCATAAACTGGTTTTGTACAGCTTGATTGGCCGTCGTGCGTACTAGGGGGCCTAATTGCCATCAACCGGGCACAAATCTAGAATCAGTAGCTGCTACTGAGATATCCCTGATAAAAAAATAATAACAACAATTATTGGTAGCAATTATGATATTGGCGGCTCTTAAACGCTATTTATTTATTTTAAATAGAAAATTAAGTGTGCCTAAGTGCGTAAAAAAATACACAAAAAAACGGATGTACACACGGCGGCACAACTAGCTATACATAACCAGTATAACCTGACTTAACTTTGTATGAGCTACGCGTACGATGAGAGATTAATTTAGTTTGGCATAGCTTGATGGCCGCCGTGCGTATATTCTACATAAATCAAACAGACAGAACATGGACGATTACATTTCTAATAAATACATATACACAACAACACGCCTGTAATCCCCGAAGGTTTAAGCAGCAACTAACTGTTGTTAAAATACCCCGAACGAAGCCGAAAGACACTTCTTTTGCCCGTCTTTGCGATTTTTTTTTGTTCTGGGACCATATTTGACACACGGAGATATTGGAGGTCAAAGTTCAAAAATTTACACAGTTTTTCTTTTTTAAACACACGGTATTTAATGTAAATTAACTTTACTCTAAATACCTCCATGACCATCATCAATACGGTTTGAGTACTGCCGTAAACCGTGATTTTTACAAAAAAAAATCGTTTTGCAGCAATTTTTTTGGGTAGAGTTAAGTACATACTTAGATTGACGTACATTGCTTGGTTTTCACACCCTGTATAAACATATATCTATGTATATCCAGTAATCCCACGATCAAGGCGCTTGCAACAGCGTCGAAATATCGGGAGCTCAAAGTAATCAATAATCACGGAAGATGTCCCGTAATTGTCAGTGTAATTATGTGTAAATCCCATGAAACTTTTCAAATACCTACGAGATTGAAGGTTATTTAAAATCAAATTTTTAGTATATTATGTTTTCCTTCTAATAATGTAACAGCCGACCACAATATAGGTAAAATAATATATACCTACGCGTCTTAAAGTTAAAATTGTCGCACATGGGATGCTTTCACGAAATACTGATACACGGAAACGTCAACGACGTGGTATTGATAATAAAATGTCTGTAAATCTATATCTATACTGAATAATAAAGCTGAAGAGTTCGTTTGGTTGAACGCGCTAATCTCAGGAAGTAATGGTTCAAATTGAAACATTTTTTTAGTGTTGGATAGCACATTTATAGAGGAAGGCTATAGGCTATATAACATCACGCTACGACCAATAAGAGTGGGGCCACGCTAATATTTTGATTTTGTTACCAATTTTAAAGGTTTTTTTTTTTTCCACGAACCCTAATTCTTATTGTAAAATTAAAAGTAGCTTTACTTACTCCTTATAACAACAGCTATCTGCCAGTAATAGTCCTGTCAAAATCGGTCCAGCCGTTTCGGAAATTAGCCGGATACAAAAATTGAAAAAATGTGGTTTTTTTATAAGTCCCGTATATTTTCATATGTATTCAGTAAAAAGCTATTATTTTGATATTACAAACAGACACTTCAATTTTATTTATTTGTATAGATAATTCTGGTAAAGCGGCCCTTAGCATAATACCTGGGGACCTACCATCAACTCTATAGCAGTATTGGAAAGAGACAGAGCTAGACGTTCTGTATAGGCTCATCTCTTTCCAACACCGAAGTAAGATTAAATAAAATTGCTTTAAAACGCCACGGTAGGATCTGAAGAAGATTAATCGAAGTAATAAAATATAAGGTTCTCAAAATCATGCAAGATTACGGTGAAATTGTACAAACGCCAGCAGATTAAGCTACTACAATCTGTCAAATTTCTTTAATAGATTTTCAACTGTATCGCTAAAGCATTAGGTTCTAGGTTGATTGGGAAAATTTGACAGTTTCGGGTAGCTTGATATGCTTGCGACTGTACTAACACGCACGGATCAGTATATTTTCCCCTTATTTTTTTTGTGTTTACATTTTTTTTTGTTATGCTTTATGTCTAGAGCAGATAAGGGGTATTCCTCAAAGCGCAACTATTTTTAAGCGCAACCAACTAAGCGCAACTAAATTATTCCTCGAAGCGCAACCATAATGAAAAATAGAGATGGGTATGATGGATTCATTAACGATATTTTTCATCATGGTTGCGCTTTGAGGAATACCCCGCAGATAAATGTATTTTCTTTCTTTCATAATCAAAAGTCGTCTATTCAAATTAGGCTTGTAATCAGTACTTATTGAAAGTAAAAGTTTAAAAGAGACAGTCCCGCAAAACGCCTTTCATATTTTCTTTCACTGAAGCGAGAAGTCTAGTCACTTTCAATTCGAAGAAGTGCGGATGCTTCCTCTCGCTCTAACAAATGACACGTCAGATGAGAAAAAAAGAAATAGAGTAACATAAATATATTGTCCGTGCGTGTTAGTGTAATTTCCCCTTTAAAACATGGTTTTTACTAAGCGACTTGGCCAAACTTTCATAAAACCTGTCAACTGTCAAAATATTTTTTTTTTTTTTGACGAACGCGCCCTTATCTTCATGTGAAGGCCAGTTTAAAACAAACTGTCATTAGAGTGTCACTCACGTATTAAACCGTTGAATGTGCAAAGGAATATTTTTCAGTGATGACGTCATCATCGGTAAAACTGTAACACTAAATATAAAATTAAACTATTGAATTTTGAAAATATTCAAATTAGTTTCTTAAAAAAACTATACTTTCATCATCTGCCTAGCCTTTTCCGAACTATATTGGTGTCGGCTTCCAGTCTAACCGGATGCAGCTGAATAATAATATTTTACATGAAGCGACTGCCTATCTTACCTCCATAACCCAGTTAGTACTGGATAATACGATACCCCTTGGTAAGACTGGTTGTCAGACTTTTTGGGCCACTGACGATTGTCAAAGATCTACAAATGACACCCGGGACCAACGGCTTAACGTGCTTTCCGAAGCACGGAGGAAACTCGGTATATAATGGGTGGTCACCGATCCACAGACCAACTTAGGCAAACACAGCTTAACCTAAAGATCGATCCGAGCGGCTGTTATTATTAAGCCATGAGCTCCTCGTTAAAAAACTAAAACATCTAAAAAAAAAATAGGTTAGATTTTTTGGGCTGTGCTCATATGTAAAGTCGGCCCTGAACACATCTGTGTTAGGTTAGAAGAACCAAGTGAAGTCAGGCCACAGTTATTTGCAACATCTTCGCCACGCAACACTCGACAATGTGTCGGCAACGTTGCCAGACATACATACATGCCTCATCGCACGATGTTGCCAACCGTTGCGACATAAATAAAACCTTGCCAAATTGTTTTAATTACATTTAAGTTGCAGAAAAGCTGTTATTTTATTACAAACAGATTATTCCGCGTTGCTTCTTTTGCAAAACTATGCAAGCTTTGGCGTTTATTACCCAGAATTTTGAAGAAAAGTGACATTTTGTCAGTGAAATGCGAAATGTCAAAAATATTTGATTGAATTAGATCTGCCTGCCTTTTCCCAACTATGTGGGCTCGGCTGCCAGTCTAACCGGATGCAGCTGAATACCAGTATTTTACATGGAGCGTCTGCATATCTGACCCCCTGAACCCAGTTAGTACTGTGTATTACAATACCCTTTTGGTAAGACTAGTTGTCAGACTTTTGGGCCACTGACTACCTGTAAAGACTGGCAAAGATCTATTAATGACAGCCGTGACCAACAGCTTAACGCTTTTCCGAGGCACGGAGGAAACTCGGTATGTAATGGGTGCTTACCCATCCACGGACCAACCTAGGCTAGCGCGGCTTAACCTGAAGATCGACCCCAACGGCTGTTATTATTTAGCCACAAGCTTAAAAATATTTTATTGAAATAACCTAGGTATTGAAAATTCAATACTGTTGGAATAACAAACGTTTTGAAATCGATCGTCAATTGTTAAGGCCCATCAGTCGCTTAGAAATACCATGTTTTAAATAATACAAGAACCACCAATTTTTCTGTGAAACGACGCATGAACACGAAGAAACAAAAACAATTCAATCATTTTATTTGTAGTACATAATTATATGGTTTTCGACCAAAGAAAAAGTAAGAAGACTTGTTGCTTTATCTTATTGTTTTTGACAATGAGAATGGCAACTGTAAACTAATGGCGCTACCATAGCTGGTTCCAAGCTTCGTCATTGGTTGAAAATCTGGTAAAGTCATTTTATATTTCAAAATAGCTTGACCTCATTGGCGAGATTGAGACCTAGCTACGGTAGCGCCATCTACAATTAGCTTTTAACGGTCGTTCCATTCAAAAGTGCCTGTAACAGGTGACTAGTATTTTCAAATGCTTTAGTTTTAAGTTTTTAATCTGGTTCCTTTAGTTATATCACAGAAAAACTGATGAGTCTACGTGTACAGGATGTAAAATGTAATGGCAAGTCAAACCTTGTGTCATGAACTCGATCGCTTTGGAACCTAAAATGATACACCACATGTTTATATACGATCAGAAATGAAGTAAATAGTCTTATGTCTAAAGCGTGAAACACATAGCCCTGTATCTTGCATTAAAATATGCGCTCTAACTTAGAGTTATAACACCCGTATCTATAAGCAAGTCAAAGTGATAATTTGAGTAAAAAAATCGTACGATTTTTATTTTATAGTATTACTCAAATCAAATTTCAAATTTCTGTCAATGCTTCAACTTTGAGCGTAATTTTGTATAAAACTGTCACTGAGTCTGACACTTGTATCTATAGTCAAGTTACAGTAAGTAAGTTGAGTTAACTCGATGACTTTTCTTGTGGTATCCACCATAATTCGCCATAATTCACCAAGCCCCACGCGTGGTGAATTTTCCCAGTGAAATTAATTACTTATGCAACCACTTTTGTGCAATAGACAAGAATTGGAACGAAAAAGATCCGTCAAAGAAATCAAAGATGGAATCCCAACTTTTGACAGTTCTAACATCAAGCAACTACTGAATTAAAGAATAAAAAGCGGTTTGCAATATTTCCTATAGATAAGCTGTCAAACCGCAATTTTTATTCATCAGATAAAAGTTATCTGACTATTGAAAAATCAGCCCTTACTCAAGTAAACACTTTGACTTGTTTATATATACGGGCGTACCTACTTCAGTACGCGTAGCATGATCACTTTGACAGTTCGACTTTACTTCTGACTTTGCAATAGTACTGTCAAAGTCACAATGACAGTTTTTTTGGTTAGAATAAAGTCTGTGTTGAGTTTGTCACCGACAAGATTGTCAAATTAACAATGATACTCTTTACAATAAAAAATGCTGTTGGCTTGCTGTCAGAGGCTAATCGAACTGCAATAGAAATGTAGAATATCTATTTTTTTCTATAAATTCCTCATGCTACGCGTAAGGGTTGAGGCACATCTATTACCACGGAAACGCATATTCCAAGCGATACTTTTCCGTCACTTTGCTAGACCGGGAGTGCTATCGCACGCGGCAGCATCGACGACGAGCTCGTTAGCAGTTTCGCTCTCTCGACGGAAAAGGAATAGGAGCATGGAAAATGCGATTCTGTGCTTATTGACCCTAAAGTCGCGATTCCATTAGCCAAGTCTTACATGCAAGTACGACGTCACCTTTGCGTATTATACGCAAAGGTGACGTCGACGCAAGCACATTGGAACTATTTTTTCAAGAGTGTGCAAATTGCATGCAGGTTTTACTTGCATACAAGTGGAGATGTTCAACAATTGAGCAGGACACGTCACTCGTTCGCAATTCGAAACGTGCAACTTACGTTTGCACGTCATATGAATAAAAAATATACAAGTTCAAACTACGTCATACAAGTTATAGCTTGTATGCAAGCTTGATCATGTTGTATGCAATTTGCAACTTGCATAGAAGTAACTTGCGTAATGGAATCGCGCCTTAAAGAACACTAATTCTATCCACACTTAAAATTAGCGACAAAATCAACAGTACCCAATCGCCTTTCCTTTGATAACCTCCGACTGCTTCTCAAACATTTCCTTGATCATCTGCTCGTCGTACACGTCCTGCTGCTGCCGCCACCTGCGACCTCCAGGCAGGACCACGGCCCTGGCCTCGTCAGGGTCTAGGGGGCCAAACATCCGCTTCGGTTTGGCCACTGCCACTCGTGGCGTCGGATGTTGTTTCACTAAACGCGATTCGTGTTCTATCCGTTCGTGTTCCTAGATTTTTGTGGGATTGGAATTGTTAATGGTATTTGTTTAAGAAGAAACTTGTTTGTGTGTTGTAATAAGTATTGATTAGACTTAAATTAATTGGTTTCCGAATTGTGAATTTGAAGTTGAGTACCTGTTATATTCTCCTTTAGAAAGAGGAACTTAATTCAAAATTAAAGAAGTGTTTGTCAAGTTCTCAACTTCAAATTCTCAATTTAGAAATAGGATAAAATGTTTTGAGTAGAGATTTAGTTCAATATCAATATATGTTTATTCAATAAATGTCACAGAATATTACAATTAATATTTTTCAGGCTATATTTTTCATTATGCAAAAGAATTTAACATCTGTAGCCGAACTAGGCAAAAGCCTGTATTTCGGCTATCAGCGCCAATCCCCTCAAATAATCAATAATTAATGTCACCCATGTTGAACAATCAACGAGAATATTCTCCGTATATACTTGATAGACAAGAAGTCAAGATATACACTGATATCTGATCTAATAAACTGTGAAGAACAGTAATAAGTATCAGTGGCGAAGGGTCCATACAACTCGATTCCTACCGGATTCCCTTTGAAAAATGACACAGTCAGTACTCTATAAACAAATAATATAATCACATTAAAGATATGTACTCCGGCTTACCTCTTACAAAAATTGACCCTTCGCTACTGATAAGTATGAAAAAAGGAGAAAAGCAGCGTCGACCTCAAAAAAAAAATGAGATACTCGTCATTCAATAATAGACCAACCTTCCTCTGTTTCTCGTTCCTTATTTCTTCTTCCGACATGATTGGCGTCATCCTCATATTCTGCTGTGCGTTCATCTGCTGTGCCTGCATCTGCATCTGTTGTGCCTGCATCTGTTGTGCCTGCATCTGTTGCATCTCATTCTGCTCCTGTACCTCTTCTATCGTTACCCTATTTGCTTCGTTCCTCTGCGCTTCATGTTGCGCTGCTTCGATGCTCTCATTCACCTCCTGTATTGTCTGCATCTCGTGCTGGACTGGAGAAAGAGAGATAGTTTTACCCGACTTCGCGACGCAAAGGAGGCTAATGTGTTTATTGGCATTGGTATGTATGTGGTGCTCTAGAGACAAACACGTGGGCCGATTTTGATGAAGGCGGAAACCCACCGCGGCGCATGCTGTGCACAGGCACTCGGCGGATTTTAGCTGCGTGGATTCATTTTGTTAGTAGGTACACTTAAAAATAATGTTAGTAATTAAATAATCAAAGACAAAAACACACCACATAATACTATTATAAATAAATTTATCTTCAAAATAATATCGTCATCATCTAAATAATGTATCAAAATTAAATTAATACAATACTTTTCTAGTCAAATAAAAATGTTAAATGTCCATAATGTGTGTGAGTGTGTGTCATGTGTGTGTGCGTGTTTGTCTACTAATTCATCACGTACCTTCTTGCTGGTAACTCTGCTGGACTGCTTCCACGTGAGACTCCTAAAATTAAAATGAGATTAATAGTTTATACTTTAAATTCATCATCATCTGCGTGCCTTTTCCCAGCTCTGTTGGGGTGGATTTCTAGTCTAACCGAATGCAGGTGAATAGCGGTATTTTACATGAAGCCACTTCTTATTTGACGTCCACGACTCAAATTATACTGTCACTTACGGGATATCTTCCGTGATTGTTCGTTAATTTGAGCTCCCGATATTTCGACGCTGTTGCAAGCGCCATGATCGCGGGTTGACTGGAGAATGCGGTTGGATGGAAAATAAATTGTTAAGAGCAGACAAATCTGTCTACCCTCTTTCTTTGTCTTTTGCTACGCGCACTACTGGAGCTCGACACTAAGTATACACACACACACTCACGTGCACTCTGTAGTACTTTATCCCGTAAGTGACAGTATAAGTTTAGTTGTAAACCGTGAAAGCTTAAAACAGTGTCCTCGACTCAGTTTCTGAGTATACGATACACCTTGGTAAGACTGGTTGTCAGACTTCAGGGTAAGTCTACTAAACAGTAACAACTGTCAAAGATCTACAAATGACAGCGGGGACCATTAAAAGACGTTTCCCAACAATAATTTTTGCGTAGAGTTACTTAATTCGATGTACAAAATGCTTGGTTGACGGCTTCGTGAAGGGTCCGTTTACACCTTGTAAATGTAGCACAAATAAAATACCTGATGAGACATCTTGCTGAGCTTATGGGTGACGAGCTCAAGAGACTGCTGGATAACCTCAGGGATCTGCGCGAGCGCGGCCAGCTGCGCGCGCATCTGAACCAACTGCTGGTCCAGACTGGCGTTGGGATCTGGAGACAGGCATCAACCGATTTACCGTATGTAATCTCCGGGATGGGAGAGGTGATGTATTGGAACTGTAAGGTTGTATACTTACCAACCAAATAGATTTAAAAGACATAGACATTGGGATTAGTTTCATACCAAAATTTTGATCCCGAACATTTTTAATTTTGACACGCGAATGTTACCTAACAAGCGGGCGTATGACACTAGACAGAACGATTTGTTACTAAGATAGTAACAAGTATTGGATTACGATTTTCTTCGTCTTGTCCCGTCTATTTCTTGAAAATATTAGAATGTCTTTGTTTCCAACCAAATCTGGCTGATAATTTATAAGCCTGGCCGCATTCAGATCGCTCAAGATATTTTGAATTAAAACAATTAAAGGATAATTTCCACCAAACGGCTCGAATCGCATCGGACCGGAACAGATTTTACAATCTATAAACCCTTGAAAATGTTCACAAAATCCGATTCAAATAGATAAGTTATATTTCTATAATAATTTCAAGCGGACGAAGGTCGCGGGGCACAGCTAGTCGTTAATATAGGGTGACTGGTAATTAGTGACCGATACTTAAACACGTGATTGTACTCATGATAACAAACAACTTTCCCAAAGAAACATTTTAATACTTATTCACTTTTATCACAATAACACAACAGCGGAGCATTACGGAACGGGCTCGTGAGCCGCGCGGGTGCTCTGCCTACCCACTGTTGCACGGTACGATAGTATTGAGACAGAGCGGCGTCACGCGGCTAACAGCTGATAGATCAAAGGCGCGCGCGCGCGAATTTCATACTGCCTGCTGTTGTGTTATAAGAGTGAATGAGTATTTAAAAAAATGTTTCTTTAGGAAAGTTGTTTGTTATCTTGAGTACAATCACGTGTTTAAGTATCGGTCACTAATTACCAGTCACCCTATACACCGTGTTCTTCACGTTATCCATAAACTTTAGCAAACGCTTCTATAGCTTTAACAACTCAAATCTTACAAAGGAAGTAGTACTTAAAAAAGCTTCATTACAAAGACATTTGTAATTTCATTTAATGGAGCTGTGCAGTATGAAAGGGTCTTAATTTGGCCTATGTTGCCGCTTAGTGCAATTTAAATGATAAATCTATCAAATGCTATTTGCATTTCATTTGCACGTACGAGAGGAACCCGAGAGATAGCGAAGAAGTACGATCATTTTTGATAACTAATCTGTCAAAGAGATTAAACTGGTATCTATGGAGACCTAAGTTGTTATTTGTCATGCATGATTTTAATTGTCAGATTTGTTGTTTATTGTAATTAGGTTTTGAGTTTCCGATTAATTTAATCAATCATTTTGATTTCACTATGCCGTACGAGTATTCGGCTCAACACCAAGCTGATATTCACTTCGTCTACGGTTACTGTGACGGAAATGCTACAGCGGCTGTACGAGAGTATCAACGGCGATTCCCTGGTCGGCGCGTTCCTGATATACGAACATTTATTAACATACACAGGAGATTTTGTGAGATCGGAATTAGACCACGCCGCCCTGAACGAGCAATCAATTTGAGCGTCGCTCAAGAAAACCGAATAATGAACCTTATTATTCATGATCCTACACTCTCGACGAGACGCGTTGGGAGAATCGTGGGTGTATCGCATAAACTAGTGTGGAAGCTGTGGAAAAGATATGGTTTGCATGCCTACCACTACAGAAAATCCCAAGGCATAATACCACCTGATCACTTCTCAAGAATTGTTTTTTGCCAGAGAATGAACCAAGAACTGATAATTAATCCAATGCTGCTTCAAACAATTCTTTGGATGGATGAAGCCCAATTTACAAGGGCGGGAGTATTCAATTCCAAAAATCAAGTGCAGTGGCATGAGAGCAACCCGAATTTACATTGGCAGGCGTCACATCAAACTGAATTCTCTGTGAACATGTGGGCTGGTGTTTTTAACAATCAGCTGATCAGCCCTATTGAGATTCCCCACCGCTTAAATGCTGACAATTACTTAGAGTTCCTAAGAAACGTCACTAGCTTGGAATTTTTCGAACAAGTGGATCTTCAAACTCTGCGAACTATGTGGCTCCAACATGATGGGGTGCTCATTATGGCACACAAGTGCGTGAATATTTAAATGCAACGTTTCCTGGTCGTTGGATTGGACGTGGTAGCACAAATATCGCATGGCCTGCTAGGTCCCCAGACCTGAATCCTTTAGATTTTTATGTCTGGGGTACCTTAAAGGAGAAGGTGTACTCCGAACAAATTCAGAACCGTGAACAGCTCTTAGATAGGATATCTCAGGCTGCTGAACAAATGAGACAAATGTCTGTGAATTTAAATGGCCAAATTAGGGGTTATTCCCAGTTGTCCCCACTGTCAACGCCACCACTGGTGACAAATGGGATTTCTTTCCATAAAATGTCCCATTTGCCACCAGTGGTGGCGTCACCAGTGTTGGCAATTGGGAATAGCCACTTTTTTTGTTCCCAGTTGCCACCAGTGGTGACAAATGGGAAAAATAAAATGATACGCCTCCATATTAGTACGGTACACAAAACGAGAGAAATAAAACATTGCACAGACATTCGAAAAATAAGGTGGTCTTTTCGAAAACTTTTTACATTAAATTATTTTTTTGCTTTTTCGAGTTTATTTTTTATTTAACGTAATCATGCGTAGATATCATATCATTTTATTTTTGCCTAGTCAATGGCGCAGTTTCACATGGTCGTTCGCCCGAATTCGATAGCCTATGGAATTCAATTGCAATTGTAAGCTTGTATGTATTCCATTACGATAACTAGTGTAATTGTGCCATTTTAAGCCGACCAAAATCATAAGACAATGTGATGGGTTGTGCAAGTGCGGGCCTCGCAGGCTAAATACCTAGACAGTCCTAAAATTCTACGTTCTTGTAATAAAATATAAGGTTTATTGGATTGTATAATAATAAAAATATTTTTGAATGACGTTACGGCTGACCAAAGAGATTTAAAAGACTTTAGCTCGTTATATTTGAATGTCTTTGAGGCTGACGTAGTTGTCTATCCTACAGTGTTACATGGATCTTTTGAAGCTCCATTGAGGTTGACAGGAGAGCGCTGTTGTTAAACATTTGTGAAATGTATTGATAAAATAAGATGGCGGCGTTGGTTCTGATTTTTCCCACGCGCCAAGTGTGGTTATAAATTATTATTCTAGCCAAATGCATAAAAAATATGCTGTGATTACCTTTTATCTTAATTTGGCCGAGACCTATCTTTTGAAAGTATTTTTACGAATGTCCGCGAGCTCTAAGAGTGTTCCCTAGATTGTGTGGTGAGCTGCCCTTCTTCGTTTATTCAACAGTTTTGAGGTTGAATGTTTGTTACTAAAGCCGAAACGGCAGAATGGGTTAGGATTTATTATGGTAGCCTACTTCCCTTCCCGTCGTTAGGGGTCCTGAATTGCTATAAACCTAGACTAAAAAATAAACACTACAGAAACGTTTTGCGAAGGCTGTATATCGTGGACAGAGGTTATCATGATTTGGTTATGGAATTTTGGTTTTTTAATCCTCAATAAAAATGTCACAATTCGAATACTTGCCTGCTTGGTAGCCTTATACGTTCTCTTTAGATAAGTAGGGCGTTTGATTGACAGTGCTACTAATCTGAAGTCTGAGGGAAATAAAAAGGAACGAGATAAAAAACTAAAGAAACTTAGTTTTGACAAGTTTCAGCCCGCCAAATCTTATGAATGAAAATACGACGTTGCCAATTCGGGTAAAGAGGCATGCATATCGGGTGATTTACGTCAAGGTATTTAGTTTGTATGAAATTAAACAAAAAATAAAAAATAAGAATTGATGAATGTGTCCATAGTGAAAAATGCTTATTTCCAGGGTTTGAACTTCTGGTCGAAGTTTATGTATATCGTCCGGAACACGGTGTATATTTAAGTGCTTCAGTTACTTACCAACCATCTTCTGCACGCTCTTAACTAGCTGCTCAGCCATGGTCTTCTCTAAATCTTCTTCTGTGACTTGCTTCTCTTCTTCTTGCACTACTTCTTGTGCTTCTGAAATTTCTGGTGTGGGTTCGGGCTCTGGTCTGGGCTGTTCTTCTGTTACGAGAGGGGTAGGTTCCCTTGGCGGCGGTAAGGGTATTCCTGAGGAATAAGCAATGGTGTTCATTTCATTTTATCTTACTAATATTATAAAGAGGAACGATTTGTATTTTTGTGTGTGTGTGTTTGTAATGAATAAACTCAAAAACTACTCTGCCGATTGCAAAAATTTTTTCACGATTAGAAAGCTATATTATCCCTGAGAAACATAGGCTATATTTTATCCCAAAATGTTTAAAAAATAGATGCCCACCCGTGCAAAGCCGGGACGGGCCGCTAGTCATAAATATGACATTGACATGAAGTATTTTAAAACACTCTACAGCACTTATCACGCTTATTAATTAACCCGAAGGGTTAGGTAGAGGGTACCTAATAGAACACCTACATTTCGCCAGTTACATATGTTAAGTTACATGTAATAAGGGGCGAGCCTATTGCCATCAACCGGGCTTAAAGACTTCGTGGCTGTTACTGAAGAATATCTGATGAAAAAACCCAATGAAGTTTTGGCCGGCCTGGGAATCGAACCCAGGACCTCATGTTTAGTAGTCACGCTGACCACTTTACCTATGACCAACTACTTCTGACAATGAAATCATCTGCCTAGCCTTTTGTCTAACCGGATGCAGCTGAATACCAGTATTTTACATGGAGCGACTGTCTATCTGACCTCCGCAACCAATCAGTACTGGCCAATAAGACACCCGGTAAGACTGGTTGTCAGACTTTCGGGCTACTGACTACTCCGAAGCACAGAGGAAACTCGGTATGTAAAACATACGTAAGTACGTAAGTGTGACGCTCTTTAGAGCATTCTGTACCACCTTCTCACTCGTGCAGCTTGTGGGAAAATTATTCACAAGCGTCTTATGGAGCCCGTCCAATTCAATAATTCGTTCAGGAAACTGATGGGGTTGCCATGGCGTTGTAATGCGTCAGTGATGTTTTCAGCGGCGTGTCTAGATTGTTTTTATTTTTCACAATAATGCGTAAGCGCGCAGCATCGATATTGGGTCGAGCCTTGACCAGCCCTAACAGGGTTCTAGAAATGATTGCTGGCAGAGTGGACTGTCTATGTGGTTCACTGCTGTCAGTTATAAGTGTCACTGTATTGTGTTGTTTACTAACTCTTAGTTTGTAAGGATTATGTTACTGAATGAGCCTCCGCTCGAAATAAA